>BSBM01000597.1:14930938-17404376 GCA_027924585.1 Larix kaempferi | reverse complement strand
ATACCACTTTAATGTCCCTTGTTAGGAATTTTATTAAAATTGCAATTTTCCACTTTTTTTCCCTAGTACGACCTTTGACTAGTTTTGATCTCTAGGTCCCAAATTTGACCCAAATGATACCAAATATTTTGAGAAGGTATATGAATGATATTAGAACATAAATATGTATTTCAGAGATTCCTTTGGACCTTTAAAATACTTCTGCAAATCCTCTTTCAATTCTGATCAATGTAGGTAACTTTACTAGTGATTTTCCTTTGACTAGTATTGGTCTCTAGGTCTCAAATCGACTCCAAATGCCTTCAAATATTCAAGGAATGTGTATGAATGATATTAGAACTTGAATATGATGTTTATGGATGACATATGTCCACCAAAAGACCTCTGAAAACTCTTTTAATATTCTGGACCAATTATGCAATTTTACTAGTAATTTGGGGTTCAAATCCCCTTGGGGTAAGTACTGAAAATGGCTTCCCAAATGCCTCCAAACGCACTCACTTTTATTAAAAAAGGTATGTAATGTGTTAAGTATTTTATTAAAGTCTCATATGCACCATTAATGGATTATTACAAATGTTCTCACCCTCTCCCATTCAACTGCAAAAATCCCCAATTCGACCCTTGGGGAAATGGCACTATTTCACCTCCCAATACAACTAAATTGAGTAAAAATGCTTCAAATGCTCCAGTACAGTACATGAAACTTGTAGAAGACATCCATGGCAGTATATTGATCACAAATATATCATAGAATCATCCATTCATTTGAAATCATCATCAATACATTGGCTCACAACAAGGTAGTGGGGAAATGGCATTGTTCTTCCATTAAAATTGAGATTTATACATTTCTACTTGGAATTTCGACCTGAAAATTTTTGGAGATGAAGAACAGAGTATTTAATTCATATTACAAAAGAACTGAGGCATTAAAAGCTTCCCCAAAGAGTACAATAGCTCACCAAAAACGCCCTCCCTCAAGGATCAAGAATATGCCATCAAAACTGGAAATAGTTGAAGGAGTGAGCTGCAATAGAAGAAACCTTGAGCTGCATTGTAGCTTACACCTAAAAATAAATACTCCATTAAATCTCCAAATGAAAGTTCTAAATGGGCTTTCCAATTACCAACTTGGATGGGAATCTTTCACCCTCAAAATTGGCTAAGGCAAGAAACTAGTCATCCACTAGCTCTCCCTCTTCACAAATGCAATTGCAAATTCTAAAAATGATCAAAATCCATTCTCATACTTCATTTATACATTTTATAACCAAAATTAGCCTTCTAAGGGTCGAAATCCTCTCAATAGATTCAATAGATTTCCATTTAGGAAATATTCCACATTTGCCACTTGTCTCCTAGTTCCAACCTTCCATCTTCTCCCAAATTTGATTTTGAGTCTCTTTGGCTTATCCAACTCCCAAATTCGCCTTCCTTGAGCCTATTTTTGGGGCTGACATGTCATAGTGGTCAAATGTCAGAGGTCAGGTCTGCATTTTTTCATAGTTGTCATAGATGCTCCATCATTGGTGTCATAGGAGCTAGGGAATCTAGCCCAAGTGTCCACAAACTTCCACTTTGACTCTTTATCTTCCATGGAGGTTACCAATCCTTCCCAATTCGACCTAAGATGCTCAATGAAATGTGTTGTGACTTACCAACTCACCCAATAGTGTTCACATTCCCATTAATTCAAATTTGCAAAAGAGAGATACCATGTATTATGAAAAATCAAGCTAGTGTGGGTCCCACATCCTCCATATGTCTCCAAAACCATTTGTCAGCTAGGATTTCTCTTGAATTTATTTATTCACTCTATTTATTTAATACTTGAACCCTTCTAATGTCTAAACATCATTTATTATCCCCCTTATTCCAAATCCCAAAGCTTCCACCCCAAACCTAGGAAACTAGTAATTTTCCTCCTTGGCAATTATTTGACCCTTAACATCAATTTTACAAACTCTAATGAATATGGCTAATGTGATTAGGCCATTGTGACCCAATTCCAAATTTGGGACATGACATTGGAGCCAAGCTATGCCATTCAGTTAATTCGAATGACCTCCTTGGTTAATTCAAATTTCTCACTCATTGTGACAGTATTGTATTGTATTTTTACCCTTATTGGGATACAGAGCACTGATGCAAGCTTTTGCACAGTTTTACACCATATTTTCTAAGTTTCATCTATTGTGATTGATTTACTTGTTCATTAGATCTGCTGTGACTAATTTTACAGGTGGTAGGTGTACTTGTAGCCTAGCTTGATGTGGAATTAGAGACTCGGTTGAGACTTCTGTTGCAGGAGGAATGTGATAAGGTTTAATCTCAATTTTGGGACCAATATTGATGAACCATGTAGCTGCAGAGAATTCCTAGAGAACTAGTGGTTACAACAACAGAGAACCCATGTAATCCAATAGATGGATTCTTTTTATATGGACGTCAATGAGAATTTTGTTTTGAAGGTACAAAAGGAGGCATGGAAGATAAAGAGCATGGAAAAGTGAAGGGATGTAGCAATGGATGGTGATGGAAAATTCACCATGAGACACATGAAGAAAAAAAATTATTATAATGGAGTTGAAAATTGTATTACATGTAAATGGGAATACTACTATAAGACCTACTTAGGCATGCATACCCTTGTTAACTCACCAGTAACGTCATTTAGACCTATGTGATAAGGGGGGCATGTGATATTCCTCGTCAAAAAAAAATTGAGAGGGGTTGGTCATTACTCCAAGTCAAGTTTAAAGGGGGGATTGTTAGGTTAACCTTGACTCGTTGAATGAGTCATTGAACTAATCTTGGTTTGGGTCAAAGAAAATGGTATTTGGTGGCCAATAGTATTTGGTGTCCCATGGTATTTGGTGGCCCAAGGTATTGCATGTAATGAATCCTATAAAGGGCTTGGAATAATCCATTGTAATGTGGCCTGTAGGTGACCGCGTGAGCTCACTTGGCCCAGTTGGCCAGTTTTGGCCAAGATAATGAAGATCTTCATTGGCTGATTTTTCCCCTCTTGGGGTTTTCCAAGGTAAATGTCTTGTGTTCAATGTTGCTATGGTTATGATTGTTATTATTGTTCTCTCATTATATGTGCATGCTCATTTAAATCCTGAGACTAATTTCATCCTTTGATAGGTTTTTGGTTGGAGGTTTAGCATTCCTCAAGATCACCGAACAATATTGACTTATTTCCTCTGCAAGTTCTATAGGTACATCCTTGATGGATACCTCAACACTACTAATTATTTCTTCAACCATAATTATGTTGGGAGCTATGGCGAAATTTAACCCTTTTTCTAACACCATCCAAGTTGCTTCATCCAACGGTTGTTGCGATAGGTTTACAACAATATTGGGATATGTATCAAGATGTTCATGTTTTACGAGGTCTCCTTCACATCCCACTAGATTGCCTATAATAATAATAGGTGATCTAGTGACACATGAAGGAGATCTCATAAAATGTGAAAATAATAATAATTTATTTTTAAGTCCACAACCAAGTCATATAGTTAAAGTCTATAAAAGTCTATATATCCTACCCCACTTCGGATTTGAATCAATAACCTCCTACGAGGAAACACATGTTCTTAACCATGATTCCCACTTAAGCTATATTATCAGATAGTAAAATATATGTTGAATTTATCATATACTTTTTCTTTCTCGTTGGTTTTTTAATTATTTTAATTAAAAAATATAACTTATTAATTTTTAGATTTGTAATGATTAAATTAAAGTTTAGTTATTGTAAGTATATTTTATTATGGTTTTGGAGTAAGATTTAAAACAATTTGATTAATTAAGAGCACATTTTCTTTGAATGTAAGAAAACAGGTTAATAACCCAAGACCCATAGACATATAGAAGGAGTGAACCACCAAAGGGTTATTTTAGGTGGTGTGTTTTTTTTAGCAGTTAGTGATGGTTGTCCTCACTAATTGACAATTGAGTTATGATAGATTTTTCCATCTTAAAAAAATACACTTTATAATTTTTAAAATTTTGTCGTAAAATATATCAACTAACCAATTCGAAAAAAACAACATATAACCTATGTCATACAAACTACATTAAATGTTTAACTAACTTTTATCTCATCCCGTTAGGAACTTGACCTATTATGTTTTTTTTTCCATGAAAAAAAAAGATCACAATTCATAATTTTTATTCAAAATCCTGAATCATACTGTTCATTTGGCATAAATTCCTTACATAGAAAGATGACCAGAAGATATTACATGTGCAAAAGCATAAAAATCACCACTCCAAGATCATTTAGGATTGTAATATCCCTTTTGATTCTACAGACAAGGAATCATAGATCTATGATAAGTTCAAAAAAACATCAATAATTGTGCATTTAAGCACCAAAACAAAAACTGCTCCAGAGAGCAGAAAAGCAAAAAGTGACGACAAAAAATCCAACTGCAATAAGAGAAAGAGACAGATAATCCTATACATAGTACATTTTACCCAAATACCTCTTCAAAATGTAGCAAATATGCTTGAACTATGCATGGGGAAACACATTCTCCAATATCACACCAATCCACATGAATATCGCCACCAATCCTTTGAAGTTTGGCCCCATGACTCTGCTAAGAGAAAAGCTCATCATAAAAGGGAGAGGGCCACTGGTTTCTATAGCACAACAAAACGAAGGCACGCAATGGAGGCCATGCTCCAACCAATGCCAAAACAACTTCCGCCAACTACTGAGGGCACAAGTCACAATGGAGGGTGAGCACATGCCCAAGCCCTGCCACCATAACGCACATGCAGAAAGTGTTCAACATAAACCTTCGTTGTTGTTGTAGTAGTGCCCTGCTACAGGTTTTCGCATAGAGATTCGCCACCACTCCATAGGGAAAACCACCTTGGTAATTGTTGCACTCACCCTGCTTGTGGCTGTTAGGAACCCATGTCTTTACTTTGTTAGTATGTTGTTGTTGGACGCATATGCTTTGTAAGTCGTCCCGTAGTATTTGTTGATCAATAGTTTGTATTATTGTTGTTGGCGCATATGCTTTGTAAGTCGCCCGTAGTATTGTTGATCCATAGTTTGTAATGGCCCATGGTTTCGACCCATAGTATTGGCACCTAGAATTAGTATATAAGTGTGTGTTGAGACCTATGAAGGACCGTGAAGTTATTTGTATTGAGCTTGCTCATAGGAGGTTGCCCCCTCGAAGTGGCCCCGTGATCAATATAAAAGTGATTCTAAGTTCTGTCATTTCTGCTATTTTGCATATTTTCATTAAGTAATTGTTGCAGGTGCCTCACAGTGGCCACTCGAAGTAGAGAAGGGAAGGCGAATAAGGATGGAACCCTAGCCACCTAGCTCAAATCGACGATGACTCTCAAAAAACAAGTAGCAGAGCTCTCCAAGAGATCACAGATCCAAAGTAATTACCTATTATGTTGATCCCCTTGATATAATTTGAATTCAAATAACTTTGACTCTACTTTTATCTCGTCCCCTTAGTAACTTCGATGTATTATATTGATCTCCCAGAGGTAATTAGAATTTCATAACCGTTTACTCTTTGATATTTTAAAATTCAAACTATTTTTAAATAAACATATAGTGACAATGTATTAATAAGCTTTCCAATTTTCATAAGGTTATCTAATGAAAATATTTAAAATACATGCATTCATAAATGAAAATATTTAAAACACATGAATTAATAAATTTATATTTAAAATTCATTCTATTTTTTTTAATTTATTTTCCTAATAAATTTGTTTATAAGCGTTCATAATTTCTTATTGAAGTTTTACTACTTTGTTAGAATCTTTATACCAATAATAAAAAATGGATATTTATTAAATCAATTATTTATTTGTATATCAAAATATATCTTAAGAAAACAAAACACCCTTATAATGGTAACATTGTAATAATCCTTGAACTAATTATTAATCAAGATAATTATTAAATATGCTAATACAAATAACAATATTTATGAATACATCAATATTATGTTACCATCAATGTAAGTGGAAAGGGGTAAACGCTTACATTGATAAAGATTTTCAAAAGAACAATGTCACTTTCTACATCACCATTGCCACCAACTCCAATTGCAATATTGAAATAAAAATAATGTAAAACATTTAAAACTCCGTATTAAATCTTAATTAATAAGAGAATCTTTACCTAAATGTAGGAGAAGTGAGATGTAACATTTCCAACTCAATAATTCATTCTCAATGTCAAATATTTGAGAAAAAAGTGATGCGGATTCGAATACTATATAGTATAGGAAATCAAGTAGGACACATATAAAAGACTCAAGAAAATATCTACCTAAAAGTAGGAGAGACCCGACATGACATTTCAAACTTAATAATGAATTATCAATTTCAAATATTTGAAATACTAGTTATATTCAATGAGGGGTTTATTGAGAAAATCAAATAACACACATAAATTTAAGATTCATATCCAACACTAAATGTATTGAAGTGTGTCTAGTTCTCAATATGGAAGTGATCGAGCAATACATTTTTAATTTAACATTATAATAACTAAAATTTATTAGTTATTTTCATAAAAAAAATATTTAAAATATATTCATATCTAACACTAAATATATTGAATTGTGTTAGTTTTGACCATGTGCCACCCAACTAAAGGCACTGCTAAGCTAGATCTCACTTTGCCAGGCCACCCTCGAGTTGAGGCCACAGATCTGAGGTGCACTCAAGGATAGCTCAAGTACCAGTTTGAGAAGCCAAAACTCAATTCCTCACCACCTTCTTTCTCCTCCACCCCACTACTAGGTGCAATAGTAATCCCTTCACCCCCTAGATTCCTCAGGACATCGCCATTCACCATCAGGATTTATGTGCAGGTCCAGAACAGAGACAAGCAGTGGACATAGAGGAACTAAAACATAGTTTTCCAGGCTTTCCATACACACCATATAATATCACAATGCTTCAAGCACAAGGTTCTTTCACATAGCAGAGCATACATGCCTTCCCAAGCTCACAAGCTTACCAAGATATCAACATCAATAACATGAACAACCAATAACAAATAACCATAATCCTATTAACCAAGGAGATCAACCATGGATTTATAGACCAAAGAAGGAAATTTGAACCCAAGGGGTCCAAATCAAACAAGGTAAGCCAACTTGAGTCAACCCAAGGGGGGTTAACTCAACCACAAGAGGCTAACTTGAATCCAACCAAAGCAGTTCGAATTTCAAGGAGAGTGGCTCCAAGTCACTCCACCCAACTCAAATTCATGTGTGGACACTTCATCCATGTAGAGGAATTCAAAATAGTGAGGTGAGGAGTTACACAAGCCAAAGCATCTTCCCAAAATAACAAAGGAGGGGTTACACAAGGAATTACACAAACAAAGGCTAAAAGTAGCCAGTGAAGGCTCACTTGTGCAAGTGGAGGTTATAAAACCAAGTGTAACCTCAAAAAATGAGTTACAAACCACCAAAGGGGATCAATCAACAAGTGGAATCCACCCAAGAACCAAGGAGGGTGCATTCACCAAGGGAGGCCCACTAAATCATAAATTAGGATCAATAGTGCCAACACAAGCTAAAATAATCAAAATTTGGGTTTGTTGTACAATGTTTGAGTGGTCATCAACTAATAAATCCACCATGGCATAAATATAGACCACGCTCAACCAAATAAGTTCTAAAGTGGTAGGAATGTCCGCATTCCTGCTCACATTGTGGATCTATGCCTCACGTACTCTTTTGTGGTCTTCGGGGTGCCATTTTTTTTTATTAGTTAATTATTTACAAAATAATAATGTCTCTTGGTCCTTAAAGGCCCTTGTTCTAGCACCTTGTTCCACAATAATAACAATTATTACATATGTTTGGGGCTTAACATATGGGGCATTACATTTTCCTCCCTCTTAAACAATGCATTGTCCTCAATGCATAATACATACATGCCTTTACAAAATGATAACAGACATGGCCATACATGCCTTAGAAAGATAACATCTTTCAAACTCTCACATAAATGCCCATACATAGCTCATAAATATAACATCTTTCTAACCACAATACTCCCACTACCACCTACTTTCATGTCCATCTCCATTGCCATTGGGAGAATCAGGGCTAGTAGAGTGGACTTAAGGAAGCAAGGGTCATTCTTCAATCCCCATTACAAGGTGTTCAAACCTCATTACAAGGCCTTCAAACCTCATTCCGAGGCCTTAAATCCTCAACAAAGATACATCCACCTGAAAATCATATTTCACACACTCATATGATTAACATCAGGTATAAAAATATGTGATACATGATATAAATATATTCTTCTACAAAGATAATTTCATCACATTGCAACAACCACAAGGTTAGCATCAAACATATATATATATATATATATATATACAATGTTCAACACGATACATAAAATACATCTCCAAAATACAAGATACATGAAATAAATTCTAATTATTCACATGAAATACATCAAAGGTACATGAAATCAAAACACTTGAGATGCACCTACGTGAAACACATTCTAATCTATTCAATCATACATTATACACATACTCTACGATACATGAAATGCATGAAGGGTACATGAAGTGCATTAAGATACTTTTACAGAGAAGACATTTTCCAACAAATATGCATGAACTATCACCAAGATACTTTCCAACAAAGATATAAGAGAATAACACAAGGATAACCTTTCAACAAAGATTCATTTCTCACTATTCACAAAACATATGCAACATCATTATACTATATATACATATATCATAACTAGCTATATACATCACATATATTAACATACATCCATATTCCACACCTTTAATAATCGATATCCACCATAACACTTCATAACCATACCACATCCATCCATTCAACCATAAAACATCAATCCATAATACATCAATCATATATCCATCACAATGACAACCATACATGCATCAAATGACCATACAACATCATCCGTTCACACATCATCCATAGAAATATTAACCATATGATCATCAATCATATACACAACAATCCAGAATACATCAATCAAAATACCATACATTAATCAGTGACAATCACATCTACATCACATCTGATCATCACCAAATAATATATCAATACCATCTTCAAACATACAGCTAATTATAAAACCATATACATGTAGAATACATATACCATTATTTATCATAACATTATATATGATTATTATCACATGTTATATATAATATCCATATATACTCTACTACCAATATACCACAATATACAATTCAATATATATATTATACCCATCTAATATTCATGGGTAATACCATACTACATCACACATATATACAAAAAATGTATATACTGTCATACATAGTATCTATAATACATATATCTTACTGAAACTTCCAAACTCAAGGGTTTGAGACTTTTCCCAACAACTCTTCTTTGGGTTGTATGGATTCTATGCAATTTCCAATTCCACCTTTGATCTCTGTAGCTTCATTTTCTTTGAACTTACTGAGTCTTTTTCTTCACTACTCTAATTGGGAATCAAGACTACAATTTAATAATTACAATGCATGTTCATTCATTAACTAACATAACTAACATGTTCCTTCTTCATTCATACCACTTTTCATCTCATATCCAATGCATAAAGATCTTTAGAAATAGTCATTAACAACATACTGAAAATACAATTCAATCAAATTGAATAGGGACAAAGGTGATTCCAGTCACTACAGAGCCTCCACACTGAGCACCACTTCATACTGAACTATTAGGAACTGGTTTCATCTAGCTTGGATTTCTGGATTTCATTTAGGAGTAATGAAAACTCGGTTGGAAAAAACCACTAGTACACTGTAATTTTGGACCGAAATCTTCAACTTGATAATTTTCAAAGGAAATCCTCCAAATGAGAATAAAATTTTCATGTAAGGTAGATACCATCAACAACATGTATGCACATTCCCCAGTCAACCAAAACAAGTTTTCCTTTATCAAATGAATTTCTTCAAAATTGAGCACTAATTCCCAAGTAAAAAGGGTGTTTGTTCATAGAATTTTCCCAAACTTTCCATGGATGTTGGTGACTCAACCAAATATCATCATATACCTTTCTAAGTTCTGGTCATGCTTCATAATATCTCATAATATGAAAATATGTCCTTCCAAAGTTTATAAAAAACACTGCCATTCTCAAGCAAAAATCCATACAAGTTCTTTGTACCCTAGTTTACATCTTTCAACATACATATAACTTTGGAATTCCCCAAATAACTTTGGGAGGCCTGTAGGTGCCACTATATCCCCTTCTTTCTCAAGTACCAATGGATCCATATTCATTATATATATTATATACATTATCACTATTACTCCAATATATATATATATATATATATATATATATATATAACATTACTAATGCAGACACCTTACCATTCACATACATTAATATACATACACTACACATAATTATTTACTTCATACACCATTTATATGTTATATATTAAAACATATATACTAATCTATGCTAATATATTGCATATACTAACATATCCATAATATCTTAACCTTTGAAATTAAAAGAAATAAAAATACATTCAAACTGATCTCTGAAGTAAGGCACTAGTTGAGGCTTCTGATTCTTCCATGAACATAAGTAGTCTAAATTTCTTTCACTATGCATATTTTATAATCTCCATATGCATATAAATATATTTATAAATCCATAATAGGCCTAATAGCCGTTGAGTTGGAACCTAAGCTCTAATACCACTTTGTAATGTACCTGACCCCGAAACCAAGGTCATGAGCACATGTAAACCAAAAGGAAGGTCGAATAAAGGTATTGTACAATGGAATAGGGTCAAACAAAGGTTAGTCTAACATACCATCAAACCAATTTAAAACAACATTCAACCATTTAAATAAATTGCGACACCTTAAACACAATTATAAACCTCCCCAAAAGCTCATGCAGATGCAAGACCATGCAAGCATGAAAATGCAACCAGATTTACAAGCTCATTAAACTTAAACCTTAGCATTAATAAAACATTCACAAGTGACCATAATCATACCAATAACATTTATATATCATTTTTACGGATTCCCTTGCTTGAAACAATCACAATTCAATACTTTCAATAGATAAACTATGCATATTAAGACACTTTCGTAAATCCAATCTATGGCACCTTCATTAACCATTTTACATTGTTCATTGGATCAGATCTGAATATAACACCTACAAGCATTCTAATAAAAAATGATTGCTATAGCATGATTTTCCACATCCTATGCAACATGCCTTGATCACCTATTTTGTCCCTCTGCAGACTCATCCTACCCCTCTTGCTCAGTGAAAAAGCCAAAAACCATATTTGTGGTTATGTACGCGGGTCAGTAGTACTATAGCGCACATATACACATATTGCACCACTACAACCCGTGTACATTGGGTTTCATCCTCAAAATTAGAAATATTTCAAGTTTTCCTTGCCAAGTCACGACTGTTATGATTCTTGACCTTTCATATACTAGAAAACACTCCAATTCGACCCTCCATATCCTTTGAGGGATATATATTGAACCATTGTGAAGCATTTGAAGGAGGATAAATTTGAGAGAAAGTAAACTCTGAATAAATTTTCCCCCATTCCCATGCCTTGAGTCTGCATCCCTTTTTCCTTGTAAGATTTAACCTCTCTTATGTTCGTCTCCCAAGTGAGTCTTCCCTATCTCGTTGTTGGTTTGCTTACTCCTTTCTCACTTTACCTACTTTTCTTGGGGCTGACCTGGTTTCTGCGAGCTTATCCCTCTAGTATTTAGTACAACAAAATCCCCTTCACTGGCCCTTTCGGCATCAACCCACAAGGAGGATGAAGTCTCACCCGAAGCGAAGATGGGTGGTTACAGAATTAGGTTTCTGCAACCTGGTGACGCGTGTTTATGTTATGCGAGCCGATGTGCACAACTTACTAGCATCTACTTCGCAAATCATGAGAAACAAGTATCTGCGCACTTCACATATCTTCACAACCTACAGACTTCATTGAATCATTGTTACTTTGCTTCTATGACTACGAATTTATCATACTTAACATAACTTCGCAATGTTGATACACACATGTTCCGCTACTTATCATAACATTCTCATTCACATGAAAACACATATATAAGCATAAACATTCATAATCATTCAATATAAAAAGGATCCAAGCACATAACACAAGTGTTTACGTGGTTCATCCCCCAGATTGGAGCTATGTCCACGGGAACTATTCTTATATTTCTTGGAAGGGGTTAACAGTTAGAGTCTATACACTCAGATGCAGACTCTTTTCTTCAATAAATCTATGCGCACACAGCTGCAGAGTCTTTTTCCTCTCTTAGATCTCTCAGAATATAACCAAAATCTCCCTAATTATATCTAACAATACCAACATAATCTCATCTAACCCTTCCTTATACAAAATTGCCCCTTTTATAGATTGTGCCCGAAGGTAACATCTTTACAATAACTATGGGTCAACCTCCATAGTACCCTTAAACCCAAAATGGCATGGCTCTCATGTTGACCATGCTTTTTCTTTACTTCGATGGAGCTTTGTTGTCCTTTTGCATCACTTCATTTGGCTTTGATGCTTCCCTAACAGTCATAGCTCTGGCCGCGGGGATCTAATGCTACAGTGGTGCGGCCTATCATGTCCCAAATTTTTCATTGGGTCACAATGGCCTAATACCATTGGCCATATTCATGAGAGTTTGTCAAATTGATGTTAAGGGTCAAATAATTGCCAAGGAGGAAAATTACTAGTTTCCTAGGTTGTGGTTGGAAGCATTGGGATTTGAAATAAGAAGGATAATAAACGATGTGTGGACATTAGAATAAAATAAATTTAATAAATGAGCTAAATAAATATATACAAGGGAAAATCAAAGTGTCATTTGACCATGAAGACACATGGAGGAAGTGGGGCCCACACAAGCTAGATTTTCTATGCCACATGGCATCCTCCTCTTGCCAATTCGAATCCATGAGAAGTCCAATGTTATTGGGATGAGTTGGAAGGGAATAATACTTGGCATGATTCAATGAGTTCGAAATGTAGAGGAAGAGTAAATCCCATGGAAGAGGAAGAGGCAATTTGGAGCTAGTGGGACATTTGGGCTAGGTTCCCTAGCTCTATGACAACAATGATGAAGATGCTATGACACCTATGACACAAATCAGACCTGAAGGTTGAGATATGAAATATATGACATGTCAGGGATAAAAATAGCCTCCAAGAGGGAGCTCAAATGAGTTAGGGCATCCAATGAGACACCAATCCGAATTTAGAGAAGGAGAGGGCTAGAATTGGAAGGACAAGTGGCATACTTGGGAATCTCTTCCTAACTTGAGTTGGCATGAAGACCTTGGAAGCAATTCAACCCATGGAGGACCTTAGAATTTTATAAAACTCATTAACAAAGAAGAATAGCATATTTTGACCATTTTAGAATCTTCATTTTTCATTTTGGAGAGGAGAGCTAGTGGAATGCTACTCTACTTGCCTTAGCACCAATTTCGAGGGTGAAAGATTCCCATCCTAGTTGGTAATTGGAAAGGCCATTCAAACCTTTAATTTGGATATTTAATGGAGTATTTTGTTACAGGTTGAAGCTACAGGGAAGATAATGGTCACATCTCTTTCAACTTTCTTCTACAACCATTCTTCTATTTCTTGGCATATTCATGATCCTTGAGGAATTGCGCCTTTGGTGAGATACTATTCTCTTTTGGGGAGCTTATGATGCCCCATTATTTTGTAATCTGATTCATATGATTTTTATTTCATTCTAAGAAGAGCCACAAGTCTATATTTCAAGACATGCTGTGCAAAATTGCTCATTAATGAACAAATAGTGCCATTTTCCCCACTACCTTGTTGCAAGTTAATGATATGTTGATAAATTCGAATGGTTAAGTGAATGAATGATGGATTACTGATAAATGGACTGTAATTTATGTGTTCAAAGAGTTTCATTTTAATTATAAAATAATTTGGAGTCATTTGGTTGAGTTTCATAACATTTAGTGAATATCGCCTACCATTCCCCCTTATGTTGAAACTAACAATTCTATATCTGATTTGAGAGAGTTGTAGAAAATATTATAAGATGAATAATGATGCATATGAGATCCCATTTATGTTCTTTATATTTCACCATCCTCTATTCATAATTTCGATAGGGTTCTATTGAATTTGGAGAGCCAACTTGTGATTTACCCTAAGGGGATTTGAACCACAATTTGCTAGTAAAACTCCCTACATTGACCAGATTACCAAAATGAGTTGCAGAAGTCATTTGAAGGTTGGAAGGAACCTATAAAAACCCTTATTATTTTTTAACATCATAAATACTCCTTCTAGTACAATTTGAGAACCTTTGGAGCTATTTGGAGCCATCTACCCTTGGGGGTCTGAGCCTCAAAATTACTAGTAAATTCCATGAATTCTCTTGGATACCTATTCGACCCACAAACCACATATAATGCTGAAAATATACTTTAATTAATGTCTAATAACATATCCAATTCTCAGACCCATCATTAGTGAAGGTTTCACAATGTTGGAAGAGCTTTGTTCCAAGACCTACGAGGGATTTCCACTTCCCATGTTGACTAGTCTTGTCCCGAAACTTCTTCCCCTGCAAATTGAATACCATGGTTGGGTATATAATTTTATTATATGTATGATAGATGTGTTAATGTGTCCCATGACCCCTCATGACCTTCCTCACCAAGTTTGAAATTATTTGGAGGAGTTTGGAATCAGTTGTATACATATACCTAGAGTTGAAATTTGGTGAATTTGAGCACATTGGGAAATTCATTAAAAAGGGACATTACAATGGTATCAGAGCATGGTCGTTGCACATATGATTTAATATCATACACTGAACAATAATTTGAAGCCATGTCTTACTATTATGATGAATCCTATGAGTACAATTCTTATGAGGAATATGCAGATGATTGTGAACAATATGAAGGAGAATGTGAATGGTATGAGGAAGAGATGCCATCATGCAACACTTCTTACAATTTCAGGAGGAATGAATATTATTATTATGACCCTATGTATGATAAATATGAGTATGTCACACCACCAAAGGATAATTCTATGAATGAGTTACAAAGATGGAGAGCAACATATAAAACCTTGCCCCAACAATATCAGGCATATCTTGATTTGTATAAGAAAAGTACATATAATCCCCCTCCTTTCAAAGAATTTGTTGATTGGGTGTTTGCAAATAGGCCCAAACATGAAGATGCGGAGTTAGTGAAAAAAAATTTATGCCCTTCTTGTAAAAGACCTTAGAGAGAAAATCATATGTGTGTGAGTGAAAAGAGCAATGAAAAATCTGAAGCTTCAGGGAATGCAGGTATTTCCCTCTCGAAGAGACTTCTTGGGTACTCTTCAAAAAAAGATTCCAAATGTTTTGATATTAAGGAAACCAAGGGGAAAAGTGCATCAGATTGCTTGAAGGAGAAAGATGAATATACATCCCATGAACTTGAAGAAGATCCTATTGAAAATATTGAATATCATGTCGAGACACATTCTACCTTGGACATGAATCAAGGAGCATCTATTGATGGATGCTTGAACTATGAATGAGTACCTACTGATGGGTGCTCACACCTCTATGTTGGTGACATAGAGATCACTTTTGACAATATTGTTGCAAGAAAAAATTCCCTTAAGCATGAAAATGAATACCTTGTAGTAGTTGAAGAAGAAACAAGATCAACTTCCCCATCACCACTTGAGCTTCATGAAGTTGGTCCAAGTAAGAAGGAAGAAGATGAGGAGGTTCATTTGCAAGAGCCTAATTTTATTGAAGGGTCCTTAAAGATGAATGAAAAGAAGTGTTTATGTATATGTAACTTTGGAATGTATTTCATCTATGTATTTCATATATATTTATTGTACCCTTATTAGAGATGTGTTATTACTCTATAAGGAAGTGTTGTCATGAGGATTGACAAGTGTCGCAAGTGTGTGTACTTGCCGATGGGTTATTAGACCACCATGTGTGGGGTCGGACCTGAAATATATATATTATAATGTGGATGTACCTAGCTAGACAAGTCAACCCCATAAGGTCACTGGGAAAACAGGTTAGTATAAATAGAGATCAGGTGATCTCTATTTAGATCATTCGGAAAGTTATATCTCTCACTCAGAAAGTTGCGCACTAATGAGGAGGAGGATCATCTGCTACTAGGAGACTATCTCAATGTATTTTGGTTGTACTTTGGCTGAGCCATGGCTCTCTCTATCTTTGAGGAAGTTGTGGGGTTTTTCACTTTAGGGTTTTCCCCACGGAAACTCTGTGTCTCTTGTCTCTCATGCTTTTGATTCTTGTGATGCTTGTCATGCTTATTGTGATTGTCATGCATTGATATAATGTATATGTTATTCTCTCAGTAAAGATCCTAGAGTATTGTGAATTAATGCTTAAAATTTAACATGGTATCAGAGCTAACCTGAGAAGAAGACATTTTGCAGTGATGAAAACTTGAGTTTCTTGTTTATTGGGTTTCTCTCCATAGATTTTGGAAAAGCAGTATAGTAGATTGACTCTACTCATCAAGGAGAATCTATCTGTCCAATCAAAATTCAATTCTAAGCATTTTCAGATTTTCCCTAAAAATTAGGGTTTCCACAAAAATAGGAATTTCTGAAATTTGAAGACATATCTGGAAGCTCCTTGCAAAAATCGAAGTTTAGAGCTTTGGATCGAGATTTTTGGCTGGGTAGATCTCCAGGAAACTCAAAGCCTAATTCAGGGCTCTCCCTAGTGAACCCGGGAGGACAAAAAGGAAAATCTGAAGGGTAAAGCTTTGTTGATCTCAAATTCTGAATACACCAGGTTGATCAACTCATCAAAGCGCATCTTTCTATCCTTTTAGAAAATTGAAATTCACATTTTCAATTTTTAGGGTTTTTCTGACAAACCCTAATCTGGACCAGATCTAGTTTTCAGCATTTCAAGTGGTAAGACCTAAATCTTTTCTATTTCCATTTGAAGTACTCTTTAAGATGTCTCACCACACCAAGCTTGAGGATAAGCTTGAAGGGGCTGATAAATTCCAAGCTTGGAAGTATAGGATTGGGTTAATCCTGGAAAAGAATGAGTTGGACTCATATATAAAAGAAGACATCCCTATCCCAGAGGATGAAGAGGCCAAGGTATTGCATAAGAAGAACTTGGTCAAGGCAAAGAGAATCATTGCTGATTCTATCAAAGACCATCTCATACCCCATGTGTCTTCTCTAAAGACACCCAAGGAGATGTTTGACTCTTTGACCAAGCTATTTGAAGGGAAGAACATAAATTGAAAGATGACTTTGCGGAATCAATTGAAAGGGGTCAAGATGTTGAATGGAGAAATCATTCAATCTTACTTCTCCAAGGTCTCTTAGATCAAGGAGCAACTTGAAGCTGTGGATGAAGTAGTGGACAATGGTGAAGTTGTTATGACCACTTTGAATGGCCTACCTAGGTCATGGGACTCCTTTATTCAAGGAATTTGTGCAAGAAAGAAATTGATCTCTTTCAGTAAACTATGGGAGGAATGTTCTCAAGAAGAAGCTAGACTTGTAGCTCATGAGGAAAAGATGGAAGGTGAAGATCAAGCTCTCGCAACTCACACCAAAAGAAGCAAGCCCAAGAAGGAGCACTCTCACTACAAAAGATCCTATCAAAAGAATAAGAAGGATCTAAGATGCTTCACATGCAATGAGAATGGTCACTTTGCTTCAAATTGTCCCAAGAACAAAAGGGATAATAACAACAACTTCAGCAAGAAGAAGAAGGGCAGCAAAAGAAAGTTCCATGCCCATGTTGCCGAGGATGATGAACCTCCAAAGAAGAAGGCTAGGGCAGAAAGTGATGATGACTCATCAAGTGAAGAAGAGTATGTTCTAATCTCTGCTCTCACAGGTACTATCTCCCATGGTTGTAATGATTGGTTGATTGATAGTGGGGCTTCCAAACACATGACTTGGTTTAAGGAATCTTTTGTGAATCTATCTAAACATGAATCACCCCAGAAGGTGAAACTTGGGGATGATTATCAATACCCAATCAAAGGAAGTGGTGAAGCCTCCTACAACCTAGATTCTGGAAAATCTTTGAAGATGAAAGAAGTCCTTTATATACTTGGGCTCAAGAAGAACTTACTCTCCATATCTGCATTGGATGCAAAAGGTATGAGGGTTTCATTTGTGGATGGCCAAGTCCTAATGTGGCCAAAGGGAAATACCATAGATGATGCAGTAGTGATTGGAGAGCAAGAGGGAAGATTGTATAAATTGAAGGGACAACCTGAACATGCCATGGTGCATGAATCCATAGAGCCAAGTGAACTTTGGCATAGAATACTTGCTCATATGCACTATAGGGCACTTCCAATTGCAAGCAAGGTTGTAGAAGGTCTTCCTGAAATCAAAACCAAACATGAAGGTGTTTGCAAAGGATGTGCAAAAGGTAAGAACATTAAGAAGGCTTTCCCAAGCAGTGAAAGCAAGGCCAAAGATATCCTGGAAATCATCCACTCAGATGTATGTGGTCCTATGTCATCCAGTTCTCTTAGTGGGTATGTTTACTATGTCTCATTTATTGATGACTTCTCCAAGAAGACTTGGGTATACTTCTTGAAGAACAAAGATGAGGTGTTTGATAAGTTCAAGGAATTCAAAACTTTGATGGAGAATCAAACTGACAAGAAGATCAAAACATTCAGATCCGACAATGGTGGTGAATTCACCTCAAGTGTCTTCAAGAAGCTTTGTAGTGATTCAGGGATTAAGAGGGAGTTGACTGCTCCTTATAATCCTCAACAAAATGGAGTTGCAGAAAGGAAGAACAGAACTATCATGGAAGCAGCAAGGGCAATGCTGCATGACTAGGATCTACCTATGCATCTATTGGTAGAAGAAACTAGAACAACTGTATATGTGCAGAACAAAACACCCCACAAGATATTGGACAACAAGACACCAGAAGAGGTCTTTTCTGGTAAGAAACCTGAAGTCAGCCATCTCAGAATATTTGGTTGTCTAGTATACACTCATGTCCCAAAGGAAAAGAGGACTAAACTAGATCCTTCAAGAAAGAAGGGTATCTTTGTGGGTTACAGTGAAAGCTCGAAGGATTACAAAATATACTTTCTAGGGTTCAAGAAGATTGATGTCAGCCGGGATGTAACATTTGATGAAAACTCAGCATTCATCAAATCAAGGAAAGCACCTATCGAAGTTTATGAAGAACCTAAGGAAACTAGATTTCAAGACACTACCATGACTGAAGCAGTTCCAGAAGTTGTTCATGAGTTTGAAGATCCACAAGAACCTATAGATCCACCCCGTGAGAATAACTCTCACAAGAGGAAACCTGCATGGGCTAGAGAGCTCATTTAAGATGCAGAAAGATTTGGCATTCCAGAAGAAGAACACAGAGCAAAGAAGAGAACTAGATCACATACCAGATATGTTGCTTTACTCTGTGACATTATGAACAAAGAGCCTTCCAGTTATGAAGAAGCAGTGGAAAAGAAAGAATGGAAGGATGCCATGGTTGAGGAATACCAATCAATAATGAAGAATTATGTTTGGGATGTTGTCCCAATACCTAAAGAGAAGTCTGTTGTGACTTCCAAATGGATTTACAAAATCAAGCATGCTGCAGATGGCAGTGTAGAGAAATACAAGGCAAGATTCGTAGCTCGTGGCTTCTCTAAAAAAGAGGGAATAGATTATGAAGAAACTTTTGCACCTGTAGCTAGGTATACTTCCATCCGAACAGTACTTGCCCTGGTTGCAACAATGAAATGGAAAATACACCAGATGGATGTCAAGACTGCTTTCTTGAATGGTGTAGTTGAAGAGGAAGTATATGTGGAGCAGCCACTCGGTTTTGAAATACATGACAGGGAGTCATATGTGTGCAGATTGAAGAAAGCCTTGTATGGCTTGAAACAAGCTCCCAGAACCTGGTATGGCAGGATGGATAGTTTCCTATCTAGCTTGGGCTTTACCAAGAGTAAAGCGGATTCCAACCTTTACTACAAGGTTGAGGAAGGGAATCCTGTGATTCTACTCTTGTATGTGGATGACTTATTTGTAAAGGGAGATGACAGACTGATTGCAGATACTAAGAGGAAGCTTGCTGCTGAGTTCGATATGAAAGATTTGGGTTCGATATGAAAGATTTGGGAATGATGCACTATTTCCTAGGTATGTAGGTGTGGTAGAGTGCAGGTGGGATCTTCCTTGGTCAAGGGAAGTACACAGTAGATATCCTGAAGAGATTCGGGATGATGGATTGCAAGGCCATGGCCACACCTATGGCATTGAATCTGAAGCTTCTATGTGATGCTTCATCTGAGCTGGTTGATGTCTCTATGTATCGTCAGATGATTGGGTCCTTGATGTACCTGACGAACACGAGACCATATATTTGCTTTGTGGTGAACACATTGAGTCAGTTCCTGACAGATCCAAGGAGTGTTCATCTGGTTGCTGTAAAGCATGCTCTGAGGTACCTGAAGGGTACAGTGGATTATGGGCTCAAGTATGAAGCGAATCAAAAGTTTAACCTGCAGGGTTATGTTGATTCAGATTGGGTTGGCAGTGCTACAGATAGGAAGAGAACATCTAGGTGCTGCTTCAGTATGGGATCAGGTGTGATCTCTTGGTTTAGCAGGAAACAATCTTGCATAGCACTGAGTACAGCTGAGGCAGAGTATGTTGCAGCCTGTTCAGCTAGTTGTGAGGCAGTATGGCTACAGAAGCTACTGTCTGAGTTATTTGATCTCCCGTTGGATGCTACTGGTATCTTCTATGATAACCAGATTTGTGTGAAGTTGTCCGAGAACCCAGTGTTTCATGACAGGTCGAAACACATAGAGATCAAATATCACTATATCATGGATATGGTGTAGAGAGGAGCTGTGAAGCTCATGTACGTTGTGACGGATGAGCAAATTGCAGATGTGCTGACGAAGCCACTAGCCAGGGCGAAGTTCGAGTACTTCAGGGAGAGGCTTGGCGTTCTTCAGATTGATGACACTTCGAGGAAGAAGTGATGGACACATTTGCTGAAGCCATTCCAAGCATGTTGGAAGGAGAATCCTTCACATGGCTGTGGATGTAAGTGCTGGATGATGAGCATCAGGATGATGTTCTGGATTCTACTTTGTATGATCAGTTGGATCATTTATATGTATGTACACATCATGTTGGATGTTGGATATGATTAGTTGGATCATTTATATGTATATGTATGTACGCATCATGTTGGATGCTGGAGATGATCAATTGGATCATTTATATGTATGTACGCATCATGTTGGATGCTGGATATGATCAGTTGGATCATTTATATGTATGTATGCATCATGTTGGATGCTAGATATGATTAGTAGGATCATTTGTATGTATTTTGTATATGCATCATGTTGGATGCTTGGACCATGTATCTGTATATGTATCAGGTGGATACATTGTATGATCAGGTGGATCATGTATGGTGATATGTATCATGTATTTGTATTTGTATCAAGTGGATACATTGTATGATCAGGTGGATCATGTATGATGATATGTATTAGGTGGATCATGTATGATGATACTTGGTATGCATCAGGTAGATGCATTGTATGATCAGGATGATCGTGGATGACGAAATTTAGGATGTTGCTCCAGATGACTTGCAGCAGGATGTTACAGTGATGATGATCAGGATGATCATGTGTACATCAGGATGATGTATGGTGAGTATCAGGTTGATACTCTATGGTCGTGGATCAAGTTGTGCAGATGAGCATATAATTTGGCCCTGGGATATTTGTAGATAGTCTTTCAAAGTTTTTCCTATGACATATAATTTGGCCCTAGGATATCTGGCAAATGCTCTTTCGAGGTTTTTCTCTGGGAGGACATATAATTTGGCCTTGGGAGATCTGCAGATAGTCTTTCGAGGTTTTGCCTATGGCATATAATCTGGCCCTGGGATATCTGGTAGATGCTCTTTCGAGGTTTTGTCCTATGGCATATAATTTGTCCCTGGGAGATCCTATAGGTAGAGCTGTGTGCTCGTAACAGCCTGGGATGCTCTTGCGAGGTTTTTCCATGACCACATATAATCTGTCCCTTGGGGATCCTATAGGTAGAGATGTGTGCTCGTAACAGCCTGGGATGCTCTTGTGAGGTTTTGTGTTGACCACATATAATCTGTCCCTAGGAGATCCTATAGGTAGAGTTGTGTGCTCGTAACAGCCTGGGATGCTCTTGCGAGGTTTTGTGGCGAGGTCACATATAATATGGCCCTGGGAGATCCTATAGGTAGAGTCGTGTGCTCGTAACAGCCTGGGATGCTCTTTCGAGGTTTTGTGACGCACGTAATAAGTCCTGAGGATTCCACACTATGTCCAGTGATGAAGAAGACCTGTAGGTGGTGGGCCTACATCCAGTATGAAAAAGGACTGGCTCTGTAGAACTTCCTATGATGAGTAGAGTAAGAGATTGGTTGAGATAGCAGCAGCAGTGACGATGACGATGATGATGATCCTGAGAAGAAGACTTGTCTAGCAAATCTATGTCGAGAAATACCTTCCTAGTTAAGAGGGAGTGTTGATGTATATGTAACTTCGGAATGTATTTCATATATATTTATTGTACCCTTATTAGAGATGTGTTATTCCTCTATAAGGAAGTGTCATCATGAGGATTGACAAGTGTCGCAAGTGTGTGTACTTGCCAATGGGTTATTAGACCACCATGTGTGGGGTCGGCCCTGAAATATATATATTATAATGTGGATGTACCTAGCTAGACAAGTCGGCCCCATAAGGTCACTGGGAAAACAGGTTAGTATAAATAGAGATCAGGTGATCTCTATTTAGATCATTCAGAAAGTTATATCTCTCTCACTCAGAAAGTGGTGCACTAATGAGGAGGAGGATCATCTGCTACTAGGAGACTATCTCAATGTATTTTGGTTGTACTTTGGTTGAGCCGTTGCTCTCTCTATCTCTGAGGAAGTTGTGGGGTTTTTCACCTTACGGTTTTTCCCACGGAAACTCTGTGTCTCTTGTCTCTCATGCTTTTGATTCTTGTGATGCTTGTCATGCTTATTGTGATTGTCATGCATTGATATACTATATATGTTATTCTCTCAATAAAGTTCCTAGAGTATTGTGAATTAATGCTCAAAATTTAACAAGAAGATCCAAGAGTCCCTTAGCATTCTCCATGACACTCAAGCATTGGTGTCAAATTATTGTTGGAGAGCTACTTCATTGGAGGAAACATCCTTCCTTGAAGACATGGAGAAGATTCAAAGAGCAGTGTACCACATCAAAGGTAATTTCATGTCTTTGCTTTTTGATAGAAACCATTTGTTTGAGCTTAATGAATTGTTACATGTACTTGAAGAATAATGAGGATAATCATAAGCTCACAATTCAAAATGAGTAACTTTTTGAAAAGTTGCAAGATAGTTGTTTTTCCTCCTATGTTTTAGATTGTCAAATGGTAGATTGTTTGGAGGATTCTCATGACATGGTGGATCATGAGAAATGTGGAAATTTGAATGTGATTGATGTGTTTGAAGATGAACTTGAAGAGATCCAAACACTTGATGTGGTGGAAGAGGAACTTTAATTGTCTCTTGATGAAGGTTATGCAATTTTTAAAGAAGAGCATGGTTCCTCTACATTTGAACCAATCTATGAAAAAGGTTTCACACTTTTGAAGGAGCTGCATGATACTACCCATATGGATCCTTCCCATGATGAAACTTCTGCACTTTTTTATCATTTGGGTAGTTAGTTCATTCTCCTACATCCTACAATTCCATGTTTTACATCATTAGTCTCAATGAAGTATGGGTGAAAGGGTTCTTTTTTATGGTGCCACATGAGGAGTATGAAACTCATAGATTTACTTTTTATGATGACATGGTTGGAGCGAATTCTTATTCACATTTGCAGTAGCATCCTTTGTTACTTTATGATGATGCACATCTATATGGATGCACCTATGATATGCATTTGAGTAACTTGAAGACTCGTGTTTTTTCTTGCTCAACACTTGGTTCATTTGATGTTGGAGGAACTTCATCCAACACTGGGGTGAATAGATTTATGATTGGAGAAATTTTTTTGTTGGCAGCCACATACTTTGTTATATCTTTATGATTCTCACATTCATGGATGTATGGGTGAGACTTATTTTAGTCATTTGAAGTCCCCTTGTTTGTTTTGCTCATTATCTGGTTCATATTTTAGTGGAGATTCTTCATTCACTTCTTGGATGAAAGAATACATGGTTGAATATTTTGATGCATATCACATCCTTTTGTAGAAACATTATAGGACATGGGATCCTCACTTATGTCATTGGAGAATATTTGATGGGTCACTTGATGCTTGTATGCACTTGGAAAATGGTGGTCTACTTGCTTGGAGGTATAAGCACTTTCATGATTCTTTGATGAAGCATCTTCTTGATGTACATTTCCATTATGTTGTTATGTACTTTGATGATATATATTTTGTACTCATGATGTTTGCAAGAATGCATATAAGAAAATGGGATCCAAGAAATCTCTTACCTGATGTTATGAGTTGGAGAGCACTCCTAATTGTTGGAGTGCAATACAAGCAATGGGACCCTGGGATAATTCTTAGTCTCATTGGTTTCAATTTTTTGGGGAAACAAGTAGTATGGGGGATGGATTCCCCACTTAATAAAGTGATTTTAATCAAAGTAGTGCAGCAGCAAGCATGGTGGTTCCTCTCTAAAATCTTCATGGAATATCGAAGACTCAAAGTTGGGCAACTCAGTGACAAATTCAAAGAATTGTACAAAAAGAGGGTTCTTCAACACCCATGTTTGAAATTGCTTGAGGACGAGCAATATTGGGAAGGGAGGATTTGTCATGTCCCAAATTTTGCATTGGGTCACAATGGCCTAAGACCATTGGCCATATTCATGAGAGTTTTTCAAATTGATGTTAAGGGTCAAATAATTGCCAAGGAGTAAAATTACTAGTTTCCTAGGTTGTGGGTGGAAGCATTGGGATTTGAAATAAGAAGGATAATAAATGATGTGTGGACATTAGAATAGCATAAATATTTAATAAAGGAGAAAAATAAATATATACAAGGGGAAATCAAAGTGGCATTTGACCATGAAGACACATGGAGGAAGTGGGACCCACGCAAGCTAGATTTTCTATGCCATATGGCATCCTCCTCTTGTCAATTTGAATCCATGAGAAGTCCAATGTTATTGGGATGAGTTGGAAAGGAATAATACTTGGCATGAGTCAATGAGGTCGAAATGTAGAGGAAGAGTAAATCCCATGGAAGAGGAAGAGGCAATTTGGAGCTAGTGGGACACTTGGGCTAGATTCCCTAGCTCTATGACAACAATGATGAAGATGCTATGAAACCTATGACACAAATAAGACCTGAAGGCTGACATCTGACATGTATTACATGTCAGGGATAAAAATAGCCTCCAAGAAGGCACTCAAGTGATTTAGGGCAGCCAAAGAGACACCAATTCGAATTTGGAGAAGGATAGGGCTAGAATTGGAAGGACAAGTGGCATACTTCGGAATCTCTTCCCAACTTGAGTTGGCATGAATCTCTTGGAAGGAATTCGACCCATGGAGGACCTTAGAAGTTTATAAAAGTCATGAACAAAAAATAATATCATCTTTTGATCATTTTATAATTTGCATTTTGCATTTGGGATAGGAGAGCTAGTGGAGTGCTACTTTACTTGCCTTAGCACCAATTTCGAGGGTGAAAGATTCCCATCCTAGTTGGTAATTGGAAAGGCCATTCAGACCTTTCATTTGGAGCTTTAATGGAGTATTTTGTTACAGGTCGAAGCTATAGGGAATATCATGGTCACATATCTTTCAACTTGCTTCTACAACCATTTGTTAGGAACCCATGTCTTTATTTTGTTAGTATATTGTTGTTGGACGTATATACTTTGTAAGTCGTCCCGTAGTATTTGTTGATCCATAGTTGTGTTATTGTTGTTTGGTGCATATGCTTTGTAAGTCGCCCATAGTATTGTTGATCCATAGTTTGTATTGGACCATGGTTTTGACCCATAGTATTGGCGCCTAGACTTAGTATATAAGTGTGTGTTGAGGCCTATGAAGGCACCGTGAAGTTATTTGTATTGAGCTTGCTCAAAGGAGGCTTCCCCCTCCAAGTGGCCTGCGATCAATAAAAGTGATTCTGAGTTTTGTTATTCCTGCTATTTCGCATATTCTCATTAATTAATTGTTGCAGGTTCTTCACATCTGGTATCAGAGCACTTTCTTTGGCTCGCTGGGTGAAATTTCTGCCAAATTGTTTTCGCATCTGTTGTAGGTTCGGATTTGGGAATAATCCCTATCCACTTAACTGTGGGAAGTACTTGGGCATAAGCCCTAAAACTCATTGTGAAGATTACCATAGGAACCCCAAAGTAGCTGGTCCATTGAGAGGACCTGCCATCAAAAAGGGCAACGAACCCTCCCTGATTGACTAGTTCCCACCCATGAGGTAAACCAAGAGCTGTCGTTTGTGGCAAAGCGGTTATCAGTTTTACCTGAGCCGTGGAGTGAGGGGTACTGCCCCAATACGCAAGCTGTCAGACAGCATTGGTGGCCGAGTGAAACCCCTGAACTGTTAGGAAGTCGCACATACCTGGGGTCCATATCTATTTTCAGTTGAACTGTTGTCGATCACTGCTGCACTGTTTCAGATCCATCCATGCAAATCCATTCTGAAAGCCATTCCAAATCTAGTCGTTTCAGATCTATTTCAGATCCAGCCGTTTTCAATCCATTCGGCGTCATTTCAGATCTATCTATTTCAGATCCCTTCCGAGCCGTAGCTGTTCCATTCTGAAAAAATAAATAAATAAATAAATAATAATAAAAAATAAAAAATAAAAAAAATAAAAATAAAAATAAAAAAATAAAAAATAAAAATAAATAAAAAATAAAAAATAAAAATAAAAAATTATTTTTTTCTCCATCTCTCCCCCCCCCCAAAAAAATCAGTTTTTTCTCCATATCTCCCTTGTTTTCACTCTATTTCCCTTGAAACTTCCCGGGAACCCCTGTAATCCCATTCTGCATATTTCATTCCTGAGGACCCTATCCCCAATTCCACTTCCCAAAGCTCGAAATCCCACATTTGTTTATTTTTAGGGTTTGCCATAACTTCCTCGGATTTCACCCAATCACCTTCAAATTTTACCACAGAGTTCCTTTCCTAATTCTGCTTCTTTGTCCCTCTCTGCCAAATTTTCCCATTCTTTCACCCCGCTTCTGAAATCCTCCTTTTCTGCTTCCCTGCCCATTCGACAGTGTCCAAAACCTAGTCAAACCCTAATTACCCTTCAGATTTTTTCCCAAATCCAAATTTTCTTTTATTGAAGCAGTTTTTGTTTTTGTTTTTCTACCCAGTCAAAAAAAGAACTCATGGTTATGGCTGTCACCTGCGTAGGAGCAAAAACCATGGAAGAAGCACTTGCAGCCATCCAAGCCAAACTCCAGGATCTTGATGAAAACTTTCTCGGCCTCCATCTTGAACATTCATCCATGAACAACAAACGGCAGTCCGAATCTTCATCAGACAATGGGTTCTCTTCTTCCAACAATTTTCGTGGTCTGAAGCTTGATTTTCCTCGCTTCAATGGTACTGATCCAACTGGATGGATCTATCGTGCAGAATAAAATTTCAGTCTGCATAATACTTTTGATGTCAACAAAGTTCCGCTTGCATCTTTTCATTTGGAACAGGAAGCTCTTCAATGGTACCGTTGGTACATCAAGGTTCATGAAGAGCCAAAATGGCCAAACTTTTTCCAGCTCCTTTTGCAACAATTTGGTCCTAGTGCTTTTGATGACTTCACAGAAGCCCTCACTAAACTTCACCAAATTGGCACTGTGAGAGAGTATCAAACCAAATTTGAGAAACTAGCCAACCACACTGAAGGATTGTCTGGTGACTTTTACCGGAGTTGTTTTATCAATGGTCTAAAGGATGCCATTCGCTCTGAGGTCAAAATGTTCTATCCCAACATAATGATGGAAGCCCTAGGGTTGGCTAAGTCGGCAGAAGACAAGATTGCAGCCCAACAATGCTCCAAGCCCACTTTTGTTCCCTTTCAAAACATGGGTTCTCAACGACCACCCATACCGCAGGCTCCTCGACCAACTCCTATCAAGCATTTGTCTGAAACAGAGATGCAAGCATGCAGAGAAAAAGGGATTTGCTATAATTGTGATGAGAAATTCACTTGGGAACATAGATGTGTTCAGAAAAGCTCTATCTCTTGGATGTGGATTCTCCGCCTGCCTTTGAAATTGGTGACGAAGATCCAGATACAATGGATGCTCATGTCGACATTCAGGAACCGCCTATTGACCCTCCATCTCAGGATGACCAGCCAGAGATATATCTCCATGCTTTAGCCGGAATCACCACCCCCCAAACAATGTGGGTCAGGGGTTAGATCAAGAAGCTTCCTCTTACAATACTCATTGATTCTGGTAGCACTCATAATTTCATTAACCCTCAGATAGCCAAAAAAGATGATTGTTTTATCCATCCTTGCTCCAACTTTGAAGTCATGGTTGCCAATGGGGGCACCTTACCTTACAAAGGGAAGTTTCGAAATGTGCGTATCTCTATGGGAGATTATACCTTGCACTCTGACATGTTTGCCTTGACCTTAGGCGGATGTGATGTGGTTTTGGGCGCTCAATAGCTATGCACACTTGGCCCTATCTTATGGGATTTTGATGAACTTTGGATGCAGTTTTCCCTCAATGGACAAAAACATACATTGACAGGATTACAACCAGGGTCTCTCAGCATCATCAGTTCACATCACATGGAAACTCATCAAGAAGAATTCACATGGTGTCATCACTCAGATCCATTCCATTCAGATGCAACCATCAGCAGTCTCCACTACTCCTTTGGATCTACAACAAATTCTGGATCAATATACAGGTGTCTTTGCTGAACCAGTGGGATTTCCACCTTCAAGGCCAGAAGATCATCGTATTCAACTCCTTCCTGGCAGCGTTCCTCCCAACATCAAGCCCTATCGCTACCCATTTCACCAAAAAACAGAGATTGAAATGCTCGTTCGAGACTTATTGAAGCAAGGTATTATTCGCCCAAGCACTAATTCCTTTTCTTCTCCAGTTCTTCTTGTCCATAAAAAAGATGGGTCATGGCGCCTCTGCATTGAATTTCGAGCACTTAATCACCTCACCATCAAGGATAAGTTTCCAATTCCTATTGTTGATGAGCTTCTTGATGAGATTCATGGGGCTCAATTTTTCTCCAAGTTGGATCTTCGTTTTGGGTATCAGCAAATTTGGGTTCATGAGGATGATATCCCTAAAACAGCTTTCCGCACACATGATGGCCATTATGAGTTTTTGGTCATACCCTTTGGACTCACTAATGCTCCTTCCACATTCCAGGCCTTGATAAATAAAATATTTTAGCCCTAGTTGCGGAAATTCATTCTGGTATTCTTTGATGATATCCTCATCTACAGTAAAACATGGGTTGAACATCTCTAGCATCTGGATCTTGTCATGCAACTTTTCTCTGACCATCATCTCCACGCTAAACAAAAGTAAGTTGAGTATCTTGGGCACATTATCTCAGCACAAGGGGTTCACGTGGATCCTGCCAAAATCGATGCCATGAATAATTGGCCGCGTCCTCAAACACTCAAGAGCCTTTATGGTTTTTTGGGGTTGACTGGCTACTACCACAAGTTTGTCAAGGATTATGGGAAGATTGCAGCTCCATTAACTGCTCTATTTAAAAAGGATGCTTTTATATGGACACATGCTACTTAGTGTGCATTTGACAAATTGAAACAAGCTATGTGTACTACACATGTTCTAGCTATGCCCGATTTTTCCAATCCCTTCACTATTGAGAGTGATGCTTGCGGCAATGGACTTGGTGCTATTCTCCTTCAAGATGAACACCCCATTGCGTTCACCAGCAAAGCCCTTTCAGGTAAGAATTTAGTTGCCTCTACATATGAGAAGGAAATGATGGCTATTTTGCATGCACTACAGAAGTGGCAACCATACCTATTAGTGAATCATTTATGCATCAAGACTGATCACCAGAGTCTAAAATATTTCTTGGAATAGCGTGTCTCCTCCCCAGCACAACAGAAATGGGTTAGCAAACTCATGGGTTATGACTATGAGATCACTTACAAGAAGGGTAAGGACAATATTGTGGCAGATGCTCTTTCTCACACATTTGATGCCCAAGGTTCTCTTTCAGCTATTTCTATGCTTGTTCCAAATTGGTTGCAATTTGTTCAACAGGGTTATGTCAATGACTCTTCCTTATCTCAAATCATCCAATGCTTGACCAAAAACCCTTCTGCTAGACCACATTACTCTTGGGATGGTGCTTCCCTGAGATACAAGGGTCGTCTGGTGCTTTCCCAAAGCACATATCTTCAACAGGCTGTCTTCTATGAACTCCATGCTTCTCTATCGGCAGGGCACTCTGGGTTCCTCAAAATGTATGAACGAGCACGACGTAACTTATTTTGGCAGGGCATGAAAAGGACAATTCAACAGATGGTGGCTGAATGTGATACCTGCTAGCGCAATAAGGGTGAAACGACACTCCTTCTAGGATTGCTTGAACCCTTTCCCATACCTACATGGATTTGGACAGATATTTCTATGGATTTCATTGAAGGGCTCCCTAAATCTGGTGGGAATACAGTGATTCTCGTTGTGGTTGATCGCCTCTCCAAATATAGTCATTTTTGTGCTCTCAGCCATCCCTATATAGCCTCCTCAGTCGCTCAAATTTTCCTAGACTAGATATTTCGTCTTCATGGCATCCCTTCTTCGATTCTCTCAGATCGTGATGCGACTTTCACCAGTCATTTTTGGACAGAACTATTTCGCCACACTGGCACCAAACTGAAGAAGAGTTCAGGGTATCACCCTCAAACAGATGGTCAAACTGAAACTATCAATAAATGCTTGGAAACTTATCTTCGTTGCTTCACCTCTGAACAACAACATCAATGGGCAAAGTGGCTCCCTCTCGCTGAATGGTGGTACAATACCTCTTACCACACTACCTCTAAAATGACCCCATATGAAGCAGTCTATGGTCAGGCACCTCCAGTTCTTCTTCCATACACCCCCAATAGTTCACCAGTACAGGAAGTTGACACGGTCCTTCGAAACCGCGATCAAATTCTTCGCATTTTGCGGGACAATCTTCACATGGAAAGAAATCACATGAAGCAACAAGCTGATTAGCAACGTTCTGAGCGCACTTTTCAAGCAATCGATATGGTTTTTCTTCGTCTCCATCCATACAAGCAATCTTCCCTGAAACTCAAAGGGCGTCATAAGATCGCTCCAAAGTTCTATGGTCCATATCGGATTCTTCAGAAGATTGGGTCCGTTGCTTATAAATTGGAACTTCCTCCTTCTTCCCACATTCATCCAGTATTTCATGTCTCTTGTCTGAAGAAAGTTCTTGGCACCAACATCAGTGGACAAACTATTTTACCCGAACTGGATAATGAAGGATCCATCCTTTTGGAGCCGGAGGCCGTCCTCAATCGGCGCACTCATCAGCTTCGCTCTTGCTCTATCACAGAGGTCTTAATTCAGTGGCACGGCATGCAACCAGAGGATGCTACATGGGAACCACTCCTTCAGATTCAACAACAATTTCCACATCTAAAGCTTTGAGGACAAAGATTTTTTTAAGGGGGAGGGGATGTTAGGAACCCATGTCTTTACTTTGTTAGGATATTGTTGTTGGACACATATGCTTTGTAAGTCGTCCCGTAGTATTTGTTGATCCATAGTTGTGTTATTGTTGTTTGGCGCATATGCTTTGTAAGTCGCCGATAGTATTGTTGATCCATAGTTTTTATTGGCCCTTGGTTTTGACCCATAGTATTGGCGCCTAGACTTAGTATATAAGTGTGTGTTGAGACCTATGAAGGCACCGTGAAGTTATTTGTATTGAGCTTGCTCAAAGGAGGTTTCCCCCTCGAAGTGGCCTGCGATCAATAAAAGTGATTATGAGTTCTGTTATTCCTGCTATTTCGCATATTCTCATTAATTAATTGTTGCAGGTTCTTCACATAAGAGAGCTAGTGGAGTGCTACTCTACTTGCCTTAGCACCAATTTCAAGGGTGAAAGATTCCCATCCTAGTTGGTAATTGGAAAGGCCATTCAGACCTTTCATTTGGAGCTTTAATGGAGTATTTTGTTACAGGTTGAAGCTGCAAAGAATATCATGGTCACATCTCTTTCAACTTGCTTCTACAACCATTATTCTATTTCTTGGCATATTCATGATCCTTGAGGATATGTGCCTTTGGTGAGATACTATTCTCTTTGGGGGAGCTTCTGATGCCCCATTATTTTGTAATATGATTCATATGATCTATATTTCATTCTCAGAAGAGCCACAAGTCTATATTCCAAGACATACTATGCAAAATTGCTCATTAATGAACAAACAGTGCCATTTTCCCCACTACCTTTTTGCAAGTTAATGATATGTTGATAAATTCAAACGGTTAAGTGAATGAATTATGGATTACTGATAAATGGACTGTAATTTATGTGTTAAAAGAGTTTCATGTTCATTATACAATAATTTGGAGGCATTTGGTTGAGTTTCATAACATTTAGTGAAGATTGCCTACCATTCCCCCTTATGTTGAAACTAGCAATTCTATAACTGATTTGAGAGATTTGTAGCAGATATTATAAGATGAATAATGATGCATATGAGAGCCCATTTATGTCCTTTATATGTCACCATCCTATTTTCATAATTTTGAGAGGGTTCTATTTCATTTGGAGATCCAACTTGTCATTTACCCTAAGGGGATTTGAACCACAATTTGCTAGTAAAACTCCCTACATTGACCAGAATACCAAAGTGAGTTGCAGAAGTCATTTGAAGGTTGGAAGGAACCTATAAACACACTTATTATGTTTTAACATCATCCATACACATTCTGGTACAATATGAGATCATTTGGATCTATTTGGAGCCATCTACCCTTGGGGGTTTGAGCCTCAAAATTACTAGTAAATTCCCTGAATTATCTTGGATACCTATTCGACCCCAAAACCACATATAATGATGAAAATATAATTTAATTAATGTCTAATAACATATCCAATTCTCGGACCCATCATTAGTGAAGGTTGTACAGTGTTGGAAGAGCTTTGTTCCAAGACCTAGGGGGATTTCCACTTCCCAAGTTGACTAGTCTTGTCCCGAAACTTCTTCCCTTGCAAATTGAAGAAAATGGTTGGGTATATTAGTTTATTATATGTCTTATAGATGTGTTAATGTGTCCCATGACACCTCATGACCTTCCTCGCCAAGTTTGAAAGTATTTGGAGGAGTTTGGAATCAGTTGTATACATATACCTAGAGTTGAAATTTGGTGAATTTGAGCACATTGGGAAATTAATTAAAAAGGGATATTATAGTGGCATCGGAGCGTGATCCTTGCACCTGTGATTTAATATCATACACTGAAGAATAAGTTGCAGCCATGTCTTACTATTATGATGAATCCTATGAATACAATTCTTGTGAGGAATATGCAGATGATTGTGAACAATATGAAGGAGAATGTGAATGGTATGAGGAAGAGGTGCCATCATGCAACACTTCTTACAATTTCAGGAGGAATGAATATTATTATTATGACCCTATGTATGATAAATATGAGTATGTCACACCACTAAAGGATAATTCTATGAATGAGTTACAAAGATGGAGAGCAACATATAAAACCTTGCCCTAACAATACCAGGCATATCTTGATTTGTATAAGAAAAGTACATATAATCCCCCTCCTTTCGAAGACTTTGTTGATTGGTTGTTTGAAAATAGGCCCAAAAATGAAGATGCGGAGTTAGTGAAGAAAGCTTTATGCCCTTCTTGTAAAAGACCTTGGAGAGAAAATAATATGTGTGAGTGAAAAGAACAATGAAAGATCTGAAGCTTTAGTGAATGCAGGTATTTCCCTCTGGAAGAGACTTCTTGGGTACTCTTCAAAAAGAGATTCCAAATGTATTGATATTAAGGAAACCAAGGGGAAAAGTACCTCAAATTGCTTGAAGGAGAAAGATGAAGATACATCCCATGAACTTGAAGAATATCCTATTGAAAATATTGAATATCAGGTCGAGACACATTCTACCTTGGACATGAATCAAGGAGCATCTACTGATGGATGCTTGAACTATGAAGGAGTACCTACTGATGGGTGCTCACACCTCTATGTTGGTGACATAGAGATCACTTTTGACAGTATTGCTGCAAGACAAAAAAATTTTAAGCATGAAAATGAAGACCTTGTAGAGGTTGAAGAAGAAACAAGATCAAATTCCCCATCACCACTTAAGCTTCATGAAGTTGGTCCAAGTAAGAAGGAAGAAGATGAGGAGGTTCATTTGCAAGAGCCTCATTTTATTGAAGGGTCCTTAAAGATGAATGAAAAGAAGATCCAAGAGTCCCTTAGCATTCTCCATGACACTCAAGCATTGGTGTCAAATTCTTGTTGGAGAGCTACTTTATTGGAGGAAACATCCTTCCTTGAAGACATGGACAAGATTAAAAGAGCAATGTGCCACATCAAACCATTTGTAACTATAGGATTTATTCTCATAGTTGCAGAATCATTAATTGTAGATTGCTTTTAAATCACATTTAGGATTAGTTTCAGATTTAATTCAAAGTCTCCCTTTTAAGGAGCAAACTCACCAAATCAAAGAGTGCCAATGGAGGCCAAATATTTGTCAAAGTTAGCTACACCAAACATCTTGAGGATAGAGTAATGCTTGCGTAGGATTATTTGAAGCCTTTAGATGGGCTTTCTCCTTTGCATTGAAGCGTCGGTCAATTCCGGGCTTCAACACTTCCCTTGGAGCTCTTGACCTAAGTGACCTTAGTGTTATTAAGTTTGAAACCATTGATGTTCAACCTTGCTCACCTTATCATGTGGATTTCCAAATCCATGTGGAATGTCTTAAAATTACTGTCAAATGTACTATTGTCGATGAAGTTGCTTCAACGTTAGTGATGTCCCTATCTTGTTGGAATCCCCTTGGATCTCCTCATTTAGCTTAGTCCATGACCATGTTGACTGCATTCAATGGACGTTCATTTCGACCACATGGAATTATACCCTCTCTTCAGGTCTAGTAGGGTGGGAAATCCATGTTGGTCAAGCTTGAGGTGGTTGACGGACTATAATATTTTACTTGAAATGAATTGTATTTATGCTATGAAAGTGGTCATCTCATCCGTGTTTTGCGTGATATGCTTTCCTCACTAATGAAAAATAATGACAATTGATCAATTATCTTTTACTAGCCCTAGTTCCTCTGCATCGCTGAGATATACGGTCACAATAATTGAAAATTCTCAGAAGGCAACTGAGAATGTTGGTGTCGGTATGTATTCTTCTCTCATTGGAACTTTTAGTTTTCCAGCATTAATCTTGTATATCGATTCCATTTCCGATGGTGCTTCATCATCGCTGAGTCTGGTTTCATTTTGCACCTCATATTTTAATGATCCCTGGACTCCCCCTTCCCCGAATGAATCATGTGAAGGGAACCCACACATTAAAATGGCCATGTCAATGTCTAGAGCAGAAGTTGCTTATCAAGATTTACAATAAGTCGCTATAGACCCCGATCTTTCCTCTTCATGGATGGAGGAGGAAGATCCCATGCTCCCACCCACTTTGGTGGTTAACTCATCATGCTCGCATGATTGTCTTGATGGTATTTTTCGTTCAGATGAAGCTACTATTGAGGCAATGAATGGTCCTAAAAGCCCTTGGGAGGACCTACATCATAAATCTTATTTCCTCCCAGAGCTTGAAAGGATCGATCACGATGAGTTCTAGTCAAACTTAGGTGAGAAATTTGGTAATCCATGGTCCCATTGGATAAGCAAGGCATATATATTGAAGGGAACATGGAGAATATTTATCCTACCATAGTGATCAACATTTCTTGAACTCCTGCGAAAGTGGAGAATGTTTATATCGGTGCATATTACTCGCCTGAAGAAATTCATATTTACACCGATTTGTTCAAAGAGTTTTGATTTTTTTTTGCTTGGTCCTATGAGGAGATGTCAGGAATAGACCTAAGCATTGTCGAGCATGAAATTAATACTTACCTAAATGATAAGCTTGTTTGACAACACTTAAGAGCATTGAATTCCCGAAAGGCGCCCGCCATTAAAGCAGAGGTGGAGAAGCTTCTTAAGGTTGGTTTCATCTACACGATTCCTTTGACTGAGTGGGTATCCAACCCCGTTCCTGTGGATAAAAAGCAAGGATCCATCCGAATGTGCACATATTTTTGAGATCTAAATAAATCTTGTCTAAAGGATAACTTCCCCACACCCTTTATTGATCAGATTATTGACGAATGTGTGGGAAGCAAAATTTTCTCTTTTATGGACGATTTTTCTGGTTATAATTAGATCAAAATTAAAATTGAGGATCAACATAAGACAAAATTCATCTGTCCTTGGGGAACCTTTGCATGCCGAAAAATTCCCTTCTGCCTTAAAAATGTTGGAGAAAATTTTTAGTGGTGTATAGTTAGGGCTTATTTGGACGACCTTGTTGCTCACTCTCGCCAGAGATTGGATCATCCAACTCACCTTTGACTTGTGTTCTAAATATGCAGGCATTATAAGATTCGCTTGAACCCTTCGAAAAGCATCTTTTTTGTTAGAACATGTCACCTATTGGTATTTATCGTTTCAAAGGAGGGAATCATGATAGACCCTTTAAAGGTTGAGGCAATACTTCAGTTTCCTCCCCCGTGCTCAATTAGTCAACTTCAGAGTCTTCGGTGAAAAGTCAATTTTCTACATCGTTTTATAGCGAACTATGCCAGCATTACTAAGCTTTTTATGCTTATTTTGAAGAAGGATGCTCTATTTGTCTGGGATGAAGGATCCTAGGATTCCTTTGATTCCCTTAAGAAATCCTTGGTATCATCCCCTTTACTTCGTCCTCCAGAATATAATAGATATTTTTTGCCTTATATCGTCGAATCTCAAGAGACGCTTGGTATGGTACTGGTTCAGGAGGATGATGAGCTCCAGGAGCATTTTATCTATTATCTTAGTCGAAATATCATAGGTTCTGAACTCAAATATTCTCATGTTGAAAAATTGTCCCTCGCAACAGTTCATGTAGTCCATAGGTTGCATCATTATATTTTACTTCGCAAGACTACTGTCATGGCACACATCAATCGAATTCAATTTGTCTTGACTAGACGCATTATTGGGGGGAAGTATAATAAATGGTGTTGTATGTGCTTTCGCACTAAAACATGTGAAAATGGGAGTTTTGTCAGCTTGAGGAAGCCGAGGTAGAGAGCATGCAAGAGGATATCTCTCATGGCTCTGTGTGAGGGAAGTGCAGTAAACTGAAGTAAAAACTAGTAAAACTAGAACTAAACTATGCAAATGGGAATATAACCCAAGGTAAGATAGATTATGAGTTGTGAATATAAATATTAACATGCAAAAACTCAATCATAAATATGAGTGGTAAACAATAACTATTTAATTTAAACAACATCTACTGCAGTGAAAACCAAAACACACACGTAAAATTCTTTCCATTCACATCAATAAATAATGTCTACAAAAGAATCATTTTTATTATTTATAATGAATGGATTTACATAAACAGAGTTACCTCTCTAGGCATATGCGCCCTTGCAGTTGATAAGATAGCAATCCTCAATTGATGGTTCCATCCTCCAAATTTCCACTGATATCAACCTGAATGGTAGCAGGGAGCCAAGAGTTCTCAAACAACCAAGGCAATTTCGGCAGAGTGGGATCTTGATGGTGGAGGTCGGTGTGAATGGAATAATTGAAGATGGTAAAAATGGTCCCCAATATGGGAGTGGTTTGAATGGTACGTTATCGAATCATTTCTTTTCAAATGGGGGGGGGATATTACATATATATTGTGGTTTAGGGTTTTGGAACTCTAAAACCACTTGTGGCTTTTTTTACTTTTGAATCTTACTGCTGGTAAATTTTGAATTGAGGTGGGAGTTTATATTTTTTGGGACAACCCCCCTATTTTGGTGGACACCTCCTTTTTAGGGGAGATTCCCTATTTTGGTGGAGGTTTTCCAAAGGGGGTTTAGAACTTATGATAAATGGGTTTTTTGGGTTTTTATGAACATATGGGTTTATTCTTTGGGAATAAGGGTCCATAACATGTCATTTGGTGTGTGGCCATTTTTTTGTGTTAACGGATTTCCCCCCAATGTGTGAGTTTAGGAGCTAATCGTATGACCGATAGAAATCATTGGACCTTATTTTATCATGGGAGAGTGTGGCATTCTTATGGAGTACGGAAATTTGTTGTAGAGGAGGACAACACTCACTTGAGGGAATGTCAAGGGCCATAATTTGCAAGTACAATACTCATAATGGATGAGGTACATATAGTCTCAAATATACATGGGCGAGGTGGGCATACCCATGTTTGTATCAATGTCTCAAGATACACAAATAGAGAGGCCCATAGGGGAACCTGAACAATACATGGAGAGATGTTGTTTACATCATAATGGTCCAAAGGGGAAACAAGTATGGAACATATTCATGGTAAAACCATGACGGATCTGAATAGATGGAACTGGAAACAATGGAATCCATCCTAAATGTGGTACCATAACAACTGATGCATTGTTGTATTTGAAGGGGTGAAACAACTATATGGACTCAATGAATAGGAGTCAGAATCTCAAAGGTACACAGATTGCATCTAAACTGGATACTCTAGGAAGCATATAACTGGATGGATTCCAAACATTGTCGCCAACACACCCTCGATATCCGGATCTACAGGAACTTACAATTGGGGGGTTCCAAATAGAATCATCAATGTGCTAGAGTTAGAGGACATCTGGGGTCTTCGACCAATAAATAAAGGGACCAGTACCCTGTACAAATCTCAATGTTGCAATGAGGGAGTTGGAGTTGAGCACGTGAGAAGCAATCAACCAAAGAGGCACTAAGCACTCCTCTCGTATGATCCATAAGAAATCACCTTTGAAGGGGGTGAGGCCAAGATATAGGGACCTCTGGGTCTATCCTCCATAATATATGTGATGTCGTCGATAGAGGGAGACCTACAACTACCAAGGCAATGAGGTTTCCTTGATAAGAGTGCGAGGTATACGACCACGATGTAATATTACTGGACCTGATACTAGGACACTGTGGAGGGAATATGAGGGTCATGGAGTGATGGGACCAAAACTTCCTTTGTTTGGATTATGATGGTAGGGATGACCTAGCAACATACAAAACCGATCTCGAGGGAAGAGGACCATAGCTAACCACTTATACTATGAAACGAGAACTCGACACAGTTCTCGTTTTTCTCTCTCCTAATTTTAGTAGCTATTTTTACCTCCGTTTCAAAAAGGGTTGATACCAGTATCACACATTTTCATTTTGAGGCATTTTTTTTGGGCCTTTGACACATCTTTATTGTAAAGTATTTTTAATTTCTATTTTCAAGTGTGTTTTTTAGAAATTTAACAAAAAACATACATTTAAAAGCTAGCTATAATGAAAAACACATACATTTTCAACATTTATCTTTAAAATTTAATCATAAATAATATATTTTTATGGAAAAAATAGTAAACAAATCGAGAAAAAGAAGACATTTAAACCCATTTTTAACAGATTTTTAGTCATTTTGTATAAAAATGATACTATTTCACATTATTTTTCATAATATTTAACCTCCTAACCAATTATTATTAAAATTTAAAAAGAAAATATTTAAAAAAATTACATTGCCCCCTTCTACCCTAACCCTATCCCTACTCCCCCACAAACTATTACAAAAGTTAAAAAAATAATTATAATGCGTCCCTTCTACCCTAACCCCCTAACAAACTATTAATAATTTTTTTTAAAAATTACATTTAAAAAAATAATTACATATCCTACCCTAACCCCTCAACCAACCATTAATAAACATTTAAAAAAACAAAGTACATTTTCTAACGCCCTAGCCCCCTACATTACCCCCTACCTTAGCCCCCTGAAAATTACATTTCCTAATGCCCTACCCACTAGGTTAACCCCCTAATGTTACCCCATTACTCTTCACACATCGTTTTAACTAAAAAAATTTAAAACCCAGCTTAAAAAAATTAAAAAATTAAAATAAAAACTTAAACTTAAAAAATAAAAAATAAACCTAAACTTTACAAAAGAAAATAACAAAAAATAAACTTGACTTTACAAATTAAAAAAAAAAAAAGACTTTACAAAAAATAAATTTTAAAACAAATTAAAAATTTTAAAAAATACTTTAAAAAAAAAAAATTTAAACAAATTAAAAATTAAAAAAAAAACTTAAAAAAAAAATTAAAAACTCAAAAAAATAAAAATTTAAAAACAAATAAAAAATTAAAAAAAAAACTTATAAAAAAAAAATTACAAATTAAAAAAAAAAAAAATTTAAAAACAAATTAAAAATTAAAAACAAAAACTAAAAAAAAAAAATTACAAATTTAAAAAAAAAAAAATTTAAAAACAAATTAAAAATTAAAAACTAAAAACAAAAACTTAAAAAAAAAAAAATTAAAATTAAAAAAAAAAAAAAATTTAAAAAAAAACTTTAAAAAAAAAATTTAAAATTTAAAAAAAAACCGTTGGGCGCCCAAAGGGCCGCCCCGCGGTGGCAGCTCGATGCCGGGCATCGAGCTGCCACCGCGGGGCGGCCCTTTGGGCGCCCAACGGGGCGGAGGCAGCATCCGCCCGCCCAAAAGTGGGCGGCGGACGCTGCCTCCGCCCCGTTGGGCGCCCAAAGGGCCGCCCCGCGGTGGCAGCTCGATGCCGGGCATCGAGCTGCCACCGCGGGGCGGCCCTTTGGGCGCCCAACGGGGCGGAGGCAGCATCCGCCCGCCCAAAAAGTGGGCGGTGGGCGGATGCTGCCACCGCCCCGTTGGGCGCCCAAAGGGCCGCCCCGCGGTGGCAGCTCGATGCCCGGCATCGAGCTGCCACCGCGGGGCGGCCCTTTGGGCGCCCAACGGGGCGGTGGCAGCATCCGCCCACCGCCCACTTTTTGGGCGGGCGGATGCTGCCTCCGCCCCGTTGGGCGCCCAAAGGGCCGCCCCGCGGTGGCAGCTCGATGCCCGGCATCGAGCTGCCCCCGTGGGGCGGCCCTTTGGGCGCCCAATGGTTTTTTTTTTTAATTTTTAATTTTTTTTTTTAAGTTTTTTTTTAAATTTTTAATTTGTTTTAAAAATTTTTTTTTTTTAATTTTTAATTGTTTTTTTTTAATTTTTAATTGTTTTTTTTTAATTTGTTTTAAAAATTTTTAATTTGTTTTAAAAATTTTATTTTTTTTTAATTTTTAATTTTCTTTTTTTAAGTTTTTTTTTAAATTTTAAATTTGTTTTTAAATTTTTTTTTTTTTTTAATTTTTAATTTTTTAATTTTTAATTTTTTTTTTTTTAATTTTTAATTTGTTTTAAAAAAATTATCGGGGGTTAAGGTAGGAGGGGCCCATTATAATTTTTTTGTTAACTTTTGTAATAGTTTGTTGGGGGTTAGGGTTAGGAATTTATTTGTTGAAAACATAAAATTTCAATTTAGGGGTTGATTTTAAGGCTTTCGTAAATAACAGTATGAGATTTTTAAGCCATGGCTATATTTTTAACCCAGAGAAAAAAAACGTTGATACTAGTATCAACACTTTTCGATTTGGGGGTTGTTTTTGGTGTTTTTTATGAAAACATGATACTGGCATCAACACTTTTTGATTTGGGGGTTGTTTTCGGTGTTTTTTATGCAAAAATATGAGTTTTTATGGCTAGAGTTCTCGTTCTTAGTATATAGTTCTCGTTTCATAGTATAAGTGGTTAGCTTAGGGGATCAAGAGCTGTGACTGCAATGGGGGATACTCGGGTGGGGGGGATGGGGAATGATTAGTGGTATTAGGAGATTCTAGGGGTGACTCATTGCTAAATACTCTGAACAAAGGCAACCATACTTAGAAATGTTTCCACAACATGGGGTTGTACGTGATCTGTATGGGCGCTGAAAGGCACTGTTTGGGCCTTCTTCATGGTTTAAGGAGATTGAAGAAGGGATAGAAGTCTGCTCAAGATGATACCATTATGTAGATTTATACGAACCTAGGATGGTGAATGCTCGTGGTCGCTTTCAATTTTAGAGAGTCTGAAAGCAATAAGAACACTTTGTGGGTGGTATTTTTTGTAGGTTAGTCCCCAAAGCCCGAAAAATAATAAAAGTGTGCAATGGAGAACTCTTCTAGCTGAAGAGAATAGATTATTCCATTTTCGTGATTAGTCCATCTAGCCCAAAAAGAGGTAAACTTATACCGAATAGACGCCCTTTCAGATACTTTAGCGAGCATAAAAGGAAGCAAGATTGCTCAGCGATATTTTCATTCTTTAAGGAGTCAAAAAAGGGCTTAATAGAAACTCCATGATGGGAGCCCAGGGAAAGGCCAATGAGAGACAATATGAGGAACTGCATGCGGCTTCAACTCAATATGTCAAACTACATGGGCTCCCAAACCTAAGAGGGGATTGAATGGCATGGGTGCCAAATGCAAGGGGTTCTAAGAATGGTCACCCATGTGGAGGGGGGCTCAACTGTCGAGTAGGGGAAAATGCAAGGATGGATGAGTGGGGCCACCTACTTGGGAAGAGAGGGGTCCTACAGGTGCAAGGGAGAAGACCGAGGAAATGCATCAACTTTTTAGAGGGAAAGGATGTCCTATATTCCAGACAAGGGTTCATACCTATGGAAGTGGTCAGTACCATAAGGAGGTGCACGAACGTAATCTATATCTTTACACAAAACAAAGGTACCCGAGCATAAAATGTGCATCTGGAAATCAAACCAAGTATACAAGTGATGTGTGACCTCAGAAATGGTCGATATCATGCATGTGAAAAATTGAGTAGGGTTAATGACCATTCCCCATGCTATGTGCATGAGGTTTGTGATTGTGGATCACATATGTGTTTGGTTGAGCGATGGGATCACTAAAATACTAATATAGATATGATGGGGCAAGGTCAAAATGATTGAGCGTGCCCCCTGTAGCTAGGGTTTTACCCCTAGCTTGTGCCAATGAGCACCTACTAAGGAGAATGGACTCCTTAGTAGCAGTTCAATAATGATTAATTGATTAAGCTAAAACAACAATTAAAAAACTACTTTAAACATTGCATGAGACATAAATGAAAGATTTAAAAAATGGTTTTATATTAATATTACCTCCAATGTAGAGGTTGATGAAGCCCTTTGCAGTGTCCAAGAGGATGCTCCAAGCTTCTGAATGCTCCTTCTCCTTCTCCAATGGTGGGGATGGGCCAAAGTGGCTCTCAAGGTGAAAATAGTTCAAATGATGAACTAGGGTTTCGAGAGAGATTTTGGCAGAGTAAGGGTGCTTGTGATTGTGGATATGGAATAAGGGATCTCCATCACCTATTTATAGTTTTTTGGTGGTGGAGTGCTGGCCCATGGTTTTAGGAAACACATGGTTTTAGGCAGCTGTATAGGGTTTTTTCCTCCTTTTCCTCATTATTTTATATTTTTTATTCCCTTTTTAGGGGATTTTTGCTATTTTTGGAGGAAAAAGGGGGTTTTTTAGCCTTTTTTAGGCTATTTTGATGGTTTTGTGGCCTTTTGGAGGCATTTTGGGCCTTTTGGAGGCTTTTTAATGGGATTTTTTGGGATTTTAAGGGAAAAAGGTAGGAAAATGGACAAATGAGCCATATAATGTGGTAATGAGGTAGTGAACACTTTTTAGGTGTTAACAGATTGCCCCCTGATGTGCGAGGTCAGGAGCTAATCGTATGGCCGATGGACATCATAAGTCATGAATGGTTTTCCTGGGATGTGGAGAGAAGAGAAGAAACAAACTGGAGCCCGGAACAACGATCCTGAACAACTGCAAGAACTAAAAGTACATAACCTCAATAAAGGATGAGGAATCATCTGATCATATGGACGAGGCGGGCATTCCCATGCTCGTATCAGGATATAATATAATAACAACAATGGGGTCCAAAAAATGGGGACCTGAAATATACATGACCTCAAATACTGACTGAGGAATAATCTCAATATATGGACGAGGCGGGCATACCCATGCTCGTATCAAGATACATAAATATAACTGTGAGGCCCAAAAATGGGGACCTGTAAGATACATGACTATTGTGTACATCATAAGAGTCCAGAGGGGACACAAATCTGGGACATACTGCTGGGCGGACCATGTGGTGACTGAAGAACTGGTGCACTGGAATATCAACAGTGCTGCCGAGTGTGGTACCAAGGGAACTGATGAGCTGCTGGATCATAGTGACTGGGGTACACTCTCAATGGTACACTGAACTGAAACTGAAACTGGGTACTCAAGGAAGCATGTAACTGGATGGCTTCCGAATACGAACGCCAACGCAGCCCGGACATCCACAGGAACATACAACTGGGCGTTTCGAAATGACTCACCAATGTGCTAGAGTCGGGGGAAATCCGGGGTCTTCGACTAAAAACTGATGGAATATAATCCTACGCGATCCTCAACGATGCGATCAAGGTGCTGAAGTCGAGCATGTGAGAAACAACCACTCGGAGAGGCAATGATGATTCCTCTCAGAATGATCCGTAGGCACTTACCACAAATGGTGATAAGTCCAAGGCGTAGGGACCTCTGGGCCTATCCTCTGGAATAGAGGAGCTGTCGTCGACAGAGGGAGACCTGCAACTATCAAGGCAATGATGTTTCCTTGACAGGAGCGCGAGGTACAAGACCGAAATGTGATAGTGCTGATGGCAGGACTAATAAACTATGGGGGGACAACTGGGCAAGTAGAGTGGGTGGACTCAAACTTCCTTTGTTCAGAGTATGATAATGGGAATGATCTGGCAGCATATGAAACTGACTGAGGGGAAAGGGATCATAGCTGTAATGGATCTGGGAGGATAACTGGGCTGAGGGAGACTCAAGCTGGTATACAATGGCAGGAGACTGCAAAATACTCTGAACAAAGGCGACCTGATTGGGGGTGCTGCCGAGATGATCAATCATAGCCAGGAGGCACAGGAGGGTACTTCTTCATGGGTTAGGGAACTAGAAGAAGCGTATGTAAAATGATACTGTCGTGTGGATTTTACGAGCCCAGGACAGTTCATGCTCGTGGTTGCTTTCAATTTTAAGGAGTCTGAAAGCGATAAGAAGACTCTGAAGTGATGGAATGGTACTGTCGTGTGGATTTTCCGAGCCCAGGACAGTGCATGCTCGTGGTTGCTTTCAATTTTAGAGAGTCTGAAAGCAAGTAAGAAGACTCCAGGGGGCTGCTTCTTCGTAGATTTAGTCTCCAAGGCCCAAAGAAGCATAAAAGGATGCAATGAAGAACTCTTCTAGCCGGTGTGACTAGAGTATTCCTTTTTCGTAATTAGTCTACCAGGTCCGGAAAAGGGTTAAACTTATACCAGATAGACGCCCTTTCAGGTACTTTAACGAGCATGAAAGGAAGCAAGATTGCTCGGCGATCTTTTCATTCTTTTAGGAGTCAGAAAAGAGCTTTAACGGAAACTCCCTAAGTGCCTTTTTCGTAAAGGATTTGTCCGGCCCGAAAAAGGGATAAAATTATACCGAACAAAAGGAATGGCCAGGCAAGGAGGAAGTGTTCAATCAAGGTTGAGTAATGATGACCAAGAACGAGGGTAGGTGGGAACACTGATGGACCTCCTGGCGGGGTAGATGAGATGGTGGCAAAATAACGAGACATTTGCAGTATGACAGGAGTGAATGGCTCATGTAAAAATGTGGAACAATCCGATAGCGACCGATGTGGCACGCGAACCGAGGCAGCAAGGTGTTGGGACACAATGTTGAAATTGTACCAAGTGAGAGCGAGAAATGATCTCAAGCATCATCACGAGCTCGGAAAAATGAATCCGGCGATATAAAGGATGTCAAAAACGGGGAACGACCGATGTGGCACGCAAACCGAGGTGACGAGGGCATTTTGAAAAATGCCCAGAAAATCTGGAGGTGAGAGCGAGAAATGATCTCAAGCATCATCACCAGCTCGGAAAAATGAATCCGATGATATAAAACATGTGAAAAACGGAGAATGGCCGATGTGGCACGCAAACCGAGGCGACTAGTGGCGTCTGAAAAATGGGTAAAAAATGACAGGGCAAAAATAATGGAACGAGGTGACCATAATGACGGTCATGTCGCGCTGATTCCAATGGTGGAAACGATTTGGAAAAGCAAAAAACAAAAAGACAGTACTGTACAACGCAGACCAATGAGGCCGCGGGTTTCTTTTATGGGTAAAAACGCTTAAGATACAACCCATTACGAGGGTTGCGCAAAGGACGGCCTTCAGAGTCAGCTAAGATGTATGCCCCCTTGCCGAGGCAGGTCTGCACGACGTAAGGGCCTTGCCACATGGATTCGAACTTCCCTTTACCGGTTTTGTCATGGGCTTGGTCGTAGGCAAGGACTAGGTCCCCTTCGCGGAAAGTTCGAGGGTGAACATGTTTATCATAGTCGGCTTTGGAGCGGTTTTTGGCAGCTTCGATGTTCTGGAGAGTGGCTCGACGGTCTTCATCGGCTTGTTCGAGGTGCAGCAGACGCTGCTCGAGGGGGGTGGTGTCAGGGAGAAGCTCAACGGCGATTTGTAAGGCAGGGATCTGACACTCGATGGGGAGAACAGACTCTATACCGTGAACTAAATGAAATGGTGTAAAACCAGTGGCAGTCTTAGTGGAGGTGCGATAAGCCCACAAAGCAGGGAACAACATGTGGTGCCAATTGGACTTATGCTTGTCAACTGTTCGTTGGAGGATGGTTTTAAGGATTTTATTGATGGCCTCTACTTGGCCGTTCCCTTGGGGGTAGTAAGCAGAGGAAAATTGGTGCTCATACTTAAGGAGGGTGGATAACTCACGCCAGACGGCATCTTCGAAGTGTGAACCATGGTCAGAGACTAACTGCTTAGGAACCCCGAATCGGGCGATGACATGGTTGAAGAAGAAGCGGGCAGCAGTGTCAGCGGTACAATTGAAGGTGGGCATGGCTTCCGCCCATTTGGTGAAGTAATCAACAGCGACAACAATATATTTGTGGCCGTTGGCAGACTGGGGTCTACATTCCATGAAGTCGATGGCCCACTTACAAAAGGGACCAACGGTGACGACTGGGTGTAACGGAGCAGGAGGTGTCCGGGCCTTAGGGGCAAAAAGTTGGCAGTTATGGCAGTGTTTGACCGCAGTGATGCAGTCAGTGAAAAGGGTGGGCCAGAAGTATCCGGCGCGGACGACCTTTTGGGCGGTGGCCATCCCTGAGAAATGGCCTCCACAGGCGCCGCTATGACAGTCATTAAGGACGTGTTCAGCTTCCTCATGGGTAAGGCAACGACGAAGGATTGTGTCAACCCCGCGCCGGTAGAGGACATCGCCTAAGAGGAGATATCGAGAGGCCTGGTGGCGGATGCGACGGCGTCCATTTCGTGTAACTTTGGGTCTGAACTTCTGCGTGCGTAGGTATAATAAGATATCACCGTACCAAGGGTCATCGGACGAGATAGTGAACAAGTGATTGTCGGGTAACTCATCGGAGATTGGTTTGGCCGGGAGAAGGGCAGGGAGATCAGTAATGAGCTGGGCAAGCACTAGGGCTTTAGTGCTCTTAGGTGTTTTGAAGGTAAGGTCATATTCTTGGAGGATAATGACCCATTTGGCAACACGACCTTGGAGTAGCCGCCGGTTTAGAAGATATACCATGGGGTTAGAGTCGGCGACGACTGTGGTATGACTCATTAAGATGTAGTGTCGCAATTTTTGAACGGAAAAGACCACTGCTAGGGCAAGTTTCTCCTCATATGGGTAACATAGTGGTGGACCAGACAAGGTCTGGCTAACGTAGTAAATGACGTGCTCCTGGTGAGAAGCATCTTCTTGAACTAAGACTCCAGATACGGCATGCTCGGAGGCCGACACGTAAAGGATGAAGTCTCGAGTGAAATCCGGAGGGGAAATCAGAGGGGCTTGTGTGAGGGCCTTCTTGAGGGCCTCGAATGCAGCTTCGGCTTGCGCATCCCAGACGAAGGGTACGTGGGTGCGGAGCAGGCGCAAGAAACCGTGTACCGTAGTGGCATAATCAGGAACGAAGCGGCGAAGGAAGTTAGATCGCCCCTGCAGACTTTGGAGCTGCCGGAGCGTGCGAGGAGGGGGGAGGTCTAAAATAGCTTGGACCTTTAGAGGGTCAACAGTAATTCCTTTCTGGGAAACAATGAAACCCAACAATCGGCCTGCCGGTACGCAAAAGACACACTTGTGTGGGTTCAAGCGAATTTGGTATTTGCGACAACGCAGAAAAACTTGCCGAAGGTCGTTAAGGTGGTCTGATCGTTTCCGGGAACGAGCTGTGAGGTCATCAAGGTAGACTAACAGGATATGGACCAAGTCGTGAAAGCAATAGGTCATGGCCCGCTGGAAAGTGGCACCAGCATTTTTGAGGCCGAACGGCATGACGCGATAGGCAAAGGTGCCCCATGGGGTAGTAAAGGCAGTTTTGTACTGGTCTTCCTTACGGATCTGAATTTGGTTATATCCGGAAAAACCGTCCATGAAGGAGAGGACCTCATGCCCCGCACACGCATCTATGAGTTGATCGATGAACGGCGTGGGGAAGTTGTCCTTGGGACAAGCATGGTTTAAGTCACGGAAGTCAGTGCATACGCGGATGGTGCCTTGCTTTTTGTTAACGGGAACGGGGTTTGAAACCCAAGTGGTATAGGCAATAGGATAAATGAACCCTGCCTTGCGCAGCTTCTCAATCTCGGCTTTGACAGCTGGGAGCTTTGAGGGATGAATGGGGCGCTGTTTCTGACGAACGGGGGGTACGTCAGGCCATGTGTCAATATGGTGTTCTATAATTGCGGGGTCAAGACCAGGAATTTCGGTATAGGACCAGGCAAAGACATCACGGAATTCTTTGAAAAGGTTTATGTAGTCCTCAATCTCTTGTTTGCTGCAAAATGCTCCTAAGGTGATGAGTTCACGGGCACGACCTGGGGCAGCAATATCAACTTGGATGACAGGTGAGATGTTGGCCATGTTGCCCTCCTCGAAGGCATCAGGAGCAGGAATAGGGTCCTTGAACCAGTCAACCTTAGTGGGGAGGAAGTCTTTGGATTCGACCGCGTATTGGGTAGCGGTGCTAGAGGAAGACGCTTCTGGGATGAAATAGGAACGGTGGTGCATATCATCCCAAGGATAATCCGGGGCAGTAAGGGCCTCAAGAATCTCCTCATCAGTACGGAAAGTTTGTGTCGTCAAGTCAGTTGACGAGGGAGTAGTGTTGGAAGAGATCATATAGATGGTATTAACCTCTCCGGAAGGTGAAGAATCTGGGGGGTAGATCTCCTCAATGGTAGGTGGTGCCGTCTCAAGATCCAGATTGTTCATCTCATAGAGAGCCGCTCTGTAATCCGGGAGATCGGGACAATGATGTGAATAATGCCCGTAAATACCGCAGATGGCGCAGGAGTGGTTGGTACGTAGGGACTTATCTTTAGGCTTAGGAGTAGGGTTTAGTTCGACTGTTGGGATGTTAGGATCGTCGTCGAGCATCTGCATGTGCTTCTGTAATGCGGGTAACTGTGGGCACTGATGGGTCGCATGGCCCAACTCGTCACACAGCGAGCATTTGGGAGGAGCACGAAACACTGGAGGGTTCTTGACTGTCTTTGGAGGTGGGACAGCAGTGTAAGGTTGTGGACCTCTGCCCCCAGTGGGTTTGGGAGTAGGAGGAGGTGTCGTAGAGGACGAAGGGGTAGAGACACCGGGAGGTGGGTGGGTGGTAGTAGCCATGGGTTGCACCGGCTGGAGGACGACATCTGGTGTCGGCGGGCGAACGGGAGGCGAAAGATACCATACAGGTAATCCCAAGGTTAACCCAGGGAGGCTAAGGGTAGCCATGACCGGGACGCTTACTACTCCGGCGGGAGGAACTAGGAAGGGGATCGTATGGATCGGTGTAACACCAATGTGACTAGGTACCAATGGTGGTTTAGGCAACAAGGATGGTTGATTGTTAGGTGGTAGGATGTCATGGGACAAGGTACATAAGTCAGACATTTCGGGCGTAGATGACGGCGGAGGAATGGAGCGAAAGGTGGAAGTCATCGGCGCGTCTGAGTAGACTCCAGGACCCGTAGAGGAAACAAACGAGGTGGAGGCAGGAGAAACAGGTTGTTCCACCATGGGGAGAACATTTTCTGGTGCCGCTGGAGCATTGGGATCATAGTAGGTGAGCTGGTCAATCTTAACCACGCGTCCTTCATGGGGGAACATCATAGTGCGAAAGACAGAAGAGGCAACCGCCCGCATGGCATACATGTAGCTGCGGCCAAGTAGAAGGTTGTAATCCAATTGGGCATTGATTACCTCTATATCAATAAGGACTGTTTTACCACCTAACTGGACGGGAACGTTGGGTAGAAGGCCTTGGGGCTGGGCCGAACGACCGTCGTAGGCACGTAACGCAGTGGTGGACTGCTGGAGAGGAGGGGATCCTAACTTCTGCCATACAAATGTAGACATAACGCATGTGGAGGCACCCTCATCGATGATGCACCGATGGATGACAAGATTCCTAACGGAGACAGTAACTTGGAAGGCTAAGCTGGAAGGTAGGCGTGGTTCAGACTGGTCTAAATCAAATGCCATCAAATTCGAATCAGTTGGGTCAATCCCCCCAATGGCGGAAAGTAAAGTCTTGCGCTGGGAAGGGCAGTTCTTCAAGACTTCTAACGCAGACATGGCTGCGGGAGATTGGGCTAGGTCGTCTACGATGTTGTAGTTTGACGCAGCGCGCGCGTTAGGGTTATTGTTGATTCGGCGAAGTGGGAAACGAGGTGCTTTCGCAGCGCCGTCTATGGGCGGCGGAGGTATACGTAACGCCTGATCGGTGGGATGGGTGTTAGTAGGTTTATCCGTGGGAGTGGCTTCAGAGGTGGAGCCATATTGGTTCCGACGGGTTTGGAGGTTGACGTCAGCGGATGACATCATCAGTAAGTGGTGAGTACCCGAGTCAAACATGGGTTGATCGGGAGCAGCGTAGGTGATCTGTTGTTGTTGGGCCGCATTGGCTTGATGGGGAGCCAACGGCTGAGTGTTCACTACGCCTTGGGTCGGTAAGGGGTTTTGCAGCACCAAAGGGGGTTGCTGGGGTTGGGGGGGGTTGGGCGGTGCTTGGGGAGCCGCATGCCCTTGGCGATGGGCCTCGTCAACCCAAAGCTGCCGAGCTCGCTCTAAATGTGGGCAAGCGTGGGTGTAATGTCCATAGACTCCGCAAATAGAACAAGGGTGGTTTGTTCGCAGATTGGGGTTTTTGGCCTGCTTGGGCGGGCGATCAGGGTTTTGATTAGCGGGGGCCGCATTGTTATTGTCAGGGGGATTAGCCGGTTGACCAGCTTGGTCTGTAGGTTGGTTGTTTCCCCGATTACGGCCCTTGCCGCGGTTCTGTTGGCCCTGGTTACGTTGGTTATTCTGGTTTTGCTGCGGGTTTTGTTGGGCGTAAACTTGCCCTTGGGCAGCAGGTGGATTTTGAGGTTGCGCAGGTGCAGGAGCCGGCTGCGGAGGATGATATGTAGGTTGAGGCTGAGCAGGTGCAGCAACTTGAGGGGGTTGCTGATAGGACCGCGGAGCAGGTTGTGGATGTGCCGCAGGGGCTGCCTGTGGCGGATAATAAGCTGGTGGGGCTTGTGAAGGCGCAGGAGCCGGGGCAGTCTGCTGATGGTAGTAAGGCTGAGGGGCGACTGGAGGAGCATAAGCAGGAGTCGCATACCCAAAGTACTGAGGTGGACACGAAGGTCCATGGGAATGGTGATGTGTCATGGGAGCATATGAGTTGGTTGCTCCAGACTGGGAGGTATCCCTCGACAGGTCGGGGCCAGGGGTAGGTCGTGCTATAGAAAATGGTTGGGGATGCGAAGAAACACGGCCAATGATACCATCTGCAGCGTGGGATGCCCCCGGCGCATCATGATGGGAGGACTCGCCGCGAGGGGCGTTAGGTATAATGGTATAAAGGTAACCCGACTGGGCGTAAATGAGGTCGAACTGCTGTGCCTTAAGGATGGCCTCTTCTTCAGACTGGGGTCTTTCTGAAGCTACATCCTTAGCAATAACAGGAAGCAGGGACTTGAGGAACCAATCGAGGAAGATACGGTCGTCTAGTTTGATCTTGCATAAGCTACGACGTCTACGCCACTCATGGATGTGGTCCGTGATATGGGTAGCCGTGTTTTGTCTACAAGATAGAAGGATTTCAACGCCCGCGTCATAGCGGACTGGCAACTGGAAGAACTGCAGGAAGGTCGAGGCCAGGGAAGAAAAGGTGGCGTGGGTCCCATGAGGCTGCTCAATATACCATTTGGCTGCAGAGCCAGTAAAGGTGCGCTGTAAGAGACGGAGGCGAACAGAGTCATCCACGATGGAGTTAGAGGAACACCATAGGTGGAAAGACATGATATGGTTTTGTGGGTCCTCACCAGCCTTGCCCTCGAACTTAGGGATGTCCGAGGGGAGCTTGGTAGGCATATGAGGCCACATAGGGTCGTGTCGAATAGGATCGTTGGTCAATCTGGCCAGGTCAGGTAGGTTGAGGCTAGCCATGAACGGCAAACTGGAAGAAGGCTGTGACACAGTAGTGCTGTGGACCAAGTTGGGGCCAGTGCCCCCAAGTGGAGGGACAAGATGTGAGGTGGTGCCCCCAAGTGGGGGAACTGAGGTAGTGAAGGATGGTCCAGCACCACCATTGGTAGTGTGAGCCAATGATGTAGTGGGGATAGGTATTCCCGCTGTGGGAATAGGTACCGTGAGGGGAATGGTAGATGGTTGCCCCATGGAGGGCATACCCAAAATAGGTGTAGTAACTGGTGTAGTGGTGGATGTGCCACCAATGGTCCCTATGACAAATGGAGTGGAAGTCGTGCCAGCCATGGGGCTAGTAGGGGCAGTATAAATCGGGTTCTCAGACTCTTCGTCAGAATCAGAGGTGAAGTAAGGGGCGTCACTATCTGGTGACGGAGACCTACGTCGCTGACGAGTGGAGTCAAGTGACAAGGCTCTAGATCTGTGATGAGTGGTATCGACGGACAATGATCGGAATCTACGACGAGTGGTGTCAAGAGAACCGTGCTGTGGGGGCTCGCCCCTGAGGCGCCGAGAATGTCTCGGGGACTCAATGGTGACAGATGGTGTCTAAATCTCTGTGGGTTGAGGTGAGTATAAAAACAGCTCAAAAATCCTAATGCAACCGAGTGTGCAGAAGGAGAGCTAAAAAGCAAGGCACTCAGGCCAACAACCAACTCAAAACACCCACTGCAACAGCTGTGCTACAATAGGTGGAGTAACAACAAAGATGGTCAGAATACCAACAAGCAGCAGGTTTCCTAAAAAAGAAAAATGGTGGACTCACTAGACCAAAGGGAGGTAAAGGAGCATGCAAACACCTAACTAAAAGTATTCTGACTTAACTAAACATATCCTCTGCAAGGTGATGAAATCCAAGTCAGACAATATGAGTAGGAAAGCCAAGTGGCTATGATATCCCCCTACCGGGAGGGACACCGGGTAGTCAATCCTAGAAGAATGGCAACTAAGATACCCCGTTCATGACACGTCCAGAAAGGTGAATCTGCCGTTTAGTTCGTTGACCGCAATACCCCTATACAGGGATATCCCGCGAACCGCGAAAGGTAGCCCTTCGGTTACTGAATGGAGTGCGGTATTCCACTCAGGCCTCCGGAACCAGTCTCCCGACTTCAACCCTCCTAAGGGAGAGGCCCTCTGATAAACTGGTCGTGACCGTGCCAAAAAGTACTAGGGGATTTTGGTTCCCTATTTGGACAACAACTATGTCTCAAGTGAAATAACCAAGGGGTGTTATTGGAAGCCTATCCCCCTGATCCTACCTAACTACAATGATTCTTTTGTGTTCCCCAAGTGGGGTTAGAATGTTGGTTTAATTAGGTACTTTTTAAGGCTCACTTGATTTTATGTGACAGAGTGTGTGCTCGTGAGGTGTTGAACCCAAAAATAGAAGTGCCACAAGGGGGGCAACTTCCAATCTATCAATAATAAGGAAATTGAAAGTTTAATTTGCAAAATTTTCTGATTTAAAAATACTGAAATTTTAAAAGAATTCTGTAAAGGGAACAGAAATTATGTTGCAGAAAGGCTGTAAGGAAGTGGGCTGCAGGTGGGATAGAGGGCTGTTCAAATGCAGAAAATATTGCAGCAAGAGGGGCTGGGCTCAAAACAGGAAAAGAGCATAAATCAGACCGCGGGTCTGTGGCGGATCAGAACAGGCCGACCGCGGGTTTGAGGGAAACAGCTGCGGTCAGGTCGCGGCTATCGGGCCAACAGAGGCAGTCGGGACGCAGGAAACAGGGGAAAAGGCACAGTCGGGTCGCGGCTATCGGGCCAACAGTGGCAGTCGGGACGCAGGAAAACTGGAAAAAGACACAGTCGGGTCGCGGCAAAAAGGCTAACAGGCGCAGTCGGGACGCGCGAAAGAGGCAGAAAGCCGCAGTCGGGACGCGTGAAAAAGGCCGACAGGCGCAGTCAGATCGCGGCAAACAGGCTGATTAGCCACGGTCGGATCGCAGGTAACAGACTTGAATCCGCCGGTAGAGCGTCGGAAGCAGTCTGAGAGCCACGGTCGGATCGCGGGTAAAGGCCTGAAAGGCGCGGTCGGGACGCGACTGTAGAGGGAAAAAGACGCGGTATGCGGCGGCCGAACGGGACAGCCGAAAGGAAAAAATTTAAAAACGGAAACCAGAAATTCGAAAACTAGGGGAGTCGCCAAAACTGTAGCTAGGGTTTTACCCCTAGCTTGTGCCAATGAGCACCTACTAAGGAGAATGGACTCCTTAGTAGCAGTTCAATAATGATTAAATGATTAAGCTAAAACAACAATTAACAATCTACTTTAAACATTGTATGAGACATAAATAAAAGATGTAAAAAATGGTTTTATATTAATGTTACCTTGAGTGTCAAGGTTGGTGAAGCCCTTTGCAGTGTCCAAGAGGATGCTCCAAGCTTCTGAATGCTCCTTCTCCTTCTCCAATGGTGGGGATGGGCCAAAGTGGCTCTCAAGGTGAAAATAGTTCAAAGGTGAACTAGGGTTTCGAGAGAGATTTTGGCAGAGTAAGGGTGCTTGTGATTGTGGATATGGAATAAGGGATCTCCATCACCTATTTATAGTTTTTTGGTGGTGGAGTGTTGGCCCATGGTTTTAGGAAACACATGGTTTTAGGCAGCTGTATAGGGTTTTTTCCTCCTTTTCCTCATTATTTTATATTTTTTATTCCCTTTTTAGGGGATTTTTGCTATTTTTGGAGGAAAAAGGGGGTTTTTTAGCCTTTTTTAGGCTATTTTGATGGTTTTGTGGCCTTTTGGAGGCATTTTGGGCCTTTTGGAGGCTTTTTAATGGGATTTTTTGGGATTTTAAGGGAAAAAAGGTAGGAAAATGGACAAATGAGCCATATAATGTGGTAATGAGGTAGTGAACACTTTTTAGGTGTTAACACCCCCTATCCCAGGTTTGAGGTAATCGATTATGCCCCCTATCCTAGTGGTGTCAATGCGGTGTGGATGCTCTCTCAGAGAGGGATCAACAAGGCATCAACCAACTAATAGAAGGGGTGTGTACCATGAGGTTGTTGGCCATGGTGGCATACTGAAGTGATGATATGATGATGGGGGTTTCCCATTGCGGGGTGGATGCTCCCAGTATCTCCGATGAGAATGACGATGATGATGAGTAGGAAAGTTTTTGGTCCTAACCCATGCTATGGAAATGTGATTTCCTCATCAATTCGAACACATAGGTCAAAGGGATCAATTAAAGTCGAATACGTGATTGTGGTTTCAATGGTTGAAATAGTATAAATGGTGCTTACCTCAGTCGACGAGGATTTCAGGGTGTGTATCTCCTCAATAACAGTAATCGAGGACTCTAAGGATGGTTGTCGCAACTCATGGAGAACCAACCGGTACTCTAGTAAGTCGGAGCACTGATGGAAATAATGGCCATAGATGCCACAAACCTCGCAAGATTGATTGGTGTGCTGTGATTTGTTGCGTGCTTGCAGGGGGGTTGACAGTTGAACAATTGGAATGTTCTCATTATTGTCCAAAGAATCCATATCAACATGAAGGTTAGGAAAGTGCAGATAGTTATGGGTAGCATGACCTAAGGTATCGCATAAAGCACATTTCATAGGTGTGCATGCTTGAGAAGGGGGGTTCATATCTTTGCTCGCAGTTGTTGGGGTATCAGTTTCATGGATTTTCCCCTAGCTCTTTTGGAAGACTGGGGAGCGAGGTTGTGGGAATTTGTTTCTGACACACCAAGAGGTGGGTGATTGGAGGTGTTGATTGGTTGAACAAGTTGAAGAATGACAATGGGGGTTGTTGCAGGATTAGGTGCAGGCAGGTACCAGACAGGGAGCCCTAATGTCAATACCAAAAGGTTCAGGGTTTCCATTATCGACACGATTATGGATCCTGATGAGGGAAACAAGAAAGGGATTGTGTTTATTGGGGTAGCTCCCACATGACTAGGTACTAACAATGATTGAGGTTGAGGTGGTTGCTGGGTTTGCGGCGGAGGTACTGATTGAGATACAAGGTGTGCTGCATGAGTTGGTTGTATTGATGAAATAGTGCACAAATTCTATATCTAGATGGCTAGCGTGGGTGGTGGTAAGGAAACAAAGGTGAAAATCATGGAGACATTGGAGTAAATACCTGGCCCTATGGTTGAAATCAAAGAAGTAGGCGCTCCAAGTATAGGTTTGTCGACCATGGGGAGGGCATTTTTAGGCGTAGCGAGAACGTTATGGTCATTGTAATTAAGTTGGTTGAGTTTGACAACTCGTCCCTCATAGGGGAACATCATGATCTGGAACACAGATGAGGAAATGACCTTCATTGTGTACATGTAGCTGCAGCCTAAAAGAAGGTTGTAGTCAAGTTGATCATTTACGAATTCAATGTCGATCAAGATGGTTTTTCCATCTAGTTGGACGAGGACGTTGGCAAAGGTGGGGATCCTAGTTTTTTCCATACGAACGTGGACATGACACATGTAGAGGCACTCTCATTGACTATGCATCTTTGTATAACCAGATTTCAGATCGAGACAGAGGTTTGAAATGCAATGGACGAAGGCATGCGGGGTTCTAACTGACCTAAGTTGAATGCCATCAATCGTGAGTCCGAAGGGTCGATTGCACCTAACACAGATAAAAATGCTTTTCATTTTCCTAGGAAATTATTTAGAACTTCCAAGGAATACATGGAAGCGGGGGACTGGGAAGTCATCAACGATGTTATAATTAGGTGTGGCACAAGCGTTGGGGTTATTCGTAATGCAACGCATGGGGAATTTGGGGGCTTTAGGGGATCCTTCATTCGGCGATGGTGGAAGGCGTAATGACTAGTCAACAGGGGTTGTCGTGGTCTCCTTATCTACAGGTATGGTTTCCATAGCCGAACCATATTGGTTATGATGAGTCTAGAGATTGACATCGACCGATGACATCATTAGGAAGTGGTAAAATCTTGACTTAGAGACTTGACATGAGGATGCGCCATAGGTGGCAGGTGGTTGTGTGGTGAGGACCCCTTGCATGGGTAGGGGGTTTTTCAATGTCAAAGGTTGTATCATTACGACCCCTTATGTGGGTAAGGGGTTTTGCAACACCATCGCAGGTTGTGTCATTTGGGGTGGTTGAAGTTGTGCCTAAGGGGAAACGGCAGTGTTGTGGTGGTTAGCCTCGTCCTGAAGCTGGTGGGTCATCGCTAAGTGGGGACAATGGAGTGTAGTGGCCATAAACATTACAAAAGGAACATGGATTATTGGTTCACAATTGTGGGTTCTTACCCTGTCGGGGAGGTTGACTGGGGTCTTGATTCGCGGGATTGGGGCCATTATTAACTGGTGGGTTAGGAGGAGGTACGCCCCTCCCCTGGAATTGATTATTTCCACGATTCCATCTGCGTCTTCTATCTTATTGTACTTGCTAGTTATTGGGGGCAGGTTGGTTTGGTTGTTGGTTCTGCTGAGCATAAACATGTCATTCAGGCGCAAGGGAGGCTGATGTTGCGTGAGTGTGGGTGCGGCCTATAGTGGATAATAGGTACGTGAATCTTGAGGTTGGGGGGGATCGGGAGTGGGCGATGGATGGTAGTAAACCAGTGGGCTGCAAGAGGGGGGTACACTTGATGGTTATGACCATAACTAGGTGTCGTGTATGTGGGTCCATGTGTTTGAGTATTGTGGGCTGGTGGCACATATGAAGGTGTTTCTCCAAAATGAGTTGTACGTGAAAAGTCATGACCGTAGCTCATAGGGGGTTGCGCGGATGCTGGAGGCATATGCACGGGGGGCGGGCCAATGGATGCAATGTGGCCGATGATGCCATCTGTAGCATGGGATGCCCCCGTTGTGTCCTTCTGAGAAGTATCACCACACCGGGAATTGGGTACTATGATGTATAGGTATCCTGATTGGGCGTAGATAAGGTCGAACCGTTGGGATTTAAGGATAGCCTCTCCTTCGGTTTGAGTTCGTTTGGATGCCACATCCTTAACGATGGTTGGTATACGAGATTTCAAGAACCAATCTAAAAAGATGTAGTTGTCTAATTTAATATTATACAAACTATGGCGTTTACGCCATTCATGGATATGGTTTGTGACATGGGTAGCCGTATTTTATCTGTAAGATAGGAGGCTATCAACAATGACATCATAACAAACTAGTAGGTAGAAGAACTGTAGGAAATTCAAAGCGAGGGACGTAAACATGGAATAAGTCCCATTGGGTTGGTCAATGTACCACTTGGATGCAGCTCTAGTGAAGGTTCATTGTAATAGGGGTAGTCGAATAGAATCATCCACTATGGAGTTAGAGGAACACCACAACTAGAAGGAGATGATATGGTTATGGGGGTCTTCACCACCCTTTCCCTCGAACTTGGGTATCTCCGAAGGGATATTGGTAGGAATGGGAGGCCATGTAGGATCATGTCGAAATGGTTCATTGGTCAATCTATCCAGTTCAGGGAGGTTGAGACTGGCTATGAATGGAAAACTTGTAGGAGTATGTGATGTGGATGGGTTGACTTGCGTGCTATCCATGGTGGCTATCGTGGGCCACCTCCGCCGAATGTGGGTACATGGAAATTAGTCGTAATGGGAATAGAGAAACTACCTATATGGGGGGGAGGGATTTGAAAGAAAGTGGTGGTGCCCCCAAGGGTAGTGCCAGTAACCAGTGGGGATGCTACCCTCGGGAGCTATGGTTATTGGAACAAGACCGCTACTTGTGAGTATGGATTCCGTGGTTGGGTTCATAGTGGTGCTAGAGGTAGGTCCTGTGATAGTAGGGATAGAATGTCTCTTGGATCCCATGGTTGTGATAGATGCTGAAGTGGCGATAGGGCCACTAGCGTGTCCACCGCCACCTCCGTAAAACTGGTTGGGGTTCGTGTCGACCATGGGGCTAGATGGTGTTGTAGGTACATGTGACTCTGATTCAGAATCATATATGAAATAAGGAGCATCAAGATGAATATCCGACGACAAAAACGTGTGTCTCGGGGTATCGTGACGAGTGGGATCTAAAGGACCGTGTTGAGGGGACTTCCCCCACAGTCTATAGGAGTATCTTGGGGGATCAATGATGAATGGTGTCATGAGTGCAGAGGAGGTTAAATAAAATTCTCAAAAATCCAACTTCCACCGTGTGTGCAGAAGGAGAGCTCTCAACAAAGTGGCACTCAGGCCAACAACAAACTCTAAAACTCTATTGTGATCGCGTGTCACAGCAGTCGAGTAGCAAGGAGCAGCCATAATTCCAACAAGAAGCACTACCTAAAAATGAAAAATACTCACTAACCTGAGGGGTATCGGAGCATTCAAATGCTTAACTAAAAGATATGGAATTTCACGCAAATCATATCTCCTGCAGGGTGATGAGATCCATAGTCAGAGAATACGAAATGGATAACCAAATAGATAAGGGATATCATTCTACCGAGAGGGATCCCGTGTAAACGATCCCTAGGAGAATGGAAACTAATCTACCCCATGCATGACACATCCAAAAAGGCAATTCGCCGTTTCATCCCTTTGGTCGCTACACCCTTGGTATGGAGGCCTGGTAATGCAGGTGTCCTTCATAACTAAGTGGAGACTGGTAGTCCACCTAGCCTTATGGAACCAGTCTCACGACTTTCCCTCCTAAGGGAGAGGCCTTTCCAACAATTCGACTTTTAACCGTGCCAAAAAGTACTAGGGGGTTTGGGTTCCCTAAGAGACAACTGCTGAGTTTCAGATGTACAGTGGCAAAGGGGGTTTTTTTGGATGCCTACCTCTAGTGCCCTACCTAGATATAAGATTATTTTTGGTCCCCAAGTGGGTTTATATGTTTGTTTAGTTAAAAAAAATTGGTCTCACTTTGATCTTTAGGGTGTGAGTGGGTGCACGAGTGGTGTGTATAAATATTCTAGATGAGCAAGAAATAAAGAGTACTAATAAATTGAAAGAAACTAAACTGAAATTATTTTATTTCAAACTAAAATATATTGCTAGGAATCAATAAGAGAGATTGATAATGTTGAAATCACAAGTAGAGATAGTAAAAAGTGTGTTGCAATCAGTCAAATCTGCAACTAAACAGTCAATCTAAATCATGAAAGGGGGGAAATAGAGGGATGGGAGGGATAAACATCAGTATTAGGGTGCTTCTGTCTGAGAAACATAGGAATTTTGGGGCACTCACTATGCAAAAAAAGGAGCACAACCAAAACAGAGAGTTACAGGTTTGGAGCGCACCTTTCGGGGGAAAAGGAGCACTCTGTAGTGCTCTTAACTGGGAAAAAGGGGCACCCTAGGGTGCACTAAACTGGAATACAGCTACCACTCCAAAACTGGGTGAGAAAATTGAAAAACATCTCGAAAAAAAGGCTGAGAAAGGGGTCCGAGGGTTGGATTAGGCCGGTTTGGTAGGCCAAAAGGAACCTAGGGGACTAATAGTGCTAAAAAAACACTCTAACTAAGATTCTAACAAGCAAAAATATATAGTAAAACACACTCAAACAAACATAAAAAAGTCAACTGGGGATCTGTAGGGATCGACCTAGTATGGTCGCCAGTTCTGTTGTATGTTCTTTCGCACTCCAACAGGTGAAAATGGGAGTTCTACCAGCTTGAGGAAGCCGAGGTAGAGAGCATGCAAGGGGATATCTCTTGCGGTTTTGTGTGTTAGGGAAGGGTAGTAAATTGAAGTATAAACTAGTAAAACTAGAACTAAACTATGCAAATGGGAATATAACCCAAGGTAAGATGGCTTATGAGCCATGAATACAAATACTAACATGCAAAAAATCAATCGTAAATATGAGTGGTATAAAGTAACTATTTAATTCAAACAACATCTACTGCAGTGAAAACCAAAACACACACGTAAAATTCTTTCCATTCACATAAATAAATCATGTCTACAAAAGAATCATTTTTATTATTTATAATGAATGGAGTTACATAAACACAGTTACCTCTTTGGGAATATGGGCCCTTGCTTCCGAGAAGCTAGCAATCCTCCGTTGATGGTTCCATCCTCTGAATGGCCACCAATCTCGACCAAATGAAGTATATCAACCTGAATGGTAGAAGGGAGCCAAGAGTGCTCAACCAGGAAAGGGGATTTCCAGAGTGGGATCTTGATGGTGGAGATCTGTGTGAATGGAATAATGGCGGATGGTAAAAATGGTACCCAAGATGGGAGCAGTTTGAATGGTAGGTTATCGACTGATTTATTTTCAAATGGGGGGGGTATATTACATATATATTGTGGTTTAGGGTTTTGGAACCCTGAAACCACTTGTGGTTTTTTCTTTTTGAATATTACCGATGTTAAATTTTGAATTGAGGCAGGACTTTATATTTGTCGAGACAACCTTCCTATTTTGGTGAACACCTCCTTTTTAGGGGAGATCCCCTATTTTGGTGGAGGTTGTCCAAAGGGGGTTTAGAACTTAGGATAAATGGGTTTTTTGGGTTTTTATGCACAAATGTGTTTATTCTTTGGGAATAGGGGTCCATAACATGTCATTTGGTGTGTGGTCACTTTTTTTGTGTTAACAAATGGATTGTGATTTTGCAAGAGTTTGACATCAATTTTGTATCTGCGAAATCCAAAAATTCTTTAGTCTTACCGAAGTTAATGTCTGATTTTCATAGGCGAGATGAGGATACAATTTACAAGGAATCATTTGTTGATGAGATATCTTCCTTATCTAATCTTCAGACCCTTGGTATAGAGACATTATTATTTATCTTAGGAATCTAAATTTCCCTCTACATATTTTGAGGGGGGAATAACGATGTATACGTCATCAAGGCAAAAAATACCTCATCATTGGTGACACTTTGTATCTCCATGGGGTGGATTCTATTCCACGTCATTTTTTAACCCACAAGGAAGTAGAGGTTGTGCTGAATGAATTCCATAGTGGGGTGCGTGGTGGTCACTTATTTGGGCTTGCGACAGCTCAGAAAATTTTGTGCTCTGGTTACGATTGGTCATCCATCTTTAAATATTGTGTTAATGCGGTCAAGAGATGTCACCCTTGTCAGTTGTTCTCTCGCAATATGCATTCGTGTCCTGCTCTGTTGTAACCAGTCATCACCATCAGTTCCTTCACTAAGTGGGGTGGTTGATTTCATAGATTACAACCCATCTTCGGCTAGAGGGCACCACCATATCATCATGGCTGTGGACTATTTCACTAAGTGGGCAGAGCCCATACCGACTATTAAAGTCGATGGTGAGACTGCAGCCCATTTCGTATTCAATCAAATCATAGATCGGTTTGGCATTCTGAAAGATATTGTCACGGATCATGGCAGTCACTTTCAGAATAAAATGATGATGGATTAGCGCTAAAACTAGGGTTTAAATAATATCATTCATCATCTTATTATCCTCAGGAGAATGGCCAAGTGGAGGCCATTAATAAATCTCTCAAGGCCATCTTACAAAACACTGTCAGACAGAGAAAATCTAACTTGAACATTATGCTATATCCTTCTTTGTGGGCATACCGAACCGTAGTAAAGACTTCCACTGGTTTTTCACCTTTCCAGTTAGTTCATGGAGTGGAGTATGTCCTTCCTATTGAATGTGAAATCCCATATTTGAAGTTAGCCATCGAGCTCTTGCTTGACACTTCAGAGTTAGAACAATGTTTATTCCACCTGGAGCAACTTGATGAGCAGCATCGATATTTTAATGTGGCTTTAGAGGATGATAAAAATCATGTCAAGGTTCTAAGTCTGTCTATCCTCGACAATACATTGAGGTTGACTTGGTTCTCTTATATGACCAAGCTAAAGAACCACTGGGGGTTGGAAAGTTTAACTCGATGTGGAATGGTCCTTACATTGTGAAGCACATCTTAGAAAAAGGATCTTATGAGTTAGAAGATTATGAAGGGAATGTGCTGAAGGAGCCTAGAAATGGGCTCTATCTCAAAAATTACTATGCTTGAGCCTTTTCCTTAGGATGGTACCTTGCACATTGTTGTATATTTATGTATATATTTCTAGTTTTTCCCTTTGGTGTCATTGGTTTGCTTATATGCTTCCTCTTGGTTGGAAAATGTCAACAGATTCTTCGACATACTCAGTATTTGCGGATGGTGTCATTTTTCATACGCAAAACTTAGATTCTGTTGCTTAGGTCATTTATTCACCCAAAGGTCAACTGGTGTCTTCACGAGGCATATATCTAGAAACATAATTGAATAACGTGGTTGAGTATAGTGTTGTCAATGATCTATTACATGATTCCATTTATATTGGTATTCAATCCATAGAGGCCTAGATTCAGAGTTGGTCGTTTACCAATTGAATGGCCGGTACTGTGTTAGAAATACCATGTTACTAAGATGATTCTTATAGGTAAGACTATTGGAACATCATTTTGATTTTATCACATACATTCACATACCTATAATTTCTAATCAAGTATACAATTCATATGCAAATTATGTTTTAGATTGGCATTTGTCTCATAGCTAAGTAAAAAGGAGCATTCATTCATACATTCACTCATACACAAATAATAATAAAAACTGGTAGCCATATGTTTTTCCATTTCCATAAGAGTTCAAAATGTGGTATCATAGTACAAAATTGGGCTTATAGCCCTCAAAATACACATGGTACATAATACAACTATGGAATCTAACCCTGAGGTCCTGTAGGTGTCTCATGATAACATACTATGGCGTTGGCTAGACCCTGAAAGATCCTCACCCATGCATGAGGTACCCCTACCACATGCCTTTGCATGGCCTCTGGTAGATCCTCAATCTGTACCATTGAAATCCTATGGGTCAATTAGGCTAGGTTGCCTATACATTCTACAAAGACTGCTCGGCATATCCTCTAGCTAAATCCTCTCCTCGGCCTCTCTGCTAGTGTCTTAGGTATCCCTCTAGTCATCGTGGACCGATGTCCGTGGAAAATATTTTAAATAAAAAAATATACCACCCATAAATATTTTTTCTTTTATTAAATCAAAATATTCAAAAAAATGAAATATTTAAAAAACCAAAATCATCCTTATCAATATCTTTGAAAGAAGACCTTGGTAGTAATGCCATGTCTGTATCCCAAAGAAATTCAATCCCCTCATAGTGATAGTCATCGATGGAAATCATCTATCGTCGCCACCAATGGAAAAATTCATCCTCATATGGAGAGGGCACTCTGCCACCTCCCATCCGCCTCATAATCTTAGTCCAACGTGTCTGGGATGGATCTCCTAGATTTTGAGGAGGGACTTCTACCTTCAGACTAAGGCCTGGAACTCTCTCAAAAAAGAAACTACATAATATGCTTTCAAACTCGAAGTTATTTTCTCTCCCAAGTTTGCATTCAGGCAGTTGGATCTTCATGTTTTCCAATAGGGATGTACTCCAATCATATATAGTGGATCTCAGACACCCTGCTACATAAAACATAAGAGGTCTCAAATCCTGATGAAGTGCAGTCGAACCTAATATCCTGGAAAGGACTAATATGATGATTTCAAGCTTAAGATCTGGATAGCTTGGATTGGGACTTGGCTTCCCACCTTTTGTGTGTCAGGAATACAATATGCCGTGATGTAGTCCTCAATAGTCATCCCATGACCAAATCCTCAAGCCCTAAGGTTGACCATCTCACCTCGACAATACAATCTAGTAATGAAGTAAATGTCATCCGCCTCAATTTTTAGAGGCTTCCCGTCAAGGTTGAAGGCCTCTGTTTCAGGATCCCAATAGTCAATTAGAATTTGGATCAACCTAGGTTGTTCCCTCATGCTACCAAGGTTCCAAAAATTGTTACGATATTTAGACACTTAGGAGTTAGTTAAGATCAACTTGTGTAATATATCCGTTAGGGATAGTGTGTTTCTTTAATATGCATTAGTATGCATTTATAAATACTTAATCCGATGGTCACGATATGTTTCCGACATAGAGTGATCCGACGGCCCAACTTCTCTTAGATCAAACCTAACCTTGATCCGTGGCTTAACACCCGATTGGTCCATGATCTCTATTTAAAGAGCATGGAGGGTCATTGTTTAGTTGATCGATTATGAGAAGCTCATTTGTAACTTTCTTTCTTTGCATAATAAATTGTCCCATAGAAGCTATTTGGCTGGGGCCATGGAGTGTTTCCCTCAAGAGGGTTTAAACCACGTCAAAACATCAGTGTGTTGATCTGTGATCTGTTTGTGTGAAGTGGTTTCTCTTGGTGTTCGGTCGTTTGGTAGTACCCTATGTACCCGAACATGGTATCAGAGCTTTTATGAAGAGCCGCTTCTGGTTATGATCTAGATCTTGAAATGTTGTTGCTGAAACTCGAAAGGGTTTCTAGTTCTGGTATTTTTATGCATTTCTAGGCTATGGGAGGTGTTCCATTGCGTCCGGAGCATCGTTTCCATTGGGAAATAGTTTTTGTTTGATCGAAAACGGTTTCCGGTTGCTCCAGAAACGCGTATTTCATCAGATCTAAAGGTATAATGTTACAATGACGCATTTTTTTATTTTCTTTTTTTAAAAGGAAAAAATCTCATATTTCATCATTTTTTACTGTTAGATTTTTTTTGGGTTCGGATTGTTGCTTTCTCTTCTACGTATGCTCTTTGCTTTGCACCTTGAGCGATCTCGGCAAATCAGAAACAGAAAGGGAAAGGGTTTTTCTCGGCTGCGTATGCTCTTTGCCGTGTACCTTGCACGATCTCGGCAAATCAGAAATAGAAAGAAAACGTAGACTTTCCAGGCAAGCTAACAAGATCTAACTCCACAAGTGTGGAAATTTTTTTTTTGTTTTGTTTCGATTTGTGGTTTGTTTTGTAAGAAAAAGGGCAAGCACGCAAACCGAGCAAGAAGAGTAAAAAAAAAAAAAAAACCCTTCCGCATTCCCATATTTTACATACCTTTTAATCTAGCTCACTTGGTTCAAAGTTGCTTTATTCCTGAATAGGTCTTGAGTTCAAGTCTTAGGAAGTTACTTTTAAAAGAAAAAGTGCATGCAATTTCTATTTTCAAGTTATTTTATTGTAAAAGTGCATCTCACTTAAATAATAAAAAATAAAAATACAAGTGAGTCACTTAAGTTTTTTTTTATTGTTGCACTATTTAAAAGAAATATCATCGTAAAAGTGAAATCACTTATTTTACAAAAGTGGTTCACTTAAAAACAACTTTCTTGTAAAGTGATTGTCAAAAGGTTCATCTTGGGAAGAGGGGTTTTTTTTTTTTTTTGCTAGACATTCTCTAGCTGCCACATCACTATTGGGGACATCTTCAACAGTTTCTTTGTTCAAGGATAACTTCATCATACAGAGTCAGTTTTCAGTGCGATTTTTTTTAAACCGCCTATTTTTTTGAGCTCTTCACATCCATACTATTGGTTTCTGCTTTTACAGCCAATAATTTACAAATATGGCCACCCCTTGTGATATTCTACTAAACAGTTCCAACTATTTCTCATGGAAATATCCTATGGAGGATGTTTTACGAAGTAGGGGACTTTTCAGAATTATCTCAGGGAAAGAAAAAGAACCCACTGATGATGATAAGAAAATAAAATGGGCAAATAGATGTGATGAAGCTTGTGGATTGATTGGGATGTCAATCTTTACTGATTTGCGATTCCACATATCTGGAATTGATGAACCTAATGCTGCTTGGGACAAGTTGGAATCTGTGTTTTGTAAACACAATGAAATTCGAGGTCACCAACTCGAAAATGAGTTGATTTCTTTAAATCCAAGTGACTTTTCATGCATTCAAGATTATTTATCTAAGTACAAAACTCTTAAACTCTTATGTGCAGAATGTAAGATTGAGAGGGAAGACAAACAATGCATTTATCATATTCTTTCCAAACTTGGACCTGCATATTCTATTTTTGTATCTACATTTTACTCCATGAAAGCATCCTTGAATGTATCTAGCTATCAAGAGCCTAGTCTTGAATCCTTTTGTGATTCTTTGATTAGAGAACAAGATAAACTCATTCATCTTGGAATAATCAACAATGCAGATACATCTGGGAAAGCCTTATTGTCCCAACAGAAAGAAAAGTCCAAGTCTCCCAAGAAACAAAATTTTCGCAATAATAAGCCAAACAAGGGTCCAAAACCCTCACAGTCAGCTCCTTCTTTAAAAAATGACAAAGGATCCAAGCCAAAAGGAAAGAAGATTGAGCGTCGTTGCAACTATTGCGGGAAAGATAATCATGATGAATCTAAGTGTTTCAAGAAGATGGCAGCCTTGGAAGCAACAATGAAGAAGCACCACATTAGCCTAGATTCGTCTTCAGAATCTGACTCTCATGGACATGCACTTTGTGCTTCTGGTTATTCTTATAATGCATCTTCTTCTTCTACTTCAAATGAATGGCTCATTGATTCTGGAGCATCTTATCATATGGCTAAGGATCAAACCATCTTTTCTACTATGCATGAATGTAACACCAAACACATATTTGTTGGTGATGATAGATATCTAAGTGTTGTAGGAGCTGGAACAGTTCCAATAGATAATGGTCATTTTAGTGATGTACTATGTGTTCCAAGAATTTCCTGCAATTTGTTATTAGTCTATCAAATCACTCATTCTGGTGAAGGTAAAATTGTGACCTTTACACCTCACCAAGTTGTAATCAAGGATTTTAAAGATCCTCAACAGGTCCTAGCTACCGGAATTGTTGATGATATTACTAGGTTGTACAAGTTTAACAACTTTGGGTCATCACCTTTCCCTTCAGCTTTTGTTGCTCATAGTAATAACTTGAGCAAACTTTGGCATGAGCGATTTGGTCACTTAAATTATCGCTCATTGCAACAACTATGTAAAGAAAATATGGTGACAGGTCTTCCAATGGTATCTTACAGGGATGGTGTTTTCTCTGGTTGTGTACTCGGAAAATATCATTGGGACAGTTTTGACAAACGTGCTTCTTGGCACACCTCGGTTCCCTTGGAGCTTGTGCATAGTGACTTGTGTGGTTCTCTTCCATCTGCTTCCTTTTCTGGTTTCAAATATTTCTTAACTTTCATTGATGATTACACTAGACGCACTTGGGTTTATTTCCTAAAACTTAAGAGCGAAGTATTTAACATGTTCTTGGCCTACAAGGCCCTTGTGGAAAAACAATCTGGTCATCAAATTATTAAGTTAAGATCTGACAATGGAGGAGAATATGTTAACAATAAGTTCACTACTTTCTGCACTGAACAAGGCATCCAACAACAACACACTGTTCTATATACACCACAACAAAATGGTGTAGCTGAGTGGAAGAACCGCACTTTAAAAGAAATGGCTAATTGTATGATCCAATCTAAGGGACTAAGTCTTCAATTTTGGGCTGAAACCATTAATTGTGCAAATTACATAGTTAATCGCACCCCCACTAAAGCATTACAAGGTATAACATCGGAAGAAGCATGGAGTAAAACTAAACCTGATGTAAGTCACTTCCGTGTGTTTGGTAGTGAAGCATGGGCTCACATTCCGGATGAAAAACGGAAAGCATTGCAGCCTAAAAGTGAAAAGTGCATATTTGTTGGATATTTTGAAGATGTAAAAGGTTATAGACTTGTTCAACACATTCTCATGATATAATCATTAGAAGAGATGTTAAATTTGATGAAAATCTCTTGGCCTGCAAGCCTAACTCGGCGATTGTGCCATCTTTGTTCTGCAAGCCTAACTCGGTGATTGTGCCATCTTTGGCCTGCGAGCATGATTCGGCGTTTGTGCCTTCTTCTTCTTCTTCCAACTTCCTTGACAGGTTTCCAACTCCAGTTTCTGATGATGACAGTGAGGATGAAAATCCACCTCCGCCTGCTCATGTTCCTCCAGTTGCACTAGCACAAGTGCTTCCTCGATGGGTCCGTTCAACATGTGAAGCAGCTGGTGATCTTGCCGGTGATCCTAGAGATCAACGTCGAACACGTTCTCAGTTTCAGTGAGCCTCTTCTCTTTTGGCTCAAGTTTCCGAGAATCATGATCCAGAAAATTTTGCAGAAGCTTCAGGGAATCCAGATTGGGATGCAGCCATGGATGAAGAATATCGTTCCTTAATGGCGAACGATACTTGGGATCTTGTACCTCTTCCAAACGGAAGAAAACTTGTCAGATGTCAATGGGTCTACAGAACTAAGTATGCATCCGATGGAAGTGTTGAAAGAATTAAGGCAAGGTTAGTTGCCAAAGGTTTTTCCCATGTTGAAGGGATTGACTACAATGAAACCTTTGCTCCCGTCGCAAAAATGAACTCCATCCGCCTTGTTCTTTCCCTTGCAGCCTTACACAACTGGGAAGTCCATCAAATGGATGTCAAGTCTGCCTTCTTACATGGTGATTTACAGGAGGAAATTTACATGGAACAACCTCCTGGCTATGTTTAGAATAACTCTAGCCTTGTCTGCCACCTTAAGAAATCCTTATATGGTCTTAAGCAAGCTCCTAGAGCTTGGTATGCCAAAATGGATAACTTTCTCCTTGACACTGGTTTTTCTAGATGTCATTCTGACCCCAATGTCTGTACCAAGAAAGTAGGAAACCATCTCATCATACTTGTTCTATATGTTGATGACCTTATTCTTACTGGTAGTGACCCTAAGCTTATAACCCATGTGAAATCCATTCTTAAACAAAATTTTGAAATGTCAGACTTAGGACGTTTGCATTATTTTCTTGGACTCCAAGTCCTGCAAACCAAAGAAGGAATCTTTCTTTCTCAATCTAAGTATGCTTGTGACCTTCTTCGTCGCTTTCACATGGAAGATTGTACACCAGCCCCTTCTCCCTTCCAGTCTGGAGTCAAACTTTCTGCCACTTGTACTTCACCTGAAGTCGATGCCACCTTGTATCGTCAACTTGTTGGTAGTCTCTTATACTTGACTCATTCCTGTCCTGACCTTTCCTTTACCATTGGTCGTGTTGCCCGTTATATGTAGACACCTCATGAAAGTCACTGGAAAGCAACTAAAAGAATACTTCGATATATTCTAGGTACAGTTCAGTTTGGGATTCATTACAGTACAGGGGGGAAACCTTTGTCGGTTGGTTTCACTGATTCAGATTGGGCTGGCGATCCTGATGATCGAAAGTCTACTGCAGGTTATGTTTTCAGTTTGGGATCTGGACCTATTACTTGGGCTTGTAAGAAACAACAAGCTCTTGCTCTTTCTTCAGTAGAGGCAGAATATCGAGCAGCAGTTAATGCCAGTCAGGAAGCTTTATGGCTTTGATAGATCCTTTCAGAGTTTGGATTCGAGCAGCAGCAGCCTACTCCACTTTGGTGCAACAATCAAAGTGCCATCAAGCTTGCCAAAGATCCAGTTCTACATCAACGCAGCAAACACATTGAGCTACATATGCACTTCATCAGAAATCTTGTTCATGATTGTGTTCTTGAAGTGCTCTTTTTCCCTACAGATGATCAAGTTGCAGACATCTTCACCAAGTCTCTTACAGAGGCGAAGTTTTCTAAACTTCGATCTATGTTAGGAGTTCAGGAACTTGTCATTAAGGGGGGGATAGGCTCTAATGCCTCCTTCCTTCTCCTAATAGTGTCACTTTTGTAAATCCTTCAATCCTATCCCAAGTTGTTCTTAAGGGGGGATGTTAGGATATTTAGACACTTAGGAGTTAGTTAAGATCAACTTGTGTAATATATCCGCTAGGGATAGTGTGTTTCTTTAGTATGCATTTGTAAATACTTAATCCGACGGTCACGATATGTTTCCGACATAGAGTGATCCGATGGCCCAACTTCTCTTAGATCAAACCTAACCTTGATCCGTGTCTTAACACCCGATTGGTCCATGATCTCTATTTAAAGAGCATGGAGGGTCATTGTTTAGTTGATCGATTATGAGAAGCTCATTTGCAACTTTCTTTCTTTGCATAATAAATTGTCCCGTAGAAGCTATTTGGCTGGGGTCGTGGAGTGTTTCCCTCAAGAGGGTTTAAACCATGTCAAAACATCGGTGTGTTGATCTGTGATCTGTTTGTGTGAAGTGGTTGCTCTTGGTGTTCGGTCCTTTGGTAGTACCCTGTGTACCCGAACAAAAATTGGATAACCCACATATTTGGAGAGCTTGTTGTGTGTGAAAATCTCCTTGCACTTGGTTATCTACTACATCATGCTCCCTTTCTCTCCATTCAATCACCATCCTGCAAGAGAAAAGGTGAATTTTTTAGTCAAAACCCTTAAAAAACACAAGTTATGGCGATATACGTGGGTCACAGTTTTTAAAATTGTGCATGTACACAGGTAGGCTTCGCTTTTCCTATGAGCATACGCCATTCTATGTGACCTGATGAACTGTAGCCCGCGTACATAGTTTCTCCCAATTTTCAAGCTAGGAAACTAAAAATTTGAACATCAAATTCAAAAATTAATTCATGGAAAATGAATATCAAGATGAGTAGACTTACTTGGTCCCAGATGGCTTGCGATTTGGACCTCCATAGCTCCTAGAATTGTTGATTGAAGTTGGAGGGTCAAATGAGCTCCAAAGCACTACTATGGTAAAAAATGAAAATGACATGGTAAAAGTTCATATTTTTACTATTTAAAGAAATTTTTACCCACTTTTATATAGTTTTTCAACCTACTTTTAATATTTTATGAACCTAATGGACTAATATTATAGTGTGGGGTACTTTTTGAAGCAGATTCTCCAAGTCATAATGGATTTCAACATTTCTTAGCATATTCGTGCATTCGACAGGTATATATATTCCCTAGAATATATGATAGGATTTCACTCTGCTTTCATTTTTGCATTATCTTCTGGCCACAATTCATAAGCCTTAGATACAAACCCAATTTTTAGCGACATGAAATTTTCCAGCTACTTATAGAAGTGTCATTATTTAAGTGGTAGTGCTTTCCCAACCATGGGTACCCTAGTTAGAACCCATCTTGTCATTTGGTGCCCATGTTGCAAGCTCATCCATAGGTCAAGGATTCCCTTATAGTCCTGACATGTCTTTGCGTGGAAACCTCATGTTTCTTCTCATATTTTATTCTGGCCATCACCCACAAGGACTCCCTTTATATCAAGTTGTAATTGCATATCATTAACCCTCTTGCATTTTTTAGCCTAATGTCGGCTCCCACTTTATCGTTATAATCCAAATTTCCTAAGCATTTCTCAATCATAGCCAAGCAAATCCTACCATTTACCCTTTGCAGCTTGATTTTCCCTTACCCCATAGGAAACATCCCCCTGAGTGTCCTTGTCCTACACGCGTTCCCTTGCATTGAGCATATGTTCCACTACATGGAACTAGTTTGCTTGTCAACGACACTCATTTCCTCTCATTTGTACCATAAGCACTCTTTTATTCCTTTTCAGGCTTCTATAATATGAAAAGACAAAAAAATCGAAAAACATAAAAAGTCGGATGGGAAAATGGTATTGACTTATATTGGTAGCAGTTGTGTGGCCTTTGAACAAAGCACACATTTTTTATTCTATCCATCAAAGGTTTGGGTTTAGTATGGCCTTAGGAAGATGAACTCATTAATCAAATTTTACTCATCCAATTGGTTAATATTCTAGTCCTTGTGGAGACTCTATTAATGCTTCCTGTGTCACAGAGTTGTGCCAATGTTCAGTCTTGAGTCTATGATGCTTGAGTTTATCTATCTACCTCATGATCTTATTCAAAGGAAGTCTATAAAGTTGATTCGAAAATTCCTCATATTTCTTTACTTTGCATGTCGGCGATCCCTTTATAAGTGCATTCTAGAATCTCATGAAGATATTGTCCTATCTAGCACCCTAGGCCTACTTTCATCAGTGGTAGATGGCCTTGAACTCAGTAGATGAAACCTCATCATTGGTCGCTGACTAAGTGGTTTCCATTATGTTTGACAACAAGAAATATATTCACACATTGGGATTCATTTGATGTCTTGGATTCCATTAGAAATCATTGGTGGTTTCCTTGCTTCTGTCATAAGTTTTCATTATTGGCTTCTATTCAGAGGGTCTCTTTCATGTACTACTTACATCTGGTACACGTGAGAGACGCACCTGGTTATTGATCAGTTCTCATGGCAGAGCAGTTTGTACTCCAGTATATACCAATTTTATTTAGTTGATTTGGAGACTAGACTCCATTGTGTGTTGTTTGTGGCTGTGGCCACTTATGACATTTGTCTATTATGTACTACCTATTAATGGCCATGCACACCTATTGTATGCATATGAACATGAGACTACTATGTACTTCAGATCTGCAGTCATGTATACAAAGTCAATATTGTAATGTTCTGATGAGTGGCTCATTCTTCTGAATGGGTCTCCGTTACTCCACTTCTGATATTTATAATGCATTTCAGCCATCGCGATCACCCCTCTGGCCTCATACATTAGGGGGAATATTTTATAATATGATTTTCCACATCCTATGAAACATGCCTTGATGGCCTACTTTGTCCCTCTACAGACTCATCCTCCCCCTCTTGCTTAGTGAAAACCCCAAAAACCATATTTGTGTTTATGTGCACGAGTCAATAGTACTATAGCATGCGTACACACATCTTTCACCACTATAGCCCATGTAAACCGAGTTTCATGCTCAAAATAAGAAATATTTTGATTTTTCCTTGCCAAGTCATGATTGTTATGATTCTTGACCTTCCGTATACTTGAAAATGCTCCAATTCAACCCTCCATCTCCTTTGAGGGATATATATTGAGCCATTGTGAAGCATTTGAAGGAGGAGAAATTTGAGAGCAAGTAAACTTTGAAGAAAATTTTCCCCATTACCATGCCTTGAGTCTACATCCCTGTGTCCTTGTAAGATTGAACCTCTCTTATGTTCATCTCCCAAGATCTTCCCTATCTTGTGAAGGAGGAACCCAATTACTCCTTGAACTTGTGATCTTTCCATTGTATGGAGGATTGAAGTGGTGGAGGAACTTAGTTTCTCGATTCCAACGAGTTGTTGACAGAAGGTTGTCACTATATAGTTATGTTTATTATATTAATAGAAATACTCTTTTCTCATCCAATTCATGTTGCAAATGTTTATATTATTTCCATTGGGTATATTTGCTTAATATGTTCATGGACTAGGCTAGATTATATGCTAACAATTAATATACATTTTATATGCTTGTATTCCTTGGTTGTTGAGGAAAATTTGCAGGTGAATAGCATTGGAGTGAGAGCTCAATGGTGATCTTCTTTAGACATCCGATTGAGGTAAGGGTCTTATCCTTTTATTGTTAGCATTTCATGTTTATATAGCATATTTGGGAATTAAGTTGATTTCTGGTGTCACTATGTCTGTTGTGGTTCTACCCCAAGACATAGAAATATTTTCTCTGTAACAATGACAGGTATAGAGCTACCATATAAAACCATTAATTCATACAAAAGATCAAATCTACCAATTGTTATCGAAATCACTACTAGATCATCCAACAAGTATCCAAATCCATGCAAAACCAACTGAGAGTCCCACATAGAAATCATACCAACTATATGTGAAGCTCTATAGCCACCAAATATTTGTACATATAAGTATTTTAATAGAATTTAATACTTATTTGGTGATATGAATATACATGCATATCTTGAAATTAATATTGAAAATTCATATGAACATAATAATTGTTGCATGAGAATGTTTATAACATGCATATTTATTCTTAATTATTGATATAGGTTCATGTTGATATGGCAAGCTTGGGGAGGAAACCAAGTTAATAGTCAAGGTCGGAACATTGTATATGGGATAGCTAACAACTATTAGGATTTCAGGGGGGGGAAATGGTTTCCTAGATGCAGCTAGATAAGAAAATCGGGAGCTATAGGATACCATGCAGAGGCATATTGTACTTGTTTAAATATAGTCATTATCAAGTGTTTCTAGTGTATGTATATTGTTGATGATGCATCGAGGATGGTGCATAACTTAAGGCGGAGGTGAATGAAACACCCAATTTTTCATCCCAAAATGTAAACATGTATGCAATGATTAAATGGATATAAGATAGACATATATGGTCTAGAGGGACCAAATAAATTGTAATGATATACACTTAATCCTAATATAAAAAGTTGTAACAGTTTCAAATGAAGGAGGAAAAAGAAGAGATCGGGGGTTATGATTCCACAAGTGAGGGAAGTGAAATAGGTCTAAGGGAAGAGGGCCGTATCGAATTTAGACTAATACTTAGCCTTAAATATAAAATATTAGATTGTAAATTTATCCTAAATTCCCTAAACACATGTTTATCGTAGTTGATTTAGTTAATCAGTATTTATTATCTTAAGTTGGGATTAAAGGATGAAAAGTGAACTACTGATGAGGTGCCACATGGTAAGTTGAGAACATGCAAATGAAATATGGGGAATTGAATTAGAGCATCATTCATTTTTCATTCTTACAATCAGTTTTCATGATCCTTATTACTAGTATGAACTAAGAGAAAAGAGAGGGGAAAACACAACTATGTTGTTAATATGACCTTCCATGCATGATAATGTGACGATGGTGATTATTGTGCCATTATGAGAGGAAACTATCCTATAAATGAGAATCCATGGAATTCCAACAACGAGATTCACTAGCCAACCTATGCTAGACTACTTAAAGGGAATTGGGATAGCCCAAGGGGTGCATGTAGAGGAGGGTATCCCATTCTTGGTGTTGTGAAGGCTAAATGAAAAGAGTGTCGGTTGATTGGGATAGCTATACAGGGGGGTTTGGCACTAGAGAGTATATAATTTATGGGATGAGGATAATTCCTTAGAAGCTTTTCCCTTTTTGAAATATAGACTCAGCTTGGGGATAGCTTATGTCATAGAAAGGATAATTCTGATAGAGTGCCTAAGGATAGCAATAATTCCCTTTATTCATATCCAATGGGAGGAATATTTTCATACAAATAAGTGTTATGGATTTATGTTACGAAATGACAATTTATTTTATGTTATGTTATGCATTGTATTATTGGCCAACTTTCTATGTTTGGTATGCTTAGAATTAAATTTCATAATGATGGAATACAATATGATAGAGTTGGTTGTATTGAGACTCAATTTCAAGTATGAAAGGTTGTTGTATCTTTGTTTTCCACTGTTGAAATGTTATTGCCAACCAAAGAATTCAATTTTGGTATCAAAGGATAAATTGTGTGGTGAAGTTGAAGTACCACATGGACTCAAGGGAATACAATGGCTATTGGGCATGTGTTAGGTTTTGTCCAAGGAAACATCTGCGGTCGAAATTTAGCACATGGGATAATTTTCCATGTTTTTTTTCCAAAAACGGATTCACTAATTTCCATATTTTTCTAAAGTGCTTCACCCAAATTCCATTGAATAAAAATATTTTTCCCTAAACATCACCAACAATGTCTAGAAACTATATAAAATCCTTAGCAATTTGAATATTTTTACAAAAATGTTGTCAAACATTTTAGGCTTGGAAATTTAAGAATTAGTAAGATTCGCCAAAGTTTATACTCTTTAAGAAAATTATGGATCTTTAATATTTTCTCTAGTTTTGTCACTTGGGAAATAACTTTGAAAATGTATATTTACAAATATTCAAAAATTGAAAATATGATTATATGACTTGATTTGATTGATTGGGTGTGAAGATACACATTTCATTGGTAGTGGAAGCAATGTAACAAACCTTAATAGAATAAGCTATATTAAGATGAAGAATACAATTTACCACCAACCAAGAACCCACCATATTTTGTTTCAAGAGCTCATATAGGTTCCAATAGTGTTTAATAGTAGTCATCGAAGGGATCAAATAAGATTTTTTTTTCTTTATAATAAATTTGGATGCAACAATGTCTAAAGTAACATATTTATTTAGACATAATTTTATACATTATTAAGGTTGTAATTAGGGATGCAAATAATGTATCTAATTTATATGTTTGTGTGATTGTAAATCATGACTTTTGTTTTTGAAAGAATACCATGTGAACATTTTGTCATTTACTAATAAATTTTTTCATTAGGATACCTATCTAGCTGTAAATAAAAAAGTTTTATGTTTCTACCCTAATTACAACCGAAATATCATAGCAAAATAAAATGATGAAACAATTCAAACTTCAAAAATAAACTATCATTAGTCAATGACAAATCAAGAACCTGTATTTCCTACACTATCTAATTGGACATTATGTATTGATTAATTGTAAATTTGCAAGAGTGGAAACCCAAGTTATGTTAGAGTACATATTCCCTCAAGAAATATTTAGAATATGTGATCCCGAAGGTTTTGTACCTAAGAATGCATAGAAGGTGAATATAAAATGGCCTTACACACATGATACTTGGGATCGGGGTAATTTTTAAGGGCGAAATTTCGCCAATTGGCTATTTTTTGGGTTTTTTTTCAAAAAATAAATTCATTATTTGGTCATTTTTAGTCTCTAATATCGCCTATATTTACATAAAACATGTTTTTTTATCATAATATTCGCCAAAATTTACACATTTCAATAGTAAATTGTATGTTTCATATTTAATATTCACCTACCTATCTATATGCACATTTTTTTCAATCCAAAATAATCACCTATGATACTATACCTAAGCATAATATTAGAATCCTTAAAAAATACCCTGCTTGGGATGAAGTAGAAGTAAAGAGAGGGGATATATCATGGGAAAATGCTTAAGTGAGAATCAAGCAATATGAAAAACTATTATCTCATCAACATAAGAAAGAATTGGAGGAAAAGAAGAAAAATGATTAAGTTGAAAGAAAAGAAAGATAAGTTGTTGAAAGCCAATAAGAAAAAAGAAATGGATGAAAAAGCAAAGTAGGCAACTGAAGCTAAAAGATTGAGGAAGGAAACTGAAGTAGGAAAAGAAAAAAGGAAGATAAAGTAATAGAAGTCGCAATGAAGAAGAAGACAAAAGACGATAAAGTTGGAATGGTAAAGAAACATAAAGAAGTCTAGGAGGCCAATAATAGAGTTGTTGTTGAATCTAGTAACTCTCAGGAAAATGTTGTTGAAGAAGCTACAAGAAAGAAAGAAAAAGGAGGAAAATGTTAAAGATAAAGAAATAACTAAGAAACACGAAAAATAAAATGAATATGAAAGAAATTTGAAGAAGAAAACAAAGCAATCCAAAGTCAAAATGGAACCTAGGTTTAGTCTAGGAATACATAAAAATAAGTTGTTTATGTTGATGATTAAACATATATGATGCATCAACATAAAAAATACAAATATGATATAGATGTTAGGTTAATCTTGAGCATTCAGTTATAGACTGATTGCAGATATCCTTGATTCCTTCAATATGGGTTTACCATGGGTGGCTTGTAGGCCCATGGTATTAGCATGTGATGAATCCTATTTAAAGGATTGAGTAACTTCATTGTAAGATTCTCGTGAGTGGTCGATGTTGGAGGGAGTGGTAAAGGATACTTGAAGATATCTTCAGTCATTGGTTTTGTTGGTAAATGGTTTCTAGAGTAAAAATTATTCTTTATCTTGTGATCTATTTGCTTCATATTTGTTTTATTTCTCTCACCATGCTTGTAGGTTCTAACATCTAGTATCAAAGCTAGGTAGAGATGGAATTTGTGGAAAGAGTGGTCGGATGCTCAAAGCCGCAGAGAGAAAATTTGGAATAAATTAGTCTCGACCCAGGAAAGGACATATTTATTCATAAATGGGTATATCAGGTGCTTAAATTTCTAGATCTTGTGAGATGAAGTGTGAACCTAGGGAATATGTTAGATGTCAATGTGGATCTGGAGCTCAAAAAATTGAAGATATTAGTGAATAATGCCTTCAAGTCTTTATAGAAGGTTGAGAAATGTAATATCCAGAGAATGATATGATATTGAGTTGTGCAAGTGCAGAACTAAGATCTAGAAATGTGTGCATCTATTGGAGGTTGTTTCAAGGTATTAAAAAAAGAGAAGTGTTGGAGGATATTGTATCATGGAGGGCATCTCACTATAAAAAAATCCACTGAAGGTTGAATATTTCAAATCATATATATCCAAGTAGAAAATGAAAAAGAAATGCAAAATTGATCAACATACCCTAATGAACGACAATTCCTATTTAGGAAACCCAAAAATTAAGGGCTCTTACAACACACAAAATAAGGGTTTTTCAATCCCAAAGTCTCCTTCTATGGCAACTCCAAATGATTCATTAATAGATGGTATCCCCATGGATATTCGAGTCTATAAGTGAAAGTGGTTTTACTTGAATGAGGATGAGGAAGGGAATTTTTCCCTATTCATGCCAGAGTCAAGGAATGAAACCCCTAATCCCAACATCCACAAGTTGTTGAAGCTTAAACCAGGAATGAATGGAACCAATGACACTATCATGCCCTCTAATGAGACTCAATCACTTGGCCATGAGATGCTACAACATGGGAATTATCACCATCATCAATCTTTCGATGTTTCGAAGAAGTGAATGAGATATCATTAATGCCTAAAGAAGCACATGACCAATTGTCACGTCCCCTTCCATCAATCCAACCCAAGGAAGAGAACATGACTAAAAATATGGGCTTTCACATTTCTACTTCTCAGCCCCCATTCATCATTTTACAAACTCATAAAAAAAATACATGTGTGCATATGTAGAATGCAAATAAACACAACGGAATTAAAATCTACTACTCACATATCTAACATGCATTGATTTGTGTAATCATAACAGTCATCCATTAAATACAATGCATAAATTAAACAAGAGAGAATACTTATCTTGAAACAAGTTGTCCCGAGCAAATGGCTATGCAATTGTAACGTTCCACCCAGCCATAGGCCAGTTGTGCTCGTCAATCTCTCAACACACCTGCCATCCCCGAGCTGGATATGATTTCCACAAGGTAAAGGGAACAACAACTAACACATAGCCAATTCTATACACATCACAGCCAAGGCAGTATACATATGGGTTTATCAAGCTGTTAAGGCAGTAGGAAGGCAAAAGACGATAAAGTTGGAATGGTAAGGAAACATAAAGAAGTCTAGGAGGCCAATAATAGAGTTGTTGTTGAATCTAGTAACTCTTAGGAAAATGTTGTTGAAGAAGCTACAAGAAAGAAAGAAAAAGGAGGAAAATGTTAAAGATAAAGAAATAACTAAGAAACAAGAAAAATAAAATGAATATGAAAGAAATCTGAAGAAGAAAACAAAGCAAGCCAAAGTCAAACTGGAACCTAGGTTTAGTCTAGGAATACATAAACATAAGTTGTTTATGTTGATGATTAAACATATCTAATGCATCAACATAAAAAATACAAATATGATATAGATGTTAGGTTAATCTTGAGTATTCGGTTATAGACTGATTGTAGATATCCTTGATTCCTTCAATATGGGTTTACCATGGGTGGCTTGTAGGCCCATGGTATTAGCATGTGATGAATCCTATTTAAAGGATTGAGTAACTTAATTGTAAGATTCTCGTGAGTGGTCGGTGTTGGAGGGATTGGTAAAGGATAATTGAAGATATCTTCAGTCATTGGTTTTGTTGGTAAATGGTTTCTAGAGTAAAAATTATTCTTTATCTTGTGATCTATTTGCTTCATATTTGTTTTATTTCTCTCACCATGCTTGTAGGTTCTAACATCTAGTATCAAAGCTAGGTAGAGATGGAATTTGTGGAAAGAGTGGTCTGATGCTCAAATCCGCAAAGAGAAAATTTGGAATAAATTAGTCTCGACCTAGGAAAGGACATATGTATTCATAAATGGGTATATCAGGTGCTTAAATTTCTAGATCTTGTGAGATGATGTGTGAACCTAGGGAACATGTTAGATGTCAATGTGGATCTGGAGCTCAAAAAATTGAAGATATTGGTGAATAATGCCTTCAATTCTTTATAGAAGGTTGAGAAATGTAATATCCAGAGAATGATCTGATATCGAGTTGTGCAAGTGCATAACTAAGATCTAGAAATGTGTGCATCTATTGGATGTTTTTTCAAGGTATAAAAAAATATAAGTGTTGGAGGATATTGTATCATGGAGGGCATCTCGCTATAAAAAAATCCATTGAAGGTTGAATATTTCAAATCATATATATCCAAGTAGAAAATGAAAAAGAAATGCAAAATTGATCAAGATACCCTAATGAACGACAATTCCTATTTAGGAAACCCAAAAATTAAGGGCTCTTACAACACACAAAATAAGGGTTTTTCAATCCCAAAGTCTCCTTCTATGGAAACTCCAAATGATTCATTAATAGATGGTATCCCCATGGATATTCAAGTCTATAAGTGAAAGTGGTTTGACTTGAATGAGGATGAGGAAGGGAATTTTTCCCTATTCATGCTAGAGTGTAGGAATGAAACCCCTGATCCCAACATCCACAAGTTGTTGAAGCTTAAACCAGGAATGAATGGAACCAATGACACTATCATGCCCTCTAATGAGACTCAATCACTCGGCCATGAGATGCTACAACATGGGAATTATCACCATCATCAATCTCCCGATGTTTCGAAGAAGTGAATGAGATATCATTAATGCCTAAAGAAGCACATGACCAACTATCACGTCCCCTTCCATCAATCCAACCCAATGAAGAGAACATGACTAAAACGATGGGCTTTCACATTTCTACTTCTCAGCCCCCATTCATCATTTTACAAACTCATAAAAAAAATACATGTGTGCATATGTAGAATGCGAATAAACACAACGGAATTAAAATCTACTACACACATATCTAACATGCATTGATTTGTGTAATCATAACAGTCATCCATTAAAGACAATACATAAATTAAACAAGAGAGAATACTTATATTGAAACAAGTTGTCCTGAGCAAATGGCTATGCAACTGTAATGTTCCACCCAGCCATAGACCAGTTGTGCTCATCAATCTCTCAACACACCTGCCACACCTAAGCTAGGCATGATTTCCACAAGATAAAGGGAACAACAACTAACACATAGCCAATTCTATACACATCATAGCCAAGGCAGTATACATATGGGTTTATCAAGCTGTTAAGGCAGTAGGAAGGAAGAATTGCTAAGCTAGTGAGCTCAACCACAAAGCTATTGGCACCCTCCGAGATTTAGCTAGCTTGGCCTCCACAATACCTACAAAAACAACATAAGGAAGTATCCCCTTCACTACTCCACAGTACCTCAGGCCATACCTTGTATTCTAGTGCTCTTCAAGGTGTACGTAGAAAAGTATCCAAATCCCTTTTATATTTGATGAGGTTACACTGTTCACTAGGTTTATCAAGCCAATTCTAATCCTTTTCTACTCCTGGTTTCTTACACACAGTTCAAGCCAAAACAATGGATACACATAACCCAACTCACAACAATATCCACACACACACAACAAATACAATATTTGGGAATGGAAAAATGATTTGAACTATGGGTTGTACAAAACAATATGTCCCTAGATTTCCCAAATCGTGGCACCCAAAACCGAGTTGCGAGAAGGGGAAATTGACCACAGGGACAAATTTTTTTTCTCCCACAGGTATATGAGCATTCAAATGGCCAAAAATGGCCTCTATGGACCCCCAAATTGAATTCCCTTCCTCCCATTCATTCTGTAACACCAAAAAATGTGTTTCCTAGCTAGAAAATGAAGGAATACTCAACAAAAACGTGGAGTGAAATACCCAGGAAGCTCAGACTGCGTGAGAGAGAAAAACCAATGGATGAATAATCGGTTGAGGAGAAAATTCATGGGTCCTTTCTTTCCTAGGGAGACACACACAATTTTCCAAAAATGGCGGCTTTCCCATACACAAAATTGGACAGCCATACCTCGCCATTTCCCAAAATAATAACTACCTCAACCACCTCATGGAAGAAATAAATGATTGGGTGAAAAATTCAAGGTGGGTAGTTGATGGTTCATGGGTTCTCTAATTGACACTTGGATTCAAGGGTTTGAATATTTCCCTCCCTATTCCTTGTAAAAATCATGTCCCCGTACTCTTGTTGCATTGCATAGCCAATTGTGGGTATTTTTATTAAAATAAATTTACATCATATTTACGATTTCCATCGTGCCACGCTAGCACATGATCCACATGCATCGATTTTTAATTGTCGATACAAGAATGATAAATCGACAGTGGGGCCTTGGCCTTGAGCTCCTCACCATGATTTTATAATGATATTACATCATTTACATGATTTAATTTAATACATTACAAGGGTCAAATTGGAGGTATTACATCAACATTGGTGGAATCAAGGTTAAATCGTTGTTTCGTATATTGGAGACCATTGGTGTGGCTTTCCATGATCGATTTGGATCATAGATTGATCAAAATGGAAAATGATCATTAGAAATTGATGAAAAAGCAACTACAAGGTGGATGGGAGGCGAATGAGAATACATTAGGGTTTGATAATTTATATATACATATAAAATAAAATCATGTGTGATTGATATGGGCTCTATTATCTAACCTAGCAAGGGAGTATCATGAAAATATTGGTGATTTGGATTAACTAGATGGGAATGAATGTGATAAGTGCAAGGATTTATAGACCCAAACAGAAAAATGATAGGTTATTTTTCTATTTTTACAGGTAAATGTAGGGTCTATTGCTTAACATAATTCTTGAGATATGTGTTCTCTATGCTCTCTTGTGAAACTTATGCCAGGAATAGATAATGAATGAATATCAAAATGTTGGTGTGTGTTCTTGAAGTGTGATATTATATAAAATAAATATACTTGGAATGTAAATGCTTAAAACAAATTGTTCTTCAAAATAAACAAAGATTTCATAACTTTCTACTTGATTTATAAACTAGAATAAAAATCTAAAAAAATGAAATGAGCAATATAAACAACAAGATACATATATAATCCAAAATAGGACCAAAAAATCCATAAAAATTTGTATTTTTCAACTTAAAAGTGTATATGCATGCATAAAAATAGAGGACAAAAGTGACATTGTGTAGGAAAAACCCACACAAAAGTGTTATTATGTGATCATAAACATACCATGTGAGCATGGTCTCCAAAATGTGGATTGCATGGGTTTACCGTAGTTTTCTCTATTGCATGATCGATATTTATTGGAAAAGGGCATGGCCACCCTAAAAAGGATGATACATGCATCTACTGAAAAGAAAACTAGGAAAAACTAAGATTAAAGTCAAGGGAACATAGTTGTAAAATTCAATTTCCATGGATCTCATATGGAAAAGGACTACTAATAGAAGAGATACATTTAAACTAAGAAATTCCTAAATTCAATCTAAGGACAAAACAAAAGAAGTTCTTGTCCAATGGACTTGCTCATTCTCCACTTTCAGATTGGTTACTAGTAATAAACAACAATAAATTGATTATTTTTATGTTACTAAAAAACAAGAACTAAATTGGCTTTTGGAAGGAGAGAACTAAGAAAAACATAGTGTTATCTTGTTGAGGGATCTTCCAAGCAATTGTTGGTATGGAGGAGCAAGAAAAGGAGACAAATATCTCTAATAAAATTGCACACAAGCTAAAAAGAAATTATTGTCTTTGTGATACAAACATCTAGATCTAGTTCAAATAAGAAAGAAAACAACCTTATAATCTACCTGGTAATGTAAATTTTAGAAATAAGACCATTTAATTAAGCCACATCAAATCAAAAACATATATAGAAGGGGGGGGATATTCTCTTACAAGAAGAAAAAAAAATTACATATGTAACAGTGTACCTTTGAGTGACAAGATGATCAAAATCCTTTCTCCTTGGGTTTGTTCCTCTTAAGGCTCAACTATCCAATGGTCCTCAACAAATCTTGAAGATCCTTTTGAATGACAAGAAGAGAATCACAATAACCTAAGTTCACTACACTATAAGGACCAAAATCCTTAATCAAGTACAAGGGAGGATATTTTATAGACTTAGGGTATCTCCTTGTGTTTCCTCATGAAGACTATAGTTCATATTCTAGAAGACTCTTAAAATATCCACCCTTTAGGCATTACATAACTGATCAACAATGAATAAATGAAACCTTCTGCATTCTTTGATATAGTTTGTTGCACATTAAAGGGTATTGTGGAGGTATGAACCTTGTATGAGCATGACCACACATATTTTGGATAGAAAATATTGTTGGTTAATAAAATGAATAAAAAATGATATGCTTCCAAAGTTTGTGTATGTTTCATCATCTCCATATTAGATAGATTATTGGCAAATGCTTAGGATGCAGATGTACTCTATAGTAGCAATTATTATTCCTAAATGGATCATTATATTACTAGTTATCCATTTTGGTACTTTCTAGGTGGAATAATTAGATGCATTGGCTTATAAGGCCCATTTTATGGGAAGGTCCCACTTTAGCAATTTGGGGTCTAGAACCTTCTAGAGCTCAAATGAGGCCTTATATGGATTTTTTCGGGAATTAAAACTTTGTGAGCATATATATAACCTCTTAACACTATTATACATGTCTATACCTTTCCATGGAGAAAAAATTACCTCAATCAAAGTTCATATGCAAAAATATTCCTCCTACAAGTTGATTTATCTTGTTGACCACCATGATATTGAGTAGATGCCATGTTATCTCACATTACTCACACATGTAGAACTAATCATGTATGGAATTTTCAGAATATTCTAGGAGGTCCAAGATCCAAACATTAAGTGGAAAATAAGGCATGCAAAAACCCTAGCCTTAACTCTAGACAAATATAAAGCTATGTTAAATATTGGGCCACTAGAAAAAAAGAGGGTTCCATAACTGAGCAGAGCATATGAGAATAAGATATTGAGACATAATAGGGGTGGTACAAGATCTTATAGCAATCATATTGGCCACAATGTCCATGAAAACTCCATAGTGAGTGCCCCTGTCTTTGTATTTCCATTTTATAGTTGAGTAGAAGAGAGTAGAGATTATACCTCACCTTCAAGATGGTTTTTTCTCCTATTGTGTTTTCCCAAGGTATATCTTATGTTTATTGTGTAGATGATCTATTTTTTGCTTTTTTCTTTCATTTCAAATTTAGTTCATTTTAATTTAGTTCAACATTAAACAAGCAACATTTAATTTACAATCTAAAATAAAACACTCTATAACAAGAGATTGTAAAATATTAGAAGATTTGTAGTGACAAATTATCCAATAAAATATCCATAACAATTTATAAATTGAAATAAGCATGCATTTTGTTTGTATTAATCCTCTTTCAATAACGTCAAGAAATCACTATAAAAATGAAAAAGTAATAATAAAATAAAATTATATATATATATATATATATATATATATGAAGTATTAAATGAAAGGATGAAATTGATATAATCGACCTATCACATAGTAATAAGTATTAAATGAAAGGATGAAATTGATATCAATTGACCTATGACATAGTGATAACGAAAGTTTAAGGGTTATTTGTCTACTTTACCTATTTTATTTAAATTCATGGGATCGTGAATACCTTTAGGTTAAACCATGGGAAAGCTGATAAGAATGCCATATATCATATAGGTATTAGTGATAGAGATTAAATGATAATAAACAAATATTTAACAATACTTTGAAAAAATAATTGGTAAAAGTTGGGAAAGGCAACGAGAACATGCTTTAAAAACTTGTAAAACACATGCTCGTTATTCAATCATTAAGAAATATTTATGTAACACATGGCATTGGCTCACTACAAAACAACCGCCGAAAATAAAAAGCCCGCCTACCATAAGAATTTACTTATAAATTGAAGATTTTCGTATCATGTTGATTAGCTTATATGATTAATAAGTAGATGACGTGGATTAAAAAAACTTAGTGCCCGTCCACAACAACGTTGATATGCCATGTCACAACATTGTGGTCGTAGTGATTAAATGTTTAATTATTTTATCAATTCGATATATATATATATATATATATAAAAGTTATTAAAGCAAAACAACGATGGCCTTCCCATACTTTGTGAGAAACTTATAGAGTAACAAAGAATGATCAAAACATTTATAGCTGACCAGTGACCTAAGTTCAATCTTATAGATATTTAGAGCATGACAAAATAGAAAGAACACAACACAGGGGAAAGGGAAGCGGAAGCTTATACTCCAGGAAGGCAGGAACCAATAGAAGAAGACAACGCTGAACTTTTCAACTGTGCATCTCAAGTATTGGAAGATGCTGCCAAAACAAAATATATGTAGCCGAGCAGCTAGGGAAATTCCTTACAGAGGAAAATCAACAACAGGTACAGGAACGATGGAGCAAGAAAGTTAAATTCGCAGACAAGGCACACGTTGACCTCACGAACAGTCCACCTCCACCTTCCCCAACTGCTATTATGGAAGAAGACGGACCAGCTGCTTTGACTGTTGTCACCCCACCACTCACTACTGCTTTGGATTTTAGCCCTAGTTTTGTATAGCAGCTCCCTGCTCCCCTCAGAGAAAAATCTAGACTGACTTCGACCTACAAGAATTCATTGACCAGCTACCGACAATTCTCCCTGACTAGAAATGACTTATCATAAAGAAACCATTCGTAGCTGACCCCAACTCGCCATCCAACTTACCTCCATTAGATGTTCATATACCTGAACAAATGCTATCACCATCAACCTCCATTCCAACCATCATCAAATATACTGAAACTATCATAGAGAAAAACCCCGATCCTACAAGTGAGGTTGAATCACAAAACATCCACCTTTACACCCTTACCATTCGACCAAGCCACTACACTTCCATCACCAACCCCTTCAGTTTAGGAATTCATCGACCAGTTGGATGCCACCAAGATACCTCTGGATAATTTTGAAACTCCCCAACCGTCTGATGAACCTACCACGACAAGTAACCAAGAATTATCTTCTTCGGAGGAAAATCTGACCTCGACTGGCAGTTATGATCTACCTCCATCCCCACCGCTAGAACTCAGCATAGCCAACCTACCAACTTCACCGTCGACCACTTCCACGCTAGCGACTACTTCCCCACCACCGGCTGAACCAATTATAGTCGACTTCCCAACTCCAACCGATGCACCCAAAATACCACTCCCCTCTACTGTCAACTCAATTCCTGCAACACCAGCAGAACAAAAAAATGAAGAAACACACTCGACACAAGATAAAGAGGTAGCTGACAAAGAAAAAACCGCAGAAAATCAAACAGAACCTCAAAAGACAAAGGAATAAGAGTTAGAAAGGAAAAAGAGAAAGCAAAGAAGATAAAAGAAGAAGAAATAAAAGGAACAAAAGAAACATCAGCAACATCTACAACACCTTTAGCAGTAGCCTTTACTCACTGTCCATCTATATCAGTTGCGTCCTATTGCCACTTTTGACCCTCAACAATTCAAAGAAGAAGAACTAGATCTACTTACAAATGCTATCGACCGAGAGCGCAGGAAAAGAAGAAGTGAAGACAAAGAATGCATTGAAACACTTCAAGCAGAGCAATCTTCATTTCTAGCTAAGTGTGAAAACTTAGTCCAACAAGTAGTACCACAAGTAACACCACTCTTGTCAAGAGCCACCACCGAAAACTCGCTAGAAAAAGCATATGCATCATTTGAAAATGTCATATCAACTCTCCAAGAACAGTTGACTAAGGAACGACAGGATCAAGCAGAAGAAACCTCTATCATCATGACAAACCAGTATACGACCTTCATAGAAGCACATAGTCTGTTAGCACAATATGCCACATAAGTTGCTATGACCACAGAAGTATTGCGCAACTGGTATACACATTATGGCAATGTGTCTGTTGAAATGCAGAGAACTCGTGATCTTATCAACAACCTCGAAAAACAACGACAGATCGTTGATGAATCTTTCACACAAATCCTTGATGGCCAAATTAGTATGGAGTATAGGAAGCTAGCAAAGTTGGAGAAGGAAGAAGATCAATGGATCACACAAGCTCGAGTAAGCTTGAAAAAATTCGACGAGATCAGACCACAGCTTCAATGATTACTCTCCACTGCCGACAATGAAACACTTGAATTAGGGAAAGACATGATCAATATTCAAGACTGACCGGTTCATGAAAAAATGGAGAACTTGTCTAGACTTACTACCCTTATTATCGATATTCATAATGCACTCCATGAGTGGGAATATTTTCAACATCACTTGCCAATATCTGCAAAAGCCATTGCCGAAACCTGTGTCCAACAACAATTGTCTACAATCACCAGTTAGTCCCAATGGTAACGACAAAATTTTCTCATTACCCAGTTATGTTCAATTTTTTCAGATTACTCCAGTTAGTTCGCATATCCCTATCTCTTAGGGACGAAGAAAGATTTTGTCTGTGGGGGAGATGTTCAAGGATCCTAGTTCAGCTTCCCGACTAGATCCTTCGTTCGACCACTTCGTAGAATATGTTGAACCATCATGTCGGTTCAGTTAGTGAACCGACATGTCATTATGCAACTGTTTGTAAACCATATATATAGGCTGGAGAGCCAGATACATAGGGGCACGAGGGCATTGTAACGCATCTCTGTATTTGTTCTGAGTAATAAATACTTGTTTTCTCTACCTCCATTACTTATCTTTGTTCTATCTATATTATAATTGCTTATTCTATATCATGTATCGCTGGTAACTATACAATCCACTTAACTACAACAAGTGTTACCATGTGATATGAATGTTGCTTTCTCCTGGAAACAAGTGTATAATAATCCAATATAAGGACTAGTTTATGTGTGGGGATCCATTCTAGACCCAACTAGATAATGTATGTTTGTTTTTCAATTTGTCTCATGTCCACTCAACTACTCGAATGATTTGTAAACACCATGTTAGAGAAGCTTAACCTCTGACCAAAACTTCTTCCTCTTTTATGCAAAATCAAAGTTCTCATTCACACTAGGAAAACCATGTGGATCTTCTACATGGAAGGTTTGTGTTCTTGGAAGAACAATCTCATCTATGAATGGTATCTTTAGTTCCCATAATCCAATACAACTTATGTGTTCTATCATCTTATCTTTCCTTGCTCGAGGACTAGGTATATGTGGCTTGGCTCACCAAGGATTGGATCTCATGATATTTTTTAACTCATGTGCATTGGTCATGCCCAGAACCGCATAATTCAACACTGATTAAATATTTGCTAATATATTTGAGTGCAATCACTATAGATAACTTGGAGAAGACGTGAGATACCCACAAAGAACTATAAATCTGGACTCATTGGTAGCTTGACTTTGCACAAATTAGAAGCAATAAATAGTTAATCAATACTCCTCTCCCTCAACATACTCTGCTTTGACCTCTTCATAATATTTCTCTATAGAAGGCAATTTTTTCTCATAGTAGTCCAAGAGATCTCCTTCTTCCATACCCTCACCAACATACCAGTACATGAAGGCACGCTTAGTATACATGAGATTGAACTCATGATCAATGCGAGAGAAGACCATTGCTACACTAGTCAAGTTGGAAATCATACAAATTTCCTTGTATACCTTGGCAAGGTTCCCAGTAGAGCCAATATGTGGGACTGTTAATTGATACTGCACTTGAATTCGATGGGACAACAATTTGGGAACTTGATGGCCCTCTTGACATTTTCCTAGGTTGCTAGTGGCCTCAAATGCACACAACCTCATTGCGAGACCTTTCATTATACATAGTCTTTACTTTTAGTGGCTAGGGGGGATTAGTAAAGGTCTTGGACTAAATGAGAAGGTGCATCCAAGCATGGAGTCAAACATTGAATTATGCGGTGTCAAGGGTGGAGAAGTGAGGCATGGGAACAACTTCGATGCTGAGAAGATCATAGAGAATGATGATGTTATGCAGAGATGGAGGGAAATAATATCCACACAAGTCTTGGGGTACTAGATTCCAAAACATCTACACAAAGAATGAAGAGAGGAATGGAAACATACAACTAGTAGATGAGGATAGAGCTGGCAATGGGTGGATTGAGGAAGGACAACTATGGTAGTTGGCACACTGATGCTCTACAAGACCTAAGAACTATAGGGAACTCTAATACCACTATTGGAATACCCAGTAAAAAATAAGCATCAATTGTACTCTTTTCATTAAGAATGTACACATATAAATACAATGATGTGACCCTTGGTTTTATATTCCAAGTGGTCTCTTGGAATCCCAATGATGCTTCCTATTCACTATGACTCTGTATATTTGTTTTCACGTGAATAGTACAAAATACCATAAGCCTTAACATATTAGGTTTCCAACAATTTATTCAATCTTTTATATCCTTCATAGTATGAACAACTTTTTTCAATTAAGTTTTTCCAATTTCACTCCATTTGTGAGATAGCCATTTTCATCAAAAATTCCAAGTTTAGAACAAGCATAGAAAGGACAAAGTAGGAAATTCAATATTTATGAGGAAAATGATTGGAGCATTAGATTATTGTTATGGAGTGCTCAAAATAATATGTGCTATTAGTCTAAATGGAAAAAAATTCTTGGTTCTTCTCATATTTTCTTCTACAAGTGGCAGATGTTGGTCTCTAAGATTAAGTGCAACTACAAGAAAAGTGTAGGATTGGGAAAAATTATAACTTTATAGGGACGCAACTTTCAATTCTATGCTAAAAAAATGAATATGATTACATAGTTATATCAAATTATCATTTGGAAATGTCCATCTAGTTGTTCAGAAAGTGAGTATAATAAATCCTATGGGCTTGATTGGACAAGGTAGTTATCAATGTGGGTGACTTCATATTCTAGAAGACTCTTAAAATATCCACCCTATTAGGCATTACATAACTGATCAACTACGAATAAATGAAACCTTATGCATTCTTTGATATAGTTTGTTGCACATCAAAGGGTATTGTGAAGGTTTGAACCTTGTATGAGCATGACCACACTTATTTTGGATAGAAAATATTGTTGGTTAATAAAATGAATAAAAAATGATATGCTTCCAAAGTTTGTGTACATTTCATCATCTCCATATTAGATAGATTATATTGGCAAATGTTTAGGATGCATATCTACTCTATAGTAGCAATTATTATACTGAAATGGATCATTATATTACTAGTTATCCATTTTGGTACTTTCTAGGTGGAAGAATTAGATGTATTGGCTTATAAGGCCCATTTTATGGGAAGGTCCCACTTTAGCGATTTGCGGTCTAGAACCTTCTAGAGCTCATATGAGGCTTTAAATGGATTTTTTCAGGAATAAAAACTTTGTGAGAATATATATAGCCTCTTAAAACTATTATATATGTCTATGCCTTTCCATGGAGAAAAAATTACCTCAATCAGAGTTCATATACAAAAATATTCCTCCTACAAGTTGATTTATCATATTGGCCACCATGATATTGAGTAGACACCATGTTATCTCACATTACTCACACATGTAGAACTAGTCATGTATGGAATTTTGAGAATATTCTAGGAGGTCCAAAATCCAAACATTAAGTGAAGAATGAGGCATGCAAAAACCCTAACCTTAACTCTAGACAAATATCAAGCTATGTTAAATATTGGGCCACTAGAAAAAAAGAGGGTTCCATAATTGAGTAGAGCATATGAGAATAAGATATTGAGACATAATAGGGGTGGTACAAGATCTTATAGCAATCATATTGGCCACAATGTCCATGAAAACTCCATATTGAGTGCCCCTTTCTTTGTATTTCCATTTTATAGTTGAGTAAAAGACAGTAGAGCATATACCTCACCTTCAAGATGGTTTTTTTCCCTATTGCGTTTTCCCAATATATATCTTATATTATTGTGTCGATGATCTATTTTTTGCTTTTTACTTTCATTTCAAATTTATTTCATTTTAGTTTAGTTCAACATTAAGCAAACAACATTAAATTTGCAATCTAAAATAAAATAGTCTATAACAATAGATTGTAAAATATTAGAAGATTTGTAGTGACAAATTGTCTAATAAAATATCCATAACCATTTATAAATTGAAATAAGCATGTGTTTTGTTTGTATTAATCCTCTTTCAAGAAATCACTATCAAAATGAAAAAGTAAAAATAAAATAAAATAATATATATATATATATATATATTAAATGAAAGGATGAAATTGATATCAATCGACCTATCACATAGTGATAACGAATGTTTAAGAGTTATTTGTCTACTTTACTTATTTTATTCAAATTCACGGGATCGTGAATACCTTTAGGTTAAATCATGGGAAAACTTATAAGAATGCCATATATCATATAGATATTAGTGATAGAGATTAAATGATAATAAACAAATATTTAAAAATACTTTGAAAAAATAATTGGTAAAAGTTGGGAAAAGCAACGAGAACATGCTTTAAAAAGTTTGAAAACACATGCTCGTTATTCAATCATTAAGAACTATTTACGTAACACATGGCATTGGCTCACTACAAAACAACCGCCCAAAATAAAAAGGCCACCTACCATAAGAATTTATGGTATAAATTGAAGATTTGCGTATCATGTTGATGAGCTTATATGATTAATAAGTTGATGACGTGGATTAAAAAAAACTTAGTGCCCGTCCACAACAATGTTGATATGCCATGTCACAACATTGCGGTCATATTGATTAAATGTTTAATTGTTATATATATATAAAAGTTATCAAAGCAAAACAACGATGGCCTTCCCATACTTTGTGACACTTATATAGTAACAAAGAATGATCATAACATTTATAGCTGACAAGTGACTTGAGCTCCATCTTACAAGTATAATTCAAACAAATCATTTTCACATATTGACAACACAACTTATAAAGATGTTCAAACATTTTGAATAAAACAAATATAGATTTGTTCTTGGCAGTATTCATTATACATATTTCATAAAGACTTCAAATGTTCTTGGCAGTATTCATTATACATATTTCATAAAGAATTCAAATGTAAATAAAATGTTTATTTGGTCATTTTCAATTTATTATAAGATTTATGATACGTGTGAGAGTTTGGATTTATTATAAAATTAGAAGTGGGTAGTTTTATCTAATGGAATTGTGTTTAGTTTTGGAAAAGCTATTTCATATTTTATTTGAATTTTTCTTTTATTATACTATTTGGACATAGACAAAGAGAATGTTGTGGATTTTAGATGAAAGTTTATTTCCCAATCTCTTTTATCATCTAAAGACTAAGTTATGATTAGACTATAGGTATAGGTTTAATTATATTGTTTGAAGATTGACATAGAGAATGTTATGGGTTTATAGATGAGACTTCATTGTCCAATCTCTTTTGTCATTTTAAAATAGAAAGCCTAAATTATTTTTAGATTATAGGTTTATTATAATGTATTAGTTATCATTTTTTTTATTTTCAAATTTTAGAAAATAGTTTTTTTTATATTTATTTATAAATATTTAGCTAAATTTAATTATATATTTTTTATTTTTTAATTTTTAAAATAAAATATTATATATATATATATATATAGGGAAGCGTTTGACAATTTAGTATATGAAAGATGTTGTAAAATTGCGTAACATGACAAAAAAAAGATGCTGACTTAAAGTGTCTCTTGATTGTGCACTAAAACCATATATATATATATATATATATATATATATATATATATATATATATATATACACACACACACACACACAAGCCAAAAACATGTAATGATTGTCTAATAAACATTGTTTGTCTGAGGAGAAAATTAGAATCTAAGGAACGTTGTTCGAGGAACAAATTCAAAGCAAATTGTCTATATAATTTTGTTTTAAATAAATAAGCATTTACTAAGCTCAGATTATTACTGCAGAGAAAAACAAGACATTGAAAACTATGCAACAATTGTTTTAACAACATTCCAGTGAAGGGTCTCCTATGTTATGCTTATGCTCTAATGCTATTATTCTTATAAAGGCATATTATTCCATTTTATTTGTTAGAATACCCGAGTGGAAAAGAGTCTCTAAGAATGATGAGTAAACAAATATCAATAACAAATATACAATTTCGATTTCTTATTTTCCAAGTTAACAACATATCATTACCATGTGTGAGCACGCACACAAAGTAAATAAGAGTGGTTAGCTATTATGAAAAAGAGACAAATTTCAACTTTTAAAGGTCCAGCAAAGATTGATTGAGTTACAAATTTTACTCTACTATCTAAAAGAAATATAAGTACCTCTATTGCAATATATATTGGAAAGCCAAAACGACAATCTATGGGAGTGGAATTATAGAAGTATATCAATGCTAGGACCATTGAATGGATGGATCTATGGAAGTGGGATTACGCTAAGTATATCAATGCTAGGACCATTGAATGGATGAATATTTCATATAATTTATTGTTGCATAATTTTTAGGGTTCACACTACTTGTGATTTTGCAAGGTGATATTAAGTATAAAATTCACTGTTTATGTTTAATAATATTGTTGTTTTACTTTTGTATAAGTAAGTACCCATGAAGATTTGAACTTGTGACCTTCCATTTACAACTTCTCATCTCATTTACATTACCAATTGATCTACCACCATGGGATTAATAATATTGTTGTTATTTAAATCAAAATAACTTGTTTCTTTCCACATGTTAAACAAACTATTCTTCCAAAGCTTAACCAAACTATTCTTCCAAAGCTTAACCATAGATAAAGTCCAACGATAAGATGGTTCCATCTTTCTTTAATTAGTTCTAGAGAAGATTGATTTGAGACACATATTTTAATGAGAAGCTTAGAATTACAAAAATAATTTCAATATTGAGATAAACCAGAGTAATCCTACCTGCATTAATTATAGTACTTATTCATTTATTTCAATAAGATTGTTACATCTACTTCAATGTTTGTTCATTGATTTTAGTGTTTTTGCACTGATTTTGATATATTACCTTCATGTATAGATTTAGTGTTTTGTGCATTAATTTCAATGTCCTCCCATAGTGATAAAATGGATGTGCAATGGAAGAAATCTATTTCAATGCATTGGTTTCTATGTTTTTTGCATTTATTTTGATGTATCACCTTTGTGCATTAATTTTAGCATTGTGTGCATTAATTTCAATGTCCTTCTATAGTGAGAAAATGAATGATGTATAATGGAAGAAATATATTTCAATATATGTGCTTGGTCTTAGTGTTTATTACATAGACTTCAATATATTACCTTCATGCATTTAATTTAATGTAACTTTGTGTATTGATTTCAATGTCCTCCCATGATGATAAATAGAATTATATAAAATATAATATTTTTTTTCAATGTTAATGCATTGGTTTCAATGTTTGTTCCATTGATTTCAATATATTAACTCAGTGCATGTTTTTTACATGATGTCATATCTTTGATAAAAAAAATTAGTTATCGTTTCCTCTCATAATGAGAAATTGAATAATGTCTATGTTGAGGATGTAAGGAGACACACTAAAACATGTTAGGTGACAAAGAGAGAAGTTAGAATAAATCATATATGAACAAAAGGAATATTGGACAAAACAAAAAATTGAGGTTGAATGACTAAGAGATAAGCGATTTATACATATCACTTTTAATTACCTTATAATAAGAAATTAATCATGTAAAATATATCCTAAAATGCGTTTTATTGGAATAAATTCATTAATAAAAATTGATTTAATTTTTCGTGAAAAATCTAATATTTCTTTTGTAGGGAGGTCAACTATGTCGGTAGGTAATTTGGGATAGTTTACACCTGTTATGAATAAGTATTTAAATATGCATAAAAAAGTATTGCAAAATAATTATGGAACTTATTAATATCGACATTGGAGAAAGCTACATTAATATTGGGAAGCAAGAGATGTAGGGTATGGCATTTATTGCAACATATTGAGTTAAAGGTTTGAACGGTATTATATTTCAACCTCTTTTTTCATATGATCAATATCAAAAGATGGAAAATCTATCAGTTGTCATTATACTAAAATTTGAAGAATATAGATTGAGATTGATCACTATGTCATCTATCTATATTTTATCCTCCTTTTTCATATTTATCCTCATTTCTTAAAATTCACATTTTTCGTCATTCAACATTGTTACTTAATTAGTATTTAGCATAATATTCCTCATGTAACTTATGAAGTGGCCTTCTTGATATTACTTTCTCTATATTATAAATGATACTTAGTAAATTTCAAATGGTGAGATTCATCTCAAACATATACACATATACATAACATCGATCATCTACAATTTCACATGATTGCTTGTGACTACAACCAACCTAGATCCATCTTATCTCTAGATCTATTGAGCATCAATAGAGATAACATATTTCAAGGTACAAACCTATCCTCTAATTTTTCACTCTAAATAAAGGTTTGTTCCTCGAAAGAGTACATCATTCTCAACACTTAATAGATTTGAAGTTAAAATGGATCTAAAATAATAATACAACAAATTCTTTCTAAAATATTATTTAATTTTCATAAACTTTTAAATTATTAAATAATTAAAATATCCAATATTTCAATCTATCCCTTTAAAGAATATATATATAACCTATGTCATACAAACTAAGCAAGATGTATACCTAGTTTTTACGTCTAACCCCATAGAGGTAATTGGAATTCTAATAACTTCACCTATTATGTCGATCCCCATAAAGCAAATCATAATTCCAACAAGTGAATTAGCTGCAAAGCAGCTAGTCCCTGCCATAAGATTATGTTTGTAGTTGACATAATTTAGTTCACATTTAATTTTTATGAGCGATTTTTTGGTAAACATTATCGACCCACTAGAAAAGTATAAGTATTAAATATTGCATAATTGTAATTAAGAAAATTTACTTTGTTGTCTTTAGTGCGCCTATAAGATTTATGCAAAATAAAATTTATTAATAAAAAAATGCAGTTAGAAAATTTATGTTCAATTATTTAGGTTAATATTCTTGAACAAAATAATTAAAATATAATATGAAAGGAGAAAATAGTTCTTAAGGTTCTATTTAAGTCATTGTTTTATCAACCAAATATATTAATTTTAATAAAATATGAAAGTGTTGCAAAGTTTGATTTAGGTTTAATATTTAAAAAATTCTTTAAAATAATTTATTTTTAAGGAAATATAAAAAAGAAAAGTTAAGCATTTTAAAGTGAAATTATGATTTTAAAGGAGTAGTTTATAACATTCATTGATATGCATATCATCCATAATTATTATGTGTACTACTAGTTGTTAATGTATATACCATCCACAATTAATGTGTACTACTAGTTGTTGCTTTGGTATTTGTAAAATAATTATTATATGTACTATTTATGACTATGTGTCAATTTGAGAAAAAAATTTAAATAAAATACTTTTTAAAAACTAATTGTCACCTCCAACCAGGGGTGTTTTGTCAAATCAAACCTGACAACCAATAACAAAATAGTATTTTCTAATTTCAAAAATTAAAAAACATTTTATTATTTAAAAAAATAATAAAATTAATAATTATTTTTTACATAACATTGTAAAACAACTATTAAATTGATAAAATTAATAAAAAGTCAAATTAGGTTTGACAATGGATCCATTACTATAATCCCTATCTTAACAGAGACTAATAATTTGAGATAACTAAATTAACAATGAATTACTATATCGATAAAAGTGATTAAGCTTTTTCAACATATGTAATGAATTATAATGATGCATGTGATGCATGTCTTTGATATTGTAAGATTATAGTTATTTTTTATTTATATAAAATTGATCAATCAGCCTTTTAGTTTTCACGAATTCATTTAATGAAAATAATTAAAATACATGTATTTATGAATTTATAAAAAATATCTTCATATTTAAAATTTATGAATTCATTATTCTAATAAGTTTATTTACTAGCATAATAGTATTATGTTATTTTTGAAAAAATTTCCACATTGTCAAAAAAATTCATATCAATAATAATAATAACAAAAGTTGGGATTTCATATAATTTTTTTTAAATATAACTATCTAATTATTTAATACCGGTATATCAAATTATATTTTGAAAAAAAACACACTTCTATATAAACTTACATAGTATTATTGGTCTTTTACAACGATTTTTAGATTGATTAATGATTAACATAGGCATCTATAACAGATAATGATATTTATAAGTGTATCAATATTAAGTTACCATCAATGTAATTAGAAGGTTGTGTACTAACTACAACTATTTTTCCTGAACAGTTTACATTCCTCGAGATAGATACATGACACAATTGGCATTGCACAAGAACTCCTACACTAAAAAAAGACTGAACATCTGCCAACTATGGTCATCAAAGCATATATCACCAAGGTATATGATAGAGTTAATTGGACCTTCCTTAGACTGGTACTCATCCAGATTGGTTTTGAGCTCCCCTTTGTGAATTGGATACTTTCATGTGTGCAATCAATCATCTTTGCAATGCTCATTAATGGATATGCATAAAAGAATTTCATGCCAGGAAGAGGTTTAAAGAAAGGTTTCCCACTTGGACCGCTACTTTTTCTTCTTATTATAGAAGGTCTCAATAGAATCATCTCCAGAGATAGAGATAATGGAACCCTTAAAGGTTTTCATTTTGGAGGATTTATACATATCACTTACCTTTTATGTGTCGATGATATCTTACTCTTCTATGATGGATCCCAAAGGGATATTAATAAGCTTAAAGCACTGCTTGGTCTATTTTCATAGGCTACAGGTATGAACTGCAATCATATAAAATCTACTATCTCATTTATGAATCTTGACTTTGTGATAACTAATTGGATTTCCAGCCAGTTTGATTTTGAAATATGTGATCTTTCTATGGGGCTTAAGTACTCAGGGTTTCATATTAAGCCTAATTATTACAATAAAAAGGATTGGGCTTGGCTAATTTGTAAATTTGAGAACAAGTTGAATCAATGGTGTAATAGATGGGTTAACAAAGCTGGCAGATTTGTACTCTTGAAATCGATACTTGAGGGCCTACATGTGTACTAGGTTACACTAGCTCATGTCCCCACTAGTGTTTTAGATTGTATTAGAAAGCTTTGTTTTAGTTTCATTTAGAGAAGGCAACTCATTGGGGTGCTTGTAGGAGGAATACTTTGGTTTCCACTTTAGGATTTTCACCCATTCCATTTAATCCATGTTGCTTTGATCCCATTGCCTCTTACAAGTTTGTTGACTCATTTTTTTCCCTCTTGTGTGAAATAAATGGTCCTACCTCTCCCCCACTAGATAAGTCAATTTAAAGTAAACAACTCTGTCTATTCTATTGTTATTTTTACCCACTGATTACCTTATAATTGAGGCAACTTACTAGAATAATTCGACCACTAAGAAAGTATAAAAAGAAGTCGTGTACGTGCTTTTCTTTATTCATTGGTAGGATATTTCCGTTAGGTGTAGAGGAAATCCCCCTACCCCTAGTGAAATAATGGATTCAATTAAGCGAGCCAGAACACTCGGGCACTAAGTTAGTAGCGATAACAATGATAAACACTTCCACTGGATTTCATGGAACATAATTACCCTCCTAAAATTATTTGGGTGGTGGGATCTAAAGCACCATATATGTTTTTGCAAGGCTCTTGCTACAAAATAAATATGGATATTGGTTTGTGGCAAAGGACTATGGGTTTAGGTGATATATTAGAAATATATTTTCCCTCTAAATATCTTGGAATGGATAAGCTCTAGCCACAAAGAGGCTAATAATATCTCTATCATGTGGAAAGCCATGCTATATGCAGCTGACATTATCGGGACTGTCTTTCATGGAAGATTGGAAACAAGAGAAGTATCAAGTTAGGTATTGAATCTTGGCTTGGTAGCTCCAATTCTCACATATTTACCGAAGCTGTAATTGAATCCCTCATAGATAGAGGGTTTATATTCTTATATCATATTCAAGATTGTCGTACGGCCACTCCTCTCCAACAAGAATGGATCTACCCAAATTTTATGGGATTTAGAGGAGAGGAGCAAGTTATATGGAATAGACTTATTAAATCTCTTAAATAATGCAAAATCAAGATACTGGATGAGGAGGATACTATCCTATGGATAAAAAGTAGCATAAGTGGGGATTACTTTCCTAAACTTGGCTACCAAGTCCTTCATGAAGAAGGAGAATACCTCCCTTCACCAGAATGGTGGAATCAGGACATATGGAATCTAAAATCCCCCCTAAAGACCATCGTCTTCATGTGGCCCACACATGCAAGTAAAATCCCTGTTTGGAATCACCTCTCTAGATTTCTTGGTTTTGGGCCAAGCAAATGCACATTATGTAAAGCTAAAAAAGATTCTATTAATCAAATATTCATAAAATGTCCATATATGATTGAGATGTGGCAGTATGTCCCCACAACCACTGGAGTTCCATTCACCTGGGATGCTGATGGGATTAAAGAAGTATTCCACAATTGAATGCATAATCCTTCTTACAATGCATACAAATCTCTTTCAGTCTCGCTGTTTTGGGGGCTGTGGCTGTCCTGTAATAAGATGATTTTCAAGAATTTATACTTAAGACCACACATCTACGTAGCCAAGATCTTAGCTATTATAAAGCACTTCCCTTAATCATGTCAAGAAAAGTGGCAGTTCTACAGTTGAACAAATTGATAAGATGAAGGACTGGTGTTAATTTGACGTAGCTACACAAGGAAGACCTAGAAGTGGGGCTACAATGGGACTTCTTTTCTTATCAGATTGTCACTTTTTAAAATTTGTAGCAAGTATTGGATTAGACAGTAATAACAAGGCTAAATAATATGCACTCCTTATCATTGGTCCTGAAACTTGCAATACACTTCGGTGTTAATATGATCCAAGTTTTTAGAGACCCTCTTCTTGTGATAGACTGGCTATCCAAAAAAATACCGCCAAAGAATATCCATTTAAGGCCTCTCTATGAGGATAATTGTCAGGCCTCTGCACTATTCCAAGAGATATCTTATCACCACATATACAGGGACAAGAATACTCAAGTAGACCGTCACTCTAAAAAAGGTTTACAATTTGCTAAATTTTCATATGTTGTTTGGGAGACCAACAATGACACAATCGAAGAGTTGTATCCCCGACCTCCCCTCTTTTAGTAATCTACCCATGTTCTCATGGGTAATTTGGATTATCATCTTTTTTTGCAATTGTATATGAAGGTCATTTTTCTATAAGAACTTGTGATACACTGATAGACTGTTTTAACTGAATCCTTATGAAGGATACTAGAAGTAAATTTTTATACTATTTTTTATCACTCTACAAGTAGGCCACAATCTGATGATGAATATGTGTAAGGATTTTCCATCCAATGAACAATATGGTTCTTGAATTTAATAAAATTTGAACTGTGATCTTTCTTCCAGGGAAAACAAAAGAAAAGGTGGAAGGGTTACCTAGTTAAATATTTTGAGAACATAATCACTTTCTATAACACCATTACCACCGACTCCCATAAAAATAAAGTGAAGGGTTTAAAACCTCCATATTGAATGTTAATTAACAAAAGAATATCTACCTAAAAGTAAGAGAGATAATAGATCACATTTTGAACTCAATAATGCATTATCAATGAAATATTTTGGACAAAACACTTGTGTAACTCTAAATAGTATATTGAGTAATCAAATAGTACACACATAGATACAAGGTTCATATCCAACACTAAATGTATTGAAATATGTTTGGCCAAAACACTAATGTAGCTCCAAACAATGTATTGAGTAAATCAAATAATGTCCACATATATACAAGGTTCATATCCAACACCAAATGTATTGTGTGGAAGTGATCAACAATCAAATATTAATTTGACATCACAATAATTAGACTTTATTAGTTATTCTTATAAAATCTATATGTAAAATATAATTTTATATATTTTAAAAATCCATAATCATTTGCATAAATTTTTACCAGACTATATAAAATATAGCTATAAAAATCCACAATTATTTGCGGAAATTATTATAAGTACTACCCTCACAAAAGTGATATAGTTGAAAACATTTAAGCAATATGTATCCCAATTTTATTTGGGATATTTTAATGATTATTAAACATTTCTAATATATAGAATAAGTCAATGCATTACCATGTGCAAAATGAAAATAGATTGAGAAAGATTTCAACTTTGTAGGTAGGTATTTACATGAATTGAATTGTATGTAACTTAACCAGATTCTAATATCATTTTATAAACTCAATGCATCGAAAAAAAATATTTATGAAATGCATAACTCAGAGTATCCTAATCTATTGCTTCATAAATATATGCAGCTTTAAGGTGCACTATACAACTAAAAGTCTCTTAACATTAAAAGGTTTCTCAAAATTATAACACCAATCACTTTGAACCTAAAGCTTCATTCCCTAAAAAAAATACCATGCATAATCTTCAACATGGTATCCAACGAAAATAATTCCATTTTATATTTACTCCACAAAGAAATAACATTACAAACAATGTTAGAATGTTTCTCGAGTATCGTGAACATTGTAGAGAATAAAACTTGAAAACTACCATCTTATTAAACTTGTTTCACACCCATAGATGGAAATCAATCATGAATATTAACTATATTAATAAAATGGATAACAAATTTGTAATTTGTGTTTAGATTTTATATATTAGAATTTTAATTTGGTAAATAAATGATTAATCTAGTTTCCACAAAAAAATTACAAAACTGGGGAGGCAGGCGTGGGGAGGATCATCTTTGATCCTAGTGGAAATAAAGTTGCAGTCTTTTCTTGGGGAATAGGAACTAGAACCAACAATGAAACCGAATGGATCACTCTCTATCACTCTTTGGAAATCGCCTCCTCGCTAAACATTAGGAAGCTGCAGGTATATGGAGACTCAAGGCATGTCATCCAAACAATGAAGTTCGGGGCCAAAACAAAAGGATCCAAGAGTCATAGAATACAAAGAAGAATCCGCTCTTTATCTCTACCCAAAAACACAAATTACTTCCATATTCTCAGAGAGAATAATTCCTTAGCGGATGAAGCTGCAAATATAGGAACCTCTATGAAAATCGGCCAAGTAAAATATAGCAATGGCAATGTTGATTTTCTATCCATTCCTTATCTCCCCCACCATGTAATGTCCTCTTAGCATCACAATTTTCGCCCTTCCATCAAATCCTTGGTTTAATTAACCCCCTCCCATCATTTTTTCGAAGTTGTCACTCAACCTTCATGAGGAAGGCACGTATCCCCTCATGTGCCATTAACATGGAAGCCTTAATTGCTGTCAGCCCGCTGGAGTTGGCCTTAACTCCTATGCCTCTGTTTCTTTCTTCCCCTCAGGCTATGGCAACCCCCCCTCATTCTTTCTCCTTGGCGTTTAGTTGGCTTACAGCTCACGACCCTGCATTTGATTCCTCGTCGCATTCCAGTGCTTACTCGGCTCCTTCTCCCTACCCCCGCCAACTCGGTGTTATGGATGGCATTAAGGTGGCTATTGCCTCCATGAGTCGCACCACTGAGGAAGTGAAGATGTATCTGCGCAGAACTTACAAAGCCGTCTACACCAATGTCAAGCAAATCAATGAGCTGGCCTCTGAGGTTAGATACAACACCTCTCAACTCACTTGTCAGGATTCCAGGATAGATGATCTTGAGCGAAACTTATTTCAACTCATGGGTAAGATGGATACGCTCAAGGTGGAGCTTTTAGTTTTCATTGGAAAAACTCAAGGCAGTCAGGTTCAGGAAGCTCCTATGGTCAACCAAGAAATGATGGATGTAGCCTCAGTGCAACAACAGAACTTTGGTTAATTCTCTCATGCTTGTTTCCTCTCAATTTTACAGTTTTGAATGTATTTTTGTTTACTAGTAAACAATTAGTATGTAAGGGTTTACTCCAATGCTATCATAGGAAAATATAGGAAACAAAGGCTTAGAGCCTCCAACGACATGTATATCTGCATAATTTTCTTCTTTTCCAACTCTATTTCAGAAAAACAGTCTCAAATTTTGTAATGAATGGTTGTGCACAACCTTTTTCCTATAAGTACAATTTCCCCTGTTTTTGTTAAAATAAAAAGAAAATTACAAAAACGGTAAGAAAACTACCAAAAATTCATATGTTATGTTGTGGAAAAAATTGCACAAGTATGCACTCCCCCACTTGGTAAGGGGCTAGGCCTTGTAGGCTATAGCAAGGAATCAGTCCTTAGAGCCTCTATGTGTGGTTATCCTCCAAATGATCTTACAAGAGTTTTTTAGTGGAATTCACATGAAATAAAGAAAATTGAACAAAATACAATAAAAAGGGAATAGGGGGGAGAATGCAAACTCTAAAAATAATCCAAGGTATGCAAACACTTTGTATTTTCCAATGGTCAAGTTGTACAACACCTAAGAGGTGTGGGCTTCAAGGGAAGCCAACAATTTCCCTTAGGGAGGCCTTTTTTGTCCAAACTATATGCTAAGTGGATGGTAGACATGGAAAGAAACTCTTGCACCTTGGAGGAAGGCGGAAAGGGATCTTAGGAATGCTTATAAAGGTAGGAAGAGGTGGGATATGAGGAAGCTTAAACACAAATCCAGCATAATAACCTTGCTCTTCTTTCTCCCTATAAAATGCATGTCAATGGCTTCCTTTTATAGGCCAAGAGGTGGCCAAGAAACAAATAGATCCAAATGTGAACTCATACACTCCATGAACTAGTTCCAAGGTACACCAAGGGGGATATTTAATGCCACCAAGTGTGTGGAGTTGAATTTGAATCCTTGGAGGTGATTGAGCCTTCATTGCATCGTGGGATGTAGGTGGTCACGTTGTTTTGATAGTAGCGCGACTATCGGAGGAATAACCGCGTGAATATTGCGCAGGCACTGAACTAATAACATGCATTGTAGCACAAGTTAAAAATGGTCCAACCGCATGACCTCTTCTTTTGAATGGTCTTGGGCACTTTGGACTCATGTTGTCTTTTGGATTTGTTGAGGATGCCTTTGGTGAACTACATTATTTATGTTGATGATGCCTTACTGCAAGAATCGCCGAAATGTCGCATATGTGCGAGATTTAGGCGTTAACATGTTCAATAATCCCTTTCTTTCAAAAATTTTTATAGTGAAGTGCTACATTAAAATTTCTATAGAACATATAAAGAGGCACCACTACTAAGAACTTGGCCCTTTTTGACCTACTATGAGCAATTTGTGATTCAAGTTGAAAAAATAAGAGGAATGTAAAAACTAAATTTGTATTGTTGAAAGAAAATAAAAACATAGGCATACACCAATCAAAGATCAAGTTGGTTACAATCTTAATATCTTTAAATTTTATGTGCACCATTAACAATAATCACATACCTACATGCTATAATAATTCATTTTTTATAAGAAAATATACATTGGGTTAGCAATAGTAATTGTGGTTAGTTGTTGAATTGCTCTACATTCAAATATTTCAAAGAAGAGAGAGAATCCTACAAAATTCTCCTTTAAAAAAAATATGAATTTGAAAAATTATTTCAAAATAACATTTAAAAAAAATAATCCATCAATATAATAAAATGAATTTTAAAAACAACTAATCCACTAATAAATAAAACATAAAAATTAATTAAATATTTATTGTTTTATATAATATCCATACCACACACATTTTGAAGAAAACTATATTAATCAATAAAATGAAGAAAAATTGCAACTTTTTCGAATGGTTGAATACATCTCGTGAGCTCCATATTAAATAGACAATTGGAATGTGCTTCGGAAATAAGATACTTTGGTATATGCATATCAAATCTTAGTAATAGCATTATTATTTTTAATTATAAATTAATTATATATTATAGTTAGTGTATTTAAATTTTAATTAATTTTTTTAATAATATAATATTTAGGATGTATATTTAAAATTTAGATTAGTAATTTTAATTTTATATAAAAAATTAAATATATTTTTTTATTAATGATTTTTATGAATAACTTTACAAATATATATTAAAAAAAAAACGCAATTACTTTGTATTAAAAAACCGTTATTATGAAACGACTTTACATATAATGATCATTGTTCATATTTTCTAAAAGAACTATCACGGACAATCAAATTATGTGCAATCCCTCAAAATAGGCTTTACAAATTTAAAAAAATCAACCTTCTATGTAAATTATACCAAAAAGAGCTTTTAGCATTCTAATAGTTTACTCCATAGACAAGAAACTTCACAAATATATGTTTGCAAGTATTTGAAAAAGGGAAACATTATATATGACTTAATTTTGCTTTATTAGGTGCGAAGGTTGTCTATAAGTTGAAGAATAAACTTTACAACAATCAAAACATCTATCATATTATGCTTCAAGAGCTCATATGGTTCTTAATAGTATTCTAAGGGAAATAATATTTTTATTTATTTAGTGTTATTTTTAATAAATTTCAACTATGTTTAAAATAATATATTTATTGAAATATAATTTAGATAAACTATGTTTAAAATAATATATTTATTGAAATATAATTTAGATATTATTAAATTAAGATAGTATAAGGAGATCCCTAACTTGGAAGATCAAAATTATTTCTCGATAGTAACTAATTCAAAGAAGAAAATAAATATAGGCAAGATTATAATGAATTCTCAGAAGCTCCTTATTGAAACAAAGTGTTGGTCTATTTCCAAAATTCTGTGGGAGGAAAGGGTTTTCCATCTTTGTGAGTCTATGAGCATTGAGGATGAAAATCACTTTCTCTTAGAGTGTCCTGCTTACACCCACATTAGATATGAGTTTCATAGTATTTTTTACAATACAAACCTTTCTAACCTCCTGACTTGCCAAAACTATAGTGATCTTGGAAAGCTTCTTTCTAAGCATTTTGAGCATAGGAACAAAAGTTTAAAACAAACAAAGTAATAACCTTCTTATGATCCGATAAACCAAAGTTGGTCTTAGTGAAAGTTAATCATCGCCATCACCATAAAATGTAATTAAAAATATTTAATTTAAATATTTGTTTAAAATAATATATTTATTTAAAAATAATTAAAATATTATTAAAAGTATAATTAAAATATTTAAGTTACCTATTTAAGAGACTATGTTACTATCATAGTTGTTCATTAGGATATTTATTATATCATCAAAAAATCATCAAAACGAGATTATGTTACTATCATAGTTGTTTATTATTCATAGTTGTTTATTAGGATATTTATTTGACTGTAAATAAAAAGTACTATGTTTGTACCGAATTACCACACAAATCACTAACAGAATAAAACAATAATAAAACAAAAATAAGAAACAATTACAATTTCCAAAACTTCAATGGTATCTTATTTAAAATGTGTGTCTTGTATTACATATTATTTGATTTATATGGTATATTTATTTTAATTTAAAATATTTTTAGAATGGTAAAAAATAGTATTGATAATTAAATATTAAATATTTTTAATTAAAAAAAATAAAATTGATGATAAAAATGTTAAATATTATTTATAAAAATTAAAAAAAAATTATATATAAATTTGATCAATTAAACTTATCGATTATAGGATGAAGTGTTATCTTCTTCACTTATATTCTATTTCTATAAATACTATATGAAGAAAATTATAAATACAATGTTATAATAAATTCGATTATTATTAATTTGGCTTGCTCACTTGAAGAATATAGAATTTATCTTAAATACTATTTTCAAAATAAAATAACATGCCTAAAAATTTAACCAAACTAGTTACCATATATATAAAAACCAACTTTAAATAAATGTTTGTCTATATTCTACTTACTTTTCCACATTGTTATTCTATCATTGTTATTATTTATAAATATTTATAAATACTTTTATTTGTTTAACAAAAGATATATATATATATATATAAAAGAACTTAGTGCCCGTCAACAACAATGTTGGTATACATATGTCATCGCCGTGTGGTATGAGAAATCGACGTTTAATAGTTCTAAATGTTTATCAAGAAATATTTGGCTCTATGCAACTTCATGTTATGATTTTCAACTCAAAGTATACATTATGTTGTTGTTGGATAAATCGTTGATGTAGAGAAAATATTTGTCTTTATTGAACATATTTATATAAAATATATTTAAATAAAAATAATTTTAAAACACATAAATATCTATTGCCAATTTTAAAAATTTGGCACAAAATAATATCATATCTTGAATTTTGTTAATAACTTAACAAGTGATAATGAATGATCATAATGTTTGTACTTACTAAGTACTTTGGGTGATTGACATGTTATTATTAGTCTCGATCATAGCTTTCCATCGAAAGTCAAAATGCTTTGACACTATAAATTTTTTAATTAATTTTATCAATGTTTTCTAAAGTTTTTACAATTTTATTTATTAATTTTAATATTTTAAAAATATATAAATATTTTTTGAAAATTTTAAATTAGTAATTTCTATTTTTTAATTGGTGAGGTACCATGAAGTGACTAAATGCCCTTCGTTTGAGGGATAATTATCACGAAAAAAAAAAAAAAATTAAAAAAAAAATTAACTAGATTTCTTAGCATTGCTACTTGGTACATGTAATAAAATGTCTTAATGATATTCTCTCTAAAAAATTAAAAACAATTTTATATTTTTTAAATCTAAATTTCTATTTTTTGGTTTAATTAAAAGCTTGATATGACCATTTTTACCTCGTTTTAATTCTATTTGTCTGTTATATAAATAATTAAAAATTAAAAAAAAACAATAAAACATATATATTTTCCATATGTACCATTTGTCCCATCAAATTCAATGCTCGTCCTGTCTTGCCCCTCTTTCATCCCGTCAATGCAGTCCTGCTTCTTCCATCCGGTCCTGCCCTGCCTCATGAAACTATTAAATATTGATTTTGGAGAACGTTTTGAGGTCTTGTCCTTCATAAATTCTATGAGTTTTAGCAATCATCATATTTTGAATTTAATATAATTATATTAAATTATATTATTATAATACAAAATTAAATCAATATTTCTCATCAGGACAAGGTTCGCTTCGGTTCATCGTTGTCGGATATATCACATTCGTCATGGAAAAATAAATTGACATATATTCCATTAAAAACTATGATTATTTTATTAACTTGATTAAAATTTATTTAAAAAAATATTGATTTTGGAAAAACCCTTCTTCCAAACATATAAAGAATCTGTATATGTGAAAAAAAATGCTCATCAATTTATTTTTATGTATTTTTATTATCTGAAAATAATACATAATTATTTTTTTATAAATATATATAGATCTTATTTCTTAATTGTAAAAAAATTAATTATAAAAAAGAATTGCTGATTTGACTTTCTATATATCGTTCTCTAATTTTAAAATTTATATATTTCTCTCTCTTCTCTGAATTTTAGAAAAAAAAAATCAATAAAATCAATAAAATCATTAACATGTTTCAATTTATTTTATAAAGTGTTCAATTTCAATTTCAATTAAAATTTCATTAGAAAAGCGATCCAACAAAGTGTACGCCAAACATTAATTCTAAGTGTGAGCTTTATCCACAATATTTATCTATGTAACACCACTATCATAAGTGGCTTCATACGGATTATATGCGGATTATATGTGAGTAATTAAGGAGGGCTCCATTAAAATTTGGATGATCGACTATTGAGCAATTTTATTTTTTTCAATATTTTTACTCTTATACAAAAGGAATTAATACAATTTAAAAAGTTTATATTTCATTTCGAAAAAAATTAATATAATATTTTTTTTATTTAAACAATATTTATTGTAAATATAAATTATGCATTTCTTTAATAACATAAATTTAATTGAAATTTAATATTTTATTTAATATATTTTCTTATATGTTTCAAAATTAATACAATTTAAAAAATTTGTATTTAAACAATGTCTTTTGTACATATGAATTATGTTTTCTTTAATGATATAAATTTGATTGAAATTTAATATTCTATTTAATATATTTATAAATCTATTATTATTAAATAATTTTTTTATAAATTTGATTGAAATTTATTATTCTATTTAATACATTTTATAAATTTATTATTGTCAAATAATTATAAATCTATTATTGTTAAATAATTTCTTTATAAATTTGATTGAAATTTAATATTCTATTTAATACATTTTATAACTTTATAATTGTTAAATAATTTTTTAAAACTATAATTATAAAGCAAGGACTAGATGCTCTATAGCTATTTTGCTTGTTTGTGATTAATAAAGCTCAAACTTTATGAATGTGAATATCAATTAATTAATCACAAACTAGCCTAATAATTCAAACAAGTCAATTTCAATCAATTTATTAAAATGGTCAAAAGTTTTGAATAAATTAAAATTTAGATGTGATTCAGGTGTTTAAGTTAATTTGTCACTAAAAACAAAAGAGAAGTTGATTACTATATATATACACTTTAAGTAGGTCTAACACATTTTAAGTGGACATAACTGTTAAGAACATGTGTTTGATCCTCCACCTCTATTTAATTTTATATGAAATTCCTTTAATGTAAATTACTTATTAAACAATAAATTAAAAATATTAATTTTCAATTTTCTCCTTTAATAAATTAGAATAGACTCAATTTACACACTCCAATTTTTAAATCAACGTGGAATAGATTTTAAAGAATGTAAAATTTATTAAAAAAAAATCATTATGGAATAGAGTAGATTAATCAAAATTTGTAATTGTAAATAGAGTTTAAGCATTCATCAGTTTAGATATTACTAATTGGGATTATATTGAGCATTACAATATCAATAATTGTTTATTAGACACAATTTTTTGAGCTATTTTTATTTCAATCCTCTAAGCTTATTTAGATACATAGTATAGAATTTATATTTAAATTTTAATAGTGTATCTTTTTAACTTTTTATTTCTATTTATATTAAAAACATTTTTTAATTTTTTTATTCTACAATCATCATTTTTTTATAAGAATAAATTAATAATCTATAATTTTTTTGTCAAAGTAAATTTTTTAGAATATTAAGCTCTCACTGAAGTAAGCTATAGGCCTTCCTTCTTGGCTCATCATTACTCCTATGGTCGTGACACTAGCATCACAATCAACTTAGAAAATTTTATCAAGTTTGGAAATGAAAACACTTGTCTTTCAGTCACCTTTTATTTCAAATTTTTGAATGCTCTCTAAGAAGTTGTAGTCCACTTAAATTACCCTTCCTCCATGCATGATGTTAGAGGTGCACAAATACCACTAAAATTCCTTATAAAATTTCTATATAAACTTGCTAATCCGTGGAAACTTCATACCTCAGTTGTACTCTTTGGTACTAGCCACTCTATAATTTTATTTACTTTGTCAAGTTCCATCTTCATAGCTTGTTGAGATATAACAAATTCTAGGTATATTGGCTCCTCCTTCAGGAACGTACATTTCTATAGGTTTATAATTAATTTCTCATGCTCCAACTTCTTTGACACCTATAGTAACTATGCAGGATACTCCTATGTCTTGCTGAAAATCAGAATGCCATCCAAATAAACAACCACAAACTTACCCAAAAAAGGTTTAAATACTTCATTCATCAACCTCATAAAGATACTTGGAGCATATGTCAAACCAAATGGCATAACTAGCCAATCATAAAGTCATTCTTCGGTATTGAATGTAGTCTTCCATTCATATCCCTCATGAATTCTAATATGGTGATATCCACTCTTCAAATCAATACTGGTGAAGAATCTTGCTCTACTCAAGCAACCTAAATGATCATTCATTCTCGAAAATGGAAATCTATACTTAATCGTAATCTTATTGATGGACCTTGAATCAATGCACATCCTCCATTCTCCTCCTTTATTCAGTGTCAATGCAATCGGTACTGCACATGGACTCAAACTCCCTCTAATCAATCCTCTTTCCAAGAACTCCTCAACTTGTATGTTCACTTCCTCATTCTTTGTTGGGGTCATCCTATATATGGTGCCTTGTTTAGAAAACTAGATCATAGTATGAGATCACTCTGATGGGATATACTCCTCATAGGTGGTAATCCCTTTGGAATCTCATTTGAAATTATTTCCCCAAACTTAGACAATAATTCATCAAATTTTATGAGGATATATTCTATTTTCTCCTCTATACTAAGGAATTTTGTTATGGAAACAAAACAACACTTGACCTTCTTCTCATCTCTCAAGAATTCCTTTCTTTCACACAACATCACCCTTCTTGTAAAATAGTTATTGGTACTACCAACTTCACTCTTATTCTCCTTCAGGAGTACCATCAAGTTTTTCTTTCCATCTTTCCCTACTAAGAAAATATTTTTAACCTCATCATATATCATTTCTAAGTATGATGAGAGGTAATACAGGGTGCATGTAGAGATTTTGATGATATTATTGCATATGGCATGTAGCCTTGTGGAGAAAGGCTAAGGACAATGAAATGTTGAGAAATAGTTGGTTTGTATAATCCTTCATAAAACACCAATTGATGAAGTTAACATGATATGAGATGATAGAAGCCATGTAGGTATGGATTTATTTATGTGCTCACAAAAGTTTTGGAAAATTAATTGGGTAAAATCTCTTTGTCCATATTGCAATATCATAAATTGGTATGCTTGTGTTGTTTGAATGCATGTACTAAATGATACCCTACTTGACATTATATGGTATGGTGTAGTAAGGGATAAAGTATACCTATATGATTGTTTAGAATCTAGAGTGCATTCATGTGAAATAAAACAACATGTCATGTGTGTTGGTAATGAGAAAATAACCAAGGCTAGTTAGGACTTATGATCTTTATGTCAAAGTGAATTCCATGTGAACTAGTCATGCATGAGACGATAGTGTTATTAGATATGAAAAATATATAGCTCTACACGCATGTCCAATGGTCTTCCTACTTGTGTCAGTGTTTTGGACTGTAACCTTCTTTACAACATAAAGACACCATCATAGGGGAAGGGTTTCCTAAGGGACTACTTGTAGAGAAAGGAAATGTCATCTAGTATGCATGCAGGATTATTTTGCAAAGAAAGAGTATATTCCTAGTCTTGTGTTTGGTTGAAGAAGACGGTGTCCATATGAATGTCCAACTATTTGGGAGGCGGTTGGATGATGTATTAAGGCATTGGATAGATCTTCCAAATCATCATGGCGGAATGCATGGCATGGGAATGTGGTATTCCTAAATCAATGCAAGGTACATTGAGTGGGAGGTGCATTAATGGACTGTGTAGATCTTGTGAATGCATGATTATGCCATATTTCACTACATTTAATATGTTAATAGTTGAAATGATGGAATTATTGGTAATTCATAATTTTGAGATCATTTCATGAGCTATTGTGAATGCAGTGAAAGAATTATATGAACAAGTAGTCATGTTTTGATGAAATACAAGAATTCTCTATAAGGAGAAGAGAGTTGAATAAAATATGTCTTGGATATGGTAATGAAGTAAGACAATGAAGACAAGGACTATTTTTTGCACAATTGAAAACTAACTATTTTGTGGAACGTGTCGTATTATTTGGAATTTAATTATGGTAATAAAAATTTCCAAGATTGGTTGATACATATAAATATAACTCATGTTATTATATAATTATGTTATAACATAGGTGAATGGTGAATATACCTAGTAAGGGAAATGGATGACTATTATTAGCTATAAAGCCTAGGAAGAAGGTCACTGTGATGACACATGAACCCTCTAATTTCCACATGTTATGGGTTTATTAGAGGATTCCGATGGGATGTTTGGTAGTATAAATATATAAGTTGATGTTATTCGTGTGTGTGAAATCCTTGGAAATATGGATCTCCCAAGATATTATTTAGCAGAGAAGGATATGCTTGAGCTTGGAAGGGTGAGTGTAGCAAGGAAGAGGCAACTTAGATGAATATGTTGTGAGAGAATCATGTAGAAAGTATTTTAGAATGAAGGAGAGTGTGGTATGTAGATCAATGCGATAAAATCTTCCCCATGGAAGACATGCGAAACAAATAAATATTCATAGATATATGTATTGTAATAGAATTTAATACTTATTTGGTGATATGAATATACATGCATATCTTGAAATGAATATTGAAAATTACTATGAACATAATAATTGTTGCATGAGAATGTTTATAACACGAATATTTATTATTAATTATTGATATAGGTTCATGCTGATATGTCAAGCTTAGGGAGGAAACCAAGTTAATAGTTAAGGTCTAAACATTGTATATGTGATAGCTAACAACTATGTAGAATTTCAAGGGAAAAAATTGGTTTCCCGGATGAAGCTAAATAAGCAACTCGATAGCTATAGGATACCATGCAGAAGAATATTGTACTTGGTTTAAAGATAGTAATTGTCAAGTGTTTCCATTGTATGTATATTGTTGATGATGCATCAAGGATGGTGCATAACTTAAGGAGGAGGTGAATGAAACTCCCAGTTTCCACTTGATTTATAAACTAGAATATCTAGGATGTTTCCACTTGATTTATAAACTAGAATAAAAATATAAACAAGAAGGAAATGAGTAATATAAACAACAAGATACATATATAATCCAAAATAGGACCAAAACATCCATAAAAAAATGTATTTTTCAACTTAAAAGTGTATATACATGCATAAAAATAGAGGACAAAAGTGATATTGTGTTGGAAAACCCACACAAAAGTGTTATTATGTGAGCATAAACATACCATGTGAGCATGGTCTCCAAAATTTGGATTGCATGGGTTTCCCCTAGTTTTCTCTATTGCATGATGGATATTTATTGGAAAAGGGCATGGCCACCCTTAAAAGGCTCATACATGAATCTACTGAAAAGAAAACTAGGAAAAACTAAGATTAAAGTCTAGGGAATATATTTATAGAATTCATTTTCCATGGATCTCACATGGAAAAGGACTACTAATAGAAGAGATAAATTTAAACTAAGAAATTCCTAAATTCAATCTAAGGAGGAGATACAAAACAAAAGAAGTTCTTGCTCAATGGAATTGCTCATTCTCCACTTTTAGATTGGTTACTAGTAATAAACAACAATAAATTGATCACTTTTATGTTACCAAAAAAACAAAATCTAAATTGCCTTTTGGAAGGAGAGAACTAAGAAAAACATAGTGTTATTTTGTTGAGGGATTTTCCAAGCAATTGTTGGGATGGAGGAGCAATAAAATGAGACAATTATCTCTAAGCAAATTGCACACAAGCTACACAAAAATTCTCGTCTTTGTGATACAAATATCTAGATCTAGTTCAAATAAGAAAGAAAAAAACCTTCTAATCTACCTAGTGATGTAAATTTTGGAAAGAAGACCATTCAATTAAGCCACATCAAATCAAGAACATATATAGAAGGGGGGAAATATTCTCTTACAAGAAGAAAAAATATTACATATGTAACATTATACCTCTGGGTGACAAGATGGTCCAAATCCTTTCTCCTTGTGTTTGTTCCTCTTAAGGCTCAACTATCCAATGGTTCTCAACAAGTCTTGAAGATCCTTTTGAATGACAAGAAGAGAATCAAAATAACCTAAGTTCACTACACTATAAGGACCAAAATCTTTAATCAAGTACAAAGGAGGCTATTTTATAGACTTAGGGTATCTTCTTGTGTTTTCTCATGAAGAATGCATTTCATATTCTAGAAGACTCTTAAAATATCCACCCTTTTAGGCATTACATAACTGATCAACTATGAATAAATGAAACCTTATGCATTCTTTGATATAGTTTGTTGCACATCAAAGGGTATTGTGAAGGTTTGAACCTTGTATGAGCATGACCACACTTATTTTGGATAGAAAATATTGTTGGTTAATAAAATGAATAAAAAATTATATGCTTCCAAAGTTTGTGTACATTTCATCATCTCCATATTAGATAGATTATTGGCAAATGCTTAGGATGCAGATGTACTCTATAGTAGAAATTATTATTCTAAATGGATCATTATATTACTAGTTATCCATTTTGGTACTTTCTAGGTGGAACAATTAGATGTATTGGCTTATAAGGCCCATTTTATAGGAAGGTCTCACTTTAGCGATTTGGGGTCTAGAACCTTCTAGAGCTCATATGAGGCCTTAAATGGATTTTTTCAAGAATAAAAACTTTGTGAGCATATATATAGCCTCTTAACACTATTATACATGTCTATGCCTTTCCATGGAGAAAAAATTACCTCAATCAAAGTTCATATGCAAAAATATTCCTCCTACAAGTTGATTTATCATGTTGACCACCATGATATTGAGTAGATGCCATGTTATCTCACATTACTCACACATGTAGCACTAGTCATGTATGGAATTTTGAGAATATTCTAGGAGGTCCAAAATCCAAACATTAAGTCGAGAATGAGGGATGCAAAAACCCTAACCTTAACTCTAGACAAATATCAAGTTATGTTAAATATTGGGCCACTAGAAAAAAATATGGTTCCATAATTGAGCAGAGCATCTGAAAATGAGATATTGAGACATAATAGGAGTGGTACAAGATCTTATAGCAATCATATTGGCCACAATGTCCATGAAAACTCCATAGTAAGTGCCCCTTTCTTTGTATTTCCATTTTATAGTTGAGTAGAAGAGAGTAGAGCACCTTCAAGATGGATTTTCCCCCTATTGCATTTTCCGAAGATATATCTTATGTTTATTGTGTAGATGATCTATTTTTTGCTTTTTTCTTTCATTTCGAATTTAGTTCATTTTAATTTAGTTCAACATTAAGCAAACAACATTAAATGTGCAATCTAAAATAAAACGATCTATAACAATAAATTGTAAAATATTAGAAGATTTGTAGTGTCAAATTGTCCAATAAAATATCCATAACCATTTATAAATTGAAGTAAGCAGGCGTTTTGTTTATATTAATCCTCTTTTAATAACTTCAAGAAATCACTATCAAAATGAAAAAGTAAAAATTAAATTAAATTATATATATATATGAAGTATTAAATGAAAGGATGAAATTGATATCAACGGACCTATCACATAGTGATAACGAATGTTTAAGAGTTATTTGTCTACTTTACTTATTTTATTCAAATTCACGGGATCTTGAATACCTTTAGGTTAAACCATGGGAAAGATGATAAGAATGCCATATATCATATATATTAGTGATAGAGATTAAATGATAATAAACAAATATTTAACAAAAAAAACTTGTAAAACACATGCTCGTGATTCAATCATTAAGAAATATTTACGTAACACATGGCATTGGCTTACTACAAAACAACCGCCCAAAATAAAAAGCCCGCCTACCATAAGAATTTACTTATAAATTGAAGATTTTCCTATCATATTGATTAGCTTATATGATTAATAAGTTGATGACGTGGATTAAAAAAAACTTAGTTCCCGTCCACAACAACGTTGATATGCCATGTCACAACATTGCGGTGATAGTGATTAAATGTTTAATTGTTTTATCAATTCGATATATAGATATAGAAAGTTATTAAAGCAAAACAACGATAGGCTTCCCATACTTTGTGAGACACTTATATAGTAACAAAGAATGACATTTATAGCTGACAAGTGACTTGAGCTCCATCTTACAAGTATAATTCAATCAAGTCATTTTCACATATTGACAACACAACTTATAAAGATGTTCAAACATTTTGATTAAAGCAAATATAGATTTGATCTTTGCAGGTATTCATTATCACACATTTCATAAAGAATTCAAATTTAAATAATAACATTTTATTTGGTCATTTTCAATTTATTATAAGAGTTATGATACATGTGAGAGTTGGATTTATTATAAACTTAGAAGTGGGTAGTTGTATCTAATGGAATTGTGTTTAGTTTTGGAAAAGTTGTTTCATATTTTATTTGAAATTTTCTTTTATTATATTATTTTGACATAGACAAAAAGAATGTTGTGGGTTTTTTAGATGAAAGTTCATGTCCAATCTCTTTTACCATCTAAAGACTAAGTTAGGTTTAGACTATAAGTTTAATTATATTATTTGAAGATGGATATAAAGAATGTTATGGGTTTTTAGACGATGAAAGTTCATTGTCCAATCTCTTATATCATCTAAAGACTAAGTTACATTTAGAATATAGGTTTAATTATATTATTTGAAGATAGACATAGAGAATGTTATGGTTTTTAGATGAGAGTTCATTGTCCAATTTTTTTTATAAAAAAGAAAGCCTAAATTATGTTTAGATCATAGCTTCATTATAATGTATTAGTTACCATTTTTTTATTTTAAAATTTAAAAAAAAAAAAAAATTATATTTATTTATAAATATTTAGCTAAATTTAATTATATATTTTTTAAATTTTTTATGCTTTTTAAAACAAATTATATATATTGGGAAGTGTTTGACAATTTAGTATGGGAAAGATGTAAAATTACGTAACATGACCAAAAAAAAGATGTTGACTTAAAGTGTATGTTGATTGTCCACTAAAACCACACACACACACACACACACACACACACACACACACATATATAAGCCAAACATGTAATGATTGTCTAATAAACATTGTTTATCTGAGGAGAAAAATTAGAATGTAAGGAGCGTTGTTCGAGGAACAAATTTAAAGCAAATTGTCTATATAATTTTGTTTTAAATGAATAAGCATTTGCTAAGCTTAGATTATTACTGCGGAGAAAAACAAGACATTGAAAACTATACAACAATTGTTTTAACAACATTCAAATGTCTCAAGTTGGTGAAGGGTCTCCTATGTTATGCTTATGATCTAACGCTATTATTCTTATAAAGACATATTATTCCATTTTATTTGTTAGAATACCCGAGTGCAAAAGAATCTCTAAGAATGACAAGTAAACAAATATCAATAACAAATATACAATTTTGATTTCTTCTTTTCCAAGTTAACATCATATCGTTACCATGTGTGAGCATGCACACAAAGTAAATAAGAGTGGCCAGCTACTATGAAAAAGAGACAAATTTCAACTTTTAAAAATCCAACAACGATTGATTGAGTGACAACTTTTACTCTACTATCTGAAAGAAATATAAGTACCTCTATTGCAATATATATTGGAAAGCCAAAACGACAATCTATGGGAGTGGAATTACAGAAGTATGTCAATTTTAGGACCATTGAATGGATGGATCTATGGAAGTGGGATTACACTAAGTATATCAATGCTAGGACCATTGAATGGATGAATATTTTATATAATTTATTGTTGCATAATTTTTAGGGCGAGGCGATATCAAGTATAAAATCCAATGTTTATGTTTAATAATATTGTTGTTTTACTTTTATGTAAGTAAGTACCCACGAGGATTTGAACTGGTGACCTTCCATTTACAATTTCTCATCTCATTTATATTACCAATTGATCTACCCCCATGGGATTAATAATATTGTTGTTATTTAAATTGAAATAACTTTTTTCTTTCCACATGTTAAACAAAAAATTCTTCCAAAGCTTAACCATGGATAAATTCTAGCGATAAGATGGCTCCATCTTTCTTTAATTAGTTCCAAGGAAGATTAATTTGAGACACATATTTTAATGAGAAGCTTAAAATTAAAAAAATAATTTCGATATTGAGATAAACCATAGTAATCCTACTTGCATTAATTATAGTAATTGATTCATTATTTCAATATGATTCTTATGTCTACTTCAATGTTTGTGCATTGATTTTAGTGTTTTTGCACTGATTTTGATTATTACCTTCATGCATTGATTTAGTGTTTTGTGCATTAATTTCAATGTCCTTCCATAGTGAAAAAATGATTGATGTGCAATGGAAGAAATCTATTTCAATGCATTGGTTTCTATGTTTTTTTCATTTATTTTGATATATTACCTTTGTGCATTAATTTCAATGTCCTTCCATAGTGATAAAATGAATGATGTATAATGGAAGAAATCCATTTCAATATCTGTGCATTGGTTTTAGTGTTTGTTACATAGACTTCAATATATTACCTTCATGCATTTAATTTAATACTTTATGCATTGATTTCAATGTCCTCCCATAATGATAAATTGAATTATATAAAATATAATTTTTTTTTCAATGTTAATGCATCGGTTTCAATTTTTGTTCCATTGATTTCAATATATTAACTAAGTGCATTGATTTTAGTGTTTTTTTACATGATGTCATATCTTTGATAAAGTTTTTTAGTTATAATTTCCTCTCATAATGAGAAATTGAATAATGTATATGTTGAGGATGTAAGAAGACACACTAAAACATGTTACGTGACAAAGAGAGAAGTTAGAAGAAATCATACATGAACAAAAGGAAGATTGGACAAAACAAAAAATTAAGGTTGAATGACTAAGAGATAAGCGATTTATACAGATCATTTTTAATTACCTTATAATAAGAAATGAATTGACTCACATGTACACATAAGGAGATCTCACTGGGATTGTTCTCCAAAAGGCTAGCATGATCCTCTTCTTCCTACTTTCCAAATTCTCTGTCAAGTTGGACCCATAGATCACTTGGATTTTCAGCAGTTTTACTGAGGTAGTGCATACAAGGAGACATAGCAAGACATATTGCTCCAAAAGCTCTGTCACAATCATTGCGGGGTGAAAAAATGAAGATGGGTGTCTATTTTGGGGGGTCTCGCGAGAAAATAATTCTGGTTTTTTCATGTTTTTCAACTTCGAGCGAACAAAAGTGATATTTTTGTTTAAAATTTCACTTTGCCGTAAAAAGAAAACTTTTGTAGAATTATATTAGCTTTCTACTCATAATTTTTTCAATTTTTTTATTAAGATTTGATATGTTGATTTCGCAAATGTTTGACAGTGTGTTCTTATAAAATGAAAAGACTACAAAAGAGTTATGATTTGTTGCACCACTAAAATCGTTGTTAGACTTGTGTTTTGCAAAAACAGAAAATGCTACGACAATCTACACACAATGTACTAGTGCCTGACTATAAGTTTGCATCCAATGGATCTCTATACTAATTATTATATTTTTCTAAAGTCGATCAATGGGGAAACTCAGTCGATTTTCAACAACCTTTTTGTTGCACCACTTTTCTCTCAATCCGCTATAAAAGCAAAAAATCTACGAACACCCTTTTGAAGTAGACACGTCAATGAAGAGTCCCACATTTTTTTCGATTTTTTTGGTGTTGTATTTTCAAAGTTATGGATTTTTCTTTTCGCCGTTTTTTTAAAGAGCTGAATCATAACTCGACACATGTTACGAAAATAAAACTTAAAAAATATCAGTTCTTATCTATATACAACAAAATTTATACCCTCGTAAAGTAGATTCAATGATGAATCTACTGGTATGAAGTCCGACATTCGTTTTGTTGTGTAAGAGGTGGTTTTCTCCTTCCGAAAATGGAGAAACCTGAAAATTCTGCAGAGATCTAAATCTTTCATGTTTCAGAGATTATTCGGCCGAAATAATTATTCGGCCGAATAATTATTCGGCCGAATAATTATTCGGCCGAATAACGGTTTTCCGTAACGGCGCCGTAAATTATGGCGAAGGTTATTTGGCCGAATAACTAAACGGAAAAAAATCACGTCGGCTGGAAAAAATAAAAAAAATTTATACTCATATAAATAAACCTAAAGTTAATTCATTATTTTCGCATGTTTTAACTTCGCATTTTTTTGTCAAACTAATTTCGGAAGGAGGAGATAATTTTTGCAAAAGGAGGTTTTTACAAGGTATGTTTCTTCTTCTTTTTTACAAAAGGCACATTGAAGGAGGTTTTTTTTCTAAGGCATATTTGTAAGGAGTTTTTCCAAAATATTTCTTTTCTTATTGCATATTTACAAAGAAGACATTTTTTGCAAAAGGAGGTTTTTACAAAGTATGTTTCTTCTTTTTTCCAAAGGCACATTGAAGGTGATTTTTTTTTAAGGCATATTTGCAAGGAGTTTTTTCAAAATATTTCTTTTCTTATTGTATATTTGCAAAGAAGACATTTTTTGCAAAAAGAGGTTTTTACAAAGTATGTTTCTTCTTCTTTTTTCCAAAAGATACATTGAAAGTGTTTTTTTTTAAGGCATATTTGCAAGGAGTTTTTTCAAAATATTTCTTTTCTTAGACATGTTTGCAAGGAGGTTCTTTGCAAGGATGGTTTTTTTTCAAAGTAGCTTTGCACTTTTTATTTAATTGAAAGAGATTTTTTCAAATAGTTGTTTTACTAAGGTATTTTGCAAATGATTTTTTTCCAAAGTAGTTTTGCACTTCTTATTTATTTGAAATGAGTTTTTTCAAATAGTTATGTTGCTAAGGTATTTTGCAAAGGATTTTTTGCAAGGTAATTTGGTACTTCTTATTTCTTTGAAATGGGTTTTTTTTCAAAGAGTTATTTCTTTACAATGATTTTTTCCCAGATATATTTATAAATAAGTTTTTATTCAAAGTACTTTTTTCTAGTGGTTTTTTTCGTAGATATTTTTTCAAAGAGGTTTTTTTGCAATGATTTTTACAACAAAGATTTATTTACAAGGTGTTTTTATTTTTTTCCTTGGCACAAGGTGTTTATATTATTTTCCAAAGAAGATTTTTGTTCAGAGAGTTTTTTCAAAGGAAAGTTAATTCCAAAGAAATCTTCTTCAAAAGACTCTTACAAAATTTTTATAAGGTAAAGTAAATTTCAGTTCATGTTTTTATAAATTCCGTAAATGTTTTTAAATCTTAATTTATTTATTTTTACTATAAAGTAACATGATTCTTTAATTTATCATCTATAGATTAAACAACCATGGGCAATAAGAGAAAACGCCAAAGAAAAGCTGATCGTAAACGTGATGATGATGATAATAGAGAGAAAAAAAAACTCAGATATATTGCCAAAAAACAAAGGGTTGCCGAAACGGAAGAGAGAACTATTGAAGATATAAATACAGATTTACATGATAATGTTGAAGAGATGGAAATTGAAAATAGAGTACAAGAAGAACAAATTGAAGTTGAAAAGAACATTGTAGAAGATGTAAATAGTGATTTACATGCTAATGTCGATGAAATCAATATTGAAGATCAAGTTCAAGATCCAGAAATTGGACCTGGCATGTATATATCATATATTTTCCAAATTCATTTTTTTTTAATGAATTTTATTTTTTGATATATGTTAAATTAAATTTAACTTGATGTACAGGTACTTTTACTATTGATGATGAAATGTTAGAAGACATTGATTGCGACAAATATGGAGAAAAACTACCAATACATGTTGCACGATATCGTGCTACAAAAATTTATGATGAAGTTCTCAAGGATTACTCAATAGCAGGACAAGCACAAATTTTGAGATGTTTATTAGTGTCCGAGAAGTTAGAAGGTGCTACATCATTATTGGGTATTCACAAAGCAACAAAAGAGTCGAAATTGAAACAAAATGTGATGGAAAATATAGGTGATGCAATAAAAAAATTTGAAAAATCCAGGAAGAAAGATATCAGTGCTGCACGTAAAGCAATTCATACAGCAATTCTTTCAGCTAGTACTAAACAAAAGCGTTTGACAACAGAACTAGCAAAAGCAGTTGGAACATCAAGAAAGACATTATACAAACATAGCAAATTCAGAATGCAAATAGATGAAAATAATGAACTTGCTTATTGGGCAATTATTTGTAGACAACCTTACAAAGATAGATTAGGAGCAGGTGTTAAAGATATTGTACGAGAATATTGGTTGGAACATGCTCGCGTTTCACCAAATTCAAGAGATGTGATACGCAAAAGAATATTACGAAATGTATATGAAAGCCAACCAAAACATATAATGGACATGACACAAGTACAATTGTTCAATAAATTCAAGGAAGATCATCGTGGAATTAATATATCAATCACTACATTTGTGCAACAAAAACCATGGTATGTTCGACCTATAACTATACGTGATACATGTTGTTGCCGTTATCATGTGCAATTTCAGTTATATTATGACACGTTTCTTGAATTTGGTAAAATGTTTTGGACAAATTCACCACCTCCGTCGACGATACGTGAATTCATATCTCAAATTTTATGTGAGAGAAATCACGATGAAGTATTTTATTCAAAGAAATGTGTCAATGGAAAACATTGTCATCATTGTGGAAATTTGGTGCCATTCCACAATAAATATCCTATCGATAATGATCAATCGTTGTCAAATGTAAATGTTGATTGGAGGAGATACGAATACATCAACTATAGTACAAGTTCTAGTGATTCACATTCCAAAAGAATTGATTTGCTAGAAGACAAGATATGCATCACAGATTTTCTCAAAAAATTTGAAAGCGAAATTTATAAATACACCCAGCATTCACATAGAGCACGATGGCAAGATCTTCAATTCAAACAGTCTCGTGAAATTTTTTCACCCGGAACAATTTTGTCGGTGGTTGATTTTGCTGAAAACTATACATTTGCTGCACAAAAAGAGATACAGAGTGAATACTATCACTCTGACCAAGTTTCGATATCTGTCCATGTTGTATATAGACATTCTCAGCAGGATGTTGATGGCATTGAAAGCACATGTGACAATCGAGATGTGATTAAAGAATATCACTTCTATATCAGCGATGATCGTACACACGATACACATTTTGTTCAACATTGTATAGAAAATATTTTCTATGAATCACTGAAAAAACGCGAAGTCAAATTCAATGAGCATTGGATATGGTCTGATGGATGTGCGGGTCAATTTAAATCTTCACGATCATTTTTTTGGTTATGTCGACTTCATAAAGCGCTGAACATTAAACATCGCTGGAATTTTTTTGAAACTGGGCATGGAAAAGGTGAGCATGATGGTGCAGGAGCATGCGTGAAAAAAGCACTTCGAAGATGGCAAATGAACTATTCTTCTGTACGGTTTCATTCAGCTGCAGAGGTTGTCCAATGGTGTCAATTAAATCTAAGCCATGATTATAATCAACAATCAAAAGATGTGCGCAGGTATGTCCACTATTTTTTTAATTTATATTATTTCTTGAAATTTAAAAAAATGTATGTACTAACATTTAAGTACGTGTGTACACTAACATTAAAAGTTGTTCTTTAAAAGTGATTCATCTTTTATTGTGTAGGTTTTTTTGGCTTGTTGGGGTCCAAGATATAAATAGATCAATACCATATGATACTAGCACCATACATGGAACTAGAGATCTTCACTCTATTCAAACAAAATCATTTCACAACGTGTTTGCATTTGACAGTAGAAAGCAATCATGCTTTTGTCATATTTGCATTGAAAATGTTGAGTCTACAGAAATTTGTGAAAACATAACAAACAACTACGTAAAAGCTTGGAGACACACAGAGATTAATCCAAAAGGAAAAATGCCACTGGCAAGTGTAGAAGAATTAGAATCAGAAGAAATAGCAATATCGTTTGATGGCGATAGAATTTCAGATCTCGTAAGAGAAGGTAATAAACTTGTTTTTGACTTTTAAGTTAATTGTTCATTCTAGTTCATCGCCATAAGTATAGTCAATTTAATTCATTTAAATACGCTAACACCAATTATAACTTGCGCAGGAGATGTTTTCGCTGTGATTGCACTTGTAGACAACAACGAAAATGTCAAATATTATTTGATGCGATGCACTGAAGGAAAAATGAAATTATTGGAGGACTACAACGACAATGGATTTACATACGAAAGAGGATCCATCATTTTAAAAGGCTACTTTTTTCAGCAGATGCATATGACTAAAAATTATGTCTACTTTCAAGATTATGAGCCCGATGTTATATGTTGTCAGTATAGTCATTTAGTATGTGCATCTCGAATAAAATTGGTACAAGTTCCATCAAAAAAACAGTTAAAAACCAAAAAATGGAAACTATCCATATGTGACCATGAACGGATAGTTGAAGATGGCATTCCATTGCGATGTTTTTAACTACATATCAAAAATGAATTGATCTATATTTTTGTCTATGTCAATTGTTGTGTGCAATATATTTTTTGTCTAATTATCAAAATTGTTGTGCACAGTATATTTTTTCATTGAGTTTTTACGAATATTTTCTTGAATGACAACATAAGAGCTTAAATGGTTGTACTTTAACATGCTTAAAAATGAATTCAAATATAATTTGGAAATTCAAAAGTATTTTATTCGGGTCCCCATGTGTCTATTAGACCACTAAGGGATGAGATAACGGATGTGGCTATCCCCACTCCGCCCCGAATTTTTACTTTTGATTGATTGATGCCAACGAAAAATCACAAAAAGACCTATTAAATTTGGTATTCTTTTAATCCATCGAACATGTTTCTTTAATATGTACTTCACCATAAATATGATCTGAATGAATTTTTTAAAACAAGTTGTTCATCTATATAAATTTTAAATATATAAACATTTAAACATTCCTAACCCCATCCATTCATTCTTCCATGACATTCATTCTTCTATAACATTCATTCTCATCATTCGACATTTCCTAACTTTATAACATTCATTCTTATCATTCAACATTTCCTAACTTTATAACATTCATTCTCATCATTCAACATTTCCTAACTTTAGATTGCACCTATCGATGTCATTGTCAAATGTTGAATATTGTAACTTCTAAGAATATTATATTTGTATATTATTTATTCCGGAGATGTTCCATACCTCCGATGTGATTATACTATGAATCCGGAGATGTTTATTCCTCCGAATTGGTTGTGGTAACTAGGGTTATTAGACCCACCATGTGGGGGTCGGCCCAGTCAGTTATAATAGGGTATTTAACCTAATGGTTAAATACGAGCCTACATGTACTTGTGTAAAATACATGTCAGTGTAGTGTATAAATAGAGGAGGTATGTTCCTCATTTGACACACACACACTTGAGAGAGGCACACTTGTGGAGGAGAGGTCTGCTATGGTGGAGAAGGAGATCATGTCTTTGGTTTGCATCTTTGTATATTGCTGGTCATCTATATTGAGGAAGCTTTACTGGGTTTTCTACCCCATGAGGGTTTCCCAGGATAAATCTGTGTCTCTTGTGTTTATGCTATGCTTGTTGTTTCTTCAGTGATCCTGTATATGCTATTATTGTGAAATGGAATGTAATGCTGCTATTTTCTGTCTTAGCATATTAAATTTTAACATGGTATCAGAGCTAACCTGAAGGAAGACAATGTATGGCACTTACGACACTTGCTTTACTTACGACAATTTGAAGGTTAGGGTTTTACATAGCAAAAACCAGTCATCGTGGAAATTTTGCTATAAATCCATTTCTGCGAAGTTTCAGGGTCTGAAAAGTTTACAGGTCGAAGATAACATCCCCAGGTAACTTGTGTCCAAAGGGAACCCTCAGATTCGTTGCACTTTATAAGTTATGATCAGTACAAGTTAGGGTTTCTGCCTCTTCCAGATCTCAGTCAAAATCAGGTCACCTTGGAAAAAAGGTCATAACTTGGGCTAGGAAGCTCCAAATGAAATTTCGTAAAAAGTGACAGGTAGTACACAGACTGTACTATCTCAGGAAACTTTTTTAGAGGCCGAAGGTGAACCAGTGACACGTGGAACTCCGTACAAGTTCGCTCTCCTTTTTTATCCCATAAACAGGTCACGTTGCGACACTTGGCATAACTCTCTCCCAGAGAGTCCAATTGAGGTCAGACCTATCAATATGGAAAGATAACAGGGCGAGATATCTCAGGAAACGTTTTCAGAGGCCGAAGTTCAAACAGTGACACGTGGCATGCCGTACAAGTTCACTCTCTTGTTTTATCCCATAAATAGGTCACGTTGCGACACTTGGCATAACTCTCTCTCAAAAAATCCAATTGAGGTCAGACCTGTCAGGATGGAAAGATGACAGGTCAGGCTACTGCAGAAAAGTTTTCAGACCCTATGGAGAAGAAATTTCAGAGTTATAGCAGAAACAATCAGGTGCATATTTTTGTCAAAACAGAATTATTTTTGGAGCACCTTTATTCATGGCTTCCGGAATTTAGGGTTTCGGAGAAAGTTAGAATTTTTGGAATCAAAGTCCACGGCTGAATGCTACTCAGGAAAATTGAAATTTAGAGACCAAGATCGAATTTTTTGGTTGGGTAGAAGACCGGGCTTCATCAAACCCTAGTTCGGGTTCCTGTCCAGAAGATCCAGAAGTTTCGAAGGCAATTTTGAGGGGTCAAATTTTGGAGATTTCAAAATTGAAGAATGCTAGGTTGATCAGCTCAGCAAGACACATTCTTCCATCCATTCAGAAGTGTGAAAGTCAAAGATTGAATTTTTAGGTTTTCTCTAACAAACCCTAATCAAGCTCCAGATCAAGTTTCAGGGGGAGTTGAGGCTAAGGCCTTACATAAGAAGACTACAAAAGGTCTCGACAGGTATGACTTAAGGAGGTTCAGGTATGCCTTGAAATCTGATTCTTGATTAAGTTCATAATGTGTTTGTCTTCATGTTATTTATTAGTACAATCTTGATTAATTGTCTTATCACCCTAGTAACAATATGAATGCATGTGAATGATCAAAGACATTCATTGATTAGGGCTATATGATTGTACTTATGCATTATGGTGTTGTGTAAGGTTGATGTTGTCTGCTAACAAGACACAGGTACATCACAAAAGACAAATCAAGTTCCATGACCATGACAACATGAAGACAAAGACTCACGAGGTATGTATGACTTTGTTATATTATGTTTAACCTACGAGACATGCAAGTTCTAGCTCAGGATCTCTAAATCATTGAAGAGATTGTTTAGGTATGTTGTACATATCTAAGCAGGTATACTAATCCAGGTATGTTTTCCTATGTCATGTTAGAATCTTACCTTGTGTAAGTATACTTGGTATGATTGGTTAGTAATCAAGGGTTTATGCATACTAGATCAAACAAGAATATGCATGAGTAAAAGAAGACTTCCTTGAAACCCTGAATACTAATGATCATGACTGTACATATTCAAGATTATTTAGAATTAGAATGTTTTGATAATATTGAGAATATACTAATGAATGTATGTTTGTGTATGAGATCATGAGGATGACACTAGTGTACACTTGAGCATGCACAGTGGTACAAAATGAATAGAAGTTTAGAAGACATACAGAAGATCAAGCGGGAGACAACCACACAAACATAAAAGATAAGTATTTGAGTTGTTATTAGAAATAGTAAATGATATTGCTTGTATGCATATTTGTATTCCTAGGATATATCATGCTGAGTGTAAACATTCATAAAGCATTGAACAGTATACTACTAATATGCATATGATTGGTAAATTGGACAAACATTCCATTGTTGCTTGTCTAGAATGAAACCTCTTTGCAGACATACTGAGAGCTGTGCACACTCTCGATAGTATGTTCTGGTAGAGATGGAAGGCATCTAGATAGCCACTGTATGCATACAGGATATGGGAAAGTGTTGTGCCAAAGTATTGGTCAAAATAGTTGCATAACTATGTAAATGATATCTGTATGCATAGTAGGTTATCATATGATTTGATGATTATGAAGTATTACTAATCATGTACTTAATTTTGATTTGTAGGAAAGATCATGATGAATGATGAACTCTGAACAAGCGATGGATGTTCAACAAAAGATTTACAAATCAAACACACTATAGAAAGCTTGTGGTTAAGAGATTCTCTTAGAAAGAGGAAGAGAATCATGATGAGATGTTTTGCTCCAAGGGACTAGATAAGACCATTCTCTTAATAATGTAATCAGGTTCTATATGGGTTCCCAGGATCGGTAGTCAATTGATGAGATTAATGATCATCATGGGTGATGTGGATCTAAACCTTTTCTACAAGGTTGAATATGGGTTCTATACACATATGACATGGATGCAAGAAGGAACTCACCACAGAGTTCGAATGATTTTGAGGCTCATATTAGTAGACCCATCTGACGAGAGATGGCATAGATAGATATGCAGAAGATCACTCAATGCTGAGTGTGAATAATGGACAATTGACAGCTTCATGAAAAAGCTTGGGCTTTACCAGAAGTAAAACTATTCCTAACCTTTACCTTAAGGTTGTGGATGATGAACCTATCATACCATTATTGTATGACGATGATCTCTTTCTGACAAGGAATGAGAAACAGGTCATGAAAATGGCTGCAGAAATGAAAATGAAAGATCTCGGATTAATGCACTACTTCTTAGGTCTAGAAGTATGGCAAGATCCAAAAGGAATCTTTTAAATCAAGGTAAGTATGCTGTGAAGTTTCTAAAAAGATTTGATATGTTGGAGTATAAAGCCATGGCCACTCCCATGGACTCCAACTTGAAGTTGTTAGTTAATGACTCATCGTATTTAGTGGACCTAACCCTATATAGACAAATCATTGGGTCATTGATGTATTTAACAAATACTAGGCCAGATATATGCTTTGCTGTAAATACCCTAAGTCAGTATCTAGTAGAACCTAGAAAGGTTCGCTTAATAGCTACAAAGCATGTAGTGAGGCACCTAAAAGGTACATTAGATTTTTGGTCTATATTATCTTGGAGGTCATGAACTCCGTTTACATGGTTACTCAGATTCTGATTGGGCAGGAAGTGTCTCAGACAGAAAGAGTACATCAGGTGGATGTTATAGTCTTGAATCTGCCATGATCTCATGGTTCAGCAAGAAACATTCTAGTGTGGCTCTCAGTACTGCTGAAGTAGAATATATGGCTGTCTGCTCTGCCAGTTGTGAAGCAGTATGGCTTCAGAAGATTTTATATGGAGTGTTTGACTTAGAAATGGATCCCACTGTGATTATGTGTGATAATCAAAGCTGCATTAAGATGTCTGAATATCCTGTGTTCCACAATAAGTCAAAACACATTGAGATCTGATACTTCTATATATGAGATATGGTGCAGAGGGGAGCTATCAAGCTCGAGTATATAAGCACTGAGGATCAGATTGCCAATATCCTGACTAAACCTTTGTCTCGAGTAAAGTTTTAATACTTCCGAGACAAGCTTGGTATAGTCCAGAAGGACCCTCCTCGAAAGGGGGAGTAGTATAGTATCTGATAACAAGTCTGTCCCTTCATTTTTGTTGCACTTAGTTACTTAGAATTATTTAGATTTAGAACTCTTATATCTTTTACCTTTGATGACAGATGTATTAGTGAGAATACATGCTAGATGTATACATGTTTTTGATGTGATGTATACATGTTTTGATGTTAGATGTATTAGTGAGAATACATGCTAGATGTATACATGTTTTTGATGTGATGTATATATGTTTTGATGTTAGATGTATTAGTGAGAATACATGCTAGACGTATACATGTTTTGATGTGATATATACATGTTTTGATGTTAGATGTATTAGTGAGAATACATGCTAGATGTATACATGTTTTGATGTGATGTATACATGTTTTGATTATACATGCTAGATGTATACATGTTTTGATGTTTTGATGTGACACATGCTCTTGGATATTTGTACCTGTATAGATGAGAATACAGATGAGGATTGGATCATCCCTGGACTTTCAGTTCTAAAGAGAGCCGTAGACGCGAGGTCTCCGAGAATGAAGTCCTTAGTGGACAGTTGAGGGGATTGGATCATCCCTGGACTTTCAGTCCTAAAGAGAGCCGTAGATGCGAGGTCTCCGAGAATGAAGTTCTTAGTGGACAGTTGAGGGGATTGGATCATCCCTGGACTTTCAGTCCTAAAGAGAGCCGTAGACGCGAGGTCTCCGAGAATGAAGTCCTTAGTGGACAGTTGAGGGGATTGGATCATCCCTGGACTTTCAGTCCTAAAGAGAGCCGTAGACGTGAGGTCTCCGAGAATGAAGTCCTTGGTGGACTTGAGGGGATTGGATCATCCCTGTACTTTCAGTCCTAAAGAGAGCCGTAGACGTGAGGTCTTCGATAATGAAGTCCTTGGTGGACTTGAGGGGATTGGATCATCCCTGGACTTTCAGTCCTAAAGAGATCCGTAGACGTGAGGTCTCCGAGAATGAAGTCCTTGGTGGACTTGAGGGGATTGGATCATCCCTGGACTTTCAGTCCTAAAGAGAGCCGTAGACGTGAGGTCTCTGAGAATGAAGTCCTTGGTGGACTTGAGAGGATTGGATCATCCTTGAACTCAAGTTCTAAAGTGAGCCGTAGACAGGTGTCTCCGAGAATAGAGGATAGGACTGCATCGTCCCTGGACCTTGGTTCAAAATGCACGTGATTGGATTAATCATCCTTACACAGTAAATCCAGGAAGGATAGTCTTAAATGTGATTGTGATTGGATTAATAATCCTTAGACAGTAAATCCAGGAAGGATAGTCTTAAATGCGATTGTGATTGGATTAATCATCCTTAGACAGTAAATCCAGGAAGGATAGTCTTAAATGCGATTGTGGTTGGATTAATCATCCTTAGACAGTAAATCCAGGAAGGATAGTCTTAAATGCGATTGTGGTTGGATTAATCATCCTTAGACAGTAAATCCAGGAAGGATAGTCTTAAATGCGATTGTGGTTGGATTAATCATCCTTAGACAGTAAATCCAGGAAGGATAGTCTTAAATGCGATTGTGGTTGGATTAATCATCCTTAGACAGTAAATCCAGGAAGGATAGTCTTAAATGCGATTGTGGTTGGATTGATCATCCTTAGACAGTAAATCCAGTAATTCCGAAAGGAAGGATATTCTTAAATATGATTGTGGTTGGACTAATCATCCTTAGACAGTAAATCCAGTAATTCCGAAAGGAAGGATAGTCTTAAATATGATTATGGTTGGACTAATCATCCTTAGACAGTAAATCCAGTAATTCCGAAAGGAAGGATAGTCTTAAATATGATTGTGATGAGATTGATCCAGTAATTCCGAAAGGAAGGATCATGTATATAGATGACGATGCTGATGATCATGTGATGACAATGCTACTGATCGTGTGATGACGATGATGCTGATCGTGTGATGACGATGCTGATGATCGTGTGATGACGATGCTGCTAATCGTGTGATGACGATGCTACTAATCATGATATGACGATGCTGATGATCGTGTGATGACGATGCTAATGATCGTGTGATGACGATGCTGATGATCGTGTGATGACGATGCTGATGATTGTGTGATGACGATGCTGCTGATCGTGTGATGATGATGCTGATGATCGTGAGATGACGATGCTGATGATGATGAGATGACGATGCTGATGATCGTGAGATGACGATGCTGATGATCGTGTAATGACGATGCTGATGATCGTATGATGACGATGATGCTGATCGTGATGGTCTAGATGACGATGTTGATGATCGTGAGGATCCAGACGTTGATGTTGCTATAGTTGTTCTGTGCTGCAGAAGATAAAGACTCAGTACCGAAGATGTTGATGTTCCAGTAACTGGTTGAGTTACTGATGATGTTAAGAAAGCTTCCAATGATTTATAGATGTATCATGTATGATGTATAACTCGTTTCTCCTGCAGATGTTGTTATAATATCCTTCTCGTTAAGGGGGAGTGTTGAATATTGTAACTTCTAAGAATATTATATTTGTATATTATTTATTCCGGAGATGTTCCATACCTCCGATGTGATTATACTATGAATCCGGAGATGTTTATTCCTCCGAATTGGTTGTGGTAACCAGGGTTATTAGACCCACCATGTGGGGGTCGGCCCAATCAGTTATAATAGGGTATTTAACCTAATGGTTAAATACGAGCCTACATGTACTTGTGTAAAATACATGTCAGTGTAGTGTATAAATAGAGGAGGTATGTTCCTCATTTGACACACACACACTTGAGAGAGGCGCACTTGTGGAGGAGAGGTCTGCTATGGTGGAGAAGGAGATCATGTCTTTGGTTTGCATCTTTGTATATTTCTGGTCATCTATATTGAGGAAGCTTTACTGGGTTTTCTACCCCATGAGGGTTTCCCAGGATAAATCTGTGTCTCTTGTGTTTATGCTATGCTTGTTGTTTCTTCAGTGATCCTGTATATGCTATTATTGTGAAATGGAATGTAATGCTACTATTTTCTGTCTTAGCATATTAAACTTTAACATCAAATGTGTACAATATATTTTTTTATTTTTATGTTTATAATCTTGAAAAAAACTATAATATATAAAAGTTTAAATAATTGTATTCTAGTATGCTGAAATTTGAATTCAAAAATTATTTGATATTGAAAACTTCGATATGTAAAATTTTTGACTTAATTCTGTTTGAAATTTACTTTATTCGGGTCCCCATATGTCTATTAGACCACTTAAGGGATGAGATAACGGATCTGTGGTTGTCGCCACTCTCCGCCCCGAATCTTTAATTTAAAATATGATCGCTTGTATAAAATTATTTGGTAACGAAAACCTGAATGTATAAAATGTCTTAAATAGATATCTCAAATACTTTATTCACGTGGACCCATATGTCTATTAGACCAATTAAATGACAAGATCTAACAGATCTATAATTGTCACCAAATTCTCCACCCCAAATCTTTAATTTAAAATATCGCTTATGCAAATTCACATAACTGAAATCATGGCAAATGGAGACAACGATCATTTGATTTTTAATCACAAGAAAAAATTCCAGGATTGTGAAGCTTATGCTAAATTAGAGAAATGATTATTTACAACAAATTAATGAAAATTCATCAAATTGTTGTTTAAAATCATTGCTCTAATTTAACACAAACTTCACAATCCTGTAATCTTCGCTTATGATTAAAAAACAAAAAACCGTTACCCCCCATTTGCCATGATTTCAGCCACTTCAAATGTACCTGGACATTGAAAATAAAAATTAAATCAATTAAAAATCCATTATATCAAAATTTGAACTTCATATATTCGCTTTTAAACTTCCTAGTTCATCCATATTTCTATCAAAAATTTTAACATTCATAAACTTCTTAACATTTGAATATACTCTTAACATTTTAAACTTCCTAATTGATCCATATTTTTATCAAAACTCATATTTAACATTCATAATCTTCCTAACATTTCTAAATTTCATAACATGAACCTAAACTTCCTATTTCATCCAATATTTCTATCAAAACTTCTATCATTCCCTAAAACTTTATAACAAATTCCTAAACTTTCTATTTCTTTCATATTTCTATCAACTTCTAACATTCCTTAAAACTTCATAACATCCTTGAAGATAACATTCAAGTACTTAAATTTTATTTTTAAACTTTATATTTCGTCCATATTTTCGTCAAAACTTCAAACATTCTTCAACTTCCTAACATCTCTAAAATTTGAACTCAACATGTTATCACTTTTAAACTTCCTGATTCATCCTTGTGTATGAAAACTTCTAACATTTCTAAACATCCTAATGTTCAAAGACAACATTCATTTTTAAACTTCCTGATTCATATTTCTATCAAAACTTCTAACAAATTATTAAACTTCCTAACATTCTTGTTCTTAATACACTCAATCTTATCATTCATTCATGTCGAACAATCAAAACTTCCTCATTTATAAACTTTAAACCTATATGTGAACATCCACTATTAAAAATTTCCTAAATAACATTTCTTAAACTTCAATCAAAACTTCCTCATTTATGAACTTTAAACGTATGTTTATCCATTTTTAAACTTCCTAAATAACATTTCTTAAACTTAATAATATTCAAGAATGTCATGTTTCTTAACATTCATTTTTACATATATTCATTCATTCTTTCAAACATGCAAATACATATTTTAAACTAGATTTAACACCAAATATGTCAAATAAGCAAAAATAAACTAAATCATTTAAAAACCATGATTCACGAAATATGCAAGTTCAAAATTTACATGTGTAATATAATCTCCAAAAAAATACTCATGAACATGCAAATTCAATGTACATCCATATATGTATATCTAGTCCAAAAATAAACCTCCTCAACATGTCCAAAACAAATGTTTCCAATCTAAATGCATATCAACAACAAAAAATTGTCCACCATGAACTATAAAAATAAAATGTCTGTGCCATGCTATCCTCCACTCGGGCCTCCCCCTGGACTCAACCCTCCCTGCAACATGTGTAAAAAAAAATTATGTTCATATCATTTAAATTATTTAAACTATAATCAAACAATTAAAATATTAAACTAATATATCAAAAAACAATTCAAATATTAACAATATTACATCAAATTCTCCAAATGCTTGTCCACCACCATCCTCCAAAGGAGTTTTTCCTTTGCCTCCAAAATATTTGAGAGACCCAAGCTGCGACATATATAAAATCAATTTATGAATCTCATAAATCTAAATCTACAAAAATTAAAATATTAAAACACTAAACAAAATTAAAGCAGTCAATAAAATTACCTCTCTACCAATATCTGCTTCATTAAGCAAAGAACCTATATCTCCACCCTAAAATTTAAATTGTATTAATAAATAAAACATACAATGCAAACCAAAAAAATTACTATACCAATTAACTTAAAACTAAAACAAAAAGATTAAAAAACATTAGCTCACAATAGATGGTAAATCATTTATAAAGTTTGTATCTAAAGAAACATGCATGGATAAGTCAAATTAACAATAAGATGCATAGTTAAATTATCATTCAAAAAATAATAATTTATATATATATATATATCAAATTCAAACATAATTACAAATATGTTGATAATAAATATGTACCTCTCTCTCTAGATTTTCGCTAGTTGAAATGTGGAAAGAATGTTCATTCATCATTCTTGAAAACTGCAACCAATTTAAACATTTACATAATGTACCTATGATAATGTAACAAAAAAAATAAAATCAAAATAAATAAAATATTTATTTCAAATCAAATCATATCATGTAGTCAACAAACCTCTCCCAAACTCGATGTGTCATTGGATATAACATTTGCCGCTAAGTCACGACAAATCTTCGCATATGCCCTGAGGTCTTCAATGCTCATTCCATCTATTTCATCATCAGTTTTATAAACAAACTTTTGACGAATAGCAGAACGAGCCCTTTCTCTAACCAACCCCACATCTACTCCCACTAATACTGACGATAACCCATCACCAACAAAATTCCTTGCTGTTGTCCCAAGTTGAGATGTGGGCTCCATCTCTGATTTTAATGCCACCAACCTAGGTGGACGAGATATCTGAGGTGGAGGTCTAAGAGTTGCAGGATCTCTATGCGCACCTTCTCGATCATATATTCGACCCTTTCCAACTCCATAAAATTTTGAATGAACATCAGTATAATCTGGCTTCATATTTAAAAAAAACTCAGCATAAAAAAATCTAGCAAAATACTGAGAAACCTCATCATTCCATGGAAAACGACCGTAGGCTGCAAGAAACCGATCATAAAGTAAATGTGCCAGATGAGGATGTTTGAAATATTGCACTTTCAACATTTCTTTTTTCAAACCTTCTTTGAAATTAAACATTGATTTGGCTTGCTCTTTTGTCACTCTTTCTTTCACAACATCCCATTTGTCTGGACCCATCACTTAATCCCTTCGTCTTCGCATCAAATCTACAAAACCATCTGTAGTTGGCCCGAGATTCTCATATGCCTGAATGAAGTTTTGCAATGATCCCAAAACAATCTCCAAACTTTGTTTACTCTCCGGAGGGAGATCCATAGTAGACAAATCATTTTGCAACTTCTCATAGTGGGATCTACATCTTTCAAGAGTCATTTGATGATCACCACCTTCCCATGGAAGCTCCCGAGGTAGATCAGATGGATATGTCGTAATGGGTGTACAACCCTCGGTTAATTCAACATATTGCGTCCTAGCACGACCATCATCACCTCGTGTAGAATGGTGAGCCTCTTGAGAATCTTGCTCTGCACCATCATCTGTCTCCCTTGCTTGCCCTGTTTCCCTCCCTATAGAATTACGAGCATCTTCCGAACCATGCTCTGCTTCAAATGAAAATAAAGTTTTGTTTAAACACAACTACAAATTTTGCACACAAAAAGACAATTTGCATATAAATGTTAAAATATTGATATTCATATACCAATAGAGGGTCGAGATCGACATTCTCCCATAGAAGATACAAGGGAATCATTTGTACCCCTTTCACCTCGTCGATGCGAACTATACAATAAATTAGAGTCCCGAGGAGAGGTTGACAACCTCCGATTATCACTCGTACCACCCACCCCAGAAGATTGTGAAGACCTCCTACGCTTTCGCCTCAAAGAATCCTCTCTTTCCATTTAATATATAATGCCTACACCTAAACACAAATATCAACTAATTACATATTCAAATCCTGCATGTTAATTCTATGAATTCTAAAACCTAACTAGTAAAGAGACTAAGTTATTTAACAAGTACCTAGATTTACCTAATTTATAATCTAATAGTTTTAAGAAAGAGTCTAGCTAATATTGTTAGATGATGAATTAATGTACCAATTTTCCAAGTGTTTTTGATGTTTAAAATGAATGGAACCAATATAGTTAATGGGTTTATTTTTTTATGTCAAAAAAAGAGTTAATGTTTCTATATTAACTTCCTAATACCTAACTTAATACCTAAAACATTATTACATCTTCAAAATATTTTCATTATTGCACAAAATAAAATAAAAATTGACAATTCATGTATCGTGTTTTGAGTTGAAATGTTCTCAAATTTGCCATTTTCGATAAACTTTTCAGTTTCTTAAACTGATAATTTGAACAAAATATTTTAATACTCTACACATAAATTATATCTACAAATATTCTCATTATTCCATAGAATAAAAAAGAAAATTACTGTTAATAGTATTATGATTGAATTAAATGACATGTTTCCCATATTGGCCATGTTCAACAATGATCTTTAATTTCAATCTGATAACAGTAACGATTCTTGGTATTATGTTCTCCAAGTCTGCCATGTTGCAAACAACAGAAAACATAATACCAAGATCACCACCTTTACTAAAATAAAACTCAAAACCTTTGTGGCATAATATCACCTAGTATTTTATAAAATGACTGACTATTATTGTTCAATTACATAAAACTTACTATAGTACATCTAATTTAAAGCCTATTCATGTCTATAGTTGCATTGTACCTAAAGTCCATTTAAATTATTGTTTTATCAAAAATAGAGTTTAACTGTCTAAAATTTGGTTGTATCTAAGCTATCTATCCACACAGTTTGTAATATAAGTAATATATAGATCTCTGCACTCTGTAAACAGACACAGTTCATGAACTCTGTCAACTTAAACATATTGACAGAGTTTATTAACTCTGTCAACTTGGACATGTTGACAGAGTTCATGAACTCTGTCAACTTGGACATTGACAGAGTTCATGAACTCTGTCAACTTGGACATTGACATAGTTCATGAACTCTGCCAACTTGGACATGTTGACAGAGTTCATGAACTCTGCCAACTTGGACATGTTGACAGAGTTCATGAACTCTGCCAACTTGGCCATGTTGACAGAGCTCATGAATAAAACAAGCCTGCATATAAATAGGATATGTTCTTTCCAAATAAAATTACTGTCCTACTTTAATTTTCTTTTCTAAACACAGCAAAATACAACAATTTCAAAAAACAACTTAACACTAACAATATTCCTTTTATATTTAAATTTACATCATTTTCAACATTCAATACGTCCAAACTCCAACAACTCTGCGGAACTAGACAGAGTCCATGGACTCTGCCCAGCTGGACAGAGTCCATGGAATCTGTCCATTGACACAGCCGACACATAATTAAAGCAAAACGATTACAAGAAATATAAATTGAAGAGAATTACAAAAATATATTCTCCTTTCCAAGTTGACAGAGTTAATGAATAAAACAAGCCTGCATATAAATATGATATGTTCTTTCCAAATAAAATTACTGTCCTACTTTAATTTTTTTTTTTAACACAGCCAAATACAAAAATTTGAAAAAACTTAACACTAACAATATTCCTTTTATATTTAAATTTACATCATTTTCAACATTCATTACGTCCAAACTCCAACAACTCTGCGGAACTGGATAGAGTCCATGGACTCTGCGGAACTTGACAGAGTCCATGGACTCTGCCCAACTGGATAGAGTCCATGAACTCTGTCCAACTGAGCAGAGTAAATGGACTCTGCCCAGTTGGATGAGTCCATTTACTCTGCCCAGTTGGACAGAGTCCATGGACTCTGTCCATTGACACAGCAGACACATAATTAAAGAAAAACGATTACAGGAAATATAAATAGAAGACAATTACAAAAATTTATTCTCCATACCTCCAAAACGCAACCAAAACGAAAGAAGGCAAATTGAAATCTGCCCGAACACAGCGCAAAATCCGAATTCGAAACACCCGAGACGGCCGTCGCAGACGAATCGAAAGACCTACATTAACAACATCAGCTTCAATAAGACTTCCCACAATAACAGTATCAACTTCAATACGCAACTTTAAAACAGAAAAACACATTTTCAAAATCGAAAAACGAAAACTCATATCTCTGCAAACACCGCGTCGATCGATCGCCAGCTACAGCACCTCAAAAACGTTCAACCTGCAGGTGATGAGAACGTCCAACGCCCGAAACGATAATACAAACACCCAGAACAGAGGGAACCTCACTTACGTGCAGGTGACGAGAACGGCTACTTTCTCACAAAGGATAGGCAAATGGGCGGGCTACGACGAACAACAAATTATGCGCAGGGTGGCGGATCAACAACACACGCCTGCAACCAACCGGCTTGCAAACAAGCGACAAGGCGGACAGATGACAGAGCGTAAGGGCCCCTATCGGTGCAACACGGGTCCACGCAAGCAGAGAAAATGACAGGTGAGGGGCCACGACCGAGCTTTTATTGCGAACAATTGTTCGGCCCAACACTTGTTCGGCCGAACAATTATTCGGCCGAATAATTGTTCGGGCCGAACAAGTGTTCGGCCGAACAATTGTTCACACCGCCGTGAGTTTCCTCCGTCTGGCTAAAACAATGCACATATTTCGAGGCCTCCATTAAGTCTAATGGTGGCCCGTTAACTGTTATTCGGCCGAATAAATACTAAGTTATTCGGCCGAATAAGTTTAATTATTCGGCCGAATAAATATATTATTCGGCCGAATAATTGAACTTATTCGGCCGAATAACCTCCGCTAATGTTCTTCCACCGCCGATTCTCACCAAACTGTTACCCACCTTCGCGTTTCCACCCTGAGCCAATCATTCTCCTCTTCATCGGAATCAAAATCTCTTGTATTACCAATGCACATATCAAAAAGACAGTGTCTCTTCAAGAATGCAATCATCTTTGGTTTCCATTCGTCATAGTTGAATGGAGTAAGAATATTTTGTGAAGAAGAAGTCTCCATCTTTGCATTAGCGAATGCACATGGAGGAAGTAAGAAACTTGCAGATCACACACAAACAAACACTATGTTTTCAGCATTTCATGCACATGAGTGAATGCACATGAGATTTTGCATGTCGCTGCTGAAATATATTGGTGAGCAATTCACTCAATCTTCATGTAGAACACCGGTAGAAAAGAGATCTTGTCTCTGCAATGGCTCTGATACCATGTAAAATTAGTCACAGCAGATCTAATGAACAAGTAAATCAATCACAACAGATGAACATAGAAAATATGGTGTAAAACTGTGTAAAACATGCACAGTGCTCAATATCCCAATAAGGGTGAATAATTACAATACAGTAATTTGACAATGTGTGAGCAATTCGAATTGACTAAGTAGGCCATTCGAATCACTGAATGGAGTAGCTTGACTCCAACTAGGAGTCCTCATCATCAATCAGTGGTGGTCATCAATGCATAAGAACCAGTCATCCAGGTGTCAATCTGAGTCTAACTGAGTGTAACATGTGTAACTGAAGTGTGTAGCACTGATATAGGGAAGGAGGCTCAGTGGAGGGAGCATGGGAGGCTTAACTGAAGTCAGAACAAGTCATATAGTCAATCTGGAGGTCCATCGGAGTGAAACAGTCAGTCAGGAGTGAAACTAGCCTCAAATCAAGGAGAATCGGAGCTAACTGAGTGTAACTGAAGTGGTAGGTGAAGAAGTGTGCCCTCCTCTGGCAGTAGGTGAGAAGAGGGCGCCTTCATGACTAGAAGGGCTAAAGAACTGATGTAAGAAGCTCCCGGGTGCTAGAATAAGGTGGCTAAGGTGCTGGAGGCATCAACCTGGTGACTGGGATGCATGCAAAATGCATGCAAACACTAGAATTTGCATGCAAACCCTAATTGCATGCAAGGTCCTGAAAATGATGATGTGGATATCCGAACAATATATCCTAAAATGCATTTTATTGGAATAAATTCATTAATAAAAATTGATTTAATTTTTCCTGAAAATTCTAATATTTCTTTTGTAGGGAGGTCAACTATGTCGATAGGTGATTTGGGATACTTTACACCTGTTATGAATAAACATTTAAATATGCATCGAAAATTCTTGCAAAATGATTATGGAACGTATTAATATTGACATTGGAGAAAGCTACATTAATATTGGGAAGCAATAGATGTAGGGCATGACATTTATTGCAACATATTGAATTAAATGTTTGAATAGTCTTAGATTTCAAGCTCTTTTTTCATATGATCAACATCAAAAGATGGAAAATCTATCAGTTGCCATTACACTAAAATTTGAAGAAGATAGATTAAGATTGATCAATATGTCATCTATCTATTTTTTATCATCATTTTTCATATTTATCCTCATTTCTTAAAATTCACATTTTTCATTATTCAACATTCTTACTTAATTAGTATTTAGCATATTCCTTATGTAACTTATGAAGTGGCCTTCTTGATATTACTTTCTCTATATTATTAAGATACTTAGTAAATTTCAAATGGTGAGATTCATCTCAAACATATACACATATACATAACATCGATCATCTACAATTTCACATGATCGTTTGTGACTACAACTAGCCTAGATCCATCTTATCTCTAGATCTATTGAGCATCGATAGGGATAACATCTTTCAAGGTGTAAACCTCTTCTCTAATTTTTCACTCTTAAAAAAAGTATATACCTCGAAGAAGTATATCCTTCTCAACACTTGATAGATTTGAAGTTAAAATAAATCTAAAATAATAATACAATAAATTCCTTCCAAAATATTATTTAATTTTTATAAACTTTTAAATTATTAAGTATTAAAAAAATCCAATATTTCAATCTATCCCATTAAAAAAATATATATAACCTATGTCATACAAACTAAGCAAGATGTTTACCTAGTTTTTATGTCAAACCCCATAAAACCCCATCGAGGTAATTGGAATTCTAATAACTTCACCTATTATGTCGATGCCCATAAAGCTAATCATAATTCCAATAATTTGACATAACATTGAAACTAATATGTTTAAACTAAATTAACAATGAATCCTCTTTACTATATCGATAAAAGTGATTAAGCTTTTTCAATATATGTAATGAATTCTAATTATGCATGTCTTTGACATTGTAAGATTATAGTTATTTTTAATTTATATAAAATAAAATTTGATAAATGAGTTTTCTAGTTTTCACGAATTCATTTAATAAAAATAATTAAAATACATGTATTTATGAATTTATAAAAAATATCTTCATATTTTAAAATTTTTAATTCATTCTTCTAATAAATTTATTTACTAGTATAATAGTATTATATTATATTTGAAAAATTTGCACATTGTAAAAAAAAACTTCATATCAATAATAATAACAAAAGTCGGGATTTCATATAATTTTATTTAAGTGTCATGATCTAATTATCTAATTATTTAATACCGGTATATCAAATTATATTTTGAAAAAAAAGAAACACTTCTATATAAACTTACATAGTATTTATTAGCTTTTTACAATGATTTATAGATTGATTATTGATTAACATAGTCATCTATAAAAACACGGATAATGATATTTATAAGCGTATCAATATTAAGTTACCGACAAATGGATTCACAATAGTAGTAGTATATCTCTAGAACATGGAGCAATCATTTAACAAATGTACTTCTACCTTACATAGTGTGCACCACATTTCCTCCCTTGTACTCTACTTTCCCTTCATCGGCTCTTGAATCTACGTAGACAAAGTTGTTAGATGAGACTAGAACTACACCAATCTTGGAATAGATGATCAACCAATCCACTGATGGACTCCAACCACATTGCAAACTCTAATTCTTATAACTACATCAACAATTGTTGTTGTAACAACGGTATCTATAGGTGAGGTTGCGTACTAATTAAAACTATTTTTCCTAAACAGTTTACATTCCTCGAGGGTAGACATATACATAACACAATTGGCATTGCATAAGAAGTCCTACACTCAAAACAAACTAAACATCTTCCAATTGTGGTCATCAAAGCATATCTCACCAAGGCATATGATAGAGTTAATTGGACCTTCCTTAGACTAGTACTCATTCAGATTGGTTTTGATCTCCCCTTTGTGAATTGGATACTTTCATGTGTGCAATCAGTCATCTTTGCAGTGGTCATTAATGGATCTGCATAAAAAAATTTCACGCCAGGCATAGGTTTAAGGCAAGGTTGCCCACTTGGCCCCCTAATTTTTCTTCTTATTATAGAAGGTCTCAGCCGAATCTTCTCTAGAGCTAGAGATAATGGAACCCTTAAAGGTTTTCATTTTGGGGGATCTATACATATCACTTACCTTTTATTTGGCGATGATTTCTTACTCTTCTCTGATGGATCCCAAAGGGATATTAATAAGCTTAAACCACTGCTTGGTCTATTTTCGGAAGCTACAGGTATGAACTGAAATCATAGAAAATCTATTATCTCATTCATGAATCTCAACTCTGTGATAACTAATTGGATTTCCATCCAGTTTGATTTTGAAATATGTGATCCTTCTATGGGGCTTAAGTACTTAGGGTTTCATACTAAGCCTAATGATTACAATAAAAAGGACTGGGCTTGGCTAATCTATAAAGTTGAGAACAAGTTGAATCAATGGTGTAATAGATGGCTTAGTAAAGATGGCATGTTTGTGCTCCTGAAATTGATACTTGAGGGCCTACCTATGTACTGGGTTACATTGGCTCATGTCCCCACTAGTGTTTTAGATTGTATTAGAAAGCTTTCTTTTAGTTTCCTTTAGAGAAGGCAACTCATTGGGGTTCTTGTAGGAGGAATACTTTGGTTTCCACTTTAGGATTTTCACCCATTCCATTTCATCCATTCTGCTTTGATCCTGTTGGATTTACAAGTTTGTTGACTCATGTTTTTCCCTCTTGTGTGAAATAAAAGGTCCTAAATCTACCCCACTAGATAAGTCAATTTAAGTAAACAAATCCATCTATTCCATTGTTATTTTTACCCACTGAATACCTCATAATTGAGGAAAATTACTAGAATAATTCGACCACTGAGAGAGTATATGAAGAAGTTGTGATCGTGTTGTTCTTTATTCACTGGTGGGATATTTCCGTTAGGCGTAGAGGAAATTCCCTCTACCCCTAGTGAAATAATGGATTTAACTAAGCGAGCTAGGACACTCGAGCACTAAGTCAATAGTGAGAACAATGAAAAAACATTCCATTGGATATCATGGAACATAATTACCCTCCTAAAATTACTGGGAGGATGGGAGCTAAAGCACCATATATATTTCTGCAAGGCCCTTGCTACAAAAGAAATATGGATATTGGTTTGTGGAAAAGGATTATGGGTTAAGGTGATATATCAGAAATATATTTTCACTCTAAATATCTTGGAATGGATAAGCTCTAGCCACAAAGAGACTAAGAATATATCTATGATGTGGAAATCAATGCTATCTGCAACTAATATTATCGGGGACTGTCTTTCATGGAAGATTGGAAACGATAGAAGTATCAGGTTAGGTGTTGAATTTTGGATTGGTAGCTCCAATTTTCACATATTTCCCGAAGCTATGATTGAAGCCGTCATAGATAGAGGGTTTATATTCTTATATCATATTCAAGACTCTCGTACGACCACTCCTCTCCAACAAGAATGGATCTTCTTAAATTTTCTGGGATTCAGAGGAGAGGATAAAGTTATATGGAATAGACTTATTAAATCTCTTGAATAATGCAAAATCAGAATATTGGATGAGGAGGATACTATCCTATGGATAAAAAATAGCATAGGTGGGGATTACGTTCCTAAACTTGGCTACCAAGTCCTTTGTGAAGAAGGAGAATACCTCCCTGCACCAGAATGGTGGCATCAGGACATATGGAATCTAAAATCCCCCCTAAAGACCTTCCTCTTCATGTGGCTCACACTTGCAGGTAAAATCACTGTTTGGAATCACCTCTCTAGCTTTCTTGGTTTTGGGCCAAGCAGATGCACATTATGTAAAGCTGAAGAAGATTTTATTAATCATATCTTCATAAAATGTCCATATATGATTGAGATGTGGTATTAGTTCTCCACGGCCATTGGAGTTCCATTCACGTGGGACGCTGATGGGATTAAAGAAGCATTCCACAGCTGAATGCATAATCCTTCTTACAATGCATACAAAGCTCTCCCGGACTCGCTGATTTGGGGGGCATGGTTGTCCCTTAATAAGATGATCTTCCATAATTTATACTTAAGACCAAACATCTACGCAACCAAGAGCTTAGCTATTATAAAGCACTTCCCTTAATCACAAGTTGTTAATAAAAGTGGTAGTTCTATAGTTGAACAGATTGATAAGACGAAGGATTGGTGTTAATTTGACGTAGCTGCACATGGAAGACCAATAAGTGGGGATACAAGGGGAATTTTTTTCTTATCAGATTGTCACTTTTTAAAATTTGCAACAAGTATTGGATTAGCCAGTAATAACAAGGTTAAATTATATGCACTCCTTATCATTGGTACTCAAACTTGTAATACACTTCGATGTTAATACAATCCAAGTTTGTAGAGACCTTCTTCTTGTGATAGACTGGCTATCCAAAAAAATACCGCCAAAGAATATCCATCTAAGGCCTCTCTATGAGGATATTTGTCAGGCCTCTACACTATTCCAAGAGATATCTTATCACCACATATACAAGGATAGGAATACTCAAGAAGACCATAATTCTAAAAAGGGTTTAGAATTTGTTGAATGCTCATCTATTGTTTGGGAGACCAATAATGACATAATCAAAGAGTTGGATCCAGGACCTCCCCTCTTTTAATACTCTACCCATGTTCTCATGGGTAATTTGGATTATCATTTTTTTTTGCAATTGTACATGAACCAGTTTTCTATAAGAACTTGTGATACACTAATAGACTATTTTAACTGAATCCTTATGAAGGATACTAGATTTAATTTTTTATACTATTTTTTATCACTCTACAAATAGGCCACAATATGATGATGAATATGTGTAAAGCTTTTCTAGCCAATGAACAATATAGTTCTGAATTTTATAAATTCAAACTGTGATTTTTTTCAAGGAAAAAAAAAATGAAAAGCTTACCTAGTTAAATATTTTAAGAACACCATTACCACCAACTCCAATAAAAATAAAGTAGAATTTAAAACCTCCATGTTAAATGTTAATTAACCAAAGAATCTCTACCTAAAAGTAAGAGAGATAATAGATCACGTTTCGAACTCAATAATGCATTATTAATAAAATATTTTGGACAAAACACGTGTGTAACTCTAAATAGTATATTGAGTAAATCAAATAGTACACATAGATACAAGGTTCATATCCAACACTAAATGTATTGAAATATGTTTGGCCAAAACACTAGTGAAGCTCCAAACAATGTATCGAGTAAATCAAATAGTGTCCACACATATATACAAGGTTCATATCCAACACCAAATGCATTGAAGTGTGTGTCATTGTGGAAGTGATCAACTATCAAGTCTTAATTTGACATCACAATAGTTAGACTTTATCCATTATTCTTATAAAACTTATATTTAAAATATGGTTTTATATATTTTAAAAATCCATAATTATTTACATAAATTATTATACAAACTATATTTTAAATATAGCTATAAAAATATACAATTATTTGCATAAATTATTATAAGCACTTCCGTCACAAAAGTGATATAGTTGAAATATAGTTGAAAACATTTAAGTAATATGTATCCCAATTTTATTTTGGGCATTTTAATGATTATTAAACATTTTGAATAAGTCAATGCATTACCATGTGCAAAATGAAAATAGATTGAGAAAGGTTTCAACTTTGTAAGTAGGTATTTACAGGAATTGAATTGTATGTAATTTACCAGATTTTAATATCATTTTATAAACTCAATGCATAAAAACAAATATTTATGAAATGCATAACTCAAAGTACCTAATCTATTGCTTCATAAATATATGCAGCTTTAAGGTGCACTATACAACTAAAAGTCTCTAACATTAAAAGGTTTATGTCAAAATTATAACAACAAACACTTTGAACCTAAAGCTTCATTCCCTAAAACAACCATGCATAAACTTCAACATGGTATCCCAGGAAAATAATTTCATTTTATATTTACTCCAAAAATAAATAACATTACAAACAATGTTAGAATGTTTCTTCACTGTTTCTTGAGTATCGTGAACATGGTAGAGAATAAAACTTGAAAACTACCATCTTACTAAACTTCTTTCACAGCCATAGTATATGGAAATTAATCATTAATATGAACTATATTAATAAAATGGATGACAATTTTTCACAAATTATTGTATGTCTAGATTTTATATATCAGAATTTTAATTTGGTAAACAAATGATTAATTTAGTTTCCACAAGAAAATTATGAAAATAGTAAAAAAACTACCAAAAATTCATATGTTATGTTGTGGAAAAAATTGCACAAGTGTGCACTCCTCTACTTGGTAAGGGGTTAGGCCTTGTAGGTTGTAGCAAGACCTTGGTCCTTGGATCCCCTATGTGTGCTTGTCCTCCAAATGATCCTGTAAGAGATTGTTAGTGGAATTCACATGAAATAAAGAAAATTGAACAAAATACGATAAAAAGGGAATAGGGGGAAGAATGCAAACTCCAAAAATAATCCAAGGTATGCAAAAACACTTTGTATTTCCCAATGGTCAAGCTATACAACACCTAAGAGGTGTGGGCTTCAAGGTAAGCCAACAGTTTCCCTTAGGGAGGCCTTTTTTTCCAAACTATATGCTAAGTGGATGGTAGAACAATGGAGAGAAACTCTTGCACCTTGGAGGAAGGTGGCAAGAGAGCTTGGGAATGCTTACAAATGTAGGGAGAGGTGAGCTATGAGGAAGCTCCAACATAAATCCAACAGCATAAGCTTTCTCTTCTTTATCCCTATAAAATTCATGCCAATGGCTTCCTTTTATAGGCCAAGAGGTGGCCAAGAAACAACTAGATCCAAATTTGAACTCATACACTCCATGAACTAGTTCCAAGGTACAACAAGGGGGTTATTTAATGCCACCAAGTGTTTGAGGAGCTGAATTTGAATCCTTGGAGGTGATGGAACCTTCATTGCATCGTGGGAAGTAGGTGGTCCTATTGTTTTGACAGTAGCACGATTGTCGAAGGAATAACTGCATGAATATTGCGTGGGAACTGAACTGATAACATGTGTTGTAGCACGGGTTAACAATGGTTCAACTACACGACCTCTTCTTTTGATTGGTCTTGGGCACTTTGGACTCATGTTGTCTTTTGGATTTGTTGAGGATGCCTTTGGCGAATTGCATTATTTATGTTGATGACGCCTTACTGCAATAATCATTGAAATGTCACATGTGTGCAAGATTTAGGCGTTAACATGTTCGATAATCCCTTCCTTTCAAAAATTGTTATAGTGAAGTGCTACATTAAAATTTCTATAAAACATATAAAGAGGCACCACTGCTAAGAACCTTGCCCTTTTTGACCTACTATGAGCAATTTGTGATTCAACTTGAAAAAATAAGAGGAATGTAAAACCTAAATTTGTAATGTTGAAAGAAAATAAAAACATAGGCATACACCAATCAATGATCAAGTTGGCTACAACCTTAATATCTTTAAATTTTATGTGTACCATTAACAAAAATCACATACCTACATGGTATAATAATTCATTTTTTATAAGAAAATACACATTGGGTTAGTAATAGTAATTGTGGTTAGCTGTTGAGTTGCATTACATTCAAATATTTCAAAGAAAGAAAAAAATTACGAGTTTGAAAAATTATTTCAAAACAAGAGAAAGCTGTGTTGCAGCATATCCCTGCCAAAAGGCCTTTGAGAAAGCAAGTCGTTGAGACTTAAGGGATAGCCACCCACCAAGGTTTTTTCTTTCATATATGAATAAGAGATTGGTACTGGGTGCAAGTCCTAAGTCATTTTGACAAAAGAGTAACCTTGACCACAAAAAGCTTAGCTAACCAAGGTTAACTAGTAGTTCGTCAAACCATCTCACCCATGAAAGGAGGCTTCTTGTGATGCTTTTGGATTTGAAAGGAAGCACTTTCGAAAGAGAGACCAAATAGTTTAGTAGAGCATCACCATGATTGTAAACTTTCTCTTCACGTTCATTCTTGCCCATGCATTTTTCGCCATGCTCTACCACATGAAGTACATGTTGTTTAGAGCATCACCATGATTGTAAATAGTTTCTCTTCATGTTCATTGTTTCCCATGCATTTTTTGCCATGCTCTGCCACATGAAGTACATGTTGTTTCTCTTCTTTGAAGGCAGAGTGGTGGTGATGATCACTTTCATTTATTGGATGAGCTCCTTGAGATAAACAAGTGCTAATTGAGGAGATGGGGATTGTGTGGAAGGAACATTGGTATTGGAAAAGATTCCAAGAAGAAGACAACACAGCCATAAAAATACCATTTGTTGACAAATTGCCAAAGATACATTTTGATTTGAAATATTGGCACAAAACTCCATGTAATGTAGAGAATTGACTAAGTGTGGTCAAGTGGTTTTGACTAACTAATTGGGATGACATTGGGTGATCAACTTTGATCACATCAACATACTTATTTTATGAATATTGGTGATGCACTCAACTAACCTAGAAACATAATCCAACATATGAATCACCCACCTCCTCAATATCCCAGTAAATCACCTCCTTAACATCCTAGTGAATTCAACAAGCCAAGCCACTTCACAACAAGAAAAATGGTAGCTCCATCATTCAGGTGATTACTAAACTTTCCTTAACTACAGTTTTGTGAAACAAAACCTAACTCCTCTAACTCCAGTGTTTAAGTCCAGTCCCTATTTCACAAACCCATGTATTAAGAAAGCTCCCCTCATAAGCAATATCAACTTGAATTGGAGGGAATTCAAGTGGTTGGATGTTGCTACAAACAAAGGGTCTACAACTTAATTGCCATGAAAAGGGTCCAAGCCCCCAACTAGCCAATTAGTGATGCAAACAAGCACATGTTTTTGGGTTGGCAATCAATATGGAATTCACTTGAATTATGTTGGTGGAGTGGATTCAAGAAATTAGTTTTATGTTTATTATATATCTGTAACAAAAAACCAAAAGAAAAAAGAAGTTAGAGTTTTGCACAATTGCCTTCAAAGCCATGGAAGAACATGCCAAAATGCAAGAAAAAACATGAGTGAGAGAGTGTCATGTGTCTCAAATGTTTACAACGACTAGTATCATTTTAGGATATTTCTAAAATAATTTGTGGAATTGTAGACTCCAACTACCTGGTATTCTAAACTTGGTGACCACGTGTACATTTGTATTAAAGTAAGATTTATTTTCATTTGAATGGTTAGCAATAAAAATATTAGCGAGAATGGAATTGAATATAGGTTTAACAACAAAAATTATTTAGATTTAAAACTGCTTTCATTATTTGTATTTTAATTTTTGTTATAATTTTTAAAAGATTGAAATGAAAAACAAAAATGATTTTACCCTTATAAAAAAATCTTCTTATGAACTAAATTTATATTAATTTTAATGTAATATTTATATAAGTATCATTTATTTATATATGACACCATTATTATTAATGTAATGTAATATTGGTAGTGACACCATTATTATTAATGTAATGTAATATTGGTAGTGACACCATTATTATTATATAGTACTAAAATCATTACCATTAGTGCTAAAATTTCCGTTAGCCTAATGATCAATGATTTAAGCTTTACGAGTTCATGATTCTCGTTCTTTTAGTGTCTACAAGAGAATTTATTAATGGAAACATAAATTTACTGAACTAACATTACCTGCAAATAGTCCAAAAATGCTTCATTACCATGACACGGGATTAATCCGACATACCAGATCAGGTATACTAAACGGAAGCTTCGATAGGTCATTGGAACCATTGGTAGAAGCATAATCACTACAAGACCAAAATTTCGCTTCAAATTTATCAATTAATGGATAATAAGAACTGAGGGCCGCACAGCTTCCGAATCAGAAGAAGCTAAAAAGAAGAAAGGGGTCACATCCACTACAATACAAGAAGAAGCAACAGCCTTAACTTAACAGGGAAGTTCGCGAGAGCTGTTACGTATGGGATCATTAGTATGAAAATCTGACGGATAGTTTATTCGAGGATCGGGGAGATCTTGACAAAAGACATAATCACACAACTTAAGAGAATTAGTCGACCAAAAATAGACTACTCGCTGTCTCGATGGCTTGATTAAATTAAAGTTTGAATATATCAAATGTTAAGTCTCATAACCAGAGATCATGGTCTGCTAAATTAATCCGTTGGTGGGCATACAATGAGTTTTTAATCAGCGTGAACCTGAGTTCAAATGAAAGAATGAACGCATATTGGTAAGTACGGATGTAGGTGACTATTGGTTAAACACAATCAATGGGATTTTGATACCATTAAGTCGATACTTGGATCACTATGAGTTCGGATCTTACAAGGGATCACCGCCCGTAATCGGGCTGTGCGATTAATTCAGTTCATGTGCAGTATTTTTAATGTAGAATTGTTGTTGTAATATGAAGGATGGGGAATTCATTTACACAATACTGAGTTTTGAAATAGAGTTCAAAAATCTTGATATACAAATTTTTAGCGATTTGAAATATAGAGCCATGATCCTTGGGATCCACAAAATAATGCAAATAATTTTAACACTTCAAGTATAGGTATTCAGTTCGCATTTGTTCAACTAACTTTGGGTATCTTTCCTCTAAACATAAAAGTATGTGAAAACCTACAACTTAAATTCAGTTGCATTCAATAATTCCATACTCATGCAATGTTTGGCAAACCTTCGCTACAGACTGTGCAGTCAGTGTCTAAGTTTCTTAACCAACCGTGACAAAATTTACAAGCAACAGAAGTAATCTGCCACAGATCACATGGCTTTTGCATGGGTTCCTTATAGTTGTATCAATATTTAAACACTCGATCTAGATTGGGTCGAGTACGTAACAAAATCATACCTTCAATTTTAAAGGTTGAGATAGCAGAACTACAAAATCATACACCTAGCTAATACGTAGATCGAAACCGCTTGGTCCCATCTGTCTATTCATAATAGATTTCGAAATGGAATACTTTAAAACTTTTCAAAGGAATTGTTCAAGCTATCATTCGGTTGTAACTGATAATTAAAGTAAAAATATATTAAAGCTTTTACACAATCACGACGCAAATCAAAATTGCTTAATCATATCACTCTGTTCAGAGAATATTTTGAAATAAAATACTTTAAAACTTGCAAAGGAATCGTTTGGGGTATCATTCGGTTGTAATTGATAATTAAAGTAAGAATATATTAAGCTCATACAGAATCGTGATGCATATCAAAATTGCTTAATTGTATCAGTCTGTTCAGAACAGATTTTGGAAATAAAATACATAGAAGAAAGATTTGCAAGGAAATCGCTCAATATTTCATTATGTCCGTAACTGATATTTCAAAGTAGAATATAATTAAAACTTATACACATACCATTGCGGATCAATATCGTTTACTCATAAGCTTTTAGGTTTTCTGTTGGTTTGGATGCACTGTGCGGAGAGGAAAATGATGATGCGGCGGTCGTTCCAAAGCCGAGCTTAAAATATTTTGCTTTTGGATGCCAAGCTGAAGCCCAGGGTAATGAAATGAGATGGAATGATAGTACAAGACCGGATCACATTGCACCCAACAGGATAGGACAGGACATGACACATGTAATTTTTTGGTTTTTTTTTTTAAATTATTTATATTTATTTTTAAATTATAAAAATAAAAATGAATTCTCCAGGGATTTATGTCCCATCGGAGTTGTACTTGTCCAATCAAAAAATCAAAATCTCATATTTTAAAAATTATTAAAATTATTTTTATTTTTCACAATATTATGTTTAATATTAAAAATATTCAAAACATTGCAAAACTATTAACAAATTTTGTTTCAAAATAAAAACTAATACAAATAAAAAACTTTGACTTCTTAATGAAAAGTATATCCCTGTCTTGACAGGGATAATAACATTTCAAAAAAAATAATCCATCAATATAATAAAATAAATTTTAAAAACAACTAATCCACTAATAAATAAAACATAAAAATTAGTTAAATATTTATTATTTAATATAATATCTATATAGAACAACCACAAACATTTTGAAGAAAACTATATTAATCAATAAAATGAAGAAAAAATGAAACTTTTTCGAATGGCTGAATACATCTCATGAGCTCCATATTAAATAGACAATTGGAATGTGCTATGGAAATAAGATAGTTTGGTATATGCATATCAAATTTTAGTAATAGCATTAATTTTTCTTAATGATATATTATATCTAATGTATTTAAATTTAATTAATTTTTTTAATAATATAATATTTAGGATGCATATTTAAAATTTAGATTAATAATTTTAATTTTATATAAAAAAATAATATATATTTTTTTATTAATAATTTTATAAATATATATATAAAAAAAACACAATTACTTTGTATTAAAAAACTATTATTATGAAAGAATTTTACATATAATTGATCATTATTCATATTTTCTAAAAGAACTATCAAAGACAATCAAATTATGTGCAATCCCTAAAATAATTATCAAAGACAATCAAATTATGTGAAATCCCTCAAAATAGGCTTTACAAATTTAAAAAAATCAACCACCTATCTAAATTATACCAAAAAGAGCTTTTAGCATTCTAAGAGTTTACTCCATAGACAAGAAACTTCAAAAATATATGTTTGCAAGTATTTGAAAAAGGGAAACGTTATATACGACTTAATTTGCTTTATTAGGTGCGAAGGTTGTCTATAAGTTGAAGAATAAACTTTACAACAATCAAAACATCCATTATATTATGTTTCAAGAGCATGGTTCTTAATAGTAGTATAAGGGAAATAATATTTTTATTTATTTATTGTTATTTTTAATAAATTTTAATTATGTTTAAAATAATATATTTATTGAAATATAATTTAGATATTATTAAACTAAGATATTATAAGGAGGTTATTAATCTTAATTTGGAAGGTCAGAATTATCTTTCTCGATAATAACTAGTTTAAAGAAAAAATGAATATAGCCAAGATTAAAATGAACTTTCATGAGCTCCATAGCGAAATAGGTGTTAGTCTATTCCCAAAATTTCGTGGGAGGAAAGGGTTTGTTATCTTTGTGAGTCTATGAGCATTGAGGATAAAAATCACTTTCTCTTAGAGTGTCCTATTTACACCCACATTAGATATGAGTTTCATAGTATTTGCTACAATACAAACCTTTCTAACCTCTTGACTTACCAAAACTATAGTGATCTTGGAAAGCTTCTTTCTAAACTTTTTGAGGGCAGGAACAAAAGTTTAAAGCAAACCAAGTAATAACTTTCTTATGGTTTGATAGACCAAAATTGGTTTCACTTAATGTTAATCATCATCATCATCATCATCATAAAATGTAATTAAAAATATTTAATTTAAATATTTATTTAAAATAATATATTTATTTAAAAATAATTTAAATATTATTAAAAATAGTTTAAATATTATTAAAAATATAATTTAAATATTTATCCAATCAAAAGGAGACTATGTCACTATCATAGTTGATTATTAAGATATCTATTTGATTGTAAATAAGAATTACTCTATTTGTACCTAATTACCACACAAATTACTAACAAAATAACACAAAAATAAGAAACAATTACAATTTTCAAAACTTCAATGGTATCTTATTTAAGATGTGGTATCTTATTTAAAAAGTGTGTTGTATTACATATTATTTGATTTATATGGTATATTTATTTTAATTTAAAATATTTTTAGAATGGTAAAAATAGTATTAATAATTAAATATTAAATATTTTTAATTAAAAGAAGTAAAATTGATGATAAAAATGTTAAATATTATTTATAAAAATAAAAGGAAATTTATATATAAATTTGGCCAGTTGGACTTTTTTCTTATGGTTATGGGATGAAGAGTTATCCTCTCCACTTCAGTTTTATTTCTATAAATGTTATAGAAAGAATATTATGAATACAATGTTGTAATAAATTCGATTATTATTAATTTGGCTTTCTCACTTAAAGAATATAAAGTTTATCTTAAATACAATTTTCAAAATAAAATAAAATGCCTAAAAATTATACCAAACTACTTACCATATATATAAAAACCAACTTAAATTTTTTTAAATAAATATTTATCTTATATTCTACTTTTTTTTCAGTGAAAAAAACATACTATTGTTATTTATATTGATAAATCAAATAGTACAACGATATTGCTATATACAACACAGTTCTGGAATAAATCCAAACATCTCTATCCATCTTTTCCAATAATTACAAAATTTCAAAAAATATAACCTACTGTTCTTTCCAATATATTATCGACAAAATTATTGTCTAAATATTAACTTTACTCCATAAAGTAAATAGAACCATTGGAATCCAGCTGAGAATTATGGAATTCCTCCCATAATAATACTCCTTCATTTATCTCCAATGCCTGTTTTGAAAGAGCATCCGCCAGTGTATTATTTTCCCTGAAGATATGCTGCAATGATATGGTATAAAACTGTTGGAGTTCAACCTTGATTCTCTCACACCATTGATAAAGAGCAGCCACCTGAAGATTGTATTCTCCCATAGCCCATTTGATAGTTACGCGAGAATCGCCAAATATATTGACATCTACCAGACCAAAGATATTGGCCACTTTGATAACCATCCATAATGCCATCAATTCTGCCTTCATGTTCGTTCCTCTTCCACATTTCAACTTAAGTGTGAAGAAATGATCCTTATTAAGATAAATCACTCCACCTGCCACACAATGACCCAGTACTGCAGCTCCATCAAAAAAGAGAACTGGTTTGTCCACCTGAAGATCTAGTGGAATGACATGCCTTGTTTTAGTACCAACCTATTTCTGTTGATAAATACCAAATTGTTGTAAACTGGAATTACAAACCATCAATATATTAGGTGATAGGTTGTCGAATATAGCACAGTTTCTCATATGCCAAATACTCCAGCATATAAACACATGAAGAATATCAATGAGACCATGTGATTTAGTCCAATTATACATGCTAGAAATGAAATCCCCATTGGCCCAGGTATTATCGATCCTTAAAGTGTTACAAACACTGTCCCAAATATTCTTAGTAAACTCACACTCTAGAAACAGATGTGTAACACATTCAGCTTCAGCCTTACACAGAATGCATATGTTGGGGCCTATCCATCCCTTCCAGATTAGATTATCCCAGGATTTTAATTTGTTCATAAATACAAACCATAAAAAACATTTCAACTTAATAGGGAACTACCATTGCCATATTTTCATGTACCACCAATGACTAGGGAGAATACATTTCTGTCTAATAATAATCTTATAAGCCTCCTTAGCCGTCACCATACCTGCCTTCTCATTCCCCCACCCTACTAATTTATCTTCTTCACCAAAAGCTCTGCAACCTGCCTCATTTAAAGACTTGATATAATTGTCCCATAAATCTGCCACATTACCAACCATACCCAAATCTCTTGCTTTAAACCAATAGCCATCAGTAGAATTTTTTATGATGCGGTCCAGTGTGTAGCAACCCAATCTTCTGATATGTAATAATACTTCATAAGGAAAGCGATAATTTTCCACCATCCCCTCAATCAAATCCACACCAATGGAAATTTCCTTACCATTACCCATCCTCCAGCACAGTTCCAATGCTAGCCATTTATAAACTTTAAGGAACCCATTCCAAACAGGTGATACCCCTCTGGTCTTCTTATTTGCCCATCTAAACCAATGACTAATTTTTTTCTTAATATATTTCGAATGTAGAACCTCATACCATAGTGTTTTACTAAATAGACCTCTCCAGAAGGATTTTAGCCTCAGAGCCTCACTAAATGAAAAAATGTCTCCTATACCCCATCCCCCAACATTTTCTGGGATGGCTAATTTATCCCATCCAGTCATTACAATAGTTTCTTTCTTCAGACGACCAAACCATAGAAAATTAGAGAAGAGTTTCTGTAAATTTTTAATAACAGCCATAGGAACCGGAAGTAAAGAAAACGAGTATATTGGTATTCTAGTCAATACTGCCTTTGCAAGAGTCAACTTCCCACCAATAGAGAGAAATTTGTAAGACCAATGTGAAATACGAGCTTCAGCCTTCCTAATCAACCACTGCCTGTCTTTTATCAAGTATCCATTTGGTTTCAGGAAATATCCAAGGTACTTAATACCATCTCCAATACAGCATGCTTTGTAAGGTAACACATACTGAATATTAGCCAATTCAGCATCATCCAATAGATTATAATAAAAACAGGTTTTTGTAACACTCACCTTCATCCCTGAACCATTACAAAAGAGATTGATAATGTTTTGAAAATTCCTCCATTCATCAATAGAATTCAAACCAGCCAATAGAAGATCATCCACAAACTGAACATGTGGCAGTGATATGTTTTTATCAATTTTTAGTCCCTTGATAGCTCCCTCTCTTTTTGCCTGTGAAATTAAGGGTAAAAACGTGAAGGTGGGTAACACTTTCATGAGAAACCAGTGCAAAAAAGTCTTAGCGGAGGTTATTCGGCCGATTAATATTTATTATTCGGCCGAATAACAAATATTATTCGGTCAAATAATTGTCATTATTCGGCCGAATAATGTAGAAGTTATTCGGTCGAATACCTACTAACAGTTCTCCGTTTAGTTTAATGGGGATCCTTGAAATGTGTGCAAAGCACTGCCGGATAGGAAAATTTTTCGGAGGGTATTTTATTCGGCCGAACAATTGTTCGGCGGATGAATTATTCGAGCGAACAAGTATTCGGCAGAATACAGTTTCTGCATAAAAGCCCGGCCTTGTCCGTAGTTTAGCAATAGTTGTCGGTAAATTTCTAGACCCTGCAAGCAGGCCTGCTGTCGATCCTAGCCACCCTGTATGGTCGCTTCGACGACGCTCGCGTCGATGACGCTCGTCTGCTGTTGCTCCAACCCTTGGCCGATCCCTTTCTACTATTGGCCTGCTCTCTCGTTACTTCTCGTCACAGCAGTTGGAGGCTGCGTTCGTCGACGAGGCTACCTGGTGGATCCGCGAGTTCAAAATTTGCATTTGGTTGCTGCCTGACGGATCTGCGTGGAGTTAACGGCTGTCGGGCGAGGGTATAAATAGTTTTATCATCTTGTATATATGTTTGTTTTGTGCTTTCAAATTTTATGTTTGATGTATGCATACGTTTTCATCTTTTAATCTCTTCTCGAAATGTGGTAGTGTGTGTAGGTTAGTTCGTTTGTTGAGTTGGGGGGTGTTATCGGTGCTTCGTTGGTGTTTTGGTTTTCTGTACAGGGTTGATAGTTTGTCATTTGAAGGTATGTTTTGACGATGAGTTGTGTCGTTTTGATTTTGTTTTCGTATTTTTATATTTTTTTGTTGCTAACACAATTTGTTGTTGTGTGTAGGAAATATTTTTCGTTTGGCAAGTTGGTGGTCTTATCCGGTGCAGCGTTGTGGTTCGACAATCTGTTCACTGCTGTTTAGTTTACAGGTATGTATCGTTTCCTGATCTTTTGTATTGACAAAAAATGTTGTTTTCATCTGAAGAAAATTAAAAAAAATATTTGCATTCAGGATTAAAATTAGACTGTCTAGTTATTTTACATTTAATTTTATGTTCATGTTGTCATCCTTTTTACCCTTAAACGCAGTTCTTCAACTCTGTTCTTGAACAGAGTTCTGGAACTCTGTTCTTGAACAGAGTTCTGGAACTCTATTCTTGAACAGAGTTCTGGAACTCTGTTCATGAGCAGAGTTCGGAACTCTGTTCATGAGCAGAGTTCAGAACTCTGTTCATGAGCAGAGTTCGGAACTCTGTTCATGAGCAGAGTTCAGAACTCTGTTCATGAGCAGAGTTTGGTTTACAGATATGTATCATTTCCCAATCTTTTGTACTGGAACAGAGTTCTTCAACTCTGTTCTTGAACAGAGTTCTGGAACTCTATTCTTGAACAGAGTTCTGGAACTCTGTTCATGAGCAGAGTTCGGAACTCTGTTCATGAGCAGAGTTTGGTTTACAGATATGTATCATTTCCCAATCTTTTGTACTGGCAAAAAATATTGTTTTCATTAGAAGAAAATTAAAAAAAAATATTTGCATTCAGGTTTAAAATTAGACTGTTTAGTTTTTTACATTTAATTTTATGTTCATGTTGTCATCCTTTTTACCCTTAAACGGAGTTCTTGAACTCTATTCTTGAACAGAGTTCTGGAGCTCTGTTCTTGAACAAAGTTTAAAGATTCTGTTATTGAGCAGAGTTTAAATATTTTGTTCATATAAAAAGTCACTTAAAAAGTTAGTGTTGTAAGTCTTTAATTATTTTTTTTCTTATAAATAATAAGTAATATTTGTTTATTGAGATATATAATGGAATCATATGTGATGGATGAAAAATTTGTAAGGTTACTACAATTAACTGCATTATACTTTTTATCTGATCATGAGATGATTATTAATTTTATCTTTATGTTGCAATAGTAGTGATGCTAGAGTTAGGAGAGGAACTTACAAAAAAAAAAGACTTATACTACTTTAGGCAACCCTACATTTGGTATGCAATTCTTTATGAGATATGTCTTTAAGTCTGTAGAATTAACATGTACAACTTCAATATGTTATGAGTTGACATTTGTGTAAATATTTTTATCATATAAATAAAGTACGAATCTTATAATAAGTGGATATATATATATATTTCGTGAGATGTTTGTTCATTGAGATATATAATTCAATCATATTTGATGGATGAAAATTTTTTAAGGTTACTATACTACCACAATTAACTGCGTTATAACTTATATCTGATTATGAAATGATTATTAAATATATCTTTACGTTGCAATAGTAGTGATAGTAAGGAATTTTAGTTAATTAATTATGCTAGAGTTAGGATAGGGACTTACAAAAAAAACTCACTTATACTACTTTAGACACCCCTACATTTGGTATGTAGTTCTTTATTAGATATGTCTTTAAGCTTGTAGAATTAACATGTACAACTTCAATATGTTATGAGTTGACATTTGTGTAAATTTAGAAATCATATCAAATGGAAAAAGTGGAGTCTTCGAAGCGAAAGTGTAGGAGGTCATCACATTCATCAGGAATTGGTGTTCCAATTGGTAGTCAAAGGTTGTCGAATTCACCTCGGGGTTCGAGTTTTTTGTATGGGTCACAGTCATCTGATCACCAATAAGTTGATAGGGGTACAAATGATTCCCCTTTATCTTCTGTGGGAGAGCGTCGATCTCAACCTTCTATCGGTATGAACATTAATGTTTAATCATGTATAATCTGCATTTTTGTATGTTTTGAATTTTTGGACAAGGTTAACACTTGACTAAGGCTATATTTGAAGCAGAGCGAGGTTCAGAAGATGTGTGTAATTCGACAGAGTGAGAGGAAGATCAAGATAGGATTGTAGATGATGGGATAGGTGTGGGTGCAGAGCAGGGTTGCGAAGATCCTCCTAGAGCTAGGATGATATATGTTCCACTAGCTGAGGGTTGTACACCCATATCAACTTATCCGTCTGATTTACCTGATGAGCTTCCATGGGAAGGTGTTGTGCAACAAACTATCCTTGAAAGTTGTAGATCCCACTATGATAGGTTGAACAATGATCTTTGTTCTTTGGATCTCCCTCCAGAGAGCCGACAAAGTCTAGAGATTGTTTTGGGGTCATTGCAAAAATTCATTAATGCATATGAGGAACTCGGACCAACTACGAATGGTTTTGTTCATTTGATGCAGAGGCGAAGGGACCAAGTTATGAGTCCAGACAAGTGGGAGGTTGTGAAGGAGAGAGTGACCAAAGAATAGGCCAATTCAATGTTTAATTTCAAAGAAGGCCTTAAGCGAAAAATGTTGAAAGTGCAATATTTCAAGCATCGTCAAATTGCACATCTAATATATGATCGGTTTCTTGTAGCTTATGGTCGACTTCCATGGAACGATGAGGTTCCTAATTATTTTGCTAGATTTTTCTATGCGGAGTTTTTTTTAGGTATGAAGCCAAACTATACTGATGTTCCTTCTGACTTTTATGGAGTTGAAAATGGTCGAATATATAATCGGAAAGGTGCTCTTAGAGACCTTACGACTCTTCGACCTCCACCCGAGATACCTCATCCACCTAGGGTTGTGTCTTTAAGATCGGAGATGGAGCCCACATCCCAACTTGGGACAACTGCAAGGGATTCTATAGGTGATGGTTTAGCGTCAGCTCTTGTTGGAGTAGAAGTGGGATTGGGTCGAGAGAGGGCTCGTGCTACTATTCGTCAAAAGTTTGTTTATAACATGAATGATGAGGTAGATGGATTGAGCATCAACGATCTCAGGGCTTATGCCAAGTCTTGTCGCGATATAGCTTCAGATGTGTTATCCAATGACACATCGAGTAGGGGAGAGGTTTGTTTATTATGCTATGACAATCTATTTGATTTTTTATTATTCATTTTGAATTAAATTTTTTGTTACATAGTAATAAGTATATTAAGCAAATGTATTTTGTTTGCAGTTTTCTAAAATGTTGAATACACATAATTTTAGAGTCTCCACTAGTCAAAGTGAAGAGCATCCTAGTCAAAATGAAGAGCGTCTTGGAGAGGTATATTAATTATAATATTTATGCTTGAACTTGATATTTTATCTTTTTTTTTTTAATTTTAATAAATATCAATGTATCTTATTGTTAATTTGACTTATCCATGCAGGTTTCTTTAGAATTGAACTTTTTAGATGATTTACCATCTCTTGTGAGCTAATGATTTTAATTTTCTTGTTTTGGTTTTAAGTTAATTGCTTAATTTATTTTTTGTTTCTACTATGTTTTATTCATTAACAAAATTTAAATTTTAGGGGAGAGACCATATGGAAATTGGGGGTGAAGATGTAAGTTCTCTGATGAATGCGGATATTGGCACTGAGGTAATTTTGTTTGACTTGAAATGATCTCTGATATAAGTTTAATATTTTATATTTTTTGGATTTATTTGAAAATTGTTTCCATACTTTAGGATTCATAAATTACTTTTGTACATGTTGTAGCTTGGCTTTCTTAGATCCTTTGGAGCCAAAGGGAAGACTCTGGTGGACATGCATTCAAAGAATTTGATGTACGACTTTTTTAATAATTGAATTGTTTTTTCATGTATAAGTTTAATATTTTAATGTCTTGAATTTAGTTTAAAATTGTTTAAATAATTTATGATATTTATAATTTGTTTTTATACATGTTGTAGGCTGCGTTGAGTCCAAGGGAAGGTCCTAGCGGAAGATAGTGGAAAGATATTGGTCCAGATGGATAGTGGTTCAAACTTTTATGTTTTTGTTGATATATATATATTGTAGTTGTTTTGGACATCAAGGGTATTTATTTTTTGATTATACATATATGTACATTGAACTCACATGTTCATGAATTTTTTTTTGGATTATATATGAGTACATGTTAATTATTTCTCATTTGGTATTTAATGTTTAGAATATGTTTTGCATGAATGTTTAAAATGTTAAGAATGAATGTTTGGAACTTTTGATAGGTGCAATCTAAAGTTAGGAAATGTTGAATGTTGAGAATGAATGTTGGGAAAGAATGAATGGAAGGTGTTAGGAATGTTTAAAATGTTAATCTAAAGTTAGGAAATGTTGGGAAAAAATGAATGGGAGGTGTTAGGAATGTTTAAAATGTTAATCTAAAGTTAGGAAATGTTCAATGTTGAGAATGAATGTTATGGTAAGAATCAATGTTGGAAAAAAATGAATGGGAGGTTTAAAATGTTAAGAATGAATGTTTGAAACATTTGAGAGGTGCAATTTAAAGTTAGGAAATGTTTAATTTGTTATGTTGAGAATGAATGTTATAGAAAGAATGAATGTTGAGAAAGTGTTGAATCATAAAAATGAAGGTTTAAAATGTTAAGAAATGAATTTGTTATCAAAATTTTTGGAAGTTTAAGAATGTTGTACTTGATATGAATATTTAAGAATGAATGAATGTTAGGAATGATAGGAATTTTTGATAGAAATATGAAGTTTTAATTGGTTCAATATCCTAATGTTATGAATGAAAATCTATGAATTGTTTGATAAAAGTTTCAATCCTTTGGTCGTTTGATTGATATGATGTTGCATATGTAAATTTCAAATTTTAACTAATGTTTTTCATATGTTCATTGTTCGATATGATACATTGCATATGTAAATTTCAAATCTTAACTAATGTTTTTCATATGTTTATTGTTCAGGTATTTTGTAATTCGTGAATTTCTAAATGTTGCTGAAATCATGGCAAATGGGAATAATGATTTTTTGTTTTTTAATCACAAGTGAGGATTCCCGGATTGTGAAGCTTATGCTAAGTTAGAGCAATGAATTTTAGACAACAATTCGATGAATTTTTATCGATTTGTTGTAAATAATCATTGCTCTAATTTAGCATAAGCTTCACAATCTAGAAATTCTTGTTTGTGATTAAAAATCAAATTATTGTTATCTTCATTTGCCATGATTTCAGTTATGTGAACTTACATGTGAGAGATATATTATCTTTATGCAACAATAATTTATTTAAAAGCTATATAGATTAACAACTTGTTTTAAAAAACTCATTCAGATCATATTTATGGTGAAGTATATTAGAGAAATATGTTCAATGGATTAAAAGAATATAAAATTTAGTAGGTTTTTTGGTGATTTCTCATTGGCATCAATCAATCAAAAGTAAAAATTCGGGGCGGAGTGTGGGGATAGCCACATCTGTTATCTCATCCCTTAAGTGGTCTAATAGACATATGGGGACCCGAATAAAGTATTTTTGAATTCATTTTTAAGCATGTTAAAATACAACCATTTAAACTCTTATGTTAGTTGTCATTCAAAATAATATATGAAAAAATTCAATGAAAAAATATATTGTACACAACAGTTGCGACACATGGACAAAAAATATATTGTACACAACGATTGACATGGACAAAAACATAGATCAATTCATTTTTGATATATAGTTAAAAACATCGCAATGGAATGCCATCCTCAATTATCCGTTCATGGTCACATATGGATAGTTTCCATTTTTTTGTTTTTAACTGTTTTTTTATGGAACTTGTATCAACCTTATTCGAGATGCACATACTAAATGACTATACTGACAACATATAACATCGAGCTCATAATCTTGAAAGTAGACATAATTTTTAGTCATATGCGTCTGTTGAAAAAAATAGCCTTTTAAAATGATGGATCCTCTCTCGTATGTAAATTCGTTGTCATTATAGTCCTCCAATAACTTCATTTTTCCTTCAGTGCATCGCATCAAATAATATTTCACATTTTTATTGTTGTCTAAAGGTGCAATCACAGCGAAAACATCTCCTGCGCAAATTATAATTGGTTTTAGCGTTTTTAAATCAATTAAATTGACTATACTTATGGTGATGGACAAGAATGAACAATTAACTTAAAAGTCAAGTAAGTTTATTACCTTCTCTAACAAGATCTGAAATTCTATCGCCATCAGATGATATTGCTATTTCTTCTGATTCTAATTCTTCTACACTTGCCAGTGGCATTTTTCCTTTTGGATTAATCTCTGTGTGTTTCCAAGCTTTTTACGTAGTTGTTTGTTATGTTTTCACAAATTTCTGTAGATTCAACATTTTCAATGCAAATATGACAAAAGCATGATTGCTTTCTACTGTCAAATGCAAACACATTTTGTAATGATTTTGTTTGAATAGAGTGAAGATATCTAGTCCCATGTATGGTGTTAGCGTCATATGTTATTGATCTATTTATATTTTGGACCCCAACAAGCCAAAAAAACCTACACAATAAATGATGAATCACTTTCAAAGAACAACTTTTAATGTTAGTGTACATGTACTTAAATGTTAGTGTACATTTTTTTAAATTTCAAGAAATAATATAAATTAAAAAAATAGTGTACATACATGCGCACATCTTTTGATTGTTGATTATAATCATGGATTAGATTTAGTTGACACCATTGGACAACCTCTGCAACTGAATGAAACCGTGCAGAAGAATAGTTCATTTTCCATCTTCGAAGTGCTCTTTTTACGCATGCTCCTGCACCATCATGTTCACCTTTTCCATGTCCAGTTTCAAAGAAATTCCAACGATGTTTAATGTTCAACGCTTTATGAAGTCGACATAACCAAAAAAATGATTGTGAAGATTTAAATTGACCTGCACATCCATCAGACCATATCCAATGTTCATTGAATTTAACTTTGCGTTTTTTCAGTGAATCATAGAAAATATTTTCTATACAATGTTGAACAAAATGTGTATCGTGTGTACGATCATCGCTGATATAGAAGTGATATTCTTTAATCACATCTCGATTGTCACATGTGCTTTCAATGCCATCAACATCCTGTTGAGAATGTCTATACAGAACATGGACAAATATCGAAACTTGGTCAGAGTGATAGTATTCACTCTGTATCTCTTTTTGTGCAGCAAATGTATAGTTTTCAGCAAAATCAACCACGGACAAAATTGTTCCGGGTGGAAAAATTTCACGAGACTGTTTGAATTGAAGATCTTTCCATCGTGCTCTATGTGAATGTTGGGTGTATTTATAAATTTCGCTTTCAATTTTTTTGAGAAAATCTGTAATGTATATCTTGTCTTCTAGCAAATCAATTCTTTTGGAATGTGAATCACTAGAACTTGTACTATAATTGATGTATTTGTATCTCCTCCAATCAACATTTACATTTGACAACGATTGATCATTATCGATAGGATATTTATTGTGGAATAGTACCAGATTTCCACAATGATGACAATGTTTTCCATTGACACATTTCTTTGAATAAAATACTTCATCGTGATTTCTCTCACATAAAATTTGAGATATGAATTCACGGATTGTGGGCGGAGGTCGTGAATTTGTCCAAAACATTTTACCAAATTCAAGAAACGTGTCATAATATAACTGAAATTGTACATGATAACGGAAACAACATATATCACATATAGTAATAGGTCTGACATACCATGGTTTTTGTTGCACAAATGTAGTGATTGATATATTAATTCCACGATGATCTTCCTTGAATTTATTGAATAATTGTACTTGTGTCATGTCCATTATATGTTTTGGTTGGCTTTCATATATATTTCGTGATATTCTTTTGCGTATCACATCTCTTGAATTTGGTGAAACTCGAGCATGTTCCAACCAATATTCTCGCACAATATCTTTAACACCTGCTCCCAATCTATCTTTGTAAGGTTGTCTACAAATAATTGCCCAGCAAGCAATTTCATTATTTTCATCTTTTTGCATTCTGAATTTGCTATGTTTGTATAATGTCTTTCTTGATGTTCCAACTGCTTTTGCTAGTTCTGTTGTCAAACGCTTTTGTTTAGTACTAGCTGAAAGAATTGTTGCATGAATTGCTTTACGTGTAGCACTGATATATTTCTTCATGGATTTTTCAAATTTTTTTATTGCATCACCTATATTTTCCATCACATTTTGTTTCAATTTCGACTCTTTTGTCGCCTTGTGAATACCCAATAATGATGTAGCACCTTCTAACTTCTTGGACACTAATAAACATCTCAAAATTTGTGTTTGTCCTGCTATTGAGTAATCCTTGAGAACTTCATCATAAAATTTTGTAGCACGATATCGTGCAACATGTATTGGTAGTTTTTCTCCATATTTGTCGCAATCAATGTCTTCTAACATTTCATCATCAATGGTGAAAGTACCTATATATCAAGTTAAATTTAATTTAACATATATCCAAAAATAAAATTCATTATAAAAAAATGAATTTGGAAAATATATGATATATACATACCAGGTCCAATTTTTGGATTTTGAACTTGATCTTCAATATTGACTTCATCGACATTAGCATGTAAATCATTATTTATATCTTCTACAATGGTCTTTTCAACTTCAATTTGTTCTTCTTGTACTCTATTTTCAATTTCCATTTCCTCAACATTATCATGTAAATCTGTATTTATATCTTCAATAATTCTCTTTTCCGTTTCGGTAACCTTTTGTTTTTTGGCAATATATCTGAGTTTTTATTTTTCTCTATTACCATCATCATCACGTTTACGATCACCTTTTTTTTTGACGTTTTCTCTTATTTCCCATGATTGTTTAATCTATAGATGATAAATTAAAGAATCATTACTTTATAGTAAAAATAAATAAATTAAGATTTAAAAACATTTATGGAATTTATAAAAACATGAACTGAAATTTACTTCACCTTATAAAAATCTTGCAAGAGTCTTTTGAAGAAGATCTCTTTGGAATTAACTTTCCTTTGAAAAAACTCTTTGAACAAAAATCTTCTTTGAAAAAAAACTTCTTGGAAAGAAATAAGAAACTCCTTGACAATAAATCACCTACCGATTGGAAAATAGTAAGAACACCTTGTAAATAAATCTTGTTTGTAAAAATCATTGGAAAAAAAACTTCTTTGAAAAAATATCTAGGAAAAAAACCACTAGGAAAAAGTACTTTAAAAAAAAACTTATTTGTAAACATATCTTGGAAAAAACCCTTGTAAAGAAATAACTTATTTGCAAAAATACTTTGAGTAAATAACTCTTTCAAAAAACTCCTTTCAAAGAAATAAGAAGTGCAAAACTACCTTGAAAAAAACCCTTTGCAAAATACCTTAGCAAAACAACTATTTGAAAAAACCCCTTTCAAATAAATAAGAAGTGCAAAACTACTTTGAAAAAAACCCTTTGCAAAATACCTTAGCAAAACAACTATTTGAAAAAACCCCTTTCAAAGAAATAAGAAGTGCAAAATTATCTTGGAAAAAAAACCATTTGTAAATTACCTTACCAAAACAACTCTTTGAAAAAATCCCTTTAAAAGAAATAAGAAGGAAAAATATATTTTTTTTGCAAAAATACTTTGGAATAAACACTTTTTAAATACAACCCTTGGAAAGAACTTCATTGGAAAGAAATATTCTTTGCATAAACCACTTTGCAAACAAGTCTAAGAAAAGAAATATTTTGAAAAAACTCTTTGCAAATATGCCTTAAAAAAAAAACTCCTTTACAAAAATGCCTTACAAAAAAACTCCTTTAATGTGCCTTTTGGAAAAAAATAAAAAGAAACATACCTTGTAAAAACCTCATTTTGCAAAAAAATGTCTTCTTTGAAAATCTTTTCAAAATTAGTTTGATAAGAAATATGCGAAGTTAAAATATGCGAAAATAATGAATCAATTTAAGTTTATTTATATGAGTATAGAAAACATAATTTTTTTTTATTTTCCGGCCGACGAGTTTTTTGTTTGTTTTATTATTCGGCTGAATAACATTCGCTGTAATTGACGATGCCATTACGGAAAAAGGTTATTCGGCCGAATATTCTCCGAAACATGGAAAATTCACATTTCTGTAGAATTTTCAGGTTTCTCCATTTTCGGAATTGGAAAAACCACCTCCTGCACAACAAAACGAATGTCGGACTTGATACCATTAGGTTCATCCTTGAATCTACTTTACATGGATATAAATTTTGTTGTATATAGATAAGAACTGATATTTTTTAGGTTTTATTTTCATAACATATGTCGAGTTAGGATTCATCTCTTTAAAAAAACGGTGAAAAGAAAAATCCATAACTTAAAAAATACACCACCAAAAAAAATTGAAAAAAATGTGGGAATCTTAATTGGCATGTCTACTTTAAAAGAGTGTTCGTAGATTTTTTATTTTTAGAGCCGATTGAGAGAAAAGTGGCGCAACAAAAAAGATGTTGAAAATCGACTAAGTTTCCCCATTGATCGACTTTAAAAAAATATAATAATTAGTATATAGATCCATTGGTTACAAACTTATAGTCAGGCACTAGTACATTGTGTGTAGATTGTCGTAGCATTTTCTGTTTTTGCAAAAAACAAGTCAAACAACGATTTTAGTGGCGCAACAAATCATAACTATTTTGTAGTCTTTTCATTTTATAAGAACACACTGTCAAACATTTGCGAAATCGACATATCAAATCTCAATAAAAAAAATTGAAAAAATTATGAATAGAAAGCTAACATAATTCTCTAAAATTTTTCTTTGAAATTTTAAACAAAAATATCACTTTTGTTCACCCGAAGTTGAAAAACATGAAAAAATCAGAATTATTTTCTCACGAGACCCCCCAAAATAGACACCCATCTTCATTTTTTCACCCTTAAGTGACTCAGTCCATCAATAACTAGAAGAAACAATAGGGGGGGTAATGAGCCCCCTTGTCAAATACCCCTAGAACATCTGAGGAAGTCTGTCGGATCACCATTCACTAGAACAACTATATTCATGGAATTCACACAAGCCATTATCCACTTGATTATCATCAGAGGTAATCCTATTTGGATAAGAATAATCCTCAGATAATCCCACGATCATACGCCTTCTCCAAATCCATCTTAAGGATAATAACCTTTCTTTTCTTTATCTTAATAGTATGCAGTAGCTCCTGAGCTAACCCAACAGCATCCAATATCTGTCTATTCTCCAGAAAACCAAATTGTTCCTTAGTTATAAACCTAGATAGTAAGGGCTTCAACCTCATAGCAATAATTTTAGAGACAATCTTATAAGCAAGATTACATAATGCAATCGATCTATAGTCCCCAAATAGTTTAGGATCATTGCTCTTAGGAATTAATGTTAGGAAGGTTGCATTCAAAGCCCCTGAGATATAACCATTCACCCTTGAAAATTCCACCATTTTCTGGATCTCAACCCCCATTAGATAAAAAAAGTGGGGAAACAATTCCACAGTCCACCCATCTGGGCCTGGATTCTTTTCTTTGGCAAACAACTTTAAAGTCTTCTCCACCTCATCTAAAGTAACCTCCTTTAACAAGTCTTCAGAAACCCTAGCATCACAATATTTGGGATATAATTTTGTCACCTTAAGCTGATTTAATAGATCACTATCCTTCTGATCAGTATAGATATTGTAGAAATAATTTTTAGCCGCCTCCTGTACTTCATTTTTCCCAGAGATCACTGATCTGAAACCATCCTCAATGCTCCAAATAGAATTAAGATTTTTTCTATGCGAGGCAAATGCATGAAAAAACTTGGAGTTCTTATCTCCATGCTCTATCCAAATTGCGCGGCTTTTGAGTCGCCACTTCTGTTCTTCCATTTCCAAAAATTCATTCTTTTTCACCTCTAATCCTTTTAGAGTAGCAAAATCCTCATCATTGAGTGGCACCTCCCAATTTCGAGAAAGGAGATAATGGATCTTATCTTCTATGTTATTTAATTCAAGTATGTCCTTCTTCTTCTTATTATGAATCCATTCAGATACTCTGGTTTTCAATACCCTTAACTTAAAGCAGAATGCATCCATAGGATTAAATGCAGGATCCACCTCCATCTCTAGCCAGAAGTCTCGAATCATCACACAGAAGTCTTCCTTGCTCAACCACGAGCTGTTAAACTTGAATGGATAGTGACCTTTCTGAACTAAATCAAAAAATTGGAAATGCATAGGCCAGTGATCCACGATTTTCTGTTTACCAACCCAAGATTTATAAGAACCTCCAATTTTGAGGAGGTTCGAATTAACCAAGAACTTATCTAGGCATTTATGAATACCTGCTTCACCCTTACGACCATTCGTCCAAGTTGGCAACATCACCACGTGGCAGACATCCACAAGATCATGTGTTTCTAATAGATTGGTAAAGTAATGTCCCATATCATCTTGCCGAGCCTGACTACCCGATAATTCAGTAGTCCATCTTGTGAAGTTCAAATCACCTGCAGTCAATAGATTGTGAATATTCAAAATACCAGACTCTGAAAGTGAATTCCATAAACTGTACCTCTCTTGATAGGGCCCGTAGTAGTTTAACACAGAAATATTCAAATTATTGATAAGACAGACCCCATCCAATAAAATGCCCCATTTTGTTTTGTAAGCTTCAAAGGAAAAATAATGGGGGTCCCAAGCCGAAAACAACCCCCTAGATAAACCAGTCGAACTAACAGCCGACACTTCCCAATTAGGCACTAAGCTGGAAATATTCAACACTACAGCTGAAGCCTCACACATGGTCTCTTGTAACAATAAAATATTCGTCCCAGTAGCTGTTAAAAGATGAGATAAGGCCCTGAGTCGAGCAACCTTACCCACCCCATGGATATTTAGGGAACAGAATGACATTATGAACCCAAATCCTGAGGATTTCCTGCTCTAAGATCCTCCTCAGTCACCAGCTGCGTGTTCATGGAACCCCTATCCAAAAATCTATCAGATAGAGACTTATAACCCCCTTCATCCAAATGGTAATCTGTCCCCCTAGATTTCCCCTTCTTTCTCCTTATAGTAACATTCTGGAATTTCAAAGAGTTAGAGGCCTGCACATCTGGATTGTTTGAGGGATTTTTAGAAAAAACGGGTAAAGGTGATAGCAGAGGAATACCCTCCACCCCCTCATAGCTCGATTCCTTTAGTAGATATGATTCAGTGCCCAAAAATATGCCCCCACACTGTCCCGCTCTAGTCTCTTAATTGACTGACCCTCCAGGAAACCCAAACCTTCCTGAACAGGCAACTGAAAAGATGAAAAAGGGGAAACCGACCCAAATAAGTCCCGTTTTAAAGGCCTCTTAACCCCTACACCAGGAGCGGTCTCCAAGACGGATAAAGGAAAGCAGGATTCTAAGGGTTCCGTAGCACCCAAATTAAGCTTGACCTTGCCTATCCTAATACTATGGTCCAAGTAGTTTTCCATAGCATCAATAAAATTAAGCTCTTCATATGTTAAAACATTAATGGGGGAAACAGAATTGTAATTTGACTTACCCGAATTCGCCGACAGAGTTATGGAGATCCCCTTAGGGAAAAACTAAGCATCCTTCAAACAATTGACTATTGTCTGAGCCCTCATTTTATGACAATCCGCCTTTACATGCCCAGTTTGATGACACACAAAACAACGGAAAGGTATTTTAAAAAAATCCGGTCTCTGCATCCAAACTCGATTACCCCAGGACATTTCTAGTTCAGCCGGTAACCCCTTATTCATATCAAACTCCACCATGACTTTGGCCAGTCTTCTGTCACAGTCATGAAGGGCATTGTTATCCATCTTGAAAAATTTACCTACCGAATTAGCAATTCTAATTAGGACATTCTCCATCCATAATTCAATCAGCAAACCAGGGATGAGCATCCATAGATGTCTTCGATTCTACGCTTCAGAAATAGGGTTGAACCCTAGGTACCAATGCTTCAAACATAGTGACCCTTCTTTGAATATCCACAAATCCTTCAGAATAATCTCCCTCTGATGCATATCAGCGAAGATAAACAACAACCAACCATTGATGAGTATATTAAACTGCGGCAGAGTTCCAATGATAGGTAACCAGGCCTTCTTCATCCACTCCACTATTTCACCCTTATGACCTGAGGTGAATTCAAAATGCCCCACGACAGCTCTTGAAGCAAGCATATCAATGCGTTCCAGATTAGTCTCATGTGCAATTGAACACTTATCAAGAACTTCCCTAACCTTGATTGTTTTATGCTGCCGCCGAAGTTTAGCTGTCACACCTCTAGGTTTATATCTCTGTGAGCCAGCCTAAGGAATAGTAGCAGACCCCGGCCCATCCAAACTACCAGGGAAGAAACTACCATTAGGCCTAGCAGCCCTTTCTCCCCCAAAACCCTTCGGAGAATGATCAAGTGCAAAAAATCCACCACCAACAGAACCATCGAGAGAACCTAACCGAGCCCTACTACCACCTGTCCCAATAAATCCTCTACCTGTCCCTACCTCCATCAGGCCCATATAGAGGGAGGCAGCCCCCAAAACAAAACCTCCAGCTGTCCAGAAAGACAGCAAAATCCAAACCGACAGGAACCAGCTAAATAAAGAACCAAAATAAAAAAAATAGCAACTAAAGTCAATGGGCTCCCGACCATACCAGCCAGAATTAGAGCACTAGAAAAAATTACTGAAAACAAAGGCCACCAAACTTCCCACTTTTTTATTACTTGGTTGGTACTAAAGCTAACCTGAAAGCTAACTGAACTCCAAGTTGGTAACAACATCCAAAACCATATTCTTAAGAGAAAACCAAAAAACCCTAACCAAAAACCTCTATATATTCTACTTACTTTTCCACATTGTTATTCTATCATTATTATTGTTTTAAAATATTTATAAATACTTTTATTTGTTTAATAATATAATATGATATAATATATATATGAAAACTTGGTGCCCGTCAACAACAATGTTGGTATACATATGTCATCGCCGTGTGGTATGAGAAATCGACGTTTAATAGTTCTAAATGTTTATCAAGAAATATTTGGCTCTATGCAACTTCTTGTTATGATTTTATAACTCAAAGCATACAGTATGTCATTATGTTGTTGTTGGATAAATCGTTGATGTTAACTTAAATGTAGAGAAAATGTTTGTCTTTATTGAACATATTTATATAAAATAATATTTAAATAAAAATAATTTTAAAACACATAAATTTCTATTTCTAATTTTAAAAATGTGGCACAAAATAATATCATACCTTGAATTTTGTTAATGACTCAACAAGTGATAATGAATGATCATAACGTGTGTGCTTAATAAGGATGTTGGGTGATTGACATGTTATTTGTGATTAATAAAGCTCAAACTTTATGAATGTGAATATCAATGAATTAATCACAAACTAGGAATGTGAATATCAATTAATTAATCACAAACTAGCCTAATAATTCAAATAAGTCAATTTCAATCAATTTATTAAAATGATTAAAGTTTTGAATAAATTAAATATAGATTTGATTTGGGTGTTTAAGTTAAATTGTTATTAACAATAAAAGAGAAGTTGATTACTATATATATATGTACACTTTAAGCAGGTCTAATACATTTTAAGTGGATCTAATTGTTAAGAATATATGTTTGATCATCCACCTCTATATAATTTTATATGAAATTCTTTTAATATAAATTACTTATTAAACAATAAATTAAAAATATTAATTTTCAACTTTCTCTTTTTATAGACTAGAATAAACTCACTTTAAGCATTCCAATTTTTAAATCAATGTGGAATAGATTTTTTAAAATGTAAAATTCATTAAATAAAATCAATAGGAAATAGAGTAGATTAATCAAAATTTGTAATTGTAAATATAGTTTAAGCATTCATGAGTTTAAATATTGTTAATTGGGATTATATTGAGCATTACAATATCAATAATTGTTTATTAGACACATTTTTTTGAGCTTCTTTTATTTCAATCTCGCAGGCTTATTTAGATACATAGTATAGAATTTATATTAAAATTTTAATAATACTTTTAATTAGTCATGTATCTTTTTAAATTTTTATTTCTATTTATATTAAAAACATTTTTTTATAAGAATAAATTATTAATCTATACTGTTTTGTCAAAGTAAAATTTGTAGACTATTAATTTATGTAAACATAAATTGATTGGGAATAAAAATACTAGAACGTCATAGATTTTTTGTTTGATGGATAAGGGTGAATGTTAAATGGCCTAATGGGAAGAGATATGGAACAAAATTATGTGGACTTTCAAAGTAGGACTTAGCACCATATCTATTCTTCAACCCAGATCTTAAGTTATGCTAAGATGATAGTTCAAATGTTGCAAGATATTACTCATTTTCTTGACCTCTTTGATGCTCTTACTGAAAAAGGGGTCATTAACAACATCTTAAAGGGGGATATTGATTAAGCTAGTGACTCTCGTTAGAAGGTCCGAAATATCAAAGAGGTAGCCTTCTAGTTCTAAGTGTTTCATTTCAAGGATGGAATTCATGTTTCCATTCTCTCAATTCAGGGATTTAATTTATTCATTCCATATTGAAGATGTCATGGAATTTATTGGTCTCATTTTCCTAAGTTTTGAATTGGGTACTCTAATGCTCTATATTCGTATTCTTATTTTTATTTTTTAAAATATGAAAGGATAGATTTTGTAATTATAAATTGTTGCAGCTACATGGAAAACATAGAAATACAAAAACGTAGTCTTATATAAGCTTTATGTCCATGTCACGCTTATCAAAACCCTAAAACTATAGAGTATCATATCCAAAACGAACTTATATCCATCTCAAAGGGTATTCTAGTTATTCCACTTGTATAAACTAGTCAAATGATACCTAGGTATAATGCTGTTTTATAAAACATAACAATGATTTAGAAACTAAAGAAATCCATTCTAGTTGCTAGCTTGCTCTTATCCTCTTGGAGCTTGATTGGCTTCAGTATTTTCCATTCCATCCCAATCCATATCTACTTGTATTGTGTCTTCTCCCTTGTTATCCACTACTCCTATTACCATGGAGACTATGATATTTGATGTTGTAGAGGAGGAATCCTTGCTTAGATTACTAACAATGCTACAAAGAAGAATGAATACTATTTCAAAGGCATGTATCTACCTCTTATGTTGCAAAATTGTTTCCATTACTTGAATGTTTAGGAATTACTATGTATTTTGTCATGTGCGTGCATTTCACTAACCAATGAGAATATTGAGGTAGTATTTCTTGTAATAAGATCTTCACGCCTTCTTAAAATCCTCTGGAATTCAAATATTTCACATAGAAAACACCTTTTGGAATGGGAGTGTTTGCATTCCATTATAATTCACCTTCAAAGTAGAATTAGGTAGCATGGGATCAATCCTAATAGGATTTCCAAATGAATAGGAGAAAATGAGATAAGGGAGGATTCAAAACTAGGGTGAACAATGTCTTATGAACTAGAGAGTTTAAAAACCATGCACTCCTCAACAAACAAAATCCAAGACAAACACAAAGAGGCCCAAAAGAAGGGTATAAATATCCCCAGCAAGCCACCAAACTCAAGAAGTGAGAATTAGATAAGAAAAGATATGTGTATTGAAGAAACAATGGAATTCTATAGGAAAATAAGACTTCGTTGAGGTTGGAGAGAAAATGGACTATAGGATTTACAACAAAAAACCATAAACAATTCGATATACTCCACTAATAGTATTCTCCTTTGGATATCTAGAGAACATGATAAATAGAACACCAAAGAGTATTACACGAAAAAATTAAACTGATAGTAATGAAAACATAGATGAGATTGGAACTTAACAAAATATGAATCCCTCTCCTTATGACCAAAATTATTCCCTTTTATGGACCGGAACAAACACAATTGAACCCCTTTTTCGAATTACATGTAAATAAATTCATAGGCTTGTCAGATTGTATGCCCCTATGCATGCATACATTTTAAGTATGCGAGACTACTATATTATCTAATTGAATTTGTCTCAAATTTATGACATGCCCTTTCCACCATGGATACTAGTGGGGCATGCAACTTATAATAAGTAACACAATGGTTTAGGGACATGTTGGAAGCCAAGCTCCCCACAAACATCAAGCATCCCCTTGTTTAACCTCGCTACTTGGTTTTCTAGTGTAAATTCTAGAACTTTGGTGCCTTAAGATGTGAAATAATGCTACACTTTCAAACCTTTTGGATTCAATTTTGAGACAGTGAAGAATTCTTGTGAAATTTCCTTTATAGAGGGGAAAGGGGTCATTCATTAGATTTATAATGATCTTTGAATAACAAAAAAAATATTAGGTGTATAATCCTTCTTGTATAAATCATTCTCATCCCTTGGAACAAATCAACTTGATTATTTGTCAACTCCCCCAATCCCCATTGAAAGGATGTTTACTAGTTTATGTCAAGAACAAATAAGATTTAGCCTGCTCCTACCACCCCTAGGTTATCCAATGCTCTATATCCATGCTTATCCTAGTCACATTTCTTTAAACCTCATCTAATAATCTCCTTCATGCATTGTATTATGCACCATGGAACTTCATGAGCCTCTCCTATTATGACACAATAGAAATTGTAATGATCCATGATGAATGTAATCATGCATTTACTATTGGTAATGTCTACTTAGAATCTCATAGTTAAACATAGGGACAAGAGAGCACCATCAAAATCTATAAAGAAGGGAGAAGAATGAGAGAATTCATACCTTACTACCCATATTGTTTCCATTCATGTGCAATATCATCAAGGATTTCATAAGAAAGACTACACAAATCTCTATATTTTCTATGTTGGAGCCAATAACACTATTGTGCTAGTGATGGAAACCCCAAGCATTTCGTTTAGAACAATGTGGGGAGGTTGGATTCAGAAGGAGTAATCTTCAATCCAGCCCTTCTGAAATAATCATGTGATGTGACATGAGAGGGGGGCTGAGTGTCCCCTACCAAATAAATAATATTTGTAATTATGGGATGAACCTAAACCCCCTTCTTCCTCCTCTCTTCAAGACCTAATTAACAAATATGCCTCTATTTGCATGGCTTCAACATTTTCCTTTAGATCCACTAAGGTATTGAGAGTTTGCTTCACTTGATCAAATGAAACTTCACAAATCATTTGATAAGTGGATTTATTCTCTAAAGAATTCAAGCTATAATCAAGGTAGAGGGGGCAATAATTTTACATCAAAACTCGAATGATTATTAGAGTCACTAATAATTGTTTATAATAGAGTCACTAATAATTGTTTCCAAAGTTGTAGTTCTAATTCTCATAAGATTAATACATTTATATACTCCCAAAATTTTTGCCTCCTTATTATAATATGTCCTAAACTCAAAGAAAAGTTTGTCTCCGATTTTCCTCCAAAATGAATATCAATTACCCTCTTGCACATGCCACCTCTTTTTAGTTTATGTTGTTGTTGTTGATGATGATGATATTTAACATACACTTAGACTAATTTTGGTCTGTCAGACCTTAAGAAAGAAAAGTAAGGAAGTAATTGATTTTCATTAGATTTTTATTTTTGTGCTCAAAAATATTGGAGAGGAGCATTCCTAAATTATTATAATTTTGATGAGATAAGAGATTGGACAAATCCATTATGAACTAAATGAAATTAAAATTATTATTTTTATTACTTACAATCAAGTAAAACACAAAACCATATTTATGATTATGTATAAGAATCTTAAACCTCTTTATTGAGTAATATACTTTCTTTTAAACCAAATATTTTAAAATAAAAAATAATATGTTTTTATATTAACTTAAAAGTAAAAATAACAAAATTTTAAATAATGAATATTTATAAAACAATTAACCATCTTCAACCAATTGACTTTTGCAAATCAATACCTATCTAGATAATGTTTTAATTTCAAAACTTAAACTAACAAGAGCCACAAGGTGGCTTGGCCCTTGCAACGAACTTGCAATTTTGAAATCAATAGATACATGGCCCACATCACATGTAGTGATTCACATAGATTACATGACCCTTTATCTTCTTAGACTTCATGCATAATTTACCAAGTGGCCTTCTTAGGTACAAGATGATTATGGACAATATAAACAACATTGTTGAGACCTATTTGCAAATAATGTAACTATATTAGTGAGTTTAATAAGGGGAAGCTCCCTTGGAATCTGAAGTCCAAGAGACATTTTCCCAATGTATAAATAAACATCTTAACTCATGAATACAATTGAATTATTTCCTCTAACAATTGTATTATTGTATTAGAGCCTGAAAGTGAAAGCCATAACTCTTGAAAGCCATAACTCTTGCTTTGGTATTCTTCCATCCTGCCTATTTGCTCCCTCATTTGTTCTGATTTCTACCAGATTTTGTGCAAAACATTTCTATCTTACACTCCCTAGTCCTACATTCTTCCTAACTGTTCCATTGCTCTTGGTCCCAATCCCTCCATATGAGTTTCTCTCCATGAAACCTAATTCTCTTGTACGTTGAAGGAGAGTGAGAGTCCATACTCCAATGTTGAGTGTTGTGCATGGAGACCCTTGTGAAATAACCTCTGCGCATTGGAGTGTTGAACGAGTGTTGGTGCTTTTCTCTTTTGGATCGAAACCCTAATTTGTTGCTGCATGAAGTATGGAGTTGTGCATGGTTGTTTGAGAAGACACTATTATGTTTTTCTCTGACATAGAGACTCTCTCCATGGAACAATTCTTGAAGCCTGCCGCAGAAAGTGGAGACTATGTGTGACGAACCATGTCGAGACCAACGTGGAGCTGAAAATATTGCTCGTGCAGATTGCTCGCATCGATGAAGTATTGTTGGAACGTCGCAAAGTTGTGGAGATGAGCTATGTCCAATTTTTAAGAGACACAACCAATCTTTGAACTGCTGCAACCTCCACGTGAACTACTATGACCTCCAATTGAGATATCCGACCATAGTTAGTTGCTGAAGCGACCTCCTCCACTTGATAGCTTCGAACAGATTTAAAAGAGGCTTGACCTCCATTTGTTATTGCATACATTGCTCTTGGGAATTGTGACTTCGACTTGAAGCAGTTGTGACCACACCAAATCGAAGAGCTATGAACTCTCCAAGCATGAAGAGTGCAATTTCTCTCTAGGGTTGAAAGTTTGTGAAGTGCATTAAATATTTTGGTTGAAATTATTAAATATTGTGAAGTGAAGTGCTGCGTTGAAAGGTTGTGAAGTGTATGGCTTGGTTAATTAAATATTGTACGCTCTCAAGTATTTTGGTAGAAATGATTCATAGTCTTTTAAACAAGAGACTATCATAACATGGAAAAGGTAATCATTGATTCTAATCTAATCGAAACATATAGTTCCATTTGAATTTTGATTCTGTCATTTTTTAGAAGCGTTGTATTGCTTTGCAAGAGACCTTGGATTGCAGTGACTCAGACCTGCAGTAGTGCATGGAGCTTATGGTAGAAATTGGTTTTTTGATCAGATTGTATTGAGAAAGGTGGCAGAGACTTAGACCTGCACCTTTACTCATTCTCTCTCTTTTCCAAAATCTATGTCCATTTGCAGGTAAACATTGTAGAAGATGCATTCATTGGCATCCATTGTTGGAACTGTTTTTACTCGAAAAGACAACTATCATGAGTGGTTAAGGAAGATTAAAACCTCTTTCATATACAATGATTTATGGAAAGGTATTTGTGAAGGCACCACCATTAAAATATAAACTAGGATAGACCTTGAAAACTTACCCAAAGCCACCTACATTAGAGAAAGAACAAAAGATATGGGAGACCAAAGATAACAAAGACTTGGCGATGATATCTACAACAATAAGTGAAGAGGTGAGTCAACACATACTGCCTACAACATCATGCTTTGAAGCTTTAAAAATATGGAAAGACTTGTATGACTCACATTCTGAAATGGAGGTGATTCAGCTAATGTTGAAACTGTCTAGTTTAGAAGTGAAGAATAATGATCCCATGTTGGTTGCATCTGAGATCAAAGCAATCATGCATAATATTCAAACCTTTGGCATGAAACCATACCTTCCACTTGCATCATATTGTCAAGTCTCTATATCCTACATATTCAAACTATCTTGAATCACTTCAAGCCAGTGACAAGTTCAAGGACCTCACCTCAGGCATCTTGGTGGAGAAGATTGTAGACAAAGAGAAAGCCTTTGGAAATAAGACTAGTGAGCCTACTGGAAAAAATATTTGCCTTGCTCAGAAAATAAAAGAACCAGTCCAAAGATCCTTCCAAGAGAGAAAGTAGCAAAAGAGGACAAGGAAGAATAAACTTTAGAGGAAGGAGGAGGAGGGAAAAAAAAACTCAATCAAAATATCAAATCTAAAGTGTACGCAGTGTGGGAGGAATGGACATGAAAAAGATCAGTGTTGTACCTCTCAAAACTCCATCAAAAGAGGACATAACTAAAACAAAGAAGAAGAAAAAATAGTATCCAAGAGGATAATAAAGCTCCTGATTCTACTCATATCATGATTCTACTCATATCCAAGAGGATAATAATATCCATGTATCAAATGGGTGCTCAAAGTTAATAGAGGGATCACAAACTAATAAAGAATAGAGTTAATTAAGTGAGTTTGAAATCCGCGTGTGTTAGTTTCTAAGGGAAATATATGAGTATACATGTGTCATGGAAATGGGACCACCTACGTCACCCATAGTAGCAAATTTGTTCATATAAGAATTTGAAAGGAAGCTTTATGTTCGCTATAGCTATATCCTTTAATTTGTAGATAATATTTGTGGATGATGCATTTTCATATAGGCACATGGATGCGAGAATTTTAACAAATTTTCACTTTAATTTTAATCAACAAAGCTAGCAAGTTTCTCCAAAAGATAAACTTTTTCTTTGTCAATTTTGTAATTAAATGGTCTTTCATGGTTGAAACCAAAACATTGTTACGGGGTACTATTGGATTATTTATCTAGCTAAAATTGTTATATAATTTTGTAATATAAAGTATTGATTCATTAAGAGTGCATTTTGATATTAATAAACAAAATCAAATTAACTTGAAATTCATAATATAAGTGAAACAATAAAAATAGTTATTTTTAAATTGGTTGAATAATGTGATTAATGAAAAATATTTATTGTGAATTAAATAAATAAAAATGCTCTTCATAATACTAAAAAGGTATATCAAAATGCTCTTCATAATGTGAAAATCCTCACAGCAGATCTAAGAGTTGATGTATACCTCACAAGAAAGAATTTAGGAATAAGATTAAGAGTGGTCAATGCAGTAAAATGAATAACAGAATAATAATACAGTAGAACTTGGATAGAAGCAAAATAACTTCACACACACTATATCATTAATCACAAATGGACAAATAAATAATACAATGCATGAAGAATTCAAATGCCAAGGTGGCAATTCGAATTGGCCTTCATGGAGTGATCAAAAGATCATTGGAGTGTCATCGGAGCACAACTAGTAGTCTATCTCATCATCAGTGGAGTCATCAATGCTCAAGTAACTGCCAACCATCAGTCAAACTGAGTCTAACTCAGTGTGGTAGGTGTAATTGAGTGTAACTGGAACTAACTGAATGAAGGAGGCTCAGTGGAGGGCGCATGTGGAGCTAACTGGAGTCAGAATGAGCAGTCTAGTCACACTGGAGGTCCATCGGAGTGGTAAGGTCAGTTAAGAGTGAGTCAAGCCTAAAATCAAGGAGAGAACTCAGTTAACTGAAGACAACTGGACTGGTAGGTGAAGAAGGGTGCCTTTGTCAAGTGGATAGTGAGATGTGGGTGCATCACTGGCTAGGAGGGCTCAATCTGAGTGAAAATAAGCTCCCGAGTGCTGGAAGACTAGGGACTAGGTGCTGGAGGTGTCAACCTGATGACTGGGCAACATGTGGATGCATGCAAAAATGCATGCAAGACTGAAAATGCAAAGGATGAAAATGTTGGTAGGACTAGGATGGAGTATAGGAATATCCTAACACATAATACTAAAAATGTATACTTAAAAGTGAGCTATATTGAGCATCTGTTATCCTCCTCAAGCTCGTTAAAAAACAAAGAGGTACTCGTCAACTATGATGGGGAAATGAGGGAATATGTCGAGTCTGTCTTTTTGGCATCCTATAAGTTGTTAGCTTTGAACATGACATGCATCCATACCTTTTCTTCTTTAAATATACAGTATACATCCGGCTCCTAACTACCATTGTGGGTCGTCTTATAATCAAGTTAAGACTCTTAACTTGAGTTAGCTTTCCTTTTAGTTGTTACCTCTATTAATCTGTTCTTCCAAATCATATCTCATGTGATTATATGTTCAAAGGATCAGTGTTAACCTGAATCAACCTTCTACAGTATTGTCAAAACCTCCACCTTCTGTGTCATTCCATACTCATTCGATATTATAATGTATACTATATCTTTAGTATATAATGATATTATAGTGTATATTATATCTTTACTATATATATAATGATATTATAATGTATATTATATCTTTACTATATAATTTTATATTGATATTTATATTTTAAAACTTCTAATAAATGATGATATTGATATCAAATCGACCTATCATATCACTAGTGATCGTTCAAAAATTATCTATATACTTTATTTATTTTATTCAAATTCGTGGGATCTTGAATACCTTTACGTTTAAGAATGGGAATGTTGATACTAATGCCATATACCATATATTAGTGATAGAGATTAGACAATAATAAACAAGTATTTAACAATAAATTATTATTTTTTAAAGTGTGGAAAGGAAAAGAAACTAGTGTTTAAGAAACTTGTAAAACATATGTTCTCTATTCAATCATTACAAGGAGATACATGACACGTAGCATTGACAACCATCTTTTCATATAAAGAGCTAACGCCCCCCAAAAAATGAAGATTTCCTTATCATGTTGATTAGCTTACAAATATAAACATTGGATGACGTGGATTTAAAAAACTTAGTGCATGTCAACAACAATGTTGATATGTCCATGTCATCACCTTGTTGTTAGAGAGAGTAAATCGATGTTTAATAGTTATCACAATGTCTATCAAGAACTTGAAAAATGGAAGTATTTGCCACGTGTCATGTGTCCTCAAGTTATTTTTATTTTTTCTAATGTTTTTTTTAGGTTGTGGGATATACATGTTTCCTTATTAATATTTAATAAATGGATAGAATGGAAAGGAAATGATAACACTCGATGATTGACAAGTGTGCATATCAATAATAATAAATAAAATCAACTTCACTAATCCAAACAATTTATTTTCATATATTGAGTATGCAACTTATAAATGTGGTCAACCATTTTGAATAAATCAAACCTAGATTATATTTGGTCTCGGTGGCTAGTTGTCACTAACAAACAAATGGAGGTTCATCATTATTTCATGATATATATAATCTTTGTCGGAAGGAATTCAAATTGAAATAATATTTTATTTAAGCAAAGTTCGGTTTATCATAAGATTTATGATAGATGTGAGAGTTGGATTTCTTATAAAATTATTTGGTGCTTTGTTTCTTAATTTTGGGTTGAGAAAAAGTTGTCACATATTTTGAATCGAACTTTATTTGAGATATTTTTTTATTATCAAGAAGAGATATGTAGAGGATGTTCTGGATTTTGAGAAGGGAGATATATAGAGGATGTTGAGGATTTTTAAGAAGAGATTTTAGATATTATGTTTTTTCATAATTTAAAGTTCAAGTTATGTTTAGATGATAAATTTATTATAGTGTCCATAAATTTAGTATTAGGAGTGGTATGGGTAGGATATTTATCGACATATCATTTGATATTCAATCTTGTGAGCATTAACGTGAGTTTTTATGGCAGCCATGTGATCCTTTCAGTATGCATAGCAGCATATGGGACTCTTACTTGATTTGGTTGGATGGAGCAGTAAGCATGCAGGGTGTTTGCTAAACACTCTCTTTGCTTCAAAAGGACTTTAAACTACCTTCATGGAAGGGAGAATTTGCTCTAAAGGAGAAGGCCGATTTATTTCCATTTGGATCAACAAACATGAGTGTTTATTCACTCATGGATGGAACGAAAATATGCATTGTAGAAAAGAATACTCATGGTAGTGATGCACTACCAAATTGTTTATGGGATCCTGGCATCATTTGGAATGACACATTGTTCCAAGTGATCAAAGAGTTATGTGGGATGATGCATAAGCCATGGGATCCTAGCATTCCATGGAGTGACATATTGCTACTGATGGCATTTGAGATACATGATCAATGGGATTCATGAGGGCAAGCCACCCTTCATTTCCAATAGTCTATCCATGTGGAGCAATGGCTTTTTTTCCTACATGGGAAACCATATGATGGATGGACACCACATCTTCTAGCTTGTTGGATTGGAAGTCTTCCAAAGGATCCTTATGTGGACACCATGCATTATAGAGGTGTAAGTAGCAGACACTTCCCCCTCCTCAGATTCATTTGGGACCCTAGAATCATCCTTGGTCTAAAGTACTTTAGATGGAGATTTAACATAGCATTATGGGGGACAGAGACACATCTCAAGAGGAATGAGATACATAAGGTTGAGTACCTTCCCAAAATTGATCTCCACCTTGGTCATTATCTTCAAGTTTGCTTGGAAGAGGAAATTTTGCAAGAGACATCTCCTTGTGTCCAATGTGCCTATTTGGGATTTTCATGCATGAGCATTGGCTTGGCTAATACACCTATGGACTAACTACCTTACATGAGCAGAGCATCCATCAAGCAATTTGGTAAGCTTGTGTTGGTTCCTTTTGAGTACATTCTTGTTCATGGTAGGATGTTGGAGAAGCATTCACATAATTTGGAAGCTATGTCAAGGATTTGGGTAGAGCCATCATTGCATATCAATTTGTTTGGATGTGCAATTGGAAGGGTTGAGATATTGTATGTTGACTCTATGGTTGAGCATGGTAAAATTTGTGCCTACATGAAGAGTATTTGGTCCAGATCTACCATTGATATGAACAAGTTGTATAATGGTGCACCATGTAAAGGATCCTTCAATTCATAACACATGTGGCCGCCCAAGGAAGGAAAGAACTGTCCCATGGGGATGAGAACTCTAGGAGAGTTTTCAAAGGGATGAAGAAAGTGATGGGAGCTTGTTTAATGTTTTGCACACCTAGTTTTGATCCATCATTTGTGCTTAAAGGAGATGCGCACAAATAAGTAATAGGATTAGTTTTGTTGCAATATGACCACCCTAGTTGCTTGAATATTCAAAGAAGGGTGAGTGTGAGTCTTTCATTGAATTGCCTCAAGAATGAAGCATTGAAGTATGTGAAGGGTGCAACACATATCAAAGTTATGTTTCAGGAAATATTATTGCAACAACCCTTAAGCAATCCCATATTGTATTGCTCATGGGACTATAAGTTTACCGATGCATAATCATTACTTTTCCAATTGCTACAAGGAAAGATTGGCCATTTTGCATGCCTTGGTCAAATTCAATCCACATATTGCAACTCAATTAGCCATGGAGAGTTACAAAAGCAGGATAATTATTTAGTTGATGGAAAAGGATGACCAATGCAAGATTATCCAATGGGTCATCTACGTTGGAGATGAGATTCAAATGGTTTTGAAGCAACCTTGCAAAGTATTGTGAGAAAGTGTACAGGTTCTTCATTGACCATATTTTCACTTGCTTTAGGAAAAGAAAATTTTGGTAGGGGAGGAATATAATTATGTCCCCATTTTGATAGCACTATGGTTCACCATTAACCCATTCAATTCCCAGGGGTTCTAGTGGAAAATTAAATTAATTAATAAGGAAGTTAATTTTGGCCAAAGTTACTTTATGTAATTAAATAAACTATAGTATATCACAATTTTGTTTCAACTAACATTTCTAATAAATGTTTATGAGTTGTGAATGGCCTAGGTGGCTCAAGAGGGTGCATAGGATAAGGATAAAAAATGTGAGTTTTCCTCCTCAGAAAAATATGGAAAGAAAGGAGCCAAAAGCAGGAAAAACAGGAAAAGTAGTAGAAAAGCAAAGAGAACATAAGTTTCTTGATTTTGGAATATAAGGCTCAAGAAATATTAGTAAAAGAAGGAAAGCAAGAAAAATTATTCAAGAAAGCTACAGTGGATAATTTTATCCAGTGAGGGTGAATTCATGGAGGCAAGTGGGTCCTATGCTAGTTCAACTTACCAAAGAACCATCCAAGCCACCTATAGTTTTTGACTTTCCAAGAAGGCAAGCTCCGAAAAGAAGGAGAAAAAGCTGGTAGAGGTTAATGAAAGGAGGATGACCACTCCTATTCACATGTTTTGGTTATGTTTGATATTGATGTTGGAGATACTTAGCATTCTCTATTCTTGGGAGATGTACCCCTTGCAATAGTACGGAGATGTGCCCCTCTATCCACTAAACTAGTTGAACTGTTTGCTAGCATTTCAACTAGTCCTTGAGGAGAAGGACATCCAATGATTTTCATATGAGATTCATTGTAGTATATTAGATCAAAATGGAGATGTTTTAATGCAGGTTGTAGTCTCAAAGTGGTTTGAGTTCCAGTCTCCATCCAGTTAGAGATTCAGTTTTAGAGTTTATGTAGTTCCATATTTCCAGTGTTGGGGGTTTTTCGATTGGAGGGTGCACCTATTGGTGCCAGAATATTGTGAAGGCTTGTTTATTAGATTGGTAAACCCATTGAAGGTTGGGGAACACATATTTGTTGCATATCAAAACCTTTGAGCCAAAATACTTAAGCAAAGCTACAATACTGTCAAGCACAGTTCCACTTTCATGAGCTTAATGTCCATTCTCTTATTATCTCTCCTATATAATTCTATTAGTAGATCTAGGTACAAATTTATATCAAAGACCTTTTCATTTTTTCATCTTCTACAGAATCCATATATGTAATTTCAAATTCCATCCGAAATTAATAAAAATTCTCATGTCTTATGCCCTCAAATTCATGTCTCTATTGCAATGTCAATTTAACTAGTTTTTCACTGTGAGTTTGTGGTACAAACAATTGATTGTAAAGGTAATTCTTAATATTTTGAAGTCTGTGGTGGCACTATAGGGTCTGATAGACATGTTTTAGATTCTAGTTACTTCCATTATTGCATTATAATCCATTGGGTTTCCACATAATTCTTGGAGCCATTGCCTTGAATCCTTTGGCTTAGCCAAAGGAGACTATCTAGGCGTGATGTACCCAGAAATGTGCAAAATTTCAAAGAAAGAAACTGAGTAAATCATGTTACTGATTTTTGTATATTTTTATTATTGTTTCTAGGTTGAAACCAATACTTCCTGACATTTTTGAGAAGGTTTGACAATGTTTGGATTGCTAACTAGTTCAACAGTGTTTGGGGTTTTATGACAATTCCATTGCATATACCCTGTCAAAATATACATATGGACTCTCAGTGTTGGAATTGGGTTTTCCAGATTGTGTTTAAGAACCTACAATTTTTTCGTGGGAAATTTAAAAGGTATTGGTAGCATCTGGAAAAAATTGGAAGGAAACTAGTCCAATATTGCCAATTTCGAGCTAGTCAAATGTGGTGTTTAAAAGGTTGTTTGCAAATTGTTTGTAAGAAGGATTGAACCAAATGTTCATAACATGTTATTAAGTATTCATATCAAATCATAATTATCATATCATAGAGTTCTGAAATCATTCTCTTTGGGTTGCACCATCTTTGATGTATTTTAGTTAATTTTTACAAACCACTGTTTCAAGAACTTTTGGTAATCAATATATCCTTGGTTGAAAGCTTTGATTGCCTTTGTGAATAATAGGAGCTAATATCTCTAATATTAGATTGGGTATATTACATTTTCCTTTGTAATATACTAGAAACCCATTATATTAAGTAAATCTCTTTAAAAAACCTTATTTCCCAGTAAATGTGTGACTTGAATGTTCAAAACCCGTGTATTCCAACAAATATGTGACTTTCATCACTGTAGCTCTCATATGTGTCTGTACGAGGGTTAAAAATTAAAATAAAAGTTTTTTTATGGGTTTCTTTTGTTGAGACTGTTTCCCAAATTCCCATAATCCCATGAATAACTTCCTCTAACTCCCTAACTACTCTTCTAAAGATATAAAAAGAGAATAGGAGAAAGAAAAAGAGGCTAGAAACCATTATATTATCTTGGTTGCTTGAATAAACCCTCATTGTTCATACAATCCTTTATGCCTAATCTATAACATCCCTCTCATCCTATATGGAACCCTAGTTTTCCATTATATTCTCCATTGATTTATTATGCTAAAGATCTGCTTTAATCTTCTGGGCATACTTGGTGGACAAGCTTTGAGTTGGAGTGTTTGAAGTGACCTAGGAGGAAGAACCCAAAACTCAGTTTCAGAACAACAACAACATATCAGGTTCATTTTTTCTATGTAATTTTCTATTATCATTAATATATAAATGAACCTTTTTTCTGTCCAATATTAATTGTGTTCATATGTTTATGATTCATTGTTCATTTGAAAATGGAAATTGTTAGTTTTGCAAGTTTCTTTATATTATTTTCAAGGCTATTGTTATGCTTTCACTTTCTTTTGTTTCCATTTCAGGAATTGCAGCAAGAAGTTAAAGGGAAGGGGAAAATATCAAGACCAAAATAATCTACTACAAACATTTGGAACAAGGTGTGTATACTGATACCCTTAGGGATGAATTGTTTGTTTGAAAGAAAAAATAAAAATAGTTTTTACTTGCAAGATTAGGGTTTGTTTATCTTTTTTCTTTGCAAAAACTGCACCCAACAGTTGTTGGGGAATTATTTCCCATCACATAACTGGCGACTCCACTGGATTTTTCTTATTTTTGGGTGTTTATTTTTATTTTTATTTTAGGGTTGTTGAAATTTTTTGGGTTTCTTTTCTTGATTTTATTTCTGTTTTAGTTTGTTGGGTTGTTAGACTTTATCTTAAAACATTCATAATCATCTTGTACCTTTTATAAATTTGTGAATATGGGGTTTGGGCAGTGTGGAATTTATATTTTTAGTTTTCCATAGACATATACGTTGTCTATAGCACACATAGTTTGGTATTAGTCCTGTAGGAGAGACATTTGTTTTCCCATACGCTAGTTGCACACATACAACTCGCATATACGTGGGTTATCATAAGCCAGGCCATGTATGTCAAGTCGCTTATACACCCAAATACGCAAAAACACAAGTGTAACCCATGTATACGCGAGATTACTTAAGTTAATTCATGTATTTCACCTCTAAATATGTGGGCTACAGTGGGCTAGGTCGTGTATGTGTCATGGTAGGCCAAAAATAGGGTAAACTTTTTCAAAATATAAATATATATATATATATTGGTTTTTTAGGTTTTTTGGGTCTATTTGGGATTTGGGTCTTTATTAGATTTTCAAATTCGATTTTTTAGGCCTTAAAAATCATGTTTTTGTGTGTTTTTTTAGTAGGCCCTGAAAGAAAAAGAAAATTGAATTTTGCAAAAAATCATAGTTTGCTTCCAGTTCATCTAGGAATCTTTTGGGTAGTTTGATATTTTGGAAGTGTTTGAATAAATGAAAAGATTGTATTGCTTTCATTTGATTCATATCATAGAAATAAAAAAGGGTTTCCTACTTTGGTTACAATAATTTCCTTAAAAGGTTGCATCTTGCTTATGAATTTGAAAGGCTATTTGTTTTTTTTCTATTTGAAAGTTCTTTTAAAAAAAAATGAACCCATTTAGCACATAAGATAGGAAAACAAGGAAGAAAATGGTTAATTGCAATGCTTTTGAGTACTTATGTTTTTTTCATTACTTAAGATTTCATAGTTGTTGTGATATTTATATTTAAATAATTAATTTACACTCGTCCATGGATGCCTTCTAATAGGTGCTAACATACAAAGAAGAGCCAAACAAAGAATTGATCAACATTTGGTTAAGCATGGGTTGTGAGTATATGTTGAAGTATGAAAGGTTAATTGAGCAATTTGTAAGTAGCTATGATGTTTAACTTCCCTCATTTTATAGTTAATGGAACAACAAGAAAACCTTTATATTAATTATATCTATGCTTTGCATGGCGTATTAAAAATGTATGAAACAAAGTATGGAGTGGAGCCAACGAAAGACATTTTGAAATACAACAAGAGGAATGTTTTGAAACATCTCTTCTCTAGTATGCTTTTTTATTTACATAATTACATGTATATTATACTATATAAATGCAGTTATAGTTATTAAACTTTATTTATAGGTTTGTAGATGGAATATGAAGATCAAGAGAATAAAAAACAAGCCAATAAAAAAAACCATAGGTTAAATAACCCAAGTATAATATCGCCTTCAAGTGATTAATGACAATCAATATAATCGAATTTTACTGGAAGCTCTATGTTTTGGAATATTTGTTTTTTAAAAATGGGGTTTTTGTTTAATGTACTTGAAATATTGCCCCAATTGCACAAGGACATGTTACCGACAAGTGTAGCAATTACATATTAACATTGTGTTTAATGTAGTGGACATATTGTCCCAATTGGACACCGATATGTTACCAATAACTGTAACAATTACAAATTGGTTGCATTTTTATTATTGTGGACCTTTTCGTTGTCCAATTTTGTATGAAAATAGATTTCTTATTCATATATAATAAAATGATTTTATTGTATTGTCTAGTCTTGTAAAATGTTGTGTTCTTAATTAATTAATATATGGATGATTTACATTGTTACAAATAATAGAGGTCTAATATGTTGTATAAGAAAGAATTAATGCAATCATTATATAAAAACGCAATAATTAAAATATAAAATCAAAATTATGATAAAAAAAAATTGATTTTGAGATGATTAATTGATTTTTTTTTATTTAAAACAATTAATCTCTCTCTCGTTGCATTATACTCTATTGAACTCAATAAAGGGTGTGTGCCATAAAAATAAATATTGGTACATTTTTATGAGTCATGCACACCCGTTCCTATTAATTATAATATCGCATGGTTCTAACTTTTGTGAAAAAACACCATCTCATTAAATTTACCATTTCAAAATATTATGTGTGCATGATAACAATACACACCAGTGATTTTAATATATTATACGTATCGGTGCTTAGTAACAAAAAAATGGCATTTACATCTCACCTCAAATGTTCAAAATTTCACGTCCCTCTAGTGCACATGATAATATAAGCACCGATGCATTTATGTGTAGTATATAAAGAATTGGTGCGTACACAATTATAGGAGTACCAATGCGCCATAAAATAAAGAAGCATGACTTGGTGAATAATATTTATACGAGCATTGAACTGCTTTATATTTATATGAGCACCGGTGTGTTATGTAATAGAAAGATGGAACTGGTGTGTAATATTTATGTGAGCATGGATGCATTATATTTATACTTGCATCAATATGATTTGTAACAAAAATCTTGAATTGGTGTATAATGATGATAAGAACATCGGTGTGTTTTCTTAAAACACACATCAATGCATGTTCAAGATACAAGCATCGAAAAAAAAAACTTTGCTTAAACCTTTTCCCGCCTAGTTTCTTTTAGCTATAGCGACTTACATTACAACTTCCATTTAAACCTCAGCTGCAAGTAACAAAGGTTGTAGTGTGGATCTTTTTGAAAATTTGGTCCAATTTTGTAACACTAAAAACCTCTGCTACAAAATATTTTCCTTATAATAACTTATCAAATAGAAAATAATAAATCATGTTTACTAACAAAATGAAGAAAAAATTATCCATTTACAAGTTATGGTACATTTCATCATCTCCATACTCAAGAGATCACTAGAAAATGCATTCTAAAGATCAAAAGAAATTGTTACACGCACACCAAATCTTTGGTTAATTTTATATCATACTTAGTGTTTAACTGGTTTTAAATAAATTTATTTAACAATTTATAATGCCTAAGATGAAGATGTAAGTTATAACAGTAATTTTGTCATAACATGAAACAAATGTATTGTCTATATCAATTCTCTATATGTCATTGTCACTTTTCAATAACTTAAAAAGAGGTATGGTTTATGACTTGATTTGTTTTATTGTGTGCATAGATTGTCTCATATACACTTGAAGCAATGGGACAACCATCTCTTTTATATAAAGAGCTAACGCCTAAAAAATGAAGATTTCCTTATCATGTTGATTAGCTTCCAAAAATAAAAATTTTGATGACGTGGATTAAAAAAACTTAGTGCACGTCGACAACAATGTTGTTTTGTCCATGCCATCACCCTGTGGTTGGAGATAGTAAATCTTTGTCTACTAGTTTTAAAGTTATCTCAATATCTATCAAGAACGTGAAAAATTAAAGTAGTTGCCACGTGTCATGGGTCTTCATGTTTTTTTATTTACTTTTTCTAACGCAAAACATTAGGTTGTGGGATATACATGTTCCCTGATTAATATTTAAGTGTGTCATGGAAAAGGAAATAATCACACTTGATGATTGACAAGTGTGCATATCAATAATAATAAATAAAATAAAGTAACGCGTAGTTTAAAAGTTTTGTGATTTTAGTAGGAATAGATTAATTTTCTATACATGATTTCGAAAAAATATATAAATATGGTCAAACATTATTCAAAAATCAAATCTAGATTATATTTGCTCTGGTGGCTAGTTGTCACTAACAAAAAAATGGAGGTTCATCATTATTTCATGATATATAAAATATTTGTCGGAAGGAATTCAAATTGAAATAATATTTTATTTAGTCAAAGTTTGGCTTATCATAAGATTTATGACAGATATGAGAGTTGGATTTATTATAAAAAAATTATTGGTGTGGTGTTTCTTAATTAGACTTTTGTTTGGGTTGAGAAAAAGTTGTCACATATTTTGAATCGAATTTTATATGTAGAGGATGTTCTGGATTTTGATAAGGGAGATATAGAGGATGTTGAGGATTTTTAAGAGAATTTAGATATTATATTTTTTTATAATTTATCAAGTTATATTTAGATGATAAGTTTATTATAGTACATTATTTGTATTTTTTTTTGCTTTATCAATGATTCTAAATTATTTTCTAGGCGAGAAACGAGATCGTTATATAATATATTTTTCCATTTTATATTTCATTAAAGATATTTGTTATGTTTTCACATAGTATTTTATTCAAGATTAATATAACAAACCATATTTATTAAGGTAATTTAATATAGAATTGTATATGAAGTAAAGAAGTTACAACAAAGCATTCTATGTTTAGGAAGATTAATATAACAAATCATATTTATTAAGTCAATTTAATAAAGAATTGTATATGAAGCAAATAAGTTACAACAAAACATTCTATGTTTAGGAATGATTGTTTCTAACATATTTATGTTTAGGAATGATTGTTTTTAACAGATTATTTGTTGAGATTATTCTATCTATTTATAAGAGAGGTATAATATTCTTTTTCTAACTTTTAGATAATGAATAACAAAGTATATTTGCATATTTTGAACGTAATTTTGTTAATATAAAAAAATTATAAATTTTATTTCACAGAATATATGTGTGTGAGAGAAAGAGAGATTCCATTATACAACATAATTATACAATTCAAATAGATAAAATCTAAAAATAAGGCTTAAAAAATTTCTAAAATTGTGAAGAGTTCATAAGCCAATTGAGTTGTGCTAATAGATTTTTCAACAAAACCAAACAACTTGTGACTATATATCCTAATGAATAGTATAGTAAGAGTTCTATTTCTCAAAACATTTAAAAAAAACTTGAATTTTAATGGAAAACATGTCCATTGTGAGCTTCTTGTATGGCATTTGCATTGAGTATTCATAGTTACATTCTCAAATTCAATCTCCCCTTGAATTTTGTGTATTGTATATTCCTCATTAGCAACTATTTTAACAATCCTTGTAGGGAGACCATTAAATGAGAGCTCCTTACTTCACTTGATAGTGTATGTTGTAATCAATAGTGAGCTTCTCAATTTGCTTGCCTTGTATGGCCAGCCCGGCTTCTATTTATACATTCCTAACTAGTTCATCTTTATGTTGAGTAGACACTTTGTTACTTTGTTATTGAGATGAGAAATTATTACCTATAAATCTTCATATTTACACAAAAGACTCTTATGGACCCATCAAAGATCAACAAGTTTACTAGTGCACAATGACTAGTGTGGCAATGACCTTCCATGCCAAATGAAGCAAGAGTAGAATCAAGTGAAAACCAATTGGAAGCCACCCTCAATCCAATCTACTACCCAATGTAGAAGAAATCTCAAAACATCAAAACTCAACAAACCCTAGGGATGAAGCATGTGCTACCAGACTAGTTGAGAAACAAAGGCCAAGAAGAACCATAAAAATCCCATTTCTATCCAACAAATACTTCCCGCCATTCTTTCAGACACTATGAAATTCAAACATGAAGGAATAAATTAGCAATACAAGGGTAGTTGGACAATATGAAAGCAAGTCTCATCTTATCAATGTATCCTACAATTTATCATTTCGATCTAACTAAATGTAAATTCTAAAGTTTAGATTTATAAATTCCATGAGAGTTAGGATAGGGAAGGAGCATATCCATTTTGACATAACGTTCTTTGTTGCAATAATACATCTTTATTTTCCATAGTTTTTACCAAAGTGTTTAAGGATCTAAGTACTTGGAGGAGCTCAATAAAGCCAAAATTCTTCACAATAATAAAATTTATTTTCCATGGTTTTTACGAAAGTGTTTACAGATCTAAGTACTTGAAGGAGCTCAATTGAGCCCAAATTCTTCACGATAATAAAAAAGATTGAATTATGCAAGGAGATCAAGCCTGACACTTATTAAATGATAATTGAAAAATCTATTATGACTATATGATTATTTGCAAAAATCAAGAATTTGAAGATTACTTCATGCATTTCTTTGATACTATAAAATTATAATTATTTTTAATTTATATAAACAAGAATTTATCAATGAGATTCTCAAATTTCAAAAAGTTATTTAATGAAAATATTCAAACACATATATTAATGAATTTATGAAATCTACATTTATTTTAAAAATTCCTCTTATCCTTTTCTTATTTATTTAAATCCTCATAATAAATTAATTTATAAATTTTTATAATTTTTATGAAAATTTTACTACTTTGTTAAAATTTTCAAATTAATAATAAAAAATTGAAATCTCCTATAAATTTAAAGCTCCTTAACTCAACAATATTTACTAATGTACCAAAATATATATCTTTGAAAATTGTATTCCTCATTTAAATTTACTCACTTATATACTTTTCGCTAAACTTCTAAAGTGGTCCTCATACCAATTTGTAATTAAGATGTTAACTTACAAATATATTTATGAATAATAATATATATCTTTCAAAACTATATTCCTCATATATATTTACGCACTTCTATACTTTTCACTAAACTTCAAAAGTGATCCTCATATCAATTTGTAATTAAGATATTAACCTACAAATATATTTATGAATAAGTTAATAAGATGAAAGTCTACAAATATATTTATGAAAAGTTAATAAGATCAAAGTATTACTTTGTTAAATATTTTGAGAAAAAACAACTTCATTTTCTATAACACCATTGTTACCGGCATGAAAATAAGAATAAAGTGAAGCATTAAAAACCTTCCTATTGAAATCTGATTAAAAAGAGAAACTCTAGTTACAATCTAGTTACAAGTAAAAAAACAATATCAATATTTGGACAAAACAATGGTCCAAATCTAAATAGTATCTTAAACAAATCAAAGAGTAGACACATAGATAGAATGTTCACATCCATTCTAGCTCAGCCTTTTCCGAAGGTGAACCGATGAAAATTCTCTCTTTTAATTGCCGTGGGTTATCCAACAACCCCAAAATGTTGGCTTTAGGTAGGGTTATAGAACTGAATAAACCAGATGTGGTAGTTCTTCAGGAAACGATGTGTGGGGGATCCGAGGTGGTGGCCAGAATGCAGAGTTTTCTTCGGGATTGGAATTTTGTTTGAATGGATAGTGTGGGCCAATCTGGCAGATTGGTAACGGGGTGGAATAGCTCTATCCATTTGTTGAATTGTTTTGGATTTCGGTCTGGGTTGGGAACTACTTTTCGGAGCCAGGAAATTGGCCCAGATTTTAATCTTATTTACTTGTATGGTCCTTACAATCGGAAAATTCCTTTCTGGATGGAATTCTTTGCCAAATCTATCTTGACGGATTTTCCTTTTATTATCGCAGGGGTTCTAAATTTCACATTACAAGGAAGTGAGATTTGGGGCCCTGGTGCTCGGATGGATCTTGCTCAAGGCCTGTTCCAGAAGTTTCTAGAGGAGGGGGATATTATGGATTTGGAACCTATGGTTTTAAAACCAACTTGGTATAACAGGCGAGCTGGGGAGGAAACTATTGCAAAGAGGCTTGACCGGTTCCTGTTTGCAGGTGACATGATTCATTGTGTGGATAGGGCGAAATCGTGGAGGGTTTGCAGAGGCTGTTCTGATCACATGCCGGGTATGTGTAGTATGGAGAAAGGCGGGCAAAAACCTGGTACCCCTTTCAAATTCAATCCTTCATGGATTTTGAACTCGGATTTTCAGCTATTAATTCAGTCTCATTAGAGTCATTTCGACCCTTCATCCAATGTCTCCTGTGAAGAGCAATTCGTTAAAAATTTAAAATTACGGAAAGACAAAGCTATTGTTTGGGCGAAGGGGATGAAAGAGTCGTTGGATAAAAGATTAAAGGAAGCTGAAAAGGCTGTTTTGAACTTTTATGAGAGACATGGAGGTTCTCTGGGAGAATCGTTGATTTAGGAATTGTCCGTTTTGGAGGTAAGAAGGGATGGGATCCTTAAGGAAAGAGAAGCAGAAATATGAATGAAGAGCAGGGCGGTGTGGTTAACGCTGGGAGATGAAAATTCTGGGTTTTTCCATAAGATGGTCAATCATAGGAAAATAATTAATTCAATCTGGGAACTTAAGGATGGTCGGGGGGAGACTATAGGGGGTTTTGATCAGTTGGCCAAAGGGGGAGTGGAATTCTTTTCTGACTTTTATAAAGAACCGGGAGATATTCATCTTACTGAAATGATTTCAATAGTGACCAAATTTGATCATTGGGTGATGGAGGAAGATCTTGAGTTACTCAATGGGCCGATTACTATGGATGAATTATTAGCCTCGATCTCTAAGCTTAAGAAAGAATGCAGCCCGAGGCCGGACGGGTGGTCGGCAGAATTCTACTTATCCTTTTTTGAAGTTTTGAAGGAAGATCTATTGAGGGTTGTAGAAAAGAACAAGGTGACAGGCAAATTACTCTCGTGTATAAATGCTACGTTTTTAATGCTTATTCCCAAAATTGATGAGCCAAAGTCTTTCGGGGACTTTCGGCCTATATCCCTTTGTAATGCTTTATATAAGATTATCTCAAAATTGATAGCAGAAAGGATTAAACCAATTCTTGCTAGGCATGTTACTCCTGAGCAGCTTGGCTTCCTTCCGGGTCGGAGTATCCATGAAGCAATTGGGAGCGCTCAAGAATGTATACATATGATCAAAACATCGAAGAAGTCAGCTAAGGTGCTGAAGATTGATCTCTCGAAAGCATATGACCGAACCAACTGGCTTTATATCGGATTAGTGTTCCTTCAAAGTGGGTTTGGTGTACCCTTTGTCAATTGGATCTGGTCATGTATGTCTTCGGTCAAATTTGCAGTTTTAATTAACGGAGCTGCTTCTGGTTTTTTTACTCCTGCTCGTGGGCTGAGGCAGGGTTTCCCGCTCTATCCATACTTGTTCTTGCTGGTAATGGACGGATTGAGAAGACTCCTTATTGGTGCTGCGGATGAAGGGCTGATCTCTGGTCTGCTTTTTGGGGCCGTCTGTTTTACTCATATCTTCTTCGTTGATGATGCTTTGTTGTTCCTTGGCAATTCTGTCGATGAGGATAAGGTGATTAAAGATTTATTTTGGTTGTTTAGTGGAGCCACGAGGATGCAGGTGAACCTGGATAAATTGGCTTGTTATTATTCTAATCTAGAAGATGTGGAACTATTGCAATCTTTGAACACAATGTCGATGGTAGATTATCCGCTTGATGAGGGCTTTAAATATTTGGGGTTTCATTTAAAAACAAACTGTTATGGCATTACAGACTAGAAGCGGTTAATAGACAAAGTGGAATGCCGTGTTTTCTTCTGGTGCAATAGATTTTTATCTAAGGGTGGCAAAGTGGTATTAATCTTGAGTATACTAAATACAATCCCAGTCTATTGGATGATTAACGCGAAAATACTGCAGGGGTTCTGCATTCCCTTCGTAAGATTTTTTTCAAATTTCTATGGATGGGTAAGAAGGATCGGGGTCTTCATTGGACTTCTTGGACTTCTATTTCTAAACCTAAGGAGGCCGGAGGATGGGGTTTCAAGGATCTACCTTTGTTTGGGAAAGCTTTGGCTTCTAAGTCGGTTTGGCACTTTGTTTCCAAGCAGGGAAAATGGCAATCCTTACTGCAATTTAAATATTGTGGTTTTGTGTATGTGGTAGAATGGATTTGGACTCTCGTTAAATCCTGCAGGGGTGGGTCTATTTTCTGGAAGGCCATTATTAATGCTTTTCCTGTTATTGGGGACCGTTTGGTGTGGGCGGTGGGTGATGGACGGGTGGCTCGTATAGGCTCGGATCGGTATTTAGGTGTAAAGCATACTGTTGTTCTTCCTCCATATCTTCTTAGTTTTCTGGAAGATGGAGGTTGCAAGGTACTAGCAGATGTAGCGTCGACAGGGAATGGATGGCTGTCTACAGTGGATTTGGCATTACCTACGAGATGGAAGGTTTTTTGGGATAGCTGGATGATGGAACTAAGAAGGGGTTTTATCAGATTAAAGCAGGCACCGGATAGCTTAGTTTGGCAAGGTAACACAGCTAGTGGTCATTTTTCTGTCAAAGAAGCATATCATACTTTTTGGCAGCATCAGTACAGTGCATCTCCTTGGTGGGGAACTAAGATATGGAAGGTTCCTGCGCCTTTTAAAAGTGAAATCCTTTTATGGTTAATCCTGAAAGGCAGGGTCCTCACATGGGACAAACTTAAAAGAATTTTTATGGTTGGACCGGGATGTTGTAGTCTGTGCAGAGCTGAGGAAGAAGATGTTGATCATCTTTTTTTAAAGTGCCCCTTTATTCAACAAGTCTGGAAATAATTGAGCTTTGAAATAGGGTTTCATTTCGTTGGAGAACATGAGTCGTATGAAGTTTTTCTGAAAGAGTGGTTTGATGAATCACGGCTGAAAAGGTGGCGGTGTTTACCCTATTTGGTTGCTTGGAATACTTAGGGAGCCAAAAATTTGGCAATTTTTTAGGATATATTTTTGCCCAGTTTTCAGGTATGCTTACAGGTCCTCTCAGCTTATAAGTTCTTTTTGAGTCCAGCAGGGATTACAAAGAACCGTGTGCTTAAAGTTATGAATCATAAGAAGGGGGACACTTTAGGTTTCTTTGACAGGGCATGCAATGTTAACAGATGTGGGTTGGGAGGTATTTTGCATTTTGATGGGATGGTGGTACGATTTCAAGCTAACGGAGGGGAGGGCACAAATAATTGGGCTGAGGGCCTTGCTTTGAGATTTATTTTGCAGCAGGCTCTTGAGCAGAGAGTGTCAAGCTTAAGAATATATGGAGATTCTGAACTATGGATCAGAAGAATGAACAATAAGATTGCTTTTAAAAATCATTTATTGCAGAATCTAAGTAGCTGTATGGACGTTCTTGTGGAACAATTCAGAAAGGTGGAATTTATACATATTTTTCGGGAACAAAATGAAGAGGCCGATGGGCTCTCTAAAGAAGGACTGCTGGAAGTAGAAGACTATTGCAGAATTATGTTTAAAAGAGGACATTTTCAGGAGAGTAGATTGGTTAATCTGACTAGTTTACTTTAGTTTTAATGATCTATTTCTGGATGTTATGATACTTTCTATTATCTAGTTTTTGTAATGCAACAATACTCTATCAGTGTTTATATCGTGTGAACAACACCTGTGGAATGTATTCGTGGTTCATTTATGATCAATGAATATGCTTTTTTCTTTGAAAAAAAAAAAGAATGTTCACATCCAAAATAAATATATATATATATATATATATATATATGGTTTATATCCAACATAAATGTATTTAAAAAATGTCTTTAAGTATGTCTAAGTATGATGTCAAGAAATGAAGTATTAATTTGATATTAAAAAACCTAGAATTTATTAACTACTTTCTATACAAAATGTATTTAAAATATTTCTTTATATATTTAAAAAAATATAATTATCTATATAAATTATTATAAATACTTATCTTAAAAAATGATATAATTGAAAATATTTGAATAATATATTATTGCAATTTGATTTAAGATAATTTATTGATTATTAAACATTATTGACTATTTAAAATAATGAAAGTAGTTTAACTTGTTTTTTTTTATGATGATGATGATGATGATGATGATGATGATGATCCTGGTGGTGGTGGTGGCGGTGGTGGTGGTCTTTAATGTCCACTGAGACCAAACATGGTCTATTGAACCTTAAGAGAAATTTAGACAATATAGAGATCATTTGATTTTCTTTAAAATACTATTCCTATGCTCAAAAAGCTTAAAGAAGAGTGTCCCTTACTCACTATAGTTTTAAGGATTTAGAAGGTTAGGAAGGTTAGTGCCGGAGTAAATATTTTGGAACTGATATCTAATGTGGGTGAAAGCAGGGAAATCTAAGAGAAAGTGATTTTCATCTTCCACGCTCAAAGACTCGCATAGATAGAAAATCCTTTCAGCCCAAGGCGTTTAAGGGGTTGTCCGACGCCCAGCTTCACTATGAAGCTCATGAGAGTTTCTTTAATCTTGGCATTATTAATTTTTTTCTTTGAGATTGTTAATATTGAAAGATAATTTTGATCCTCAAAATTACAGTTAATGATCTCTTTATAATATCCCAGTTTTCTGTTTACCTCTAAATCTTCCCTGCACCACATTTTCTCTTTGAATGTAGAAGTAATAATGGTTTTAATGTTATCGATATTTTGTAGAGTGGTGGTTTCATCAATCCTCCAATAATTTAACAAATTTGTGGCATCTTTAATCCATCCCTGCTTGAGGAAAATGTGGTTTTGGTTGGATTTAAGAGCAATTTTAGGAAGCTAGTCATCCCCTATATTATTTAATTTTTGCTTGTACATTATATATCTAATCATAGCCATGCTTTAAATGGGAGAGATCGTTTCTTCTAAGAGGAGAATAGGATAGGGCATGTTGCTCTTAATTTTAAGATTATAAGTAATATTTACCGCTTCTAGATTTGCTCAATTTGTATCCATAATTCTTTAGAAATGTTGCATCCCTAAGCTTCAAAGCCATATAAGATAACGGAAGTGGCGAGCGTTTTAAAGAGGAATTTATGTTTGTCCCACATCACAAGGTTTGTCGATTTACAGTCGTTTTCAAGACTAAAGTAAGCTTTCCACCCTCCATTTATCCTCTTCTCAATGCTATAGTTCTAGTTGGGCTTGTGATTAAAGTCAATTCCTAGATATTTATAAGAGGTTACTTCCTCCAAGATTCTATTTTCATAAGAAAAATTGTCATAGGTACCCTTATTGGATTTGATAATCATGAATTTTCTTTTGTTAGTGTTAACGGTCATGCTCATATTGGTGTAGAAATCCTTGAGAATTCGTAATTAATTCTCAAGATCATAGGGGCACCTTGCCATAAGAACGATATCATCAGCATAGAGAAGAAGCTTGATGACTATTCCTGCTAAGATCGTGCTAGCACAACCTGCCTCATAAATATACCAGGTGTTAAGATGCACTATACAACTATAAGTCTTTAACATTAAAAAGTCTCTCATAATTCTAACAACAAAAAATTTGAACCCAAACATTCAATCCAGAGACAATTTTTGCATACACCCCATCATGCAGTCCATGATAAATAATTTCATTTTATGTTACTAGGAAACAAAATAATCCTACAAGCAATCTTAATAGAAGTGGAAATCTTCCATCTTACTATATTGGTTGTTTCAAACCAATAAATGAAATTAAGAACAAATAATAATTGTAATAACAACAAGTCCAACAAAATTTCACAAATGTTGTATTCATAGGCCGACAAAATCTTACAAATGTTGTATTCATAGGCCGACAAAATTTCACAAATTTTCTATGTCTAAAGTCTATATATTAGAATTCCAATTTAGTAAACAAATAGTTGATCTAATTACCAAAAGAAAACTACAAAAAATTCATGCCTTAATAATCCCTTAGTTTAAGCAATTGGATGCACAAGCGATCTCCTCATGTCTTCGTATTAGGGTTTGTAGTCTGAGGTCCAATGGCAGCTGCAGGGGGGGGGATCCTCCCTCATCTCTCCCTAGAAATTTTTTCTTTCAATAGTTTGGTTGTTGATTGGGGGAAGAAAATCCATCTTGCTGATCACTCAAGGTTCGTAAAGAGGTTGGATGAGATTCTAGAGGTTCCTTTGCTTGGTGGAAGCTCCAGGAAAGTCGTGTTGTATCTGGAAGAGAAATTATTGGTATGGAAGTTTTTAGGGATTTTTCCCTCACCCATATCGGTGGAACTATGGGTTCATAAGAATTGGAATCCCTTGATGCAAGGGGAGATCAGAATTTTCTTTGTAGGAAAAGGCTTCTTCATCTTCTATTTTGTAGAGAAAGTGGATCAGGACTTGATCTTCACGAATGGGCCTTATTTTTTGGGACCTAGAGGGCTCTATCTAAATCATTGGTCCCCTGACTTTGACCCAACGCAAGATGTGACATCTGCGGTCATTGTTTGGGTTTGGCTCCCTCATCTCCCTATCCATTGTTGGAACACCGAAGCCTTAAAGGCCATTCAAAATACCCTGGGGAAATATATTGATCGAGCAGAACCAAAGGATAAATTTTCGTGTGCTCGGATCTGTGTTGAATTAGATTTGGAAGTTGGGATTCTGAGGGCCACCAAGCTAAAACTTGACTCCTCGTAGAATTTCCAAGAGCTGGACGATGAGCAACTTTCATTCAAATGCAAGATCTGTCATGAATATGGACATTTTTCCAAACATTGTAAGCAAAACCCTCTTGTTCATGCAGACCCAGAACCACATGAGAAATGAACGATAATTAATAGAGGGAATAATTCAAAAAATAAATACAAAGCTCCTGGTCCAAATGAAAACCATTCTAGAATATTGTAGTCGCAACAAGAAAAGGTGGGGCAGAATAGATTTGCAAGTCTGGAGATAGAAGAAATAGGCGAAGATCTTGAACAAGCTCTCTCGAAAGAGCAACTAGAGGAGGAACATGTGAGTTAGTCCTGCGAAGTTCATGAGGTGTCCTCCTCTTAGAAGATGCTCCATCAAGTGGAAATGAATGAATCATAAAGGAATGAGGAAGAATCACCCCATATTATGGGTAGTTAGAACCCTAAAGAAGGTCAGTTATGGGGAGCAACAAGAAAATCCCCAATGTCGGAATCCTCTGGCTCATATTTCTCATATTCAAAGCAAGAGACACGGTCTAGAAAAGGAAGGAAAAAGGATAAGGAAAAGAGGGAAGAATAGGCGGAAAGGGAAAATAACTTGGGGAAGCAACCTACCATTGTGAAACTGATTGCAAAAAATGATAGAGGACGATGAACAAAAGTAAGATCCAGGCCCGAACCCAAAGGTAAGTAATGAAAGTTATCTCTTGGAATTGTAGAGGAATCGGTTCAAAAAAGAAGGAAGAAGAAGTAATGGATTTAATTAGGAATGGGAAGCCGAAAATCCTCTTATTCTAGTAGACAAAAATGGAGGAGAGAGATCTGCTCTAGAAAATGAGTAAAATATGGAAGCAAGGATACAAAATTGCAATCAGTTCCAAAGGAGCATTTGAAGGAATAGCAATGTTCTGGGAAAGATCCAGGTTTGAACCAACCCAAGTTCACTTCGGGCAGCACTGGATCATTACTTATTCTAGGCATCGGTCAACCAATCATGAGGAATCAGTCCTAAATATTTATAGCCCTATTTTGTTTTTAGAAAAAAAACGAATGTTGGAAATCACTTTAGATTGGGATGGATTCCATATCTGCCCCAATATTATTCTAGGTGGTGATCTCAAGTGCCCTTGATGATTGTTCTTTGCAAGTGCCCTTGCTTCTTTGATCACTAGGAGAGAGTCGCCAATTGCGACCAGATCTTGGACGTTGTTTTCCTTTGATATATCAATTCCTTGTAGAAGCGCAATCCATTCTGCATCATTCTTGGTATTTTTCCCTATTCCCCATGCATAGTCCATCAGCTTGTTCCCTTCGGAGTCTAGTAGGACTCCCCTCGCACCTGCCAACCCAGGACTGCCTTTCGAGGCTCCATCAAAAAAGAGTTTATGTTTCTGACAATTTGCTTTCCATTCCTGAAAATCTTTTGGCTCAAGTCTGATCTTCCAGTTTTGAGTTTTTTGACTTTTGTGGATGGAGTGAGTGGGAGAGTGGTGAGGTATTAGAAGATCTGCCACCCAAACTCTTTCTTCCACGGTTAGAGTTTCTTTTTCCAAGTTCTTCATTCCTCTTGTCTTTAAAGTATCCACCCATAGGGCTTTGGAAGATGAGAGAACCTTGCCAATGGTGGTTCTGTTCTCCTCAAATATCTCTTTATTCCTAGCATTCCAAATTTTCTAGCAAACAAACTTGGGGAAGGTAATCTAGGCTCGCTTGAAGTCTAGTTTCTTGGCCAACGAATTAGAGTAGTATAGATGCCAATTGCCGAAGAGATCATTCCAATTGGTGGGGAGAGTGAGTTCAGGTTGTATGGTTAGAAAATCCTGATGCCAGATTGCTTTTGCGTAGCTGCACTCAATGAATAAGTGTTCTATTGTTTCCTCTGCATTTTTGCATAGAATGCATCTAGCTGGACCTTCAATTCCTCTTTTCTTTAAGTTCTCATTTGTAAGGATCTTTCTATGCACAAAAATCCAATTGAAAGTGTTGACTTTTGGGAGCTCGTCTTTGTTCCAAACTCTTTCCCATTTCCTGTCTTTGATACTTGAATTGTTGAGTGACTCCAGATGATTGTAACCTTCCCTTACTGTGTAAGATTCGGAGCTTCCCCAGCTCCGATAATATTTCATGGAGAGATGAACGGGAATGGCTCCGTGAAATAGTGATAGGAGTAGGTTGTAGTCCTGAGTTAGGTGGTCTGGAAGATCGAGATTCCTCCATCCATTCCAGGCTCCGCTCTCCGACCAACTAGATATGTCATGAAGGGTTCGAATTCCTTTTGGATCCATCCAATTTTTTAGATCACGGAAGCTATGGATGACTGTTGCCGGAGGGTTTGAACAGAACTTATCTTCCCATATTTTTATTTGCTTGCCATTACCGGGAGACCAATAAAGATTACTTTGAATGATAGGAGCATCTTTTTTGCACAACTGCCAAATGGAGGTGCCTTTTCTCTCGAGATCAATTGTATCAACACATCTTTTTATGTTTCCCTGCATATACTTTTTTTTTAGAATCTCTTTCCACCATGCCGACTTCCCAGAGATGATTCTCCAAAGTATTTTGGCGCCAAGTGCCAGATTCATTTGAGTGGGGTCTTTTATTCCCGTTCCTCCATGACTCTTGGGCCTGCAAACCGTCTCCCATTTCATAAGATGGAATTTTTTGTTTTTGATTTTTCCACCCTGCCACAGAAAGTGCCTGAGTTCTTTAGTTATTTTTAACATAACCGTTTTTGGAGCAAGTGAAATTGAGCAGTTGTATAAGGGGTAGGCTGAAAGAATAGACTTGATGAGGACAAGTTTGCCCGCAATATTGAGCCATCTGGAGCCCTAGGCATTGATTTTGGTTTTTATTTTTTCAATGAGACCTTGCCAGTCTATGACTTTCTTTTTCCCTTTGAAAATGGGAATTCCCAGATAAGAGAAAGAGTTCCAGTCCTCCACTCCCTCGAAACCAAGTATCCTAGAGATTCTCGCCAAGGTTCCCGGAGGGCAGTTCCACCCATAGATTTTGGATTTGTCAGCATTAACCTTGCCATCTGAAGCTCTGAGGAAAGAAGACAACACATTATTAAATCGCTCAGCTACAGTTGTGGAGGCCCCTCCTAGCAGTATCGTGTCATCGACGAACTAAGAGTGATTAACTGATTTTACCCCTCAAACCACTCTAATTCCTTTGAGGTCTCCAGCATCTTGTAAAGATTGGAGCTTCCTGCTCATAGATTCTAGTACAAGAAGGTAGAGGAAGGGCGATATAAGGCAGCCTTGTCGTAGCCCTCTAGTTGCCATGAAAAAATTCGTCGATCTTCCATTTACAAGCGGGGAGATCCAGGGGTTGTGAATGCAGGCCTTGACCCATCTTACAAACCTGTTAGAGAAGCCAAATTTGAGCATAATGTCAAAGAGGAATTGGTGGTTTACTCTGTCAAAGGCGTTGGCCATATCCAGCTTTATGGCCATGCCTTGGTGTTTTTTTTCCACGCTCGAATGAATAACTTCTTGAACCATGATGATGTTGTCGAGAATTTGACGACCTGCAAGGAAACCCCCTTGGGTTTCAGAGATAATGTTTCCCATTGTCTTTTTCATTTTGGTAGAGAGTATTTTTGTAAGGATTTTGTAAGAGGAGTTACAAAGAGAGATCGGTCTGAAGCGACCAAAGGAGAAGGGGGCTTTGTTTTTAGGGATGAGGGCGAGGAAAGAGGAGTTGGTGGCCCCTCTGATCTTGTCTTTTTTCCTAGTCCAGTTGAGCATTCTTTTAAGGTCGTCTTTTATGATGCTCCAGGCTACTCTGTAGAAGTTTATGGTAAAACCATCGGGACCTGGAGCTTTGTCAAGGTGAAGGGACCAGATGGCATTCATTATTTCATTTTCTGAAATAGGCTTTGTGAGATCTTGGTTGATTTCCTCCGAGATTAGGTGAGGGATGCCTTCATTCAAATCGGCTTGGGCTGTAGGTTCGGTGTCTCCACTATTCGTGAATAGCTCTTTAAAATGATTGTAAGCATGAGTTTGGAGGTTTTCTTGTCCACTGATTTTTTCACCATTTCTGATGTTTATTTCTCTGATAGCATTGTAGCTACATTGAGCTTTGGCTTGGTTGTGGAAGTACTTGGTGTTGGTATCCCCCCCCCTGAGCCAGAGTTGTCTTGACTTGATTCTCCATGTTTCCTCTTCTTTTTTGGCCGCTGTGAGGATTTCTTGTTCTAGAGTAGATTCAAGATGGAGGAGAGAGTGGGAGATTTCCTCAGATTCCATCCTTTGATGGAGATTAACGAGCTTGGTTTGAAAAGTTATTTTGTGGTGACTAGGATTTTGAAAGGAAGTCTTGGCCCAATGCTTGAGGGCTGTCTTTACTGCATGGAGTTTGGACTCCCAAACAAAGCTGGGGGAGCCTTCGAAGGTTTTAGACCATGAGTGTGAAACAATGTCCAGGAAATCTTAGTGTTGAGACTAAAGCTGGTTGAAACGAAAAGGGATGGGTCCGAGAATAGCAGGAGGCGAGATGTCAAGGCAGATGGGTTTGTGGTCCAAGGATGAACAAGGAAAAGCAGAAGCAGTAAGCAAAAGATCGAAATTAAAAAAGGAGGCACTCACCAAAAAGCGATCCAGTCTTGCAGCTATATGTCCCACTCCGCATCTTCTGTTGTTCCAAGTGTATTTGTCATTTTTGAGAGGGATGTTGACGAGTTCCAATTCAGCAAGGAGATCTTCTATCTTTTCTCCAAATGGGTCACAGACTATGCTTCCGCCTCTTTTTTCCTGTCCAGATTTTGTAACATTGAAGTCACTGGCTATTATGAGTTTTTTCCCATTCATACTGTTTTTGAGGTTGCTAAGATCATTTCAGAAGTTGATCTTAGCCCTGTGGTGGTTTGGTCCATAGACATTACAGACAATGAAGAGGTCGTTGCTGTCATTGTCTTTGATTTCAGTTAACAGCCAGTGCGAATTTACATATGTGGAGATGATTGAGAATTTGTTGGAGCACAGAGTGGCTATACCTCTAGAGGCCCCGCGAGCACACAGAGCCGAGCCTTGGCTATCCTTCCATAGAGAATGGGAGAGAGCCAAGATCTCCACGTCCTGCATTTTGGTCTCTTGGATCAGCATGAGATCGGGTTTTTTTTATTTCAACAAATTGTTTAAAGCTTCGGGCTTGTTTAATCCACCCATACCTCTGCAGTTCCAAGAGACTATCAACATTATTTCCTGGTGGATTGAGATCCTACTCGAGACCTTCCTTCCTTGATGCTAGCTTGATTTTTTTTTATTTTGTAGTATCTTCATATCCTGCAGGCTTTTCTGCCTGCCCAATTCTAGTTCTCGTTCTGTTTCAAGCTCTCTATGATATTTCTGGGACTTCGTTCCTCTGGTATTGGGGGGTTGCACTTCTTCAGCTTCTTCCAATGATTCCATGGAGGTGTCCATATTTGATGAAGAAGGGATAAATTTTCTTTTAACCTTGTCTTCCCAAGAGCCACCAGGAGTGGTGGAGATTTCTGTGATAGGGGCCGCAACAACATTGTTTGGGGGATTGATGTTTTCTTCTGCTCTAGGGTCTGTTGGTTCTTGTGCAAGTTCTGTATCTCCTTCTTCAGTAGGGAGATTTGAAAACTGGTTTGCTGTAAGGATTTCTTGAGATTCTAGAGGAGTTCTGGAAGGGATTAACGAAGGGGATCCAGCTGATGTATGAGTTCCGGAAGGGATTAACGAAGGGCTATCAAAAAGTAAAGGCATGGCATTAACTTCGATGTTTCACATTTCTCTTTGAATCTTCTCCATGTCTTCAAGGAAGGATGGATCCTTCAATGAAGAAACTCTCCAACAAGAATTTGACACCAATGCTTGAGTGTCATGGAGTATGCTAAGGGTATCTTGGATCTTCTTTTCATTCATCTTTGATGACCCTTCAAGAAAAATAGGATCTTGTAGAGGGACCTCCTTTTTTTTGTACTTTCTACTTGGACCAAATTCATTAAGCTAAAGTGGTGATGGGGAAGTTGATCTTGGTTCTTCTTCAACTGCTACAAGGCCTTCATTTTCATGCTTAATGGAACTTTGGCTTGCAGAAAAACAATCAAAAGTGATCTCTATGTCACCAACATAGAGGTGTGAGAAGCCATCAGTAGGTACTCCTTCATAGTTAAGCATCCATCAGTAGATGCTCTTTGATTCATGTCCAACGTAGAGTGTGTCTCAGAATGATATTCAATATTTTCAATGGAATATTCTTCATTCTCATGCGATGTTTCTTCATCTTTTTCAGAGTCACTTGGGAGTGACTTTCGACACTCTTCATGTAATGCTTCTTCTACTTTATTTATTTCAGAACTAGGTGGCTCATGGGTCTCCTCCTTTTCACTCAAACATATATGATTTTATCTCCAAGGTATTTCGCAAGAAGGGCATAGAACTTTATTCACTAAATCCACATCTTAATTATTGGGCATATATACAAACACCCAATCGACAAAGTCTTCAAAAGGAATGGTATTTTTTATATCTCCCTTCAGAGCAAGATATGCTTGATATTGTTGAGGCAAGGTTTTACATGTTTCTCTCAATATTTCTAATTGATTCATAGAATTAGCCTTTAATGATATGAAACATTCATATTCATAAGACATAGGGTCATATGAATAACATTCATTCCTTATGAAATTTTAAGAAGTGATGCATGATGGCACCTCTTCCTCATACCATTCACATTCTTCTTCATATTGCTCACAATCATCTTCATACTGCTCATAAGCATTGTACTCATAGGAGTCGTCATAATAGTAAGACATGTATTCAAATTATTCTTCAATGGATTATATTAATGCACAGGTGCAAGGACCATCCTTTGATACCACTGTAATATCCCTAATTTGAAAGTCTGCACAATTTGGCCAATTTTTGAATCTTGGACTAATGAAACCCCAAACTGTCCCAAATGATCCCAAATGGTTTCGAATTATGTATGGAGGGACTTATGAAGATATAGGACACTCTAATACAGTCATTAGAAAACAAAACATATTCTATACACATCCACGGTATGCCATTTACAAGGGAGAAGATTTGGGACAAAACTTGTCAATTGGATTGGTGTAAATCCCTGCTAGGTCAGCCACTGTTTTCCCTTCCAAACACTGTACAGACTTCACTAATATTCTGTCTGAAACTTGGATCTGTTATATTACATCAAGGACAACATGTATGCATAATTATATCAGGTTTTAGGGTCGAATAGGTCTCCCAAAGGACAATAGCTTCTAGAGTATATAATTTGGGTGAAAATGGTAGACAAGGGGCCTTGAATTTATGTCACAAACTTTAGTAACACTTTATGGGTCTGAATACATTATTTGGGACATCAATTTAAATCCATATGCATCTCATAAAATAGAAAAAAATATCATAAATATCTGATATAAAATAGGTGCAATATCATCCAAAAATCACCATGAAAATACTATGAGGGAAATGGCTCGAATCTCAGTTTTAAATGGAAATGTCACATGAAGTACTTGGTATTTCGAGCTATGGTTCTCATGATATGTCTATTATAGATTTATGCAGAAAATAACATGTCCATAAGGTTGAAATATCAATCCTCCATTATCTATATGCAACAAGAAGTGTGCCATCACACTTTTACATGACATTGACAAAAAGAGGAAACTAGCTCGAATATCAATGTTACTTAGAGAAATACTACATGAGGTGCTTAGTGTTTTGATCTGTGGCTCTCATGATATAGCCATTAAAGATTTATTCATCCATTAACAAGTTCATAAGGTTGAAACAACAGCCTTACATTATCTATAGGCAACAAAGAGTGCGATATCTCACTTTACATGAACATTGAGAGAAAGATAGTAGAATGAGAATAGAGAAGAATGAGAGAATACGAAATCGAACTCAGATGGGTGTTGAACTTGCGTCAAAACATATACATGAATCTCTGTTTAGATGTGAATAGCCTCTCCATCAACCAACTTGGATGGGAATCTTGCACCCTCAAAATTGGTTCTAAGGCAGGGAGGATGAACATCCACCGTGCAAGGACAAGCTTGAAGCTCTCCAAAATTGCAAAGATGTAAATAGAAAATGACCAAAAGCTTCTCTATTTCAACTTGGCCTTCTTTAATAACTTTAGTTGACTCATTTACCTCCTTAGAACTCAAATTATCTCCTAATTACTCATGAAATTTGAATTAGTGGGAGTTATGACCCTTCATTGGCCCCACATGACACTTGGATCATCTTTTGTCTCCAACTCCTCCATGAATTCGAATTGGGGAATAATTTGGATTCTTTCGAGATGTGTAACTCCTCTCATTCTCCCTCTTGTTCTATTTTTATCTCTTACATTGTCATAGATGTCATAGAATCTATCATAAGTGTCATAGGTGTCATAGAACCTGTCATAAGTGTCATAATGCTTGTCATAGTTGTCATAGAATCTGTCATTGCTTATTTTTAGCCCTATGACTCTTCCTCTTCATTCATGAATGTTACATATTCCCTTCCAACTCGAATTTGGGGATGGCTCCATGTTTAAAGGAGGAATATTCTCTCATGTGGAACCCACATGTCCACTTATGCGCCCCCAAGTCCAACTAGGACCTAATTCCACTTCATTTTGGAGCATTTAACATTTATTCCATAATTTATTGGCCTATTTTTCCACCATCAATTTATAATATTGAATTTTCATGAGAAAATATAGACCTTGGGGTTAAATGTCAATATTTTAGTTCTTCCACATATACCTTAGGAATTGGGTAGGCCAACTTAATTATTTATCTCAAAATCATTTAATTGGGGACATGACATTTAGTTCTTTTTATTAGCTTATTTCCAATGAATGCTCAATAAACTAGAACTAGAAGAAAAATAACTAGAGAAAAGAAATACACAATACACATAATAAACACAAGATATACCCTAGGTTTTCCCACTATGGGTCTATAATAAACACAAGATATAAGTAGTCTATTTATTCTACATTTTGGACTTTCCAGTGGTTTTTGGTTAGAATATGGTAAAAAAAATGTAAAATCGAAATTTGGAGGTGTTTAAATTGTGTATTTGAATGCATTAATGAATTTGTCACTCTCAAATACTCATATGACACTCATATAATGCAATTTCCACAACTAATATATATGGCTGTAAGATTTTTTGAAGATTTCCATCTAGTGTGAAAAAAAACAAACTGAAAAATATACACAAAAAAAAGTAAAAAATGTAGAATATTTAGAATATTGCATAAAGTATTACCAACATCCCTCGGATGTAAGTGGAATAAGTGTGGACACGACATGAGTCCAAGAGGCACATGGCGAGGTCAAGCAACCACGTGTCTAAGGTTATGACTCATCCCTCTCATAGATGGTGTTTAGAGTGAGCGCAGATCAAGAAGTGTTGGAGGATTAAGTGGGGGATGCTTGGTATGGGGAACCAGGTATACTTCAATGTTCTTGTGATGGAAAGACAAGGTGGTTGGTACGACGGTTAGGAAATTCCGGGGGGTGATGTATCTTAGTTATGGGACAATCATTGCATGATGAGGTTGGGATACAACATCATTTACACAGGAGCTGGTGTGATTTCCTTGAAGCTGGCGATAGGCTATAAATTCCATGACCAAGTTGCTTGGATGCCACATTCGTTGGGTCTCATTTCTGGAAAGGTGGTAGCTTGGTGGCTGCATAAAAATCTAGTGCTGAGAGGTGAGAACAGTATGTAGGTTCCTAAGGAAGCTAAGGGAGGGTCTGATAGGAAGTGTGCTAACTGTGAGAAAATTTGTGTTGCTCATGCGGCATGGATGAGTAAGGCCATTATTTTTTCCATGATTCGTGAAGAGATAGAGGTCGTTGAGCAGGCCCTTTAGGCAGAGCTAGAATTGGAGAAGCATGTGGATGAATTCAAGGCTATGGATCCATGAATTTTCGATCCAAGAATGAATCGAGCTCACCTCTCGCTGTATGATAGGTTTGTATCTCTATTATGGGTAATTAAGGGCTTTCTAGGTGATTTGGTGGCAAAGCGGGATGCGAAACTGCAAGGGGGCGAGATCCCAATCCATTTTTGGAAGGAGAAATGGAATGAATTGCGTCTGATGCATAATAAATTTGATTTTATTGCTCATCATCTTGGCATGTCCTTTTGGCCTCATCCTGGTCCTAAGCGTGCTTTCAATGTTGGTCCGGAACCTGGGAAGTGTGTTCAGGCTAGTTGGTTGGGTGAAGCGGTTGCTAGAATCGCTCGGGCTCCTGACTAGAGTGCTGAAGCGGGATGGTCAGTGGGTAATGATTTTTTCTTTTCCATCGGGTGTCGTGACTCGTAATTCTTTGTTTGTCCTTCGACTAGTTTTTGTATTTTTTGTCCTGCTAAATCTTGGTCGATATGGCTATGATTCCACTTGTTGGAATTCAGTCGTGATGGGAATTTGTAATATGGACATCTATTATGTATTTTTGTGGCAAGGGATACATGGTCATTGTGGTCTTGTATGATGGTTAATAATTTTTTTCTCTCTGCAACTCCTTAGAAAAAGGGGGGTGTAATTCATGGCTTTTGTCCTACAAGGGTAGCTAGTCGGGATGCCTAATAATTAGACTGGTAATAGTGCTTTATACCTTTGTTTTAATAGAGACTCACTATAATTTTCTTTTTGATTTCTAATATAAGATTCGACTTACTTTAAAAAAAAAAGTATTACCAACATCCAAAACTTTGTCACTTTAAAAACAAATTTGAAATATGAATTCAACACATTTGAAATAAAAAATTGAATTTGATGTAATGTTCATCATTATTGTTGTGTGATATCCATAACTATAACTAAACTAACCTTACTTTGTACTAACAATATGAACACATTTATTATATTAAAATTAATGTTTTTTATTATCATATAATACTATTTTTATTTATATATAATGATATTTGTGAATAATTTTTATAATTATCAAATCTTCTTATAAAACAATTTAACATTAATAATTATCAAAATGTTTCATTAAAATTTATCTTAAATTCAAGCCATGACGATTAATATATTATATGATAAAAGATATTTCTACAGTTTATTTATTTTATTTTATTCATGAAGAATGGATAATATTTGAAAAAATGACAATATATCATCATATAATGATGATAGTTAACATCTATTTAGATTACTTTTGGTTTATCGGAACCTAAGAAATAAAAGTAAGGAACTACTTGGTTTTATTTAGAGTTTCTATTTATGTGCTCAAAACTCTTGGAGATGAGAGTTCCCAAATTCTTATATTTTTGATGACATAGAAGGTTGGGCAGGTTCATATTGTAACACAAATTTTTAAACTGAGATCTTATGTTGGTGTACGCAAAGAAAACTATGATGAATTGATTTTCATCCTCAACACTGCAATCCCCTACTTTTACTTTAGACTTGGATTATTATGTTATGTTATTTTTGAGGGAATCTGATGACGAATGACCCGACTATGTGAGGAAACTAGTACCATGATGAATAAGTTGAATGTTTTAAACTTATTTGTGGTAAATGAGATGAATGATGATGATCAAATATTTATGTTTCCATGAAATTATGAAATGATGATTAAATAAATGTAGTTATGTTTATGCATACCATGTACTTTTGATAGGTTGTCAAGCGTGACAAGGAAATATAGGTACATGCGACACAAGGTTGCAATGATAACACATAAACTATTGATTGAGTCAGGTATCCATGATAGGTGATGTTAAGCTAATGTAATTTTTTATATTATGTTTTGTTTATAATGATTTGATGCACGTGGTGTTTGACATGTAGGTACATGATCGGTACAATTTCTAGTTGGTCCACATCAGATAAAAGCGATGAATGGGAAGAAAGGAAATAATACTAGTTATTACTCCATGCAGCGAATTGAAAACTGAGAGAGGATTTTGCTCATCAGATGCATGTTTCCACGAGGGTAGGCTATGTACTTGGTCACTCATGAGGATTAGACTAGGGAGAACGCAATAAGGGCTCAGACTTATCCCCCATGAACCATGAGTCTCTTAGCAAGGTCGAACAAATTGATTTAAAGAGGTCTTAGTCATCGCACCAGTACCCACCACGTAAAAGAAATATTTTAAGGGCTTGCAAGAAGCATGGAACCCTTGATATGGCTATCGTAATGCAACACGACAATAAAAATAAAAATACTAAGGGGAGTAAGAATGTATAATTTAAAATATATGGAAAAAGGTTTTAAATAAATTATAAGCTAAGAGGAATGTCATAATTTATTAATTGCAAATAGAAATTAACTTGTGAATAAAGAAAAGAAAGGAATTGAATTATTTCAAGAGATAGTAAACACCATGCACACACACAAAAATATGAGAAATTGAGGGAATCATCTAAGAGAAAATATAAGAGATTAAGTGAGGGTAAATCTCAATAAGTAATTAGAAAAATATGAATTAGTGAGAAAAGTAACACTTGGGGGGATGAATAAATTGATAATTCTTAATTATGCATGTGTGAAATTCATGGCAAGTTTCAGAAATCTATAAAGAGAAGGAGAGAGCATGAGGCTCTCATCTCTTTTCCCTTACTTTTGGATGGAATAGAAAATGCCATATCACACAATGACTACTGAGAGTTTGGTTCGTCATTGTATGAACATGGTTGGGAGCCCTTCAGTGAGATCTACGTACCTTGACTACGCTAGCATATATCTTACATTCATCTCCATTGCGGCTCAGAGGTCCCATAGGAAGAAGAGTACCCATCAGGAGCGGTAGGGTGGTTTTTGGTGGAAATTTGACATTTGACAATCGAATCATGGAATTGCGGTGGATATTCAAAAACATTCTGTAGCCTTCGACACTTCTTGACAAGAGGTGATAGGTTAGAACAATGTTTATTTATCAGGTTTCTTCTATTTCAGCTGGTTAAATAGTGATTGCACGGTTATTTCCATGTCATATCTGTTGTTTGATTTAGAATGCTATTGTTTAGATCATATATCCATGGTTGATTCAAAAGAAAAAAAAGGGTTTCTTGTTCAATTCTAGATCTACTATTTTCAAGATGTGCATAATTATTTTGTTGGGTATTGGAGATTCCCTAGAGGGTCCTTACAAACACTCATACTCTCACAAAGATGACAGATCCTTTCAGCCCATGGAGTTTTAGGAAAGGTGCAACACCTTGTTTTCACTATGCAGCTCATAAGAGTTTGTTCTTATTTTAGTTATGTGGATCTTCTTCTTTATGCTAATTAAAATAGAGAGATAATTTTGATCTTCAAGATTAGGGTTAATGACCTCCTTGTAATATCTTAATTTTCTTTTATCCCTTGAATGTTAATCACATCAAATCTTGGTCCACTTGGGGCCAGGAAGGACGAGGGGCACAATAGTTCGACTGAATGAGTTGGATCTGTTATGGCCGAAGCTTAAGAATTAGAATGCGCAAAGTAGGAATACACTACATAGACAGAACACAAATACACACAAACAAAAATGTAGGAATGCGAACTGATTTCTCTATTACTGGATATGAGATCATCGATTGATAAGATGTATATTATAATAGTTTACATGCTTATATAAAGAGTGTTGAGACGCTTGGGTTCCTGCCCATTACGTTCAGTTACAAAAGAAGTTATAATGATTCAGTAGTTCAACCGTTACAGTTGACTAGAAGACAAAGATACAATCTGTCGTAGTTCGACAGTCGCGAGTTGCAAGATGGTGCTGCGGAAGTCGAAGGTCGATGCTACATGTCGACATCACGAAACTGTGAGGTCGATGAACGTGTCGAAGGTGCGAAGATGTTGAAGTCGTGTCGAAGTTGTGTCGATGATGATGAATTGTCGTGGTAGATGTCAGCATTCGACAACAATGCCAACTACGATATGGATCAGACCTCCTTCCTTACGAAACAATGGTCCCCATTGTTTTCTCGTGAAGGTGAGGAAACTTGTTAGTTAGTTCAGTAGAAGAGTACCACTTTCCTTGTGTTGGGATCTGTATTGCTTTAGCAACCTGAAACAAGGGAAGTGTGTTCGTCCCTTTATGGCGTACGCATCGTCCCACAAAGGTATCGCAAGGAAGAGGCTCCTGAACATCTGGATGGATGTCGTTGGGTTCTTCTCTCAATAAGTCGTTATGTTCCAACAGTGGTGCATGGTATGTTTGAAGTAGATCCACATTGAAGATTGGATGTAGACCCAAGCATGCAGGAATGTCAAGATGGAAAGTGTTTTCACCAATCTGTCGAAGAATAAAGTACAGACCATATCACAAAGGTTTGAACGATGCTTGTCATGTCGGGCCTTAGCTTTCTCAATTGCTCGTTGAAACATTTCTTGTACTTGTTTCTGGATGTCGTAGATTTGATCTCAAAATTTCAATGCTTTGTCAACTTCACGTTGGTTGTAGTCGTTGTCGAAGTTCAACCATGTCGAGGAGTTGATCAAGTCGATAGGCGCTGAGGGTTGAAATTCGTAACAGATCTCAAATGGACTCTTTCTTATAGAGCTGTGTTGAGCACGATTGTAGTTGTGTTGTATGTATCGAAGACTTTCATCCCATGTGCGTCAATTCTTGTGGTTGTACATGCGAAGCAGTTGTACGACCAAGCGATTCACAACTTCCATCTGTCCGTCAGTTTGAGGATGGAAAGCTGTCAACAATGAGAGTCGTGTGTCCAGCTATTGCCAGAGAGTCTTTCAAAAGATGCTGACAAATTTGGCATCTCGGTCAGAAGTAATGGTTGTGGGTAAGCCAAAATGTTTCCAAACATGTGTGAAGAAGAGTTGAGCAGTCTGCTACGCTGTCGTGATCTTCTTGCATGGTATGAGAATGGCCATCTTGGAAAATCTATTAACTACTATTACGATCATGTCATGTTGATTATTGGTAGTAGGGTATCCCATCAAGTAGTCCATAGAAATAGATTCCCATGGTCGACTAGGAACTTGTAGAGGTGTGTACAATTCCTGTTGCCGATTAGGTGGTTTAGCAATGGCACAAACCACGCATGATCGAATGTACTTGTTGACGTCAGTTTTAAGTGTAGGCCAAAATAAATATTGGAGAATAGAAAGTGTCTTTACTACTCCAAAATGTCATGAAGTCTTGCTTTAGTGTGCGTCCCAAATGAGCTGATGTCGATGCTCACCAGTCGGTACACAAAGTTGTCCAATCTTGTATAGCAAGGTGTCTTTCAGGAAGAAGTCGGAGGTCGACGACTTTTCATTCTGTAGTTGTCGATATACTGGATAAAATTTGATGACATCCTGATACAACTGAGGCCAAGTGGTTGTGTCATATCCCTACATACTCATCATTGTGAAAAGGAGAGTAATGGGTGGTCGACTTAGACAATCGGCGATGGCGTTAGCTTTACCTTTCCGATACTTAATCACTAACTGGAATTGTTGTAGGTAATTAATCCACTTGATTTGTATGGTTTTCTGTAGTTTTGACCGGTTCGAAGTTAATTGACGAGGCTTATGATCAGTGAGGATGACCGTTTCCTTTCCAAGGATGTAATGCCTCCATTGCTTGAGAGCTTGCACAATGGCGTACAATTCTTTTTCGTACATCAAATATATTCTAACTGTGTCGTTAAAAGTTTTGGAATGAAAAGCGACTGGGTGACCCAACTGAGTGATCACTGCACTTAAGGCATAGTTTGATATGTCTGTCTCAATCTCAAAGGGATGATGCAAATCAGGTAACACAAGTACTGGTGCAGTGCAGAGCTTGTGCTTGAGCTATTCAAAAGCTGCTTGTTGTGTTGGTGTCTATTTGAAGACAGTTTTCCCACTTCCTTTCGTCAACTAATTCAAGGGCCAGGCTATGTGACTGAAGCCGAGTATGAATCGTCGATAGAAATTCGCCAAACTAAGAAAAATTCTTAGTTCTTGAATGCTGTGAGGAATGGGCCAATCTTTGAGAATTTGTACTTTGTCTGGGTCAACATGAATGCCTGTAGAGTCAATTACAAACCCCAAATAGTTGATGTTGTTCATCGCAAAGGAACATTTGTCCATGTTCAAGTAGAGTCGATGTTGCTGGAGAGTGTCGAGGACTTGTCGAAGTTGTACAACATGTTCTTCCCATGATCGACTGAAAATCAATATGTCGTCAGGATAGACAATTACCCATTTGCCGATGAAATGTAAGAGAATGTTATCCATGTATCGCATGAAGGTCGTAGGTGCATTGGTTAAGCCGAAAGACATGACTAACCATTCAAACAATCCTTCCTTGTTCTTGAAAGCAGTTTTCCATACATATGAGGGCTCGATTGGAATTTGATGATATCCTGACTTGAGGTCGAGCTTAGTAAAGAACTTAGCACCTTTCAGACAGTCGATGAGCTCGTCTATTCGATGCACATGTGCCAAGTCCCATCTTTCTTTGGAACAAGGACGACTGGAATTCTATAAGGGGAGGAGTTGGGTCGAATATGGCCTTTGTCAATCAAATCTTGGATTTGTCTACGAATCTCTTCATTTTCGAGAATGGATCTTCTGTAAACAGATGCGTTAGGAAAAGAAGAACCATGACCAAGTTCAATGGATTTTTTTACCTGGAAATGTCGACGTACTCCATCTGGAACTTGGAATAAACTCTCATACTCGTCGAGAACTTTTTCGATCAACTGCTTATGTCACAAGCTGCATTGGTCGGTGAGTCGACTCATCATTGCAGTATTCCTAGAATGTTGCGGTTTGATCATGATTTACGCGAACTTCTGAGCATGATTAATGAGCTTCTTTGTCTGTTTAGCAGATATCATTGAGACCGTTGGTGTGGGTCATTGCTCTAGAATTTTGTACCATCGATTCTGAATCTTGACAATCACCTTCTATGGTCATGACTGATAACTTCCATGATGATCCCATAGGTAAGGCTTCCCAAACATGGCGTAAGCTACAGAGAGTGGCGCCGCGTCACATAGTACTTCATCTTCAAAAGGCTTTATGAAGTAGTGGAGTTTAAATTGTCGAGTGATCCGTAGTTCCTGTCCATCCTTCATCCAACCAATGTTGTAAGGCTGAGGATGTAGAGTGGTGACAAGACCTAGTTTCTTCACAAGATCTTCAGAAATGAAGTTCTTCTGGCTACCGTTGTCCACAATCAGATGTAATGGGTTGTACTGGACCCATATCTGTGTATGGAACAGACGCTCTCGTTCATCCTCGTTGACGATATTCGAGGCTACTGGAGTGGTCGATGGCGATGTCAAAATAATCATTGCGTCTGGATTTGATTCTTCCACCATCTTTTCGAACGCGTCAGATGTCAATACTTTTGCCAAAAATGTCTTCTGAGCTTTGCATTCAGACGTATCATGCCAAGATGAGTGGTGGTAATCGCACCATTTCCTGTTAGGTGGTTTTTTTCTACGTTCCCTTTTCTGAAAAGGATTTTTGCCATGATATGGCTTTGGCGGTGTCGGCTGAGAATATTTCAACTTGTCGAAGTTGGCTAGTGTCTTCTTGTCGGGTGTTCGTCCTGATGTTGTCTTTATCGCGGAGGATTCTTTCCCTTGATGCTTGGTTTCAAGTTTGCTGGCATAGTGTAATGCGTCCGCGAGCGTATTGATAGTCAGAGAATCCATCTCTTGTTGAATGTATTGGGACAATCCGCTGATGTACTTCAGAACAAGCAATTTCTCATCTTCTTGGACGCCATGTCTAGCCATGAGTCGATAGAACTCGTCGGTGTAACTATGTATTGATTAATCTTTCCATTGCCTTAGCTGCTGCCACTTCTTATACTACTGCTCCAAGTATTTGGGCGGGTAAAATACCTTTCAGATGTGTTCGATGAATTTATCCCATGTGTCGATGGGGTCTCCGCTTTTATCCATCTTTGTTGAGAGGTTCTCCCACCAGCAGTACACATATGTTGACATCTTTAAGGCTGCAATGGTGATCTTGTCAGCTTCTGAGAGTTTATTCACAGAGTAATAGGATTCCAATTGTTGCACCCAATTGTCGACGGATTCCGCATCAATCTTGCCTTCAAGATTCAATATGTCCAAATTCATTTGCACTTTGAAGGGGCTGATTTTTTCGGAGTGAGTTCTCATAAAAAATCCTCCGGATGTCGAAGCAAATTGCGTGAGAATTTCATTGAACTGGGCAAACATTTTAGTCCATTGTTGAGTCAGCGCTTGCTCAATAAGTTGTGTTGTCTCATCGGTTGCATGTCTATCGTTTGTTTCTTCTTCCATTTCTGGAGGTAGTGTCTGCTTGGATTGTTGAGATTGCGAGTGTGTTTGAACATGCATAAGTCGGTAACTTCGCTAGAAGTGTCTATGCAAACTCAAGCACAAACAAAGCTGAGAGCTCTGATTGAGTATACTCTAATACCAATGGTCCACTCGGGGCTAGGAAGCACGAGGGGAACAATAGTTCGACTGAATGAATCAGCTCTATTATGGAGGAAGAAGAATTAGAATGCAAAAAGCAAGAATACACTACACAGACAAAACACAAATACACATAGACAAAAATGCAGGAATGCGAACTGATTTCTTTATTACTGGATATGAGATCATCGATTGATAAGATGTATATTACAATAGTTTACATGCTTATATAAAGAGTGCTGAGACGCTTGGGTTCCTTCCTGTTAAGTTCAGTTACAAAAGAAGTTATAACGATTCGGCAGTTCAACCATTACAGTCGACTGGAAGACAGAGAGACAGTTTGTCAGAGTTCGACAGTCGCAAGTCGCAAGACGGTATTGCGCAAGTCACAGGTCGACGTTGCATGTCGACGTCACGAAACTGTGAGGTCGTTGAACTTGTTGAAGGTGAGAAGATGTCGAAGTCGGAACTTGTTGAAGTCGGAACTTGTCGAAGTTGTGTCGATGACGATGACTTGTCGTGGTAGATGTCGGCATTTGACAACAATGCCAACCGCGATATGGATCAAAGCTTCTCTTTGAAATTTCAAGTAATAATATATTTTTATATCATCTATATTTTGCAAAGTGACATTTTCGTCAATCCCTGACATATTTAACCAAGACATGGCATCTTTATGCCAACCTCAGTTGAGCCTTAGGTGGTTTTGAAAGGAATTTAAAGCAATTTTCAGAAGTCCTTAATCTCCCAAGTTACTTAATTTTTTATTGTACATTAGGTACCTAGTCGTAGCTATGCTCTCAATGAGGGAAAGACCCGCTTCAATCAGGAGAATAGGATATGGCATATTTATTTTAACTTTGATATTGTAAGTTATAAAATGCTTATTGATTTGCAATATTGTAAGTTATATTAATGATACGAAGGTTGTAAATATTTATTAAATATTTTATTTTTTTGTCAAATATGTTTATGGTTTTAAAACTAAATTATTACCAGCATAGGTCTATCTTATATCCAAATATATCAAGCACCAAGAGGGATCCAATTTCTTGAGGTGTAATTTTTTTATAACAGTTTTTACACGTGAAGAAAAATTTACATCTCAGAAAATTTGATCCCCCCATACTGGGTGCAACGAGAGAGGTGCTCGAAATCCCAGTGTGAGGGAGATGTTTCCATGCAGCATAACGTCATAACATAACATAACATAATATGACATAATGTTACATTACAACAATAAAAAGTAACTAAAAAATTCATGTAGAATCATAAAATTAAAAAATTAAAACCACATGAAAAATGATTAAAAAAATCCATGTCTTCTTATAAAAATAAAAAAAAATAAAAACTAGCATAGTTTCATTTTAAACCCGGATCTACCAAGCACCAAATGGATCAAATTTCTTGAGCTATAAATTTTTATGAATGTGTAAAATATTTACACCTAAGGAAATTATATCCCTATGCTTGGTATGAGTTTAAGATGGATTTATGGTTTTAAAACTAAACTATTACCGGCATGGATCCATCTTAAACCCAGATCTATGAAGCACCGAGAGGGATCCAATTTATTGAGGTGTATTTTTTATTTTATCTTAAATTTTTTACTCATAAAGAAAAAAATTACGCCTCAAAAATTTTGATCCCTCTTTGATAGATCCATGTTTAAGATGGATCTATGCAGACATAAAAATTTAAGAATATAAAATCTTTATTTTAAAATAATTTTTTTAAATGAAATACATGAATATAAAGTATTTATTTAAGAATAATTTATTTAATAATATTTAAATTTCATTACTTTTTCATTCTAAAATATAATATAAATAACTATTATTATATATAAAATAAAATTAACTAAAAATATTATTTTGAAAAAATAAAATTATATAATATCAACTATCTTTCATAACAATAATAAAAATTTATAAAAACATTAACCATTGAATATAGCCATACACAGGATCAGTTGATAGTAAGAATGATCTACGTTAAAAAGATTGAAACTCGACGTTTCGATCTCTACACTAGGATCATCATTAGGAGACAATTGAAGCCCGATGATGATCCCAGAGTAGGGATCGAAACATCGAGTTTCAATCTTTTTAATGCAGCTCATTCTTACTATCAACATTAACCATTATATAAAAAAAAGAGGTAATAATATAGATAAGTGGTAATTTAAACATTTTATGATTTTGATTTTTTTACAGCTATTTAAAATAAATGAATGAAAAACTGATATTTTGATATTAGTAATAATGATTTCAACAATCCAAAATTACAATTTAAGTAAAGATTTAATAACCTTCAGTAATATCAAAATGAAAATTTAAAAATTCAACTTATAAGGGTAAAGCTTGGCCTTCATCGTTCCTATAAAACCCTCACACACTATCACTTCAATGAAAAATCAACCATTTGAATTGTATAAAGAGGCTTCTGGATTCACTATGTTATAATATTTTTTATTAACATTTCAGACCAATGATACATGATCCATCATCATGATAAAAGAAAATATATATAACAGAGAAGAGCAAGCCCATAAAGATGGAAAGAAAGTCGTAAAGTTGTGCTATGTTAAATTGTCAACCCTTGAAATTTATGTATTGAGTAAGGTTGTGCTCAACCAGTTCTTAGATTTCACTCCTTATGGAAAGCTCTAAGTGGAAACAATTCATTAAGTTTCAAGGTAGGTCTTTCGAGTAGATTCATACTCAAATTAAAGGGTCTCTATATTGCATGGAGTCGGTTCTTCACTGTAGAGGTGAGTTGGTTTATTCTCACAAGGAAAATTTTCTATATTTAGGGTGGTAAATTTAGAGTGGTTTGGAGAGGAAGTGTATTTTATTATTGATTTGTTTTGCCCTTAAGATTAGTTGATCTTTTTGGTTTATATTTAGCATAGATAATCATAATTACTTTGGACATTGTCTGTGTTGTAAATCATATATTTAATTTACTTGTTTTTGTATAAACTTTACACAAGTGATAATTAGGAATCTTTTAGGAATGATAAGAATGAATTTTTGATAGCTAAATTTCAAGTTTTTTTTAGAAAGTATTAAGTTTCATTTTTATAAATATTTAGACTTTAAACTATGGAAATCTATTATTAATTTTTATTATTATTATTATTATGACTACTACAATTAAAAATACTTATAAACTTATAATGTAAGATTACAACCATTTCTTAAACAAAATATTTTAAATAAATATAAATATATTATATTATTAGGTATTTTATGTTTGATGTTTCTTTTTTGGGTAAAATGTTTTGACTAATTAATAAAAATTGTATATTAATGTTTTGAATATCTATTCTAATAAGATTTGAATATTCTTTTATGTTTTCTTAACATATTATTGTAGATTAATTTCTATTTTCGATATATTTTAAGGTCACATTTTAGTTAGACATCAAATTGGTGTATAAAATCTCTTTGTTAGTAAGATAAAAGACCCATAATCTAATTGCTAAAGTATATGTAAATGTACATAGTCTATCCCTCTAAATTTGAATATATCATTTTTTAAGAAAAAATATGTATTTTAACTACTAAACCCACTCCAAGTGAATACTTTTATTAAAAACTATAAATATAAAATTCCAAATTTATTAAATTATTTATTGATTTTATTTAGAAAAATTGTTTTAAATTATTTAATTACAATCTCTTTATATATTTATATTTTAATATTTTATATAATGTTCTTTCTAAACTTAAATTTATTTATGTATTTTACATCGAATTAAAATTGAAATATTTATTTATTTATTAATATAATTTTAATTAAATATAGAATTACACATTCCATCATATTTATATACAGAAAACGTTTCCCATTACAATTATTTAAATAAAACAAATAATAAAAGTAAATAAACAATTCAATCATGCATTAAGAAGAAAGCTAAAACCCACCCATCTATTTCGAATTAAGTGAAGAAATAGAATATGTATTCATGTACCTCTTGAATATGTATATAATGTACCTCTTGCTCTTTAGTGGATTTCGTTTGACATTAAAATTGTCCTTCCAAGGAGGCTTATATGTCTAAGTGGATAATGAATAATGCGATATGCATGATCATGATTTTGTCCCCCCTAAATTAATGTGTCTATAGGTTATCGGTGGGAGAATGGGCCACTAAATCATTATCTTATAAATAAATGGTTCATGTCTCTAGGGTGCAGGTGTGAGGGAGGGGCCACTAAATTATTGTTTTATGAATAAATGGCTGGATCTTGATGATAGTTGTCTCTGATAATTTTGTGGGCAATACCAAAATAGGAATTACTTGTGATAATAAATTGAAAGACAATGCAACATTATTGTACTATGGTTGAGTTATGGTAAAAAGTACAATGCATCTAGCTAAGAATTATGTTAAAAAGTGCATTGAATATTGTTTAGAATTGGACTTGACTTTCACTATGGTGTCACTTTTATGAGTCCATGTTTGGAAGGATAATGTTGAGGTATACTAAAAAATAAATATATATATATATCATTTGTTTTTATGAAACATTGAAAAATGTACCAGTGATATGATGATCTTATTTTCCTTTTTCATTTTGATATAGGAAAACTAATCTGATGCACGATCAAGTTTCAAAACACCTTTAAATCTATCACTGACCCAATATATGATTAAGTTTCTTCCTTTAGTTACATGACTATTCCCATACATAATCAAGGTTCTACTTTTAGTTAGATGACTCATCTTATCCTCAATCATTTATTTACATGTCCCATCTAATCTACAATCATTATTGAGATCATGGTTCTCAATATGATCTAGTGTTCCACAGAAAAGAAAAATATATAAGTATGCTATATTCACATATTAAATATTTGTTTCAAAATAATAATAAAAGGGAAAGCAATAGTTAATTGTCTTCAAGGTGTGCCAAGGATAATGAAGAAAAAAACCCAATTAGTACTCAAATATTTTTAAATTAAATGAATGGATTGTTGTAAAGTGTTGGGTTAAGTTTTAAAATGAGAATAACCTTTGTGTTTGAGAATTTGAATATGCATAGAGCTCTTAGCATCTTCGTTTTCAATGGCAATAGATTCATCTTCCCAATAAATTGCTTAGGGTTTTCAGCATTCTCCTAGCAATGACTCTTTAGAGTATTAATAAAATCACTTAAAAGGTGATGGATATGGAAAATTTTATGAATATCGTTGATTTCACATGTTTAAATAAATAAAGCATCAACTATGACATGATCAAAATCAAAGAAAAAAATATAAATTCCATTTTTATGTATGTTGCAAGCTCAAATTCTTATCTTATTTGAGGTGTTATCAAATGTGGCATGATATATGGTGAGTGAAATAAATTTGGTTAAGGGTGTATGATGAGTCTATATGTTTTTGTACGCTTGATGATAAACTTAGAATTGTGTGTTATTAGACAATTAGGAATGTGTTACTAGCTAAGCATTAGCTACAAGTCTGAGTGTAGATGCTTTCACATTTAGACATAATAGGAATTTATATTTCTGGAGATGAAATGTGCGGGAGTTTAAGCAGCCCAACGTATCGGGTGGACACTCCACCCATCTTCAGGGAAACCAAGAAAAATATTTTCTTGGTTTCCCTGAAGATGGGTGGAGTGTCCACCCGATACGTTGGGCTGCTTAAACTCCCGCACATTTCATCTCCAGAAATATAAATTCCTATTATCTAGGATTCATGACCAAGGATGTAGACCTATGTAAGGGAAGACGGATAATGAGGTATTATAACAAATGCTACAACAAAGGACACCATGATCTAGTAATGTGATGGATAGTGTGTTTGTAGAATTTGAGCATGTGGATCTAGATATTAAGCAACATAGAAATAATATGAAAGATGCCAACAATCAATCAAATTCATGCAATAAATGAATGGAACATTAATCATGACATAAAATAGAGAAGTCAATAAAATGAGAAAATCTTATATTACATCAAGCTTCGATGAATGAAGTAGAAAGTATAAATAGGCCAGACAATTTGAATAGGTCATCGAGGAAAAATTCTCATGCAATGCATGAGATGCCAGTTAGGATTAACTAGAGCTAAAGACCATTAGTTAGCCATGCACACTCTCCAATATGATTTTAACTGACTCGTGACATCCCTAAGTGAACGTATCTCCCTACGTGCTAGGAGTAATTGATTGCAATTGACAAAAGGCACATGCATGGGGTGCACATCCCTAAAAACACTCAAGGAGAGTGCTATTATCTCATAATAGCTGAAAAAAAGTGCATGGAGTCCTTAAACAATGGAGTAAACTCCCCATATTCACTCCACAACTCTAATTTGTAATGTGGGACCCTAAAATCAAGGAAAATAAGCCCTAATTGAATCAATTCGCACTCATATTCCAAAATAGAGTTCAAGAATTCTAAAAAAGGTATATAAGGATGTTTTAGGACCCTAGAGTATAGAAGTAAGCTCTAGGGTTACTTAGATGGTCAAATTGAATGAGATTTGGCCCACTATAATCATAAACTCTTATTCTAAGTCACTAGGTAGGAGAATGAAGCTTAGGAGAGGGTTATTCTACTCTAAGAATGTTATCCAGGTCGAGCAAACAAAACTCATGAGTGTATTTAAGATATGAGAATGCTTGTGTGACATGATCTTCAAGGACTATCAAGAGTTGACTCTTATGGTTGACAACATGGACCTTATTTTAGTAGTTGGTTGTTCAAGTGGAATTGGATTGATATAGGTGATAGTTGAGCATCACCACTAGTTGGGTGGTGATGGTTGAGCATCACCTAAAGTGAAATGAACACTCAATATTATGCATTCTTTAAGGTGTCTAACTTGGATTCAACAATGACATGTTGGTTAGGCCTAGTCTAGGTGATACAAGTGATTACTGGCCATAACCAACTAGTAAGGTCACATTGCCATGGTGACTAGGATTCTTGAGTGGTATGGGATACTTAATCATAATGAAAAATTCTATCCCTATGACAGATGGTATAAAATCCATGTTCAAATATGGAAATTGCAAAACTGTTTCTTCACCACCACTTGTTTCATTAGAGGATTCAATAATTCTTCACTTACAAGGACATCAACAAGTCAAGTGGGAAATAATGTAATGGATTTTGGCATGATTTCAAATACCTACCTTACTTGAGGTTTCACTGGTAGTAACATGATGGAGGGAGATTTTGAGAAAACTTGGTTAAAGTTGCACAACAAGCTTATATGTTTTGGAAGTATTGGTGATTAAATCATGATGGCGTGCAATGAAACAATTAGGATCATTTACTAACCAAACGTTTGTTGGAGGGCCAATGATGTCTACCTGTCTAAAGGAATATTATCAATGTGTCATTGCAAGGCATGCTTAAGTGAAGGATGGAACAGTGTACTCAATGCGATGGATAATGTGTTATATGGGATTAGGAAACAATATTGATGAGTGTACTAAAGTTATGAGAATAATTGTGCCACTTAGGGGCATGCTCTTCAAGGGTTGTGAAGGGTTGTCCTAGATAGGAGACGACATGGACCTACATTGGGAAATCAATTATTTAAGTGTAGTTGGATAAGGGGAGATGATGCTTGAGCATCATTTATGCTTAGGTGGTCATGGTGGGGGATTTCGTATAGTGAATATGACCGCACAAACGTTCACTCACTCTAAGGTGAGTAGCTTGGGTTCAGTCAAGGCATATTGATTAGACATAGTCCAATTTATACAAACAATTGATGATCATACCCAACCGAAAATGTATCATTAATTCCATGTGGTGGATAAACTTCTTAAATAGTATGGAGTGCTCAAACAAAATAAAAATTATAACCACTTGACATCCATTATATAAATTAATTTGTATATGAATCAATTTGAACATTTCTATTGTATTTTACATACCTATTTCAACATTATTTCTCCCATCTAAGAGACCCATCCCTTGGGTGAAGGTAATTAGTATGTCTACCATTTTTTTTTTAACACTAATGGGTAAATTTTTATATTAAAAAGGTTCTTGAAAAAACCAAAAAGTTTACAAAATTTCCTAGAAATCCATCAAAACACAACTCAAAATAAATATATCCTACAACTCCTCCTCAGCTTGCAGTCTTGAGACTACTACAAAAGTTACATAAAAAACTAGACTACTATAGACCCTAACATACTGCTCAAGCAGAAATACCAAAACAAAGACCACCCTGTGACATTATTCATCTCATTTTTTTTTTCAGATAGACCTGGAGAACTTGAAATTTCCTAGTAGTGATAGCTAGATTGAAGATATATTCTTAATCAATGGTCTTTGAACCAACATTTTTAGTGGGCCTAGACTAGAATCTAACCAGCATATCATGGTCAAGATCCACAGCGATAGTTAACTTTTACAATTAAGCACCTTGAATAGAGACTTGGTGTTCCAAGTTATCAAAACAAAGATCCAACATAAAAACATGGGTAGCTACCTTTGTAATTATAGCCAATATGCCTTTCCATATACAAATTGGTCCTGTGCAAAGTGGACTAGAGGTCCCTTATATTATCCTTTGCATCCCAAAGCCCCTCGACCAAAATCGTTCCCTACACCGCACCCTCTTCCTCTGCTTTCATACTTACTTCATGTTGGTTTTGGATCCCGATCTTCCTTATTCAGAGGTCATGTTTCGGCCATTTCTGGATCCCATCCCATGACGGGGGGGGTCTGGGGGGGATTTCCCCCCCAATATAGTCGTCACCCCCCCCTGGCTGGGGTTCAGGGACAATGCCCTTGTACTGAAAATTTTGGAAAAAAAATGCCTTGTAAAATGTTGTAATTTCATAGTCATGACTTGGTCAATAATGGGTGATTTAAGAGCCCATGGTATTGGGTGTCCCGTAGTATTTTCCCATGGTAATACCTCTTTAAAAGGAAGGAATTGTAATACGGTTGGGTATTGTAGCATTGTAAAGATCTATATGATTGTGTAAGCAAGACTGTGAGAGTGAAGAGGAAATTGCAGTGGATGTGATGCAGGTTATATCCCTTCATTTTGTTGTATGGTATAATAATAAGTACTGCCAATTTCTGTGTGGACGTACCCATCTTGGGTGAACCACATTATATTGGTGTCTCTCTTGTAATGTGTTTTATGTGATTTATATTTGCATCTTGTTTATTGTTATTGCTATGCGATCCTGTTTTTCTAACACTTCATACCCGATCTGCCCAAACAGATGATACACCAGAGCACCTTCTCGAATGTGTAAAGGGGAAATAGGAAAATACTAGAGAATAATAAGAACAAATTCTGATTGACCTAAAGAATCAACCAACAAAGAATATCAAAAAACCAAACTATACACTAAACACCCAAGAAACCTCTTCGCCCTACAAAGCATGGTTTAAACTCTCGAATAATCACAAATTTGGTAATGGAATTATCCAGAAATGACATATTACGAAGGGGGGGTGGCGGGGGGGGACACACAAAACCCATACAAAAATTCAAGGGACTTCTCCCATGCATGAGGAGAAGTCCCTCGAATGAGGGAATTGAAATTGCACTTTTGAATGCATAAATGAATTCTACACCCTCAAATACCTATATTACATCTAGATTGTGCAATTTCAATGCTAGCACTTTTTCATTGCCAACATTTTATTAATTGAAAACCCTAATCTAAATCACCATGAAATGCATAAAACCACAATGATGACATTTCCTTAATTGCATAATCCTTCTGCAACTATACAAAACACAAAATAGACTAGTATAAATCTAGATCTACTTTATTCATGGAAAAATGATTGATTACATGAGCCTCCCTTTCCCATGGCGAGAAAGGGAGTTGAACACCTCACCCCCTTGAATTTTACAATGCACCTGCAACTCCTTGAGACAAAGAGGGGTTTTCTACAAAAATTACAAAGAATAATATCCCAATGGCTCTTCTAGAAACCCTATTTATCACATGCTTGATGGAGGTGGCCATAAAATGCTTCACTAACTCCACTTAGCTAAAATTCCCCTTTTCACATTTATAACCACTATTTTTCCATTCAACTCTAACTAACTCATTAATGACCATAACATTGAGAAAAAACCTATTCGTTACATTCACACACAACTAGGTCCCAACAAGCCCCCATCTAGTTTATTCATTGACTTGTTCTTGATTCAACGAAGGAAGATAGGTACAAATGGGAATCACAACTACAACCATTGTGATAGTCCATGATATAAGAATCTTCTCCTCTCTTCTCCTCATCTCGATATATGAATTTAGGGTGTCCAATGGTCACACATTAATCACAATCAAGACTATCTATATGTACCCGCAACTAAGCACAATTGATCTGCAACTTCACTACTCAAGTTCTGGGCATCAATTCTATCCATAACCACCATCTAGCAAACCATAATATTAGGAATATAGCACAATGATCATGGTAATCGAGCCAAATAACTACACTAATTGAAAATCATCCCAATTTTAAATAGGTCACATAGCTGAAGAAAGGCTCATGAAAACCCACGATGGAAGACTCACCAATAAAATATCGCCCTGTATCAAGTACAGATCTTGAAGAGCTACCTCAACACAAAGTCTAGGTGAAAATACTATTGTCATCATTTATGCTACATGGATGAAGTATATAACTGAGTATACTAAAATCATGGTGTCGCAACTCACTAATGTAAGTTCTCATGAATAACATCAATCACAACCATCAACCATTAAGATTCTCTTGAAATCAAGCCTACGTGACTAGGCCTTTGAAAGATAATCTCAATGTGGGGATAATTGCAACAAAATTATACCAACTCTTTAACAAGCCCTAATCTCATGAAAAAATGATTGATTACATGAGCCTCCCTTTCCCATGGATAGCAAGGGAGTTGAACACCTCACTCCCTTGAATTTACAATGCACCCACTACTCCTTGAGACCAAGAGGGTTTTGTTTTACAACAATTACAAAGCATGATATTCTAGTGACTCTCCTAGAACTCCTATTTATCATAGGCCCGATGAAGGTGGCCAATAAATGCTCCACTAAGTCCACTTACATAAAAAAAAACCCTTTTCACATTTTTAACCACTATTTTTCCATTCAAATCTAACTAACTCATTAATGACCACAACATTGAGAAAATTCCCTTCATTGCATTCACACACAACCAGGCCCCAAGAAGCCCCCATCTCTATTCATTGACTTGTCCTAGGGTCAACCAAGGAATATAGGTACAAATGGGAATCACAACTAAAATTGTTGAATATTCCACACCAGAATAATCTTCTCCCCATTTTGATCTCTAACTTCAAGGTGCCCCATAGTCGCACAACAATCACCATCAAGACTGTCAATATGTACCTGTAACTAAGCACAATTGGTCTACAACTTCACTGCTCAAGTTATAACCATCATCTCTATCCAAAACCACCAACTACCAAACCACCCTATTAGGAAGATAGCACAATTTTTAGGGTGATCAGGCCAAATAACTATGCTCATTAACAATCATCCCAAGTTGAAATAGGTCCAATGTTGCATAGCTAAAGAAAGGCTCATGAAAACCCATGCTGGAAGACTCGCCAATAAAATATCACCTTGTATCAACTAAATATTTGGAAGAGCTATCTCAACAAAAATTCTAGGTGAAAATACTATTACCCTCACTTATGCTGCATGAATGAAGGTTATAATTGAGTATACCAAAATCATGGTGCCGCAACTCACCAATGTAAGATAACTCAAGAGTAGCTATCAATCAAAACTGCCACTCATTAAGATTCTTTTGAAATCATGACCCCGCGACTAAGACTTTGAAATGTGGGGCTGATTGCAACCAAATTGTAACAACTTGTTAACAAGTTGTTTAGGGGACCCTTTGGGCCCCAAAAATATCATAATATTTATGCAATAATATATTCTAAAGTGGATAAATGCATAAATTCCATCATTGTATTATGCATATATATTAAATGTAAGTGTAAATGGATAAATATAACCCTAACAAATGAGTAGTTGGAGTGGGTGCAACCACTTCAACCTCTAGTCTATGATGTATAAATATCTATTCAAGATGAATACAAAGATGGTTGGATGTCCCTTCCCAATACTCTTTCATGATGGTTATGTCTATGTATTTTATAGTCTCTTGATTAATGTTGTTTGGAGCTAATCCTTCCAACATCGTGGCGTCGCCGCGTCCTCCATTTCATCTAGATTATGGAAACAATGAATGGGGGTAGATTGAACCTAAAAAAGATAAGGAAATGAAGAAAAATGCAAGAGAAGATTGGTCCTAGTGTGTTGTGTAAGATTCTTCTAGGACAATTATGCCTGCACACATGAAAGATAGAGAAGAACATGCAAGTTGGATAATCCATTAGCAAAGAAAATAATAAAGAAATCGTGTATGTTCTGCATAAGAAATCCAAACACTTCTCACAAAGGAATATAGGGGCATTTGATAGGAGAATAAAGATGATGGGAATAACAATCGATGTTATAGAAAGTGATTGCAAATTTGTGCCTAGTCTGAAAGTCAATGCATTGAATATGTTCATAGTTGAACTCCTCAGAGACATCTAGAGTCCCAAGACTAGAATCACGACCCACTCAAATATCTAACCAAGAATATATCTAGATTGCATGGAGAAGATAGTTGACTACCAAATAAAGAGCCTGGACACATTTTTAAAAAATAAAACATCATGATCTACATTCTTGAAGAAGTTAATGGTGACTCGGTCGACATACATTTACTCAATTAGGTTAATCATTTGATATAACCACTGCTTGTCGACTAGTTATGGAAAAGTTGAATGTGGATATGAGACTACGAAAGTAGTTAGATTCAAGATGCTTCTGATTAACAAATTAAAGAAAAATGCATTCAAGTCAAGGGTTGAAAAGTTCGGTTTGGGAAGATGGTAAAGTGTCTGAATTTTGTTTTTGCTTGGCTATTGGTTGACCCCATTTGCTTGCATTCTAGTCATCATAGGACAAGAAGTGGTAATGGTAAGCTATTTTTTGTAAGTTTGTGGTTGATGGCCGATCTTTGAGTTTTTACATTTACACTATGATAATGTAGAGAAATATACGAGGAAATATTTTTCTTACATGAAGTATATAGTCAACAAGTTAGTCAATTCTATAATTTTCATTTTACTTGAGTATAAAGATTAAAGAGTATGTTGTCAGGTCAATGTTGAGTTGATTGAGTCATTAATACAGATAAGTGACTCTATTTTAAAATTTGAATTCAATTAAATAACAAAGGGAGTTAAATGTGAGTCTTTAAGGTAGGAAATCCCCTCTACCATTGTAATGCAAGTGGGTCTCTAGTCGACTGAATTGATGTTTAGTTGATAGTAATTTTTTTTGCAAGTCAAGTCAAGCTATGCAGATTCTAAGTTGACTACAAAGAAGTCGACAATGAAAGGAAGAATAATACACTTACAAGCATTATAAATCACCACCTAAGAAAAGGCAGCATTCAAGTAAGAGACATCAAATAGCACACATAAATGAGATTAATGAGAATATAACGACACAATAACAACTAAATTGATTGAGCCCCCTGATACTTGAATTGCAGAGAAGTCCTCGGGTTGTGACCTTAGAGGCTATAAGGTGGAGAAATGGTAGGTATGTCGAGAAAGATGATCCCATTGACAGAGCAGGGAAGTGTTTGATGCGAGTGTTGTGTAGGTGCAAGATGAGCCTAGTACGATCCCTCGCCACTCTAGAGGCACCAAAGAAAGAAGTGTAACTAGAGAATCAAGAGTACCATTGTTGGGTGGGATCAAAGTGCTATGAGACTCAATGACTGCACATGCCACTAGTAGATTGAAGATGGAGGACGAAGAGGAACATGTCATGGTAGAACCTTGTATACATGTATCTTCCTATCAAGATGGAAGTTGTTGCAACTAATTTTCCTACATAGACCGGTATGCATGGTTTTGTTAAGAACCCATGTCTTTACTTTGTTAGTATATTATTGTTGGACGCATATGCTTTGTAAGTCGTCCCGTAGTATTTGTTGATCCATAGTTTGTGTTATTGTTGTTTGGCGCATATGCTTTGTAAGTCGCCCGTAGTATTGTTGATCCATAGTTTGTATTGGCCCATTGTTTTGACCCATAGTATTGGTGCCTAGAATTAGTATATAAGTGTATGTTGAGGCCTATGAAGGCACCGTGAAGTTATTTGTATTGAGCTTGCTCAAAGGAGGTTGCCCCCTCGAAGTGACCTGCGATCAATAAAAGTGATTTTGAGTTCTGTTATTTTTTCTATCTCGTGTATTTTCATTAATCAATTGTTGTACGTTCTTCACATCTTGTATCATAGCACTTTCTTGGGCTCGATGGGTGGAATTTCTGCCAAATTTTTTTTTGCCTTTGTTGCAAATTCGGATCTGGGAATAATCCCTATCCGCTTAACTATGGGAAGTACTTGGGCATAATCCCTAAAACTCATTATGAGGAGTACCACAGGAACCCCAAAGTAGTTGGCCCATTGAGAGGACCTGCCAGCGAAAAGGGCAACGACCCCTACCTGATTGACTAGTTCCCACCCGTGAGGTAAACCAAGAGCTATCGTTTGTGGCAAAGCAGTTATCAGTTTTACCTGAGCCATGGAGTGAGGGGTACTGCCCCAATACGCAAGCCGTTAGATAGCATTGGTGGCCGAGTGAAAACCCTGAACTGTTAGGAAGCCGCACATACCTGGGATCCATATCTATTTTCAGCTAAACTGTTGTCGATTGCTTCCGCGTCGTTTTAGATCCAACCATTTCAGATCCATTCTAAATGTCGTTTCAGATCCATCCATTTCAGATCTATTCTGAAAGCCATTTCAGATCTAGCTGTTTTCAATCCATTTGACATTGTTGCAGATCCCTCTGTTTCTGATCCATTCCGTGCCCTTGCAAATCCATTCCTAAAAAAAATAAAATTATAAAATTCCATTTTTTCGCCATATCTCCCTTGTTTTCACTCTGTTTTCCTTGAAAATTCCCTGACACCCGTGTCATCCCATTCTGCATATTTCATTCCTGAGGACCCTATCCCAAATTCCACTTCCCAAAGCCCGAAATCCCACATTTGTCTTTTTTTAGGGTTTTCCCTAACTTCTTCGGATTTCACCCAATCACCTTCAAATTTTACCACATAGTTCCTTCCCTAACTCTACTTCTTTGTCCCTCTCTGCCCCTTTTTCTCATTCTTTCACCCCGCTTCTGAAATCCTCTTTTTTGCTTCCCTGTCCATTCGATAGTGTTCAAAATCTAGTCAAACCCAAATTACCTTCATATTTTTTCCCAAATCCATATTTTCCTTTATTGAAATAGTTTCTGTTTTTGTTTTTCTACCCACTCAACAAAAAAAAAAGTATAAAATTCCATTTTTTCGCCATATCTCCCTTGTTTTCACTCTATTTTCCTTGAAAATTCTCTGACACCCCTGTCATCCCATTCTACATATTTCATTCCTGAGGACCCTATCCCAAATTCCACTTCCCAAAGCCCGAAATCCCACATTTGTCTATTTTTAGGGTTTTCCATAACTTCTTTCGGATTTCACCCAATTGCCTTCAAATTTTACCACAGAGTTCCTTTCCTAACTCTACTTCTTTGTCTCTCTCTGCCCCTTTTATTCATTCTTTCACCCCGCTTTTGAAATCCTCATTTTTTGCTTCCCTGTCCATTCGACAGTGTCCAAAATTTAGTCAAACCCAAATTACCCTTCATATTTTTTCCCAAATCCATATTTTCCTTTATTGAAACAGTTTCTATTTTTGTTTTTCTACCCACTCAACAAAAAACAAAAAAACTTCTGGTTATAGTTGTCACCCACACAAGAGCAAAAGCCATGGAAGAAGCACTTGCAACCATTCAAGCCAAACTCCAGGATCTGGATGAAAAATTTCTCGGCCTCCATCTTGAGCATTCGGCCATGAACAACAAACGACAGTCTGAGTCTTCATCAAACAATGGGTTCTCTTCTTCCAGCAATTTCCGTGGTCCGAAGCTTGATTTTCCTCGCTTCAATGGTATTGATACGACTGGATAGATGTATCGTGCAGAACAGTATTTCAATCTGCATAATACTTTTGATGTCAACAAAGTTCCACTTGCATCCTTTCATTTGGAACAGGAAGCTCTTCAATGGCACCGTTGGTACATCAAGGCTCATGAAGACCCAAAATGGCCAGATTTATGCCAGCTCCTTTTGCAACGATTTGGTCCTAGTGCTTTTGATGACTTCACAGGAGCCCTCACTAAACTTCACCAAATTGGCACTGTGAGAGAGTACCAAACCGAATTTGAGAAACTAGCCAACCACACCAAAGGATTGCCTGATGACTTCCATTGGAGTTGTTTTATCAATGGTCTAAAGGATGCAATCCGCTCTGAGGTCAAGATGTTCTCTCCCAACACAATGATGGAAGCCCTGGGGTTGGATAAGTTGGCAGAAGACAAGATTGCAGCCCAACAGTGATCCAACCCCACTTTTGTTCCCTTTCGAAATATGGGTTCTCAATGACCTCCCATCCCGCCAGCTCCTTGACCAAATCCTATCAAGCATTTGTCTGAAATCGAGATGCAGGCACGCAAAGAATAAGGGCTTTGTTATAATTGTGATGAGAAATTCACTCGGGGACATAGATGTGTTCAACAAAAGCTCTATCTCTTGGATATGGATTCTCTACCTGCCTCTTAAATTGGTGAAGAAGCTCCAGATACAATGGATGCTCAGGTTGATATTTTGGAGCCACCTATTGACCCTCCATCCCAGGATGACCAGCCAGAGATATCTCTCCATGCTTTAGCTGGAATCACCACCCCCCAAACCATGCGGGTCAGGGGTTACTTCAAAAAGCTTCCTCTTACAATACTCATTGATTCCGGTAGCACTCATGATTTCATTGACCCTTGGATCGCCAAACAAGCTGATTGTTTTATCCATCCTTGCTCCAACTTTGAAAGCATGGTTGTTAATGGGGGCACCTTATCTTGCAAAGGGAAGTGTCGTAATGTGTGTATCTCTATGGGAGATTATAACCTACGCTCTGACATGTTTTCCTTGACATTAAGCGGATGTGATGTGGTTTTGGGCACTCAATGGCTACGCACACTTAACCCCATCTTATGGGATTTTGCTGAACTTTGGATGCAATTTTTCCCAAATGGACAAAAACACACATTAACCGGCTTACAACCAGGGTCTCTTAGCATCATTAGTTCACATCGCATGGAAAAACTCCTTAAGAAGAATTCACATGGTGTCATCGCTCAGATCCATTCCATTCAGATGCAACCATCAGTGGTCTCCACTACTCCTTTGGATCTACAACAAATTCTGGATCGATATACAGGTGTCTTTGCCGAACCAGTGGTATTGACACCTTCCAAGCCAGAGGACCATCATATTCAGCTCCTTCCTGGAAGCATTCCTCCCAACATCGGGCCCTATCGCTACCCAAAAAATAGAGATTGAAATGCTCATCCGGAACTTACTGAAGCAAGGTATTATTCGCCCAAGCACTAGTTCCTTTTCTTCACCAGTTCTTCTTGTCCATAAAAAAGATGGGTCATGGCACCTCTGCATTTACTTCCGAGCACTTAATCACCTCACTATCAAGGATAAGTTTCCAATTCTTTTTGTTGATGAGCTTCTTGATGAGTTTTATGGTGCTCAATTTTTCTCCAAGTTGGATCTTTGTTCTGGGTATCATCAAATTTGGGTCCATGAGGATGATATCCCTAAAATAGCTTTCCGCACACATGATGGCCACTATGAGTTTTTGGTCATGCCCTTTGGCCTCACTAATGCTCCTTCCACATTCCAGGCCTTGATGAATAAAATATTCCGGCCCTACTTGTGGAAATTCATTCTGGTCTTCTTTGATGATATCCTCATCTACAGTAAAACATGGGTTGAACATCTCCAGCATCTGGATCTTGTAATGAAACTTTTCTCTGACCATCATCTCCATGCCAAATAGTCTAAATGTGTTTTTGGACAACAGGAAGTCGAGTATCTCGGGCACATTATCTTAGCACAAGGGGTTCGCGTGGATCCTACCAAAATCGTTGCCATGAGCAATTGGCCCATCCTCAGACGCTCAAGAGCCTTCATGGTTTTTTGGGGTTGACTGGCTACTACCGCAAGCTTGTCAAGGATTATGGGAATATTGCAGCTCCATTAACTGCTCTATTGAAAAAGGATGCTTTTAAATGGACACATGTTATTGAGTGTGCATTTGAAAAACTGAAACAAGCTATGTGTAGTACACCCATTCTAGCTATGCTTGATTTTTCCAAGCCCTTCACTATTGAGAGTGCTGCTTGCGGAAATGGACTTGGTGTTGTTCTCCTTCAAGATGAACACCCCATTGCGTTCACCAGCAAAGCCCTTTCAGGTAAGAATTTAGCTGCCTCTACATATAAGAAGGAAATGATGGCTATTTTGCATGCAGTACAGAAGTGGCGACCATACCTATTAGGGAATCATTTCTACATCAAGTCTGATCACCAGAGACTGAAATATTTCCTGGAACAACATGTATCCTCCCCAACACAACAGAAATGGGTTAGCAAACTCATGGGTTATGACTATGAAATCACTTATAAGAAGGGTAAGGACAATATTGTAGCGGATGCTCTTTCTCCCACATTTGATGACCAAGGTTCTCTTTTAGTTATTTCTATGCCTGTTCAAAATTTGTTGCAATCTGTTTAACAGGGTTATGTCAATGACTCTTCATTATCTCAAATCATCCAATGCTTGGCCAACAACCCTTCTGCTGTACCACATTACTCTTGGGATGGTGCTTCCCTGAGATACAAGGGTCGTCTGGTGCTTCCCCAGAGCACAGATATTCAACAGGCTGTCTTCTATGAACTCAATGCTTCTCCATCGGCAGGGCACTCTGGGTTCCTCAAAACGTATGAGCAGGCACAACGTAACTTCTTTTGGCAGGGCATGAAAAGGACAATTCAATAGATGGTGGTTGAATGTGATACCTGCCAGCGCAATAAGGGTGAAACGACACTCCTTCCAGGATTACTCGAACCCTTTCCCATACCTACATAGATTTGGACAGATATTTCTATGGATTTCATTGAAGGGCTCCCTAAATCTGGAGGGAAGACAACGATTTTGGTTGTGGTTGATCGCCTCTCCAAATATAGTCATTTTTGTGCTCTCAACCATCCCTATACAGCCTCCTCAGTTGCTCAAATTTTCCTAGATCAGATATTTCGTCTTCATGGCATCCCTTCTTCCATTATCTCGGATCGTGATGCGACTTTCACTAGTCATTTTTGGACAGAACTATTTTTCCACACTGGCACCAAACTGAAGATGAGTTCAGGGTATTACCCACAAACATATGGTCAGACTAAAATTATCAATAAATGCTTGGAAACTTATCTTCATTACTTCACCTCTGAATAGCAACATCGGTGGGAAAAGTGGCTCCCTCTCGCTGAATGGTGGTACAATACCTCTTACCACACTGCCTCTAAAATGAACCCATATAAAGCAGTCTATGGTCAGGCACCGCTAGTTCTTCTTCCATACACCCCCAGCAGTTCACCAGTTCAGGAAGTTGACACAGTCCTTCGAAACCGCGATCAGATTCTTCGCATTTTGCAGGAAAATATTCACATGGAAAGGAATCACATGAAGCAACAAGCCGATCAGCACCGTTCTGAGCGCACTTTTCAAGTAGGTGATATGGTTTTACTTCGTCTCCAGCCGTACAAGCAATCCTCCCTGAAACTCAAAGGGAATCATAAGCTCGCTCCAAAGTTCTATGGGCCATATCAGATTCTGTAGAAGATTGGGTCTGTTGCTTATAAATTGGAACTTCCTCCGTATTCCCACATTCATCCAGTATTTCATGTCTCTTGTCTGAAGAAAGTTCTTGGCACCAACATCAGAGGACAAACTATTTTACCCGAACTGGATAATGAAGGATCCATCCTTTTGTAGCCAGAGGCCGTCCTCAATAAGCGCACTCGCCAGCTTCGCTCTCACTCTATCACAGAGGTCTTAATTCAATGGCACAGCATGCAACCAGAGGATGCTACATGGGAACCACTCCCCTTCAGATTCAACAACAATTTCCACATCTAAAGCTTTGAGGACAAAGCTTTTTCTAAGAGGGAGGGGATGTTAGGAACCCATGTCTTTACTTTGTTAGTATATTGTTATTGGACGCATATGCTTTGTAAGTCATCTCGTAGTATTTGTTGATCCATAGTTTGTGTTATTGTTGTTTGGCGCATATGCTTTGTAAGTCGCCCGTAGTATTGTTGATCCATAGTTTGTATTGGCCCATGGTTTTGACCCATAGTATTGGCGCCTAGAATTAGTATATAAGTGTGTGTTGAGGCCTATGAAGGCACCATGAAGTTATTTGTATTGAGCTTTCTCAAAGGAGGTTTCCCCCTCGAAGTGGCTTGTGATCAATAAAAGTGATTTTGAGTTCTGTTATTTCTGCTATCTCATGTATTTTCATTAGTCAATTGTTGCAGGTTCTTCACAAGTTTATGCACAATAAGGATTACTTTGGCAGGAGCAAAGACCTAGGATGCTACTACACAACTTATTCAAGGAAAATAAGGATTTGAGGGTGGGGGAGATGTTGAGGGGGGACCTTGGTCCCCATAAATGTCATCATATTTATGTAATAATATATTATAAAGTGGATAAATGCATAAATTCCATCATTGTATTATGCATAATACATTAAATCTATGTTTAAATGGATAAATATAACCCTAACGAATGAGTAGTTGGAGTAGGTGCAACTGCTCCAACCTCTTCTATGATGTATAAATATATATTAAATATGAATACAAAGACAGTTTTCGTCCCTTCCCAATAATATTTCTTGATGGTTATGTGTGTGTATTTTATAGTCTCTTGCTTAATGTTGGTTGGAAGTTTATCCTTAAAAAAAAATCCCTAATCTCATGGAAAATTGACTAATTACATAAGCCTCCCTTTCCCATGGTGAGCAAGGGACTTGAACACTTCACTCCCTCGACTATTACAATGCACCCACAACTCCTTAAGACGAAGAGGGGTTTTCTACAACAATTACAAAGCATGATATCCCAATGACATTCATAGAAACACTATTTATTGCATGCCCAATGGAGGTGGCCAATAAATGCTCCACTAACTCCACTTACATAAAAATCCCCTTTTCACCTTTTTAACCACTATTTTTCCATTCAACTCTAACTAACTCGTTAATGACCACAACATTGATAAAAAAAACCTTCATTGCATTCACATATAACTGGGCCTCAATAAGCCCCCCTATCTATTCATTGACTTGTCCTCGATTCAACCAAGGAAGATAGGTACAAACGGGAATCACAATTGCAACTATTGCAATACTCCACATAGATGAATATTCTCCTCATCTCGATATCTACTTCAGGGTGTCCCATTGTCCCACATCAATCACCATCAAGAATGTCCATATGTACCTAAAACTAATCACAATTGATCTTCAACTTCACTACTCAAGTTCTGGCCATCATCTCTATCCACAATCACCAACTAGCAAACCATCCTATTAGGGAAATAGCACAATTATTACGGTGATCAACCCAGACAACTACACTCATTAACAATAATCCCAAGTTGAAATAGTTCCATAATTGAAGAAACGCTCATAAAAACCCATAGTGGAAGACTGACCAATAAAATATCACCTTGTATCAACTACAAATCTAGAAGAGTATCTCAACACAAAGTCTAGTTGCAAATACTGTTGTCATCACTTATGTTGCATGAATGAAGGTTATAACTGAGTATGCTAAAATCATGGTCCCACAACTCACCAATGTAAGATGAATCAAGAATAGCTATCAATAGCAACCACCAATAATTAATATTATTTTGAAATCATGACCCCATGACTAGGCCTTTGAATGACATTAATCTCAATGTGGGTATCATGCAGTCGATGTATAGCATGTAGAATTATTGCAAGGTGTGGCAATCTACATATTCCTCATTTTACAATGTTGTTTCAAACATATTTCGATGCATAACACCTTGCAAGATCTTCTTCACCACATAGCGAGTTGATGGCATTGCTATCTTCACGCTACACTATGTCTCTCCATTGTTGGGTACCAGCCTTGGATAGAGTAGTCTTATGCTTCAAGGATACATACACATATAGTAATTTTTGTGCTAATGCTAATCCATTCCGCATTTCTCTAGTAGAGGTAGACATGAAGCATACCGAAAAATAATTCCAAGGCAGAGATCATCACCAACTTTTCCATGGTGCACACTCTAAAGACAATGTTGCTGAAGGCTTACACAGTGTGTCAAATTGAATGAAAAGACTTCCAAATTCATTGTGTCGTGGGATTTTTTATTAATGTTTCGGACCAACGATACACGATCCATAATCATGATAAAGGAAAAGATATACCAAAGAAGAGAAATCCCATAAAGATGCAAATAAATCCATAAGCTAATCACCCAAGATGATGAATAGAGACCAAAAGACAAATAAAAAGAAAACATATGACCTCAAATAAAAGAAAGAAAAACATAAAATTAAAAGAAGAAAATTAAATTTAAAAACAAAAGAAGAATATTAAATTTAAAAACAAAAGAAAAAGAAGAAAAAAGTAAAATTAAAAACCAAAACAAAAAGAGTTCAAAGATTAAAAACAAAAGAAAACTCAAGATTAGGAAAGACCAAGAAAGAAAGAAAAAAATAAAAGAAACGAAACCAAGGAAATAAAAACAAAAAGAAATTAAATTAAAAACAACAAAGAAAAAACATAAAAAAAGAAAAGGAACCAAGGAAATAAAAACAAAAAGAAATTAAATTAAAAACAACAAAGGCAGAACACAACAAGAGATTTGAAAAATAATAAATAGAATTCTTATAACCAAAACAAACTGAAATAAAAGAGAACTAATCAAAACCACCAAATCTTTACAAATGACCAAAAAAATAATAACAAACAAAAGAAAACAAGATGTTATGGAGAAGAGAAAAGAAATAGGGAAATTATAATATAATATGTGAATTATATTATGATTCTCCACCCCCGCCCTATTATAATTCCGCATCCCCACCCTATTATAATTACCTTTTTATGTTATCTCCTCCCACCCCAACCTTATATGACAGTGGGGATGGGGAGATAATAGGGGAATTCTTTTATTATCTCTTTCCACCCTATTATAATTCCCCTATTATCACCCTCCACCCCCACTCTATATGAATATAGGGAGAGATAATAAGGGAATTATAATATAATTCTTTTATTATCTCTCCTCACCCACACCCTTTATGAAAGTGGAGGTGTGGGGAAGATAATAGAGGAATTATATTTCTCTATTATCTCCCCCCACCCCCACCAATGCAGGGATATACCACTCTATATAATTTCCTTTGTTATCTCTCTGCACCCCTATCAATTAGGGGAGATACCATCCTATATGAAGGGGAGGGATAATAAGGGAATCACATTACCACCTCTATATGAGGCTGGGGAATTATTTTATAATCCCTCCTATTATCTCCACCCCCACCCCCATAGGGTGATATACCACCCTATATGAGGGTGAGGGTGAGGGTGAGGGTGGGGGTGGATGGAGATAATAAGGGAATTATATAAGGGCAGGGGAAGATAATAGAGGAATCATATCATAATTCTCTTATTATCTTCCCCCATCCCCACCCATGGGGGAAGATACTACCTTATATGAGCGTGGGGGTGGGGGGAGATAATAGGGGAATTATAATATAATTTCTTTATGACCCTCACTCGTCCCCACCCCTATATGAAGGTAATATGGGAATTATAATATAATTTTAATATAGGGTGGGGGTGGTCCCATATGAGAATTATATTATAATTCATCGATTATCTCCCCCGAACCCCATATGATGGAGGGGGTGCGAGAAGATAATAATGGGAGGTAGGGGTAGGGGTAGGGGTAGGGGTGGGGGGGAGATATTATGGGAATGATTATATAATTCCCTTATTTTCTCCCCCCATTCCCATATGAGGTTGGAAGTGGGGGTGGGTGAGGAGGAGATAATAGGGAAACTATATTATTCCCTTATGAGGGTAGGAGTGGAGGGAGATAATAGGGGAATTATAATAACCCCTATTAACTCCCCCAGAATAAGAGGTTGGAAGTGGGGGGGATACACCTATTATGTCCCCCCACTTCCAACCTCATATGGGAGAGGGGGCAAATAATAGGGAAATTATATTATTCCCTTATAAGTGTGGGAGTAGGGGAAGATAATATGGGAATTTTAACATAATTCCCCTATATGGCAGGTGAGACAATAGGAGAATTATATTATAATTCCCCTATTATCTCCCGTGACCTCCATATGAATGTGAATGTGGGAAAAGATAATAGAGGAGGATTGGGGGGTAGATAATAGTGTATTTAGGGGAGGAGGAGGAGGAGGAGGAGGAGGGGTAAATATGAGTGTGGGGGATGGGGGTAGATAATAGGGGAATTATAATACAATTACCTTTTTATCTTCCCCTCACCTCACCACACCTTCATATTATGAGGATATGGGGGAGATAAGAAAAAAATCATAATATGAGGGTGTGGGGGGTGGAGGGAGATAATAGGAGAATTGTAATATGAAGTTTGGGGGAGATAATAGGGGAATTATATTATAATTACCCTAGTATCTGCCCCCACCCTCATATTATGAGGTGGGGTGATATAATAGGATAATTCTAATATAATTCCCACAATATCTCTCTCTACCCCTCACCCTCATAATAATGGTATCTAATTCCCCTATTATCTTCCCCTAGCCTCACTCTCATGAGGTGGAGGTCTAGGGTGGGCACGAGGAGAGATAATAGGAAACTTATATTTCCTCCCACCCACACCCTATGTGGGGAATTATATTCCCCCCACCAACACTCTTTGAGGGGAATTGTATTTCCCCCCACCTCCACTCTCATAGGGTGGAGATATAGGGCAAGGATGTAGGGGCATAACAGGAGAATTATATTATAATTCTCATATTATCTCTCCTCACCTACACCTTGGTGAAGGTGTAGGGTGGGGTTGGATAGAGGTATAGGGGAATTATGTTATAATTCTGTTAGTATCCCCATCCACCTCCATCTCCACCCTATGTTATAATTCTCTTATTATCCCCCTCCACCCCCTATTATCTCCCCTTTTGTCAAAGTATTACATCTACTCTATAAAGATTTGAACCCAAACTTCCATCAAAACAACCGTAAACCCTATCATTGACTCCCACCTTCAACCTTAAATATATGTAATGTGAACCATGTATATATAATGTATACAGGAAAGTCAAAACTCAAAAACAAGTAGAAGAGGAACGTCACAGTGCCACAAAACCTAAAAAATAAGTCCACGTGTAATCTTATACTACACAACCATATATGTACATGGCAGTCAAGCTTAAAAAATCCCGTACTGGTACTGTCCATTCTCTAGGGAATGGTTATGTGACACGTAAGCATTGGAAACGGGTGAATAAGTTGCAAGTATCTTTTCCAAATTGATAACTCATTACAAAACAAACACCCAAAAGAAAAACCCCACTCATCATAAGTAGTTGTTGATGTGGACTAGACGAAGTTCGTACTTGACACAATATTGTTGTTATGTCCACGTCACCGCCCCCATGGTGCCAAAGATTCGATCAAAGTTGTCTAACGGACATCAATAATTCAAAAAACAGCCGCGTGCTGAGGGGTCATTCAAAACATTATGACGTCAAGCCCAAATAATTGATTTCAACTTTAGAGTTTGGAGAATATTTGAAGTCTTTATTTGGTTAAAGTAGCTTGGGGAATATTTATGTGTTATGTGGAGAATGGCAAGCCATTTTCTTCCTTTAGAAAACATGCATAAACAATATTATTTTCATATTAAGACGTGGCAAGTGATAGTGACTAATCATACCACTATACGACAAAACCTCTATGAATCTCGAGTCACGTGGCAACCATATTTCCTTACAAGGCGTTGTGTGACTTGGATGACCAATGAGTGATTTGCAGATCTCAAAGATGTATTTTAGAGATAAAAAGAATTTGACACATACTTTTTTTCAATGCTTAATTTTATTTATTCAATTTTGTATATAATTATAAATTTTTAACTAATAATTGAAAACGAAATTGATAAAGGCCATAATTTTGTTTCATGAAATTGATAAATATTTGATCCCTTAAGATAGGTGGAAGTCAAATCCAGATATCTTCACATAATTACTTTCAAAAATTAAAATAACAATATTTGTCCACTTTAACAAAACATGCTCACTAAAATTTAGCCTTGTTTACTATGTTTAAAAAAATAAAATTATGTTTTCACAACACTTTCATTGTAATTAAAAATATATAAAAAAAAATATAAAGATATGTTGATATATTGTCCTCTCAATCGGTTAAAGTGTGATATTTCTTATCTAAGAATTAACCATAATATTATTATAGAATACAAATATTTGATCCCTTAAGATAGGTGGAAGTCAAATCCAGAAATCTTCACATAATTACTTTCAAAAATTAAAATAACAATATTTATCCATTTTAACAAAACATGCTCACTAAAATTTAGCCATATAAAACAGTTTAAAGTACTAATTATTATTTTATCTAAAATAGTTCCAAGTGTATTTACAATAGACATCACATCAATGATAAGTATGGTCACAATAGATCTAAGAAGTTCGTGTTGTCTATATCATTACAATTATAACATTTTGTAATTATATAGTTCCCTTCATCTTTACAAAATGCTTTTAATTTGAATTATATACAATCACTATATTGCTAGCATCATAAGAATCCCTTAAATATCTCCCAAATTTTATTTAAACATCAATATATACATGTGTATTCCCAACCCCACATAACTCATTTTAGGTATTGTGTCACAATCATCTTGTATTAAAAATGACTTTAAATTGCTCCTTTTGCAACCATGTTCTTTCAAATAAAAAAGGAAAAAAATCATTCACATTTTTATGTTGTGTCGAGGTCCATTGACTACCTCAAAATACTAAATCATTTTTCAAAGAATTCTCTACCACGTGGAATATATTATACTTATATATATGTTTGGATTTCTTGGCAATGACTTATTTTGTACACTAAGCTTGTATGCATTGCATGTAATGATATTCCATTCAAATCAAATATAATAAATTGTTTATTTTATAAAACTCTTATATCTGTGAAAAAAAATACAATACATTGATTAATATATATTACTATTTATAGATTGAAAAATTATTAAGCAAATATCAATGCATATACGGTATGTAAATTTCCAAAACCAATGACATAATTCACATATCATTCATACGTTTATTTCAATAACCAATTTCTAAAATATATGCAATTATCATCAACAATATTATATAAAAAAATATTAAAATAAAGTTGTGCCATTATAATAATCTTGATATACTAGAGCTAGTAAGTAGGGGTTCAAAGATATGCAATCTTCTAGGGTTCTTGTTCTTTAACCTAGCCTCGTGCAACCTTCCACTGATGTAGCCATGGTGACCTCTAGCGTAGGTCGCTCCAACCCATCCTTCAACCAAATAATAGCTCGACGTACTAAGACTACCGAGCCTCTCCTCTTGACGGGGACGACACCTCCAACAATGAAATCAGGGTCTCAAAAAGGAAAAGGAGGAGAGGAAAGCATGACCCTTGCAACTGCAGCCCCAAATCCTGCAAACACAAATCAAGAAGAAGAAACCACAAATACAACACACACAAGAAATACCAACAAATGCAAGCCCAAATCTTTGCAGATTCCCAGGTATGAAGTCACTTCAAACCTTGTCAGCCAACAAATCCAATACATGCAAGACCATGCAATAATCTGCAAATTTATAGGCCTATGGCCAACTGAAAAGAATCTCACATGGTGGCTCACCAATACCTGGAATCCAAAAGGACAATGTGAGTTGAAACTGGGATCCAAGGGTTTCTTCACTGTAATCTTCCATAACCTAGAGGACAAACACATAATATTCCAAGGAGGACCGTACTTCCTGCACTCTGCAGGTTTGTACATGAGAAACTGGAAAGAGCACTTTATCCCAGAGAAGGAATACTTTAAGGTGGTGCCAGTATGGATACAGCTATATTCACTACCACAAGAATACTGGAATTTGGAAACCCTATATGGAATAGGAAACACCCTAGGAACCTTTGCTCAAGCTTCCGATGCCACCTTAGCCACTCGCTACACCTCCTATGCCCACATTTGCATCTATATGGATATCTCAGCGGCGCTCCCTGAAGCGATCTGCCTCACCTACCAGGACTCGGAGTGGATCCAGCTAACATACTATGAGCATATTCCTCTTAGATGCAGGAAGTGCCATGAGCATGGCCACCTTTTCTGAGAATGTCCTCTAAATGAAAAACCTCCCCCTCCTCCAATGCAAAGCAGAACTAACGAGAAAGGCTTCACCAAAACCACCAATCGCAAAAGACCCGGGAAGAAACCCTCTGTTCTAAGCACCTCTAACAACTCAAACTGCCTTAATAGCTTCTCCATACTCACCCAGCAAAAACCTAAAATCCCTGATCCTCCTGTTCTTGCATCCAACCCACCCCCCTCCACTTTCTAGGACCCCATCTTCAAGTTTGTTCTACACTCGCAGATCCAGGCTTCCCCTGAAAGATTCCCCGCGAAACCTGACAACATGGAGATAGGAGAATTGGATCTGGAGGCCATTCAAGAAGCCTGGATGAAGAATGATCTTCACAGTATCCCTCAATGCTAAATGGATCTCCTTAAATAAGCTTACCATTCCCTTTCTTTGTAGCAACACTTTTCGACCCTAGCAGATGTCGTTGCAGCTCCCATGGATCACAATCAACTGGGGCTGAACATATTAAAGTGCAAGGATATCTCCAAGGGGCAAAATGCAATCCTGAAAAAAGGAAGAAAACCCAATAAGCAACTAATTCAAGAACTGGGTGAGCACTTAATAGATTCTGGCCAGAGTGCCAAGATCACCACTCTCTTTCAACCAGTGAATTAATGGAGCCGAAGTTTATTAGATGGAACATAAGGGGAATCAGAAGTGATTCCAAAATAAGAATGCTAAAAAAAAAATCATCAAAGAAAAGCCTGCTCTCTTAATGCTTCAAGAAACAAAATCTGTGGAGCTCAAGCTCCACTCCTTCATTAAAAAATGCTGGAAAAAAACAGAAATAACAGTAGTGGATTCTAGAGGAGCGGTTGGGGGCATCACAATCACTTGGGATCCTAATGTCATAAGTATGGAAGGTTTCTTCTTTATCCCTAATACTCTTTCTGGATGGTTCCACATCCATGGAACCACTCACAATGGGGTGATTACGAATGTTTATGGCCCACAATCAATGGAGCAAAAAAATCATTTTCTTAACCATCTCTCCTGGCTCAATAGGAAACTTCTGAACAATCATTGGATAATTGGTGGAGATTTCAATATCATCACTTCTCTTAATGAGAAAAAAGGAGGTATTCGCATACTTGACAGAGATAACTTTTCCTTTCAAGCTCTCATTCATGATCTTTCTTTAGCAGACCTGGAGACAAGCAATGGAATCTACACCTTGAACAATAGGAAAGGAGGAGATAAGCTGGTTGCCTCTCGTTTAGACCGTTTTCTAATCTCTAATTCCATTCTGCAGGATCATCTCAATCTCTCCAGCACCATCCTACCTATTGTTGGTTCTGACCATTGGCCGGTTTTCTTCCACTTGAAATGGGATGCTCCTAACGCTCGTAGACCTTTCAAATTCGAGCAATTCTAGCTAACCCACCAAAATTTTAAAGATAAAATTAAGGATTGGTGGAACACCTCTGATAGGGTAGAGCGAACCACCATGTATGGCTTCCAGTAACGACTAAAATTTATCAAAAAACAACTCAAGAATTGGAACAAAAGTGAGTTTGGAAACATTCTAGAGGACAAAAGAAGGTTGGAAGGAGAACTAGCTAGAATTCAATCCCAAGCTATCCACCATGGCTACACCGAAGAGCTCATGCAACAGGAAAAAGAGTTACAAACTCAAATCGATGTCAGAGGTTAGCAGGAGGAAATACTCTGGCGCCAAAAATCCAAAATCCTATGGCTTAAAGAAGGGGACAAAAACACTAAATTCTTCCGCAATGCAATGATTCAATGCAGGAAAACGAACAAGGTCACCAGACTGAAAACCAGTACTGGAGATACTTTACTCAACAAGGAAGACATAGAACATGAATGGGTTCTATTTTATAAAAATATCATGAAAGATATCACTCTGGATAGATTGCAAGCCACTCAACAGATCCTGTAGCACATCTCCCATCTTATCACGGAGGAGCAAAATATCAAACTATGCAATCCCATCTCTCTAGCAAAAGTGGAATCAATAGTAATCGATATGAAATCAAGAAAATATCTTGGTCTAGATGGTTCCACTATTGATTTCTTCCAAACCTGTTGGGATATCATCAAAGATGATGTCTTGCAAGTGGTCGAAGCTGAACCTCCAACTCCATTATCCCTTCCTTCAATGCCACCTTCCTCACTCTCATTCCCAAAACAGACAAGCCCGCTGATCCAGCTAACTTCCGTCCTATTTCCCTACAATATCATCTACAAAATTATAACCAAGGTCATAGTCAATCACCTTAAACCAGTATTGTTGCCCCTTCTCATATCACCGGAGAAGCCAGGCTATGATGAAGGTAGACAAATAATGGATGGTATCATCACCGCACATGATGTGATTCACACCCTAAAAACCTCCTCATGCCTGGGATGCTCATCAAACTTGACCTGACCAAGGCCTTTGACAAAACTAACTAGAACTTCCTCGGGGACACCCTTTTAGCCTTTGGCTTCTCCCACTCTTGGGTCAGTTGGATCATCTCCCTCATCTCCTCGGCTTTCTTCTCCATCCTTTTCAATGGTGCTCCCTCACCCACCTTCTCCCCTTCCAGAGGCATCAGACAAGGTGACCTTTTATCCCCCTACCTCTTCATCCTTCTCGTTGAAAGCCTGGGAAGAAGCATAAAAGCAACGGTCTCATAAAATCATTTACAGGGCATTAAAATCAACAGGCATTGCAACACCTAATCGCACTTGCAATTCATGGATGACACAATGTTGATGGGGAAAGACACGGTCATGGAAGAAAAATCCTTCAGGGATATTCTTCACTCCTTCAGTGCATCCTCAGGCATGACCATAAATAATCTCAAGTGGTAAGTCTTTTACTTAAACACACATCTGCAAACTCAAAACCGTATTACCAGAATTTCATGTTTTCCGAAGAGTTCCCTTCCGTCCAATTTCCTTGGGCCCCCCCTCGTTGCCTCTTCCATTAAAAAATCCTCTTGGAAAGATATTCTCACCGCCATAGAGCATAAGCTTTCCTCCTGGACCTTTAGAGCCCTCAACTTTCCCAGTCGTCTCATCCTCCTAAAATCGGTCCTCCAAGCCATGCCTCTCTACCTTTTCTTGGTCATGGCTGCCCCTAAATATATTCTCAAAGCCATCCGCAACTTGCAGAGAAATTTCCTATGGGGTGGCACCACCCAACACAAAAAATGGGATTTAGTGTCCTGGGAAAAGCTCTGCACTCCAAAGCTCGAAGGGGGCCTTGGTCTGAGAGACCCTAGTACCCTGAATGAAGTTCTCTGCGCTAAATTTCTATGGATATGTTGCACGAAAAACTCCATGCCTTGGATGCACATTTGGATGCACAAATATGATGACAATATGCAACATCATGAGATCATTCGGCATGACACTCTCCCGAACGGATCTCTCATTTGGAACTGGCATGGGCTCAAAGAGATCTCATTCGCAAGCATAGCTACTGGGAGGTCAGGAATGGAAACAGGGCTCTCTTCTGGGAGGATGCTTGGAATCAGATGCCTCCCTTGCAACAACTCAACGGCATAGAATAGATTCAAACTCATTCCCACCAACAAGGAAATCACCTTATTGCTCATTATTAGGAACCTCAAACCAACAACGACACATGGAGATCCTGGACATCGAAAGAAAATTGGAATCAAAACTTCAACAGTGAAGATGAAAAATCCTTCTGGACAACTCTCAACTCCAGAAGGATCCTTATCTCCGACAAGCCCAATAAACTTAGATGGGGGAATCAATAGAATGGCTACTTCATCCTCAAAGAGGCTTACAACCTCACTCACCTCGCACCTCCCCCACCCAAAGATGCTATCTGGAGGAATATTTGGGACTCTCATTTATGGCTAAAAATCAAAACCTTCCTCTGGTTAGTTGCAAGAAAAAAAAATCCTTACTTGGGACCAACTTCTCAGAAGGGGTTTTGTGGGACCCTCGGTTTGTGTCTTATGCAGCCAAGATGAGGAAAACCAGGAGCATCTCCTCAATACATGCATTTTTTCCTCTACCATCTAGGATTGGAGAGCTACCATCTTTCCCCGATCCGACCGGCATAGGGAATACAAAAGCGCCACCATTCGGGACTGGCAAATTGAGCCATTCTCTAATCCCATCTTGAACTGCATTTGGATACTCTTCCCCGGCTTCTCCTTTTGGAATATCTATAAAGAGCGAAATAGACTAATCTCCCAAGATAACTCTCTCCCTGTGACTTTCCTCCAAGCTCGCATTCACTCCAATCTTCAGGAGACCTTGATGCTGGGAGATTGGTCCGACTCTGATCACGTTTTTCTGCACCAGGAAATACTCATCATGAAGGATTGGAATTTCAATCTCAGCTCTTCTCACCCAAAAACTTCCTCACCCTCTACTTCCATCCGCATTCCCTCCTCCTGGTCCTCGTCGCTGCACCCCCGCATCAAACTCAATTTCGACGGAGCCTCTAAGGGAAACTCGGGTATTGTCGGAATAGGAGGGGTCTTTAGAGATATAACAGGGGATCCCATACACATCTACTCTGAGTACATTGGGATTACCACTAACAACGTGGCCGAACTAACTGCTCTCAATACAGGCCTAAAAATTGCTCACAGGGAAGGCTGGACAATGCTAACTATCGAAGGTGACTCTCAAATCATCATCAACACAACTTACAAAATACATTGCGGCACCACCCTCTCCAAGTTGTCTAAACACTGGCGTCTTAAGTGGCTCAAGGAACAACTGCAAGATCACATAAATCACTTTCAAGTCTTCAACACTAGCCATGTTCGTCGCACGGCTAACAAACTGGTTGATCATGTGGCCAACCATGGAGTTGTCCCTTCCAATGACAGGATTGACTCCTCCTAGCAGAGTATCAGGGAGAAACCTCTTAGAACTCAGCTCACTAACATTGCCTCTCACGATCATGTTCCCCCACTGCAGGTGCAGAAGGGAGGACATCCATCGGATGTGATTGCTAGCCAAGGGGCCAGACACATGCCTTCCCACGCAGACCATGAGGTTGGGCACGTTCCTGCCCATCCCACCCAAGTGCCCCAGGAAGACTCATAACTTAACATGGCCCCTGGATGCCCGAATTATCCAACGTGCATCTCGTCCAGTCTTCATTCTCTCGTCTGAATGATTGCAATGGCCATTACGTCCACAAAAATTGATGAGTGGGGAAGTACCTCCGCTCTTATGGAAAACACGGGCAGTAGGAAGAATTGGGTTATTGGTTTCCATGGAAACACATTTTGACACAAAATTTTCAAAGGCGTTTGGCTCTCAGCTCGATGACGCATTCTTTGCAACAAGATGCTCATTCTCTAGTTTGGCGGCTCGTCTTATCTATTGGTCTGTAGGAGCTGTGGATATGCCTCCCACCAAGAGAGCCTATACCCATCGCACGGTAAAGCAGACAAGCCCCTCCTTTGGTCAGCCATTGCATTTCATGCACGGTGTCGTAGGGAAGGCTTGTAGATATAAGGTTGAGATCCCGCAGAAAGCACAGGAAGAAATTCAAGAGGCAGAAGAGGATTCCCTAGTTTCCAGAGGTTTCCTCACTGACGCTAAAACAAGAAGTGAGTTCGATGCCGTGGTAGTGGACTCAGGGAGTACAAGGGGTTGAGCCACCTTGTACCAGAAAACTCTCGACTATCACTGGTCTCAGAAAGCAGTACTTGGAAAGGCCCTTGCCGACAGAGGTGAATCCCAGAATGAAATCCTACTCTAGCAGGATGAAATGGTCGGATACCTTAAGAAAATTCTCTACAATCAGCAGTAGTTAGCTCAATGTCTCGGTGTTTCTCTTGCTAAGGAGCCTACTTCCTAGGTTGGACCGACTGGTTTAAACCAGTAATTATGTTTTGGTTATCTCTAGTCTGTTGGTCCAGCTCTATCTTTACTATTTCTATTTATGTTTTTATTTACAGTTACATGGCACTCTTGCTTGTTAGTTTGAAAATAAAACTCAAACTCTGAAAATCCTTGTTTCCTCACGAGGAATGCTTCCTTTAACTCTATTTTTGGGTCTGTTTTCTTGGTTATGAGAAGGCCCTGTAATACTCTGGTTATTTTGTTGATAGCAATATAAGGATTCACACTAGCTTACAAAAAAAAATATTGATATACTAGATATATTATTCATTGATAGCAAAGATTATTTAATTAATAACTAAATTACAATTATTACTCATTAGTAAGGATAGAAATTTTCAATGTTTTTAACCAATGCCTCATCTTTGAATGAGGCCCCAACCAATTTAGAAAATAATATATATATATATAAACCATCAAATGTCCAACTTGATGGTAGTATGAAGCAATTATTGTTGCTATTTTCTTTTGAGTTGGATTGACTTTCATTTTTTTTTATGAATTTTTCACATCTCAAGAAACTATTTTGGAACTTCCCCTCATTTCAAGGATGGTATTCAAGGTAAACTGATCAATTTCATTTTTTTCAATCTAACCCAATAGGGACATTGAGTGAGACCCACAATATTCACCGAGGTAGCTAGCTCGAGGACTTGACCCCACAACCTATTACTTTCAATTCACAACACTCAACCACTTGAGTCAACCCATTTTATTTATTGGCCTTCATCTATACACAAAATGTTTGATTTTCTATATTTATGGAAATACATGAAAATATGATTTCCAGCCATTACTTACAAATATAGTACTCCGACAATATATGAATACATTTATTAATGGTACAAAGCATCTATGTATTATTAGAGACCCCAAATAAACATGAACTATTCATCTTTCAACCAATCAAAATTACTCATGAATTATTTTACTTAAGTTCAATATAAATATGCAAACAATAGAGAAATCTCAAAATGCTCTCATGCAACATTGATAACATTAGGAGTAAACATTGTTAAAATGAATTTCATTTTTGTTCTACACATGCATGCGTGCATCCTCCCCTTCTCTATGTTCATGGATTCAGCCTCTAGAGGGGACCTTATGCCCCCTCTCTAGATCTTGGAGTTTCTTTTTTATGCACTCTAGTCACGGACTTAGGAAAATTGCATGCCAAATATTAGCCCTCTCAGTTTGTCAAGAAGATGGATGGGGTCCCAAAAGTCCATCTTCATGTTTGATCATCTTGTCAAATTTATCTTTCCCTCGCTAAAAGAGATTTGGCTAACCAATTTACAAGGATTTGGCCCTTTTCCTACTTCATGCCAATTGGGTCCAAAAAAACTAACAAGTTCTCATGAAAAGGAATCTTTCACAATTTTCTATAGTAGAGGATTTTTGGTTTTTGGTTTGAAGCTAAGGAAGATTGGGATTTGATCTTCTAAAATGGGCCTTATTTCTTTGGATCTAGTGGGAAAGTGGTTAAGAAAAAATGATCTCGAAGAAGTAGATCAATTCCAATGCTCCTTAGTCAATCCCTTCCCCATCACCCTATCCCATTCCCATCACCCTATCCCATTCCCATCACTTACAAGAATGGTCCTTCCTCCTTTCCCTCTAAAAATCCATCCCCTATATCCCATGTGCTTTCCCTTATTCAAATTTCTCAATATCCATATCTTCCCTGATGAGTCCAAAATATGACACGTCTTTTACAATGTTATGACGCATAAGCATATGTTTTGTTTGTGCTAGATAAGGAATTATACAGTCATTATCATCCAAATTGTGGAAATCATGTAAACTAAAACAATACTTCATATTTTGAAAAAATAAACCATAAATAAGGAATAATAATAATTACAATAGTTGGAATTATTTGTCAACTAATATTTATAGGACATAAAATAATATTAGTTGAGATTAGATATCAACTAATTTGATTTGAGAGTATCAATCAATATGTAAGGAATATTTTTTTTACATAGTGTAATCCTATTTAGTTGCGATTATTTTCAACTAATGTGAAACTAAATCATATTTTCTCTCTTAGATCCTATTTTCACTCCAAGAAGTTGGAGCTTGTTGTATTAGTCTCTCCTTAAAAGGAAAAGGCTTAATGTGTAGTGGATTAAAGAGGAGAAAAAGGAGAGAGTTAGAGTTGGAATTGAAGATTGAACATCATGCATTGAAGACATTTGTGATAGTAATAAAAGTATTCCTTTTCTATTTCTTTTATTGTTTATTTTTAGTTTAATTTTATTTATTTTATATTAATGTAATTTATTAATTAAAGAGGTCATGGAGATCTCATTTATATGCATTAAGGAAGGCCCCCCTTGTATGCATAAGAAGCAAACACTGCAAGGAAAAGGTGATGTAGCAGAGGTCATAGCGGAGGTTTTTAGTGTTACAAGATTGAAACAAATTGTCAAAAAAACCTTTACTACGATGTACGCCAATGGTAGCGGATGTTTTTACGGAGGTCATAATGGATATATTTTATAATAAAAAAATACTTGGTGGCTGTAGGTTTTAGTGGATGTTATTTCATCGGCGCGCTTAATTAAAATTACGTGCACCTGTGTGTGTCTTCATAAGATGCCCCGATGTTGTACGGTTAAAGTAGATGCACCAGTGCACTCAAACAAAAAAACACTAGAAAGAATCAAATTTCAATGCCGCACTGGTGCTTGAGTATGGAATATACGCACCGGTGCTTATTTACAAAATAAATGCACCGGTGCGATATTTTAAATCATACGCACCATACATTTTTTAATATTTTTTAATTTTATCGGTGAGTTGTCCATTTATTAGAGCGCACTGGTGCATTTAATCTTCAAACGCCCTAGTTCTTACAAACTATCAAAATGTTGTGGTGCATTTTAACACATCAAATGCACCGTTAGGGTTAAAAAAAACGATGGGCATAAGCTTTGATCACTCTCAATGCGCATAAGCCATCTACATGAACTGGTGTGATATAGAGAAGAAAACGTACTGGTGTGTAATGTTCTATACACACCGGTGTGTAATGTTCATATAGGCGCACCAATGCGACATATATTATTAAAAGCACCGCATATTATTTTTTGAACAATGGCTACTGACAATTCAGTGAAATATATATATTATTTTTTTATTTTTTTTATTCCATTATTCATCTGAAATTGAAATATTTGTTTATAGTACAATTCATTTCAATTTTAATTATTGTGTTTGTTTGGATTAATTTCGTATATCATATATACAAGAATCTATTGTAATATTTAATCATCTATACATTTAATTACCAATGTACCATTTCACATGTAACATTCGACAATAACATTGAAGAATGCAATAGAATAAAAACATTATTTTATTATATATCAATAAGAGTGCCTTTGTCATACAAAATACGACAACATAGAGACAACAATAATCAAAATGTCAGCATGCATGTAATTATTGTTACACTTATTGGTAATTCATTGTTTTTCAATTCAAACACTATGCCCAGTACATTATTATAAAAAATATCTGAATTTCACAAACAATTATTTCAAAATATACAACAATCTACAGTAGCTTGCATTAACATCAAAATTAAATACGAAGCATCATTCTTCGTTGGAATTGTTATTGATTCTCGAACCACTTGCATCAATTGAGTTATTTTACCGAATGTTTTGTTGATTGGCTCGATTGTTTTCCTCTTCTTCAGTTTCCATTTCCAAACATAAAAATAAAGTGTACTGAGTGTATCTACATTTCCAGTGGGAATAATAAAAAATAAATAGATAGTATACATGAATGTAAATTGAAAAGCAATGTACCATAAAAATAATTGATTCCTGAATGATAAACATTCTCTCAAAACCAAATCTCATTCCTTCTATAAACAAGTCTTCTGTTGGCTCCACTCCATACTTTGTTTCCAGCAAGTTTTGTGCTCTGTCACAAATCATATATTTAATATAAATGATTTTTGTTGTTTTATTAATTATAAAATGAGAGAAGTAAAACAACACATATACTTACAAAATCCACAATTAATTTTTGATACACCAACATATACTCACAACTCTTGCTTAACCCAATGCCAATCAATTCTTCTAATGGCTCCTCTTTGTATGTTAATCTTGTTTGAAGATATCCAAGGATTACTCGTGAAAACAAAAAAAAAATATACAAATCACAACCACTACAAAATCTTAATTTCTTATAAGGAAATCACAAATACTCACAAAATTTGCTATCAATCCCTTTTTTCCTTGTCATCCTGTCTTTTGTGCTGACTGGGTTCCATTTTCTTTTATTTTCTACAACAAAACAATTGAAAATTAATATTTAATGTTGAATCAATTAATTAGATGTATAACATAATCCTAAAAACTAATGATTTCATACATTTGAAGCGTGTTTCTATTGAGAAGGATCCTCCTGCTATGCGATTATGTCCATTTCCTTGACCACCTCCTTGTACACTTTTTGGACATCCCTACTGGTACATTTCGCATATCACCTCAATCATCCTTTGGTATTTTCATAATCTCCTTGAAAATGTAAAATGACATTAAACTATTTTTCTGTTGATGTGAAAAATAAATCTAGCAGTATTAAAATTATTGAATGAATGACGCTTTGTAATAGTTATAAATACATATTCTACATAAACATGTTTAGGAATATTACTTTTTGAATGGGTCTTTTCTTGTTTTATGTTTATGCTATTGCAAACCTGACAGGTTTGATTGACCATTGCTCTAGGAACGCCTCTTGTAGTTTACATATGACCAGGTTTAGTGAAAAGTACATTTGTATGTTCTTTCCACTAAATCCCTCATAGTATTATAAGATTTGTTGCCCCTCTATTAACTTCCAGCACCACTCTAGATGAGTTAAGGACCAATTGATCATCATTTGCATCTTCCATAATTTTTTTTCTTATGATTACATTAACTTATGTTGTTGTCAGTCCCTGTATAACATTCAACATATGTGAATTATATTATTTGAAACATATTAGTGAATATCTTAAGTAGAGCATTACTTAAATTTGAAGAAACAATTCATATTGACTTATTTTTTATTCACCTGATTCATCCCTCTGCAACTTTTCCATCAATGTTTTACACTCTTATGGACTTAGTTTGGTAACAATATTATCAAGCTTACTCATTTTTTGGCTCTGCATGTCACACATTAACCAAAATATATTAGTTAACTTTACAAATAATTCAAACAAATTAATTTAAATACAAAAATTAATTAAAAGCAGTTTCCTCCTTCGTAATTATAAAATAAAATAAAATAAAAAATAATGACGTGACGCAGGTCATATCCAGTGGGCTATGTTCATGACCACACCAATGCATTCCCATAATACAAATGCACTAATATTGACGCATGCATTTTTTTATTGAAAAATTTAAAAAAAAATTAAAAAAAACTTAACATGGCCGACACGGTTACGGATTCGACCAATAAAGTGGCCCCATATCACCCTACGCTTTCTATATATAATCACAAGCTCGGCAAATCCAAAATCCCTAAAATGTGAAATTGTAATTCTGTATAACAATAGAGGGATTTAAACCCTAATGTAAAATTTTGCAGCCACATAAAATGAAAAGAAGCAGTGGGAAAATAAGGGTTGCAACATTGAAGATAAGCATCATAAGTTTTTTTTTCTAAATCTAGTTAAACTCTAAATAAGATAATAAGATCAACAACAATATTTACATACTTGAAATTTCTATTATGCCGGGTTTTGTTTGATTCACCATACCTAACAAATTTCGACCCTAAAAAATTCTTCGAGTTACTCCAAACTCCTTCCACGTAAGTCTCTCTTCCAAAACTCTCCCCTGAAATTTCCGACAAAAGAATGAATTAATGTTTAATATTTTTGCTTTTAAACACTTATTAGAATTACTTTTTGAACTTAAAATTTCCACCCTTTTTTCAATTTAGGGAAAAAAGAGTAGGTGTGATTTTTTTTAATTTTGATTTTCGACATTTCAGTGCACATGTTGTCATGTTGCACTGGAGGATATATAAGTAAAACACACCGAATAAAAAACACAATTTATAACCTCATGTAGTGGTGTGTGTATAATTCAGACGCCTCGATGTGATTTTATGTATGAAATGCACCAGTATGAATTATGTTGTAAAAATGCATGTAGAAATATCTACTACCAAATGTAGCAGATATTTTCCACTGTAGGGGCTTTTGTGGATATTCTTTTACTATGTGTTTTGTATATGTTAGCGAACTGGTGCATCTTCTATATGTGAGCGCACCGGTGCATGTATATATGAATATATGCACCCGTTTAATTTGAAAATACTTTGGATTTATGTGTCCACTTAAAATTATATATTCATCCCAAATGTTCTTTTAGTATTTAACCACACCCATTACAATATTTCATAGTATATATATCTTGCTTAAACTCACCTTATTCTTACAAACTAGTTTTCAAACTATATTGGAAGTTAGATTGTGATATAGCTCTTGAAAATATTTTAGGACTGTAGAGACGTTGATTGTTGATTTGGCTCAAATGCAGGGAGAAAATTTTGTAGTATCAAATGACCAATTCTTCAAATTCCAGATCATTCCATCTTGTTCAAAGTTCGACTAGTTCTCCATTTCCATCCCCAGTAAGTTCAAGTTTTATTTATATTTTGACTACTTATTTTAATTTATGTTACTTATCCATGTGAATTTGAATATCTATTTAATCTTTATTGCAGGATCCTGATTCAGGTTCAAGTTCGGATGAAAAATACATTCCACTAGTTTCAAAAAGTCATAATCTCTTATCAAGATCAATATACCACAACCAGTTCATGGATGAAAATGGGCGGTCGCTTTACCCCACCAATTGTAACATGCCATATTCAAGGCACCATCTTGGTTCATTGACGGTAATTCATCATGAGCTGGAACTCTTTTATGACACCCCAAAATTTTTTGGTTGTTCAAAATGTCAAGAGTTGAAGGATAACCCTCGGCGTGTCACACTCACCCATTACACCAATGATATATTATCCAATCTCGATGGTCTAATACCCCCTATTGCAATAAAAAATCCAATAGGTGATATAGAAAAGACAAGCAGGAACACTTCCCTATGATCATTTATGAAAAAGTTGGAAGCCAAAACAACTATGTCTCATCCTAAATTGACTAACCCCTCTACTTATGTTTAGTTAAATGAAATTTATAGTGATCCAAAGCATGATATGAATTCCACGCAACCCATCTCTACTAGAAGATCCAAACATTAGAGAGATTTTGAGGTCAAAAAAGGGCCTCCTAAGAGATGTACTACAAAAATATGAGATATATTAAAATATTATGAATTGGGGGTTTTATGGGGTAGGTATATATGACAAGTCACCTCCCACACTATTTTCTATGCACAATATAAATAACCATGGTTGAGTTACTTTTCAAAATTCACTAGAAATAAAATTAATAAAATAAGACTACATTGATGTGACTAAGATTCATTGTAAATTTCCAAAAATGTATTGTCCTTTAACATTTATTTGTCTTGAACTTGCAAATGAAATTAAATAATAATAAACATTTTTAAGAGTTTTTTTTTAATTTTATGTTGACTTTTTATATTTAGTACTTTTCTCATAAATTTAATAATGTAATTTAATTGAGAATTTATTTACATGTAAAATGTCAATAATATTATTATAATCCACATTGCATTATTATTATTATTATTATTTATTAAATCTATTATTATTCTTTATTAGTTTGACATTATGTTATTAAATAGAATGGAGTGAATATATAATTTAAAATTAAAAACATAAAAATGATAATATATTATTTTATAAAAAAATGTAAAAGGACTTTCTTTATGAATTAAGAGTACTTCACTTGAAAATGACAATAATATTATTTTATGTGAAAGTGTGAAAAGACATTCATTATGAGTACTTTATTTGAAAATGACAATAATATTATTTTATGAAAAGACTATCATTATGAGTACTTTACTTTATGACTTAAAAGTACTTACACCACTACCTTGGTTAACTATGTGTTTTCATCCACCAAAGAAAATTTGACAAATAAGCATTCTTAACTCATGCAATGCCACCTCACCAAGGGGGATGATGTCATCTACTAGAATTTGATTGGTTGTATTTTATAGTACATTTTCTTTGTTTTGAGGCCCTTTTCTGACCTCAAAATTTCTCTAATGAATTTGCATGAGTTGAGAGAAAAACTATCCAAGTACACATTGAGTTTCGTCCAATTGTTGGAGAGAAGCGATGATTTCTCCCTTCCTATGAATTTTCAAAGTAAATATCAAACTTACTATAATTGCGCTTTGTATGGTGCTTGGTCGTCTTCTCTACATGTGCCTGATCTTGGAACCAAATTCTCCTTTTGTGGTAACCGTTTTATGATTACCAAGTCTAATATAAATGTTGCAAATATTAGGTTGTTTATCGTTTCACATGTACTCATTCCTAACAAACATTTAGAGTAGCACTTATGCCATTTTGCGGTCCTATTTATTGTTGGTCTAATTACTTGAATATTATTAAATACAAGCATAACATTTCCATGTATAGTATGCGCATGAATGGTTATGTTTCTAGAAACTTTAATAGGAAGAACCTATTGTATATATATGGTCATCCACACACTCATGGAAACATTGCAGGGTTCATAAATTGTTCTAGGTGCTCTTTATTTTCTCCAAATTGTTCATTTGAGGAACACTTCAATGACCAAGAGATCTTTATGAAAAGGAAAGCATCCATATTTGTTGTTGTACATGCAATACGTAGTTTGTCTCATGATGACGAGTTTTTAATAAACTATAACTTCCATATATCACCAACCTCTTGTTAGAGACGCCTTGCATTGGGATTTCCTTTAGACGTTACCTTGGGGCATAAGACAAAAAAAAAATTTGATTAATTGTATTTGTTAATTTTCAATGGGATTCATGTTAATGTATTGCTCAGTTTAAAATTATGTTTTATAAATTGTTAATTTAATTTATGAATTCAATTTGAAAATGTATTGCTCAATTTTAAATTTTTATATTTAATGTGGAATTGATGTTAATTTATCGCTCAATCTAAATGCTTGCTTTATAAATTGTTTGCATCTTAACATTTTCTATTGGAAGTGATTTTCATGCTTCTGTAATAATTATTTTGTATAATGCTAGATCGAACCAATTAGATTTGGGTTTACTAACATCATCGATGTAATGTTCAATATTTTTGAAATCAGGATTTTGATGATGAGCGACCTACCTACCATCTTCCATTGCACCCTAGTACAATTTCAAATCGAGAGAAGGCTAAGAAAAGAGCGCAAATTGGAGAGGAAGCAGACCTAGAATGGTTGAATCAACTACCTATTCAATTTCCACTACATCCATCCTCACCAATTAGGAATGCCTACGGTAATAGTATTTATTCACATGTTAGAAATGGAGGCAATGGAGTAGAGGTTGGTATGGTTGAGTTATTACGACAAAGGAGTGCCATGGATTCAATGTTGTTACATACATTCTAGGACCATGAGCTAGGGGATGATGCTCATATCACTGAATCCTTCTTTGAAAGCCTTAAATCTGCTTCCACCACACCTCTCTTTTGAACTACCCAGTCAAAGTATACACAGTTGGGGACACCAATGTTATTGTACAACTTGAAAGCAAAGTATGGCATGTCAAATGCATGTTTCTCAACAATGTTGAGGTAACTGACCATCAACTACATTATATTTCGAGGAATCTTGTGACACAATCATCATTGAAAATGGTCAATTTTATGAACATTAAATGACATTGTACATTTTTATTTCCCAATAACTGTAGGTTATTCAAATATAAGGTACATCCGAATGATAATGTCTTTCCCAACAACTGTGAAGAGGCAAAACAAATGTTGAAAATGATGGGTGTAGAGTACATATCATATCATGCTTGTCCCAGTGATTGTATTCTATATAGAGGAAAATATACAGACAAAGAGATATGTCCAAAATGTGGGCATGACAGGTACAAAGAATCGAAAAGAAGGCTAAAACACATGGTCCTCCTCATAATATATTGAGGCACATGCATATAATCCCAAGGATTCAAAGGCTCTTTAATTGAAAATAATTAGCTATGCTGCAAGGATGGCATGCATCACACCAAAGTGAGGAAGGCGTTATGTGAATCCCAACATATTCAATAACCATGAAGCATATAGAGGATACATGGCCCGATAAATTCAAGGATGAAGTAACTTTAGCCTCCAATTGAGCATTGCCATTGATGGCGTCAACCCATATTCCCAACCAAACAACATCTATATTGTTTGGCATGTAGCAGTGATCAATAACAATATCCCCCCATGGTTGTCTGTGAAGAATGAACATCTTATGTTGGCTCTTGTAGTCCCTAGTAGAAAATAAGTGAATAATATGGATGTTTACCTACAACCATTGATCGATGAATTCAAGGAATTATGGGAAGGGATACATGTATATGATGCATCGAGACCCATCCCATTAGAGAGGAGTTTTACGTTGTATGGAATATGTATGTACACCACATATGATTATCCGGGGATAGGATATTTGTAGGGTCCAATGTCACTAATTATTGTAAGGTTATTTTTTTTAGAACAACTAAATCAATTTAAGCCACATAAATTCCTTTCGAAAAAATTGTAACAATTTCATTATATAAAATTTATTGTATTATGCAACACATTCATCCTATTTTATCCCAAGTAAAATAGAAAAAATAAGAACTTGAAATAATTTTAAAACAACAATGAACCTATAGGGACCTGAGATTTTTTTTTTTGGTTAGAAGAGTTTAAGTTCTAAGGTCCAGCTAAGGTCAGTTCAACCTCAATTGATAATGAATTCAATTCCCTTATCATGTTGGTTGATATTATGTTCTTTTTATTATCCTCTTATAAAATAATCGATCGGTTGACATTTTAAAAGATGTTAGTAGATTCCTTACTAACATTAGATTGTAGTGGTTCTAATCTCTTAATTCATCATATGATCTTAATATTAACAACATTAGTTTTAGTTACAAGAATTAATATCATTTCTAATCTTTTAAAGAAATACAAGATAACCTTAGATTTAATAACTTTAATCAAGGTTAATCTAATCTTTGATTAAAGTTGACATAACTGTAACTGTAGTCACTTAAACAATTTTCTTCTATATTAGCATATCGATTAAATAGGATATAAGTATTTTATTTTGTCCCTTGAAAGTATTTTATATTCGACTGCGACCAACGTACTTCAATTAGAAGTGAGGCATATATAATGCATAACCGTGCATCCTAAATTGCATAAGGGCATACATCTCACCTATACGTTCAAGTTCATTTCGTATTTAGTATGAACATGTGCTGTAGAAAGTATTATACGTAAACCAAAATTATACATGAACCATATTTTCTAATGTCAGACAAATCCAATAAACCTCTAGTATTTGTAATGCATTTCCATTTAATAGCATATCAATATACTTCTTATTTTTTACATGCACTCCCAAAAGGGGGACATAGGAATATAAAACTAAACTATAACTTTAGTATAATTCGAATACCAATGTGATAACGATTAGTAGTTCCTAACCCATTTATTCTAAACTGTACCAGAGGCAATACAAATTGTATTTTAAACCATAACAAAACTAAAGATAAGACTAACCGTCACGATTCTGAAGTAACTGAATCGATAATTATAACCACAATTCCACAGTAGTTTATATTGGGTTCAATCTCTTCCTAAAACAAATTCGATATCTAAATATTTTATCTCCACTTCAATATAATTACTAGTTCTTCCCAACAATATTTTACTCAAGACATTCGGCGGTGTTGACCTTTTTGAGGTAATTATCAACTGCGATGGTCGCTCGGATTGCATGGGTGGTTGGCCACACCATATTCGTGTTTTACCTTACTCCTGCAATGAGAAAAAAATGTGAAGTTTGAATAGATGGATACACACAGAGTTGAACCACTAATACGGTGTGTGAAGTTACCAAGGCATAGTCGAATGGAAAGATTTACACAGAGTTAAACTTAAGACTCCTGGTAATGTATTAACCAAGCAAGATTAAAGCCACCGGTTTGGCGTTACCCGTGCAGATATCTATTTGATGATTGTGAGAGAGTTCAACTACAAATCGACATATTACAGTAGAGAAGCAAGAGTCGAATACAACAGTTACAGCAGAGTTCATTTGTCATAGATTTCGACTGGCGGAGGTCCATATTTCGAGCTTATGACTGTCTAGGCGTGGAGATTTTTAAGTCATACATAAACAATAAAAAAAAGATGATTTGACGAGTAATTTTGAATTGAACAAAATCTATGGAGAATACCAAAGGTTACCTTGTGCAGGGAAGGTCAATTGGGTACACAGAGAAGTGATGGATTGAACCGCATACAAAACTAGTTTAGGAAATACATAACAGACTGAAATTCGAAATACTGTGGTAGCGGGAGCGCATACCCAGTCGCTTATAGTATAAATTCAAATATTAGACAAAAGTGGATATTCAAAAGGTCATAATAACCTGATCATCGATCTTATGAAATAAAAATAATTTATTCCAAGCAGAGCAGAGCAGATTCGCCTCATGCAAAAATGCTTAATTTCTTATTATTCAAATGTAATTTAGCTCACCTATCCATGTGTCAAGTTTTCTAGGAGAGTGCACCTACTTTCCTAAATTTACTCTAGTTTGTCTCCATGATGTTCCTTCTAAATGCTCAAGCCTAGGATTCCATTTTGCTCCTAAAATAATGATTTCTATTATTTTAAATACTAAAATGTATTTTCATGTGCAAATGTCTAAAATAATAATCTCTATTATTTCAAATACAAAAATGTATTTTCATGTGCAAATGTCTAAAATAAAAATCTCTATTATTTCCAATACTAAATTGTATTTTCCTGAAAAAATGTTCTAAATGCAATTTTATATGTTTTTATGCATACTGTTTAATAATTAATCCCTTTAGGACCTAAGTACCACACCATTGGGCCCATATGTCCTTTATGCTCATCTTTCGACATGTTACCACTCCGTTGGGTCCAATCGTCCGTCGTTTCCATTTCTCGGCAAGGTACCACATCGTCGGGTCCTTCTGCCGATATCCTTTTGTTTGGTTTGCGGGAACTTCATGTAGGTATTTAGGATCCATTACCTTCAATCCTTCGTCTACACGCCATTGGAGACTATTGGCGCTGGGGAGTAAGTCTGTTCTTACTGTGCGCTCCCAACTCATACGTGACCAACTCTGTCATGGTCCGCTTTGCACGACTTCACGTGTCCCTGAGTAAGCGGCTAATGGATTTTGAACTCGGCCATGGGATTTCGTAGGAAGTCGACACCATCGCCATTCTTCCGTGTGTGATTTATTCGTACTCTACGACCCTATAATTTTTTTGTGTGTCCATTGGTGAACCGTTTCACCTGTCGCTACACACATGCTCAAAATCACACATCAATAGTCCTGTCCTCATTCTTCATAATTCATTTCATAATCCACTAATCGTTAAGCAATCATATATTTCGTTAATAAGTAAGGCATTACGTCCACATGTATTTCTTTCATTCACATCGCATAATTTGTTATACAACTAATCGTTAAGCATCATATTCATGTATACCTATCACATTTTTCACAATCATAGCTAATCCTTAAGAAACAAGCAATCATTCATTTAGATAAACTATCCAACTCCACAATGTCATTTAATTCAATTATTCACTCATCAATTGTCGTCATGCACATATTCAATATAAAGTCAAAGAGTTATTTTATTGAAGTTCTTATTCGTCCGGGTCAGTTAACAAGTTCCCTCAGGGTCTACAACTGTCTAGGGGCACTACAGAACCTGTCTAAACAGTCATTCTAGCAGTTGATGGAGATGTTGAAGTCACTTCTGCTCCAATACGGTCAAAAATCCTTTACGAAGTACCGAAGGACTCCTCGTTTGACGTCCCTACCAAACTGGGAGTAGTCCTCTTCCTCCCAGTCCCCCGAGCTGATAGGGGGTTTCAAAGAATAACATACAAGCCCAAATAATCAATTGAGACCTCCCAATCTCCAAAGTATTTCTCAACCAAACTCAGATAGATCACACTATTCTCAAATTTCCATTACGGAATCCATCCAACATTAGGGAGCAAGAGGTCCCTTCCTCTTCATTCCTTCTTTCTTAAATAGAAATATCCTTGACGACATGTGTCGTCTCATGCAAAATTAATTATTTTATTAATTTTCTATTATTTATTCTCCTTCAACCATGTGTCACCTTCACATGAGGTGCGCATAAGTTCCGCAATTTTCTCTTAGTTGTCTCTTTAGTCTAAAATACCCAATCCCTAAATTATTGGGTGCATGTACTAGAGTTTAACTCAAAAATATCTACCAATCTAAATTTGCTCCAAATTTAGATATCTTTTATTTATTCATTTTTTTATATTTGTTCAATGCATGTCTCCCTGAATCAATGGGTGCACATGAAATCTACCTCAAAATATCCTCCCCCAATATTTGCTCAAATTTAAATATTCTTTCATTTAATTATTCTTAAATTTAACTTTAACATACGAATAATTCAAACATATATATACATGTTTTAGTGTAAGTATGCATATGGTTCTATTTATTGCCATTGTCTAGGTACCACATCTATGGGTCCTTCCGATGACTTATTTGTCCTTGTCCTTGTGTGTGGAGTGTGATGTAGCAATTAGGAGTCATTACCGTAATCATTCAGCTACATTTCTATGTGAGACTAATGGCAGCCGAGGAATAAGATATTTCTTATTGTGCATCCTTCAACTCGTCATACATGACCAAATCATTATGTCCCGCCCGTACGGCACACGCTACCAAAGTAAACCGGATAGGGATTTCGACTCATGCGTGAAATGCTATTTCAGAGCCGACAGTCTTTCATTATACCCTTATGTATATTTTCATGTTATTTACATCCCCCTTTTATTCCATTTGAGATTCAGTCGGTAAGTCGTTTTACTTGCCACTGCACACACTCAAAGCGCACATTAGTGGCGTTGCACCATATAAAGTTTATCATCATGCATTATTCATCTTTATTCATTGCTAACTAATAAGTAGCATTTATTCACATCTACGAAATAAAAAGTATCATTTCTTGCATTTATTCATAACATAAACTCTAATTCATATTTGTCAATGAATCGAGCATAATCATCATTTTCTTGTCAGTCATCAATTTTTATTCAAATATTAAAACATAAAACATTTTTAAAATTATTTAACCGGGTCACTTCAATACAAGTGCCCTCAAAGTCTAGTCAATTAACTGAGTTAAAGGTGGAATTATAGGAGGGCATTACAAGTTTGCTCAGGTAAATATGTTGTTTGATTTGTTTATATTCAAAGCACTAGTTTTTGGCATATTTAATTCGGTGTGATTGTATTGATATAACGTGCTCTCTTTACTATAACATCACAGGTCTTGTAACAAAATTTTATTATGGATGTAAATATTGTGGACCTTCTATGAAGGCTAGGTGGTCCAAAGACCCACGAAAGACAGTGTATGATTTCTCTAGAGTATTCCTCCTAGAAAACCACTCTTATAGAAGAGAAAGATCTGCTTTCAATAGTAAATGAGAGAGAACCCAAAGGCCTAAAATAATGACACCGGTTGATTGGCTTATGCGGCATATGAAAAAGAGAAGGAAAATTAATACACAGAGATGTTCGATTCAAATGTGCAACCTGTGATCGATGATCCTGAATTATTCAACACCTATGTTGAGAAAATACCTAAAGGGATGAAAAGGAAATCAATATTTTATGAGCTCCCATATTGGGATAATCTTAATATTTCCCACTTACTATATGACATGCATATATATAAATATGTTTCATGTTCTTTGTGACATCACATATCATCCAAAAAAAGTGACAAGTTGGTTGTTAGGAAAGATTTTATTTCTTCAAATACTAAAAGGAAGCATTGACTAAGACAAGAAAATAGAGGAGAGGCTAGCCCCTCTTTTTTATTTAAAAAAGGGGATGTCCCATGGATTTTGAAGAAAGATGATCTTAATTTGGAAAAGGAATTTGTATTAGGTGTGAAGACACCTTCTTTTTATTGGTCTACTCTACGAAACTACTTCACTGTAGATGAAGAGTTGTTAGCATTGAAATCACATGACCATCTCAACCTACTAAGGGTACGTATAATGTCAAAAAAAAAATTTACTTTTTATTTATATCTTTTACCACACAAGTTAAAATGCAATTAATTTTTTGTGTCTACTTTGTAGTGTCATTATCCATTGTTCATGCGTGGGTGTGTAAACCACGACTTTCCTGATGACCTATGGTGTGCCATATCTAAACTATTTGCATTTGTATGGTGGATCACATCAAAGGATATTTACATTGCTAGCATTCCATGGTGGTGTCAAGAGATAGCTGAAATTGTTTGTATGTTTGAGAAGGATTTGTCATCGACTTTCATGGACTTGCAAGTTCATCTTCTAATTCACCTAGTCGATGAGGTTGAATTAGTTAGGGTGGTCTCATGTTGATGGATTTTCTTCTTGGAGAGTTTCATGAAAAAATTGAAGGGATTTGTTCGACAAAGGGAGAAACCCGAGGGGTCTATGGAAGAGGGGTACATAGTATATGAGTCGTTCTATTATGCCAGTGAGTACATCAAGCAAATTGACCACACACCAGGCACGGGGATTTGGGATGATGAATATGATGAGTAGAAAAAGGGAAGGGGAGGTACTGGAAATGAACGAAAAAAGGTGCATAATAAAGAGTAAGTCACTTATCTTTCGATCTTCAATTTTTCACATAGTAATGATTCATGACAAAATTCAAAATATAATATATTTGATCCCATACATACTAAATGTGGTTTTGTTTCCATGAATACAACAACAAATTCAGAAATTGATGCAATCAATAGATTCATTCTTTACAACGTGGAGGAAACACAACCGTGGGTCGCATTGTATGAAGAGAAGAGGAGGAAATGGGACATTGACATAAAATAATTCAGGAGAAGAGGAGGAAATGGGACATTGACATAAAATAATTCAGGAGAAGAGGAGGAAATGGGACATTGACAGAAAAGAATTCAAGTAGTTGAATGGTAGAAGCATGCCTTTTCCATATCATTTAACAGAAAATATGCCAATGATCTGTCCCAAAAGTTGGGTTGTAGACCAAGTGAGAGAGAAATATGGTGCATCCGGTCGTTACCCTCTTGAAGAGGAGGGTGCGCTAAATATTGGGATTGGGTGCAACAACTCAGTAATAAAATATTTCTGTACATTTTTATTTTATAATGCAACTTTGAATTATAACATCTATGTTTAATATATTAATGGTTGGGTTATTAAACATGTGACACCATCATTTGTTAACTTTTATTACAAGTGAAGTCGTTCCCATCTATGTGGGCTTATGGATAACATTTTCACATGAAGGATGCTGATGATGGGTATGTTACAGAAGATTATGGAGTGGAAGTCGAGTTCGGCCAATCTAGTCGTGCTAGCCACTGAGATCGAAACCTGATAGGAGGGATGTTTGGTTATGTTAGAAATATACAAGAGATCATTGAAGTGGACTTCTCATCTTTCCAATGTGTTATTTTTAGGTGCAGATGGTGGGACACATTCGACAGGAATAATGTAAAGGAAGATCGTGATAGTGGTTTGATATGTATCAACTCTAGAAAGATGTGGGATGAAAGTAAAGAGCCTTATGTTTTCCAAAAACACTGCAGCCAAGTGTTCTTTTACCTGGATGTGTTAGATAGATATTGGTGGTTCATATTAAGACATGACCCTATATCTAAACATGTTTTTTAGAACAACATTGCTATCATGCCAATCGAGGAAGATAATAAGGGTGTCGACAACAAAGAGCGATATGTACATGTGTTTTATTTCATCATTTACATATTGAGATATCATTTTGTTACTGTTATCTTTGACTATCTAATTATATTGTTTATTTTTCATGTTATGACAGTGGAAATGGAAAGTAGATTACTAGATGCAGTGTTTAAACAATTTCAGTTGGTTAACAATTTCAATATGATGTGAAATATGGTTTATGTCTATGAATTAATTTATGATTGTATGGAATGATTACATGTCATTGTCCAAATTACTCATATTTTGTTTTGTGTATACATATGATTCAAATAAATTAAATTTTATTTTTGTGAATGTAAAGGCTAACATATTCTTCCCGACTTAAAGGTAGTCTCAAATTTCTATATTCATATTTCAATGCTTGTATTTTATGATGTTTTTGTTATAAATAATGTTAAGAATTATAATTGCATTAATTTATGACATTTCTGTTAGAATGTAATGTTGTTTTATTATATGATTCAAATAAATATTTTTTATTTTTTTATTGTAATTATAATGTTAACTCCAACATAGAAAATGACACATTTGTAACATTGATGGAGATTGAAAATTCAACATTTTTTACTAATGTTGAGCTCTACAATTACTTAATTTATGTCCTTGATAACAATGAAATTTACAATAAAATTTATGATGCTCTCCAATTTCTCATCAATATTTGAATGTTTGTATTTCATGATGTTTTTGTTATAAATAATACTAAGAATTATAATTGCATTAATATATGACACTTTTGTTATAATGTTTGCAAAAAAAATTTGCACAGAGTGAAACGAGGTGCTCTACAGCCCGGTATGGGGGAGATGTTGTAACGTGCGTCCATGTAACATTACACATGAGTATGAGGGAGATGTTGTAAAGTTTGTCCAGTAATGTTACACGAGTAAAAAAAAAGTAAAAGTTAATAAATTATATTTTTTCGGCCATTAATAAATTCATGTCGGCTCATAAAATAAAAATTTATGGAATGTATTTAAAAAAAACCATGTTGGCTCATAAAATAAAATATTATGAAAAGTAATTAAAAAATCGATGTTCGTTTATAAAATAAAAACTTAAAACCTAAACCCGGATTTATCAATCAAGAGATATCAAATTTCTTGAGTTTAAATTTAAAAAAAGAAATACACCTCAAGAAATTGGATCCCTCTCGGTGCTTGATAGATACGGGTTTAAGAGGGATCTATGCTGGTTTAATGGCAATAAGAGAGAAAAAATGGCTTTAAGGTTGAAGGTGTAGGTATGGAATCTTCTTAAGGAGGAAAAAAATGGCTTTAAGAGAGAATCTTCTTTTCCCTTTTGTAATAAAAGAATTAAATATGTTCTATTAATTAAGTTGGATTGCATTTTTTCATCTCTCTATTTCTAGGAGGTTAAAATCCATCTTTAATTTTTACTCTATTTATGTCTATGAATTAATTTATGATTGTATGGAATGATTACATGTCATTGTCCAAATTATGCATATTTTGTTTTGTGTATACATATAAATACACCATGAAAACAACTTACATGGTTCAATTTTATTTTTGTGAATGTAAAGGCTAACATATTCTTCCCAACTTAAAGGTGGTCTCAAATTTCTATATTCATATTTCAATGCTTGTATTTTATGATGTTTTTGTTATAAATAATGTTAAGAATTATAATTGCATTAATTTATGACATTTCTATTAGAATGTAATGTTTTTTTATTATATGATTCAAATAAATTAAAATTTTGTTATAATGTAATATTTTTTTATTTTTTTTTTGTAATTATAATGTTAACTCCAACATACAAAATGACACATTTGTAACATTGATGGAGATTGAAAATTCAACATTTTTGACTAATGTTGAGCTCTACAATTACTTAATTTATGTCCTTGATAACAATGAAATTTACAATAAATTTATGATGCTCTCTAATTTCTCCATCAATATTTGAATGTTTGTATTTCATGATGTTTTTGTTATAAATAATACTAAGAATTATAATTGCATTAATATATGACACTTTATTATAATGTTTGCAAATGTTTTTTGCACCAAGTGAAATGAGGTGCTCTATAGCCCAATATGGGGGAGATGTTGTAACGTGTGTCCATGTAACGTTACACATGAGTATGAGGGAGATGGTGTAACGTTTGTCCAGGAACGTTACACGAGGAAAAAAATGTAAAAAGTAATAAATTATATTTTTTCGGCCATTAATAAATTCATGTCGGCTCATAAAATAAAAATTTATGGAAAGTATTTAAAAAAAACCATGTTGGCTCATAAAATAAAATATTATGAAAAGCAATTAAAAAATCGATGTTCGTTTATAAAATAAAAACTTAAAACTTAAACCCAGATCTATCAATCAAGAGATATCAAATTTCTTGAGTTTAAATTTTAAAAAAGAAATACACCTCAAGAAATTGGATCCCTCTCGGTGCTTGATAGATACGGGTTTAAGATGGATCTATGTTGGTTTAATGGAAATAAGAGAGAAAAAATGGCTTTAAGAGAGAATCTTCTTTTCCCTTTTGTAATAAAAGAATTAAATATGTTATATTAATTAATTTGGATTGCATTTTTTCATCTCTCTATTTCTAGGAGGTTAAAATCCATCTTATAATTGGTTGAGGCAATAAGGATTCACTAGTAGATTTGAACCCAAAATTTGACGAGCAAATCCGATGACCTTCGATGAAATGGATTGTTTCGTCGGATTTTTCTTTGAAAATTACTTTTTATTTATTTATTTTTAAATCTCTAGAAATATTCGTTGGATATCCGACGTCCGTTTGAATATCCAACGAGGCTGGCAGGCTATCAGACGGATATGCTAATATCTGACGCCTATTCGGATATCCGACGCTTTGGATGTCGGATAACTGACATCATTTTGAACCCAAAGAGGTCGGATATCCGACGGGTGTTTTCCCAATGGTCACAAGATTAGTGTCGTCGGATATCCGACATAGGGTTGACTTTTTTACTTTTACGATTTATAAATATCAAACCATTCCGACATGTTTTCCATACCAGCGACAGTTTGCGGATGTTTTTTTTGTTCGGTGGACTATTTTTCGTTGTTTTTGTTATTCAAGTGAGAAAAGTACTCTGGAGCTTCATTTTCTAAGATCGAAAATATTCATTTAAGCTCTTTACGAGAAAATGTCAACTACGAATATTCCTGATCCAGACGAACAAAATTGACAATTGCTTGCTAGATTGTGGGAAGGAGTTGAAAGAAGGGGTGATGGTAAATGCTATTTTACATGTAATAAATGCAGAGGCTTTAAGAGGAGAAGAATTTTGATTAAAACAACCACAAAACATTGTAGGGAGCATGGGCACGCCGAGGGGGGACATGAATACCATCCATTTGTAAGTTTGCATTATATATGTTTTTATTTTGATTGCTTTTGTAAATTTATGTATTATTATAATATTTATTATTTTTGACCAACAGTACAATTGGTCGTTGTTCTTTGTAACTTTTATCTATTGATTGTTTCATGTAATTATAAAGGAAAGACATCCTACGGCATATCGTCCGGATCAACAAGTGCTTCCAGAACAAGTACAGGAGGAACATGGAGCTATGAATATTCATGGAGAACAAGTTAATGATCACATTGAAGAAGATGATCATACTGATAACATAGTTGAAGATGATATTACAAATACTTTGATCCATGATTCATTTAATGCTGGAATGGATGATGATCATGATCATGAAAATGATGAACATTTTGATGATATTCATGATATACCTCTTCTTGACAAGGCATACGAACCCCTTTATGACGGCTCCAAGACAAATCTTCTCTCTGCTATATTGTTGGTAATGAACTTGAAGGTTATGAATGGTCTTTCAAACATATCAGTCACACGTATGTTAAGGTATGTAATATATTCCATCACAAAATATATATGATTGTCATGTATTTTATTGTTAATTCATATATAAGCCAAATTACTACGGATGAAATTTGTTTCATTAGTATTATTTCTATATTATATTAACTAGATTTTTATTTTAATTTGTTGTAGCATGATAGGTGAATATTTGTTACCACCTTCAAATATTTTACCTCGCACATATCGAGATTTATCTGCCATCATGAAAGAAATTGGAATGCAGTATGAAGCAATTCATGCATGCCCCGATGATCATGTTCTTTATTACAACCATCATGAATTTGCAACAGAATGTCCTAAATGTCATATTAGTAGATATCGCACAGATCAAGTAACTAAAAAGGTGCCTCGCAAGGTTCTACATTATATTCCCATTATTCCCTATTTGCAACAACTTTTCAGGTGCAAAAACATAGCGCAGTTTATGGATTACCATGCACGGAACAGAAGTCAAGACGACATTATTCGGATGCCTGCAGATGGGTCTGCATTTAGAGATATGGAGGAAAAATGTCCTCACTTTAAAGATGAACCTCGTAATCTTAGGATTTCTTTGGCAGCAGATGGTGTCAATCCTTTTGCAGAGATGAGATCGGTTTACTCGGTGTGGCCTATTTTTGTTATCAACAACAACATTTCTCCATGGTTGACAATAAAGAGGGAGCACATAATGTTGTCGATGATTATTCCAGGTACGAACACTGCAGTTTTTTTTTTTATTGCAGTGGTATATTCTCATTTGTCACTTTTTGTCTCATAATGTTATATATATATTTAAATTTTTTCTATTGTGAAATATGGTTTATATATCTAAACGGTACATCTCATAATCAGAATATTTATTTTATATGTTCAAATCAATCAAGTAAGTACCAAGTCAAATATATGAATGTATATATCGAACCTCTTATTGACGAGCTACTGAAGTTATGGAATGGCATCACTATGTATGACTTATCTAGACCAATACGACAAAGGCAATTCCAATTCCATGCAATGCTTGTATGGACAATACATGATGCCCCAGGGTTAACCCATTTCTGTGGTATGTAATTATAAGTTCCACTTTAGTTGCATTTAATTTTACGAACTACTAGTTAATATAATACGCATGCATGTTTTTCTAAATAATCTAGTCATTTTTTATATAATTATAATAGACATTAATATTGATATTCCATCTTTTTATTTAGGTCTTCAGACAAAGGGAAAATTTGCATGTCCAGTTTGTGGTCCTAAGATCAAATCTCGTCGTTCAAAAAGCTTAGGAAAGGAGGTGTTTGATGAGTATAAGCACTTCCTCTCCAAGAATCACAGGTATCAAACTACCGAAAAACATCTTTTCAATGGCAAGCAAGAGACTGCATTAAAACCAAAGAGAATGACACCTTAGCTATGGAAGTTGCAATATAATAGAAATCGTCAAGGTACGTATAATCAATCATTGTATATGATCATATTGTATTTTATTATATTGTGTGTTGTTTAGTGTAATTAACATTGATTTAATATTTAATTTACTCATTGTCGTTCATGTGATCATCATGAAGGCATTAATGGGATTCCACGAGGAATGAAAAGTTATCCTAGATAATTTAGTAGGTTTCCCTATTATGAGCACCTACAAATTGCTCATCTATTTGATACAATGCATTTCGGAAAGAATGTGACTCAAACATTATGGCGAATATTGGATGGAAGGAGTGACAAAGAAAAAATTGTCAAAATTTGCAAAGACATTCAAGATAACAACCATGCAATGAAATACGTCATTCAATTTCATAGCAACGGAGAGCAAATCAATATAAACTCACTTCCATGGATGTTAACGGACCAGCAAAGTAATGTTGTAAAAGAATTCATTCAAAAAATTAAATTTCCCACCGGATTTTGTGCGAACATGAAGAATATCATAACAAAGAAAGGTGATTTCGCGGGCGTGAAAACGCACGATTGGCATGTCTTCATGAAGGTAATAATTAATATGGTATGCATTTAATAATAAAAAAAAATTCTTTTTCTAGTACTCTTTTTCGATATAATGAAACTATTTGGATATTATTGTTACAATATGTTCTACCTCTCTCTATCCCAAACAACTTTGACAACAATGTCAAGCAAATAATATATAGTCTCGGGAAATACATGAGGTAAGTGGTGATTTTTCCATGTGCTTACTGTTTGTTTAATTCAACATAGAACTTATTCTTAATTTGATTTTCATTCTTTACTTCATGTTATGTAATATAATGATTTTTTTCTTTGATCTCTTGATTGGCCGGTTGTCATGTCACTTGTAGATGGTTGTCATCTAAAGAAGACATAAAGTATTGGAGGAGAGAAATTCCTCGTCTCATGTGTGAAATGCAGAAGCATCTACCTTCAGCATTTTTCAATGCACAGGAACACTACCTCATACACCAAGTTGAGGAGATTGAACTATGTGGACCTACGCACTCAAGGTCCATGTGGATGGTTGAGAGGCACTTGAAATTTATGAAGGGTTTGGTCAAACAATGAGCATATACTGAGGGTTCTATGATGGAGGGATATATGGTATACCAAAACATGTTGTGCATTAGTGAATATCTTCCTATATTGGCGCCAAAGCTCAATTTACGTCGCATTTGTGATCCAGAATCCAAAAACGATTTTGAAGGGGAGTACCCAGAGGGGAAAGGTAGATCGAGGAAGGTGAAAGGTAATATAACACATTTCACTAGTGATTTTTATGTTTATATATCATACATACATATTCTATTTTTTTATTTAGTATTTTGCATCATTTTATATTGTAATTATATACATTTTTAAGTGTTTAATATACATTTTCATTGAATTTTAATTTTATTGTCATCAAATAGTTGGTCGAGAGTGGGATGCGATTCATTTATACATCGCAAACAATCTTGACTGGATGAAGGTATGGATCGAAAAATGTGAACAATCTGGTCATGGAATATCATGGGAAGGTGTGGCTTCAATGGTTAAAGTTGCACATTGCAATGGAGACACCAATGTAACACAAAGGGAAATCGATTTAGCAAGAGATTTAAAAGATAAGCAGGTAAGCATATTAATCAACGGCACTATTTATTTATTTCTTTAAATATTGTCGTTGTACGTCACGCTGGTTATTTTCATTTTATGGCATTATAATAAACATGCACTACTTTATCATAAATATGTTGTTATCATTATGTAATCTTTTCCTGTATGGCTTGTTGTACTAGGTAAAACACCATAAGGCTATGTGGTGCAATGGATGTAGATATCGCATCAAAAAGTTGGATGAAACAAAGAAAACATCTGATTGTGGGATATCTGCAGTCTTTGAGGTGACCAATGTTTCTTCTAGAAGTGACAGGCATCCAGAACTATCTGAAAATCGATACTATGGGTATCTGAAAGACATTCTTCGGTGTGACTTTAACTCCTTCAAGGTATTTTTGTTCGTTGTCAAATGGTACAGGTGTAGATTGAATCAACATGATCCTGATAGAACAATTATTGAACTTGATAATGGTTTTACCATGGTAAATACAAGGTTGTTTGAGCTAGGAACGGAGCCTTATGTTCTTCCAACCCAATGTGAATAGGTATTTTACTCTGAGGTTCCAGGTAGAGCGGGTTGGTCATTTGCTGTCAGACACGATCCAAGGGGAAGGCCGGTAAAGTATAACGTTGATGAAGATAATGAAGACGTTCTCGAAGAAGAAGACACTGCAGAAGATGATCATGATCAAAATGAGTTAGATGATCATGGTCCAGAAGAAGATGTCGAAGAACTTATTGAATCAGATGATGTACTATCAGACAATGTCCATGAAGATGATATCGACGATGACATGTCGATCGTAACTGACATCGACGACGAGGATGATATGGCCAATCCTTACAATGTTGAATCTGGATCATTGGATGATAGTACAAACGATGACCCAGATGAAGAAGATGATGAAGACCATTGAAGTTTACGAGGTATGCAATAATAATAAATTAATTGTTTTGTAGTGAGTTTCCATTTTCCTATATGATATAATTAGAAACATTGCTTGTTTTAGAGTATGTCAAAAAACACATTTAAAGTTTCTAGTGTACATAGATATTTTTGTTGGGTTATGGGGAATTGAGAGTGATGTGAGGGGGGGGAGGGGCCATAAGAGCTTCCACCTTCACGTGGTTGGCCTTGTTTAGTAGAGAATATTAAATTATTCTTGAAACAGAGAGAAGCTTCGTAAGGAAATGCACAATTATCAAGACTCAAACATCATCAGCAGCAGCAGCATCATCGTCATCATCATGATCATCTTCATGATCATCGTCATGATCATCGTCATCATCATAGTCATCATCATCGTCTTCATCATCATCGTTGTCATCATCATCTTCATCATCATCGTCATCATCATCGTCTTCATCGTTATCATCTTCATCATCTTCATCATCATAGTCATCATCATCGTCATCATCGATCATCTTCATCATCATCATCGTCATCATCATCATCGTCGTCGTCATCATCATCGTCACCATCGATCGTCTTCATCATCATCGTCATCATCATCGATCGTCTTCATCATCATATTCATCTTCATCATCGTCATCATCATCATCATGATCTTCATCATTCTCATTATCATCATCATCATCAGCATCATGTTTATTGTCATCATCGCGGCCACCATCATCATTGTGATCAACATCATCATCATCATCCTCACCATCATCATCATCATCATCTTCCTCATCATCATCAACAATATCTTCATCATCATCGTCGTCATCATCATCATCATCAATCGTCTTCATCATCGTCATCATCGATCGTCATCATCATCATCATCATCGTCGTCATCATCATCATCATCATCGATCATCTTCATCATCATCGTCATCATCATTGTCATCATCAATCATCTTCATCATCATCGTCATCATCGATCGTCTTCATCATCATCGTCATCATCATCGTCATCATCAATCGTCGTCATCATCATCGTCATCTTCATCATCGTCATCATCATCATCATGATCTTCATCATTCTCATCATCATCATCATCATCATCTTCCTCGTCATCATCAGCAATATCTTCATCATCATCGTCATCATCGATCGTCTTCATCATCATCGTCATCATCGATCGTCTTCATCATCATCGTCATCATCATCGTCATCGTCATCATCGTCATCGTCATCGTCATCAACATCATCATCAACATCATCAATACCATCATCATCATCATCGTCATCGTCATCGTCATCGTCATCGTCATCGTCATCTTCATCATCATCATCGTCGTCATCGTCATCATCGTCATATAGTTTAATTAATGTGCTACACGGGGCCAACGTTGAAATTTTTTAAATTCGTGCTTGCTTGGACTGAAATGTGGCATGGTTAGACTAGACACATGCATCGACGGTGTGGGAGGGTTTCCAGACTCAAACATAACTGAAACTAACAATTTGAGCATCATTTGGAGCATCAAAAACCATACCTATAGATTAATTAATGTGCTACATGGGGCCAACGTTGAATGTGCTACCCGAGGCCAACGTTGAATTTTTTTAAATTTGGACTAATGACCACAATTCAAACAAGCAAACACACAAAACTATTGATGACAACTTCTTTTGGTAATCAACCAATGTATTTTAAAGAGCTTGTAATATTCAACATGAGGATTTATATTTATTATCATACTGTATTGTGAAGGGTTGACACAACATAACATTGAACCAAATTGTTCACTAGTAAATTAATGACTTCCCCATCTCATGTAATAGTGGTAAGACTGAACATACTAAGATAGAACTCATTAACTTACAATACTTCATTCAGACCAGAACATCAGATAATAATATTTCATTTTAAAACATTTCTTAAAAAAAAAGCAATTCATGACCAATGGATCCATTTCATTACATACTTTCTCCAATAAATTTAAATATTTTCACTTACATTATATTTTAACAAAATACTTACATAACATTTTTCCATCTATACTTTTTGCATATTCTTTGATACTTAGTGGTGGACTACATAATTACAATGATATAATTGTTCACTTTAATTATCAATCTGGATGTGTTAAGCTTCAAACATTCATTTAATAGTAATCCTTAAAAGTAATTAACCTAGAACCACTAAAAATTCCTTGCACTGCTTCCCATATGACCATGGCTAACACCGTAAAATCCATCCTAAGTGAACAAGATCTCCTAATGGTGGCTACATCTCACTTAGTGGCTAAATATATCCTCTAAAGGGAATATGTAGTGGCTCAAGACCTCATTTTGTCCCATAAGCCCTAGAAGCTATATTTAGGTTATGCGTCCATTTTCTTCCTTACTCAACCATGGTCAAGACCCCAATATCTATTCCTTATAATTCAAAACCTCCTATTGGCTTTCATACCCCACACAAAGGTCAAAGATACCTTTTATATCATGGCCTATGTGGTTCTTTGAGACCACATTCATGGGATAGATCCTTAAAAGAGTTATATAGAACTTAATTTTTTTTCATTTCCTCTCCTTACCATGGTTAAGACACCATGACCCATTCTTGGTATAAAACAATTCCTAATGGCACCTATATCCCAATTATCAAAGATCAAATATCTCCTTTAAAGGGCCTAATGATAACACATTGCATTAAAATATATTAAAATATTAAAAAATATCTATAAATATATTATAATAAAAATATAAATTAAAAACAATATTAACACACATATATATATAAAAATAAAAAAATATTAAAATATATATAAAAAAATATTATAAAAAATAAACACATTATAAAAAATAATAAATAATAAAAAAATTATATTATTATTAAAAACAAAATGAAACAAACCTGAACACCCTGTCCAAATAGCGCGCTGATTCTGCACGAACCTATCTCCTCCGCAACCCCTGTCCAAATAGTGCGCTCATTCATGAATTACCTGTCTCCTCCGCAACCCCTGTCCAAGCGACCCCTGTCCAGGGTGGAAGCCGTCACCATCTAGCCCCTAGCCCGTCAAAGGAGATTGACATCACAGCGAATTGGAGGCCCAATCTATCCAAGGAGATTGATGTTGGCGCAGCAAAGGAGGCCCACGACCCACAATGACATCATTAAGTAAAACCCTTCCTCGTATAGGTAGAAAAAAAACTGAGAACATCTCTAAGTTTGGGGTTTGAATCTAGTAAAAGGATTTTCATTTGGGGTTTGAATTTACTACACAGGAAAAAAAAAAAAAAAATTTCGAGTCATTTTACCGGTTATTTTCTTCGACATATTGTGCTCTAATTTGTGAAATTTGGACCTGCAAACTTGTTAAATTCATGCATATTGGTCGCATGGAGGTAGTTGACTAAGTATCGATTGGATACGCTACGGGGTTTCTACTTGTTGTGGGACAAATTTCTGTCGATGAATCCTTAACCACATCCTTCGATCCGTGAGGGATTTACCCCCCCAACCAATTTCACTATCTTGTCTTTTCTCTATTGTATTGAAACTAGGGTTCCAACCATCGGTAGATTATCATTTCTATTTTGCAAGTGCTTGGAAGTTGGAATGATTTGGTTTGGAGCCTTTGAGAGGCAACAAAGGTCCAAAGGAAAAACCTGAATGATAATTTGACAAAGGAAATGCATATAATGCATGGAGGTATCCCTGCACACATTGTTATGTATTTATATAGCCAATTTAGTAAATCTCCAGTATCTTGAACCATAGTTATCTCTTGAAATCCTTTTCCTTTTACAACTTGATGAAGGAATTAGAGGTCTCCTGCTCCTATGGCATTTCATTAATGGGGAAGGAGGTAAAACCATGCAAAGAAACATTTCCATTATTTTGAGGTTAACGAAATCAGTGCACCTTGTGCGGAATACTTGGAAGAGTCAAGAACCTCATAAGGGCTTCAATGCCCTTTTACTCAACAAATATTCTACAAGTTTTAGGATTTTCCATTGCCAGATGCAAAAACACCATGGCATGTGAAATGATTAATTTTAGAAAGCGTTCATTACTCATATTTTCAAGAGACAATCCACTAGTTCCAACCCCGTCATTATGCTTATCTTCATAATCAGTATCCATAGGACCAGGACTATCCAAACTGTCTTTGGCCTCTACTCTGAGCCTATGGGCCTTGCTGGGGCATATGTTGTTGATCCCTGGTGGCTGTCAGCAATCTTCTTAGTGTTTAATCTATTGGTCATTACAAGTTTAAAGTGATTGAATGCTTACTTTGAGAAATTAACTTAACAATTCACGCTTCACATCTAAAGCAAGTTGATCTCTTTTCCCTTAGCTCTCCCAAAACCTAATATCCAATCAACCCATAGGGAAGCTTTTCTTGGACTTGAGAGCTGGCCTAAAAGAGGAAAGTCAAGCACTAAGGTGATAGTGGTGCTTCTCTTCTGAAGTTGCACTTGATAACAGTAGTGGATCGAGACTTTTCCATTTAGGTGCTAAATTGAGTTGTACAGGCTCAAAAGGTGGGATAGAACAATTTTCCAAAGGGGGATGAAGAATAGGGGCAAGGCTTCTGAGATGGAAGAATCTCGCCACGAATAGGGTGTAACTTTGAATAATTGGGTTTGGGCTGATGACAACTTTGTCTTGGTCACCATGAGGGAGCTAAAGAGTGGTTTCCCACTCGACACACCAAGAGGGGCTAGGATAGCTAGCTAAAACCTGCAATACTTAGTACAGATCAGAGAAAGTAATCTTCCAATCTGCAAACTAGCCCTAACAACATTGTTAACACCCAAAAAGTGCTCACTACCTCATCTACCCCTTTACATGACTCATTTTTTCATATTTCCTACCATATTTACCTCCAGAACCTTAAAATCCCATTAAAAAGCCTCCAAAAGGCCCAAAAAAGCCTCCAAAAGGCCACAAAACCATCAAAAAAGCCTTCAAAAGGCTAAAAAACCCCTTTTTTCCCCCAAAATTCCTCCAAAATAGCATAACCCTCTAAAAAGGGAATAAAAAATATAAAAAAAGAGGAAAAAGAGGAAAAAAGGAGGAAAAAACCCTATACAGCTAACCTAAACCATATGGTTCCCAAAACCATGGGCCAGCACTCCACCACTAAAACCTATAAATAGGTGATGGAGACCCCTCATTTCATATCCACAGTCAAATACACCCTTACTCTACCAAAATCACTCTTGAAACCCTAGCTCACCCTTGAGTGCCCTTTTGGCCCATTTCCAACCCTTTGGAGAAAGAGAAGGAGCAAAGCTAGAGTTTGGAGCAACCCTCTTGGACTATTGCAAGAACTTCACCAACCTCTACACCTGAGGTAAAATTTTAATACAAAAAAGAAATATCTTCACCATATTTCCATGTTTTGTTATATTTGTTAATGCTCATGCTAGGTTAAAATTCATATTGTTTTAGTACTTTAATTTACTGTTTATTGAACTACTACTAAGGAGTCCCTTCTCCTTAGTAGGTGCTCATTTGCACAAGCTGGGGTGAAAACCCTAGCTACAGTTTTGGCGACTCCACTTGTGTTCCTTTGAATTTCTGGTTATAGTTTTTAAAGTTTCAAACGTTTTTACTTTTCTGCAATATTTTTATGTTCGGCTGTCCCTTTCGGCTGGCGTCAACCGCATCTTTTATCCCCTACAGTTGCGTTCTGACCGCGTCTTTCAGGAATTTACCTGCGATCCGACCGCGGCTCTCAGACTGTTTCCGGCGACCTATCAGCGGTTTTTAGTCTGTTACCTGTGATCCGACTGCGGCTATTAGCTTGTTCCAGGCGATCCAACTGCGGTTGTTAACCCTTTTTCCGCGTCCCTCCTGCGGCTTTCAACCATTTTCCTACAACCCGCCGGCATCTTTCGACCTTTTTCCTGCGTCCCGCCTGCGGCTTTCAGCCATTTTCCTGCGACCCGCCGGCGTCTTTCGGCCTTTTTCCTGCGTCCCGCCTACGGCTTTCAGCCATTTTCTTGCAACCCGCCAGTGTCTTTCGGCCTTTTTCCTGCGTCCCGCCTGTAGCTTTCAACCCTTTTTCCTGCAACCCGCTGGCGTCTTTCATCCTTTTTACTGCGTCCCACCTGTGGCTTTCAACCATTTTCCTGCAACCTGCCGGCGTCTTTAGGCCTTTTTCCCGCGTCTCGACTACGTGTTTTGACCAAAATCCCGCAACCTGTCCATGATTGTTGAGTTGTTTCCCGTGGTCCGACTGCGCATATTTGCCACAGACCTGCGGTCTGTTTTCTGCACTTTTTTCACTATTTTGTACCCAGCACTTGGCTGCACTATTTTCTGCACCTGCACAGCCATCTATCTTACATGCAGCCATACTTCCCTACATCCTTTTCTGTAGTATTATTTCTGTTCCATTTACATAATATTTTTAAATTTCAACATTTTAATTCAAAAGAGAAAATTTTGCATTTCAAAGTTTAATTTCTGTCTTGTTATTGTTAGTTAGAAAGTTGCCCACCCTAGTGGCACTTTTACCTGGGTTCATCATCATCTCACACGCACACACTCTCTCACCTAATTCAAGTGAGCCCTAAAAACTACTTAACACAACCAACATTCTAACCCCACTTGGGGAACACATAAGAATTTTTGTAGTTAGGTAGGATCAGGGGGATAGGCATCCAAATAACACCCCTCGGTTGCTTACATTTGAGACATAGCTGTTGTCCATTAGGGAACCAAAATCCCCTAGTATTTTTTGGCACGGTCACAACCAGTTTATCAGAGGGCCTCTCCCTTAGGAGGGTTGAAGTCACCAGACTGGTTCCAGAGGCCTGAGTGGAATAACGCAATCCATTCAGTAACCGAAGGCTACCTTTCACAGTTCTCGGGGTATCACCTGTATGGGGATACCGCAGCGATAGAACCAAACTGCAGATTCACCTTTTCTGGACGTGTCATGAATGGGGTATCTTAGTTGCGTTTCTTCTAGGATTGACTACTCGGTGTCCCTCCCGGTAGGGGGATATCTTTAGCCACTTGGCTCTACTATCCATATTTTCTGACTTGGATTTCATCACCTTGCAGAGGATATGTCTAGTTGAGTCAGAATACTATTTAGCTAGGTGTTTGCATGCTCCCTTACCTCCTTTTGGTCTAGCGAGTCCACTATTTTTATTTTTTAGGAAACCTGCTGCTTGTTGGTATTCTGACCATTTCTGTTAATACTCCACTTATTGTAGCAAAACTGTTATAGTAAGTGTTTTGAGTTGGTTTTTGGCCTGAGTGCCATATTTTTTGAGCTCTCCTTCTGCACACTCGGTTGGATTAGGGTTTTTGAGCTGTTTTTCACTCAACACAATCCCCAGATATTTGACACCATCTGTCACCATTGAGTCCCTGAGACATTCTCGGCGCCTCCGGGGCGAGCCCCCACAGCACGGTTCACTTGACACCACCCGTCATAGACATAGATCTTCATCACTTGATACCACTCATCATAGATCTTGAGCCTTGTCACTTGACTCCACTCGTCAACGACATAGAACTCTGTCACCCGATCTAGACGCCCCTTATTTTACCTCTGATTCTGAGGCAAAGTCCGAGAACCCCATTTACACTACACCAACCAGCCCCATGGCTGGCATGACTTCCACCCCTTTCTTTGTTGGGACCATTGGTGGAGCATCCACCACCACACCAGCTACCACACCTGCTTTGGGTATGCCCTCGATGGGGCCCACATCTACCATTCCGATCACTATACCCATCCCAGTAGTTGGCATACCTGTCGCCACTCCATCCATGACCCACACTACCCTTGGTGGTGTAGGACCGTCCCATACCACTTTTGTTCCTCCACTTGGGGGCAACATCCCGAACCCAACCCCTCCACTTGGGGGCATTGGCCCCAACATGGTCACACCTGCTAGTATGTCACATCCTTCTACTAGTTTGCCATTCATGGCTAGTCTCAACCTTCCTAACCTGGCTAGACTGACTAACGATCCCATCAGACACGACCCTGCGTGGCCTCACATGCCCACCAAGCTTCCCTTCGACATCCCTAAGTTTGAGGGCAAGGCAGGTGAGGACCCCCAGAACCATATTATGTCCTTCCATCTATGGTGTTCCTCCAACTCCATAGTGGATGACTCTGTCCACCTCCATCTGTTACAGCGCACCCTCACTGGCTCTACAGCTAAGTGGTACATCGAGCAACCCCATGGGACCCATGCCACCTTTACCTCCCTTGCCTCGACTTTCCTGCAGTTCTTTCAGTTACATGTCCGCTATGACACGGGAGTTGAGATCCTACTGTCTTGTAGACAAAACAAGGCTACCCACATCACTGACCACATTCATGAGTGGCATCACCACCGCAACCTCTGCAAAATCAAGTTAGATGACCGTATCTTCTTAGATTGGTTTCTAAAATCCCTCCTTCCTGTCATTGCCAAGGATGTGGCATCCGAATGACCCCAGTCCAAAGAACACACCATCCTCAAAGCCCAGCAATTTGACCTCATTTGCGCCCAGTCGAGTTATCTATATACCATCATACCTGACGCCCCTCGTGGCGATTCCTCCCAACACGATGCACCGGGGGCATCATTGACCATATTGCATCACATCCCCAACCCTTTTCCATAGCCCGTCCTAGCCATGGCCCCGACCTTTCGCGGGCTACCTCTCAATCCGGAGCAACCAATTCGTATGCTCCTATGGCACATCACCACCATTCCCACAGACCCTCCTGTCCATCTCAGTGCTTTGGTCATGCATCCCCCGCTTATGCCCCCTCGGTCGCACCTCAGCCCTATTACCACCCATAGGCTGCACCAGCTCCGGTGTCTTCTCAAGCCCAACCTACTTATTACCCACCACAGGCAGCCCCTGCGGCAAACCCACAACCCGTTCTGCAGATGTATTAGCAACACCCACAAGGTTCAACACTTGCGTAGCCTCCACCTACTTATTATCCACCGCAGCCTGCTCCCGCACCTGCACAACCCCAAAACCCACCTGCTGCCCAAGGGCAAGTATATGCCCAACAGAATCCACAGCAGAACCAAAACAACCAGCGCCAACAGGGCCAGCAAAACCATGGCAAAGGCTATAACTGTGGGAACAACCCCCCTCCAGACCAAGGTGGTCAACCTCCCAATCCCCCAAACAACAATAACGCGGCACCTGCCAACCAGAACCCTGATCGGCCGCCCAAGCAAGCCAAAAATCTTAATCTACGAACAAACCATCCTTGTTCTATTTGCGGGGTCTATGGCCACTACACCCATGCTTTCCCACATTTGGAGCGAGCTCGACAACTCTGGACTGATGATGTCCATCGCTAAGGGCACGCGACTCCTCAGGCACCATCCAACCCTCCACCACCTCAGCATCAACCTTTGGTGCTGCAAAACCCCTTACCAACCCAAGGCATAGTGAACACTCAGCCGTTGGCTCTCCCTCAAGTCAACGCGCCACCACAACAACAGATCACTTATGTCGCTCCTGATCAACCCATGTTAGACTCAGGTACCCACCACTTGTTAATGATGTCATCCGTTGATGTCAACCTCCAAACTCGTTGGAACCAATATGGCTCCACCCCTTAAGCCTCTCCTGCCGAAAAAAGCACTAACGCTCATCCCACTAATCAGACGTTATGTATACCCCCGACTCCACTCGATGGCGTCTCCAAAGCACCTCGCTTCCCACTTCATCGCATCAACAATAACCCCAATGCTCGTGCTGCGTCAAATTACAACATTGTAGATGACTTATCCCAATCTCCCGCAGCCATGTCTGCATTAGAAGTCTTAAAAAACTGTCCTTCACAGTGCAAGACTTTGCTCTCCGCCATTGGTGCTATTTACCCAAATGATTCACAACTGATGGCATTCGATTTGGACTAGTCCGAACCACGCCTACCTTCCACTTTAGCGTTCCAAGTTTCTGTTTCTGTTCGGAATCTTGTCATCCATCGATGCATCATCGATGAAGGTGCCTCTACATGCATTATGTCTACATTCGTTTGGAGGAAGTTGGGATCCCCTACTCTCCAGCAGTCCACCACTGCATTGCGAGCCTACGACGGTCGTTCGGATCAACCCGAAGGTCTCTTAGCTAATGTCCCCGTCCAGTTGGTTGGTAAAACCGTGCTCATTGACATAGAGGTCATCAATGCCCAACTTGATTATAACCTCTTACTTGGCCGCAGCTACATGTATGCCATGCGGGTGGTTTCCTCTTCCATTTTTCGTACCATGATGTTCCCCCATGACGGACGCGTTGTCAAGGTCAACCAACTCACCTATTACGATCCAAATGCCCCCGCTGCACCCAAGAATGTTCTCCCCATGGTTGAACAACCCGTTTGTGGTGCAACTACATCGTTTGTTTCCTCCGTGGGACCTGGAGTTTACTCAAATACGCCGATGACCTCAACATTCCAATCCATTCCTCCCCCGTCATCTGCACCCGAAGTATCTGACTTATGTACCATGTCCCACAATACACAAACACCCAACAATCAACCGCCCTTGTTACCCAAACCACCATTGGTACCTAATCACATTGGTGTTACACCCATCCACACAATCCCCTTCGTATTCCCTCCCTCGGGAGTAGTAAGCGCCCTTGTTATGGCTACTCTTAGCCTCCCGGGGTTAACCTTGGGATTACCCGTGTGGTATATTTCGCCTCCCGTTCCCCCGCCGACACCAAATGTCATCCTACAACCGGTGCAACCCATTGCCACAACTAGTCAACCACCTCTCATCATCTACGAACCCCCCCCTCTTATCAAGCCCTCTGGGGGCAGAGGCCCACAACCATACACGGTTGTACGCCCTCCCAAGGAAATTAAACCCCCCCCCCATGTTTCGTGCTCCTCCTAAATGATCGTTGTGTGATGAGTTAGGCCATCCAACTCATCAACTTCCACAATTACCTGCATTACAGAAACACATGCAAATGCTTGACGACGACACCAACATCCCGGTTGTCGAACTCAATCCAACCCCTAAGCCTCGTGATAAATCACTACGTACCAACCACCCTTGTGCAATATGCGGTGTTTACGGCCATTATTCACATCACTATCCCGATCTCCTATATTACAGAGCATCTCTCTACAAGATGAATAATTTGGACCTTGAGACGACACCCCCCACAATTGAGGAGATCCACCCCAACACATGCAAATGCTTGACGACGACACCAACATCCCGGTTGTCGAACTCAATCCAACCCCTAAGCCTCGTGATAAATCACTACGTACCAACCACCCTTGTGCAATATGCGGTGTTTACGGCCATTATTCACATCACTATCCCGATCTCCTATATTATAGAGCATCTCTCTACAAGATGAATAATTTGGACCTTGAGACGACACCCCCCACAATTGAGGAGATCCACCCCCCGGTCTCATCCCCATCCGAAGAGATTAACACCATTTATATGATTTCTTCGACTACCACTCCCTCATCAACCGATTTGACAACTCAAAGTTTCTACAATGATGAGGAGATTCTTGAGGCTCTCACTGCCCTGGATTATCCCTGGGATGACATGCACCATCGTTCCTATTTCCTCCCAGAAGAATCCTTCTCTACCACAACTACCCAATTCACGGTTGAGTCCAAAGATTTCCTTCCCACCAAATTCGACTGGTTTAAGGATCCTATTCCCACTCTTGAGGCCTTTAAGGAAGGTAACATGGCCAACATCTCACCCGTCATCCACATAGATATCTCTGACCCACCTAGTGCTCTTGAAATCATTACCTTAGGAGCCTCCTGCAGTGAGTATGAGATTGAAGAGTACAAAAAACTTTTCCAAGAGTTCCGTGATGTCTTTCCCTGGTCCTATACCAAAATGCCTGGTCTTGACCCCACTATTATAGAGCACCACATTGACACATGGCCAGATGTCCCCCCCGTTCGCCAGAAACAGCGCCCCATTCATCCTTCAGAGCTCCCCACTGTTAAAGCAGAGTTTGAGAAACTTCGCAAGGCAGGATTCATTTATCCTATTGCATATACCACCTGGGTTTCAAAGCCCGTTCCTGTTAACAAAAAACAAGGTACCTGTTAGCACTCGGATTTTCCTTGGGCTGTATCAAAGAAACCCGAGGTAACCTATTTCAAACCAATCTTTAGACTGAAAGTTGGCCTCCTTTAGCCAGAGAGGGCTCTCTCGGCAAATCTGCCATCCAATGTCACCACGACAGCAGTTTGACAATGAAACTCAAGGGCCAATTTGTAAAATAATAATAAAAACTTAAGGATTTTTAATGAGGTGGCTAGATCAACATGAACAGGATACCATTGGGCAATGGAGTCGAGAAAACAGAAAAATATGGACCAGCAGTTAAACAAATATTTTCATACAAAGGCAAGATAGCTGTCTTATTACAGTCAATAAGATTTTTCAGGCGACATAGAAAGAAATAAAGACATTCCATCAACAACAGGTATCTATCCAGGATAAATCTATTGTCAACTTTGGAGAATAAAATGGATATTTAAATGCGAATAAAATGAGGCATAACCAGTATGAATCTCAAGTTATTTTCAAATGTTCATTTAAATATAGAAGAAAAACACCATGGGAGATATAACGAAGAAGATAAACATGCACATATAAGGATAAGGAAAGTAACAGACTGCAATTTTTAAACAACGCTTGAATCTTTTATGAAAAATCTGCTCATTTCTGAGATCTGTATTAAGTTCTGAAAACCCTGCAAAACACCCGAAATGGGTCTCTCCTCCCAGAAAATCCCCACCTCTTCAACAATGACCTCCATTGTCTTTTATACAAAATTTTTAGAAGAAGCTCCACATAACTGCTTCTTCTAACTAATAATTAAAAATATTTAACTAAAGATAACTGTCTTCGAGTAACCCATAACTGTCTTTCAAATAATATTACAAATTTAAAATAAAAAGTCTTTTTGCCACTTGGCAAGATTTTTGGATATCATCATTTTGCCACATGGCAAGAATTTCAAATGCATTTAAGTATGAACAGAATATCTGGTCTTTCCGTACTTCTCTACATAATTCCACTGGTCAGCCGTGGGTAGGTCATAACTGGTCATTTCTTTCACCAAGACTCGCATCTCGATATGACCTGTATAAGAAATAGGAAGAAGGTTTGCGCAAGTTGAAATCAGCATATTTAAAATTTCAAATTCCCCTGACATTTTCTCCATTAGGATTTTTCCTGTGAGCATGTGATCTATTTGCTGGAATTTTCGGTGATCCATCCTGTAAGTGCTTGCTTTTCGCCTTCTGTCGCAATCGCCGGCTTCCACCAGTCTTCGGAGCTCTCCAGGATAACGACACATATAAAATGCCGTTGTGTGGAGCCCTTTCTTTTTATATAAGCCTTTTAAACTTAACCTTCTTGCACTTTTACGAACGTGGGTCATTTTCAACCATTGATCTTTGAACCATCATTTTGAACCGTCAGATCTTGTCCATCTTTATTGCACCGGCGGTATCCGCGATCGAAAAGGTGGTTTCCTTCTCCGGTTTGCTACCCGCGCGGATGCACCATCTGCTGACACCTGTCAAGGCGGTTTATTCCCCGCGACCGCTCTCCTTTATATTTCGTGCGCATGTTCCTGGCCGCGGATGAAATGCTGGCCTTTGATTTGATTGAAACATGTATTGGCCTTCCGATCCATGCAAAGTATAGTGCCACGTGCCACGGTCTTATCAATCCATTCTTTGTTCGCCACCTGTTAGGTCCCACCTTGCTACGTAAGAGATCTTTCCCATATTTCTGTAATGGGTGGTTCCGCGCGGTGTTATGGTGGTTTCCGATACCACTCTCTCCAAGCGCGGATGAATGAATGTGGGACACGTGCCTTGGTGGTATTATGTCAGCTACCACCCTCCACCGTTTGTTGACGATCACTTTGGCGACGCGGGGTTAATATAGACCGTTGATTTGGATCTATGATATCTCCGCCGACGAAACCTGACTGGGGCTTAACCTATCCATAAATTTGTTGGCGGACTTTATAAACATGGGTTTTTATACTGTATTTTTATATAAAAATCTTTATTTCAACCCTTTTAGAGATGATTCTTTTTCTTAGGACCTTTTATCAAAAATGTCAATTTTCTTTAGACCTGGTGTCAACAACTGGCTCCAACTGGGGATGCTATCCTCCCTGCGAGGTAGCAAAGAACATCGTAGACCAAGTGCCTGATCCATTGGGCGGCTCCCAATCCTGAAAACTGCAACCTGTAACCTGTATCCTGTATCCAGTCCTCCATCCAAAACTGTAACCGAAAACCTCTTAACTATAGAAAACTGAAAACTCACATGCTGAAACTGAACTGAAGACAATACTGTACATACTGAAGACTGCTTGCCTGGAAAACTTATTTCTCCTACCTACCCTACCTTTAGAATGTCAAAGAATTTCCATCACTCAAGTAATTCGGAAACACCAATAAAGCCAATCCATTAGATTTCCAAACAATCTAACTCCTTTGCCGTGTTCAAAATAAGCCAATAACAGAAAATATGACAATATAGGCAACCACTGATAATCTTTATTCTCAAAATAAAAACCCAGCTGCAAATCGAAACTGAGAAATTTCTTCATATACTCAAGTATAGGATCAAAAAAGATACATTTTATTTGAAGTACCTTTGGATTTTTTGCAACTTGACGGGAGAGCTGGAATATTCTTTCTTCCTTAACATTCTTTTCCAGAAATGAATGATTATCCTCATAATCTAATGTATCCTCAAATAGAAAACACTCTGCAAGATCATTAAATATGACAGCTCTATCTTTTTGATGAAAGAAACTGGTGTCTAATAGCTGATTTCCTTGCAGCGGATCGTCTTCAAAAATGGATTCCTTCATAAAATCATCATGATTGTCATCATTCAAATTCAGATTTTCATTCCCAAAAATGGAAGAAGATTGACTTACATATTCTGGAATATGAGAACACTGCAAATCTGTATAAGCAGGGGTCGTAGCATGACTCTGCAGGAGCCGATCTATTTCTTCTTCTGTTAAAAGAGGAGGTGGTTTGTGCATTTTCTGAATCAAACAACTATCGTTTTCCTTATCTTCTGCAGATTGATCATGATGCTGAAAGCATTCTTCATTTGTATATAAAGAAGTATATGAATCATTATTTGTTTCTGAATAGAGCTCATGGGAATCTACTTTTATTTCTCCATTGACTTTATCTACAGCTAGCTTCTCTTGATCATCATGGCTATGGACTTGCGAAGAAAAATGATAAAATATTTCAGACATGTCTTCATCATTCATACCTTCCAGATCTTCGTCAATATTTTCAAGATATTGTATGAAACCCTCAAACTGATCACAACAGTTTTCCACTAAAGATAAAGCTGGAAAATCTACTGTATAATGCTCATAAAATGCTATGTGAAAATCTTTTAAAGAAAACAAGCTACCAGGTCTTAAACTTTCATACCAATCCCTTGCTTTTCCTTCTAAAGAAGCCATGAACATCTTCATCAGACAGTCCTCATGAAACCTAATCTCCAGCTTGTGTATATGCGCATGAAATTTGATTAAATGTAAAGCAGCATTATCACTATTTTCATCTCTGAATTTAGGCAAATAAGACTGCCAATCTATTTTAGGAATTTGATTCGGAAAACCGGGAATATGAGACCTGCTCATAGGATCATACCTTCTTAATAACGAGGCCATCTCGAAATACTGGAACTGTAGATTCTAATCTGAAAACTGAGGAGACTTAGCCTGTGAATCAATGCAAAACTGGATTTCTTTAATGTGGAGTCGCCATGAAATTTCTGAAAACTGGATTCTTTGAAGATGGAGTCGCCAGATGAAAGATGTACAACCTTACTGATGTTTGATCGTTGTTCACCATCAACAATCAAAACTGAAAACTTTGTCGTTCATACCCAGGGAAAATGAAACCCTCGTCCCCGGCAACGGCGCCAAAATGTTAGCACTCGGATTTTCCTTGGGCTGTATCAAAGAAACCCGAGGTAACCTATTTCAAACCAATCTTTAGACTGAAAGTTGGCCTCCTTCAGCCAGAGAGGGCTCTCTCGGCAAATCTGCCATCCAATGTCACCACGACAGCAGTTTGACAATGAAACTCAAGGGCCAATTTGTAAAATAATAATAAAAACTTAAGGATTTTTAATGAGGTGGCTAGATCAACATGAACAGTATACCATTGGGCAATGGAGTCGAGAAAACAGAAAAATATGGACCAGCAGTTAAACAAATATTTTCATACAAAGGCAAGATAGCTGTCTTATTACAGTCAATAAGATTTTTCAGGCGACATAGAAAGAAATAAAGACATTCCATCAACAACAGGTATCTATCCAGGATAAATCTATTGTCAACTTTGGAGAATAAAATGGATATTTAAATGCGAATAAAATGAGGCATAACCAGTATGAATCTCAAGTTATTTTCAAATGTTCATTTAAATATAGAAGAAAAACACCATGGGAGATATAACGAAGAAGATAAACATGCACATATAAGGATAAGGAAAGTAACAGACTGCAATTTTTAAACAACGCTTGAATCTTTTATGAAAAATCTGCTCATTTCTGAGATCTGTATTAAGTTCTGAAAACCCTGCAAAACACCCGAAATGGGTCTCTCCTCCCAGAAAATCCCCACCTCTTCAACAATGACCTCCATTGTCTTTTATACAAAATTTTTAGAAGAAGCTCCACATAACTGCTTCTTCTAACTAATAATTAAAAATATTTAACTAAAGATAACTGTCTTCGAGTAACCCATAACTGTCTTTCAAATAATATTACAAATTTAAAATAAAAAGTCTTTTTGCCACTTGGCAAGATTTTTGGATATCATCATTTTGCCACATGGCAAGAATTTCAAATGCATTTAAGTATGAACAGAATATCTGGTCTTTCCGTACTTCTCTACATAATTCCACTGGTCAGCCGTGGGTAGGTCATAACTGGTCATTTCTTTCACCAAGACTCGCATCTCGATATGACCTGTATAAGAAATAGGAAGAAGGTTTGCGCAAGTTGAAATCAGCATATTTAAAATTTCAAATTCCCCTGACATTTTCTCCATTAGGATTTTTCCTGTGAGCATGTGATCTATCTGCTGGAATTTTCGGTGATCCATCCTGTAAGTGCTTGCTTTTCGCCTTCTGTCGCAATCGCCGGCTTCCACCAGTCTTCGGAGCTCTCCAGGATAACGACACATATAAAATGTCGTTGTGTGGAGCCCTTTCTTTTTATATAAGCCTTTTAAACTTAACCTTCTTGCACTTTTACGAACGTGGGTCATTTTCAACCATTGATCTTTGAACCATCATTTTGAACCGTCAGATCTTGTCCATCTTTATTGCACCGGCGGTATCCGCGATCGAAAAGGTGGTTTCCTTCTCCGGTTTGCTACCCGCGCGGATGCACCATCTGCTGACACCTGTCAAGGCGGTTTATTCCCCGCGACCGCTCTCCTTTATATTTCGTGCGCATGTTCCTGGCCGCGGATGAAATGCTGGCCTTTGATTTGATTGAAACATGTATTGGCCTTCCGATCCATGCAAAGTATAGTGCCACGTGCCACGGTCTTATCAATCCATTCTTTGTTCGCCACCTGTTAGGTCCCACCTTGCTACGTAAGAGATCTTTCCCATCTTTCTGTAATGGGTGGTTCCGCGCGGTGTTATGGTGGTTTACGATACCACTCTCTCCAAGCGCGGATGAATGAATGTGGGACACGTGCCTTGGTGGTATTATGTCAGCTACCACCCTCCACCGTTTGTTGACGATCACTTTGGCGACGCGGGGTTAATATAGACCGTTGATTTGGATCTATGATATCTCCGCCGACGAAACCTGACTGGGGCTTAACCTATCCATAAATTTGTTGGCGGACTTTATAAACATGGGTTTTTATAATGTATTTTTATATAAAAATCTTTATTTCAACCCTTTTAGAGATGATTCTTTTTCTTAGGACCTTTTATCAAAAATGTCAATTTTCTTTAGACCTGGTGTCAACAGTACCATTATAGTATGTACTGACTTCCGCGATTTAAACCGAGCCTGTCCCAAAGACAAATTCCCCACGCCATTTATTGACCAACTCATCGATGCATGTGCGGGGCATGAAGTCCTATCTTTCATGGACAGTTTTTTCGGATACAACCAAATTCAGATCCATAGGGAGGATCAGTACAAGACTGCCTTTACCACCCCATGGGCACCTTTGCCTATCGCGTCATTCCTTTCAGCCTCAAAAATGCTGGTGCCACCTTCCAGCGGGCCATGACCTATTGTTTTCACGACTTGGTCCATATCCTACTAGTCTATCTTGACGACCTTACAGCTCGTTCCCTAAAACGATCAGACCACCTTAACGACCTCCGGAAAGTTTTTCTGCGTTGTCACAAATATCAAATCCTCTTGAACCCACACAAGTGTGTCTTTTGCGTTTCGGCAGGATGATTGTTGGGTTTCATTATTTCCCAGAAAGGAATTGTTGTTGATCCCCTGAAAGTCCAAGCCATCTTAGACCTCCCCTCTCCTCACATGCTCCGGCAGCTCCAGAGTCTACAGGGGCGATCCAATTTCCTTCTTTGCTTCGTTCCTGATTACACCACTACCGTTCATGGTTTCTTACGCCTGCTTCGTACCCACATACCCTTTGTTTGGGCTGAGCAAGCCGAAGCTGCATTCACAACCCTCAAGACAGCTCTCACACAAGCCACTTTGATCTCCCCTCTGGATTTCTCTCAGGACTTCATCCTTTACGTCTCGGCATCCGATTATGCCGTGTCCGGATTCCTTGTTTAAGAAGACACCACTCGCCAAGAGCATGTCATTTATTACGTCAGCCAAAACTTGTCTGGACCACCCCTACATTACCCATATGAGGAAAGACTAGCCCTTGCTGTGGTCTTTTCCATCCAAAAATTGTGACACTACATTTTGCTCAGTCATACCACAGTTGTCGCCGACTCCCACCCCATGGTCTATCTCTTAAACCGGCAGCTCTTGCAAGGTCGCGTTGCGAAATGGGTGATTATCCTCTAGGAATATGATCTCACTTTCCGAACCCCTAAGAGCACTAAAGCCCTCGCGCTTTCCCAGCTCATCACCGATCTCCCCTCCCTTCTACCGTCCCCACAAATCTCCGATGAGTTACTCGACAATCACTTGTTCACCATCTCGTCTGATGACCCATGGTACGATGATATTTTGTTATACCTTCGCATGTAGAAGTTCAAACCCAACATCAATCGTGATGGACACCACCGTATCCGTCACCGGGCCTCTTGTTATCTCCTCTTAGGTGATGTCCTTTACCAGCGAGGGGTTGACACGATTCTCTGTCGTTGCCTTACACACGAGGAAGCCGAACACGTCCTCAATGACTGTCATAGCTGTGCTTGCAGTGGACATTTCTCTGGAATGGCCACCGCCCAAAAGGTCATTTGCGTCAGATACTTCTGGCCCACACTCTTTACCGACTGCATCACAGCGGTCAAACATTTCCATAATTGCCAACTTTTTTCCCCCAAGGCTCGGACACCACCCGCTCCGTTACACCCAGTGGTCACCGTTGGTCCCTTTTGTAAGTGGGCCATCGACTTCATGGAATGTAAACCCCCATCCACCAACGGCCATAAGTACATCATTGTCGCTTTGATTACTTTACCAAATGGGCCGAAGCCATGCCCACCTTCAATTATATAGCTGACACCGTTTCCCGTTTCTTTTTCAACCATGTTATCACTCGATTCAGGGTACCCAAACAGTTGGTCTCAGACCATGGTTCACACTTTGAAGATTCCCTTTGGCGCGAGTTATCCACCCTACTGAATTTTGAACATCAGTATTCCTCTACTTACTACCCCCAAGAGAACGGTCAAGTAGAGGGCATTAACAAAATTCTCAAAACCATCCTCCAACGCACTGTTGATCGGCATAAGTCTAATTGGCACCACATGTTATTCCCTGCTTTATGGGCTTACCGTACATCCACCAAAATCGCCACCGATTTTACCCCGTTTCATTTAGTTCACGGTGTAGAGTCTGTCCTCCCCATCGAGTGTCAGATACCTGCCTTACACATCGATGTCGAGCTTCTCCCAGACACCTCCCCACTCGAGCAACGTCTACTATCACTAGAACAAGTTGATGAAGACCGTCGTGCCACTCTCCAGACCATTGAAGCCACCAAGAACCGCTCCAAAGCTGGTTACGACAAACATGTACACCCTCGAACTTTCCATGAAGGGGACCTCGTCCTCGCCTATGACCAAGCCCACGAAAAAACTGGTAAAGGAAAGTTTGAATCCATGCGGCAAGGCCCTTACATTGTGCAAACCTATCTTGGCAAGGGGGCATACATTTTAACTAACTCAGAAGGTCACCCTTTGCGCAACCCTCGTAATGGGTTGTATCTTAAGTGTTTTATCCCTAAATAAACCCATGGCCCCATTGGTTCGTATTGTACAGTTTGCTCTCTTTTTGTTTTCCACCTTTTTTACCGCGATCTTACATTCATCATTTTTGCATGATCACAGATGGACCATCTTCCACCTCATTACATTGGCTTTGCTAATGGGGCAAGCCACTGGTCTCCAAACCTGGCTTCTGCCGCATGGGTCTTATCTTCCCCTTCACATGAATTGATTCACCTTGATGGAATATGTATAAGCGTTGTTACCAATAACCAGGCGGAGTATGATGTTGTGACCGTTCTCCTGACTGCTGCCCACCAGATGGGCATATGTCACCTTCATGTGTTCCTTGACTCCCAGCTACTTGTCTCCCAGCTCAACAACAGCTACCAGGTGCGTGATCCCTGCCTCTTTAGAAAATTCCTGCGCACAAAACAACTCAGCCAACAGTTTGAATCCATAACATTCACCCATGTCCCACGAGCTCATAATAGTGTCGCAGATCAAATGGCTAATAATATCCTAGATTGGCACATCAATCACACCATGTAAAACCTCCATCATGCATCATCATCCCATAACATCTCATCAAAAATATATAAAAACCCAAAAAGATTGCAAGGGGCATCCACGTGCCTATCATCACATAAACATTTGCATCCATGTGCAATAAAAATAAAACCACATTATTATACAGGGGCATCCACATGCCAAATCCTACATACATCATGTTGCATCACATACAATACACAAGGGGCATCCATGTGCCCATCATTCTATACTACTTGCATCCACGTGCAGTACCAACATATAGCAAACCATCAGCGCATCCACGTGCGTACACTAAAACATCATCACAAAAAGGTGCATCCATGTGCATATATATATATCAAAAAATACATGTCCATATGCTACACATGTCCTGAGTACCCCCGTACTCAGCTATACAAAAAATATCTATACATCCCTACGCCTCATAGAATACATGACGTAGCTACAAAATAGGGGGGAGTCCCCTGCACTCCCTAATGAGAGTCATACCCTGCATCACTGCCTGCATCCGCTGACTCCGAGTCCTCACCTCGTTCATCCTCCGGTAGCTCCTCATCCCTTGCGGGCTCCTATGCCCGACCCCTATCCGCCAAGATATCCACCCGAATCACGATCGACTGGAACTCCCGTGGCGCCCTCAAACAATTCTGGATCACCTTAGGATCCACGTCCTACCACCCGTCATCGGTCACTCCAACCAGCAACCGATCTAGAAGCGTCCATACGGCCTCCAGAGTCCCCTCCGCGTCCCGTCGACGCACCTCCCCTCAGCCTGGTAGGGCTGGTACCGCCACATGCCCCCTACACGCTACATGTCCTGGTGGTGGTCTCGGACCAACATCTGTAGATCACACATCAGTCAGTAACAGTATATCAAAACACCTATCATACACAAATCTTTACATCCATAACATGCAAGTAAATCAATACGTACAATCTAGTCCCCATGCCTGCCCTGGCGACCGTGGTGCCTCTGGATCCCCGGTGTAGTCCATATCTTTGTATGGATAGTCATCCAGTGTCAGCGGCATCTGCAGCCACTGAAGGTAAAGCTCCTAGGTAAAGTATCTACCCACCTCACAGCCACCCCGGTGGTGCATCATCTCTCCCCACCACACCATGCGCGGCTCCCTCAGTCCTCCTACCCTGACTGGCACTCGCGGCCGCAGTGTAGGTACTCGCTCCATGAAGAAGAAACACAGAAAGGATCCATAACAGAATGCCTTGCCAAATTCCTTCACCAATGTCAGCTACCACTGAACACAAGTGAGGAACATCTGGCCCCAAGCATAATAAACCCCATCCAGTACCCGCTCCACTAGCTGCATCTGGCCCCCGGACACCTTCACAGGTGATTGGGACCCCAAAACTCGAACCACACATGTCGCAATATCCTGTACTGCTGGATCTTGCAAGTCCACCACCCGGAGTGCATTCCTCTACACCCTAGCCTCTGGAACACAGTACCGCTCCAGCATATCCTCCATATCCACATCTGTGGATACTCATGGCTATGTATCTGCCACTCTACCCAGACATGGCAACCCCGTCAGAAAGTATACATCTACGAGGGTGAGATCCACCCTCTCCCCCTGCACCCTGAATGCCTGAATGTCTGGCTCCCAAAAGCTCACTAGCCGGTTTAGCAGCAGCGCTGCTGAATGCATCATAGGTACCTATGCGAACTTCAGCAGTCTGCACAATCCCAACATCGACCACACATGCCAATCCCCCCGGATGATAGCCACTATCTAATCCGGGACATTTCGCTCTCGCCAAAGCACCAATAGCATCTTGTCAATCACACAAGGCAAACTCATCAGACTCATGTCAAAGAAGTAACCCTGCCCCCCCCGGGGGAACCCTAACAGCTTGATCCCAATCGTAGCTTTAGGGCCCCTTGCCGCAGTTTCCGACCGTGGCTATCAGGGCTACAGTCGCGGTCCAAAACCGCGCCTGTAGGAGCTGAACTCGCGGTACCGAACCGCGTGTCCAGCCTCGGAACGCGCGGTACCAGACCGCATATTCCGACCCACACCCCGCGGTCCCCAGTCGCGTGATCCACCCTGGAACCTGCGGTCTCCGACCGCGGATCCATCCTACAAACCCGCGGTCCACCCCGCGTGGACCGTACAAATACTCCCCCGGGACCCACTACCCCCCCCGAACCCAATGAAAATGCAGGTATGAGTTTGTCGGAATACCTGTAACTCCTGGATCTAAAAACGGTCAGTCGAATCGTCTAGAAATGCCAACTCAGCTCTGGTCCACTCTGCTCACTAGTCAAAGTCAACAAGTCCAAATGACACTTGTCATGTTGGACGCACTCACTATTTATAGTCCGTTGACTTTTTCTTGTTTTGGCCACTCTGCACCCGTACGGAGTCCATTTTTCAAACTGTTTCCACCACTGGAATCAGCACGACGAGACCGTCATGATGGTCCAATTGTTCTTTTATTTTTTCCACATCATTTTTTGATCATTTTTTAGACGCCACTAGTCGCCTCGGTTTGTGTGCTACTTCGGCTGCTCTCCGTTTTTAATATATTTCATATCAACGGATTCATTTTTCTGAGCCCGTGATGATGCTTGAGATCATTTCTCGCTCTTACCCCCAGATGTTTTGGGTATTTTTTCCCAAACGCCGCCCGTTGCCTCAATTTGCATGCCACATCGACCGTTATCCATTTTTGACACTTTTTATATCGCTGGATTCATTTTTTCGAGCTCGTGATGATGCTTGAGATAATTTCTCTCTCTCACCTGGTACAGTTTCAACATTGTGTCCCGACACCTTGCTGCCTCGATTTGCGTGCCACATCGACCGCCATCGGATTGTTCCACATTTTTACATGAGCCATTCAGTCCTGTCATACCGCAATTACTTTGTTGTTTTTCCACCATTCATTATCCCGCAAGGAGGCCCACCAGTGTTCCCCCCTATCCTCGTTCTTGGTCATCATTAATGTTCCTTGATTGATCACTTCTGCCTTGCCTGACCATTCCTTTTGTTCGGTATAATTTTATCCCTTTTTCGAGCCGGACAAGTCCTTTATGAAAAAGGCACTTAGGGAGTTTTTGTTAAGCTCTTTTCTGACTCCTAAAACAATGAAAAGATCGCCGAGCAATCTTGCTTCCTTTCATGCTTGTTAAAGTACCTGAAAGGGTGTCTATCTGGTATAAGTTTAACCCTTTTCCGGACCTGGTAGACTAATTACGAAAAAGGAATACTCTAGTCACACCGGCTAGAAGAGTTCTTCATTGCATCCTTTTATGCTTCTTCGGGCCTTGGAGACTAACACACGAAAAAGCAACCCCCTGGAGTCTTCTTATCGCTTTCAGACTCTCTAAAATTGAAAGCAACCACGAGCATGAACTGTCGTGGGCTCGTACAAATCCACATGACAGTACCATTCCATTATTTCAGAGTCTTCTTATCGCTTTCAGACTCCTTAAAACTGAAAGCAACCACGAGCATGAACTATCCTGGGCTCGTATAAATCCACACGACAGTACCGTTATACACACACTTCTTCTAGTTCCTCAGACCATGAAGAAGTCCCCCCGTGCCTCTTGGCACTATGATCGATCATCTCGGCAGCACCCCCAATCAGGTCGCCTTTGTTCAGAGTATTCTACAGTCTCCTGCCATTTTACACCAGCTTGAGTATCACTCATCCCAGTCACTATCCTTGATCCATTACAGCTATGATCCATTTCCCACCAGTCAGTTTCATATGCTACCCGATCATCCCCGCCATCATACTCTAAACAAAGGAAGTTTGAGTCCACCCACTCCACTTTCCCAGTTATCCCCCACAGTATGACAGTCCTACCATCAGTACTCTCACACTTCAGTTCACCACCTCACGCTCCTATCAAGGACACATCATTGCCTTGCTAGTTGCAAGTCTCCCTCTGTCGACGACAGCCACTCTATTCCAGAGGATAGACCCAGAGGTCCCTGCGCCTTAGACCCATCACCATCAGTGGTGAGTGCCTACAGACCATTTTGAGAGGAGTCATCATTTCCTCTCTGAGTGGTTGTTTCTCACATGCTCGACTTCAACACCTTGATCGCATCGTTGAGAATCGCGTAGGGTTTATATCCCTTCAGTTATTGGTCGAAGACCCCAGATTTCCCCCGACTCTAGCACATTAGTGAGTCACTTCGGAATGCCCAGTTATATGTTCCCGTGGATGTCCGGGTTGCGTTGGCGATTGTATTTGAAGCCTTCCAGTTATATGCTTCCTTCAGTACCCAGTTCAGTTCCAGTTCAGTGTACCATTGAGAGTATGACTCCCCGTCACTATGATCCAGCAGCTCATCAGGTCCTTTGGTACCCCACTCAGTAGGACTGTTGTTATTCCAGTGTATCAGTTCTTCAGCTCAGACATGGTCATCCCAACAGTATGTCCCAGATTTGTGTCCCCTCCGGACCCTTATGATGTACACAGTGGTTCTCTATGTATCTTACAGGTCCCCCTTTTCGGGCCTCACAGTTATTTTTTATGTATCTTGATACGAGCATGGGTATGCCTACCTCGTTCATATATTGAGATTCTTCCTCATTCCTTATTTGAGGCCATGTATATTTCAGGTCCCATATTTTGGACCCCATTGTTATTATTATTCTATATCTTGATACGAGCATGGGAATGCCCGCTTCGTCCATATGTTCAGATTATTCCTTATTCATTATTGAGGTCATGTACTTTCATTTTTTGCAATTTGTTCAGGACTATTGTTCCGGGCTCTAGTTCGTTTCTTCTCTTCTCCACACCCCAGGAAAACCATAAAAGACTTATGATGTCTATCGTCCATACGATGAGATCCTTCCCTCACACATCAGGGGGCAATCTGTTAACACCCAAACAGTGCTCACTACTTCATCTACCCCTTTACATGACTCATTTTTCCATATTTCCTACCATATTTACCTCCAGAACCTTAAAATACCATTAAAAAGCCTCCAAAAGGCCCAAAAAAGCCTCCAAAAGGCTAAAATACCCCTTTTCCCCCCAAAATTATCCAAAATTCCTCCAAAATAGCAAAAACCCTCTAAAAAGGGAATAAAAAATATAAAAGAAAAGAGGAAAAAGAGGAAAAAAGGAGGAAAAAACCCTATACAGCTGACCTAAACCATATGGTTCCCAAAACCATGGACCAGCACTCCACCACTAAAAACCTATAAATAGGTGATGGAGACCCCTAATTTCATATCCACACTCAAATACACCCTTACTCTGCCAAAATCACTCTTGAACCCTAGCTCACCCTTGAGCTACTTTCACCCTTGAGTTCCCCTTTGGCCCATTTCCAACCCTTTGGAGAAAGAGAAGGAGCAAAGCTTGAGTTTGGAGCAACCCTCTTGGACTATTGCAAGAACTTCACCAACCTATACAACTAAGGTAAAATTTTAATACAAAAAAGAAAGATCTTCACCATATTTCCATGTTTTGTTATGTTTGTTAATGCTCATGCTATGTTAAAATTCATATTGTTTTAGTACTTTAATTTACTGTTTATTGAACTGCTACTAAGGAGTCCCTTCTCCTTAGTAGGTGCTCATTTTCACAAGCTGGGGTGAAAACCCTAGCTACAAACATGCACCAGAAATAAGTCAAGATTACACTGGCCAAATATTACGCACACAGGAAAACAGGAAAAAATATGTGGATCAACAAACTAGCTTTATTCAACTGTCAATCTGGAATTACCATAGGTGATCTCTGGGATTCCCCCTTTACAATGAGCCTTGAACATCACTTTATAAGCTCCAATTGACCTAAGTCAAGGTGCCCTCTCTGAGTGCATGTGCAAGCTCTTTTAACCTAGTAAACTCAAGCCCAACTACTGGTCACTTTCTGTTCAGTGTTTTACTAACACTGAATAAAACCTAACCTGCCAATACTCCACTTGATCTTGGAAATAGCATCAAGATAGAAGTGCCAATACTCCCTTTGTCCAAACTGCATGTATATAATAATAATTGTGGCGTGTAATTACAACCTATTTGTAGTTTGACTGCTATTCCAATTTAAATCTTGAGGTCTTAATCATCCTTCATAAGTTGGACGCACCTATTCTTGTATGAGTTTATCCATGAGTTCAAACATACATCTTGATCTTCTCTCCAAAAGAATTATGTAATCATCAGTTCGTTATGGTCTAACTGCTGGGCCATTTATGTCATGCAAGTGCCCCATATCTTGACCATTGATTGCTATGCCTTAACCACTGTGATAACTCACGTGCGTGCATACATAAGTCATATTTGTAAGGAATTGATATTGAACTCATTGTTTTGACTTCAAACTGCTGTCTTTTAGATGGCAACTGTTGCTTTCTTTTATACCTTTCTACCAGTAATCAACTAACACTTATTGACCAGGGCACACCTCGTACACCTTGTTCAACTGTTTCGTGAGTATGCATACATCAAGAACTCCACATAACTACCTAGAAGAAGAAGTCACATGCATTTATACTTTCAGAAAGCTAATTTAGAAATTAAAACTAGCACACATGTCCACCATAGAGCAATTCTAATTAAAGTTTCGGTCTTGGTATAAGTAGTGTGTATGTCATTTCATCATTTAAACTGCTGTCTGCATGCACAACATACCGACAAATGCTACTTAAAGGTCTGCATGCACAACATACTGACAAATGCTACTTAAAGTCCACGTATAACTGGGGAAAATATGTAGTTGGCTCCAACTGTGACCTCCGCCTGTGCAATTATTGATGAATGTTATAAGTGTTCCTAGAGAATTATGAACATGGATATGTACAATTCCTTATATTTATTATCACTTTGTTTTATGTGATGAATTCATTTGCATGACTTGAGTATATCAGAAGCTCTTCTTGAGGTCCCATGAATGAACTTGAAAACTTGTTGCATTCATTTAATTTGAAAGAGTAGTTATAGTTTGAAAGAACTCTCTCCTTACCTTAGCTAGCATTCATTGAAAGGAAAGGCTTATTTTATTCATATGCATTTGCATGGTTTGAGTCAGTCATCACACCACGAGTTTCACTTCCATCACACGATTGAGTAATACAACCACTAAAATTTACACCCCCTAACTAAACACACCATAACCTCACTTGAGGAAATCAAAATAATTTGGTAGTTAGGTAGGACACAGGGGATAGGCATCCAAATAATTCCCCCTTGTCATTATCATCTGAGACATAGTTGTTGTCCTCTAGGGAACCAAAATCCTCTAGTATTTGTTGACACGGTCATACACTAGTTTGTGGAGGGGCCTCCTGTTGTTTCAGGGGTTAAACCGCCGCGAGATCGAGAACCGGACGGACTATGTGGAATGTCGCACTCCACTTAGCCCTAAGGCAACATCGATCATTGTCTTCCTTGTATTCTCCGGCCACCATACTGGTGATACAAGGGTGATAAGGCAGAAGTGCCGAAAACCTTTTCCGACGTGTCATGAACGAGGTGGCTTAGTGACTTTTCTACTATGGCTCTTTTACCCAGGATCCCTTTCGATAGAGGGATATCCTTCAAATTTGGTCTCTCACTTTGTATTGTTCGACTTGGATTTCATCACCTTGCGAAGGATACGATTTGTCGACGTCTCCAGCTCCTAGTTAGGAAGTTTGCTTGCATTTTCACCTTTTTAGAGGGTCTTTTTCTTTTTAGTGCTACTTGTTGACATTCTTGCCACTTTTGTTTCAGCTCGCTTACTGTAACATCGGTCCCAGTATAGTTTTTTGAGCTTGTTTTTTTGGCCTGCGAGCCTTGTCTTTTCATAGCTCCCCTTCTGCACGCTCGGTTGCTTTAGGGTTTTTGAGTTCATACACAGTAGTTACCAATACTTATTTGATGATGTGTGATGTCCTCTTCTCCTAGGTCTTCGAGATGGTTGAGTTAGATGGTCTTCTGAAGGTACTGAACACCCCTTCATGGAGCCACTAACGCTTGACAGTAGGAGTAGTCTAGAGGACCACGTGATCACATCACCTGTGTGGACTTTTCCGTTTACTGTGATGATGGTCTTTCAAGTTATATGGAACAATGGTACATTTGAGAGAGAGATGAATGGTTGTACCCCACCTTGGTCGATTGTCTTATGGTCCTTTCATTTTGTCGATAATATTTTTGTGGTACCTTGCCTTTTACCTTTTGGGTGTTTTACTGATATTGGGATATCATTTGATTTGTACCACCTTTTATGTTTTAGTTCTTGTGGGTACTATGGTAGTTTGTCCACATTTGAGGTACACCCACTTTCTCCAAATTGTTATGTGTCTTTATACCCACTTCGTACCACCCTCCCGACCTTAGTTTGGAAGATTGCATGCTATCATACCTTTTGGTGGTACTATTTGAGTTTCAAGAGGTAGTTACAAGGAGCTATTGCATATATGAGGTAGTTACAAGGAGATATTGCATATATTGTTTTGGACCTCCTTTTATGTTTTTGGTCTTGTGGTTATAACTATGGTAGTTTGTCCATGTTTGAGGTAGTGTACACCCCCTTAGTCCCAAGGGTTGTGAGTCTTTATACCCATTCTTTTTTTTTTACTTGTACCTTACTGGATACCACCCTCTTGACCTTAGTTTGGAAGATTGCATGCTATCATACCTTTTGGTGGTACTATTTGAGTTTCAAGAGGTAGTTACAAGGAGCTATTGCATATATGAGGTAGTTACAAGGAGATATTGCATATATTGATTTGGACCGCCTTTTATGTTTTTGGTCTTGTGGTCATAACTATGGTAGTTTGTCCACCTTTGAGGTAGTGTACACCCCCTTAGTCCCAAGGGTTGTGAGTCTTTATACCCATTTTTTTTTTTTTACTTGTACCTTACTGGTTGGTCTTTGTACTGAGCCTTTTTACTGTCACTGAATTTCTTTGATTGACCGTACCATAGCCCAGTCATCTCTCTCTCTCTGGTTTGTACTAGCCCTATCATAGGGTCACTTGGTTCCTAGAGTTGACTGGCCTCTAAGAGGCACAGTCATTTCTGAAAGTAACTCTTCTGAGTATATTACAGGAAACGTCTACACTAAGGTAATCAAATATGTGGTAAATAGTTTTCGTTAAGTATCCAGGACTTGTAGCATTAGAGGAGATCTTGTAACGTGTATGTGTAGTGTTTCATGTGTGCTACATGTGTGTTACGTGTGTGATGTAGCATTAAATCAAATAGTAAAAAACAACTCATAAATATTGCATGACTTTCTACTCTTAAGAAAGATAAATAGGTTGTCTTCCGATCATCACTCGAATGCCTACATGTTGACAAAGGGAATGAGGATCAAGTAAAATTATAAAAGGAGATACACATCAACTTTTAAGAGGCTCTATGCCTTGCGGTCGAATCTAAACTTTTTTCCAATGGTGCAGGTAGAACCAAATAGGTATTTGTTTGATCTGTCTTCCTTGAGCGAGGAGAGTTTAGGAAGGCTAGAGGAAAGTGAGACATCCAGTAGGTCTAGAAGAATTGTATCAACTAGATGTCAAAAAACCAAAAGAAGATTCCATAGATGCAATGAATTTTTTCACAGTCAAGGGGGGGCATGTTCCTATGGTGATGAGACAAAAGACGATGAAGAGGTTCCCTTGAGGTACATACATTTAGTGAAACAATGGGTACCGAAGGATCTTCCTCCACCGAACACTGATTTTTGTGTGAACGAGAGGAGATATAGAATTGCACCGTCATCGATACATGGTTTCAGGTTGTTTTCCATGGATTGCATCTTGGTCGGTTATGGGACATGTACAGAATTGATGGAGTATGTTGGACCCATATACAACTACAACGATTGGATGCGCCTTGTCTGATATACAAAAAGTATGCATAGCTATGGATTGTCAACAAACTATTTACAATTGAAAGACAAAAATCAAAATAAAGGAGGAACGTTGTACATGGATGGAAGGCCAAAGGCCACAGGGAATATTGTGGGGTTTATAAACAGTACACAACCGGGGTCTACAATTAACCAACCAAACTGCGAATTTGAGGGGCATGAAGGAAACCGTGTTTTTGTAGTTGCTATTAAAACAATATCTGCAGGGGACGAGTTGCTTATTAATTACCCTGTCAACCGAGTAGATACAAACAAGGTTACTATATAACATTTTACCCAACCTTTTAGTAATAAATTAAACATCATAAGGATTTTTTGTTAGTTTATTTCGTTTAAATTTCCCACATTTACTTCGCAGGCCAGTGATCGGGATAAATCCCTTCCAACAAATGGTCGGAGGAGAACTTCTTCCTCGACGGAGCAGGTATACATCTTTCTAATAGTACAAATATAATAAGAGAAAAGAGTTTTTATTTGCTTTGTTTTTCCATTATTAATAACTTGGTTTGTTTTATATAATGAAATTTATATTTGATGCAGAACATTGATCGGGAAATACACCCATCAAATGTTGATCAGACGACAACACCCTCGGGGCAACAGGTAGACCTGATTTGAATTGTACAATTAAAATATGTCAAAATGTTTTAGCATTATATTAATGTTTCAATGAATATTTTGGTTTCGTTTACGTAATTTTTTAGTCTATGTTTTTTATGTAGGCTGGTTCCGTAAGGTCGGCCACACCAGGGTCCGCGCAATGGGTATACATCTTTGTAATATTAAAAATATAATATGAATAATAATTTTTTTGATGTGTTTTCTCATGAATAGTTTTGGAATCGTTTAGGTGACTTTCACTATGTTTTTTTATTAGGGTGTTGTTAGGGGAAGCTCCCAGATATTAGAGGATCGGGGCAAGTCTCCTATGACCATTGATCCAATGAGTGGATCGCGATCCTTGAGTTCACAGTTATAATTCATTTCAGTTGTACCAATATAATACGTAGCATAATGTTAATTTTGTTATGTATTTTTTGTGTGATATACTAGTTTCGTTGTGATAATGTAAACCGTGTTGTAATTTTATGAAACTATCATGATAGATGTGTTATATACGTTAATATAAAATTTGGAATCTATCAGGAGAGAACTCAGTAGTGCTTTATATATGTCTGTTGCAACCCACTAGTGAATCGCAGTATGAATCAGCATCGCAAGATTTTCCATTAGACCCTGAAGTGGCAGAGGTGCTTCACGATTGCAAAAAAATTGGTGAAGCCGCACACCCGCTAAAGATGGCAGAGAAATTGTTGAATAGATATACTACGGAAATCCTTTCTCTAGTAATCCAGGTTCCGCAGACAAGCGCAATTAAAGAAAGGATTTCATTGTTGGAACATAGATCTAATAACTTGCGAGTAAGTTGAGGAATCTTGAATCATAGAATAATTCGTTTAAATATTTATAATGTTCTCTTTTATATGAGAGTATTGAATGTATAAGACGTGGTGTGTATTTAGATAATTATAAGGGACCACACAATATTGGTGAAGGTGGTGTTGGCCCCAGTGAGGCTCGTGGAGAGACTTCGCATCACGACCAAACGACTCCACGTAGTTCGAACCCTTCACCATTGTTGTCGACCGAACAGTCGGAAACACGTTCTGAAACACCATGGACCCCCACTATGAGTGCAACAACCACTACTGACCAACACACAACGGATCCTCCACAAGAAGGGGTCGACACCGAATCCCCTATCAATTTTGATGTCGAACAAGCTACATTTCCAAGATCTTCCCGTGTCAAAAGCACGGGAACACTGGAGATAATATTTTTGGTGGACGAAGATCTCGTCCCAATAAAGATACCGACGATCCCAGGTAATTAATCATAGTTGATCAGGTTAATTAGTGTTTATAATTTCATTGTAATATATCAATAAAACATTTTTTATCAACTATTTATGATCATGGCATGATCATTGTGCAGGAAACAATGTTTTCTATAAACATATGAATGACTTTTGCTTGGAGATATTCGGGCCCACCATCCAATCAAGGTGGGATAGACAACTGAAACATTTAAAATATGAACTCACTAATCGGTTGGTTGGCCTGTTCGGGGAGAAAACCTTCAGTCATGCCAATGTCTTGAAAAAGGCTTGTCAACATCTGAAGGTTGTCCAAGACCAATATAGGACACACCTCGAAAGAAACCATAGGTATGAGCGCCCACCAATGATTCCAGCAATGGAGTGGAGAGCTCTAGTGGAAGATGGAAAGGAGAAGGCTCTGAGAAGAGAAGGCAAGCTAACACCAGGCACAGGGAGGTATGTAATACTTTTCGCAATGTAATTCTAAACCTTATTATCCTTGATTTCTATATCGAACTTGGAACATCTAACGTATTTCAACACTTGCATAGGCTACCAGACACATCAAAGGCCACAAAGGAAAGACTAGAAAAAGTAGGTCAGCACAAGCTTGGCCCTGGTGGTTATTTGAATTTGGCGGCACGGTTTGTAAGTTTCGAGAAACCAATAATGAATAAAAATAATAAATTGAAAATTATTTTTCATTTTATTGCACCATAAAATGTTAATTAACAATGATAAGCAAATATGTAGGCCGATCGATTCAATGAAGTACCCACAGAGGAAGACATGAAGCTTGGATTCCAGGAAGGCTTTGGAGCTGTTGTTGAACATAGAAGAAGCTTATCTGGGCAGACACAGTCTTGTGGTACCAATCCATCCGGTGCATAGGTATATAGAATCTATATAGTTTAATGAAGATTTGTCACTTGTGGAATATTTTCGTTCCAAATAATTGATGTAAAATATTGACTCTGTTTTTAACAGGAAAGTAATGATCCCATTAGTGTCGAGGAGGGACAACAACAAATCGATGATCAAGCTTCAAATCCCGGTAATGAATTTATTCATATGCTACAATTTTATGTATAGCATTGCAAATGGTGACCATTAATTTTAGTTCATCGTATTTCAACTGCAAAGCATGTAGAGGGTGAAACTGTACAAGTTGAGACTGGACAAGAACATCAACAACATGATTTGGTCACACCTGGTAAAAAAAACACCTTCGTAATGAATTGTTTTAAATGAAAAACTTGTCATTACAATAGAAAAATATAACGATGTAACATTTTCACATCGTTGCAGCAAATCTGAACCCCTTGCCGCAAAATCTAGGTCTAGAACAACAATCAGCTAGGATATTGCAAACATCACCAAAAGCGCCTGCTAAAGAACCAAGAACTGGAAGAAAAAGTGCAGATGATGTAGATGGTCCTCTCATAGATTATATACCACTGAAGAGAAGAAAAACTTATAAAAAGAAGGATGGGAAAAACAACATCTAAATATTTTCGATAACAATATATCCTCCACTATTTTTGGTCTAATGAATGAATGAATGGTTTAATGAATGTTCTAATGTTTTAATGATTCAGTGTAGTAAACTATTACCTTCATTGAATTTCAACTTTTATTGAATGAATGTGTTGACTGAATGATTAATGAATGGTGTATTGAATGTAACTTATATTGAATGAATGTGTTGATCGAATGAAACGATGGTTTAGTGAATGTTAGCATTTATTGAATGAATAATGGCTGAAAGTTCATGATGAAATATGGATGAATTTGCACATATTTGTTTTTTTCAAGTACATGCATTGGGTATGGGGAATTGAGAGTGATGTGAGGGGGGAGGGGCATAAGAGCTTCCACCTTCACGTGGTTGGCCCTGTTCAGTAGAGAATATGAAATTATTCTCGAAACAGAGAGGAGCTCAATGAATATTCTGACAACGGTGACGATTCATTCTATATTTACGTTTCCCTTAAGCTGCAATATGGCAAACTCATAGTTCACTATCAAGATTTCTTTGATCGTCAACTTTGTTAGACAAACCTTAATAGTGAACTATGAGTTTGTCATTTGCAGTCGAAGGGAAATGTAATACCATGAATCATCAACCATTGTCAGGCTTAAACTGAAGACCATGGAAACTCATTGGATGGCAGAAATTCATTGAATGGTTTAATGAATTTTCTAATGTTTTAATGATTCAGTGTAGTAAACTGTTACCTTTATTGAATTTCAGCTTTTATTGAATGAATGTGTTGACTGAATGATTAATGAATGGTTTATTGAATGTTATCTTTTATTGAATGAATGTGTGTATCGACAGAAACAATGGTTTAGTGAATGTTAGCATTTATTGAATGAATAATGGATGAAAGTTCATGATAAAATATGGATGAATTTGCACATATTTGTTTTTTTCGAGTGCATGCATTGGGTATGGGGAATTAAGAGTGATGTGAGGGGGGGGAGGGGCCATAAGAGCTTCCACCTTCACATGGTTGGCCCTGTTCAGTAGAGAATATGAAATTATTCTCGAAACAGAGAGGAGCTCAATGAATGGCTATGATGCTGGCTTTCTACAACCCAAAACCCTAACTACGTGCAATCTCAAAATTAATGACTACCAACCACCTACTGGTTCTTATTTAATAAAAATGAGTCTTTTACATTAAGTAACTACCCATTAATTATCTAATGAGCCTTATTCAAAGAATATGATCTCATACATGAATATACAAACTCCTCAATATACTAAATTAGAGAAGTTAGGTAAGAGTACCTTGACACAATGGAAGCACACTACCATATCTTTGTGAGAAATATGCCACAATGTTACATAACTTCCCAGTCCTTTTATTCTGCTACGTGGAAAGCCTGTAGTCCATAAAGTAAGTTCCATAGACACTAGCACTTGAGACTTAGAGTACAGTTTTTTGTGCCACCTTAATAGGCACCCAGTAGCCTGTAGGTCCACTTGAATAATGATTGACTCCACCGCTTAATACAATGACTCTAATACAATGGCTTTATTACAACGACTCTATTCCCTTAGGCTACTCTGCTACTAATACAATGGGAAGAGCATAATGGGGTTCTCAGTTATATATATATGTAATTATTCTACATATTTCCACAATAGAGATAGAATATATTGATTTCCTGCAGTATGATAAATTTTATTTGAAAAATGCTATTTTTTTTTAAATGTAATGGGTAGTCGCTTAACCGACGCTCTAATCCGACGAAAGTATGTTAATATCCGACGGTTTTGCAATACTATTGATGGCTCGAAACGTCGGTTTCCTTTTTTTTGTATGGCATACACGTCGCTTAACCGACGACCCAATCCGACGACCGTATGGTAATATCTGACGATTTTGCAATATGACCGACAGCTCGGAACGTCGGATTCCATTTTTTTTGTATGGCATACACGTCGCTTAACCGACGACATAACCTGACATTTTTATGGCAAATACATTGCTTAACCGATGACTAAACCGACACATAATCGATGGGGAAAGATGGTAATCCGACTACCTGTGAAGCTGGAGGAAGTCGGTTAACCGACGTGTTTTCTAGTCGAATATCCGACGTCTTGAACTACGCTGGATTTTAGTTGATATCCCACCAACGATAAAAAAAGACTGGAATTGTCGGATAGTCGACCATAAATTGTAGCAAATTCGACTTTTTAGCCGTCGGATTTTGGGTCAAAAAAACTTAGTGATTTAGATGAAGCAGTTAACAAAGATGTATATATGCTTAATATTTATTCATCATATTTTATGGTTTGTGAATAAGTACGTTGTTTTGATTTGTAAATTAAAGCCATGGTTGTATATTTGACTAAAAATATTTCATATATGTATCAATATATAATCATTGATTTAGATTTTATTAATGTACATTTATAATAACATAATTCTGCGTTAATCTAATTTATATAACTAATATGAATCTATAATATTTTAGAAATTATATATATTCATTGACAAACTCAAACATGAATATTTGATATCTTAAATCTTTAATAGTTTTGAAATTATTATTCAATACAAAAATATTTTAATGTTATTAAATAAAAAAATTAAAAATAATAATATTAACAAAGTAATAAAACAATCCTTTAAATATAATAACATTAACAAAGTAATAAAACGTCAATAATTAATTGAATAAATTTACAATCATTTATATATAATTAATTTGATTAATATATATTAATAGTTAATCCAATTTATATAAATTTACTCTTCAATATAAAAAAATATTTTTGACAACTTAAATGCTAATATGATAAAGAAATAGTTGGAAATGTAACATGTGTCTTCCCCTTCATTAATCAATTAATAATAATTTATATTTTACAATAAAAAATAGCTCAAATATTTCATAACATTTAAAAACATGCAAAGGGGCAATGTGCATGATAATTTTAAACAACATCATTATCATTATCAGCATCTAACATAAACATACCATCATTATCATTGTCACCATCTAACAAACATAAAAATAAACACCATCATACTATCATTAACATAAAGCTAATAAAAATAATCATGAATGTGCTATCATAAACATTACGTTACATATTCATCTAGCATATACATATTACAGATTTAAACATCATCTAACACACATATGATCTAACAATAACATGTAACAAAATACAAGTTCCATTTTCTAACATAACCATCAGAAACATCTAATGAATATTATCGAACCTGACCTAACATACACAAGTGACAACATGACCATCAACATATGCAAAATGGAAAATGATGTGTGTGTGTGTCTATATATATATATATATATATATATATATAGATAAACAATAACATCAAACTGGTGATAAAGTCAAATATACATGTCTAGTCCACCCCCGGAACCATATCATCATCGCTACCTATCGACCCACTAGATGTATCAGCACCTCTAGCAGTAGAGCCAGAGGCACGATCAATAGCTTTGCTAGGAAATAAACTAGCATGTAGATCAGTAAAAAATACATCTCTATGAATTTGGATCATCTCACCCAATCTGAGCATCCTCTCCAAAGATGATGGGACTAGTGGATGAGGATAATGTGGAGTTGATGGATCTATAGTGGTTGTTTGGTCAGATCGGTATAATGGATCGGAATTTGGATCGGTCAAAGGAGGTGGAGGTGAAGGAGGAGGAGGTGGATGAGATGTCTCAGATGATAAAGGATGATCAAGAGAAGGTGGATGAGATGTCGGATGTGGAGTAGGAGTTGGAGGAGGAGGAGGAGGTGCACGAGATGTGGAGGCTATATCAACAGTCAAAGGAAAAGGTGGAGTAGTATATGTTGAAGCTGATGGAGGAGTGGGTGGAGGTGGAGAAGGAGGTTGATGGCCATCCCTCCTAGAAACCAACTAAATGTGTGCACCAACAACATGATGCATCATCAACCTCATATGACGAGGAAGAATCCCCCATATATCTACAAGTTGAGGCTATCGAGGAATGTCGTGCACCCGCACAGGCTGAACACCCACATCTTCCAAAAATGTGGCCAACATGTCTACCACATCCTACAGATACCTATCCTACGGCCTATGTGGATGGTGGCCAGGAAGTCTACCATACAACTATGGTTCGATCTTATCGTGCTCCTCCATATCCTCATCCTCATGAACAGGAGGAGGCATCCCAACCTCAGCATCAAATGTGCCAATGTCTACAAAATATATAGTACACAAGAATCATAATTAGACAATTTCATTAAAAAAATTAATATTTATAATATTTCATTTGCATTAAGTATAAAGAGAATGAAATGAAACTAGAGTAATTTAAACATAACAATAATATTACCTCTCTCATCAGGTGGCTCATCCAGTGTGAAGAAGATATCGGGACACCCTCTCTAGTCCAAGCTGGCATATGGATATGGCACCATCACTAGTGCATGGTCCTCCTCACTGCCCAACATCTCCAACACATATGAGGTGATATTATCTAGGAACTCATGATACCCCCTCTTGGGCATCATCTTCCCCCACATGTGCATATGCACCTCGGTCATTGGCCTAGGAGGTAGGCACTCAAATGATGGCTTGGTGGTCGTAAACCTCTCAAAAATAAACAAAAAATATCTAAACTGAAAGGGAAGTTGGACCTCCCATCAATGACTGCATGACATCTATCCAAAGGATAACAAAACCACCACAAAAAATGGCATACCACCTAATGCATCTAGGTCTCTGCACTAAAGAGTCAACAAAATACAATAGATGGATACTAATGTGTTTCCCATCACTAGTGGAGTGCAACAACGTCGTAAGAAAAAGAGAGAGGCACCTAACCTGCTCTTGACCAAAATCAAAGATCCTAAGCTTCCCATTGCTCACCTAAAAATCATATGGATGGACGACCGCATCACCAATATATCTCAGAGAGTAATCTAGTTGAATCTCTATTGTAGCACCAACTAGGAAATTGGGGAACTGAGGTAAATCCTCCCCTCTCCTAGATATCCCAGTGATGAAATAAATATCCTCCTCGGTGGGATGGAACCACTGACCGACACCAACATGAAATGCATGACTATGATGATCCCAACGTCGCATGAACTGACATAATAATGAAGAGTTACCCTTAAGGGATGTAGCCTCCTTATAAAACTTCAGGAGGCCAACAATCCTCAAGACCTCTAGTATGAGAAATAATGGGGTGAGGGTACAAATCCCTCTCTCTCTCCCTAACCTCCCACTGTTTAACCATGTTGTACTGCTCCAACTGTGCATGCTCCTATTGAGCAGCTTGTCGCCACTCACGTATTTGTTTCACATATTTTATACAATTAAAATCCTATTTAATAACATCAATAATAATTTTTTCTACAAAAAAATAAATTTTTACTATCGGTGCACCTAAATAACCTATGTGCACTACACACGGTTCTTAAGTTAACAAATTGCACTGCTAATGGTGCTCTTCAATAAGAAAACTATACCAATACTATATTTTAATATATTAAAAATTTATTTAAATGGTGTGCCAAATATATGATGCACCAGAATATTTTATAAATGTGTTGAACGGTGCACTTAAATCATGTTAGTGCACTGGTGCATCAAATGACCAAAACACAACGTCGTTTCTTATATTTAACGATTTTATAAAAATCTAATGATGTTGCACCCATATCACATCAGAGAACCGACACGGGTGTACTAACGTGACATGGGCGCACTATCATTAGATTTTTATAAAATCGTTAAATCTAACGGTGTGTTTAGATATTTACATCACAGTACATGTCATCCAAACATGTGCACCATAAATGGTATGCTTGAATGATGGAATTGCACTGCAATTTATTATATTTTAAATTTTTATATTAAATTGTTGATGGTGCACCTATTTCACATCAGAGAACTGGTACCGGTGCAATGATGTGACCAATGAGCACCGTTAGTTATCTATTCTATTCATTTGTTGGTGCATTTACTTAAACCAAACGCTCCATTGTTTAATAGTTTTTGGTTTGGAATTAAAATATATTCATGGTGCGCCTATGGCACGTAAGAGCACCACCATTAGTGTAGTGACATTCCCTAGGCGCACTGTACAATTTAATTGTTCATTTATAAGGTATTGTTAATCGGTGCATTAGATATATTTAAGTGCACTAGATAACTGGTGCTCCAAAATAGTGAATGCAACGATTACCATTTTTACGTTTTATATAAATTTTATGGTGTAGCGGTGCGTTTATTTTTGGTGCACCTATGGCACATCAGAGCACAAATCCCAGTGCAGTGACATGCCATAGGAGAACCATAAAATTTAATTGTTCTTTTATAAGGTATTGTTAATCTGTAGCACCCCTCCTTTAGGTTCCTCCTGAACTGAACCTGAAACTCAACTACTTGATACAAAAGAGATTAAAAAGCATAATGACTGGATAAATAAACTAAATAAATGAATAACTTAGCAAATTAAAACAAACCATAACCTGTCACCATCTTGTCCACTGTTGTCCGCGTGTTCCTTAGGGTCCCTCCAGCAAAGCTCGTTTAACCATAGGCGAAGCAACCGTTAGCTTTGCCACCCAACCATAGGCTCATGCTTTCAGTCACATGGCCACCGCTGAACTTCGGGTCATAGAGCTCACACACAATAATCAAGAAACCTAGCTTGGGATTCCTCCCCACCAAGATTTCCAGCCAAACCCTCAATAGCAGCAAGTCATGAGGTAACTCAAAATTACGATAGTCATCCAGGGTTTGGGTCCTTTACCCATTCCCAATGCCTTCCTTATAAAGGAAAATCTCATGCGACACATGTCGCTTCATGCATAATTATTTATTTTATTTAAATTCTAAATAAAAACAACTCAACCATCCAAGTGCCATCTTTTCTAGGAGATGCACCAACATTCCTAAGTTTGCTCATATTTGTCCCCCAGATATTTCACTTAACTCCTTGATATGTGGTGTAGGTGGGGCTGACTAGGTGTCCATGCCTAGGATTCCATTTTGCTCCTAAATAAATATTTTTAATATTTTTAAATAATCAGAAATATCCTTTCATGTGCAAATGCCTAAATAACACTTAACATTATTTAAATGCCAAAGTAATCGTTTATGTGCAAATGCCTAAAGTACTCAAATGCATTTCTAAGTAATGTTCTAGGTGCAAACTTATATGTTTTTATGCAGTTAAGTTTACCAATCATTTTCACTAGGATCTCGGTGCCACGCCATTGGGCCACTCCGTTCGTTAATTTCATTTCCCTAACATGGCACCACTCCATCGGGTCCAATCATCTATAGTTTTCATTTCTCGACAAGGTACCACATCGTTGGGTCCTTGCGTCCACTCTTTTCATTCTCGGTAGGGTACTGCACCATCGGGCCCTTCTACCGTCATCATTTCGTTTTGACTTGCGGGAAATTCATGTAGGGATTTCAGGAGTCGTTACCTTCCATCCTCCATCTACATGCTATTAGGGACTAATGGCACTGAGGAGTGAGTCTGTTCTCACTGCGCACCCCCCAACTCGTACGTGACCAGCTCCGTCGTGGCCCACTGCGTACGCCCTCACTCTTTCCTCTTGAGCAAGCGGATCAATGCTTATCTGCTCAAGCGTGGTATTCCGTCGAAATTCGACATCATCGTCGCTCTCCCCATGTGTGATTTATCCATACTCTACGACCCTTAAATTCCTTTGTGTGTCTGTCGGTGAACCGTTTCACTTGTCGCTACACACATTTCTCACAAACATATCTTAGTAGTACTATCCTCAATTATCATAATTTGATTCATCAATATGTTACTTCGTTAAGCATTTATATTTTACTCATAACATCATACATTCTTCTAATTAACAAGGTGTTTCGTCAATATGTACTTCTTTTTCTCTCATCACATAACTGATCATACAGTTGGTCATTTAAGCATCATTTGCATACACATGTAACACATTATTCATAATCAAGCTAATCATTAAGCAACATGAAATTATTCATTTAATCCAACTATCCAACTCCACATAACATCAATGGGTCCTTTTATTAATGTTTCAATCAGTCGGGTCACTCAATAGGTGCCTCAATGTCTGCAGTAGTCTAGGGGCACTACATACACCCCTAATTATTTAGAACTTCATCCCGAAGTTCAGAATAAATGTGGAAATCTATGATGCATCTCAATTGCGTCCTCCGAAGTCGTAGAGCTAGGACTATAACTGTCCCACTGCACTTTGACTTGATCAATCAAGGCTAATCATTAAGCAAGATGTAACCAATCAATTATCCCACTCCACACATATAATTTTATTCCTTAATTAATTTATCAATTATTGTCGTCATTCACATCTTCAGGTTTTCCTCAATCATTTAATACATATCAAGGCTCAAGAGACCACTCTATCGAAGTTGTTCAGTCGGGTCACTCGACAGGTGCCCTTAAGGTACATAGTCATTTTAGGGGCATTTCATAATCGAAGCATTTGATATATTTAAGTCAATCGGATAGCCGATGCTCTAATGTAATATCCCCAAAATCATAGGTAAAAGAAAACTTTCCACAATGACTATTTAGAAGTACAAGGTGCTATTCCTAGTACATTTTACGTAATTCATGGGTGTGGTCCATCTTAACAAAATGAAGTTAGCTCACCACATCATAGTTTTCCTTCATTTAGTCGATACCTTTCATTCTCATAAATTTTCTCACTTATTATAGAAAGAGTTAACTTAAAAGAGTTAGTTGAAACTACTGAAGGTCTATCCATATATACATATAGCTTTTGAAACAATTATCGTGCCTTCACAAAACTTACATTTATACACCAAGCAACAATAAAAAAAATAGCAACCATAAGGACTTTCCAAAGAATTCATTTGTCACAATATAAACATATACATAACATCAAGGTCAATAGAATCAAGAATCACACACATGAGTGAGACAAGATATACGTGGTTCACCCAATCCTCCTTTTGCTACGTCCACCAAACCGTCAAATCTTTTCTATTAAACAATTAGAATGATACAGCTTGCAACTCCATTGCAATTTTTCTGCTTTCGCAATGCCTCTCACATAGAGAGCATCTTCAACAATCCGAAGCATGTAAATACCTCTTACATCCAAGGAAATTATGAGGACACCTCATAATTAAAATAGTAACCCAAGAGTCCATCATCTAAACTTCTCTAGCAATTTAGTTCTCTCTTAAGATAAGGATTACTCCACCTATAAGGAAAACAAACAAATACATATAGAAATCCACTTCTACGCCATTTTCTTAAGAAATCTTTGCCACAGAAATACCAATGCGAATACAAGGCTTTTCACCTTCCTAGCTCCAAAGAGCACATCACGCAGTTCATAACAGGGTAAGATATACCAGTTTTCTAAATAAAAAGCATTGCTAAAAAGGAGAACCATACAGAGTCAAATACCAATGCGAATACAAGGCTTTTCACCTTCCTAGCTCCAAAGAGCACATCACGCAGTTCATAACAGGGTAAGATATACCAGTTTTCTAAATAAAAAGCATTGCTAAAAAGGAGAACCATACAAAGTCTATACCTCCATCAATATATCTAAATGACAACCTGAACCAAACAGGGATCGAGCTACCATTAGCCGTCCTTTCCTGTGGCTATACGCAGTAATGAAACTTACAGCAGATTACATATAGCTAGACGTTTATAGCAACGAAGCTTGCAACAGAAATACATATAGCTAAACGTTTACAACAATGGAACTTACAATAGAAATATATATAGCTAAACGTTACAGGATCTACGCCTCCATATACAAATTCTGATAATAAAGAGGGATCTTTCAGTATACATCTATTAAGTGATTACAAGGATCCACTCCTATTTCAACTCTGGAATGGTTTTATCTAAGCAGATCTTAGACGACTCTAACATACCCAAATACAAACTCCAACTGACATTTATTTTCCTATAAGTAGAAGCTTGGACGGCTTCCATAACCATCTCCAACGCAGAATGGACATCACCATTTTTTAGGCAATAAGTAAATATGTATAGAGGAAAGATTGCAGGGATCAGCTCCTAAGTTGTCCCTTTTCCAAACCTTTGCGCAATGCAGATTTGTTTTCCCAACCCCGCATACAGTGATGGGGACGGTAAAACGAGAAGGAAGTTTTCCACCCTACCTTCAGAAATTCCCAGTCATATAAACTTTCCATTACAGGAAGAGAGCCTCTATCTATTCTTTGAGATAGGGTAGCCTATGTATCTCCCAAAATAAGAACCAAAAATACATAGATCTATCAAAACAACAGTAGCATAAAAAGCCTTATAATGGGAGTATAACACATACCGGGTTCCGTCTAAACGCTGGCAGCGTACTGAGAATACTATACCGTGGAAGCGTTCTGAATACACAGGAGATAGGAAATACAGATATTCATCCCGGTCGATCATACGACGGAGTATCCACTGACACATAAACCTACCAAGACGTCGTGCTGCGCAGTTCCGATATACTGTGTGTCGATTCGGGAGTTAACCACCGTTATATCCATGATAAAAACTAGAACTTAATCGTTGCTCCCCATCCTACAGACCTTGCCTCTTATCTCCAAATCGAACTACATTAAGAGATAGAACTGATTCACATCCTACTCCACTAAAACGCTATTCTAGATCCTTTCCTTTCTGAAAGACCAACGCAGAGTTCAAACAGAGACTAGACAGTCCCCAGACGGAACTAAGACTATCCACTCAATAATTCCACTCTCCTCAATGAGATCTCCCCCATACGAAGTCGACAAAGTCTTTTTAATGAGAGTTTCAGTCGACCAAGATCCCTGGGATGCCATCGGCGTTCCACTATCTTGGCGCCTACACTGAAATCCTCCATCTGTCACTTATGTCTAACTCGTGGCGAAAAATTGAAGTTCGTTACTCTCTGGAACTCCCACATTTCTCCAGCAAGGGTTCCAATCAGACACACTAATATTTTAGTGCACGAGAAGTGGGTTTGGTCCTCTATTGAGAGACCATTCTCATTAATGTTCCAAAACCAATCCACTGCCCATGTCGAGCAAGTGAAGGAAATCCATTGACCTATGGGCTAAAATACTCCTTCGAACATAAATATATATATGTATAAATGTAGTCACTATTTTTCATAGCAATCTTCTTATAAACCATGGACGAGGCAATGAGGACATTCATCTTTATAAATTATTCACTTCTCTTTAACCTAACGGCTGGAAGACAAATTCATAAAGATCCATAATATGTTATGGCTAATAAGCATACATATTGGTACATAAGCATACATATATATAAATATCTAACTTGTATTATATATAGTTGTATAACGCGTAGAACTCCCACATATATACTATATTCACCATATATATATACAAATACCTACATACCTATAATAAATGCATCTCATGCATCATCTTTTTAGTCTATTCTCCTTACACTTATATATATATATTAGATATATTTATAACAACTATTTATATATCATAAGTGTTCTCTAGTTAACCCTTAATCTTTAGTTAACTTTTTGTTTATCTTCCACATACATAAATATATATGCATTTTGTAAATAAATATATCTTAGTTAACCCTTAATCTTTAGTTAACTTTTTGTTTATCTTCCACATATATAAATATATATGTATTTAGTAAATAAATATATCTTAGTTATAGGAATAACTTTCTTCCTAGAGAGAGTAGTAAATCCTAGACCCTCGTGTCTTTTAAAATGACACTTAAAGATTTAATCTAAGGAAAGGTAACTATTGCTTCCCTTTCAAGTGCCTACCCTACCAGGGTGACTTTCAACACCCATACTTGGAAACTTTATGGCTAGCCAATCGACCTCTTTCTCCTTGGTGGATCAATTACTCACCGTTTTAGTTGTGTCGTCATCTTCAATCACCTAGTCTCTTTATCGATTATTTATTCTAGGAGATAAACAATCCTACTAAGATGTTTACTGGTGGGGCCTTGGCCTTGAGCTCCTCGCCAAAAACCATAATTACATTTTTAATTTATATAATAATTAGGAGAAAAAGAGGGATGTTACATCCAAAATATTGAACGCAACGATTACCATTTATATTTTTTATATAAATTGTATGGTGTAGCAGTGCGTTCGAGTCGTTCAGATCACACCATTTGTGGTGCATCCTGTAACAATTTACATGGTGTGTCGCTTTTCACTATGAACCGAACAACTTGAACACATCGCACATAATTTTTAATTTTTTTTCAAAAATAAGACAAATTAAAGCTAAAAAATCATCCGTTAAAAAATTCAATTATGAAGTTAGAATTAATTTACCTATTGAACGGCTTGTCGGGGAGGCATCCTGGCAATCTATGGAAAATTTGAATTTTGACCATCGTTTTTCAAAATTCAAACTAGAAGCAGCAGCCAATACGGGTGAAGAATGTGTCCACGTGGACCACGGATGTCAGGGCATCCAAGTGGTTAAGGTAAACCATAGGTGCAGTTGGTCTAAAAAAGTACTGAGAATGGTAAAAATGAGTTTTACCCCGTGATATGTTTTTTTATTAAACCTTGTTCCAATGTGGCCGACAATAAAGCGCACCGGTGCACACATTAAACCCAATGAACTGATTATTAGGGTTTGTAATAAAAATTTAACGAGTTTTGCAAAGAATTTTTGTTATAATAAGTAGTGAATTTGCTAATTAAACATGCAATAGTGTGTTTACTATTATATAGTGCACCATTTACTAGATTTTCTATTAAAAATATATTGATAACGCGATGCATTATCATCTATGTAACACACCGTGGAATTTATGGTAAAACGCACCGGTGCATGTAGTATCTATTAACACACCGCTCTAAGGGTATTAAAATCATACAAGTTTTTTAATTAAATTTTTTTATCAATAGTTTTTTCTCTGTCGAGCTGTGGAGGACAATAAAGTGCATGTGCACAGTAAACCCGACGCACCAAATAATAGGATTTTTAATAAAAAATTAACGGGTTTTGGAATTTTTTTTTATAATAACAAGCGGTGCGTTTGTTAATTAAACAAGAACTGGTGCATTTACTATTGTCTAACGCCCCATATACTAGATTTTCTATTAAAAATATATTGATAACTCGGTGCATTATCGTCTATGTAACACACCGGGGTGTTTTTGGTAAAACACTTCGGTGCTCTATTAATGCACTACTCTAGGGGTATTCGAATAATACGAGTTTTTTAATAATAAAAAAAATTATCGATAGTTTTTTTCCTTTTGCGATGTGGTATAATTTGTGGCTGCACCGGTGCGTTATGTTTTGAACATGGATAATTTTAAGAACACCCCCAAAATTTTTATGTATAATAAATGGGCGAATATTTTTAATATATAGGGAAATTTGAAGGCTATTTTATCAATAATATAATATGTATATATATAATGTTTTGGCTAATCTTTCATTCTATTATAGAATCTTGTAAAATCTTGGCGAATCTTTCACTAAATTATAAGATGTTGTAAAATCTTGGAGAATATTTCACTAAATTATAAAATATTGTAAAAACTTGGAGAAGCTTTCATCAAATTATAAAACCTTGTAACGTCTTGGTGAATATTTTGTGAAAATCCTCATAGCAGATCTAAGAGATGATGTATACCTCACAAGAGAATGATTATGATTAAGCAAGAAAATAGAAGAAGAGTGGTCAATACAGTATAATAAGCAACAGAATAATATGGTACAGTAGAACTCGTATAGAAGAAATAATACTTCACATGCAATAGTTAATTAATCACAGTATGGACAAATAAATAGTAAATAGTACAATGCATGAGGAATTCGAATGCCTAAGGTGGAAATTCTAATTAGCCTTCATGGAGTGATCAAAAGATCATTGGAGTGTCATCGGAGCACAACTGGAAGTCTTCATCATCATCAGTGGAGTCATCAATGCTCAAGTAACTGTCAGCCATCAGTCAAACTGAGTCTGGTAGGTGTAACTGAGTGTAACTAAGTGTAACTGACTGTAACTGACTGTAACTAAGTGTAACTGAGTGTAACTAAGTGTAACTGAGTATAAACTGAAGACAACTGGATTGGTAGGTGAAGATGGGCAAGTTGCTTCCTAAAATCAAGGAAGAAAGGCACATTAAGCAACTGGAGGGATAAAACTGAATAGTGAGAAGCTCCTAGGGGCTGGCTAACTGAGGGTTAGGTGTTGGACTGATGACTGGGATGCATGCAAACCCTAGAATGCATGCAAACCCTAAAAGTGCATGCATGACTGAAAATGTAAATGATCAAAATACTAGTGGGACTAGGATGGAGTATAGGAATATCCTAACACCCCCCCTTAATCCATCTTGGGCCCTGGTAACTAAGACCAAAGGTCACCCAATACAATGAATAATAACATTCAATAAACCAAGGAAGTGGGAAAATTTCATGGGAAACATACCCCCTCCTCAAAAAATAGACTGTAAGGCACACACAAAAAATTAAATGCTCCAAACTCAAGCAGGTGTGATGCTTGGTCATATGTCTGGAGGTATCTTCTTCCTGGGAAGAAGTGGATCATGCTCAAAAAACATGTGCTTGTACTTGCTCTTCAGATCGAATGTGATGAGAACAAATCCAAAAGTATGAGGATGATCCTTGAACCTGTGATTCGAATCAGCTGAGGTATGATCAAAATCATGAATATGTAGATAGTCTTTTGTCTTCTCCGTCGAACCATCATGGGTGAGATTATGCCAAAAAGAACCATCAAATAATAATTGCTTGAAATCCAAATCAGATTTAAGACTTGAAGAATAGTTTCTTGAGATCTCCTTTGAACCAGCAGGGGTGAGATCAAAACTATCATATGCATGATAAATTATCCCAAGCGAATGGCAATGGTTTCTTGAGATCTCCTTTGAACCATAAGAGGTGATATCAAAACCAATGGATGCATGAGAAATTATCTCAAGCATGTGGAAATAGACATATTCTTCAATAACCTTCTGAAAGCATGGAATAATGATCATATAGTAGTATAAAATAGGTGATTGCTTGAGGAGAGCGAATGCATTACCTTCAATAGCTGATTTTACCTTTGAAATAATCATGTGATCATGATGCAAACCAACAAACTCTGGTGCAAGAGAGGATTTAGGACCTTCTGCAATATCTAGAGTGTGAGCTAGCACAGAAAGAGAAGAAAGTTGGAGCATGAGTGGAGAATCTTCAAGTTCTTTGTCAACAACTTCAATATGAGATGATACTGGTTCATGATCTAAGAGACAATCAAGGGGAGCAAATGCATCACTTTGCTTGCTTTCGAATGGATTTGGACCAATCCCTTCATTCCTTTTGCCAAATTTTTCATCCAGGTGAGCCCATAACTCTTTTGGAGTCCATAAATCCATTGGAGTTTCAACACCATCACGGTATTGGAAATGAAATCTCAGGTATTTAGGCAAAGAAAGCATCATTGCTCCAAAGGCTCCATCACCTTTATTTAACCAATCAATCTTCTCTTTAGGAGATTCGAACTCTCTTTCAAAATGACAATAAAAAAGATCATGGATCTTCAAGTATGCTATCATTATAGGTTTCCATTCATCATAGTTGAATGGAGAAAGAAGAGTAATTCATGATGAATACATAGAAGCTGTAGAGGACCTGCAAAAACAATATAGAATAACTGCAACTGCTACTACTGCAAAAATGCAGAAACTGCCGCAGCTACTGCACTCGAAATCTTGGTAATAACCTACAAAAAACTCTCAAGAATGGAGATAAACAATACTCTCAACATGCTCTGATACCATGTGAAAATACTCATAGCAGATCTAAGAGATGATGTATACCTCACAAGCGAATGATTATGATTAAGCAAGAAAATAGAAGAAGAGTGGTCAATACAGTATAATGAGCAACAGAATAATATGGTACAGTAGAACTCAGATAGTAGCAATAATACTTCACTTGCACTAGTTAATTAATCATAGTATGGACAAATAAACAGTACAATGCATGGGGAATTAAAATTCCTAAGGTGGCAATTCGAATTAGCCTTCATGGAGTGATCAAAGGATCACTGGAGTGTCATCGGAGCACAACTGGAAGTCTTCATCATCATCAATGGAGTCATCAATGCTCAAGTAACTGTCAACCATCAATCAAACTGAGTCTGGTAGGTGTAACTGAGTGTAACTAAGTGTAACTGACTATAGCTGACTGTAAACTGAAGACAACTGGACTGGTGGGTGAATATGGGCGAGTTGCTTCCTAAAATCAAAGAAGAAGGTCACATTAAGCAACTGGAGGGATAAAATTGAATAGTGAGAAGCTCCTGGGGACTGACTAACTAAGGGCTAGGTGCTGGACTGATGACTGGGATGCATGCAAAATGCATGCAAACCCTAGAATGCATGCAAACCCTAAAAGTGCATGCATGATTGAAAATGTAAATGATCAAAATACTGGTGGGACTAGGATGGAGTATAGGAATATCCTAACATATTTTTCTAGGAAGTCTCATCTTTTGATTCTGCAGACTACTAAGGAATGAAATAGAATAGCATATACCAGAGCTTGACTCTCTCGACTCCTAGACCCTCAAATGAACAAATACATGAATGAGGAGAGGAGGGATTTATTTATACATTTCACAAGCAGTATTGTGTAACGCCCGCCTCAGTACATTGACTAACCATAGACTTGGGGACACTTGCCAAGTGACCCGGCCGAATAAACTTTAGTAAAATGGTCCTTTGAATATTTGAAATGTTTGAACGATTGAGAAACACATGATGATTTGCATGACGACAAATGATAAAAGAAAACAACGCAATGAATGCCACTTATAGAAATAAATACTTTGCTTAAAAATAATGAATGAATGAATGCTCTTCTTAATGATTAGCGATATTATGATATATATGATGTGTATGAATGAAATGCTTGTGTTGCTTAATGGTTAGCAGATTTACAAAATGAATGATGATTGAATGTTGTATATGCTGTACTGACTGAAAGGTTATGAAATAAAAATGATTGAATAACAAAAGAATGATAGATATGCTCAATTGACAGAGAAATTATGATGATGTTCCACATAATGCAATGAATGATGATTATCCCATAGATGTGAATGAATGATATTGACTCAGATAAAAATGAATGAAGAACGTGATGTATGATGAAATGATTTTATGGTGTAGCGCTACTAATGTGCACTTTCAGTGTGTGCAGTAGAAGGTAAAACGATTTACCGACTGACTCACAATGGAAAAACAGGGGTCGTAATAACGGGAAAAATACATAGGGATACGACGACGGACTGTTGACCCGGAATTAGCACTCCAAGCATGGGTCGGAATCCGTTTAAGCTCACCCGGGGTAGCGTGTGCCATACGAGCGAGGACACAACGATTTGGTTGCATACAATGAGTTTAGGGGCACGCAATAAGAAGATCCATATCCCTTAGCCACCCTTAGTATCCAAGGAAGTGTAGTCGAGAGATCGCGGTAACGATTCCCAGATCGCTACACAGTACTCCCCACCAGAGAAAAAGGAAGTTGTTGGAAGGACCTGTCGAAGGGGTGCCTAGACAATGACGAAAAAAGAATATTACTCACACTCTTTGCATTTAGAAAAACTATGCATATATGATTAAAAAGGCATATAGAATTTTAGGAATTAGAATAAAAGAACATTTTATTTTATTTCAGAAAAAGGGAAATCGGGGTAGAAATGATTATTTGTGACAATTTAAGTTGCAGTTAATATTCAATTTATATTTTATAAGAGCAAAGTCAAAACAATAGTCATATAGAGACCAATCCACCTACACCCACTAATTTAGGAATTAGGAAATTGACTGGGGAGACAACAATGAGATAATTAAGAGATTTAGGTGCACAATGATGTAGGAGTGACACATGCTGCATGAGATTAAATATTAAATGAATTATTAAATTAAAGATTATTTTGCATGGAAATACACATGTCATGGAATTTTTGGTTATAAAAGGAAGGGAGGAGACAGAGAGGCTCTCTCTTGATCCCTAGTGCTGGACGGGCATCGTAATAGAGATTTCGATTAAGTGTGGTTCCTTGGAGTTGGGTTGACATCTTGTCCTGGGATTGGGAGATCCCAGCGGAAAGGCAGGGCTTGTATGTTCTTACGACCCCACTTTCTCGGGGGTTCGAGAGAAGAAGAGTACCCCCGATACGGTAGGGAGGTAAACCGAGGGGTCTTCGGTAAAGTATGGAATACGTGGATTGGATCGATGAAAACCATTAGAGGCATTGTCAACGGTTGGAAAACATCTTTCCACAGCTTCTATTGTTAAAAATCTAGTATGTTTTTATCGTGATTACTTCTTAGATGAGAACTAGAATACCAAGGTTGTCAATTAAGTTTCAATGTTAGGAACCCATGTCTTTACTTTGTTAGTATATTGTTGTTGGACGCATATGCTTTGTAAGACGTCCCATAGTATTTGTTGATCCATAGTTTGTGTTATTGTTGTTGGGCGCATATGCTTTGTAAGTTGCCCATAGTATTTGTTGACCCATAGTTTGTATTGGCCCATGGTTTTGACCCATAGTATTGGCGCCTAGACTTATTATATAAGTGTGCATTGAGGCCAATGAAGGCACCGTGAAGTTATTTGTATTGAGCTTGCTCAAAGAAGGTTTCCCCCTCGAAGTGGCCTGTGATCAATAAAGTGATTCTGAGTTCTGTTATTACTGCTATCTCATGTATTTTCATTAATTAATTGTTGTAGGTTCCTCACATATGGTATCAGAGCACTTTCTTGGGCTTGTTGGGTGAAATTTCTGCCAATTTTTTTTTCTGCATCTGTTGCAGGTTTGGATCTGGGAATAATCCCTATCCACTTAACTGTGGGAAGTACTTGGGAATAAGCCCTAAAAATCATTGTAAGGAGTACCACAGGAACCTCAAAGTAGCTGGCCCATTGAGAGGACTTGCCAGCGAAAAGGGCAACAACCCCTACCTAATTGACTAGTTCTCACCCATGAGGTAAACCAAGAGTTGTCGTTTGTGGAAAAGCGGTTATTAGTTTTACCTGAGCCATGGAATGAGGGGTACTACCCCAATACGCAAGCCGTCAGACAACATTGGTGGCCGAGTGAATCCCCTGAACCATTAGGAAGCCAAGCATACGGGGTCCATATCTATTTTTAGCTGATAAATCACAGATTTCCTCTGTCTAGAACTATTGCCAATCAGTTTCGTGCCATTTCAGATCTATCTGTTGCCGATCACTTCTGCGTCGTTTCAGATCTATCTGTTTCCGATCCCTTCCGTGCCGTTTCAAATCCATCTCTTTATGATCCCTTATGCGTCGTATCAGATCCCTTCACTCCATTTCCCTTGAAACTTCCTTGACACCCCTATCATCCCATTCTGCATCTTTCATTCCTAAGGACCCTATCCCAAATTCCACTTCCCAAAGCCAGAAATCCCACATTTGTCTATTTTTAGGGTTTTCCATAACTTCTTTAAATTTCACCCAATCGCCTTCAAATTTTGCCACCGTGTTCATTTCCTATTTCTGTTTCTTTGTCCCACTTTAACAAATTTTCTCATTCTTTCACCCCGCTTCTGAAATCCCCATTTTTTGTTTCCTTGTCCATTCAAAAGTGTCCAAAACCTAGTCAATCTCTAATTACCCATCAGCGTTTTTCCCAAATCCAAATTTCCCTTTACTAAATCAGCTTATGTTTATGTTTTTCTACCCATTAAAAAAAAAACAAAAAAAAACTCCTGATTATGGTTGTCATCCGTGCGGGAGCAAAAACCATGGAGGAAGCACTTGAAGCCATCCAAAACAAACTCCAGGATCTGGATGAAAAATTTCTCGGCCTCCATCTTGAGCATTCAGCCATGAACAACATACGACAGTTCGAGTCTTCATCAGACAATAGGTTCTCTTCTTCTAGCAATTTTCATGGTCTGAAGCTTGATTTTCCTCACTTCAATGGTACTGATCCGACTGGCTGGATCTATCATGCAGAACGGTATTTTTGTCTGCATAATACTTTTGATGTCACCAAAGTTCCACTTGCATCCTTTCATTTGGAACAGGAAGCTCTTCAATAGTACCGTTGGTACATCAAGGCTCATGAAGAGCCAAAATGGCCAGATTTTTGCCCGCTCCTTTTGCAACAATTTGTTCATAGTGCTTTTGATGAATTCACAGGATCCCTCACTAAACTTCGCCAACTTGGCACTGTGAGAGAGTATCATACATAATTTAAGAAACTAGCCAATCACACAGAAGGATTGTCTGATGAATTCTACACAAGTTGTTTTTATAAGTTGTCTTAAGGATGAAATCTGCTCAGAGGTTAAAATGTTCTGTCCCACCACAATGATGGAAGCCCTGCGGTTGGCTAAGTTGGCAGAAGACAAGATTGCAACCCAACAATGCTCCAAACCCACTTTTGTTCCCTTCTGAAATATGGGTTCTCAACGACCTCCCATCCTGCTAGCTCCTCGACCAACTCTTATCAAGCATTTGTTTGAAACAAAGATGCAGGCACGCAAAGAAAAATGAATTTGTTATAATTGTGATGATAAATTCGCTTGGGGACATAGATGTGTTTAACAAAAGATCTATCTCTTGGATGTGGATTCTCTTCCTACCTCTAAAATTGGTGAAGAAACTCCAGATACAATGGATGATCAGGTCGACATTCAGGAATCGCTTATTGACCCTCCGTCTTAGGAAGACCACCCAGAGATATATCTCCATGCTTTAGCCGGAATCACCAGCCCCCAAACAATGCGGGGCAAGTATTAGTTCAAGAAGCTCCCTCTTACCATACTCATTGATTCTAGTAGCACTCATAACTTCATTGACCATCGGATCACCAAACAGGTTGATTGTTTTATCCATCCTTGCTCCAACTTTGAAGTCATGGTTTCCAATGGGGGCACCTTACCTTCCAAGGGGAAGTGTCACAATGTGTGTATATCTATGGAAGATTATAACTTGCGTTCTGACATGTTTGCCTTGGCCTTAAGCGGATGTGATGTGGTTTTGGGTGTTGAATGTTATGCACACTTGGACCCATCTTATGGGATTTTGTTGAACTTTGGATGCAGTTTTCATTCAATAGGAAAAAACACAAATTTATAGGCTTACAACCAGGGTCTTTCCGCATCATCAATTCACATCACTTGGAAAAAATCTTTAAGAAGAATTCACATGGTGTCATCGCTCAGCTCCATTCCATTCAAATGCACCCATCAACGGTCTTCACTACTCCCTTGGATCTCCAACCAATTTTGGATAGATATGCCGGTGCCTTTGTTGAACCAGTGGGATTGCCACTTTCACGAGACCTTTCCGGTAAGAATTTAGCCGCCTCTACATCTGTGAAGAAAATGATGGCTATTTTGCATGCAGTACAGACATGGCAGCCATACCTATTAGGGAATTCTTTCTGCATTAAGACTGCTCACGAGAGTCTGAAATATTTCCTGGAACAACGAGTCTCCTCACCCGGACAACTGAAATGGATTCGCCAACTTCTGGGTTATGACAATGAGATCACTTACATGAAGGGTCAAGACAATTTGGTGGCAGATGCTCCTTCTCGCACAATTGATGCCCCAGTTTCTCTTTCAGCTATTTCTCTACTTGTTCCAAATTGGTTGCGATATGTTCAACAAGGCTATTTCTTCTCTGAACTCCATGCTTCTCCATTGGTCAAGCACTCCGGGTTCCTCCAAACATATGAGCAGGCACAACATACCTTCTTTTGGCAAGGAATGAAAAGGACAATTCAACAGATGGTGGCTGAATATGATACCTTCCAGCTCCTTCTGGGATTGCTCGAACCCGTACCCATCCTTCCACATATCTGGATAGATATGTCTCTAGAATTCATTGAAGGGCTCCCTAAATCTGGAGGGCAAGCTGACATTACCAATAAATGTTTGGAAACTTATCTTCGTTGCTTCACCTCCGAACAACAACCTCCGTGGGCGAAGTGGCTCCCTCTCACTGAATGGTGGTACCCTACTGCATCTAAAATTACTCCATATGAAGCAATCTATGGTCAGGCACCACCATTTCTTCTTCCATACACCCTCAATAGTGCACCAATTCATGCAATTGACACGGTTCTTTGAAACCGCAATCAGATTCTTCGCATTTTGCAGGACACTCTTCACATGGCCAGAATTTGAATGAAACAACAAGCCGATCACCACCGAACTCTGAGCGCACTTTTCAAGCAGTTGATATGGTTTTTATTTGTCTATAGCCTTCCAAGCAATCCTCCCTGACACTCAAAGGGCGTCTTCTTATCTCTCACTCTATAATAGAGGTATTCATTCAGTGGCACTGCATGAAACCAGAGGCTACTACATGGGCACCACTCCTTCAGATTCAGAATCAATTTCCACATCTAAAGCTTTGAGGACAAAGCTTTTTCTAAAAGAGAGGAGATGTTAGGAACCCATGTCTTTACTTTGTTAGTATATTGTTGTTGGATGCATATGCTTTGTAAGACATCCCATAGTATTTGTTGATCCATAGTTTGTGTTATTGTTGTTGGGCGCATATGCTTTGTAACTCGCCCGTAGTATTTGTTGACCCATAGTTTGTAATGGCCCATGGTTTTGACGCATAGTATTGGTGCCTAGACTTAGTATATAAGTGTGCGTTGAGGCCAATGAAGGCACCATGAAGTTATTTGTATTGAGCTTGCTCAAAGGAGGTTGCCCCCTCGAATTCGTCTGTGATCAATAAAGTGATTCTGAGTTCTGTTATTACTGCTATCTTGTGTATTTTCATTAATTAATTGTTGCAGGTTCCTCACATTCAATTAAATTGGTTGGATCAATTTTATGAATGCATTTGGGGTTTACTTCTAGAAAAAGTTAGAATTAAAATTATTAATATATATCTCAAACTATTTCTAAATCTGTTGCATTATTTTAAATTGAAGTTAGAATGATATATATGTGTTTAGATTTATATTTATGTTCAAAAGATTTATTGAAATTTCAGTTTGATATCTCCATATGAAAAATCGTGACGCATAGATCTAATTCCTTTTTACTTTGTTTTAAACTTTTTAAATTTATATCTCTTATCAAAATATCAGTAGGGAAACAATGCTTGGGTTAATTGAAATTTTAGTTGTTATCTCTATAGAAAAAACCGTGAAAGTGTAGCACTGATTCAGTTTTTACTGTATATTAACCTTTAAAGTTTAAAATATTTGTTTTAAGAATTATTTGTAATCTGGTCTATATACCCATATGAAGAGCCACGAATGCCTGGATCGGCTTCGGTATTCTCCATGCATAAAATTTTTATTATATTTGTTAATCTCTATTTATAAATAATGAGTACAACCCGTACAACTACTATGCTTCGATAGTTTCAATGTTTACTGCCAACTCGGTAGTTGGAGTTATCCTTCCATGATTAAGGAATCCTGTAAATTAAATACTTTGTTAAAACTATCAATTATTAATTTGAAGAATCAGAACATCAATCGGAAGTTATGCAAGTATGGGTATACCTTTACATAAATTCTCATTTAAAATCCAGGAAGTTGTAATGTCCCAATAATTATAATTATGAAAAGTTATAGAGTATGGGAAATCTTAGTTCAAATAAACCCCCCCTCTTTATTGTTCTCAAAAACCACTTGAATCTTGAGAGACTCGTAAAGTGTTCATCGATATTTATAAATAAATGTAGATTGTATAAAAGGGTTTCTCAACTCATCCAATGGTCATTATAGGGTTCGAAGTATATATATATATTATAATGAGTTGTGTTCAATAAAATACTTAAGTGCTTATTAAGTTTATTCCACATGAATAAGCACGGTTGAAAGGTTATAAATGATTATTTAATATGATAAAATTGAAAAAGAAAAAGGATGTAAGTTACATATGTATTATTAATATTATCTAGTTGCAATTATGTGTATTCGAATACATGAACAATTATGGTTGAAAGTCATGCCTTATTAATATAATATAATTGTATATTTAAGAACTTAAAAAAAAAATCGTCATCAATTAGGTGGGATTTACATTTGGTATCAGAGCGACGTCAAACCTAGTCAGGATCAAAAACACCTTCCGCAATTATTGTATAAACTGATTACGAACCTTTCGAAGTTTGAACTAATATTAATGAACTAACTTAGAATTCTAAACCGACATCATGTGTTATGATTTTAGCCGAGTATTGGAACCTAATGATGGATAAAACTGAACTCTGTATTAACTACCTAGGATACTGATGAAAAATAAGCATTTTATTTAATTATAATTTACCTGCTTCATAAATTATAAATCCTAGTTAAGTGGGGTTTAATTAATTGGATTTCTGGAATTTTCAATTCCACTTGCCGATGGTTAAAAGTACTGACTAACCTATTGTGAGTATTAATTCATTAAACTCATAATTTAGTGGTAGATCATACTAATGCGAATTTAGGAAACCTAAGCTCTCCCTTGGACTTGAATGACAAATGTTAGGTGTTTGAATGATATAAATATCTAGGTGTTTGAATGATAAGGTTGTATGAATATGATCAGGGAGGGTTTTAAAATAATTAATATATATATATATATATATATATATCATAAAAATAAGCAAAATGATACATATATATATATATATATATATATAAATGATCTTGAAATTGTATTTACTACATGTAATAAATAAGAAGTTGTAAAGTTAGTTATACCCTAGCATTCAAATTATAAGGCTTAGGACCTTTTCTATGTTTAGCGCGAAGCATCACCTTATAGTTCAATAAAATCAAGTTATGAAGAATTGGAAATACAAGTACATTGATAATACCTTTACACCCATAAATATCTCTTATGCAATAGGATGGCATCCCAACATAAACTCAAATAAATGAAATGTTAAAATATTGTTAATATTTTATACGAATGTTTTACTTACAAAAACAAAAAAAATCCGCCTTCCGAACGAACTTAAGAGACGCTAATGTGCCAAAAAATTATTTTTTTTATTTCGAATTTCGGGACTAAGTTTTAATAAGAGGGGATGTATGTAATGCCCGCATCAGTACATTGACTGGCCGTAGACTTGAGGACACTTGCCAAGTGACCTAGCCGAATAAACTTTAGTAAAATGTTCCTTTGAATATTTGAAATGTTTTCGACTGAGAAACACATGATGATTTGCATGACAACAAATGATAAACGAAAACGACGCAATGAACAACACTTATAAAAATAGATACTTTGCTTAAAAATAATAAATGAATGAATGTGTTGCTTAATGATTAGTGATATTATGAAATTTATGATGTGTATGAACGCAATACTTGTGTTTCTTAATGATTAGCATATTTATGAAATGAATGATGATTGAATGTTGTATATGGTCAACCGACTGAAAGGCTATGAAATAAAAATGACTGAATAACAAATGGATGATAGATATGCTCGATTAACAGAGAAATTATGATGATGTTCCACATAATGCAATGAATGATTATTATTCCATAAATGTGAATGAATGATATTGACTCAGATAAAAATGAATGAAGAATATAATGTATGATGAAATGATTTTACGGTGCAGCGCTACTAATGTGCGCTTTGAGTGTGTGCAGTAGCAGGTAAAACGATTTACCGACTGACTCACAATGGAAAAACAGGGGTCGTAAGAACGGGAAACATACATAGGGGTACGGCGACGGACTATCAACCCTGAATTAGCACTCCACGCACGGGTCAGAAGTTGTTTCAGCTCACCCAGGGAAGCGTGTGTCGTACGGGAGAGACCACAACGAATCGGTCGCATACAATGAGTTGAGGGGCGCATAATAAGGAGATCGTTATCCCTCAGCTGCCCTCAGTCTCCAAGGAAGTGTAGTCGAGAAATCGCGGTAACGATTCCCCGATCACTACACAGTACTCCCCACCAGAGAAAAAGGAAGTTGTCGGAAGGACCTGTCGAAGGGGTACCTAGACAACAACGGAAAAATAATATTACTCACACTCTTTGAAATTAGAAAAACTATGCATATATGATTAAAAAGGCATATAGAATTTTAGGAATTAGAATAAAAGAATATTTTATTTTATTTCAAAAAAAGGGAAATCGAGGTAGAAATGATTATTCATGAGAATTTAAGTTGCAGTTAATATTCAATTTATATTTTATAAGAGCAAATTCAAAACAATTGTTATATAGAGACCACTCCACCTACACCCATTGGTTTAGGAATTAGGAAATTGACTGGGGAGACAACAATGAGACAATTAAGGGATTTAGGTGCACAATGATGTAGGAGTGACACATGCTACATGAGATTAAATATTAAATGAATTATTAAATTAAAGATTATTTTGCATGGAAAGACACATGTCATGGAAGTTTTGGTTATAAAAGGAAGGGAGGAGAAGGAGAGGCTCTCTCTTGCTCCCTAGTGTTGGACGGGCATCGTAATAGAGATTTCGATTGTGTGTAGTTCCTTGTAGTTGGGTTGACAACTTTTCCGGGGATTGGGATATCCCAGCGGAAAGCCGAGGTTTGTATGTTCTTACGACCCCACTTGTTCGGGGGTTCGGGGGAAAGAAGAGTACCCCCGATACGATAGGGAGGTCAATGGAGCGGTCTTCGGTAAGTCTGGAATACGTGGATTAGATCGACGGAAACCATTAGAGGTCTTCGTCAATGGCTAGACAACATCTTTCCATGGGTTCCATTGTTAAAACTCTAGTATGCTTTTATCGTGATTACTTCTTATATGAGAATTAGAATACCAAGGCTGTCAATTATGTTTCAAGTAAATTGGTTGGATCAAATTTATGAATGCATTTGGGGTTTATTTCTAAAAAAGAGTTAGAATTAAAATTATTAATATATATCTCGAAACTATTTCTAAATATGTCGCATTCGCATTTTAAATTGCAGTTAGAATGATATATATGTGTTTAGATTTATATTTATGTTCAAAAGATTTATTGAAATTTCAGTTTGATATCTCCGTAGGAAAAATCGTGACGCATAGATCTGAATCCTTTTTAATTTGTTTTAAACTTTTTAAATTTATATCTCTTATCAAAATATCAGTAGCACTTGGGTTAATTGAAATTTTAGTTGTTGTCTCTATATAAAAAACCATGAAAGTGTAGCACTAATTCAATTTTTACTGTATATTAACCTTTAAAGTTTAAAAGCTTTGTTTTAAGAATTATTTGTAATCTGGTTTATATACCCATCCTGGAATTAATTAATATCACATCTCTGTGTAGAATAGGGGAAATCGTACAACTACTATCCTTCAATAGTTTTAACGCTTTAATTCCAGCTTGGTAGTTGGATTTCTCCTTCCATGATTAAGGAATCCTGTAAATTAAATACTTTGTTAAAACTATCAATTATTAATTTGAAGAATCAGAACATCAATCAAAATTTATGCATGTATGGGTATACCTTTACATAAATTCTCGTTTAAAATCCAGAAAGTTGTAATGTCCCAATAATTATAATTATGAAAAGTTATAGAGTATGGGAAATCTTAGCTCAAATAAATCCCTCCTCCTTACTGTTCTCAAAAACCACCCGAATCTTGAAAGACTCGTAAAGTGTTCATCGATATTTATAAATAAATGTAGATTGTATAAAAGGGTTTATCAACTTATCTAATGGTCATTATAGGGTCCTAGGTATATATATATCTTATAATGAGTTGTGTTCAATAAAATACTGAAGCGCTTATTAATTTTATTCCACATGAATAAGCACAATTGAAAGGTTATAAATGATTATTTAATATGATTAAATTGAAAAAGAAAAAGCATGTAAGTTACATATGCATTATTAATATTATCTAGTTGCAATTATGTGTATTCGAATATGTGAACAATTATGGTTGAAAGTCATGCCTTATTAATATAATATAATTGTATATTTAAGAACTTTATAAAAAAAAATTGTCATCAATTAGGTAGGATTTACATATTGGGTTATTCATAATTGGAAGTGTTGGTGAAACACAACTACACTAACTAGATTCAGGGCAAGTGGGTCAAATTCAGTTTGAATATATAAAAACCATGTGGCGTCTCTCCATCAAGAGTAGCATCCACTAAAAACATATAAATGTGAGTCGGTAGTTTAAACATGATAAGGCATAAAATAAATCATATCTTTTGAGTTCTATAACACTTTCACAAAACCAATACTCCTAGGGTAGAATAAAACCTTAATAACACTAAATTATCCCTAAGAATCAAGAATGCCCTAGAATTCAACAGGCCTCAAAAAGCATCCATGATAAAAAGCATGATAAAAGGTAAATTTACAATATAATAATCTATTGTAATTGTGGATAAAAAACATGATAAAAATCATACCGAGTTAATTATTGGATAAAAAGCATGATGCGAGTTTGTATTATTTGATGAATTGCATGTGCGACATGCCCCTTCAATACTTGATCTTTTGGCAATGCAGATGTTATGCGAAGATTGAAATGTCGAGAAAACTAAGAATGAAAAATGGAATCGCATCAACTAGAACCTTCACCTTGCAAGTGCAATCCGATATGGGTGAACCATGAATCACTGTAGCCTTTATATAGAACAAAATAGCCCCTGATTTTCCCTCCAATACTGGAAATCGAGGGCTCAAAGAAATTGACTAAAAATACTGGAAAATGCAACCATATGCTTGAATTACAAGGAAAATGGAAAGGAGAAATAACCCTTGGGAGCCTCTATCACTGAAAATTGGGGGCGAAGGAATGATTTCACTATAATTTCTCTAGAAATTGGGGGTGAAAGATAGATTGGAGGGAGATTTTGCTAGGGTGAAAATATTTTTTTTTATTTTCCTCATTAATATACGAGAGGCTATCATTTTGGATTTATTTTTTTTCTAATAAATATTGGGCGAATATATTTTAGCTGAAAAAACACTTTCCATATAAGAAAATAGCCCACTAAATTTTTGTAACCCCCTTAATATAGCCCATGGGATATATATATCCCCTAAAATTATCCATGGTTTTGAAACGCACCGATGCGTTTGGTTGGTGAACGCACCGAAAAAAACAGTTGCTAAAATCTCCACCCGCTTGCCTATGCTAGAAACCTCCGCTATAAACAGATTTTGGGGCTCTTTTTGAAGGGGCTCCCGCTATAACCTCTGCTAAAGGGCCTTTTCTTTATAGTGAGAGATCCATGAGCCATTAGAGTAGGAGTAGAGTATAAGTATTTGTGTTTATTTAATCATGCAAGTGGGGTTTATTTTTTGTCAAAGTGTGGCGTATTTTCTTTTTTGCAGTGGAATTTTCAATTCATAGACTAGTCTTTATCATAGCTTGCCAACAATGTGAGCTATAATCTATGGAAATATGAAATTCCAAATTCATGCCAAGAGATAAATTGGTGACAGTAGGGTCCCATTTGCATGACTGGTGTTTACTGTACATGGATCATTGCCAAGAGTGATTGGAATCTTTTGATTTAAAAGTGTGGTTTTTCATAAGGCCATTTCATTTCCTTTATAATGATGCAATTTCCTTTCCATAGAAGAATATTACTAAACTGGTGAAAGTAAAGAACCTAGAGTTTACATATATAATGCACAACATCTAGCAAGTTCTATGTGATCTCGAGTTGATAAGTTAATGTGTGAACTCTTTGATTACTCTTGATGCATGATAGTGAGGTAGTTAAATAGCATTTCATTTCCTCTTCTCCCAATCACTTTGAATTCCTCTCTCATCCAAATCTATGAAATTTGGTGGAAGCGGTGAACCCTGCGGTTAAATAGACCTCATCAGTCTTTCCCCCAAGAGTGTACCTTTTTTATATTTTATTAATCAAACCTCTCTCTATCTTCCAATTTGGAAAATCAGCTAGAATATTTTTATTTGATCCTTAAATAACCCCATGCCTCTGGGTTCCAACTAGAAAAAATCATAGCATCAAATCAAAGAGGAAGAAGGTAAGCAACCAAAATGTTGGGGAGGAAACCATCCTTGAAAATAAGAGAAGAGTTGATGAAAAAGGAAAAACAACTAGGAATGCAAACAACCATTGCAAAATCCATGGGAATCGGCTCGTAAAACAAAATACAAGTAACTCAAACCACCTCCCATGGTGGAAGTCACAAACCCCCAATTGTTAAATAATGAATCATGTCTCTTGAAACTATAGAGGCAGGGGTAGTAAATTCAATGAAGAAGCAATGCTAGATTTAATAAAATCGAAAAAACTAGCTATCCTTCTCCTCTAGGAGAGAAAATTAGAAGCAACCAATATGCTCAAACTCAACAAGAAGCATTGGCCGAGATGTGAAGATTACACAATCAATTGAAGAGGGTCATCAAGGCGCATCTATATGGTATGGGATGCATCTCTCCTCCAAATGGAACTTTTTCATCAATCACAACATTAGGATCTCACCAAATTGAGGCACCTACGCTAAGGTCTTAGGTTCAATATTTTCAATATATACATGCATGTTAAACACAAAGAGAAAGAGAATGTTCGTATTCATTATAATCTCTAGAAGGGATTGAGGTTACTAAGAATTGTGTCCTAGTGAGAAACTTCAATATGGTCCTATCTAATCAAGAGAAAACAAGAGGTTAGCATCATCAAGGACCCATTTAGAGAAAACATAGAGCACATAATAATGAATTGGGATCCAGTGGGTGTTAAACCAATCAAAGGGAAAATACACTTGGTCCAACAAGATATTCGGGCCCAGGCATATCACTACCAAGTTAGATCACTTCCTAATTATTAGTGATCTATTGCTCATCAACCTTTCCATTCTATCCCATATTATTTCTTCTGCTGCATATGATCATAAGACAATCATCCTCTCATTCAACCCATCTCCAAAAGTTGTACTTCTCCCCTACCAATTCAATCCTCTCTAGCTTTAGGACTCCAAAGTGATGGAGATTATATCATAGGAATGGGATAAACATATTGTGGGATATATGGCCTATGTATGGGAGAAGAAGTTAAAGGAATCCAAGGTATCCCTCGAGTAATGGGACAAATCCTCTTTTATTTCATCAAAAAAAGAAAAAACCATCTTACTTTGGTAGCTAGGAGATCTTCAAGCTCATTTGTAAATTGACAAGATTATTTAGCAAGATCAATGTGAGGACAGATTTTTTTTTTCCATGATCCACAAATAAAATAGATTGTAAGAGGAGATGGGGTGATTGAGTTCATGAAGCCGATCATTTAAACCCAATGGCATGAACACCTCCTTTTTCTATCATAGCATGAAGAATACGACAAACAAAAACTCAGTCATGGAAATAACTATAGAGGATGAAATAAGATTGCATGATTTTGAGGAGATTAAAACAACAGCAAAATACTATTTTGAAGCTCTCTATAGAAAGGATGATGATGTAGATCTAACCTCCACCCAAATTATGAAAGAGAGCATTCCTCCCCTAGTCTCTGAGGAAGACAATGAAGAACTAAATCTAGATATAAATGAAGATAAAATTCTAAAGGCAATTTATGATTTGGCTTCTAACAATGCTCCTAGGCCAAACGGGTTCTCAATCCACTTCTATAGATACCATTGGCACATACTCAAATCGGATCTGAAGCAGATGCTAATACATGCTTAGAGAAAGTATAAAATAGATAGAATCATTAATTCCTCTTTCATATCCCTAATCCCTAGAGGCAAATCCATCCTCATTTAATAGATTTCTTCCCATATCCCAATGAAAATACTCTTACAAAATCTTGACCAAAATAATTGCCAACATATTCAAGAAAATCTTTCCCAAAATCATGTATGACAACTAAGGGGGATTCATGCTAAAATGACAAATAATAGATAACATAATCTTGGTCCAAGAGGAAATCGATTCCAGCAGAGAGAGCAAATACAAACCCATGATCATCAAATTGGACAAGGCCAATGCTTTTGAATAGGTAGGATGATTCCTTTATATTTGATGTCCTTTTGAAATTTGGAGATAATCATCAAATTTTCAAGTGGATCCAAACATGCATTAGTAGACCTTAAATCTCTTCTCTAGTCAATGGGTGGCCCGCTTCCATTTTCAAATCTAATAGGGAGTTGGGACATGGTTATTTGTTATCACCCCTTCTCTACATAATTATGGAAAAATCTCTAAGAATAAATTTGGAAGCAAAAAGAATTATTAGTAGTCTCAATGGGATCAATCTCACAAGAGAGGTGAAAGGATTGGATCACTCATAGTTCACCAACTTATGACATGCTTCTTCTTAGTGGGGCTTTGATAGTGCTAGAAAAAAGGTTTAAGAAAATCATGGATCACTTTCTCAGGGCATTAAGTGGGAAGGTCAACAATTGAAAAAGTTATATTTTTGGGTGGAACATCAGCTTTCATCTCCTCCAGCCTATCTCTATAATCCTACAATTCCCTTGCACTAAAGAGTGGAAGAGTTTCAAATATCTCAAAATACATATTTTTCTCAATAGTCCAACAAAATTTGTTTGGAAGGAAGCCATCAACAAGATCAAGATCACATTTTAACAATGGGGAACCCAATAGGGAGGACAATGCTCCTAAAGTTAACTCCTCCATCCCTCTTAATTTTCCAATGTTCAATCATGCTTGCTCCAATAAGCATCACACAACAAGTATCCTGAGAGATCTGCAAGTTTCATTGGAAAGGGGAGAAATCTAATTCTAAGAAATTTCACCTAGTCAATTGGAAAACAGTCATTGCCCCCAATGATCGATGTGGCATTACTATCAAAGATCCTAAATTAATGAATCTAACATTGGGAGACAAACTCCTTTGGAGGATTGTCATTGGGAAATATGGTTGGTGGAAGTGAGTTATTGTTAAAAAATACTTGCATTGCTACAGGAAGAGGTGCCTTGAAAAATCCATTGAGAAGAGAAAGGGGTCTCACATCTAGAGACTATGTAAAGTGGTTTCCCATTTAATCCAAGCTAAACTCTCTTGGATTCCTACCAAAGGTAAAAACATCAATTTGTGGACTGACAATATGATGAGAAACTTCCCCTTGGAAAAAAAATATGGATTTCCTCCTTTGAAATCATGGATGGTGGATCAAGGCCTCAAAACCATTTTTGACATCTTTGTCTTGTCGATTGAAGATGGGCATTGGATCGGATGGTTCTTATCTCCTCCTAAAAATATTAGCCAACAATCTCTTAGGTTTATTTCTTTCTTAAAAAGGGTGTGCTCCTATTGACTAGATTCAATAAGACAACAGAGGAAGAGCTCGAGGATTTTATTTTGTCAAGCTGGGCTATCGAGAGCAATTTCATTCTCTTCCCCTCCTGCACTACTCTATCATTTGGAAGAATATTTGGTGCCACGAGAATCCCCATTTTGTCTTGCAAATTATGCTTGAGAAAAAACATTGGAATCAGAAAAAAAATCCCAACAAAGAAATTGATTTCCCCAACATACAATTTCATAGCCCTACACACCAGTTTGACCCAAATCATAGGATGTATCTCTATCATGGATCTTCTTCTGATTATCGAAGAACATATCAGATTTTTACTTATTTACACACGAATGCTTAGAAAGACTCAAATTTATTTGAATCTACCTAAATCTACTCCTTACACTATAAAACAACCTCAAACCTGCTCAGATTTTTCTACACCAACCAAGAGAATAGCCTTTATTGAAAAAAAATCAACATATATTGGTTGCATAAATTAATTTTTATATAATAATAATATGTGAAATAATCCAGGTTATTAATGTGTGGGTATATGTAAGATAGATATATAAAAGACAAATAAAATGTTTCATACATTACTTTTTTTCTCAACTGAAAAATTCCTCTAATTGAGAATTTTCACTCGAACCAAAACCAACTTAAATATTAGACAAAACACCCTATGAATAGTGACAACTCCCATCCTCACCCCCTCCCATGATATTCAAACCTATGACTTGATGAAGAGTACCCATACAATACTTATGCATTGTTGGTATTTTTAATGTGGTATATATGAAGACAAAGATTTGCGCTACTTAATACTAAAAGGAATTGCAAAAGCAAGTAGAGGAGGACCTCACAAAAGCTAAAGAGTAAATCCACGTGCCATCATGGATTGCATAGCCATAGTTGTAATCGTGCCAATCATGCTCCCAAAATCGGGTACATGTGATCTTTGTTCATGCACTAGGGAATCACTATGTCTGAGTGCATTGACATAATGTCACTATCTTTTCCAAAATAATAATTCACTGCAAAGCAAACACCCAAAAGAAAAAGGCCCTACCAAATTTATTCTGTACCTAAGAAAATTGGGCTTTATGTATGAAACTCAAGCACTTGTTGACGTGGACTAAACGGTCTTGGTGGTTCACATGATAACGTTATTACATCCACGTCACCACTCCATGGTGATGGGACATGGGATATTTTATAGTTGTCAAATGGCCATCAATAATTCGAAAAGCCTCAATAATTGATCGCAGCTTTAGAGTGCCCTACTTTGTCGGGGGAATCTTTAACCATGCATTTTTCTTTCGAGACTCTTTTTGTTTAAAGTGGCTTCTTGAATACTTATGTGTAGAACAGAAAAGCGTTTTCTTCCTTTACACAACATGCAACATTAAAGGTAACAAATATCATGCATTATTAGTTTATAGATAACAAATATCAACAAGAGTATCCTTTACACAACATGCAACATTAAAGGTAACAAATATCATGCATTATTAGTTTATAGATAACAAATATCAACCAGAGTATGATATTTTTTTTTTTAACTAGAGGAATTGGTAATTTGGATGGGGTTTGTATTCGTGTGATACGGGGTTCAAGGGTCCAATCCCGTTCACTACCACTATACTTCTAGGTGTACCTACACAACCCACAAGCATGGGGTACAGGTGAACCGGGGTGATTTGAATTCATAACCTTCATTTACAACATTTCCTTCATATCAAATGAATTGTCGATTAAGCTACACCTATATAGAAAAGAGTATGATATTTCTTAAATCTAAGAACTAATAATAATATTCTTTTCTCGGATCTTAAAAAATTAGAATTATTGATGAGGAATCATGATTTTCACTTATAACTAAGGTTCAATTTTTATGAGGATTTTCCATCCTTAAGATTACCATAAATTCCATTACATTCTTTATGTATACATAAATAAATTTAAAAAAATGACAAGAAACCATTAAATTCATTTGAAAAAAATAATTTAAAATTTAAATATAATACGATAGTGTTTTACAAGTCATGTAATGTTTTCAAGCAAATTTAGTAGAGAATTTAGAGAATCGTTGAAGGTTCTTCTGAAGTGTGTATCCACTGCCAAGGTTATGACAATCATATTATTTAATATTGAATTATTATTTGATTTAAATCCATTTAGTATGTTGTTCATGGCATCCTTATAATTGTAATAGGTGTGTATCCACTGCCAAGGTTATGACAATCATATTTAATATTGAATTATTATTTGATTTAAATCCATTTAGTATGTTGTTTATGGCATCCTTATAATTGTAATAGATGTTTAATGAGAGCAAAATAGTGTAAAACTTTTACAAAGATTTTTAAGAGACATGGTCAACCACATTGTAAAGATAAAGTTTACTTTATATTGTTTTACACAAAACTATGTTATTGATTATGTTTAGGAGAGAAAAACTGACCTAAACTTAGTGAAATTTATAACTTATATGTTTTGGAAAAATATGTATACCCATTTTAACTATGGATTTATTAAGTGTCAATATAAATTGAAAAAGTGTTGAGATTCAATTCCATCAGTGCTTAAAAGTCTAGCTCTAATATTCACTATGCTAGTTTATATACACATATAGATTATGGATTTTCCATTTTTCATTTTTGTTTAGAAGAATTACATGCATAGCACATTTCACTTATATTAAATTATATCAAATGTATTATTCTTATTTGTTATAAGTATTATATGCGTTTTTCTATGTTAATGTATGTTGATATCAATATTGCACATAATCAAACATCCACAACACATATTGTCCATATTTCGTTATAGATTTTACCTGGATTCAATAAACTTACAAAAAATGAACCTTATCAATATAACAAAACTTAAAATTGGGATTACAAAATTGTAAGTTTTGATTAGATGTTCATTCAATTTTTATTCTCTCTTTTGTGTTTTTAATTTATTGTTTCCGTTTTCTTGAATCTATGCATTTTTATCTACCACACTCTTTCACTTTCTTCTTATTGTTTCTGGCAACATTGGCACCAATCTAACAATAATTTTTAAATCAAATATTTTAAGAATACCTTTGTATCTCTCTTTTCTTATGCCTCATTTAAATCCCATGATCTATGAGACATATACTTTGCAACCTTGAATAAGAAGCAACATTTGTGTATGCCAAGGTGGGATTATCCAACAACCTAGGTGGAAGATAATAACATTTTTGTTAATTTGTTCTATAGATTAGGAATTATGTTATAGCATATGTGGAAAATACTTTTTGTGTGCTTTGAGAGATAAATTGAACTATCGATATCTTTAACAAGAATAATAGGTTTGGAAATATTTGATCTATAATTACTTACATTGATTATTTATTTGTATGTATATGAAGAAACTATGCATTGTATAAATGTTAGCTTAAATAATAAGTCATGGATGAAATATGTTAGATTTGTATGTTCCTTAAAACCTATTAAGCAAGTTGACTCTCTTGATAGTGTTTTGATAGAATCCTCTCTATTCAATAAAAGGTTCAAGGTTTATTACAATTTATTCTTTCCTAATGAGATCTACATCTAACATATTAAATCTTCTTAAGAGTTTAAAAGACAACCCCTTCCATGGTTAAGTTTGATTTGTGATATGTATCCAAGATATAGTGCTCACCCATCTTATGGATATGCATAATAAATCCTCTCTTATATGGGTATCAATGTGATTATTCCATAATGTTTGAAGCTTTATATTATGTTTTTTAACACATTAAGATTCTTCTAAAGAAGACAAGTGTGAATGTGATTTTTAGTGATGCATTTCTTTTAGCGTGTGCAAGATCATGATTTTGGACTCCCAATATTTGAAAGCTAGATGAGATTTGATAATAAAGTGAGAAGGTAATTACTTAACATTTTAATGCTAACAACTTTAATAATAAAATTTCAAAAGAGTACATTTGAAATTACAAAATATGATAATTAACTAGTTTTAATTGAAAATTTATTTATTATTATAATGGGATTTTTCTTACACTGTAAAATTTTGGGGAAATGTTTATACCTAGAGAGTTTTAATCCATCTTGGCACTTGATAAATCCAATATAAAAATTAATCAAAATTTATATATACTGATATTGAAAAGATTGAGATGTGTCAATTTAAGTATTTTCAAATAAAACTAAGTTACAACACACTAAAAATCACACTCAAACTATTTTTAACAAATTCATATTTACCCACCATCAAATCACAACCCAACCAATTCTACCATATAATTCCCAACAAAACATAAGTAAGGGATAAATAACCCTCAAAACCTTTGTCTCCAAGCCTTGTTGTCCTATTCCATTAGTCTTAAGAAACCATCCACAAGCTATCATTCCAAATTAGATCTTAAAAGTTATCCATCACTTGGTAGCACTAAGAATATATTGTTTTCAACTAGTTGTCATTATAAGATGATTATATTTCAATAGTTTGTGATCATCTTGATACCCCGCAATATGTTCAAATCCATACCAATTCAAATTCACAAAGTGAATAAACAAGGAGGATTTCAACATCACAATGAATGAGAATTTTGTGGCATTGTACATAAATAAAGAGTAGATTACTCTGATACCAACAATATACATTATATCAAGAACAAAATGAATATATCTATAGCAAGTGGATTAACACAAAGATGTTGCAAAGAGCATAGTAAGACAATTAAACCTACACATTATTAATGAATGAAATAGTGAAAACATTGCAATATGCAAAGGGATACAAATTGGATAGAATGGTAGTATCTTGTCTCTAAAAATAAATATGGAAACTACACTCATAAGTTCGGAAAAAGTCTTTGGCAAGAGTTTGGAACTACCACTTAACATAAAATTTAAAACCCTAAAAGGAAAAAACAAAATGACCAAAACTATAATACTAGGAGACAAGGCAACAAAAGGAATGCAAGCCTTGATGAGCTTAGTTAATACATTGATTTCCTTAGAGTTTCATTTGTCAATTACAACCTTCATTTGGGGAATTTCGTGGATGATTACAAACATTATTACAAGATCTATCTATTTGTCCAATATGAAGATCGTTGATTTGTAGGCCATTTTAGTTTCCAAAAATGCATGAAAAATCCAAGACCCACAAAATTATTGTAGAACTAGCATGGTGTAGGATTGTTTTTTAATAGGAAAATGTGGATGGACACATGTATACACCTAGATTAGTTGGCAGGGTTTATCTACAATGGGGCGTAGTGTGTCCAAGTACAAACAAGTGTGGTTCAAGTGCAAGGGAGTGTGTAAGTATGTGATAGCTTCAATGTAGTCATGGTAAAATGTTTATTTAGAGTCGTACTCATTAGAGGTTAACTTCTTTTAGGGATATATTATTATTTATATGGTGACAAGAGTTAGGTATATTAGTGTGTAAGGGATGCTAAGGTTTACTATGCGATAGTGTGTCTAAGGAAATAATAGGCGGAGGTAAAGTGGATGGGGGTGGGTTCATGTGTTGGGACACTCCCTAGGGGTGTAATGAAGGGGCTAAAGGGCCCATTAGAGTAATAATAGGTAGTTATGTTGGTGATTTATTGTGAAGTGTCTATATCCTCCCTAAGTACAATACAAACATGTCTCGAGTGATTAAAGTTAACTTTGTCTTAGATAAATTAATTATACCTAAGAAAGTGATTTAAAAACATTTAATGAAAAATTGTCTAATGATTTGAGTTTTTTAGATTTATTAAAATAATGTTCTTATTCAGTTGATTTAGTCAGATTTTATACCTTTTATCATATTTGACCAAGTCTTTGAAAAAATCTATAAAATATAATTGAAACAAAATAGAAAATGATAATAAAAAATCTAAATAATTGTTTTCCTTGGAAAGAAAACCACATTATATTAATTGAATAGACCACCTTTTATAGAGATCTAAATATCTTACAAGAAAATGCTTCAGGGACAACTAATTGTTTGTATTTGTTCAATAAAAAAATTACAATCTTGAGAGAGAATGTCACAGACTCCTCTTCTAGATAAATTAAACATAAAATAAGAACCAAAACAAAGTTTGTCCTGTACATGTGTCTTCCAATAATAAGAGACAATGAGTCACTTTGATGACCATAAAAAACAAAACCTAGGATCATTAACAATATCCCCGTTGGCATGTAGAATAACCAATAGGTAAAATCTAAAAAAAACAGTGATTATGACGCAAGTGGGGATCGGTCGAACCCTTCTTGCTTAACAAATTCACACATATTACACAAATGCGCTCACAAAGACTAGATGTGAACTCTAAATGCCATGAAGTTGGCTTCTATTACTTGAATCATTTACAAAATTACATGCAAACTAAAAAGCAAGTCGGCCTTAGCCTATTACAATACACAGGATTAATCTCTACTATGTCTGTGTTTTCTCTATGTGTGTGTTCTCTTCTCTGCGATCGATTCTCTATCGTTTCTTGATAGATCGATCCATCCTCTTTACCCCCTCTCTATGACTTCGCACCACTCTTATACTATGATTTTTTGTTGTTCCCGAGGTCCACCTTGTCTGGCTTCCCCGAGGTGTCCTTACTCTGTCCGTCGAATTCTCCCTGATCCTATGGACCTACAGTTGTTAGCAGCCCTATCTGTGCCTGCACAACCTTCTCCTGTGGTGACATATGTCTTGATCTCAAGCACCTTCTTAGCTGCCATTAAATTCCTCAACTACCCACAATGAACATAGGTATATTGTTTCCTCTACTTCTGCACTTCTCAACCTCTGTTCCTCTTGAATTTTCTATAGTTGTCAGTTCCTGTCTTAACTTGTCGACTTCACTTAGTCTCTACGATTTTCATCTTCCCTATCCTCCACACTTTGCCTTTGTCGCTTTTCCGTCGATGTTGCTACTCGACCAACTTGTCTACTTCCACTTCTGTCGACCACACTTCGATAACTTCCTGCTCGACTTCCTAGCCTTGACTTCAAGTCTTCCCGCACGAGTAGTCATCGACAATCCCCCTGGTCGGCCTCCTCTTGTCAATCATATCCAACTATTTCTTCTAGGCCCCGATTCCCCTGTATCAGTCTCTCGAGGTGGAAAATAAATTGACTTCTCTGTCACTCTCTTATACTCCTCCTCTGGAATCCATGTCGCTTCTTCCAGCTCGTCGTTCCTCCATCGAACTAAGTATTCTCTCTTCTGCGAACTCCTTGTGCGTCTGACTTCACGCTCATCCATCACGTCAGCAATTTCTTCCTTCAGTGGATCTAGAATCTGCTCCATCCAGACACTGTTTGACACTTCTACGTTGCTGCTCATCGAACCTTCCTTGAACTTGTATATATGTGATATGTTGAATGTAGGATAAATGCTCAACTCTTCTGGTAGCTCCAACACATAAGCATTGTCCAAAATCTTATTCAGAATCTTACATGGTCCAATCTTTTTCATCTTCATATTGTCATATGTTCCTGTTAGGAACCTCTCTTTCCTTAAGTGTGCATAGACTAAGTCTCCCTCGCTAAACGACTATAGCCTCTTCTTCTTGTCGACCCTTAACTTGTATTTCACGTTGCTCTTTTCAATCTGTCGATGTACCTTGTCATGTACTTCTTTCATGTGTTCTACAAATGTCTCTAAATCTACACTCTTCCTGGTTTCTGTTGGTACTTTGAACAAATCTACCACACCATGTGGGATTCGACCTTGAAGAATCTGGAATGTAATCATACCTGTCAACTCATTCATAGAATTGTTGTATGTGAATTCTCTTTGCGCCAACACGTTCTCCCATTGCTTGGGTCTATTGACCGTCAAACATCTCAGAAGGTTTCCCAAACTTCTATTCACTACCTCCGTTTGTCCATCAATCTACGGATGGTATGCCAAGCTAAACTGCAACTTCCTACCACTTTCTTCCATATGGTCTTAGAGATATGACCCATAAACTTGGTATCCATGTCCGACATTATACTCTTTGGAAACCCATGTAGTCTAACTATCTCCTTGAAAAATAATACAACAATTCTTGTGGCGTCACTACTCTTTTGACATAGAATAAAGTGTGTAATATTAAAAAATCTGTCGACTACCACAAAGATGGAGTTGCTACCTTAATGTGTCTTCGACAATCCTAGCACAAAATCCATGCTCATGTGATCCCATGGGACATTTGGCACTGGTAATGGTGTATACATCCCTGTGTTCTGACTTCAACCCTTTTCTAACTGGACAATTTGACATTGTCGGACCCACTTACTGACATCCGTCTCCATGCCAGGCCAATAGTACTTCTCCTCGACCAACGCCTTGGTCTTTTTTATGCCAAAATGACCTGCTAATCCGCCACTATGCAGTTCTCGGATTAAGTTCTCTCTTATGGATCCTCTAGGAATACATAATTGTTGTCCCTTGAATAGGTATCTCTCTTGGATAAAATAATCCAAGTATGGATTTCTCCATGTTTCGCGACTAGCGTTACATGCTTTCACAAAATCCTCGCCAGTTTCATAATTTGTCTTCACTGACTCTATTCATGTCACCTAAACTATTGTCGTGTTCAGCAATGCAACTCTTCGACTTAGCACGTCGACAACCTTATTCAATTTTCCTGACTTATGTCGCAACACGAAGGTATATCCATACAAGAGTTCTACCCACTTCATGTGTCACTAATTCAACTTTGTCTGAGTCTTCAAGTAACTCAGTGCTTGATGATCTGTGTATAACACAAATTCCTTGGGAAGCAAATAATGCCTCCACTTCAATTCTTGTACAATAGCATAGAACTCTTAATCATACACTGAATATTTCTTCTTGGATTCATCCAAATTTTCACTGAAGAATGCAATTGGTCGGCCCTCTTGGCTTAACACTGCATCAATTTCCATTCCACCCATGCCGCAATTGACTTGGAAAACTTTTTCGAAATCCGAGAGAGCTAATACTAGGCTCTCTATCACCTTCTGCTTCAACTTGTCAAAGGATTTCTGAGCAGCTTCATTCCACCTAAACTCCCCTTTCTTCATGCACTCTTTAAATGGTGCACATATCCGACTGAATCCTCTTATGAAATTCCTGTAGAAACTGGAAATTCCATGAAAACTACGCACTTCCATCGTGTTTGTGGGTTCTGGCCACTCCAATATATCCTTCACCTTTTCTGGGACCATCACCAACCCTTTACCCGATATTACGAATCCCAAGTATATTAGTTCTTCCTTCATGAAGAAGCATTTATGTAGGCTTACTATCAACTTCTCTTCCTACATCTTCTACAACACTTGTCGAATGTGCTCCAAATATTCAGTCTTGGTTTGACTAAATATCAAGATGTCATCAAGATACACTACGATGAAATTCCCCAAGAATGACTTCAGTACCTCGTTCATCAGCCTCATGAACATACTGGGTGCATTAGTCAATCCAACGGGCATGACTAACCACTCATACAGTCCTTCCTTTGTCTTGAATGTTGTCTTCCACTCATCGCCTTCTCTGACCCTGATCTGGTGGTATCCACTCTTCAGGTCGATCTTGGTGAAATATCTTGATCCACTCAAATAGTCAATAAAGTTGTCCATCCTTGGAAATGGAAATCTATACTTTATTGTGATCTTGTTGATAGATTTGGAGTCTGTACACATCCTCCATTCTCCTCCTTTCTTCGGCTCTAGTACAGCTATTACCGCAAACAGCCTCATAATTTATCTGATCAATCCCTTGTCCAACAATTCCTAGACTTGTCGATTGATCTCCTCACTATCTGTCGGAGTCATTCTATGTGGTTCCTTCTTTGGAAAACTCTACCCTGGAATCAAGTCGGTCTGATGGGATATGCTTCTCGTCGGTGGAAATCCTGTTGGTGTCTCTTCGACCACGATGCTCTCAAATGCGTCTAACATCCTTTCGACTTCGACCACAAATATTTTTGTCTTCGATCGTTCGACACTCGGTCCTTTTGGAATGATGGAGAAACATCCCGACTGTTTCTCTTCCTCTACTAGGAATTCCTTTGCCGAGCACATCAACACTCTCTTCTCCCAATAGTTTCTCTCACCCTCTTTGCATTCAGATCTGTCCTCCTGATTTGGCTTCAGCAATCTCTGTGTGCCATTTTTGCACACCATGATTGTGTTGGCTTGACCATCATATATCATCTTCTGATCATATTTCCATGGTATTCCTAGCAATAGGTGACAAGAATCCATTGGGATTACATTGCATAGTATACTGTCTTCAAGCTTCCCAACTTTGAAGTTGATCCTGCACTGTCTGGTTACCTTCACATGATGTCCTTTCTGTAACCAGGATATCTTGTATGCATTTGGGTGTTGTTGACATCTCAAACCCAACTTGTCGATGATCTTCATCGACACTAGGTTCTTTGTACTTCCCCCATCGATGATGGTCTTGCAGTATCTATCGGAGATCAACACCTTGGTTTTGAAAATAGCCTTTCATTGTGTCGGCTCCTTCTCTTCTCACTGGTCGTTCTGAACCAACATCCATCTGGTTGTGCCATTTTGACTCTTTTCTTGGTCATCTCCACCACTGTTAGATGTCGAACTTGACCTCTCGTCGCCTTGGCCATCTCGTCGGCATTTTGGTTTTGACTCTTCTTCCACGTGTAGATTCTCTAGGAATTTATAAGCTTTATGTCCCACTCCTCAACACTTATAACATACTATTGTTGGTCTATCAACTCCTTTCTTTTTTGTTGGACCACTTCGACCAAATGCACCTCTACTGCGGGTCTCTCAACCATCCACTCAACTTTCTTGTGCCTTTTCTCTAGTCGATGTCCCTTATGCGCATCATTTATCTTCGATGGCTTATCTCCTAGTCCCACTACTTTGTCCTTTTGTGGGAGAAGTCTTCCCACCTCGACTAGTCATTCTCCCTCTGGTCAATGTTGTTCTTCTTGATAGCTTTTCCTCTGCCTTCAGGGCTAGCTGGTAGGCTTCACCAATCATTTTGAAATTTGACAGACTCAACTTGTCCTATATGACATACTTCAAACCATTTACATATCTTGCGACCACTTATTCGCCTTCATCGGTTTGACCGGATCTAATCGACAGTCTATAGAAGTCTTATGTGTTTCCTTCACGGCCATCTCTTTCTGTCGAAAGTTTTGCAACTTCTTGAACAAGGAAATCATAGTCATTTGGAAAGAACTTCCCCTTCAACTTGGCTACCATTCTATCCGAAGACTTGATCTTCTACTTGTTAGAAAAACAGGATCGTAGAGCAATAACAATAAATAGAAATGAAAATATAATCACACATATACATTAACAGAGAGACACAGATATATCGTGGTTCACCCAACTTGGGCTACGTTCACACTAAATTTGCCAGTCCTTATTATTATTACCATCCAACAAGGTGAAGGGATACAACCTGCAGCACAACCGTTGCACTTCCTCTTCTCTGTTTCACAGTCTCTCTCCTGATCTTATAGATCTTTACAATGCATAAAACCTAATACATCATCGTCCCTATCTGTATTACAATGTCTTTATTTTATAAGGCAAATACAATGGGAAAATACCACGGGATACCCAAAACCATGGGCCCGCAAAACAATTGGCGAAAACAGCCCCAAAAATTTTCTTTAGGGGCGCTGCCCCCGGACCGCCCAGCCAGGGGGGATGATCCCCCCTGGAACCCCATGGGGGGGCAATGCCCCCCCACACCCCCCCGCTGGGGTGACTGTACAATCCACCTACATATCATATAAAACTGGGGTACAAACACGGCTAATACAATATCATCTATGAGACTAGAAGATCTGGCTCCACAACCAACAATCTCCCACTTGGAGACTGATCACAGCAACTCCACCGCTGCTGCACTTGCTGGACTTGGACTTGGAAAATTTATCCTCTTCACCTTCATGCTAGAAGGCCAACTGAAACCGAGCAAGAACTCAGTTTCTCTCTGGTCACTACCTTTGTGAACATGTTTGCAGGATTCTAGCTAGTATGTATCTTTTCCAGCTTCAACAGTTCATCTTCCAGAACACAGCGTATGAAATGGTACTTGAACTGTATATGTTTAGTCCTGGAATGGAATGCTGATTTCTTTGCAAGGTGAATGGCACTCTGGCTGTCACTATACAATCTGCTATCCTTCTGCTTCTTACCCACTTCCTCCATAAACCTCTGCAACCAAATCATCTCTTTACTAGCCTCTGTAATGGCAACATACTCTGCTTCTGTTGTTTAAAGTGCAACAACCTTCTGTAGTTTCGAAATCCAACTTACTGCTGTTCCACCTACAGTAAACACATACCCTGTGGTGCTCCTCCTGCTATCCTTGTCACCTGTCATATCTGCATCAACATATCCCTGTAGAACAGTGTCTGAACCTCCAAAACATAATGCCTAAGTGGTAGTACCTCTCAAATACCTGAGAATCCACTGTACTGCCTTCCAATGTTCTTTACCTGGATTGTTCATATATATGCTCACAACTCCCACTGCATGTGCAATATCTGGTCTTGTGCACACCATGGCATACATAAAGCTGCCAACTACTGATTGATAGGGAATCTTGGACATGTTATTTGTCTCTTCTTGTGTCTTGGGACACATTTCCTTACTTAGACTAAAATGGCTAGCCAAAGGTGTACTTACAGGTTTTGCATTCTGCATTCTGAACCTCTCCAACACCTTTTGTATATACTCACTTTGAGACAATGTCAATTTGCAATTTTTCCTGTCTCTCATTATTCTCATACCAAGGATTTGCTTTGCAGCACCCAAATCCTTCATCGCAAATGAATTAGCTAGCTTCCTTTTGAGTACATTTATATCCTGCATGTCAGACCCTGCAACAAGCATGTCATCCACATACAATAACAAGATAATATATCTTCCATTGTCTAGCTTCTTGAAATAAACACAGTGGTCAGAATGACATATACTATAACCTTGTTCTGTCATAAACCTGTCAAACTTTAGATACCACTGCCTTGGAGCTTGCTTCAAGCCATACAATCTCTTTTTCAACCTGCATACCAGATCCTCCTTACCTTTGACCTCATACCCTTGTGGCTACTGCATATATATTTCTTCCTCCAAATCCCCATGGAGGAAGGCTGTTTTTACATCTAACTGTTCAAGATGCAAATCTTCTACCACCACTAGACTTAAGATATTCCTAATTGAAGTCATCTTAACAACAGGAGAAAATATTTCATCAAAATCTATACCTTTCTTCTGTGCAAACCCCTTTACAACCAGTCTGGCCTTATACCGCTTCTTACCTCCTTCTTCTTCCTTCAACCTGTAAATCCATTTGTTTTGCAATGCTCTTTTACCAGTAGGCAACTGAACCAAATCCCAAGTCTGGTTTCCTACCAATGAGTCCATCTCCTCATTCATGCCTTGCTCCCACTTCTTTCTAGTTTCCACCTGCATTGCTTCTTCATAACATTCTGGTTCACCAGAATCAGTCATCAATAAATAATACATTGAAGGAGAGTATCGTTCAGGGAGTCTACTTAACCTGGTAGATCTTCTTACAGTTGCAGGAGTTTCAGGTACTTGCTGCTGCTCTTGATTTTCTGGCACCTGCGGAACTTCATTTTCTTTAATTTCATCAAGCACTATGTACTCTGTGTTTTCCTTTTCTTGTTTCTTTCCCTGCAACTTATTTTTATACATCACCTTTTCATTGAATATCACATCTCTACTCCTGATGATTTTGTTATTTTCATAATCCCATAAACGATAACCAAATTCATCAACCCCATATCCAATAAAGGTACATTTCTTGGATTTAGCTTCAAGCTTTGTTCTATTTTCTTTATCAATATGGACAAATGCTTCACAACCAAACGTTCTTAGAAATGAGTAGTTTACATTTTTATATGTCCATGCTTCCTCTGGAATACCACCATCCAAAGCACTTGAAGGTCCTCTGTTTATTAAATAAACATCAGTATTTACAACATTCGCCCAAAACTGTAAGGGCAACCCTGCATGCAGTCTCATACACCTTGCACGCTCCATGATCGTTCTGTTCATCCTTTCTGACACACCATTTTCCTGTGGTGTTCCTGGGACTGTCTTCTCTCTACGAATCCCATGGTATGAACAGTAACTATCAAAATCATTGCCGCAGTACTCACCTCCATTATCAGATCTGAGACACTTCAATCTTTTTCCTGTCTCATTCTCAACCAAAGCTTTCCACTTCTTAAAAGTAGAAAACACATTAGATTTCTATCTAATGCAATAAACCCAAGTTTTTCTAGTTGCATCATCAATAAATGTAACATAATAATGAGAGCCACCAAGAGATTGTACCTGAGCCGGTCCCCATACATCTGTATGCACAAGCTATAATTTTTCATTCTTCTTCTGTTTCCCAAACCTGAGAAATCTGACTCTCTTCTGTTTTCCATAAACACAGTTTTCACAGAATTCCAAACTTACCTGCTTCAAATCCGACAGCAACTTCCTTGCGTGGAGAATCTGCATCCCCTTCTCACTCATGTGGCCAAGCCTATGGTGCCACAATGTTGTATTTGTTCCTGTGGAAGCTAAAGAGATAGAATGGTTAGTATTATGAGGACATAAATACAACGTACCTACTCTGTCTCATTTTTCTATCACCATTGATCCTTTAGAGATCTTCCACCACTTTTCTCCGAACGTAGATAGATAGCCACCATCTCCCAACTGCCCTGTTGAGATCAGATTTCTTTTCATAGCAAGAATATGCCTAAATTCTTTCAAAAACCAATCAGTTCCATTCTTAACTTTTATCCATACCTTACCCATTCCAACAATTTTACATGGCTCATCATCACCCAATAAAACATGTCCAAAGTCGCCAGGAACATACTCATGAAAGTATTTCCTATGGGGTGTAGCATGACATGAAGCTCCTGAATCTACTACCCAATAATCACTAGTTTTATCTAATGCAAGAATCAAAGCATCTTGTAACACATCACCTGCTACATTTTCTTCCTGGGTAGTTTCCTTCTGTGCATCTCCTTTCTTCTTTAGAGATTTGCAGTATTTCTTTAGATGTCCTTTCTTTCCACAGTTCCAGCACTCTATCTTTCCCAGTCTGGACTTGGATCTGCCCATTTTAGACTTTCCACAGTTACCTTGGATCTTTCCTCTCTCCTTTTGTCTTCCCCTGCTCTCCATGGTCAACGCATTACCTGATGTCTCACCTGTGCTTTTTCTTCACATTTCCTCGCTAAGAATAACACCAATAGCATCATCAAATTTCAAGGTGTTTGAACCAGAGACAGAGTTACTTACAGCCATGACCAAGCTATTCCAGCTTTCTGGCAATGAACACAAGATTAGAAGAACCCTAACCTTATCATCAAAGTTCACACTTACATAACTTAGCTGATTTGTAACCGTATTAAACTCATTTAAATGATCAGTAACAGATCCACCTTCAGACATCTTCATATTAAATAAACACTTCATTAGAAATACCTTGTTGGAGGCTGAGGGTTTTTCATACAGCTTACCCAATGCGCTCATCAAACCCTCTGTTGTCATTTCTTTTGAGATATTGAAAGCCACCGACGAATCCAGGCTCAACCGTATTGTTCCCAGAGCCTTTCTGTCAAGAACCTCCCATTCTTCATCCCTCGTAGCCTTCGGCTACTTTGCTTTTCCTCCCAACGATAGGAATAGATCCTTCTGGTACAGATAGTCCTCCATTTGCATCTTCCATAACCTAAAGTTTTGGCCGTTAAACTTCTCGACCTTAAACTTTCCTTCTTCTGCCATTGCTCCCACTCGAACCAAAAACCCTAGCTTCTTGCAGGTTTAATTGCCAAATAGACCTTTGGCTCTGATACCAATTGTTAGAAAAACAGGATCGTAGAGCAATAACAATAAACAAAAATGCAAATATAATCACACATACACATTACAAGAGAGACACAGATATGTCGTGGTTCACCCAACTTGGGCTACGTCCACACTGAATTTTCCAGTCCTTATTATTATTGTCGTCCAGCAAGGTGAAGGGATACAACCTGCAGCACAACCGCTGCACTTCCTCTTCTCTGTTTCACAGTCTCTCTCCTGATCTCAGAGATATTTACAATGCATAAAACCTAATACATCATTGTCCCTAGCCGTATTACAATGTCTCTATTTTATAAGTGAAATACAATAGGAAAATTCCACGGGATACCCAAAACCATGAGCCCGAAAAACAGCTGGCGAAAACAGCCCCAAAAATTTTCTTCAGGGGCGCTGCCCCCAGACCCCCCATCCAGGGGGGATGATCCCCCTGGAACCCCGTGGGGGGGCGATGCCCCCCCACACCCCCCCGCTGGGGTGATTGTATAGTCCACCTACATATCATATAAAACTGGTGTACAAACATGACTGATACAATATCATCTATGAGACTAGAAGATCTGGCTCCACAACCAACACTACTTGCCATTCTTGACTCTGTCAGCCTGTACACTGTCCCGCCACAACGAGGCATGACCCTTCAACTTCAAACATGTAGTTTTAACCCTGTTGGGATCCTCTAGCTTCTCTAGGTCGAAGTATTTCTCCATTTCTCTAATCCATTCTATCAAGTCTTTTGGATCCAGACTTCCTGATTAGGTAGGTACATCCATTTTTATCTTACCCCTCATCTCTGTAAGTAGCTTGATGAATCTATATTCTGGTTCTTCTTCTACTACTTCCCAAGATTCCACTTCTTTGACTTCTTTGTCACTATGGTCAAGTGCATAGGGAATGCATCCACGTATCTGGGATTCTTTGATCACTGCAACCTCATTGGTCAATATTTTCATTGTTCGCATGCACTCGTCTAACATGTCACGATCTACTGTGACTCCTGCACCTCCTTGTGCTCTTCATCCTACACCACAAACATTTACACCTCTTTGTGCCATTTTTTTCAACTGCAGCTGAATATATCGACTCGTCCAATCACAACTGGACTTTCACCACATGTGCACAACTCTACCCAACTGTAGCTAGAGCTGTTCACGCATATACAAGCTCTAACCTATTCTCACGATTCTTCTCTCGCTCACAGGACTTTTCTCGTTCTACTACCACTTGATGCTAGGCAAGCTGATATCGGGATCTCTCCTGCTTTTAGGATGCTTTTGCTCAACCAGCTCATAGGACTATTCCCGCTCTCAAGAATTTTCCTACTCTTAGGACTTTTCCTTCTCTGTTACCAACTAACACTGGTGGGGGTTGGTCAGACCCTTCTTGCTTAATAGATTCACATAGATTACACAAATGCGCTCACAAAGACTAGATGTGAACTCGAAATTCCATGAATTTGGATTTTATTACTTGAATCATTTACAAAATTACATGCAAACTAAAAAACAAGTCGTCCTTAGCCTGTTACAAAACAAAGGAGTAATCTCTACTATGTCTTTGTTTTCTCTCTATGTGTTTTCTCTTCTCTGCGATCGATTCTCTATATTTCCTTGATCGATCAATATGTCATGTCTCTCCCCCTCTCTGTGCCTTTACACCACTCTTCTACTCTACTTTTTTACTGTTCCTGAGTTCCACCCAATCTGGATTCCCCGAGGTGTCCTTACTTTGTCCGCCGTATTCTCCCTGATCCTGTGGACCTGCAGTTGTCAGCGCCCCTGTCTGTGTCTACACAACCTTCTCCCATGGTGACATATGGCTTGATCTTAACCACCTTCTTAACTATCATTAAATTCCTCAACTACCCACAATAGTTATAGGAATGTTGCCTCTACTTATGCACTTCTCAACCTATGTGCCTCTTGACTTTGCTACAGTTGTCGGTTCCTAACTTAACTTGTCAACTTCACTTAGTCTCTACAGATGTCGTCCGCCCCATCCTACACGCTTGGCCTTTGCCACTTTTCCATCAATTTCGCTACTCGACCAACTTGTCGAATTCAACTTCTGTCAACCACACTTCTACAGCTTCCTTCTTGACTGTCAGTATTCCCACACCAGTGGTCGTCGTCAATCCCCCTAGTCGACCTCCTCTCGTCAATAATATTCGACTATTTTCCTAGGCCCCGATGCCCCTGCATCATATTATCATGTATACAACTCAGGATCATATAAAACCTCAACATTATTGTCTTTATTGTCTTTATCCCATTTGATCTAGTACCTTTCCTGTACAGGTAATAAAAAAATGGAAAAAAATAAAGCGTGCAATTCCTTTCCCTGTAGATATTGGCAAAGGAAATTTTCTCGAATGAATCCCTCAACCTTAGGATCTCTTCATAAATAGGGACCAAAAGAATATTTTTAGGATGTCTTCTCTCCTTCAACCAATCTATTACCAATTTCGAATCCTCGAAGACTTAGAGTTGTTGAACACCTTTCTAAAGATCCAGAATCAAGGAAAATTTCAAAGACACAAGTTCTGCTTTGTTATTTGAGTTGTTACCAATACTAGCAGCAAATTTGTGGCATACATGTTCATTTAAAAATAAGATACCAGTGGAACCCCCCATGGTTGGATTCCCCTAAGAAGCGCCATCAAAGAAAATCCATGGACAATCTTTGTCAATTTCTTCTACCATAATGTTTCTAACTTTAATAATCTTGTTCGCTTGAGGGGTGTGTCTAAGGACAACCAATTGTTTTTAGCATAAACCACTGGAGGAAGGAGAGAGTCTTCAAATATGGATTGATTCCTTGCAAGCCATACTCCCGAAATGAAAATGACAGGTAAAGTTGAGAAATCCTTGAAAGCCCAGTAACTTAACCATTGAGATAATGCCTCCTCTAGCGAAGAACTAGTCCAAAGAAAGGGGAAACCACAAACCTAAATAACAAGATCCCACGGGTTGGAAATACAATAATAAGAGATGAAAAGATGCTCAATAATTTTATTGTCTGCTTTGCATATAGAGCATCTTCCTCGACCACACCATATCTTCCTCGAAAGAATATCCCATGTCATAATTTTGTTAGATAAAGCAAGTCATAGAAAATTCCTACACTTGAGAGGACAATTGAATTTCCATATAGAAGCATGCCACCATGAGGCATCAAAGAAGCCCTCTTCTCTTATGATGAGATATCCTAGACTAGGAAGATAAGAGCCACCAGAAGGATTCCTAGACCATATAATATTATTCTCTCCATCCTGAAGTCTAATATAACAGTCTATACGTGCCTTAATATAAGCCTCCCAGGAAAACTGCTCCTCAACATCTACAACACCCATGTCATCATCCCCCAACCATTGATGAGAAAACACTACAGAGCTAGCTAAATCACTAATCTAAGTCACTGAAATGAAACCCTAGTCTCTTAATTTCTCAACAATCACCATAGCAAACCTATGAGCACCATCACTTCCAGGCCATGGGTCTTGGCCAATTCTTACCTTTCTATCGTCACCAATCTTCCAAGATAACCAGTCACCAATGACTATGAAATAGGATAACAAAGCTTGCCACATATTAGATACATTTATGGAATATTTAACCTCGGTTCTGAACCATTCTTCGATAGTATAAGGAGAAATGTACTTAGAATAAACCACATTTACCCACAACCCTTCACCTCTGAGAATAAGCCACACAACTTTTGTAGCTAAATCTTTAGCAAAACAATGGGAATTCTTGATGCTCAACAATGAAGCTCCTTAGGCCTGGAAATATTTTTCCAAGCAATACAATGAATGGCATGACCATCCTTATTTCCATTCCATAGAAAACTATAGCATAGTTTCCTAATTTGGTCTAAAATACCCGTTGGAACAAAAGACATGGAAACCCAGTAGACTGGGACTTCTTTGAGAACAAATTTAACCAAATTTAGTTTGCCACCTCTACTTAGCCACTTATTACACCATAAATGCAACATTGGTTCAACCTTCCCAATGAGCCAAGCCCAATCCCGTCACTAATAATCATTAGGTTTCATAATGAAACCCAAATACTTGAGACCATTTTCAATATTTGCTAGTGGGAAGGCCAATTGGTTACATATCTAGTCAAGATCCTCCTATGAAATGTTCAAGAACGATAAAGAATATTTCCTGATGCTATACACCATGCCATTGACATCAGAAAAAAGATTAAGTAGTCCTTGTAACAAAAGCACATCTCTTCTATCACCATTTGAAAAAAGAAGAATATTGTTGACAAAGAAGAGGTGAGTGATAAACAGGTTACCCCCCCTGAATATGCATTGTAATGATCATCTTTGCTTCACTTAAAGGATAAGCTAACTAACGCCCTCTACAACTAGTAGAAATAGAAGGTGATCCAGAGGGAATCCCTGTTGGAGGCCCCTACTAGGTCTGAAAAATGATGAGGCAAAGCCATTAATAAGAACAACAAATGAGACTGAAGTTATGAACAACATGACCTAGTTGACAAGTTGGAGCTCAAAATTGACTTGGAGAAGCACCAATCTTAAATAAATCCAGTAAAATATGTTGTATGTCTTTTACAAATCCACTTTGGAAATCATAAAGGGGGATTTCTTAATCTTTGTTGAATGTAATACCTCCTGAGCGATGCCAATTGCATCATGTCTTTGCCTACTAGAGAGAAAGGAAAATTGTTCCCGTGAAACTGCATTAGATAGAATTCCGTTTATCCTGAATGCAATCATCTTATAAATTTAGTTACAAAGAGATATGGGTCTGTATTCTTCAAAATTGAGCGGCTCTTCAAACTTTGGGATAAGAGTAATAAACATGACATTGAAAGCTGCAAGGATTCTGCCATTAGATCTTGAATCCTCAATAACCTTTAGAAGATCATCTTCAAAAACTTCTTTAAAAGTAGAGAAAAACTCTATGGGCCAGCCATTAAGGCTAGGGATTTTATCTTTTTTCATATTATTAATAGCTTCCTTGAGTTCCTCCAGGGAGACTGGATCCTTTAAAGATAAATTCTGTTCCTCATTAACAAAAGTAGGATAAACTTCAGTAACTCTTAACATGTGAGCCACAGATGCTCTCATGTATTCTTGATACATATTATTAAAGTGATTGACCACTGTTTCACCTAGTTGTCTATGACCACTATTTTCTTCCCCATTTTCATTTACGAGATGCCAAATAGAATTAATACTTTTCCTGTGGTTAACACAATTATGAAAATTTTTGTATTCTCATCACCACTTTTTAACCATATCACTAAACTCTTTAATCCAAATAATTTTTAAAGACGAACAGATATAATTATTCCTCATCATCGTATGCTGAACAATGCACTCAAGAAAGAAAAAAACACAATGATTTAAAGGATAGAAAGGCTCTCTAATTTAAAATTTTAATGCATTAAAATACCCGATGGTCTATGCTTAGAAAATATATCCAAAATTTAAAATTTATTGTAAATATATAATAAAACAAGATCCACAAGTGGAAATGTCTTTGACATGAGAAGAAGGGAAATGCAGAAGGAATGTGACAAGCATGAATGCAGTTAGCCATATTAGTCATTTGGAGAAATAGCCATTTCGAGCAAGTGTGAACTGCATGCAAAGTCATTAGCTTGTTTCCAACAACAGTTAGCAGAGCAATGCAATAGCCACAAGAAAAAAAGAAACAATGATATCACACCATATAAAATCCAAAAACACCAACCAAATAGTTTATGTGCTTAATGACAATTATGCAAACTATTAATGCGATTGATAAAAATATCACTGTGGGAAGCAAGAAAAGTGTTTGAACTACATTTACATTTGCAACATCACCACAGCCAGAATATTTATAAAATCAACAAATTAGACATAAAAAATCCTATGGATGAAATTACTTGTGCATGATCTAATCATCCAATTGTGTGACGTTCAAATGAATTCAGTTAATAATTAATAATTTTCGATAAAAAAGTTAAATATCAAAGATATAATACTCATTCAAATACCAAAACTTATACATATGAATATAAAAAATTAAATGAATTCAACCAATAATTAATAATTTCCGATAAAAAATTTAAATATCAAAGATATAGTACTCATTCAAATACCAAACCTAACACTTATGAATATCAGAAATTAAATCCCAGAGATATAATACTCATTCAAATACCAAAACTAATACATATGAATTATACAAAAAATATTTAGTAATAAATCAAAACTCTAAGAAAGTATGAATCAAAATTTTAAAAAGTTAAGATTAATGACGAAGTACTTAGTGTTTCCAATTAATAAACAATTATATCATAGTATAAAAAAATATATGAAAATTTTAAAACAATGAACCTGAAAATTTTAAAATAGTGAACATGAATAATATCCTTTAAAACTATAGAGAAAATACAACATATATTCCGTCTCAAAAGGAGAGGAATCATATTTATACTTTGAATACTGTTATCATATATATAAATAGATGGATCTATGAAGACTTAGTTTCTTTTATTAGCTTGAAAATACAATTAAATGAAAGACCGTCAAAGCTGAGCAACTAGTAAAATTTATTTCGGATAAACAGCTGGGAATTTAAAATACATATGTAACTCTTTCTTGGTGACCTGAGTAATTGAGTAACCTTATAAATTCTATAGAAACTTTAAATCATATGTCTTACATTACCCGTAAAAGACTTCTGATATTTTCTGACATAGTGAAATGTTAAAACAATGAGTTTTTTTCCCTCATTTGTGCCTTTAAAACTGATTTTTTTCCTCATTTGCTGTGTGCGTATTTGTTTGTTCTTGATATTTCCATGTGTATTTTAATTTATTTTTGACTAAATATTTCATGTCATTACATTATGTATAAATGTATGTGAGTTAGTGGATTATAAAAAGGTTTAAAAATTTGTTTAGCAATAAAGCTAAAGCTTTGGGAGATGTAGCATTTAAATATGTCTTTTTGAGTTTTCATTATAAGTTTATTTTAAAAGGGTAATTAGTTTTACTAAGATTTTTTTTAATGACAAAAATTTGTAATTTTTATTTATATAAAAAAAAGAAAATCATATTCTTTAATACATGAAAAACCACACAAATATATTTTTTATAATCATTCAAAAATGTCCAATCATATGGATTTTAAAATGAGCAAGACATATATTTACAAATAATTAAGGTTTGAAGTAGTCATCAATCCTTCATTTTTTTTTTTTTAACCTTTTTTTTACCTTAGTCCACCCCACTAGTAAGGCATATATAGCTTTCATCTATGCATTAAATTCCAAAGGCCCACCATTCATAATGCATGCTCCTTGTATGAGTTGGAATTCTCGCATAAGTTCTCTTGACCCCTTATGAAGAAGTATCCATAGTTACCACAACCCTAAAACTAGCGATGTCCAAAGGGCATTTATACTCTTGTTTCTTTACCAAAGAGTGATTTTCTTCATTCAAATTTTATGGACCACTAGCTCATCTATTTCATTGGACTTTTGTTGCTCAAAATATAACCATCCTTTTGTCCTTGTCTTGGACCCTTTCTTTCTTGGGGGATGGGATCAAGCTTGTGGGAAAGTATCATGTACGTGACTTGTTTGTTGATCATTTCGGCACCATAAACATATATTCTCATTATCGATAATCTAATTCTATGTATAATTTTTCCATTTGAAATTTATTTTATACAACAACCCTTTACTAAGCTCTACCTCAACAAAAATACAAGCATAAGCGGCTAGACTCACTTTATCTCTCTCAACATATGTTTTAATATAACTACCCATATTATTCCCAATGTCTTTGAAAATTGGTAAATGACAAAATTTTAATTGCAAATTTGGCAAACATACCCATACCGGCATTCTAGTCACAAACAAAATTTTAGGGTCAAATTCTAGAAATCATGGCATTAAAACCAATCCCACTCTTCCCTAGAACCAAGGGTCATCCTCATCACTTTTTGATATACATTATGATTAGAAAAACATACAATAAAAAAACATTTATAACAAAGTGATATCTCACACTCATTTGCTAAATTTGTATGAATCCATTTGTAGAAATTTGTAGAAGTTGGCTAGTAAACATTAAACCTACACATGAATGACCCTTTTTTATAACAACAGTGAATATCATTGACTTCCTACACGAACACTTCCAAAAACAACAACTCCTCTAACTTATCCACTATATATGCACAAGGAAAAGAGGGATTGAGGTCATATGGAGTAGATGATTTATTTTTTACCACATCTTTGAACAAGAGTTTGTATGAAGAAGGCACACCATTTCCTACAGCTTCTCCACACAATTTGATAAGTAGGGAAATAGTAGAATCCATGAAAATATTATAGTTAAACAGTATAAGTTGATCCTCAAATTGATTAGCCTCATTGATTAAGCATTAATATGCCATAGGGATCCCCACTTTTCCTTATAGATTTTGCTTGAGAGAAACAATGGAATCACAAAAAGTTCCCAATAAAGAAATATATCCCCCCCAATACATCTCACAAAAAATTAATATCACCACACACTAGTTTAACCCAAATCATAAGATATATCTTTATTATGGATAGTCTTCATATTATCGTAGAACCGAGCAAATATATATTGATCTACACATGAATACTTAGAGAGACAAAGATCTATTTGATTCTTCCCATATCTACTATTTGCACCATCATAACACATCAAATCTGCTCATATCTGCAATACCAACAAAGAGAATAGGATCAACAAAGAGAATAGGTTGATTGAAAAATTCAACATAAATTGGTACCTCTAAGGAATACCTCTTGAAATCATTCTCTAAATCTGGGCATGCTCACATGATCTATCAAAATCTATTATACCCTTTTGTGAAATAAACATAGCTATAGATTTGGGTAAAGAACACACATACCACTCATATAGAATGTCACCTGAAGGTTTTTTATTGTCTTTGAGTCGATGATAAACTCGCCGAAATCATGTGTTAAAGTCACGCATAGATTCACCGTCTCTAACCTATATTTTCTCCAACTCATGATATATATCAGTTGCATTATAAATATCGTAAGAACTTTGAAAAATTATTTTGAAATCAAACCAAACATTAATAGTGTTAATGGGAAGAACATCGTACCATTTTGATACATTACCTTCAAAAGTGAAGGGGAAAAGCTTGCATATAATATATTCATGTTGAATATCAAATAAACGTAATACAGACCCATATTTTCTAATATGTTCGAGGGTTGTTATATTGCCTTCACCATTAAACTTTGGAAAGAAAGAAACTGCCTTTCTAAGGGGCTCATGCAATGGCCCTTGCAGGATCAAAACTGTATTGGACTCCCATGCAGGTATTTGGGAATGAGCCATAATTGATAAGACATAATAGAACTGACTCAAATATGCTAGCTTTCCAATTAACCATCCCTATGGTGCGTGTGTGACAACATAGAAGAGTAAAATGTTAAAAATATTATAATACAAGAGCTAGAGGATAATGGTTACTAAAATAATAAAAAACGGATAATGGTTACTTAAATAATAAAAAACATAAAATAAAACCACCTATTTAACTCTTTCCCTCCTTCTAGAGACATTTGTTGGCCATATTTTCTGTCATCGGGCCAACAAGGAGAGACAACCCACACAGATCACTTAACACATCTTTTAGAGTGTTTGGAGTAGTCACCTCTCACAGGGTATAGGTCCTGCTACCTTTATGATTTTCTCTCAACAAGAGAGTCTCACAGTTGAGTTAGCTAATTTCCTGAATGTAAAACTACAATAAGATGAAAAAAAACTAGCTAATCTATGATGTAGACTCCAATAGTTAAAACAAGCAATCCTAGTAAATGTTAAACTGAAAACAGTTTAACAACTGCTAAAAACCTGTAAGTTTCTACTATGAAATAAACTATAATTCTAATTTTAAAACTAATTCTATCTACTTGATCTATCCTACCTTGGCCAAGAGCAAAAGTATTACTGAAATCAAGTAAATCTGTGTTTAAAATTATCCATGTAATAACAAAACCCAGAATAAAATCTAGGTCTGTAAGTCGTCATATAAATTATAAAACAAGTCTCATACACCAACAGTGATTGAAAACGAACAACTATCTAATTAGAATGACTTCTATATCACAGATTAACTTAATCTAATCGACAGGATGACAATATGTAACATTTTCTATCTATAAATATATCAAATGATACAAGAGTTTGGAGATTAACCACGAAAAAGTTTAAGTATTAAACTGAAACAAACTTCAGATCATATCATAAGGTTGGAATAGTAGACAAGCTGTTATTCGATTTCAGAAAAGGAAGTTTTCCAAAGACATAAAACACTTTGCAGATCAATCATAAATTCTCATAGTCTCTACCCTTGTCATCCATCGATCATTACAAAGAAAACAGATATAAGACTTGAAAGATAATTTCCTCAAGCTCCATAGAGTGTTCTCCCCTGACCGCAGTGTCTCCTATTCTTCTTGCAAACATGAATATTACAAATAGAAACATAATAAAGAAGAGCAAAAATTCTTTTATTCTACATAGAAGCCTTGCTCCTGGGAATTCACGTTGCTTTATATAGATAACAGGGGTTTGTTAAATCCCTTTGATTCATTTCATGTTGTTCTTCACCATTTGATCTATTTCATGTTGTTCTTTGGGCACCCATCTCCTCCACAACGATATTACATTTATTCGCATGAAGAATTAATGTCAAAATATTATGTCCCATTGATAAAAACGCATTTTTGTTGTGTGAACTCTTTATTCCTCAACATTCTTGAGAATGACTTTGTTTCCAGTAAAATAATAAAAGGCATTGCATGATGTCATAAAACTACAAATATCAAAATCATCAAAGAATTCGAGACCTTGGAGAAGTTAAAGTCTTTTGGTAGGAATTTTACTAAAACCTTGTTCTCATAAAAAGTGAATTACGTTAACCAATCACAAGATTTATTTCAATATCAAAAGCATTCAATTAAGTCTTGTTAAAACCAAAGCATTCGCAATAATATTAAAATTGGAATTGAATTTGATTTTAATAAGCTCATGCAAGTCATTAGAATATTGAGCTTTTAAAGATAAAGGTGATAACCATGCTTAATCAAATCCTAGTAAGGTTTTCTTCTTATGAATGGAACAACGTGATCACTACTATTATTCCCTTTAAAATAAGAGAATACTTTATATGATCTCATTAATATATATTCTATGAGTTAAATTTATAACTAAAATACATTATTTATATTTGAGTTAATGCTTAAGATGTCTTGACATCATTTAAAAATGAAATCATTTAATTTTATTAAAGTGTGAAGAAACCCTTTTACTGCATAATTAGAGTGATTTTCCTTCCATAAGACATTCGTTGGTTAAGTATAAGGCCTTTATGAAAAACTAAAATTATTTAGGTGAAGCAATAAAGTTTCATTATGTTATAAATGATAAAATATGTGCTACCACAAAAATAAATAATTAATGTAATAAGTACCATTTGGTTTTAAACTTTTTAAGTAAGATATTTTCTATTAATGTTTCCTCACGTTTAATGAGTTTTTAGGGAGAAAATACAAATATTGTAAAAACCAAAGTAAAAACAAACCTTAGGATCATGAGAGACCAATTCCAATTAGTTGTTATGGTATTGAAATAAATGTTTGGTCCTAAAACTGTTTAATGATGTATTTATGGGTATTGAATTATTTTTAAACACCAATATTACAAACATAAAAATATTTTTAAATGACAGTTTAATGTTTATAAAATTTGACGTATTATCCAAATTCGAAATAGTGAGTTCAATCCTATTCCTTAATAAAACTTCGCAAAATTATCGAAGGATCAAATCAATCCAAATCAAGTGAATGAAGGGATAAAACCAATTAAGATAATGTCAAATAAGAGTATGCAATCGTAACTAAGAAACTAGGAATCCAAGAGAGTCAAACAACCAAAATCACCCAATCATGTCTCATGGAAACCAAGCCAGAGAACAAGCAGTTGAAAAAGTGAAGGATCCAAGTAAGTCATGGAATCACCAAATCAATCAAGTAAGACAAACCAAAAACGACTGACTGAATCAAACATAAATAACAATAACTAAAAGCAATATATTTACAAAATTTACATGGGGGCCTCTTTATTTTGCAAAATGAAGGGGAAGTTGTTGGGGGTCAACACTACAGTAGTATTAGTATGAAAGAAATATGGCTCTTTCAGAGTGTGCATATATTACAAAGGATTAAACAAGATAACAATCAAGAACGACATGTTGGACGAAATTCATGGAGCTAGATATTTTTCAAAATGTGACTTGAGAGCATGTTATTATAATATTAGAGTAAGATTAGAAGATATGGACAAAACCACTTTTCAAACCCATGGCAAACACTATGAATTCAAGGTAATTCCTTTCAAATCAGCAAATTCCCCCACCACATTCCAAGCATCTATGAATGAACTATCCATCCCTACCTAAGGAAAATTATGTTAATCGTTTTTAATGGCATCCTCATATATAGCAAGACATGGAAGGAACATCTGAAGCATCCGGGACAAATACTATCTAGCTTGGGATTCAGAATATTTTCAACAGTTGCATCCTTCATTACCATTGCTTTGAGGACATAGCAAATTTTAAGAGAAGAGAAATGTTACATATATTATATATGTTAAATAAACAAATAAAAGAATAATAATGATAAATATAATTAGAAAATAATAGTAAAAATAAATAAATAGTTATAAGAGGACATCACTCCTCATTACGACCCTGCCCAAAACCAGATAAATATGGGCCACCTTATTGTATTTTGTCATCTATCATTATTTTTTTTATTTCGAGTCACAACATATTTCCTTTGTGCTCCCACGTTATATCCCACAGTGTTGTACTTGTCCATTCCATTGACCTATTTGTAGTCATCAATTGGATATTAAAAAAATAATCTTATTTATATTATTTCATTTTGTGAGGTGCCAGCTAGGGAACTTAAACAATAATTCATGAAGACATGAATGATAGGCGTAAAAGCACATATTCTTCTCATTAATTAATGTATATATACAATGAGAAGTGACCCTTGGATTTTGAATTCCAAGTGGTCTCTTGGAATCCTGGGTGACTCTTGATCTACACTTAATGACCATTAATCTTCTTTTCACGTGAATTTTGCACCCCAATCCTAACACTAGTAAAAAATAAGAGATAAGTGACTAGGCGACTAAAAAAGTTAGTCACCACAGTTTTTTTAAGGGATAAACAACCAAAATTGAGCAATTTTAAGTGAGCCAACTAAAAACGACTAAGATAAATGATTAATTTAGTCAGATAATAAAATATATGACTAGATAACAAGTGACTAAAATAAAAATGACTAACGCAAATGATTAATTTAGTCACGGGGATACAAATATGACTAGCTAACAACGATTAAGAACATGAATTAATTGTTTATGTTAGTAATTTCTAGTTGTGTCACCCCAACAATGGAAAATTACAATTTTGACAATGAATTTGTACAATTTACTAAATGTTAACACTGCAGATGGATTCGGAGACCCCCCTTGACTAAATGTTAACACTGCAGATGGATTCGGAGACCCCCCTTACAAGGGGGGTATCCGAATCCATCTGCAGTGTTAACATTTAGTAAATTGTAACACTATGTAATGAACAATGCTCATCCAAGTTGTTGTCGCTACCCCCGGCTTGCAAATTAAACAATCCAAGTCTCTCAAACAATTTCCATATTGAATTGATAATTTTACCACTCTAATCCCAAGTTCTTGAGTATTCATGTTAATATATTTAGCATTGTTTGCATACATTCTAACCCTAGTATAATCTTGTTGTTTGGAATGTGTCCATCATTAGAGTGAATCTCATTTGGTTTGAAAATACGATTTCAAATTTGGAGGCTAAGGAACTTAAACATAGTGGAAGGTCGAGATCGAGATATTAGAAGAATTGCAGGGAAGAATAGGGTAAAATGATTTGAAAGGCATGTATACAAAATGACATTCCAATCTAGGTATTTGTAGCTTTTGATGTTTTGCATAAATTTGCTGTATATGTACTGGGATATATACATAAATGAGAGCGACATAGGGTGATTGAATATATTCCAAAAGATTTGAAAATTTGGAGGAGGAAAGAGAATAACTCGTTTCTCCGTATGAAACATCTAAATAATTTGAACGTAGATTTAGATTTAGATTTCTATTTTTATATATATCATGTCGTTCTCATTTAAGTTTACACATCCCAAATTTGTTTTGAATGAATGCTTTTTTTTTTCAAAATTTTACACCTTAAAACATTCTACCTAAAAAATTTAAATTCCTATTAAATTTTAATATATTCCAAATTAAAATAAACTTAATATGTACAAAATTAAATTAAACCTAAAATCCTACTGATGACATGGAATATAATTCAATCTAAAAGCCACCCATTGGTGAGGATGTGTTAAAAGAAGGGTATCTTATCGTTAAAATTTACATTGTGTGAGGTTCTCAACCATTAAATTCTCTTCCTTTTATAAAAACATTTGAAAAGAATAAATAGTACACTACATTAGTTCATAATCAAGTTTCCATACATTAAACCCCTGCCTAAAGGCGAACTCAAAAAATTATTGTAATATTAATATGGAATATGAGATAAAATATCATAAATGGATAATGAGTTTCATGAAGCTTTTATACACAAGCGTTGGATCTCTTGAGCGTCATTTCTGGATAGTCTGCAATAACAATTGGTCATATGATTATCAGAGTATTCAGAGCTACGTTTATCAATCTCTTATTTTTTTCTATTAAATTTAATGCCCAATTCATTCCCATTTGCACAGACAAAGGTCTTCCATTAACTGTATTTTTCACTGCCTCGATTGCTCATTTTTTCATGAATTTTGGTGTGTATTTATTTCTAATTTACAAGGATCCCATGGGTTTTACTATAGTCCTAAAGCAATTAAGGTTTCATTATGGAAATTCCTTTGAAAAATCCGTTAAAGTCGATGCTTTTAGGAGGCCCTGGTGGGTGGACTCTTTTTTGGGCATATTTAGGGACATTTTCCGATTTTGGTCACTCCAAGCCAATGACAATGAGGGGTCATGGGCCATTTTCACCTGCTTCATGGTTTTTGGTCCAATTTTGGTCTTTTTAGGGTTGCGAGTATCGTCACTGTTAATCCTTTTATGATATTTTGGTGCCATTCTTGATTTTATTTTAGAACTCTTCATTTACATTTTTTAAACCTATGTTACTAGCACTGGAGATGACCAAATAGAGTGTTAGGTAAACTCTAATCCCTCTCAAAAGTTGTCTACCTTCCATAACAGGGGGGTTTAATTGCTTCCCATGCCTTTACAATATTCTGAGCAACAAGGATACTTTTAATTTTTACTTTGGTAGGGGTGATAATGAAGTCCTGCAAGCTCATTCCATACTAGAATCGATGCTATTTTTTACAAATCCACGTCATATTTTTTATAGGGGTTGAGACAGTGGCTTTATGTTTTCATCTATCTTTGCATATCATAGTACATGTTCACAATGTCGATATAGACATAGCTTGTCTTCCAAGCTTCTAGATTATTGGGGAAATACTCCACTATACCATGAACAGTGAACCCCTACAGATTCTTCAACCTCTTTAGCCTGTTCTCAACAACAGGGGATTTAAGGCCAACCTTGATACAAAATGAGGCCTAATTATGAAGGAGTGTTGTGAGTGACGATACAGTTGGCTCTGAATCCTTCCTCCTAGGCCTTTGAAAAAAAAGTCCCCCCTGTTGGTATGGATCTCTTAGAAGCCAAGATCTACAAGTTGCAACAGAAATGATAGTTGCAAAGTTGAGGTGCGAGAACCTGAGCAGCTGAGTGAAGGATTTCTTGGCACTTTAATCCATGATAATATGCTTGACACTCAATTTTATGTACGATTTGTTGCCTAAAATTTCACTAGAAAAAAGACAAATCCATGTCATTTGGATAAATATTATCCTACATCATTGTGAAATTGTGTAACAAATGCAGGCCAACAATCAAACTATGTGATAAATGCAGGCATGTGGTCAAATTTTTCCATAAATGTAGGTTGGTGCTCAAACTACATTGTCAATGTGAGATGACCCAAAATAGGTATACAATCCATCAAAAAGGATCCATAGCTTAGCACCTCTGATTGAAGGAGAGCTGACTAACTCATCTTGAAGGGATGGAATAATGTACCCTAAGCTAGGTTGTAACAATTTACATTACCAGTTAAGTTTAAGCCAATAAAAACAAAACCATTAACAATGCATAGTTGTTATCTAAATGGTTGTATCCATTCATTGTCCTTTGAACATATGCATTGGTTTTTGTTTCCTTATTTTTCGTATATAAAAAATTGGGCCATGCTTCATATATGATTAATCATAATTACTATTTTGTGTGTCATATTCTTTGGATATGGTTTTCCAAATACACAGTTAAGAATAATATGAAGGTATTATGTTATTTAATAATTTGTAGTGTAAGTGTTCATTCTGTCTAAATACTAACATATAGGAACAATCAAGAAAAATCATCACTATTCTTAGCTAGGTTGTCTTTGCAAAGACCCTATCTGAAATCCTTAGAGATATCTGTCTAAAGAGAATTTAGTATTTTATCATAATTATTGGATAATATTTATATATCATAATTATCCATGTGGTAGCAGGGGTGGTGCAATCAAGTTTCTTGGTACAAAGAGACACCATGAAAAGTGGCTACAAGATACATAATATTTTTTTGTAATAGGATGCTTTGCTACAACTGAGCTTGGACATGGAAGTAATGTATTCCTTGAGCACTCAGATCAGTTTATTTGAGTTCAAGTTATTTCATGCACTAGCTACATCTTTAGAGATATTCTTGAATACTAACAATTATTGTCGTACAAGTTTGGGGAATCAAAACAATCACCACCTATGATCCCTCCACTCAAGAATTCTTCATCACTACACCTTGTGAATCTGCTCAAAAGTACACCTTGAGTCAATTTTTTTTTGTTTTTGATGACTTTTTCGTGTAGCATGCCACCCATACTACAACTTTATCCCATATTATTATCAATGGAAAGAATGAAGGTGTGCACGTGACACAAGGTGCCTTCGCAAAGGTTCTTGCTTAACAATTACACACCACACACGTGTTCACATAAACAAGATGTAAACAAGATGCCATAAGCTGGCTTATATTACTTCTACTGAAACTATTCAATGCGAAATGCAAGGAATGTAAACAACTAATTATTGTCGGCCTTAGACTATTACAATATAGAAGTAACTGTGTGTTATCTCAGTGTGTCGATCTTCACCCTCTCCTGGTTCATTGCGGAACTCTGAGCTGTGGCTCGATCTCCTCTGTGCTCGGAAGATGTGTGACTGTTATCTCCAATCTACAAATCTTCTCCCCGAACTCTGCTCTGTGCTAACTCCAAAATGGAACTAACTGATTGTTATGTGCCTGTACACGAGTCTTCTACTCTTCTTCTGCGCACCCCGAGGTCTACTCCGACTCCCGAAACATGTTTTCTTTATCTGTCGATCTCCTTAGATCCTGCAGACTTGCAACTGTCATCACCTCTGTTGTGTTGCACAATATGCACCTGTGACGACATCTGTCACGATCCCAACCACCTACAATAACTTCTAATAACTTCCTTAGCAACCCCGAACGGCTTCCAAGTACTCTTCTCGACTTCTACACGTCCTTCTGACACTACTACAGTAGTCGGTCTTATCACTGTCTCGACCTTACTGTCTTCCATCATCCTTCGACATACCTGTTGGCTTCCTTTCACATCCAAAGGCTTCGCCAGTCCACCCCTTCCTCCTCACTTGGCTCATACCCAAAAATATTTTTGCACTTAATAAAAGCAGTTGAAGAACTTGAAGGACTAGTACAAGGTAAGCCATTATGGATCTATAGTAACTTGGTAATGATTATTTTGTATGCTTGAATGATGCAAAATGCAAAAATACCAAAAAGTTATAGGAATGACAAGCATGCATCCATTGTTAAACTATCTACTGAGTCATCTAGAGTCATGCCAAGATATCTTAATTTGACTGAAAATTCATAAGTAACTTGAAGATAATGGTGGATGATGCCATGGAAAGGAGAATTTCAGTTTATATAGAAGCAAAGGATGAGAAAATGGTGTCCCGAACTCATCTTCCTCCAATGTGGCCCAAGCCACCATCCCCTGTAAAATGAACATAGGTGCATGTTTCTATCAGGTTCCATGAACATATTACACAACCTTCAGATAGTTTCAATCATATTTGGATGTGCATCTTAACTTCAACGGACTAAAACTTGAACTAGTAAATTTGGAATATTTAAAATATATGTACAAAAAATCTCCACATCTAATAAACCAATACATAATTTACTTATTGCATGATATTAGAATGGATGGACATATTGTTAGACAACATTTGGAGAGTTTTTATAATATTTGGATGTTCATTCCTAGGATGTATATTCCCATCCTAGGAAAAAGTAACCTCTAAAATATTTTAAAAAAATCAAATAGAAATTTTGGAATCAACAAGATAGGATCCCTTGTAATTTTATTTAGTCTCCAATGGAGCAACTTATTACCCAAAATGTATATAGAATAGTAAAAATAAATATACTACTAATTCCATTTCACATCAAGAAGAATGGGCATTAGCTTTAAGTACTCTTAGCCACTAGATAAATGGAAATGAAATGAGATGAAATATTAGCAGCAATACCTTCGAGTTTTCTTGCTGACAAGAAGTATGAATACTTATGCGATCATTTTATTTAGAGGTGACTTAAACAACCACTAACCTGCAATCAAGGAAAGAAACCATGTTCAAATTGATATATAAATAAAATAAAATAAAATTTAAATATAGACTATGCCAATCCCACTATCATATATACCTCGAAAGAGAACTAGCAAATCTCCCACAACTGCTCAACTTTGTCCAAAATGCCCACATGGAATGCCATTGTTTAAACAAAACAAAAATAAATTGAAAACATGAAAGTAGTAATTTACTCTACCTGTCTATTGGATGTAGAGTCCCATAGTTGTACAACAGAATTAGTCAAGCACATGCAATAAAATTATAAATGGATAAAAATAAGAAAACAATTTGGTTTAGACCTTCCTTTATATACTCAAATATATACTATGATCAGAGTTTGTCTCTTAGTAGACAATTCACTAACGAAACAATTGACATACCTGAGAGATAAATAGATAGGTAGCTATAGGGAAGAGTGAGACAAATTCAGACCTCAAGGTATTAATCAAAACAATCTAGAAATGAGGATGAAATTTCAATCCTAATGCTGCAATAAATGACAGTCTTTTAGGAAATTCATACATCAAGCAAATATAATCTCCTTTCAAATGTGCAGAGGAAGCCTTAACCCACACTCTAGAACGTCCATCAGAATGCGACACACTACATACATAGTATCAACCTCAAGTAGGATGAAAAGGAGCACAACAAACCTCTATAAATTCTAAACAGGCTCGACATGCTGCAGTAGGCTGAACAAGAACCACAACAGCCCTAGCAAAGGTAATGGTAGGCACCAACAACAACACACTCACAGAAAAGACCTCATAACAGTCAACAGACCACAGATCGAGTCAAGGCATCCCAAGGAACAGTCATGGTTCAGTTTAGCAGACTCAACAAAGGTCAAAACCCAGCTTAACAGCCCCAAAAAGGTCACGGATTAGTCCAAACAACTCACAGAGGTCACGGCTCTGTCCAAACAACTCATAGAGGTCATGGTTCTATCCAAACAACCCAAAGAGATCATGGTTCTGTCCTTTCATAGGTCACGTCTTAGTCCAAGGAATCCCACAAGGTCACGACTCAGTCGAAGGAAACCCACAAGGTCACGACTCAATACTAGCAACCTCAAAGGTCATGGTAGGCACCAACAACAATGTTACACTCACAGAAAATACCTCAGAACATTCAATAGACCACATATCGAGTCAAGGAATCCCAAGGAACAGTCATGGTTCAGTCTAGCAGAATTAGTGAAGGTCACAACCCAACTTAGCAACCCAAAAACAGGTCACGGCTTAGTCCAAACAACTAGCATAAGGACCAACAAGGTTCAACACAAGATCAAAGGTCAACAAGAGTGGTCATAACAAAGTGGGAAGACATCCCTTTCACCCACAAGACTAAGGTGTACCATCAAGGTACAAAAATAACCCTTTTACCCACAAAATCAAGGTGTACAATCAAGGTGGGGAAACAACCCTTTTACCCACAAGACCAAGGGTCAAACTTTTGTCTTCTCTCTTAAGGTATATAGTCCATAGTTTTTCCATACAATAACAATAAGTTTTATCATCACCGTACAAGGAAGGTCCAAACTATGAAACACTTCAAGTGACTGCAATACAACATATATAACATAATTTTCATTTCTTTCAACTTATCACACCCAAAGGACCCTGTGTTAAAGTTGAAGCATCCAAGGACAATAAATAATAGCAGTAGTAATAAATTAATGAACAAGTTAAACTAGCATACGTAAAGGAAAAAACAATGTGGTAACATATATAATATAATTTTCATTTCTTTCAACTTAACACTCCCAAAGGTCCCTCTGTTAAAGTTGAAGCATCCAAGGACAATAAATAACAACAGTAGTAATAAATTAATGAATAAGTTAAACTAGCATACGTAAAAGATAAAAAAAATGTAGTTTAGAACTTCCTTTATATACTCATCTATATATTATGATCAGACTTTGTCTCTTAGGAGACAATTCACTAACAAAACAATGGACATACCTGAGAGAGAAAGATATAGGTAGTTGCAGGGTGGAGTTGGAAAAATACATACTGCAAGGTATTAATCAAAATAATCTATAAATGAGGATGAACTTTCAATCCCATTTCTGCAATAAATGACAGTATTTTAGGACAGTCGTACATCAAGCAAATAGAAGCTTCTTTTCAAATGTGAAGAGGCAGCCTTTACCCACACTCTAGCACGTCCATCAGACTGTGGCACACTTCCATACATAGTAGAATCCTCAAGGAGGATGAAAAGGAGCACATAACAATAAAGGTAAGTCACCATGACAAAAGGGTCAAGGTACCACACTAGAAGAGGGAGGCGCTAGCACAAGGACCAACAAATTTCAACACAGGGTCAAAGGTCAACAAGAGTGGTCATAACAAAGTGGGAAGACAACCCTTTCACCCACAACACCAAGGTGTACAATCAAGGTAGGGAAACAACCCTTTTACCCACAAGACCAAGGGTCAAAATTTTATCTTCTCTCTCAAGGTATATAGTCCATAGGTGTTCCATACAATAACAATAAGTTTTATCATCACCAGATAAGGAAGTTCCAAACTGGATAAATTTTATTCCTGTACACGCAATAAAATTATAAATGGACAAAAATAAAAAAAGAAATTGTTATCACATACAAGTTGATTCAACACTTTGGTAAGAATTTTAGTTGTAAAAAATATATGTGCTATGGTGGATGATGCCATGGAAAGGATAATTTCAGTTTATATAGAAGCAAAGGATGATCAAATGGTGTCCCAAACTCATCTTCCTCCAATGTGGGCCAATCCACCATCCACGGCTCTGTCAAAACAACCCACAGAGGTCATGGTTCTGTCAAGCATGGATAGTATACCAAGTTTCCCTCCACCTTATGTTCTCCATTAGCTCTCACTTGATGAATAATATGGAAATACAAATCATTTTGGGCAGTCCACATGATTGCAAGTTATTTTCAATTATGAAACCAAGGGAGTCTTCAATGTTTCTATTTGTGATGAAGAAACCATCGAAATATTCATTTTTTCTATCTTCGAGCTTAGTTGGTATGGGAACCACAAGTATCTATATTCCACATCATCAAGAATAATTTAAAAAGTTCAAGAATTTCTACCTTTTTTCAGGAAAGGGAGGATGCAAAGTGAATAGTTCTGCCAGTTTTGCCCCAACTTCCCACATGTCTGTCAAAAGCATAAAAAAATGAGCCCTATCACAATTAACTACCTAAGGATTATAATCCTTGTATTTATTTGAAAATAAAGAATTCCATAAGCTCAACACAGATCAAAACTATTGCAAGCTAGGTTATGATATCCTCAATCTCAATAGAATGCTTGCAATCCCCAAATATGATGTCAAAAGCTTGGGTTCATAATTCTATCTCTCCATTTAAACTAGTAAAGTAAATCATCGTGAAATGCTTTTGACATACACTGTCTTTTTAGTCTTGAAGCTATAAAAAGATATTGCTCATAATTTTTTTTGCTAAAATAATATTTTATCTTGGCTATAAGGAACCTTCTATTAATATTCTTGCATTTTGTAAGAATGACACCTTTACAACTTCTAGATACAAGTATGCATAATACCAAACAAGATGAAAGTTCAAACTAGACAAAAACAGTAACATATTTACACTTACCAATTGCATTAGTGTATGTTGGATATTGCAACAAGAGTTCCAAAGCACGATACCTATTACCAAAGGCAGAAGACATCAATTGTCAACAAAATTCCTACTTAGATAAATGGACAAATGTATTTAATTGCTACTTAAATAATTTGTTCAATTGAAAGTAAAATCATAAAGGAAATTCACCATATTATTGAAACATAATCTATATAAGGTGTTCAGGTAAGGACTTCCCTTTCCAGCCCAAAATATGCAATTTTATTCAACTCCCTTGTTACCAACAAGTTATCTGGAAAGGAAATCAGGAATTTATGTCATTTTTCATAGATATGAACCATAAATACAAACAAGGTAGCCTAGTTGAATAAAGAAGTCCTCACTTGATTGCATTTTACAATTAATTTTTGTTAAGGACTTTTCATGGGAATCACTTAATTCTCTTATTGGAATGGCCTGGAGTTGTATCAACTCTAGGTACAGACAACAATCAACTAAAATAAATTTGTCCCTAAAATGGATCTGGGATGGGTATATACAATGAATACGTTTTGTGTCAAACCTTGTAATTTTTTAATTATGATGCCTTTCAGTATCAGAAACCACCACTATAAATTCTAATGCAAAATCCAGGAAATGAATACCACTAAGTTGTAAACAAGAAGATAAATCCAATTTCAAAAAGAGCAATCAGTTGGTTGAGCATTAAATCCTACGATAGCCATAACAATATACATCTATTAGCATATATAGAAGCCTCTATGCAAAGTATAAAGGTGACTAAGGTATTATATCATAATACACTTATTGTAACTGTCCAGGAAAAATATTTGTTTTGAAAGGAAACATCAATATTTTTAATAACCAGGCTTATAATGGACCTCAAAATCATTTTTTTTTCTAACCACACAACCCATTTCAAAATTCGAGAGCTATTCTCTATGAGTAGCTTCTCATTTTTCAACATTCCTGGCATAACTTTAATATTAGATCTAATAGTTTTATAATATAGCGCAACATCTTATCTCAACACCTTTATAGAGAAATTCACTAATGTGAGGATTGCAAGGTCATCATCATCCAACTCTTCCAAATGTCAAAAATCTATGCAATGATATAACGATCTGGAAAAGGAGGCTATCAAGCTCTTTAAAATATTCTAAGTAATAATATGCTTAAGAGTTCTACCATAAACATATATGGTACATACATGCAAGAGTTGCAAAATAGAAGCTACTCTGTTAAGTGCACCACTACAGTTTAAGATTAGTAAATATGATCAAGTGTGTTCATCGTTTAGTTGCAGTGAAAACAAGTACAGGGAATGGAAAAATGAACGTGGAATGGAAGGCCCAACTTTTATAGCTCTGCCACCTGGTCGACTCTTGTCCACGTGGCCATTTCTGTGCATTGAAGGCCTCAATCAACAACTTGCTTTGGAAACTCGCGGGAATGCCTGTCGAACAACCATGTTTTTTATAGAAAATACTGAATATAAGCCTAATAATTATATCCTTCATCAACGCAAGCTGAGACAAGGATTTGTATTGTGAGGGTTTCCAAGGGACCGTTGTCAAATTCTTCATGGACAATCACCCAATTTGTTCTCTAACTAATCATAAAAAAAATTTGATTAGGTGAATTTCATAATCAGTATAGGTTAAAGCAATGAATTTCTAAGGATGTTTGTGATTTCATGCCTAGAATACAATTTTATTGCAGTATAATGTTATTTTTATGCATAGGAGATCAAAACCAAGCTAGAAAATACACAAGAGTTCCCAGGATTGAGGATTAAGTTCTGATTATTGTTGTTGTGACTTAGAGGACCTCCCAGAATCTCCCTTTTAAGGTTGTTTACTATTGTCATGACTGCCTAGAATTTGTTTTTCACCCCATGTCTGATATTTAGGGTTGTTTATGTGCCCACACATTCCTATACTATTGTTTCTTGTGCCCAGGAAGATATAGGATTCCCATAATTGTCCTCATAACTACCCATAATTCATATTCATCGTTGTGTTAGGTTAAACAAGGATACAAACACACCCAAAACTTGCCTAAAACAGGCCTAGACTTGGATTTTAGGCTCCCTTGTTGTTGCAATGCACCCAGAAATCTCCAGAACAATACCCAAATCTGCTCCATAGTCTTATTTTAAAACGAAAAGTTCCCAGAACTGTTGTACAGGCTTCCAAAGTTACTCAGAATTGATCTAGACTACATAGATCACCCTAAAATGTGTCGATATTCACTTTTCAACCCACAAAACTAACCACGAATGCCTCCTCTGAAAAATTTAGTGAATACCTTATGAAAATAAGGGTGTAACAAGTTGCACAACAAACATTAGTTTTATTGGTTATTACCAGTATTCAATTGGAAGGCCCAACGTATATAATGGTAAGGCTCAGATATACTCTCTGGCCACTGTAATTATTCCTCATCTACTGGCCACCTTTTTACTTATTTCAGTTGATCCTTCAACATTGGATGTGTGCCATAGATTTATAAATCTATGACATGTCGTAACCTCTACTAAATATCCCTTTAAAATCTTGATTTTTGGCAATGAAATATAGAAAAAACATTTGTTGTCCAGACGTGTTAGCATGCTTGATTATACATTTTAGTCAAGGAAGTTACCTCTAGTGTTGACCTTATACATGTCTCATTTGTGCCAAAGTATGCTACAAGGTTGCAATGACATGTTTCTAAATATGTCATCAGAGCATTCCTATAGATCAGATTCATGCTTTCATCATTGTTGCCTTCAAAATACATCCAACAAACAACATTCTGGGACTGACTTGGAATATAACTCTCATGTAGCTTTCACTAACTTTCAATAGAATTTGTCACTAAATTTCAACTAACTTGGAACTAAATTAGAATAGACTCGATCACTAACTTTCAACTAATGCTAGGTGCATTAGATGCCATGTTAGTCCTTGTATTTCCACCATCATCAACTGAGTAGATCCTGAACCTGTCTGTGGATCTGCTGTATCTATTGAATGAACAAATTTATCTCCCATTTTTCCCTAGCCTATTGTATATCCACTTAAGTTTATGGATCATGAAAGGAAATGATGAGTGGCGCAAAATGTTATGAAACCAAGTATGAAATGGGTTAATATTTATAGAGATGTGATCACGACCTCTGTTGCAGGCATGTTGATAAGGGCAGGATTTCATCCCAAGTGTGGGAATGCAAATGGTTGTACATGTGGAAGAGTTGGACAAGATATTTTTCAACTACATTGGTTTTTGACCATCAGATTGAGGGGATTGCGGATGCATTGTTCTAGATATGTCAAAGTGACACTTCATTGGGCAACAAGGATTTCTTATCAATTATAATACCAAATAGACACAATGGATGTTGGAGCTACAAAGTGTGATCATACATGTAGAAATAAAAGCATGGAAACCTCTGGTGCAATAATAGAATTGTTGCATGGGAACATGATTCCATCTTAGAGAAATGATCAATAAGCATAAAAACACACTTTGGGTTGTTCCCTATAAGAGGTACACCAAAAAATAAAACCACATTGGACTCCCATTGACATCAAGGGACAATAAGTGTATACATAGAAATTTTCCTATTTGGGAGTTTGGCAATTGTTGTAAGGGATGCAAGATAGGATTTGTACTTCAAAATCCCATTGCATCAATGACCAGTAGAAATGGGCATAGAATGCTACAAGTGTCTTACTAATGCCACAGTAGTTTTCAACGAAGTCAATGTTATCAAGGTATCCTTGATGAAGGAAAAATGTAGAATTTGATAGAGAAACTTGACCTATAAAGCATGTTGGATGTTGATGTAGTGAATTGAAAGATTGGATATGTTGAATAGAGATTGAACGATTTGTTAAAAGTGGCATCCTCAAGCTAGAGCATTGAGCATTGTTTATTGCAAGTGTTGCAAAAGGTCAACTTAGGGCCTTCTTATCTCCACATTTCTTAAGTGTAAGTGGAGTTGCTATAAGTAGGTCATCCACTTCATATGTCTTCCTTTCTTCAACCTACTCCTGAGTTTGCAAGAACCACAAATCCTAATGATCTAAATGAATAATGATCTCCTTTCCAAGTAGGTGGTGTCACCATTGCTAGACAACATGCACAATATAATACAATGCTAGTCATCTACTGAGTACTACATAATGTCCCATAAGGTCTATAAATGATAGATGATTGAATATCCAGTTAATGTGAGTATAGTGTTGAAACTTGAGAGCATAATCGAATGCATCTATTTAAAAACCATAGAAACATCCTTTTTTCAATTCATTAAACATCTGTTGTTGCTTGTTGGCCCAAAAAAGGGTGAGATTCTTACGGTTCCCACAAAGTATCTAATTTAATGGCTAAGAAATGTGTGAGAAACTGAGGATAGACCTTCTTTAGAATTTAGCTAACCAAAGAAAACTATAAATATGAGTTAAATCATGAGGTGTCAATGAGTATATAATGACTTGGCTTCTTTTTAGGATCAACATGCACACCAGTGTCTTTGATGATAAAAGATACTAAATCTGCTTCATGGTAAAAAGCACTATTCACCAAGTTTCCTCATTATTTATGTTCTTGGAGGATTTGAAACAATTGTAAAATATGATGGTAAATGCTCCAACCTAGCTCAATTGAAAAATCAAAATGATACCTAAGTAGACTATGACAAACTTATTAATGTAGAGTCAAGGAATGTTGATCAATAGACACATGAATGTATCATCAGTACATTGTTCAAGCCAAAGGCCATAACCAACCATTCATAAACTCCATCCTTAGTCTAGAAAGTGGCCTTCAACACATTGTCAAGATTATTCTGAACTTAATGATATCCCAAGAAGAGATCATTTTAAGGGAAATACTTTGACCCCTCAAGTTTCAACACTATTCCAAGTGTTGGACGATCCATGGAAGAAGGTACAGGTTCTTAACAATGATTTTCTTCAAGAAACCTGTAGTGAATACAAAGGCACCATGAACCATCGTTCTTTGGAGAAATAACTACTGGGAAATGTTGCAAATAATGTGTCAATGAATATATTTCTATAGGTCTAAAAATAAACTTATAAAAAATATCAAGGAAAATATTAGAAAGTATCAATAAACTTTAAAAACATACAAAAATATCCTTTTTTCCATTTTTCTAAACAAAAGTGACAACAACATCAAATGAATTCATTACCATGTAACTATGAAAATAAAATTGATGTGCAAGACATATAAGATTTCAAGTACTACCTTATGCATCTATATAGAATCTCCTCCTTAGTACTCACTCCTCCAAAGCTCAAAAATCAATAAACAACACAAAATTACATCCAAAAAATTAAAAGAAATAACAACTTTTGCAATTTTAATGCTTGCCAATTATAATTTGAAAAGCTGGAAAAAAAACTTACATCAATGTTACAGAAGTTATATCAATGTTAAATAGTGCTAAAGATCCAGTTTCCCGTGTCTTAGTATTTGATATTGCATTTATTGTATACCGCAAGAAAATCACAAGAGCAAGAATGAAATGATTGGAACCCATATATGAGAGAGCCTCTTGTCATCCTTAGACAAGATTCTCACCTCTTCTGCAGTTGCACACTACAATTGAAAACATGGTTTATTGAGGTTTGCAAGAAACCTTTCATACTTTCTACTACTATCTTCTATTTATTCTGAGTCTACTCTATCATGCATAGAAGGATCTACACCATTGGTTTGAATTGATTGCCTATTTAGGTGCATGATTGGCAATTCCAAAATGTTGTTAATACCAAGGATGGGAGTTAGTATTCTTCCCATATCCCCCTCATTGAAGGATGTAACTTTGGTATCTTCTCAAAAAAATTGTTGAATTTTAATTAAAAAAGCCCAAAGTTAAAAAAGATTTAAAAATAATTTTTCATGAAAATCCAATGATGACTGGAAAATATCTCCTTTTTATGCAAGGGATAATGTACAATATAATTGATCCATACCAACGCCTTTGAGGCACAATGAAAATGATTGAAACAGGGGCCTACAATCACTAGCTATACTCTTCTAGCATAACCTTGAAGCAAGATTCAGTGACTGTAGTTTCTTTCTTTGTTTTGAAGAAATCTCTCCCTCAAATTCCGCCATTTGTTCAACACCTATCAATTTAGGTGAAAATAATTGAGACTTCAAATTTTTTTTTTTTGTCCTTTCTGGTTTTTCTTTAGAGTCCATTTTCTGCTACATTAAGGAGACTCTTCTAGGTATGGGGCCATTTAATGTGAATCTAGATTCAACATTTTTTCTTAATTGAAGAAAACAAGGATCACAAACATGATAGGGCTGCTTTTGTTGGATTCTCTTGCAACAAATAATTGCTTAAATTCCATAACTAAACTACCAAATCCTGAAAATCATTGGTGACTATGGAAAGATATGAACTAAAATGAACATCATTAGTGACTCTGGAAATATATATATATATATATATATATATATATATATATATCCTAGGTGATAGCCCATGATATAACTGGGATAAATCTCCTCTAGCGAAAATCCCCCAATCTTTAAAGAAAATTCTTCAATATGATGCGTTTCGATTGCCGTGATTTGAAACAAAGACTCACGTCTAGATCTTTTAGTTCTAGTTCCAAGTCTAGAATTGAAGAATGTTACTAGATCCCTACTTTGAAAATGAAAATGGTGAATTTACCTCGTGAAGGATCAGAGTCTTCTAACTTATCAGAAAGAAAAATCCTTCCTGCTTAAGATTTTTACCAAGTTACCCCTCATAAAATTCATGTGGAAGAATTTGAATTTGTCAAATATAGAAAGTAGGAAGATCCCTCATCATCTCAAAAAGTGAAACAATGAAATTATTCCTATCAACAATGAAAACTTATTGCTTAGAACCTAGATGATGTGGCTAGAGATATAGTTAATCTGAAAGTACAAGTTATCAATCAACAACTACAATTTATGTCACGAGGATTTAAAATCACTAGGCAATGCGACACACAGTGAGCTAAAAAAGAAAAGCATCTGTGTATGAAGACTTTAATGGGAATATGAAATACTACAAAAAACTATGGTACACAATTATTTTTCTCATTCTTACCAAACCACATCTCAATCCGATGGCAAGGATATTTTCATGAAGGAATGGGATTATAAATAAATCCTAAGAAAATCAAATGAAATATCAAAGAACATATAGAACATTTTGAAGCTCTGCTCCATTGAAACCATCTACAAGTTTAGAAACTTCCTTCATTAATTTCTTCTTCTCTTCTTCTGATCCAAAAGCCTTGTTCTTAGCATGAACCTGCATATTGCATCACACATGATTGAATGATTCAATAGGTGATTTTCCAGTTCATAGTCAAACAAGATCAATACAAAAATCACACCAATAAGCTAGCTGAATTTTTTTTATGTTACACACCCTTAGAATTTCCAGCCTGGCTTCCTCTAATGGTATGCCAATATTTATAGCCTTGTTAAATCGACCTTTCATTAGAAGAGCAAGGCACAATGTGTCCAATATGTTTGTGGCACCCACCACAAGAACCTGGAATTCCTTTTCATATTAGTAATTGCAATATTTAACAGGAGATTTATGTTGCTTCAAAAAAACAAGCCAAGTTAGAAGATAATGATAGTTTAGCCACACCTTTTCCATGGAAGTTTTGAAACCATCCAACTTGGTGAGAATATGAATCATAACTATTTCCCTTTCCAAACCACCCTAAACACAACCACTAGTGTTAATATTATCATCATATACAGTGTCCCTAAACATTAGATAGTCATAACACACTAAAATTCTCTACTACAAGAAACAAAAGGTCAACTTGGAATTGGAACCGACTAAAGTGACCGGTATAACCATTGATGAGTCCCCATTTCAGTTATCTGATAGTTTCTTTTCCCACCAGTAAAGCACAAGAAAGGTTGAAGAAATACACTCGTTAGTGGGAAAATGATTTACCTTAATTATTTAATGAAGTGTTTAAAATATTATTTCTGTTATGTTTTGAAAGCGTTTCTATGAGCTAATTGCATGAAAAATGATTTTGAATGAGCAGGTGTAGGTGTACTAAAGGATAACGCGTGAATCAAGTGAAGAACTGGAAGAACATCACCGAACTCAACGCCTTTTTCCTAATTTGTAGAGAACAAACTCCTATTCAAAGAGAATCGACATTTAGACATTTTTTTAGGTTAAGCAGTAGAATTATATAAATATGGACCTCTCGGGTAGCGAGAGGCCCCTGCTACTATTTTGGAGAATTATTGTTTTACATTTTATACCACCGAGACAGTTGTGTTACAGACCTGGTTTTAAACTATGAAGTTCTTATTTTAAGTAAAGACTTGATGTTACTTACGATTCAGCGTTTATAAGTTCCCTTCACTCCTGAGTACGAGTTGGAGAGGGCCCCTCCAACACGTAAGTCATGAGATCTTACTGTTCATGTATTTTTCATTATGTGTTTTGCATTGGTTGAATTTATATTGTAGATGGGAGTATTTTAAATAGCATTTAAAATGCACGATTTGATTTCTGTAGCAGTTGAACCTTTCTGATTCCATAGTTCATTATAACGCATTTTGTAGTTTGGTTACGCTGTGTTTGTATCCCTGTAGCAGCATTCTGCCCAGGCATAATTTAACGCCTATTTTCCTATGTACTTGCATTTACTCCTAAAGCAACGATCCAGATCTTAAAGCCATGTGTTCATTTCATTATTATAACTGCTTATGGATATTGATTACTTTCAGTATTTTTGTTTACATGATGATATTCACTTCTTAAACGTCTAGATTAAAAATTGCAGCATTAGATAATGGTATTCCGAACTTAGCCTTAGCATTAGATTATGTTAAATCAGACTTTGAGTTTTATGCATTCGATTTTACAGTAATTACTCCTTAGATTAAAGATCATCTTTCATTACTTTAGAATAGATCTGTTATCTTTCCAACATTCAATTCCATAGTATAATTTTTACTGCTTTCAGCAAGTTAAATTCTTAAAGATATGATTACCGTTTCCTGCATTTAATTTCTTAGACATAGATTTCCTACTTTCAGTATTTGAATTTCTTAGTGTAGAAATTTCTCCTCCATAGATTAAACAATCCTTACAGTTCATTTAATCCTTTTTAGGCAACCCTTAAAAACATTAATACAAACACCCAACTTCGACAAAGACTATCCTAGAAGAGTACATATAGTGTCTGCACCTCTGAAGTTTGTACGTCCCCCAGGTTGATAATTAAAGTAGGCTCTTAGTCCAGCTGCCCTTATTAGGAATCCATTCTGAGAGCTCACCAACCATCTTAAACACTGAACCGACATAAAACTCGAATTGGGGAATTGGGGACTGGTTCGGTACCGAAACGAATAATCAGGTTCTGGAACTAGCCAGTTCGGTAACAAGCCGGTTTGAACTGGTCGAGCCCATCAAAAACTAGCCGAGCAACATTTTTTGTAAAGGGAGGTTCATACTTGTAGGATGTTTGGAAAAGAGGAAAAATATAATATTAAAATATAATATATAAATAAAATTAATGATATGAATAGTTTTTCAAGGTATGGTCTAGCAACCATATGGAGTGCTTGCAGCGATGATAACCCACGTACAAAACCTCAAAGACATGGTCCCCGTGATAATGTTGTTGACCAACTCTTTCAAGGAATGGGTTGTGTTACTCCAACAATATTGGTTCCCGTGATAATGCAGATTTGTTGTTGAGGTGGGTTTCCATGCTAATGTGGTCTTAGTCATAGCTAATAAAGGTATTAACGGGATTATATTCTAGACTCATATTGTACAATGTCATCAATTTGAAGTTATTTATTTCATTTACCCAAGTGGATCCACCACATAGTTTACATGAGGCTTCACCTTTTAAGCTGGATCATAGTAGTAAACACTGTTAGGGATTTGTAAAGCACAGCCTTCTACTCAAGAGGCAGGTAAGGAGACTACAGACACTAGTATCTAGCCAAACCCAGTCAATAGAATTCAGTATTTACCAGTGTTTTAAAAACCGTTCAACTCAGAACCGAGACGGGACGAGTAGATCGGTTCAATCCTCATCGACCTCAAATGAATAAAAAACTTGACCCATACGCCAATTTGGTACCAAATTTTCCAATTCATACCATGACACGGCTGGTTCGGTACCAAACTAGCCTCAAATCGATCAGTTCTACATTAACTCGACCAAGTTAACCCATTAACTCGACCTATTTAACCCAAATCTTCTAGACATGGATTTGTTTAAACAAATTTGACTAGTTTTGTACAAAGTGACATTGAAGTTAGTAATATTAACTTGTAAAAATGACATTCTCCTCATCTTTCGTTTTCTATAATTTTACTTAAATTTTTAATATTACCAGTAATTGTTTCAGGATGTTTGGGAGCGTGAAGCTGGGCAGGGGTTGTTGGGATATTCCTATACTCCATCATAGTCCTAACAACATTTTCCATTTTTTGCATTTTCAGTCATGCATGCAGTCATGAAATTGCATGCATCCCAGTCATCAGTCCCAGCACCTATCCCTCAGTTAGCTAGCCCCGGGAGCTTCTTTCTGATCAGTTTTATCCCTCCTAGTGCTTAGTGCGCCCTCCTTTCACCTACCACTTGTGAAAGGTGCCCTCTCTCACCTACCACTCAGTTTCACTTCAATTAGTTGAGTTATCTTTATATCTTTCCTTGATGTAAGGCTAGATTGACTCCTCAACTGACTATATCACTCCGATGGACCTCCAGTGAGACTAGACTGCCTATTCTGACTCCATTTAGCTCCTCATGCGCCCTCCACTGAGCCTCCTTCACTACATTCGTGCTTCATGTGCCAATTACACCTACCACACTCAGTTAGAATCAGTTTGACATCTAGTTGATAGTTACTTGTGCATTGATGACTCCACTGATTACGATTAGGACTCCTAGTTGTGCTTTGATGACACTCCATTGATCTGATGATCATTCCATGAACGCTAATTCGAATTTCCACCTTGGCATTCGAATCCTCACCATTGTATTATTTATTTGTCCATATTGTGATCAATGAATCAATGTGTGATGTTATTCTGCTTCTATCTGAGTTCTACTGTATCATAATTGTGTTGCTCCTTTACACTACTTTCACCACTCTTCTTCTATTTTCCTGCTTAATCTTAATATTTCTTGTGAGGTATACATCATCCCTTAGATCTGATGTGAGGATTTTCACATGGTATTAGAGCATGTTGGGAGTATTGTCTATCTCCATTCCTGAGAGTTTTTTGCAGGTTATTATCAATATTTCGAGTGCAGTAGTTTCTGCACTTTTGTAGCAGTAGCAGTTGCATATTCTTTCTATTATTTTTTGCAGGTCTTCTAAAACATCTTCCATGAATCCGGAAGAAATTACTCCTCTTTATCCATTCAACTATGATGAATGGAAACCAAATATGATAGCACATTTGAAGAGACATGGTCTCTTTGATTATTGTTTTGAAAGAGAGTTCGAATCCTCTGAAGAAGAGAATGACTAGTTAAATGAAGGTGACAGAGCCTATGTAGCCATGTTGTATGCTATGTCTCGATGCGTGGTACCCCACTTCCTTTCCGCTGAATATCCAAAAGATCTATGGGCCCATCTGGATGATGAAATATTTGGCAAACAAAATGAAGGGATTGGTCCAAACCATTTCGAGAGCAAGCCCACTGTTGCATTCGCCCTCCTTGATGGTCTCTCTGATCATGAATCAGTATCAAACATATCTCATATTGAATTTTTCCACAAAGAAGAAGAACTTGTAGATTCTACACTCACTCTCTAAATTTCTTCTATTTTGAATTATGTGCCATCTCACACTCTAGAAACTGTAGAGGTTCTTAAATCCTCTCTTGCACAAGAGTCTGTTGGTTTGCATCATGATGAAGTATTGAATATTTCGGAGATCAAATCAGTAATTGGAGGCAATGCATTCTCTCTCCTTGATCACTCACCTCTTATGTACTACTATATGATCATTTGTACATGCTCTTAGAAGTTTATTGAAGATGTAGGGCATTCCATTCGCTTGGGATAATTTCTCATGCATTTCATGGTTTTGATCTCACCTCTAATGGTTCAAAGGAGATCTCAAGAAACCATTTTTCAAGTCTTGGATTTGATTTGGATTCAAGCAATCACTAACATATGATGGTTCTTTTGGGCATGATCTCACCTATGATGGTTCAAAGGAGAAAACAAAATACTATCTACACATTCATGGATTTGATCCTACCTCGACTGATTCGAATCACAGGTTCCAGAATCATCCTCATATCTGTGGATTTATTATCATCACATTTGATCTGAAGAGCAAGTACAAGCACATGATTTTTGAGCATGATCCACTTCTTCCCAAGAAGAAGATACCCCAGACATATGACCAAGCATCACACCTGCTTGAGTTTGGAGCATTTATTTTGGTGCGCCTTACAGTCTATTTTGAGGGGGCTATTTTTCCCATGAGGTTTTCCCCATTTCCTCAGTTTATTGATTGTAATTATTATTCATTGTATTGGGTGACCTTTGGTCTCAGTTACCATGGCCCATGATGGATTAAGGGGGGGTGTTGGGATATTCCTATACTCCATTCTAGTCCTAACAACATTTTCCATTTTTTTGCATTTTCAGTCATGCATACATGCAATTGCATGCATCCCAGTCATCAGCCCCAGCACCTAGCCCTCCGTTAGCTAGCCCCGAGAGCTTCTTTCTGATCAGTTTTATCCCTCTTGGTGCTTAGTGCGCCCTCCTTTCACCTACCACTTGTGAAAGGTGCCCTCTCTCACCTACCACTCAGTTTCACTTCAGTTAGTTGAGTTATCTTTAGATCTTTCCTTGATTTAAGGATAGATTGACTCCTCAACTAACTGTATCACTCTGATGGACCTCCAGTGAGACTAAACTACCTATTCTAACTCCAGTTAGCTCCTCATGTGCCCTCCACTGAGCCACCTTCACTACATTAGTGCTTCATGTGCCAATTACACCTACCACACTCAGTTAGACTCAGTTTGACATCTGGTTGACAATTACTTGTGCATTGATGACTCCACTAATGATGATCAGGACTCCTAGTTGTGCTTTGATGACACTCCATTGATCTGATGATCACTCCATGAAGGCTAATTCGAATTGCCACCTTGGCATTCCAATCCTCACCATTGTATTATTTATTTGTCCACATTGTGATTAATGAATTAGTGTGTGATGTTATTATGCTTCTATCCGAGTTCTACTGTATCATAATTATGTTGCTCCTTTACACTGCATTGACCACTTTTCTTCTATTTTCCTGCTTAATCTTAATCTTTCTTGTGAGTTATACATCATCTCTTAGATCTTCTATGAGGATTTTCACAGGGGTTAGGGATTTGACTCATGGCGGGTTTCTGATAGTTTCGATGGCCGCCGGCGGCCATCCTCATAGGTGCAGGCGGGTGGTTTCTCTCTAATTTCAGATGTCAGAAGAACATGTCATTATTTTGGATTTCATCATTTTGCATGCAAGTTGGGTTTTTGGTAGACAATTTTCTCTATTGGGATGGTTAGGGTCTTGTGTCAGCGCTCAGCGCTTCTGGTGATTTGGAGAACGGAACCCTATTGTTACCATATAGTCCTCGTTTTTACTATGGTAAATATTTTTCTCTAATTATGGATTTAGGTGAACAGGTCGATTTTTCATTTGACCCGTCGGATGGGGAGGCGATATAGTCATCGCCACCTGACATGGTGTGGGATGAGGTGGTTGGAACTGGAGGGAAGGGTTTCTCAGGGACATCTTCTGTGGACGCTCAGAACTCAATTTTTTCACCATCTTCATTTTTTGTTAACTCTTCATTTCCTGCTTCACCTCTGAGGGTTCCGCATACTCAGGTTCTCTTTGAATCGTCGATTCGTGAGGCTACTGTCCCTTTGTGGTATTCTGAACAAGTTGTACAGGATATGGATGGTACTGTTGGGAGGGCTGAAGGGTTTATTCCTAGAGGGGATTTGAAGACGTGGGTGGAGGGATTTCAGCACACTCACTGATTCTTTGGTTGATGGTGGACGTGTTGGGGGTGTGATAATATGCAGGGATCTAGCAACTGTAACAAACTCACAATCTAACTCTCAGGATTATTTGCAAAGAAGAAGTAGCATGCATTCAATAATCACTCATAAACATAGAATAATGGACAATGTTAATATCATACAATGAATAATGAACATAGAGAATGTGTTACAATAATCAATGATGAGGCATCATATAGGATTCGAATTAGACAAGTAGGGCATTCTAATTCTAAGCTCAAAGTCTAGAATGAATAATTATGGAGACATCAACCAGTCGGTAGTATTAGTCATGAGTGGTAAGAGTCAGTCAAGTGTGTCTAACTGAGTCTAATAGAACTATCTATCCATAAATCAAGTAATGGAGACTCTAAGTGGGGTGCATGAGGCTGTCTAACTCAAAGTCTAGCTTGGATAACAATGGAGACATCATCCAGTCAATAGTATCAGTCATAAATGGTAATAGTCATTCAAGTGTGTCTAACTGATTCTATCATAACCATCTAGGCATAAATCAGGGAATAGATACTCCAAGCGAGGTGCATGAGGCTGTCAAATAGCAAAGTGGAACTCGAGAACTAGCTAACTAGAAGCTATGAGCAGTCAGTATGAGCAATAGGTGGAAGAGCTACTCAATCAATGCATTAACTAAATGATAACTCCCAGTAGGTGAAGTAAGGCGCCCTAACTGAGTGATAACTGAAGGTAGGTGAGTAAAGGCGCTCTAACTGACAGTGGTAGGTGAGAAAGGCGCACTTTCTAAGAAGATAAGTCAAAAAGGGTGCATTAGGTAGGTAGGAGGCCAATTGAGGGCTAAAGACAGTCTCTGGAGAGCTATAAGTAAGCTCTAGGTGCTGGGGAGACAACCATGATGATGAATGGATGCATGCAGTGTCATGCAAAGCATGCAAAACATGCAGATTTGCATGCATGCATGCAAAATACAAAATGATGGTGTGAATATTCCAACAACCCCCTGCAAGCTATACTATGAGATGATAACCAAAAAAAAAAGAGCCCTGGTGACTAAGACCAAAGGTCACCCCATACAATCAATCAAAATAAACTAAGTGAGGAAAGAGGGAAAAACCAGTGGGAAGAAAGCCCTCCCTCAAAATAAACTAAAGGATGTTGAAACAACATATCAGCACTCACTCCTGAAGGAGGCAAGTGTCCTTCTTTTCAAAAGAAGGGTTGATCAGTCTGAAAAGGATCAGTAAAGTGAGAAAGATAAAACCTTCCATCCTAAAAACCTGATGTGGTTCTCCGTCAATCAACTAGATCACCAATGAGAGTAGTGGCTACCCATCTCGGAAGAGGAGGAAAATCAGTTGAGAGATCATAAGGGATTGAGTCTCCCATGTCCTCATTAGCATTTATTGGATCTTCAGGTTTTTGTGGATCTGGATCTAGCATTTTCTCTTCATTATATTCACTGTCATACTCTGAATTTGATTTGCCATGTGATGGTGGTTTTCTCTCTTGGATCTTGTCAACACTCCCAAGCTATGAATCTTAAATATCATGTGGAGATGTATCCATAACTGCCTCATCACATCTAGGCTCTGAATATGAAGTATCGTGAGGAGAAGAAAGTAGAACTGGATCATAATCACATACAAACTCTGAATCTGAAATCTCATGAGGAGAAACATATGAAGCTGATGTCTCATACTCCAAATTTGAACTACCAGGTGATGAGAATTCGTTTTCTTGAAACTCATCATCATTCTCAAACTCCGAATATGAAAGCTCATGTGAAGAAGCAAGTGAGGCTACCTCATCATCACTTTTAAACTCTGAATTTGATGAAGTGGGAGCATCATGAACCTACTTTCGAAGCTGCATGTAGATCTCCGATATCTCCCTTGAGCCATCATAGGTGAGATTTTTATCAAAAGAAATAGAATTTGATGATGGATCTTCAACAAGATCCCCAGTGGATGTAGTAGTGGATGTTGAACCAATAGGTGCTAGATCTCTAGCCTCTTGTGGATATGGATCTAGCATTCGCACTTCTTCATGATTCCTCCTTTTCTCAATCTTCTTAGAACAATCTTTGCAGGTGCCACGAGCAATCTTTCTATTTGGAAGACCTTCAACCACATCTTGAGCTAGCTTGTGGTTGAGATGTGATAGTCTACTCTCTTCATTAATATGAGAGTGAAGAGCAGACTCCTTTGAGAGAGGTAAGAAGTGAGAAAACTCACAGAGTTTTGTCTCATGATTTGCAACATCTTTTGAGATGATTCCCCCTAAAACCATGTCTTGTACCTCGACTTCATTCAAAGAAAAGATCACTCTTTTGGGCTCTCCAACATGGGTCATTTGGTACATTGAAAGTAGATTTGTTGCAAGATAAGGAACATAAATCACATTAGAAAAGTAACCTAAGTCAAGATTGATTCTTCCACTCCCCTGAGAGGAGACTTCAAAATCATTTCCCAATCTGATAGAAGGGCCAATTGAGCTTTCAAAACTGGAGAAGAGATCTTTGGAGGAAGACATGTGTCTCGATGCTCCTGAATCTATGATGAAAGAAGAATATGCTGATGCATTTTCCATGAGGGCATGACACCTTTCTTTGCCTTCAGATCTAGAAGGTTCAGTATCAGGATCTTTCTTCTTTGTACATGCAGGCATAGAAAGATTGTTCTTCTTAAGTAACTGAGCCATCATATCTATAGCTTTCCTCATACAATCACTCTTAGAATGGATACCTTTAAGACAATAGGTGCACTTGGGTATTTTCTTCCGAGAATGCTTTGTCTTCCTTGAGTTCGAAACCCCATCTGACTTGTATGTAGTATATGTAGGCCTTGTATCATTCGATCTCTTGTCAGAAATATTTTGCTTTCCTTTACCATTCGCTCTCTCTACAACTGTAAGGGTTGAGTCCAATTTGGGTTTGATCATTCCCATAGAGATCAACTTCTCTTCCTCTTGAGTAAGAGATTGGATGAAATCATCAAATGAGGGAAACTTCCATCTTGGAATGGACAACCTAGCTGACTAGAAAGTAGAGACAAAAACTGAGAAGTTTTCCCCCAACTTTGAGAGAATAGCAAGTATAAGATGCTTGTCTTCTTTCACTATCTCATATCTTTTCAACTGTGATATCAAGCTTTTGAACTTGGTGAGGAAGGAATTGATAGATTTGAAGCTGTTTGGACTCAAACATATGAGCTCATTCTCCAATTTGTGTCCTTGCATATCATCTTTCAGTCCAAAAAGAGATTCGAGCTTGTCCCAAACCTCTTTAGGAGATGTAAGATCGATGACATGGAAGTGAAGATCTTCATAAATTGAGAGAAGGAGCAGGCCAATTGCTTCATCAAGCCTATCCAAGTACTTGGACTTTTCAACTGCACTGAAAGGTTCTACCATCGTTCCGTTGAGTATTCGGGTGAAGCTCTTTGATCTCATGAAGAGAGTCATGTTGGCTTTCGACTCAACATATTTGGAAGATGTAAGCTTTAGACGGGTGAATAAACCTGCAAAAAAAGAGAATTTTTGCTGATGGAGAATGCTACACTTCGACTGAAAACTACCTTAAGGACACTTAGCACATAGACTAAGTCCTTCACACCTGGCTAGACCTCACTAAATTTCTCCAATGAATTCAATTAATAGCACCAGGATTTGATGTGGAAACTTAGAGGCTTCTGGTGCACAAGTGAAAAGATAGCTGCTCAAATAAATGTTGCAACTACTGCTGCAATGGATGCAATTCGAATAGCTGCTGTCTGCTCTGATACCATGTGATAATCTGTAGGGATCTAGCAACTGTAACAAAATCACAATATAAGTCTCAGGATTATTTGCAAAGAAGAAGAAGCATGCATTCAATAATCACTCATAAACACATAATAATGGACAATGTCAATATCATACAATGAATAATGAATGTAGAGAATGTGTTACAATAATCAATGATGAGGCATCATATAGGATTCAAATTAGCCAAGTAGGGCATTCAAATTCTGAGCTCAAAGTCTAGCATGAATAACTATGGAGACATCAACCAGTTGGTAGTATTAGTCATGAGTGGTAAGAGTCAGTCAAGTGTGTCTAACTGAGTCTAACAGAACTATCTAGCCATAAATCAAGGAATGGAGACTCTAAGTGGGGTGCATGAGGCTGTCTAACTCAAATTATAGCTTGGATAACAATGGAGACATCATCCAGTCAATATTACCAGTCATAAATGGTAATAGTCAGTCAAGTGTGTCTAACTGAGTCTATCAGAACCATCTAGGCATAAATCAGGGAATGGAGAATCCAAGGGGGGCGCATGAGGCTGTCAAATAGTCAAGTAGAACACTAGAACTAGATAACTAGAGGTTACAAGCATTCAGTATGAGCAATCAGTGGAATAACTACTCAATCAATGCACTAACTGAATGATAACTCCCGGTAGGTGAAGTAAAGTGACCTAAGTGAGTGATAACTGAATGTAGGTGAGTAAAGGCGCTCTAACTGACAGTGGTATGTGAGAAAGGCGCACTTACTAAGTAGATAATTCAAAGAGGGTGCATTAGGTAGGTAGGAGGCCAATTGAGGGATAAAGACAGGCTCTGGAGAGCGAGAAGTAAGCTCTAGGTGCTGGGGAGACAACCATGATGATGAATGGAAGCATGCAGTGTCATGCAAAGCATGCAAAACATGCAGATTTGCATGCATGCATGCAAAATACAAAATGATGGTGTGAATATTCCAACAAGGGGGTCAGCGGAGCATTGTGGTCTGGGATGTATTGGGGCTCAGGAGCAGCGCGGTTTTTCTAGCCCCAGGGTTGGATAAAGTACGAGCTCTGAGGATTGGGGTGGAGGCTCATCTGATAATGTGGAAAACCCAGAGAAGCGTAGCAGAAAACGGTGGTTGAAGTTAAGCCGCAACAAATATAATTATGCTCTGGGTGAAGATGTTGAGTGGCATCAGATTTTACAAATGAAGGACAAAACCTTGGTTGGGAAGGCTTTGGTTCGGTCCTTCGCTCTGTAGACCATTTTGGGGTGGACTTCGGAGCACTGGAAAGCACAGATAGGTTATGTCCCTAAGGTGGTTGAATTAACCAGTAACTTGTTCGCCTTTAACTTTTTTTTTGGCAGAACACGCACAGTGGGTTCTCAACAAGAATTGGAGTTGGGATCACTGTCCTGTTCTGCTCAAGCCTTGGCACCCAATGTTTGATGCAAGCAGGGAACGTTTGGATATGGTTCCTCTATGGGTTCACCTTCCTAGACTACCTTTACATTACTAGTCAGAACGTCATTTTAGGGGTATTGGTGACCTCTTAGGCACTTATCTGGAAGGTGATTATAGTTTCTTTCATACCAAACAACGGAAAGTGGCACGCATTATGTTCAGTTTGAACGTGCATGAAGGGCTTGCTGAAGATGTTACACTTAGTTGGGGTCCATATACCTATATTCATAAGCTATATTATGAAAATGTTCCTTTCCGCTGCAGGCGTTGTCACGCATATGGTCACCCGGTGGCTGAAAGCAAAGTTACTCTCAGGACTTGGAATGGTGGCATAAAATACAGGTCGGTTGGGGACAAGGAAAATATGCCTTCCGAGCCGCATTCTTCTGTTCTTTTTCCAATGGATCAAGAGGATTTTGGGAATGATACGGATAAGGTGCAGACTACATCTTCGGAGGAGGAATTCTGTCATGTTACTATTGAAGGGGTTGGTGTTGACCATATTGATCTTCTTCAACCACTAGTGCCTCCTTCCATCACTCCTTCTTTTAATCTTGTTTTGAATAATGTTTCACTGGCTGGAATGGATTGGGTGGAGGCTCTAAGAAACCTGAAGATCTCTCACTCTATTGATGTGGTTTCTAACAAACTTATCGAACCCCCCTCTGCCTCACTTGAGGAGGTCATACCCATATTAACTCTAGTTCTTGAAACATTCGTTGAGGAGGAAGCAGTGCCATCCTCACCACATGAATATTCTGATTCGGGGTATTTTCTTCGTTCGGCCACAAAACTTGTTCCAGGGGGGCTGGGAGATGGTTTAGTTGGACTTGTTAAAGGTCGTGGTGGGAAGTATTTTTTATCTAAGGCACAGTCCAAAGCCAAGATGGATCTTTTGGAGGGAAAAGAACAGACTATTGATAGGGAGCTTAGAGAAGTGCATGCCTAGAAGAAGGGGCGTTGATGAAAATTATGTCTTTCAATTGTCGGGGTTTGGATGGTCCCTATAAAAGATCAACACTCAGGAGAGTGTTATACTTAGAACGTTCGGATATCATTCTTCTACAAGAAACTTTGGGTGTTGGGGAGATGGTGAAAATTATGTTGGAGAGTTGGTTCAGTAGCTGGACCTTTGTTACTTTGGATGCTCATGGTCGTTCTGGTGGTATGGCGATAGGCTGGAATGACAGGACTGTTAAAATTCACACTATTTGGGTGATGGAATCGGTACTTGGGATGACTTGCTTAGATTTGGACATTAGTGATTTGTTTACTGTGGTTAATTCCTATGGCCTTTATCTCAATCGTGTCCCCTTCTGGGATGGTCTTTTTAACAATCTCCTACTTGAGGGAGGGGATTTGCTGCTGGGTGGTGATCTTAATTTTACCTTAGGTCAGGATGAAGTTTGGGGTTCCAAGGCCTGGTCATATCCTCTGGTTGGTTTCTTCACACGGAGGCTTATGGACAATATCTTGATTGATATCGAACCCATTAAACTCAATCCTACTTGGAGGAACAACAAGGCTGGAGACAATCGGGTAGCGAAGCAACTTGATCGCTTTTTGGTTTCTGATTAGTTTGTGGAGAAGTTCTTCCTTATGAGACAATGGGTGGGCTCGGGGGGGGTCCTCTAATCACTTCCCCATTTTTTTCGAACTTCATCCTAGTCCATATAAACCTTCAGGGCCTTTAAAGTTTAATAAGATTTGGCTGAAAGACGAGTCCTTTAAACTGGTGCATTCTTTGTGGGTTCCATACAACCCCCGGGCCAATGTCTTGGCCTCCTTTCAATTTGCAGCAAATTTAAATAAGGTTAAAGGACACATGAAAAGAGGACCAGGGAGGATAGAGAGCTCAAACATATTGAGTTGGAGCTGGTGGGGTTATATGAGACTGAGGGGGGCGATTTGGGATCTTTGGAGGCTAAGGCTTTACTTTTTAATTTGGAAGGAAGGAGAAATACCCTACTGCTGGAAAAGGAGGAAACTTGGCAACTTAAGAGCATAGCGATTTGGTTGGAAGCGGGTGATGAGAACAGTAAGTTCTTCCATGCTTATACTAAAGTTAGGAAAGCTTCAAACACCATCTGGAGCCTGGAAGATTCTCTTGGGTATCCCCAATCTTCTTTTGAGGGTATCGCTAGGGTAGGTGTGGAACATTTTCAGCACCTCTTCAAGACCCCTAGACATGCATTGGTCGCTGAAGTGATTAGAGTGGCTCAATTATTTCCCCGTTTCATTGATGATGAAGATAATCGGGCCCTGATGGAAGAGATCTCCGAAGAGGAATTAAAAGGGGCCCTCCACAACTTCCAAAAAGATAAGTGCCTGGGTCTTGATGGTTGGTCTATTGAATTTCTCCTGGCACTATATGATTTTTTGGGGGGGGATCTATTACAGGTGGTGGAAGATACTAGACTCTCGGGAAGGATTCCGGTTGTTTTTAACTCAACCTTCATTGCTATCATCCCTAAGACAGACAATCCCACCTCCCTTAATGATTTTAGACCTATCTCTCTATGCAATTGTGTGTATAAGGTTGTATCAAAAATAATTGTTAGAAGGTTAAAAGCTATCTTGTCCAGGAATATCTCTGGAGAACAGTTTGGGTTTCTAGAGGGTCATCAAATTCATGAGGCTATTGGTGTTGCACAGGAAGGCATTCACAGCGTGAAGAAAAAAAAGTTGAAAGGAGCTATTCTTAAGATAGATCTATCGAAGGCATATGATAAGGTAAGTTTGCTTTATATTCATATGCTTCTCACTCATTTGGGTTTTTCCATTGGTTTTATTAGATGGATCATGAGCTGTATTACTACAGTCTCCTTTTTTGTTCTTATCAATGGGGTGGCCTCACCATTTTTTCACTCTGAGAGAGGTCGTCGTCAAGGATGTCCTCTGTCGCCACTACTTTTTCTTCTGGTTGTTGAAGGATTGAGCAAAGCTCTCAGTGATTCCAAATGAATGGGCACTCTTCAGGGCATTGAGGTGGCTCTTGACATTTTCATAACTCATTTACTATTTGTAGATGATATTCTTATTTTATGCTCCGGTGCGAATTGTGATGTTGATACTCTTCAGGACATTTTGCAACTTTTCTCAAAAGCCACGGGGATGGAAATTAATGTTGGGAAATCCACTCTGTTGGTTAATTTGTTAAGGGATGTTGAGGTATAAGCCCTCAGAAGGGTTTTTCCTTTTACTCTCGTTTATTTGGATGAAGGTATTAAATACTTGGGGTTCCAGTTGAAACCAAATGCATACAAGAAACTGGATTGGTTCTGTTTAATTGAAAAATTGCACAAAAGGCTAAAGGTTTGGAGTCATAAATGGCTATCCAGGGAGGGTATATTGGTACTAGTAAAAATTGTTCTGGAGGCCATACCTGTTTACTGGATTTCATTATCCTGTATTCCTAAGGGGATCTTGGAGAAGGCTTGGAAAATCTGTTTTCATTTCTTATGGAGTGGAAAAGTTGATTCCTACGTCTTGCCCTGGGTTTAGTGGCAACGGATTGCAATTCCTAAAGCTCTGGGAGGTTGGGGGCTGAAGAACATTTTTCATTTTTATAGAGCGCTGGCGGATAAGGGGAGTTGGAGGATATTGAAGTTTGAGAGTCTTTGGTCCAGGGTGATTTTACAGAAATATATTGCTCTGGCATATGTTCTTGGCTGGATGAGGATTACTGAAAAGACTCAACGTGGGGGATCGGTTATTTGGAAAGCGGTGGTTGAATCCTTTCCTATTATTGGAAATATTTTGGCTTGGGACATTGGTGATGGACATATCTTGCGTGTAGGGGTGGATCCATGGTTTGGTTGTGAGGGACAACATCTTTTATCGGATAGATCACTGATGTCTCTCAGGAACAGGGGCATAACATTTTTATATCAATTGGTTGATCCAGTCCAGGATAGACCTTGGGTTCAGTCTTGGCGTACAGTGAACACCTTGAACATTTCTGAACTGGCTCATTTGGAATTGTCCCAACTTTATTTGGCTTTCAATAGAACTCGGGCCTTACTTAGGGATAAGGCCGATGAACTTGTTTGGGAAGGAGATCCTATTGGCAAATACACTCCGAAGGGAGGGTATATTAGTCTCAACACACTTGGTAATCCACGAGAACCGGTTTGGTGGTGGAAGTTGTTGTGGAAGCAAAAATTCACCTCTAAACATAGATTGTTTATGTGGAATATCCTTGAAAACAAAAGTTCCAACCTAGGATAATCTTTAGAAAAAGAACAGAGCCAGCCCGGGTTGGTATATTTTGTGCAAAGCGGCAGAGGAGATTGTCTTACACATGTTTTGAAGTGTCCTTATAAGAACAACGTATGGTCTGAATGTTCCAAGCTATCAAGTATTCTGTGTAATTGGGATGGGAACTCGATGGTACAAGCTTGGGCCTCATGGAACCAGATTCTACTATATAAAATCGTGAAAGCTTTTCCATTAATGGTTTGTTGGGGTATATGGTTGGCTCATAATAATCTTATCTTTTCATATAATAATTGCACCCTAGAGATATCTGCAGCACATATTTGTGGCATCCTCACTGCTTATCCTCAACACATCAAAATCATTAACAACGGGAGATTCTTGAGGTGGAAATTGATCGGTCAGTTCCATGGGGTTCTTTTGATGGGGACGCACAGGACAATGGTTGTGGGGGTGGGGCCTTACTTTATATAACTACCACACATTCCTACATTCTGTATTGGGGTTTGGGGGAAGGTGGTAACAATTTTGCAGAACTTATGAGTCTTGAACTTCTTTTGTTATTTGCGGTTGAGAAAGGTTGTCAAAACCTCAATATTTATGGTGATTCTATGAATGTCATAAACTGGACTAAAGGCATACAACAGTGCAGAGACATTAGATTAGTTAATATTCTTCAGGATATTAGAGAACTACAGGACTCATATATAAACTTTTCTTGCAGACATGTTTATAGGGAGAAAAAAAAGGAGGCGAACATGGCCTCTAAGGAGGGTAGGCACTTGGCACTGGGCATCTGGAAGGTGAAGGAATATCATGATGGGGCATCACAGGAATAATACCATCATCCCTTCATAAATGTGGCATCTTAGTTCACTGATATGCTGAATTCACATTGTTTCTACGTGTCAACATTGACAACATGGTTTTTTATTAGTATTTTTCCCTATATTTTGTTTAGGCATGAGGCTCGGGGAGCCGGATGTAATATTTTTTATCATTTCAGAATTGGTATTCGATATATGTATTATCTCTATAACAGAAATTTGTATGAGACTTATGATACTTTGTCATTTCTAACTGATACAGTCACTGTATTGATTATCACATGCACACTTGTTGTGCATATTCAGAATGTAATTTGGTTCACCGCTGATGAATAAAATTACGCTTTTTTTCCAAGGAAAAAAAAGGATGTTTGGGAGTGGTTCCAACTTCATCGAAATTCATATGTAAAAGGTAAAATTTTAGATTCCATTCAGAATTCAATAGGCTTGATAGTTTTCATGATTTCAAGGTTGCAACATTTCCACTGGATTCTATCATGTATGAGAGTAAGGGATTGGAATTTAATCAAGCACATCAAACTCTATGTACCTTGGTGTTGGTGGTGTTTATGCCTAATTGTTGAAGTTGATTGAAATCCTTTGTCATGATCTTAATTAATATGTACCCTTCAGTCAAGCAAAATCACTTATTAAGCATGGGACGGTTTTATACCTTATTTTAATGCTTAGATTAGGAAGATTCATCAAAATTGTAGGGTGTTGACCAATGTCCTTGGAGGATCAACTTCAACATTCGAGGTAGAGGCAAGGTCTAGAGCCTATAGGAGGGGGAAACAAGATGCTATTGATGAATAGGATCCCAATATAGGAAATGATTTTCATGATTATGTATTTTCAATTTTTCAATTTTGATTCAAATATGCATCTACTATCACACTTGGTGCCATTTTGATATATTCACCCTTACATGGTATATACATGAGTAGAATTTGCATATTTTGTCTCTAATGGTTTGGAATAATAGCTTGGAATCTTTAATATATTTTTTCCAATAAAATTGTAACATTTTATGTATTTTTTAGTAGTCCAAGTCATTGAATTCAAACCGCTCTGAGTCATTTCCAGTTCAGATTCCGAGTCGAGTTGACCCTTTGCCGGTTCAAATTCTAGTTCGAAGTTTTAAAACATTGGTATTTACTACACTGGAATATGTCTAATTGTGGAGACTATAAGCTTGGTTTTTTATATCAAGATTGATGAGCTCTTCTGAATTTTACGCTCTCGAATTGAAGCACCATCTAAAGATAGAAATTGTTCAAATATTTTGAAGTACTTTCCTGTAATTCCTTTTTAATAATTTTATTAAAATGGCAAATTTTTGACTTTTTTCCCTAGTTCAACCTTTGACTAGTTTTGATGTCTAGGTCTCCAATTTGCTCCAAATGCTCCTAAATATTCTGAGAAGGTATGTGACTAATATTAGTACTTGATTATGATGTTCAAGCGTGATATATGACCAACAAAAGAATTCTGCAAACCCCTTTAAGATTCTGGCCAAAGTAGGGAGTTTGACTAACAATTTCTCTTTGACTAGTATTGGTCCCTTGGTCTCCAAATGACTCAAAATTCTCCCAAATTGCTACAGAAGGTACTTGGATTATATTAAGACATATTTATAATTTTTATGGATTCTATGGAGTGTTCATATGACTTCTGCAACTCCTCTTTCAAATCTGGTCAAGGTAGGGATTTTTACTAGTAAATTGGGGTTCAAATCCCCTAGGGGTAGATGATGAAAATGACTTTCCAAATGCACTCAATCCAACTTGAATTTATGAATGGAAGAAGGGTACATATAAAGGACATAAAAATTAACTCATATGAATCACCATTCAACTTTTAATGTCTGCTATAACTCCCTTAAATCAAATGCAAAAAGACTAGTTTCAACCTTTGGGGAAATGGCATTAAATCTTCTTCAAATGGTATTAAACTGATGAAAATGACTCCAAATGCTTAAGTATTGAACATGAAACTTTTGAATATCATAAATTACATTCCATGAATCATAAATACATTAGAGGAATGATCTTTCATTCGAATACATCAATACATCATTGCTACACATCAAGGTAGTGGGGAAATGGCACCATTCTTTCATTAAAACTCAGATTTATACATTTCCACTTAGAATTTCGACCTGAAACTTTATGAATCTGAATAACAGAGTATTTAATTAATATTAAAAAATAAATGGGGCATTAGAAGCTCCCCAAAAGAGTACAACATCTCACCAAAAACGCCCTCCCTCAAGGATCAAGAATATGCAATGAAAACTGGAAATGGTTGAAGGAGTGAGCTGCACTAGAAGGAACAATGAGATTCCATGTAGATTACACCTGAAAATAAAGAATCCATTAAATCTCCATGAAATACCTTAATTTTCTTTCCAAACACCAACTTGGATGGGAATCTTTCACCCTCGAAATTGGCTAAGGCAATAAACTAGTCATCCACTAGCTCCTCTCTTACAAATGCAATAGAAAATTCTAAAAATGATCAAAATCTGCTATTCTTCTTTGTTCATGACTTTTATAAACTTCTAATGTCCTCCATGGGTCTAATTCCTTCCAATATCTTCATGCCAACTCAAGTTGGGAAGAGATTCCCAAGTATGGCACTTGTCCTTCCAATTCTAGCTCCCTCCTTCTCCAAATTCGACTTGGTGTCTCTTTGGCTGCCCTAACTCACTTGAGAGCCCTCTTGGAGGCTATTTTTAGCCTTGACGTGTCATATATGTCATATGTCATCCTTCAGGTCTGATTTTTGTCATAGGTGTCATATATTCTTCATCATTGTTGTCATAGGAGTTAGGGAATCTAGCTTAAGTGTCCACAAACCTCTAGTTTGACTCTTCCTCTTCCATGGAGGTTACCATTCCATCCAAATTCGACCTATGATGCTAAATTCCATGTATATGATCCTACCAACTCATTGAAGAATGTTTTCTTTCTCATGGATTCGAAATGGAAAGAGAGAGATGCCATGTGGCATTGAAAAATCAAGCTAGTGTGGCTCCCACATCCTCCATATGTCTTCAAAACCAATTGCCACCTAGAATTTCTCTTGTATTTATTTATTTAGCTCCTTTATTAAATATTTATGATCTTCTAATTTACACACATCATTTATTATCCTTCTTATTTCTAATCCCAATGCTTCCACCCACAACCTAGGAAACTAGTAATTTTCCTCCTTGGCAATTATTTGACCCTTAGCATCAATTTGACAAACTCTCATGAATATGAATCAATGGGCTTAGTAGATTGTGACCTAATGCAAAATTTGGGACATGACAAATCCTCCCTTCCCAATATTTCTTGTCCTTAAGAAATTTCAAACATTGGTGTTGAAGAACCTGCTTTCTGTATAGTTCTTTGAAGTTGCCACTAAATTGCCCAACCTTGAGTCTTTGAGATTCCATGAAGATTTTAGAGAGGAACCACCATGCTTGTTGCTGCACTACTCTAATTAAAATCATTTTATTAAGTGGGGAATCCATTCCCCATACTACTTGTTCCCCCAAAAATTTGAAACCAATGAGACTAAGAGTTATCCCAGGGTCCCATTGATTGTATTGCACTCCAACAATTAGGAGTGCTCTCCAACTCATACCACCAGGTAAGAGGGTCCCTGGATCCCATTTTCTTGTATGCATTCTTCCAAACATCATGAATACAAAATATATATCATCAAAGTACATAACAATATAATGGAAATGTACATCAAGAATATGCTTCATCAAAGAGTCATGAAAGTACTTATACCTCCAAGCAAGTAGACCACCATTTTCCAAGTGCATACAATCAACAAGTAACCAATCAAATCTGCTCCAATGACATAGGTGAGGATACCATGTCCTATAATGCTTCTCCAAAAGGATATGATGTGCATCAAAATACTCAGCCATGTATTCTTTCATCCAAGAAGTGGATGAGAAATCTCCACTAAAATCTGAACCAAATAATGAGTAGAAAAAACAAGGAGACTTCAAATGACTCAAAGAAGTCTCACCCATACATCCATGAATGTGAGAATTATAAATATATAAAAAGGTATGTGGCTTCCAAAAAAAATATTCTCCAATCATAAATCTATTCACCCAAGTGTTGGATGAAGTTCCTCCAACATCAAATGAACCAAGTGTTGAGCAAGAAAAACCATGAGTCTTCAAGTGACTCAAATGCATATCATAGGTGCATCCATGTAGATGTGAATCATCATAAAGTAACACATGATGATGCTGAAAATGTGAGTAAGAATGTGCTCCAACCATGTCATCATAAAAGGTAAATCTAGGAGTTCCATACTCCTCATGTGGCACCATCAAAAAGAACCCTTTCACCCATAATTCATTGAGACTAATGATGCAAAACATGGAATTGTAGGATGTAGGAGAATGAACTAACTCACCCAAATGACCAAAAAGTGCAGAAGTGTTAGAACAGTAATCCACACTTAGTACCATAGTCCATAAATTTTTATTGCTCATGTGCTTAATTAAACCATAGTTTGGACTAGGTGACTATAGTTGGTCAAATACCCACTTTTGAGAGTGTTCACACCCACTTCCAAGCAAACCAGTTCACCCAGCCTCCTGTTTTGTCCACAAGTGCACCCTCATTAATTGCTGGAGCGCCCTCTCTCCTTGATTTGGGGAATTTCAGTTGACTAGGGGCGCTAGGGTGGATTTTGCCCAATTTTGGCTAGATTTGGAGCATTTATTGCTCCCTTGGTTCCCCCAAACTCCTCTACTTGCTCACCCACGCCTGCCTTGGCCTCATTAATGACCCAGCATGCTTCAACCACCTTCACACCAGAATTCGTGACTGTTTGGGATGATTGGGATTGAGTTGGACCCACCTAGGGGGGTTGAGGCCCATTTGGCATTTTTGACTTGTACACTCAGCTTGAGCTCACTAATGCTCTCGAATTTCTCATGGATGTAATAAAAACATGTTACTAACATTTTCACATGTTAGACAGTCAGTTAATGAAAATATTCAACTTACATTGTGTGTAAAATTATCTCCTTTTTAAAAAATTTCCACTATTTTTGCAAATTAATTCGATTTTGTGAGGTTCTCCATAGCTCCTAGATCTTCTGTGATCAAAATACTCACAAGAATTTTCATCATGGGAAGGATCCATATGGGTAGTATCATGCAGCTCCTTCAAAAATGTGAAACCTTTGTCATAGATTGGTTCCAATGTAGAGGAATCATGTTCTTTTTTAAAAATTGCATAACCTTCATCAAGAGACAATTCAAGTTCCTCTTCCCCCACATCAAGTGTTTGGATCTCTTCAAGTTCATCTTCAAACACATCAAGCACATTCAAATTTCCACATTTCTCATGATCCACCATGTCATGAGAATCCTCCAAACAATCTACCATTTGACAATCTGAAACATAGGAGGAAAAACAAGTATATTGCAACTTTTCAAGAAGTTGCTCATTTCGAATTGTGAGATTATGATTATCCTCATTATTATTCAAGTATGCATCATGTAACAATTCATTAAGCTCAAAAAAATGGTTTCTATCAAAAAGCAAAGACATGAAATTACCTTTGATGTGGCACATTGCTCTTTGAATCTTCTCCGTATCTTCAAGGAAGGATGTTTCCTCCAATGAAGTAGCTCTCCAATAAGAATTTGATACCAATGCTTGAGTGTCATGGAGTATGCTAAGGGTCTCTTGGATCTTATTTTCATTCATCTTCAAGGAACTTTCAAGAAAATGAGGCTCTTGCAAATGAACCTCCTCATCTTCTTCCTTCTTACTTGGACCAACTTCATGAAGCTCAAGTGGTGATGGGGAAGTTGATCGTGTTTCTTCTTCAACTGCTACAAGGTCTTCATTTTCATGCTTAAGGGAATGTTTTCTTGCAGCAATACTGTCAAAAGTGATCTCTATGTCACCAACATAGAGGTGTGAGCACCCATCAGTAGGTACTCCTTCATAGTTCAAGCATCCCTCAGTAGATGCTCCTTGATTCATGTCCAAGGTAGAATGTGTCTCAAAATGATCTTCAATATTTTCAATAGTATCTTCTTCAAGTTCATGGGATGTATCTTTATCTTTCTCCTTCAAGCAATCTGATGTAATTTTCCCCTTGGTTTCCTTAATATGAATACATTTGGAATCTCTTTTTGAAGAGTACCCAAGAAGTCTTGTCCAGATGGAAATACCTGCATTCCCTGAAGCTTCAGATTTTTAATTGATCTTTTCACTCACACATATATGATTTTCTCTCCAAGGTTTTTTACAAGAAGGGCATAAACCTTTCTTCACTAACTCCACATCTTCATTTTTGGGCCTATTTGCAAACACCCAATCAGCAAAGTCTTCGAAAGGAGGGGGATTATATGTAATTTTCTTATACAAATCAAGATATGCCTGATATTGTTGGGGAAAGTTTTTATATGTTTCTCTCCATCATTGTAAATCATTCATAGAATTATCCTTTGGTAGTGTGACACACTCATATTCATCATATTCAGAGTCATAACAGTAAGGCATGGCTTCAAATTATTCTTCAATTCATGAACTAATGCACAGGTTCAAGGACCATGCTCTGATACAATTGTAATGTCCCTTTTTAATAATTTTATTAAAATGGAAAATGTTTCACTTTTTTCCCTAGTTCGACCTTTGACTAGTTTTGATGTCTAGGTCTCCAATTTGCTCCAAATGCTCCCAAATATTCTAAGAAGGTATGTGATTGATATTAGGAATTTATTATGATGTTCAGGGATGATATAGGACCAACAAAATACATCTGCAAACCCCTTTAAGATTCTGTCCAAAGTAGGGAGTTTGACTAGCAGTTTCTCTTTAACTAGCATTGGTCCCTTGGTCTCCAAATGACTTCAAATTCTCCCAAATTGCTACAGAAGGTAATTGGATTATATTAATACATATTTATAATTTTTATGTATTCTTTGGATTTTTCATATGACTTCTGCAGCTCCTCTTTCAAATCTGGTCAAGATAGGGATTTTTACTAGTAAATTGGGGTTCACATCCCCTAGGGGTAGATGATGAAAATGACTTTCCAAATGCACTCAATCCAACTCGATATTCTGAATGGAGGTAGGGGAAATATAAAGGACATAAAAATGAACTCATATGCATCACCATTCAACTTTTAATTTCTGCTATAACTCCGTTAAATCAGATGCAAAAAGACTAGTTTCAACCTTGGGGGAAATGGCATTAAATCTTCTTCAAATGGTATTAAACTGATCAAAATGACTCCAAATGCTTAAGTATTGAACCTAAAACTTGAACAGATCATAAATGACAGTACATGAATCATAAATACATCATAGGAATGACCTTTCATTCGAATAAATCAATATATCATTGCTACACATCAAGGTAGCGGGGAAATGACACCATGTTTTCATTAAAACTCAGATTTATACATTTCCACTTATAATTTAGACCTGAAAATTTCTGAATATGAAGAAAATAGTATTTAATTCATATTACAAAAAAATAGGTAATTAGAATATCTCCCAAAGAGTACAATAGCTCACCAAAAACTCCCTCCCTCAAGGATCAAGAATATGCAATGAAAACTGGAAATGGTTTAAGGGGTGAGCTGCACTAAAAGAAACCATGAGCTGCCCTGTAGCTTACACCTGCAATTAAAGACTCCATTAAAGCTCCATGAAAGACCTGAATGGAATTTCCAAACACCAACTTGGATGGGAATCTTTCACCCTCGAAATTGGCCAATGTAATAAACTAGTCATCCACCAGCTCCTCTCTCACAAATGCAATAGCAAATTCTAAAAATGATCAATAGATTCTATTATTCTTTGTTCATGACTTTTATAAAATTCTAATGTACTCCATGGGTCGAATTCCTTCCAAGAGCTTCATGCCAACTCATGTTGGGAAGAGATTCCCAAGTATGGCACTTGTCCTTCCAATTCTAACTCCCTCCTTCTCCAAATTCGACTTGGTCTCTCTTTGGATGCCCTAACTCACTTGAGCGCCCTCTTGGAGGCTAGTTTTAGCCTTGATATGTCATATATGTGATATGTCATCCTTCAGGTCTGATTTGTGTCATAGGTGTCATAGATTCTTCATCATTGTTGTCATAGGAGTTAGGGAATCTAGCCCAAGTCTCCACAAACCTCTAGTTTGACTCTTCCTCTTACATGGAGGTTACCATTCCATCCAAATTTGACCTATGTTGCTAAATTCCATGTTTATGAGCCTACCAACTCATCCAAGAATGTTTTCCTTCTCATGGATTCAAAATGGCAAGAGAGAGATGCCACGTGGCATTGAAAAATCAAGCTAGTGTGGGTCCCACAATATCCTCCATATGTCTTCAAAACCAATTTCTATCTAAAATTTCTCTTGTATTTATTTATTTAGATCCTTTATTAAATATTTATGCTCTTCTAATTTCCACACATAATTTATTATCCTTCTTATTTCAAATTCCAATGCTTCCACCCACAACCTAGGAAACTAGTAATTTTCCTCGGAAATTATTTGACCCTTAGCATCAAGTTGACAAAATCTCATGAATATGAATCAAAGGGTTTAGGCAATTGTAACCTAATGCAAAATTTGGGACATGACATTTCCATTGTCAAGTAGTCTTCTTTGGAGTATTTCTTGCTTAATTAATCTTGTCTATTTTGCATATTATGTATCTAATGGTTTGAAATCATAGTTTGGAATGTTAAGTAATTGTTTTCATTAAAATTGTAAAATATTATGTATTTTTTAATAGACTCAGTCATTGAAATCAAACCAATCCGGTTCATTGTCGGTTCCAATTCCGATACGAGTTGACCCTTAGTCCGTCTAATGTTTGGTTCCGAGTTGTAAAAAATTGGTATAGACTATTGTTCTTACAAGCAACTACAAATGTTTATGGTGAATTCTAATTTTTAAAATTTTTATATATATATATGTGTGTGTGTGTGTGTGTGTGTGTGTGTGTTGTCCCCAACTTGTCATCCCTTGAAAAATTGTGGGTGTGCACTAAGTGTCCTGAGGACTCGTCCCCCCATCCTCATCGTTCCCCCATCCCCAAAACTAGCGCAACATAGGATTTACCATATATGTGCATTCTTATCGGCTCTTGGAAAATCACTTTCAACTTTGTTATCACTTCGTCCTAGTATCTTTATAAATACAAGAATTTCAATAATGTCACTTGTTGACACAAATCCAGTCGACAGGGGTTCCCAACAATTTCGACACCCAAACCACCGTGATCTCCCTGAGCACTGGCCCAGACAGGTTTTACCCTGTCCAGCAACACCTATAGAGCAAATGAGGCCTCACCCGAGATGTTCAAGGGAGAGTTAATGGAACCATGTTTCCTCCGAATGAAGGAGGATGTTGTGGATCAATTACTTAACTTATTGCAACATTTTAGAAATACATCTAAGCATTTAACTCAGGCATCAATCATATTCATGGCATCATTCAACAGGACAATTCATCATTGCAACAGATATAACAGTAAATCATTAATCACAACAAAGAAACATCGCATCATTCATATATTCATATCACAAAATGCATTACCATAGATAAACAGGAAAAACACAGGGATTCTGCTCAACAGATCTGACACATCATATTAACTCCGCAAAAACCCAGATACAACCAAATACTCAACCTTCAGCATCGAATCAAGATCTCTTAGATGTTAAGATTCAACAATCATGCTCTCCAAAATATGATTTAATACTTACAAGCCTACGTCTATTTATAGGCTTGCGCCTTTACATTGTTTGTCCACTTACTAGCTACCTCCTAACCGACACTTCAAAGAAAATGACCCAAAATCTATCTATTATGGTACAAATGAACCAAAAACCCGCATACTACGGTTCAACTGACCCAAAACTACATAAAAGATTATCACGTGTGCTCATCTTTCCGCCTTCCGCGGTATCTTCGACCTTGCGCAGCATCCGTGATGTTGTGATGCTGACTTGTCCAAACCGCCTGCCAACAGACCCCCAACACAATATTGTGGCTCTCCCTCGAGCCATGTCAGCAGGACATGGTGTACTCATTTGTCTTCACCCTAAAGTCCTCGTACTGCTGGCGGATTTTGCTAACCTGTTGCATGACTGTTGCGGCGACTTCCTGGCCCTCAGTTAATTCCTGTGCTATTGGGTGTTTAACCATGTGCGCATCAACTTTCTTCTTTCCTTCCTATTCCGCCTATAGTGCAGAGTCATCCGCATCATTAAACTATGCCCCAAGTTCTTGAAACTCGTCCAACTACGCAGCGTACTTCTTCTGACGTTCTTCTGCTTTGGTGACTCGTTGCTACAACTCCTTGAGCTCTACCGATTTGGATACCTGCGTTGTCGGTGGCATCATGCGCATGGATGTCTTCAGTGTTTCCATCTGGTCTTCTGCCTCACGTCGTTGCTTGGTCATTTGCTTGAGTTGCTTATCCTCAACAATACTGCCCCAAAATAGTCCGATCTCAGTAGTGATCTTGGTCGCTTCCTTTTCCAACTCGCCTAGTTGAATCGCCAACTCTTCGATGGCGCTTGTACGTGCTGCGACGACTTCCGGTGGTGTGACTGGCTGGAGTGCGTGAGCCATGGTATCATTTCTCTCTTGTAAATCAACGATGACAGTCTCCATCTTCTTCGCTCGCTCGACCGGATCCAATGCCTCTGTCGGATCTAGTACATGTTGACAGTCTTCAACGATGGCCTCCTCCAGCCACACAGTACTGTTCCACAGGGTGGTTTTCTCCACCATCAATCGATCATGTTCCTTCTTTAGCTTATGTTGTTGCAGCAACATCCCTCCCCAAAATTTTATAAATATTGGGGCCCCTCCTTTTTATTTTCCCAAGAAAGTATGGTTAAAGGGATTAAACCTCCTTTGAAAAGATTTTGAACTTAGTTTTGTTTCAAGTGGGGAACCGTTTTTTTTTTTTTAAGTTTCAAGTTTTTCTTCTAAGAAAAAACTCAAAACTCTCTCCCGAAATGGCGGAAAAACTCAGGATGTTCACCCGCAATTGCTGAAATACTTAAAGTTTCTCCCCGAAACAGCGAAAGCACTTGAATATTCTTTGAACTTCGGCAAAACTCAAAGTTCTCTCCCGAAATGGCGGAAGCACTTGAAAAGTTTCACCGCAATGAGCGCCCTCTTACCGAGTTCCCAGGCCATCCCCTTTGCGGAAAAGACTTACCAAACTCCTTCGTCATTTGCGGAAGAAATTACCGAGTCTTTCCGCAATGATGGAATGACTCAAGAAACTCCGCCGCGATAAATTTTTGGGAGAATCATTTCGGAAGAACTCGCAAAGTCCTCCCGAAACGTCGGGACAACTCACGAACTTGTGCCGCAAACATATTTTAGCTCGACGGTTTCAAAAGAACTCGTCAAACCTTTCCGCAAAAGTGGAGTGTCTTTCCTTTCTTTCCCGCAATAAGCAAGCAGCTGCGCCCAAACTCATAAAGTTCGTCCGTGTTTCTGAAGAAACTCACAAAATCCATTTGCAACGGCGGATGAGACTCACCTTTTCCTCCCGATATTGACGGTTGCGCATAAATGCTGAAAGTTTGAAAAGACCTCGTCGTACGAGTAATCAACCTCGTTTTAATGTCGCCACCTACCCAATTAAATGCCCGCACATATTGAGTTTTACATAAGGGTGGTGGGGGTTTTATTGTCCTCGTTGATAGATTTGGATTCGAAGAACGCCGTTCGAAGCTGCTCGAATCGTTTCACTCTAGCTCAGCTCATTTACCACCAAACCAACCCCGTTTTCACTGTTATTTCATTTCCAAGTAGGTGCTTAATCCATTAATCTTGTCTTATCTATACGTCGAGGCTTTCTCGGCCATTCTTTGTCTTATTACGTGGCTTGTAGTCATTTGTAGAAGACTATTCTTAAAACTTTACAGTCGTTGCAACCCCATAGAATTCTCGTTATTGATAGCTAGGAGTCATAACCAATGCCAGTCATTCCCAATTGGCCCTTTGTTCTTGAGTCATTCGAGCCTGGTCAGTTCCACCGGCTGCAGTTCTATCGTGCTCTTGCCCAGATGTACTCAAGTCCAAGTTTTTATGCCGGCTATATGCCGCTTCTCAAATACTATCGAACAAGAAGCAATATCCGTCATAACTGGTTTGGATACTCAACCACTCACTTATTTGGCCTGGATACCGATTATTGAAAAAACAGTTTTGTTATATGTTTTCGGCTTCCTCATATGTTTTCCCAAAACAAGCTAGCCTGCCCTTCACGCGTTAACCATTGAAATTGCCTATAATTTAGGGAAGCCTATCCTCAAAGATGAGGAGGGAAATAAGTTTTATGCGTCACATTTTTCAAAAAGTCTCAAAAGGTTCCTTCCTTCCTTTGCCTCCCTAGAACGATCAAGTCTGATGACCATATTTTGTTTTCTTGGATAATCTATGTTTGGTTTGCTTCCCCAGCATGCAGCCTTATAATTTTCTTATATTTATCATCAGCATGCTAAATCTGTCTTGCTCTATGTTACGCTCTCATAATGATTTACAATTTTATATTCATTCACATATGGTTGCTGACAGGGATAAGCCACGATGCCAAAAGGTGGTAGAAAGAAAGCTAAAATGATGGAGCCAGAGCCAGTGCAACCAAGGACTGAAACACTTTTTCAAGATACAAAGTGCACCACTGGCGTCCCTCCCAAGGTTCGGTGGGGAGATGTTTATCGGATGATCAAAAACCAAGATATCCCAAACGTGCTATTAGAAGAGGAGTAAATCTACCTCAACATCAGAACCTCAGCCATAGCCAGGGCTTCTACTCGCCCTGAATTGTTCCCGTGCTCTGAAGTGATCGGGTGGATATTGTAACATGCCAACCCACAAACTAGAGTGTTGCAGGACAACAAGGGAGAGGCATTTGCTTCATTCCATCCAAATTCTCACGTCCCCAGCAAGCAATAAACGATGAATGGTTGGGACAGATGAATAATCTCGAGATGGCTAAGAGGCTGTTAATCACAGGAAAGCAGCTGAGGAAGAGAGATAATGATGAATATGACATTCAGATCCTAAGACCTCCTTTTAGGTTAATCACCCTGATGTTAAGCAAAATCTTCGGTATGCCCGATGGCACTGTATATAGGATACAGTGGGCCCCCATAATCCCCTTCATAGCTTTCAAGGGAACTGTGTTTGATTGGGCTACCATCCTCTCAAATAGTCTGGCATCCACTGTGGCCGCAGCTAGAGAAGGTTTGGCCTTAAAAAAGTCATAGTTCTTCATGTCTTCATACCTCATTGATTGCATCTTGGCAAAGCTCCCTTTCCCTAGGTTAGGTTGCTCATGGGATCAAGCCAACACCCCGGTATACACTGCCTATAAAATAATGTGGGCTCAAAGATGAGGGATCTGTGAAGAGTTCATCATGCCTTTGTATGAGCAGATGTTCAATGAAGAGCCCAATTGCCTATCAGAGAATTCCATGGAAGTCTTGGAGAATTATGGAGATGTCTACTTCTCAGAAGAGGGCACTTACATCAGGATGTTTGGAGGTACCAAGACACCATACATTTTTCCAAAGTATGCCATTGATTATGTAGTCCTGAAAGAAGTAGTTAGGCAAGTTTTCCTTGATGGAATAGGAGGAGTGCTTAATAAGCAGCATAAGGCTTCCTTCCCTCCTTTTCCTTTTTGTATAGGAGCCTATAAATTCTTAGGAGTTGCAACAGCCGAAGAGTTCATTCAGGAGTTTAAAGCTTTTCACTTCGGTGAGGTAATCTTCCATAGAAATGACAGGCGGAGCAAGGTTTCCAAGCATTGAAAGGAGGTATATGCTCATTTTGAGTATGCCCATTACTATGATGTCGAAGAAGAAGTGTTCAGAGGAATCAGCAACATGACTGAATTGCAGATTTGTCGTCACGGTAGTGGAGCTAGCTCTAGCTCTACCCCAGCCCGAGAATCCAGTCTGCAGAAAAAAAAAAAAAAAAAAAAAAAAAAAAAAAAAAAAAAAAAAAAAAAAAAAAAAAAAAAAAAAAAAAACAGCTGAGGCCTTGGCCCGTGAAGAACGAAGATTTAAAGAAGAAGCTAAGTCGCAGCAAGAAGAAGAGGAAGCTAGGTTATGAAGAGAAGAAGAGGAAGTAAGATTGCAGCAGGAGGCCGAAGAAGCAATGCAACAGAGGGAAGCAGAGGAAGCAAGATTGTAGCGGGAAGCTCAGGAACAAGAGCAGAGGGAAGAAATTGAGAATCAACAGCAAGATGGGGAAGAGAAAGGAAGGCTTAATGCCGAAGAAGAGCAGAATCCTGAAGGAGAGAAAAATCCTGAAGGAGAACAAAATGCTGAGGGAGAAAGTAACGCCAATGAAGATGCTCAGGCAGGTGGCTCTGGCAACCAAGATATGGAAATAGACTCATCTCAGGTGGCACAAACCCCACCCGCAGAGGCAGAAGTCCATATAAGAGACCTCCCGATTATCCCTTTCACCCCATCCGAAGATCATACTGTGTCCCGATGGGATAAATTTGTGTACTATAAGAAGAGGAAGACTGTGGTCCTAAAATCGGAAGAGAGGATAAAGAGACTTTTTCAGGAAGACATTGTCACCCAGCGAGAAACCACGGTCATGCAAAATACAAACAAAGATCCCATAGCCATGGCATCCGCCGCTGTGTCAACAGCAAAAGCAACAGAAGATAATGTGATTGACATGGTCAAAGAGTTTGAGTCAACAAAGAGGAGAGCTCGCATGCTACAACATACTGTGGCTAATGAGAAGGCTTATAGGGATCTTGTAGTAAACAAATATAATCGTCTGTCTGCTGATCATAAGGAGTTGTCAGATAAGTATCGATATCTGGAAGAAGAAAAGGAGCACCTGGAAATCCAGATGATGGTTCTAGAAGCGGAAAAGAATGATTCTGAAGCTAGAGTCTTTCACCTAGAAGTAGATAAGCAGGCAATGGTTCAGCAGTTAGAGCAAGCAGAAAGCAGAGCGATAGATATGTCTCCCTTTCATGAACAGTCTTGTGACATCTTAAGTCAAATGCATGCCACACAAGAACTAATAACTGAGGAGGTGTGCAGGCTCAAGACCATGCTGGTTAGGTTGAAAGAAGTCAATGCCGAAGCCATCAGGCTTAAAGGAAAATACACTCGGGTTAAAGAAAACATCCTGAGCCAGATGGAGTGGAGAAAAGGGAAGGTGGATTTCCCTAAGCATCTCCCATTCAAATCTATAGATGGTTTTAAGGAAGATGTAGCCCTTATGGAATTTTGTAGGAATTGTGGCATCAAGATGATGGCTAAGATCCAGGGAACAATTGAGAAAGGTAATAGCCTGTATCAAAAGATCCATGAAGTGCATGAAAAATGCAAGATGATTTTTCCTCAGTCCCTCGATGAGTTTCCAAGCAAAGAGCAGCGCTTGTTAGACTTGAAGGAAGAGCTGGGCACTCAAATAGAGTATGTAAAGAAGATTGATGTGCTGGCCACCGATGATCTCCATCACTATATTGGGTTGTCATTAGTATACAATCATTTGCTTAAAGAAATCCACTAGGAAGCAATAGTAGAAATTCATGGTATTGAAGCAGAGCTTGGTAAGCATGTGACTTCACAGAAGATCCTGCTCCCTTCACCAACAAATGTGGTTATCAGGGACACTGGTATTTGGTTTAGTTATATTGCAGAAGAGGAGAAGAAAGCAGCAACAGCAGTAGCAGCCAGCACAGGCACATCATCCCTAGTAGAAGCACCACCCCAAGGATGAACACGCTAGTCACAATGCGTTGTTATTATTTTGATTTACTTTTCCCTGTGGTTAGAGCGTAGAGTCACAAGGGCAGCTGTCCTTTTCTGTTATAAGAAAGAATTTCTATTTTAGGAAAAGGGCCACGAATTAATATTTCTAGTTAAAGTATTTAAGAGACAAGTGTAAAAATCCAAGTGGCATCCCAAGAGGCATTTTGTAAGCTTATAAATAGATGCATAGGGAATAGTGTAGGGAGGACTTTTGGCAAGAAAAGGAATTTTCTCAAGCTGGTACGAACTATTTCGCACTTGCTTCCAGAAAGTGAATTTGCATAATATGAGCATGGAGAGGATGCTTTTTTCCTGGGAATGTGTGTATGATGTTTGTTGGATTCTTCTGGTGACATTTATATGTATTACAGTAAAATCTTTCTCTGTTGTTCGAATTATTTCTGTGCAACGAATGATTTTACTATTCTCTGTGCAATAATGTTTCTCCTATATGAGTAATAGACTGCTTTCACATGTATTAAAAGCTATATTTTATATTCTTCATCTCCTATTGTAGGTGTATCTTTATGATTTAATGGTTATCTCTTGATCTTTAGATGCTTCTTTCAGCACATTACTCGTACTTTGCTCCTTGCAGGGATAGATTAGATTTATTTCAGTTTTAGACACAGATTTGTTTCAAGTTCTGCATTTAGGTTAAGTTAGCTTAGGCACTTGCATATCATATTAACCATAAAATCAAAAAAGAATGGTGGATCGGGCCATAACCGGTGCAATTGAAAACAAATCCAAATCTAACGGTAGCCGGAACCGCTAACCGGACTGATTCCCCATACCAAACGGTGGACATTCTAATTGGGATAGTTTACCGGGGAGAATCCCTTTCTGCTTGATGTTGCGATCTTCGGAGCATCAACAGTTTTTGGCACTAGAAGGAGGGCTTGAGGTGCATGGCTGATAAAGGAAAATCTCCCATTGTCAAAAATGTTACTGAAAACCCGCTTGAAACAGGAATTTCAGACAGCCCAAATATTGAAGTAACAAATCAAGAAAACCCCATCTCTGATTATGAACATCAAGAAGTGTTGTATGTTGTTCCTTTTGCAAAAATAGAAGATTTAAGAAGACATACATGATCTTATGTTAGACAACTAGGTGGTTTAAACGCAGTAAATTTCCTCCATAGGAAAAGCACTCCTAGAAAAGAACGATAGTACACCCGTGATTTGATTCTTGTGCATAATTTTGAAGAGCTTGTGAATTTAACTTTGGAAGAAATTGCAGAACCCCTGAATGAAGTCGATCTTGAAAACCCAGAAAATCTTGGAGAAATTGTTACTCCAAAGAACACTCCATTTAATTCACCACATAATTATCCACCTGATTCTCCACATAGAGACATGGTTGTACCTACTTGGAGAGCGAGGGGAGCATTGAATCTAGCTAGACCATTCCACAATATGCCTAAAAATACAGAGAAAGTCTTGCCTAAATTCGACCCAGGAAAATCCATTTATGTTGAAGATAATCTCAAGAGTTTTTATTTAGCCCTGAATCTTTTAAATGTACGGCATGAAGATGTAGTTTGTAGACTTTTTCCATACACATTCGAGCCAAAAGTTTCTTCCTGGTATTTTAGCTTACAACCTAGCTCAATTTCCAGCTGGGATGAATTTGAAACATGTTTCTTAAAAAAGTATGGAAATCAAAAGACTGTAGCTACACTCATCAAAGAATTATTGTCCATGAGAATGGAAAAGAAAGAAAAGGTTCAAGACTTCAACCAAAGGTTCACAATACTCTTAAATAATTTTAGTGAAGCAAATAAACCAGCAAAAGAATCGCACCAATGCTGTGATGATGTATCTTGCACCAGTGCGCTTCCCAAGTGGGTTGATAGGTCCCACGAAATCCACTGCCCATTTATTAAATGGATGCAGTGTCACTTGAGGTTTCAGGGGCATCTCATCCCTCATAGAGGGTTTCCTAGCCCTTTGACAAACATCGCAGGTCCGCGCATAATCTGTTGCATCATTGTGAAGCGTGGGCCACCAAAGCCCTGCACTGAGCACCTTCCTGGAAGCCGCACGACCGCCGTAGTTCTCACCAACCAACCCTGCGTGTGCCTACGACAGGATCTTCCCTTGTTCATGAGGTAGGACACAGTGCCTCAAGATCTCGTCCGATCCCAGTTTGTACAACTGCCCTGCAATTAGCTGGAAATCTGTTGCCTTGAGCAGTAGATGCTTCTTTTTACTAGTGGTAAACCCCTCCAGTGTGGTACTTGTCTCCAGAAATTGAAGGATATATTCATAGTAGTGATCAGCTATTTCAACCTTAAATAGTTGTGCATCGGGCAATCCGTCTTCAATGTTGGTGGGTTCCTCTCCTGTCTCAATCCACGACAGATGATCTGGTCGTGCGTTCAAACGTCCTGGATTCACAATCACTTCGAAGTCGAACTCCTGTAAAAGAAGTAGCCAGTGACATATATTCCCCCTCAACACAAGCTTTTTGACCAGATATTTTAATGTAGAGTGATCTGTGAATGTATTAAAGTGTCCTCCCAGTAAGTAGTGCCGAAAATTCTACAGTGCATAGACCATTTCCAGACCCTCCCTCTCTATCATTGTATAGTTCCTTTCTGCATACGAAAACTTTCGACTTGCAAACGCAATGGGGTGATCCAAATCCCCCTCCCCAGGTTCCGCAAGAACCACTCCCAGCGCAATCAATGATGTGTCAACGTGGACATGGAATTCCTGACTCCAGTCTAGAAATACCACTATTGGCACTGAAGCTGTCTTAGACTTCAGTGTTTCAAAACTAACTTGACATTTGGGGCTCCATTGAAATATCGCATCTTTCTTTAATAACTTCTCCATAGGGGCCATGATTGTTGCATAAGCCCTGATGAACTTGTGATAATACCCAGTGTGTCCCAACGTCGCTCTCAACTGCTTGACGTTAGTCGACGGTGTTAAGCTTAGAATGAGCATAATTTTTGCTAGGTCGACTATAAATCCCTGTTTGCACACAATGTGACCCAGTAATATTCCAACTGGTGCATAGAAGATGCACTTCTTCAAGTTCAGCGATATCTGATGTTGTCGACAACACTCCAACATCAAATGCATATTTTCCAGGTGATCGCTGATCAAGCCATAGACTGTCCAATCATACCTGCAAAAACTTCTGAATGAAATCCCTAAAGGAAGCAACGACTACGCGAGAAAATATCATCGATGCATTCTTCAACCCAAACGACATCACTATATACTGAAAAAAAAAACCCATTCTGTTACAAAAGTTGTCTTGTGGCGGTATTCTTTCTCAATTCGGATCTGATGATAGCCAGAGAACCCATCCATGAAAGAATAAATCTCTTGTACACCTACGCATTCGAGCTCCTCATCAATAAACGGGGTCAAAAAGGGATCATGCACAATTCGCCAATTCTTGTCCTGCACCACCATAGGACTGATCCAATCTGACTGCTCAACAGGTTCAATAATTCCAGCATCCAACATGCGATCAAGTTCTACCTTGAACCTCTCCTTATGGTGCGGATTCAGTCGATATGGTCGTTGCCTTATCGGTTTTGCATCTAGTTTCAACGAGATCTCCATCTCCCCTAGATCGCCCAAGATCCCCTTCATCTCAAAAAACTTTGTAGGGAACAAGGCTTGGAATTCATGGAGCAAGTCTCTAACCTTCCCCATCAGCTCATAATCCCAATAGTCCCCAACGTTTGTGAACTTTGGACTTTCCTCTGTCCCAATGTTGACCTTCCAGAGCTTCATCGGTTGACTGATCGGATCAGTTGGTGCATCAGGTGCGACAACATCGCGACTTCCTTCGGATTCTAGAATATTGAAATTCCATGGATCATCACCATCCTCTGGCCCACTAGTGATATTATAACATTCCATCATGGACTGCATCTTGCAGTGTGCATGCGGATCCGCAGGATATGCCACCGAAACAACCTTCAAAGCTACGTCACAGATGAGATGAAAATCGTTATGGCTATCCGAGTTGGCATCCGCGAAGCTGAATGTATGAGTAAAACAAACTGTCAACTCCAACCAAGTGGTAATTTCTCCTCGCAATTCAGCTGCAATATACCATGATCATGGGATCTTGTCCAGCGTATGGACGAAGTCATGGACCCACTCATCCTTGGGTCATGATTCCCACAACATCATGATTCCATCAAGTGACTGCCAGGGTCATTCCATCCATCGTATTTTCCTGTATGGTAAACTTCGGTGTCACCAAAGCGAACCGACATCAATCTCCAGCACTGCGACCATCCATTGATTGATTTCTTTTGTGTCGCCCACCAGCATGCTGGAGCAACCTTTAGCACTTCCTCTAATGCCAATAGTCGCTGTGGTTCTGAAACCTTTTCTTCGAACGCCACAAGAAAATCAAATAAGTCGAGCAACCCTTCATATACTGGCATTACAATAGTCTCAGTCGCAACGCGGCGTAATGACTGCGTGACTAACCCACATTTGCGGAGCGACACCTCATGTAAGCGGTTCTGCCAGTTCTCTAACATGTCATCAGAGTCAAATCACGCAGAGCTGAAGCTGCGCCACCCAAGCTCACTATCGGCAGTTGGATTAATATATTCTTCTAAAATATTGTATGCATGCTCCCATCCATTGGGATATTCATCTTTCATTGGTTCAATATACCTGCGTCCTTCGGCCGGATCCAACGGAGCTATGACTTTGAGATCACGGTTTTCAAAAGTCATCATCTGCTTCTTAAAGTTGATAACTATTACACTGTTGTTAGCCCATCCAACCCCAAACAACGCGAGATAGGAGCTTCCCCCTTCAACTACTTCAATGACATCGAAGTCGGCATATGTCTTCATTCCCTCGATATCCACAACCAGGCGTGGAATCTCCCAATTGGTGTCACCTTGGCCTGATTAGACAGTCGGAGCTGTACGAGAGACCAACTCAGCGTGGGACTCCCCATTCTCTGCCAGGCCTGCTTGGTTAAGATGTTGACATCTGAACCAAGATCTAGAATAACTGAATCGACTTCATAATATCCAATTTGAATGTTCATACTCATCTCCTTACCTGTCTTCTGCCTCTGTAAGGAATTTACTGCAGACTCTTTCCATCCCCTGGCTGGCCTTTGCAACAGCCCTTTGAGCTTGGCAAGAGCATCTAGATCCTTGGCCAGTCATAAACAACTCTCAAGAAATACCTGCAAGGCCCTAGACTATCGCGATGGACCGGCCTCTGAAGTGGCATAAAAAACAGGAAGCATGTCGAAACAATGGCCTTACCGCGATCTTTTTCCATCGCACGTCATGCCTGAAAGAATGCATCATGCTCAGAATCGAGGTCAAATGACACCTTCTTCTGTACTGCTAACCGGATGAGTGGATGTGGGTTGTCCTCTCATGTTGTTGTACCTCCCGGAGTGATAACTACGACAGCAGCATCTTGTGTCCTTGGTTCCGTAGAAATTGTCGCAATAGTCGCACCTTGAGTTTGATTCAGTGGTGGATTCCTAGGTTGGTTCACATTCTGGGTGGTATTCTGGTTCAGACGCTGGTTCTGATTTTGTGCTGGGTGCTGACCTTGATTCTTCCCTGGTTGCTGTACTTGATTCTGGTTTGCAGTTGTGGAACATTCCCTGCTTGCCATCACGCAATCAACTGCGGGCAGTTTCCCACTGTGTGATCTGTAACAAAAAAAAACATACACTGCGTCTGCAATTGTGGGAAATATTGCTGGTAGTGTCCCCATACCCCGCGGTGATAGCACTGAAAAGGTCCTCGACCTCCTCGTCCTCCTCTGCGACCAAATCCTCCGCCGCGTCCTCCCCGGAATCCTCCACAGAATCCTCCCTGTTGCTGGTACTGCAGTTGATTGAACTGTTGCTGCATAGGATTCGGTTGCATGCCTTGCCCTTGTTGCACATACTGTGGTTGTTGAACGTATTGTGGGTGTTGTGGAGCCATTTGCATCGGAGTATATTGTGACATAAACTATTGTGGCTGCTGCTGCAGTACAAACTGCAACTTTGGTTGAGGTAGCTATTGGGATACCTATGGATGTGGTTGCGGTTGTTATACGACACGCTGGTCATCCTTCACATAGAATGCATCGTACATTCTCTCCTGAAGAAACCCATATGCACGAAAATCTTTGTCTTCATGGCCCGCGGATTTGCAAAATGTACAATACATATTCATTGGTTTTGTGACCATCTTCTGCATGTATTGACATTCCTCATGGAGGTGTCCATATATTTGACAGATACAACACCATGGCATACCACCTCCACTCAATGGATTCAGTGCTCCTGAAACCAGATAATTGCGAAAGTTAGGGGAATTGTCCTTAGTAAGCCCCTCTCCTCGACATAACGTACACCATACTTCTTCACGTTGTTCCTTGCCCTTCTTAAGATCTTGCAGCTATATGGTCAAGTTGGCCAGCTGCATCTAAATCTGTGACATGCCAGTTGCGTTCTCACCAATCGGCGAAGCTTCCAACCACATTGCAATCTCCAGAGCTTCACTCAATGTTGTAATCTTTTGTTGCATCAGCGGTAATCGAATGTGTGGGAGAAATGCCACGATGAACCATTCTTTGTGCTGGACGGTGTTCATGTCGAAATTGACCCTCGCCATTAGTGTTTTGAATCGTTGGTCAAAATCCCACACAGTTTCATTGGGATACTACTTAATCTCTTTTAATTATGTAATATACTACACATCAGATTTGGGTTTTTTGAACTCCGCAATCAATCCAGCTCGAACTTCATCCAGTGTCTTGTCTGGAGCGCCAACAGGAACCTGCACAAACTTCATAAACCAATCTAATGCACGACCCCAAAGGGTTGTCTCCAGTTGTCCTTTCTTAGCATTATCATCAGTAATTTGCTTTATAGTCCATACTGCTTCACATAAAAACCAGTACTTCTCAGGATTATCTGGTCCATTTTCGTGGAACAACGGTAACTTTGTATCCTCACCCGCCATCTTGGTATTCCTTCCTCCAATAACTGAGCTATTAGTAATCAAGTTCTGTGGTGCTAATGAACACAGTGGTGTCGAATTTGTATTTCTTACTGGTTGAGAGATAGTGAGCGAAGGTGTGGGCACGTTGCTGCTGGGGTTTGGTCCTGCCTCTATCCTGGGCGTAGCCTGGTTGTCCTTGTCAGGACTGTGAGGCCACTTCGTCCCGTGTGGTCTTCCTTCGGGACTTTGCTTTTCGATCACAGTAGGACCTTCTCCTGTCCTTTGCCTCTTTTCCTGTCAAAACGTTGCTCCTCCCCTTGTAATACCACTCTCTTCCTTGGCTTCCCTCACAGTCTCGTCGTGACCTACACCCATCTACCCCTTACCATTCCATGTACCGCCCCCCCTGCTGTCGTGGTACCCATGGCCTCCTCCCACCATGGTTTCTACTGATCAAGATGCATCTTTAATATGCCCTTCTTGCAAATGAGCATCTTAATAGATAGCTGTAGCAACAACAGAAACCTTCCCCATGGCCTGTGGAAGAAATATCTTTCAGCTTCACTATAGGATTTGTTCGTATCAACTGCAAATTCAGTGATATATCCTTCCAATATGCTATCAAGCCAAACTTCGACAACCCGCGATGCTTTGTTGTCGACTTCCTGCAGCTCCTGGATCAGTTCTGGGGTCCAGTTCGTCGCTTCACCACCTTGGAAGTTCCTCTTCCAAAAGGTCAACTTTTCCAACCACTCAAACAAGATGACTGGGAATTCGCAGAAAAAAATATTCGTGTGGACCGTTGTGGATGTACCTTTCCACCCACTGATCTACCGTCATTCGAGGGTTCTGGTTTTCTTTTTCAGCAAATTCTTGCAACTTCTGATCAAACCAGTCTCGTATTTCTGGTTGCATCGGATGCCACAACATATCCTCCTTTCACTTTGCACTACAGTCCCGACAACGGAACCATTTGTTGACACAAATCCAGTCGACAGGGGTTCCCAACACTATCGACACCCAAACCACCGCGATCTCCCTGAGAATCGACCCAGATAGGTTTTACCTCATCCAGCAACACCTATAGAGAAGATGAGGTCTCACCCGAGATGTTCAAGGGAGAGTTGACGGAACCATGTTTCCGCCGAATGAAGGAGGATGTTGTGGATCAATTACTTAACTTATTGCAACATTTCAGAAATAGATCTAATCATTTAACTCAGGCATCAATCATATTCATGGCATCATTCAACATGACAATTCATCATTGCAACAGATATAATAGTAAAGCATTAATCGCAGCAAGGAAACATCGCATCATTCATATATTCATATCGCAAAATGCATTACCACACATAAACATGAAAAACACAGGGATTCTGCTCAACAGCTCTATCACATCATATTAACTCCGCAAAATCCCAGATACAACCAAATACTCAACCTTCAGCATCGAATCAAGATCTATCAGATGTTAAGATTCAACAATCATTCTCTCCAAAAGATGATTCAATACTTACAAACCTACGTCTATTTATAGGCTTGCGCCTTTACATTGTTTGTCCACTTACTAACTACTTCCTAACCGAAACTTCAAAGAAAATGACCCAAAATCTATCTATTATGGTCCAAATGACCCAAAAACCCGCATACTGTGGTTCGACTGACCCAAAACTACATAAAATATCATCACTTGCGCTCAACTTCTTCCTTCCATGGTATCTTCGACCTTGCACAGCATCTGCGATGCTGAGATGCTGACTTGTCCAAACCTCCTGCCAACATCACTTGTGGATTGAACCTGGACATACTTCGACCTACCCGAGAGGTTGTCCAATGGTTTGTTTAAAAATGACCAATCCAAATCAGCAAAGAGGTGAAAAAAATTGGCTTTCACCACCTCAAAGTGGTATGGCTTTTCCATATCATCCCAAATGCAATGGAAATGAATTAACACATAGGAATTGGCTATTCATTGATTATGTGACATAGTGCTGAAGATTAGAATCTATTATATAAATCGACTACATGAAAATTCATGGTATAAGACAAAGTCCAAGCCAAATGCCTAACAAACAAGCTAACTCACCCAAAGACCAAATGAACTTTCCCAATAGTGATAAAAATGCCCATACACAAATAAAAACACCCCAGGAAATTATTAAAACACTCAGCAATGATAATAATAAAAAATTCCCAATCAACTAGGAAAATTCTTAGCAAGATCATACGGCCATGGGAATGGAGGATTTCAGCGTACGATCATCTATTTTCATTATGTATAACCTTTTAGATTCCCAACAACCTCAATTGCAATGTTTTGCTAAATAGTAAATTCCAAGGGCTGAGAATGGAAACTCAACTAAGATAGTGCAACAATCCATTTATAATATCCATCAATCTTGTACCTCTTGCAAATTGGACAATTGACACAACAAATTTGTTGGTTCCTCAACTTTTAATGGGAAATGAAATTCTAAATAACATCCTCAGAGTTGCAGTGTTACCCCCATTTTGTATGGGTGTTCCCTACATGAGATCTGGGCACTTATAGGACTTTGAGCAAGCCTAGGAATTTATGGACAACACGCTTGTGTATTCAGACAGTGGTAAAGAAAGGTTATCAAGCAATCTAAAAAAAAATTCAGTAATTACAGGCATTAAAGAAGGACCTTTTGAAGATGATTAACCCTAAACTACAGGAGCAACAAGCTAAAAGGATTCCGGGTAGTTTATTGGAGTAACAACAATACAGGAGCTGTAGCAGTGGACCTGAGCGTGTACCGTTATGCCCTACAACATTATGGGCAATCTATTTTGAGGAAACAGACACCTACAACAACCTTGTAGCAATTATGGGCCTTAAAATTGACCCAAATCGACAGTATCAGTCACTAAACAACCCTGCATTTAATGATTTTCAGAATCCTCCAAGCAGATTGCAATGTAATAAAACCTTGGAGGAGTTTATATCATTAATCAAATGAAGAAACCAAGAGTTTGATCCCCTATTGTGATTTCCAGTCAACGTGAAATAGGCCTGCAGTAGATTCATTGTACAGTCCATTGGAGTATCCATTGTCTAGGGTTTTGAAGACAAGTACATTTGAGGACTGTTAACAATAAAAAACATCAGCAGTGTAACCACGATCAAACTGTAACAACAGTGAATCCGTCCTAAAAGGATTAGATTGCAGTATAGAGGTATCATGGAAGGCATGCCTCATTTTGAGATACACCTATATTCCAGCACACCTGTTGCACTTTGAGATTGGTCTTATTTCAGACCTGCAGAGGAGTTGTTTCCCTAGTAGAGGGTTAAAACAATTTGCAAGTTATTGGAAATAAGCATGGTGTTGGGTCAAGGATTTGTCCCTATTTTCATCACTTATCAACACCTATTTCATCCATCTTCTTCCTATTATCACCCATTTATCATTCCATTTTCAATCAATTTGATGTAACTACTCGAGAAATGCCATATTAGTCTCATTAATGCTTTAGTGGTTAATCATGATTATTTTCCTTTATTTTTTATGAATTGAATACTATTATGCATAATTTTACTGATGATGGTTTGTGGAGTGATTTTTCATATTAACAGCAGTAGCACTCATTGTTCAAGCCTCCAAAGTTGGCATGCTAGCACACGTCCACATGGATATTCACAACATGGTTTCATTCCTAGGATTGATTATGTGGATTTGTGATTTCAATTTGCGCCCAAGTCCAACATGGAAGCCTCTAGCTCATGATCAAATGGTTCCAACCAAAAACGTGTGCCAGATAATAAAATATTGATTTGCGGCGCGATTTGCGGGCAGAGGAAGAAGAATCTCGAAAATATGGGACATGGGTTTTGAGCGCAACAGCCTCAATTACCATATTCTCAAGGAAATCGCCAAACACAGCCTCGGTCTGATATGTACAGCTGGTTCTCTAAACATGCAATTCGCATATTTTCAATTATGACCGATTTTCAAATTAGCAAATTTGTTGAAACAGATTCCAAGTTGGGAATTTGGTTTCTTATTCTCATGAGAGATTTTTATGTATAAATATGTAATCATTCTCATGTATGGGGGAAGAGAGCAAGCAATGTTATGCCGTAGAATTTGATCCAGACTCTATTGTAATAATTCCATTATGATAATACATGCTGACAGTTTCTTAATTCTGGAGTTGTAGACTTTCATTGTGGAGATCCAACTCTGCTTAGTGTAGGAAGGGCCCTCTTCCCTGGGAAGATGTTGATAGTTTTGATTGTAGTTGTGTAGATTTGTTTATCATTTAGTTCATTCTTTCATTTATTAGATTTATCATAGTTGTTTTCTTGTTAATTCGTTTTGATAGATTGTTGGCCAACATAGCACTTCTTTTACATTTATGCAATTAGATTTTGCTTCATAAGAATAGATTTTGTTTGAAGTGTGATTAGATTTATAGTTTGGTTTTATGAATAGGTTTAAGGTTTGATTTATTTTCAAGAAGGTATGATCTAGTTTACAAAGAGTTTTGATTTAATACCAATAGATCAACAATGTCGGGTAGAAATTGTGCTTGCATAGATATTGCACGATAGCTTTGAGATAAAAGAATCATTTTTAGATGAAATTAAGCTCATCACACCTGTCACACTAATTGCTGCCAAAAGAAACCTCTCAAGAATCCAATTTTGTTATGATATATTCATTCACCCTCCTCCTTTCGAATCTCTAAAAATCCATTCATGTCAAAGTCCCATTTTCAACTACCTATGTAGTCAACCTTGACCTTTTTATTTGCCATCACTACCACATCATGACTTCACATATACTTTCCACTTCTGAGTTTCATGTTGGTTCTATTTTTCACTATAATTCTTCACAAATATTTATTTTGTACTCGTATTGTATGATGTGGAATTAATTAAGGTCCACCTTCCAATGGTATTGTCCCATCGACTCCAACACATAATGTGGGATAGAGATTAGATTTTTATAGTGCCCTGGGATCTGCATGAATCAATGGCAGATTTCCTTGTTGTTAATCATGGGGATTCATCAATGCCTCTTGATTGACAAATCTTGCAGGTGACTCGACTCCAGCCCATTCATTTGTACCTGTCAAGATGCACTAAGGTACTTTAGAGGTCACTACCATCAAAGGTGAGTTGCTTCACATTGGTTAACGGCATACATTAATGGCCGGTAATCCAATAATTTATTTCCATGCTCGACTTCAACACATTCACTCGCATGGTAAGAATTGTACCTCGGTTTTGTAGCAGCTAAATATTATGTGATCTAATGGTTTCAACAGTGACTTGCAACATCATTTGTTTCAGTAGTTTTGCAATTCCTTTCCATTTTAATTCCATCATATGATTTTCAGAATAAGAGAAGGAGCTTTATGCTTTTGTGGTAGAAGTCCTCCTCATAATTTGCCTCAGTAGTTAGTCTTACATGCAACCAGCACAACATCATTTCAAATCAGATTCAGCCTCATTCAGTTTCAGCTCTCATATACATCTATCTCAGCATTAGATCGGCCTACATTGCTCCAGCATCAGTACATTCATGTCAACCAAGGCTTCCACGGAGTTAAAACTTGGGTTAAAATAGCGTGAGTTTTTTATTTATTAAAGATTTAGGAGAAAGTCATGAAAAACCATTAAGAATTATCCCCTCCTTTACCATTTGTCATTTTCTCAAAGATATAAAAAGCTTTCAATTTGGGGGGAAACATGATGCCATTACCTCTCTTATCCATCCACTACCATCTCTATCCATTTTTAAGCCCTCGCCATTCCACTTCATGCACACCCTATTATAGTCCTTCCCAACATTCGAGCATAAGTAAATGAGTTGTTGTTTCCACCCAAGAACCAACAATAAAAAAAGAATAAGAAGGCAGAAGATCATGTTGTGCACTATCATATCAGCAAGGTGAAAGTCAAAGGTATGGTTTCTTTGGTTCATATCCATGATGTATTAGTTCATCTCATGGGAAATGGTTTGAAATTATATTTTATAGCCTCTTGCTTCATGGTTCTCCCACATGTCGCACATATTCAAAAAGTTGTGTTGATGATTCATTGAAAAGTTACAACATATGTGTTACATGGATTGCAATCATACATGCCATAAAGCTTTCACGGGCTGTGAATTTAATGGATGTTTCAGGAATGATTACAATTCCAACCATTTCATTAATGCATGACCCTCCCATATGAACATCGTGTTTGCTTGCACATTCTTCCTGCTTGCTGGTACATATCATTGTTTGGAAGTGGTTTATGTGCTCATAAGATTTACCAGGGAAGCATGCTAATGGTTCTCTTGGGTAGTAGCATGGTGATTTTGTGGCAGCCTCTGTTGCAATTATGAAAATACTTTTATAGCTGATTACACCAATGCTAATAGAAGGGAGTCATTATTAAAAGGAAATTGAAACATTCTCTCTACCCGAAATTTAAAAAAAATCTGTAGTGGCTTGTTTTAGAGGCACTTTTCCCATAGTTATTGCAAGCAACAGAAGAAGCCTATGCTTCCATACAACAGGGACAATTGTTGTTGCTATCAATATGTTTTCTTCATGATTGATTGGGGTTTGTTATTATTTGGAAATGGTGTTTATGCTCAAAACATTTGCAGGGATGTACAATATTGTTTATGTTTGTTGAAAGCATGGCAGTTTGATGGCAATGAGTTGAGATGGATATATGACAGGAGTGCTAATGAGTGAAGCTTATATTTGCAGTGTTAGAACTCTTTTTACTATTTTAAACACCCATTCAATCAAATTAATGCCTATTCCAAGTTTACGAGTGCAACACTTTGAGTTAATTTGCAGAGTTTTCTTGAAGATATAATCATCTAGTTTCTTGACTTAGAATTCAAGGCATCCACAACAACATTTTGAAGAAGACATGAAAATTGGGGAGAAAAACTAGAGTAACATTGAACAATTGTACCACTGATGTATCTTATTCTTGTGAGCTGTCCTATACCAGAACATTGGAACAAATATGGAATGAAACAGTCTGTGGCGGCTTTGATACATTTAGTCCAGCAAATTGAAGGCATTGTTAATCACAGCCATGGACAAGGTTGATTATGCTGTGTTTGGTTGATATTTGAGCTAAAATAGTCATTGCAAACTTTCAGTGAGCATAAGTACTAAAACAATGGACCGAGCATAAAAGATGTAGGGTTTGCAAGAGATCATAAAGATGATGCTTTGTAAATAAGTTAAAATGCTTACTTTTCATATTGACATTGTTTTATTTTTAAAAGAAGTCCACCACAACCTGCTACAAACAATGTCAGTGTTCTTGTATGGATGTTAAAGCCTTAGTTTTCAGTTGTTGATGGAAGAATGGATGGGATTAGTGATTCAAATATATTTACATGAAGAAACCCCTATGAGGCATGCCTTATCCAACAAACTTGAAGCACGTCGAGTAAATCAAAATATGGAAGGTGGAGGTATGTTTATATTCATTATGCTCTTTTCCTTGTAAACAAAAATGACACCACAAATATGTCAAGTTTCAACCTTGTGCACAACTCCTGTTTTACCTGAGGACAGGTAAGATATTTAGTTTGGGGGGGAAGGAGTGATTGCTACATTCCATGGTATGGTAAAAATTAATCCTACAATAGTCACATTTTCAGTCATTGTGGTTTTTTTAGCAGAAAAAGAAGGCATCTTTGTTATGAAGAGGGTTAAATCTATGCTTCACAAGTGAATGATTGTTTCCAACATTAAGATTCATTTTTTACAAATCATTATTAGCCTCTTCATTGATAGAATTGGAGCATTTCTATGGCAACTTTGAAAACTACAAAAGTGCAGAAATTGAAGTGAGCATATACTACAATTGGTAAACTTGATCATCATGAAACTTGGACAGGGAATGCATAACATCATGAAGAATACATCTGGTAAGTTTCAGCTCAATCCAATGCACAGTTTTTGAGAAAATGGTCATCATCACCTACAACCATTTTTCTTATATATCGATATCTATGCATCAGATGGATTTGATTTTTGTTGAGAAGAAGCATTGTGGTAAGAGAAATATACTCACCAATTTTCAGGAAAAAATGCTTCACGGATTTTGAAAAAATGGTCATCAGCACCTATAGTCAATTTGCATTTTTCTCAAAATCCGTGATGTGGATATCTCTGATTTTCGGTGTGGAAATGCATTAGACTAGTAAATACTTGCTTGCAAAATTTCATCCAAAATCAGTTTGTATTTTGTGATATATTGGTTCAGGAAGTTTGCTGAAACACTAGCTGAAACACCTGTAGTGGCTTATTTGTTGATACATGGTTTATTTGATTATATCTTGGGATTGGTGAACTGAATTGTTATGATTTTTGGTGTGAAGAAGCATTGGATAAGTGTGAACATGCTTGCAAAATTTCAACAAAATCCACTTTGTACTTGGGGAGAAAATGGTCTAAGAAGTTCATTGTTATAATGCCTACAACTCTGCAAAACTTCTCCATTTCGCAGCTACAACTTTGCCAATTTTGGGGCTGCAACTCCGCCAATTTTTCGGCTGCAACTCTTTTGGTTTTGGTCATTGTGCATGGTAAAATGAAAGAAACAATTGAATGATTCCTTCTAGTTTGGATGCTACATAGGTTTTGGGCTGCATGAGGACATGCAACAAGTTCAGTTTGAGGGAGATGTTGGGTCACGGATTTTTCCCTATTTTCATTACTTATCGACACCTATTTCATCCATATTCTTCCTATTATCACCCATTTATCATTCCATTTTCAATCCATTTGATGTAACTGCTCGAGAAATGCCATATTAGTCTCATTGATGCTTTAGTGGTTAATCATGATTATTTTCCTTTATTTTTTATGAACTGAATACTATTATGCATAATTTTACTGATGCTGGTTTGTGGAGTGATTTTTCATATTAATAGCAGTAGCACTCATGGTTCAAGCCTCCAAAGTTGGCATGCTAGCACACGTACACATGGATATTCACAACATGGTTTCATTCCTAGGATTGATTATGTGGATTTGTGATTTCAATTTGTTCCCAAGTCCAAGATGGCAGCCTCCAGCTCATGATCGAATGGTTCCAACCAAAAACGTGTCGAATAATAAAACATTGATTTATGACGCGATTTGCAGTTAGATGAAGAAGAATCTCGAAAATATGGGACATGGGTTTTGTGCGTAACGACCTCAATTACCTGTCTTCCTAAGAAAACGCCAAACAAAGCCTCGGTTTGATATGTACAGTTGGTTCTCTAAACATGCAATTTACAAGTTTCACCTATTATTTACTTCCATGCAATAGGATCTGTATACAACATGCATAGGGTACAGATAAATTGTTTTCTTGTTTCATGCCAAACCCTAGTCATTGACACAATATAAATCTACTCTACCTTGAGACTACATTAACACAAAACCTCAAATATGATAGGAAAATAAAAGAAAATACCTCTGAAGACTCTAACTCTAGCTGCAAAGTCTCTGAGTCTTTTGCATCTTGTCTGAGAGATTCACTACAAGATAAATGGTACTTTTCTTTTAGCATTTCCTTTTGCACCCATATGCTCTTCTTCAAAGAATCAACCTTTCTTCTTAGTCTTTGAAACGTCATCTCCAGCTCAAGAGAATGATTCCTTTCTTTTTCATTAACTACTTGAACTTTTGAATACTCCCCTTCATTGGATTTAGATGCATCAATAGTGTAAATATTATATTTAAAAGATTCCAGAATCTTGGCAACAAACATGATGATTTCATCTAGCAGTGAGAGTGACTAAACTCGCATTCCATCAAGTTGGTCCTGTATCTCTTGATCAAGCTTGATCAAACCAAATCCTGGAGTCAATACAACTTCATTTTTTGCAGTGATTTCTTCCTCATTTTCCTTTCCAACCATTGGGTTTTCAGCATTTTCTTCATTCCCAATAAAACAAAAATCCGTCCCCATCTGTAAATTGTGTTGTACGAGCAGAATAGAACCTTAATGGTGGTCAAGGAGGATGTGGGAGCATGATAGGGTTTGCTTTAGATCTGTCTTTAGGTACACTGGTAGATATATTTGTACAACATACGTTTGCTCCTCTAGTTGTGCCATGACTTACGCCATGACCATTCAGCATAGTTGCATTACAAAGACATCAGATGGGTACCCATTGGATAAATTCTTCAAAACATTATCATAATATTCATCCACCTCACACAAATCTAAAAATGAATTTCTATTAAGAATATCCAATTTAGACATGGAAATAACCTAACCCACTCACCAGAAACCCTAGAGGACTTCTTTATTCAAAACTATAGAAAAATTGTTCAATCAACTTACTGGAAAAAAAAAATTAAGTGTTCCATTTTTATCCTTGCAATTAAAAAACTGAGGATTCTTATATATGTGTGCATTTGATCCCTTGTATGTGAACATCCTCGCTATTGGTTGAATATTTATTCACATCACTTAAACTTCTTTGGTTTTTCTCGACAGTGCTACTAGAAAAAACATAATAAGAGGGAGACTAGATTTCTCTATCCAAGGATGATGATTTTGTCATGCCTTTGGGAGAATAATAGTTCAAATCCCCTCCAATTGGGGGTTTTTTTCTTCAATCTTGCCCCATCTGCCCTTCAAATTGTCTCCCATGTTGTCCACCATGAAATCCCGAAAATTCAAGATCCTTCCCCAATGTTATGAGTTTTTGTGTATGCCCTTGAAAACTCATAAGTGCCTCAAATTCATTTCATTTTTATCAGATTGCAGAGTGAGCATTTGCAATGGCCAAATCCCAAATTAGTGATTAACATGACAACTACCTGGATGAGTGGATGTGAGGAATAAATGGGCAAGTGGTGCATCAATATGAGAGGAACTGTTTCCGCACTACTTCTTCTTCAATTGTGACTTCTTGGACTGTGATTTCTTGGATTGAGCGAGATTTCTCAACATTTCTTTGGGTTTTGGCGGCTTTATGCATATATATATCAATGAAATTTAGAAATTCCAAAAAATAAAACACAAACACAAACACATATAAAACATATATAAGAAAATCAATTAAAACGAAGGTATTCGATTTCAAATTATAGATTTAAGGATGGAATAATGAAAATTGGTGAGAAAAATAATTTTTGATGGTGAACTTAAATGACATCCATGAGAATGAAAAATTTTAGTAATAGATATTTTTATTAGGTTAGTAATGCATTAAACCATATAAGACCATGTATGTATGAGTCTATATTTAGTACACATGATGACGATAATGTATCACTCCCATCTATGAGTTCTAAAGTCGAGATGACAGAAAGAGGGGAAATATGGAGTCACTATTGCATGAAAGGAGACTAGACATTAGACACATCCTCAATTTTATGTCTCGCTGGGACGTCACAATCACTAGAACTAAACTGATCTATATATATTTAGACCCCCTTGTAAAAAATTGCAATATTTTCCATTGCCGAGCTATGACACATGAGGGGGTCTCTAAATCCAATATCTACATTAAACTTGGGAAAAATAAAAAGGAGGGGCTTAGGATAACTTAGAAGAAGAGATGCTTTTAGGGGTCTTTTCAATTTTTCAAATATAAAAGGATATTGGAATTTTTTTTGCAAAGAGGTACCTATGGGGAATATTTAAAACTTTGTGGATATAGGCATAGCGAAAAAATTGATGAAGGACGTGACCAATGAATTAATCATAGGATGCAAAACTTATGAATTTTAACTCACAAGATGCAATAGATTTTAACTTGCCGAAACTTTGACTGACCATCGAAAGGGTCAAACAGACTTGGAATTTGGAAAACAAAATATGGAGATGATCAGAGCAATGAGTTGAACACAATAGTATAGACCCCATGACATGACGAAGCATTTGGTGAGAAACAACCATTTGCAAAAAGATGACACCAACCGGACTATGACGATGCACATGATGTGACTTGGTAACTCTACTGAAAGAGTGATATGATACCAAAAATTTCAAAAATATAAGATATGGACGTGACAAGCACATCAAATTGGACATGGCGATACAAACGAAATTATTTTGCAAAAAGGTTTAATAGGTTCACGTTTGGCATCATGTTCTGACAAATTTGAAACCATGTTGATGTTGACCATCAACATCTAAAAGGTGTCTCCAAATCCATTTGCGGTGTTAAAATTTAGTCAATTGTAAAAATTCATTGTAAAAATTGTAATTTTCCATTGACGGGGTGACACAACTAAAAATGACTAACATAAACGACTAATTCATATTCTTAGTCTTTGTTATCTAGTCATGTTTGTATTCTTGTGACTAAATTAGTCATTTACGTTAGTCATTTTTATTTTAGTCACTTGTTATCTAGTCATATATTTTATCCAATGACTAAATTAGTCATTTATCTTAGTCATTTTAGTTGGCTCACTTAAAATTGCTCAATTTTGGTCATTTATCCCTTGAAAAAACTGTGGTGACTAACGTTTTTAGTCGCCTAGTCACTTATCTCTCATTTTGTACTAGTGTATGTTGAAGTTTGATTTTGATGATGATATGTTAAACCCAAATGTTCTATTTATATTATATTTTATTTAACCTATTTCAAATGGGTATTGATTTTTATTTATTGTCTATTTGTAAGAATATGCAAGGATTTGGCAGGTGTAGCAACTCACAATCAAACTCACAAATATGTTGCAAAGAAGAAGAGAAGGAGACACTCAATGATCACTCATAAACACAGTAGAATAGAACAATATCTCAGTATTATACAATGAATAAGAGTGTAAGTGAATGAGTACAATAGAACAATAAGGTGCATAATATAGGATTCAAATAGGCCAAGTAGGGCATTCGAATTCCTAACTCAGAGTGTGGCTTGGATGATAGTGGAGTCATCATCCAGTCAATGTATCAGTCATCAATGGTAACAGTCAGTCAACTGAGTCTAACTGAGTGAGGTATGCACTAACTGAATGAAGGAGGCTCAATGGAGGGCGCATGAGGAGCTAACTGGAGTTAGAATGGTTAGACTAGTCTCACTGGAGGTCCATCGGAGTAAAACAATCAGTGGGGGAGTCAATATAGCCTCAAATCAAGGAAGAACTGAGTGATAACTGACTGGTAGGTGAGAAAGGAGCCTAACTGGCTGTGGTAGGTGAGAAAGGCACACTGTCCATGCAAAAGACTGGAGAAGGGCACCTTTGGTAGTTGGGAGGCCCCCTGGGAGCTGTAGATAGGCTGTGGAGAGCTAGAACCAAGCTCTAGGAGCTAGGAGGTCCACCATGATGATTACTGGATGCATGCAGTGGCATGAAAATGCATGCAGCATGCAGGTAAAGAAGAGCTAGAAGCAAGCTCTAGGTGCTGGGGAGACTACCATGATGATGACTGGATGCATGCAATTGCATGCAAGTGCATGCAGCATGCAGATTTGCATGCAAGCATGCAAAATACAAAAATGATGGGGAGAATATTCCAACACTATTCAAAGGTTTGTAGCTTTCATGGACCCTTTAACATCTGGATGTGTGACCATTGTTGTTAGTGTTGTATATCAATCCAAGGTAAGATCCAAACCAAATATTAATTTGCACCTTTTACTTCTTTATGCAAAATTTTCTATCAAATCAATTGAAATTTTTTGTAACCCCAACCCGATTTCAAGCTTAGAAGATTCTTTGCATGGTTTAATTCCCAAACCCCAATGTACACATTTTTATTCATAAACATGACTTCAACTTGAAACACATGAGATTCTTTTTCAAATTTTTACAACTCAAAAAATTAATTTTCAGTCTATAAATTCAAACTCAGAAATTTATGACAGCCATTCACACATAAAAAATAACACAGATATTTTTGACCCATAGGTCCAGGATAAAACCCCGAAGGGAAAACCTGACTGAGAGAGAGATTTTTATTTTCAGAGAAAAATCATAAAAATTACAGCAGTACTTATCTCCCAAATTTCATCTCGAAATTACTTCCAAATTGTCCTGCTGTATGGACTGTCCTCTTCCTTGAAATTTGTTCCCAATCAACAGTTGTACAGACTCACACGTGCGACCTCGATTTATGTGTAGAACCTGCTCCTTGAATTCTATGTTGAATTCTATCCATGTACAAACTATACGGACAACATTAAATTATGTACCTTTCAGCCTCGGAAACCATTCCAATCTTCAGCGTTGAAAATTGTGCATTCTCCTCGATTTCTTTGCTGGTACAAATAACATTAATGGTTGTACGGTTATCCTTGGAATTTGTGCCAAAGTGTTGTACGGATTGTTGATGTATTTTTAACTTCGAAATATATTCACTTGTATATTGTATTTATTACATTTGTACTTTATTGTATCCCCAACGGAGATGTATTATTCCTCCGGTTGGAAGTGTCGTCATTTGTATTTGCAAGTGTCGCAAGTATTATTGTAAGTGTCACAAATTATATTTGATGGGCTATTAGACCACCTTAGAGGGGTTGGCCCAGTGTGGGTTAAAGGGTTATTAGACCACCCTACTGAGTTCGGCCCAGTGACATGTGGATGGTTTATTAGGATTCCTTAGGAAGTTGGCCCAATTAGAGTAAAAGGCAAGTCAAAGTAAAGTATAAATAAATAGTGTGACTCTCTCATTTGTTCATTCATTCACTCACTCACTTCACATTAGTGAGAGAGAGGAGGAGTGTGCACAAGTGGAGGAGGAGAAGATACTAGGAGACTATCTCTTGTTTTGGGGTTTGATATTTGTGATCTTTGTATTGGTGCTCATTCTATCTCTGAGGAAGTTGCGGGGTTTTTCACCTTCTTGGTTTTTCCCAGCAAAATTCTTTGTGTTTCTTGTCTCTTACATTTGATATGTTGTACATGTTGTTCTCTCAGTTAATATCCTAGATCATATTGAATTAAATTCTGAAAAACTAAGATGGTATCAGAGCTAGCTTGAAGGAAGGCATTGTATGGCATTTACGACACTTGTTGCACTTGCGACAAATTGGAAGCTAGTGCTTGGTATAATAAAAACCAGTCATCATGGCACTTTCTCTATAATTCCGTTTTGGTGAAGGTTTAGGATCTGAAACTTTTATAGGACAAATATGAAATGTTAATGCACCTTTTTTCCGAAGATCAGCCTCAGATTCGTTGTACTTTGTGAGATATGATTCGTACAAGTTAGGGTTTCTGCCTCTTCCATAATGCAGTCCTAAACAGGTGACCTAGGCACAAAGGTCATATATCTGGATAGGAAGCTCCAAATGGAATTCCGTAAAAAGTGACAGTTAGGGAACGGAATTTAGTTTCATAGGTCCATGTTTCAGAGGCCTAATTTGAAACAATGACACATGGCACTCCGTACAAGTTTGATATACTATTTCATCCCATAAACAGGCCACGTTGCGACACTTGGAATATCTCTCTCTCAGAGAATCCATTAAATCTTATATCTATGGGTTTCGAAAGATTACAAGTCATTCTACCATAGGACAAAGTTTCAGACCCTAAGGATCCAAAATTTCATAGATACATCATGTTAAGTTTAAACCAAATAGACTAGCAGGATCACTGAAAGAAGCATAATCACAAGATAGACACAATATTTACCCTGGGAAACCCTCATGGGGTAGAAAACCCAGCAAAGCTTTCCTCAATAAGATGATTAACCAAAATACAAGATGTGCTCCCTCCTTCTAATCCTCCTTAGCAGATCTCCCAGACAAGTGCGCCACTTTCCACAAGTGAGTGAGTGAGTGATCTAATGAGGAGTTCACCTCCTCTATTTATACACACTCTTGACCACCAAAAATACTTCATGGGGCCGACCTCTCCTGGAGAAGTCTAATAACCCCTAAAACCCAACTTTAGGGCCGACCCCCACATGGTGGGTCTAACAACCCTAGTTACCACAATTCTTTGGAGGAATAAACATCTCTGGATACATAATAAAATCACATCGGAGGGATGGAACATCTCCGGAATAAATAATGTACAAAAATAATATTCAACACTCCCCCTTAACGAGAAGGATATTATAACAACATTTGCAGGAGCAAGGAGTCATTTACTACATCATCTATATATCATCGGAAGCTTTCTTCAATTCATCATCATCAGTAACTTGACTAGTTACTGGAACATCAGCATCATCAGAGTTGATAGTACTCAATCATCAGCATCGTCATAATACGCGATCAACAACATCGCCATCACATGATCATCAGCATCATCATCGTCATCGTATGATCATCAGCATCATCATCACACGATCATCAGCATCGTCATCATCATCGTACGATCATCAGCATCGTCATCGTCATCGTACGATCATCAGCATCGTCATCGCACGATCATCAGCATCATCATCGTCATCGTACGATCATCAGCATCGTCATCATACGATCATCAGCATCGTCATCACACGATCATTAGCATCGTCATCGTCATCGTACGATCATCAGCATTGTCATCGTCATCGTACGATCATCAGCATCGTCATCGCACGATCATCAGCATCGTCATCGTCATCGTACGATCATCAGCATCGTCATCGCACGATCATCAGCAGTTCTCTATGTCCAGTCATGTACCTTTTGAACCGAAGTCTAGGGACGATCCAGTCCTATCATGTTCTCAGAGACCACATGTCTACGACTCAGTTTACAGGACCAAAGTCCAAGGATGATCCAATCCTTACCGTACATTTAGGACAGCGTCCAAGGATGACTCAATCCTCAACCGTTCATTTAGGACCACGTCCAAGGATGACTTAATCCTCCACCGTACATTTAGGACCACGTCCAAGGATGACTTAATCCTCCACCGTGCATTTAGGACCACGTCCAAGGATGACTTAATCCTCCACCGTACATTTAGGACCACGTCCAAGGATGACTTAATCCTCCACCGTACATTTAGGACCACGTCCAAGGATGACTTAATCCTCCACCGTACATTTAGGACCACGTCCAAGGATGACTTAATCCTCCACCGTACATTTAGGACCACGTGCAAGGATGACTTAATCCTCCACCGTGCATTTAGGACGACGTCCAAGGATGACTTAATCCTCTACCGTACATTTAGGACCACGTCCAAGGATGACTTAATCCTCCACCGTACATTTAGGACCACGTCCAAGGATGACTTAATCCTCCACCGTACATTTAGGACCACGTCCAAGGATGACTTAATCCTCTCCCGTACATTTAGGACCACGTCCAAGGATGACTTAATCCTCTACCGTACATTTAGGACCACGTCCAAGGATGACTTAATCCTCCACCGTACATTTAGGACCACGTCCAAGGATGACTTAATCCTCCACCGTACATTTAGGACCACGTCCAAGGATGACTTAATCCTCTACCGTACATTTAGGACCACGTCCAAGGATGACTTAATCCTCTACCGTACATTTAGGACCTACGTCCAAGGATGACTTAATCCTCCATCGTCCATCTAGGACTTCATTCTCGAAGACTTACGTCTACGGCTCTTCTTTCGGACTAAAGTCCAGGAATGATCCAATCCCTTCACATGTTCATCAAGAACTTCATTTTCGAAGACATACGTCTACGGCTCTTCTTTCGGACTGAAATCCAGGAATGATCCAATCCCTTCACATGTTCACCAAGAACTTCATTTTCGAAGACATACGTCTACGGCTCTTCTTTCGGACTGAAGTCCAGGAATGATCCAATCCCTTCACATGTTCACCAAGAACTTCATTTTCGAAGACATACGTCTACGGCTCTTCTTTCGGACTGAAGTCCAGGAATGATCCAATCCCTTCACATGTTGTATATCAAAAACATGTATCCTCATCATCAAAACATGTATAACTATGACATGTATCATCATCATCAAAACATGTATAACCATAACATGTATCATCATCATTAAAACATGTATAACCACAACATGTATCATCATCAACAAAACATGTATAACCATAACATGTATCATCATCATCAAAACATGTATAACCACAACATGTATCATCATCATCAAAACATGTATAACCATAACATGTATCATCATCAACAAAACATGTATAACCACAACATGTATCATCATCATCAAAACATGTATAACCACAACATGTATCATCATCATCAAAACATGTATAACCACAACATGTATCATCATCATCAAAACTAACATCAAAAGCATGTATACATCTATCATCAAAAGCATGTATACATCTATCATCAAAACTAACATCAAAAGAAAGAATATAAGAGTCCTAAATCTAAATAATTCTAGGTAACTAAGTGCAGTAAATAGGTAACCTCATCATTGATGAGATAGACTTGATGTCGGATACTGTGCTACTCCCCCTTTCGAGGAAGGTCCTTCTGAACTACACCAAGCTTGTCTCGGAAGTGTTCAAACTTTACTCGAGATAGAGGTTTCGTCAGGATATCAGCAATTTGATCCTCCGTGCTTATATACTCAAGCTTGATAGCTCCTCTCTGCACCATATCTCGTATGTAAAAGTAACAGATCTCGATGTGTTTTGACTTATCGTGAAATACAGGATTTTCAGTCATCTTGATGCAGCTTTGATTATCACACATGATCATAGTGGGATCCATTTCTAAGTGAAACACTCCAGATAAAAGTTTCCGAAGCCATACTGCTTCACAGCTGGCAGAGCAGGAAGCTATATATTCTGCTTCAGCAGTACTGAGGGCCACACTAGATTGTTTCTTGCTAAACCATGAGATCATGGCAGATCCAAGACCATAACATCCGCCTGAAGTACTTTTTCTATCTGGGACATTACCTGCCCAATCAGAATCTGAGTAACCATGTAGTTTGAGTTCATGACCTCCAAGATAAAATAGGCCAAAATCTAATGTACCTTTTAGGTACCTCATTATATGCTTTGTAGCTATTAGGTGAACCTTTCTGGGTTCTACTAGAAATTGACTTAGGGTATTTACAGCAAAGCATATATCAGGCCTAGTATTGGTTAAGTACATTAATGATCCAATGATCTGTCTATATAGAGTTATGTCCACTAATTCTGATGAATCATTAACTAATAACTTTAAGTTGGAGTCCATGGGAGTGGCCTTGGCTTTACACTCCAACATATCAAATCTTTTGAGAATCTCCACAGTATACTTACCTTGATTTAGAAAGATTCCTTTTGGTTCTTGCCATACTTCTAAGCCTAAGAAGTAATGCATTAATCCGAGATCTTTCATCTCGAATTCTGAAGAAAGCTTCTTCTTGCTTTCAATAATTTGTTTCTCATTTCCAGTTAGAAATAGATCATCTACGTATAACAGCAATATAACTGGTTCATCATCCATCACTTTGAGATAAAGATTTGGGTCAGCTTTACTTTTGGTAAAGCCCATGCTAGTTAGGAAATTGTCAATCCTTCCGTACCAAGCTCTGGGAGCTTGTTTCAACCCATATAATGCCTTCTTCAATTTGCATACATGAGTTCTTCCATCATTAACCTCAAACCCTTGAGGTTGCTCTATGTATACTTCTTCTTCAATTACACCATTCAGAAAAGCTGTCTTAACATCCATTTGGTGTAATTTCCACTTCATCATGGATGCAAGTGCCATGATAGTTCTGATTGAAGTATACATAGCAACTGGTGCAAATGTTTCTTCATAGTCAATTCCCTCTTTCTGAGAGAATCCTCTGGCTACAAATCTTGCTTTATATTTTTCGATGCTTCCATCCGCGGCATGTTTTATTTTGAAAATCCATTTGGAAGAAACCACACTCTTATCTTTTGGTTTGGGAACTATATCCCAAACATCATTTTTCATTATTGACTGATATTCTTCTGTCATTGCTTCTACCCATTCTTTCTTCTGAGCTGCCTCTTCATAGCTAGTGGGTAGTTGATCCACAAGATCACACATCAAGGCCATATAGTTGGACACTAGCTTTGGTTTCTTTCTTTCTCTAGTGGAGCCTTCAGGAGCTCCATATCTTTCAGCCCCTTGAATAATATCTCTAGCCCATGCTGGCCTTCTTTTCTTGGATAGGTCTGTAATAGGAGGCTCTTGTGGTTCCAACATGTCATGATCCTCTAGAGAATCATCTTTAGGCATGGGAATAGCCTCTGTGATTCTGGGAGAAGTATCTTCTTCATAGATTTCATCAAGTTGGCACTTCTTGGATTTCTTGAGAGCTGCTTCTTCATCAAATGTTACATCTCTACTTATTTCTATGTGATGAAAGCCTGGAATGTAAATTCTGAAGGCTTTGGATGATTCGCAATAGCCAACAAATATCCCCTTTTTACCAGAAGGGTCCAACTTGGTTCTCTTTTCTTTTGGAATGTGGATGTACACAGGACACCCAAAAATTTTAAGATGACTTACCTCCGGCTTCTTACCTGTAAACACTTCTTCTGGAGTTTTGAACTCAAGAGCACTATGAGATAATCTATTTTGCACATATACTGCTGTCTTGGCTGCCTCAGCCCATAGATACATGGGAAGATCTTGATCATGTATCATGGTCTTCACAACTTCCATGATTGTTCTATTTTTCCTTTCAGCCAGCCCTTTTTGTTGGGGATTATAAGGAGTAGTTAGTTCCCTTTTGATTCCAGCTTCTTTGCAAAAGTCCTCAAATTCCTTTGATGTAAATTCTCCGCCATTATCTGTTCTGAGAATCTTGATTCTCTTTTCTGATAGATTTTCTATTAGAGCCTTGAACTCTTTAGATTTTCCAAAGACTTCATTCTTACCTTTCAGGAAGTATATCCAAGTTTTCCTTGAATAATCATCAATGAATGAAAGATAGTATTCAAACCCACTTAGAGAAGTGGTGGGCATTGGTCCACATACATCTGAGTGTATTAGTTCTAAAATGTTCTTAGTCTTTGTTTCACTCTTTGGAAAGGGGTTCTTGATATTTTTCCCTTTCTTACACCCTTTACATGAGCCATCATGATCAGCTTTCAAATCTGGTAATCCTATGACTACCTTGCTTACATAGGGTAAGGCTTTAAAGTTGATGTGAGCTAATCTTCTATGCCATAGCTCACTGGGACTAGAGATCTCATGTGCAAGGGCAGCTTCTGGATGACCCTTGAGTTTATAGAGACCTCCTTCTTCTTCACCAATAACAACTGCATCTTTAATTGTCTTTCCTTTAGACCACATGAGTACTTGTCCATCTATGAAGGCTACTCTGAAGCCTTTCTTATCTAGTGCTGAAATAGAGAGAAGGTTTTTCTCTAATCCTGGTACATATAAGATGTCTTTCATCTTCAAGGGTGTTCCAGAATCTAGCTTATAGCTAGCTTCACCAATTCCTTTGATGGGATATTAGTAGTCATCTCCTAGAGATACTTTCTGTGAAGAAGTCTTTTCTTCAATATTTGAGAATGTCTTCCTTTGACCTGTCATGTGCTTGGAAGCACCACTGTCAATGAGCCATGTATCTTCTCCAGGAGATACAGATCCAGAGAGTGCAGAGAATAGAACATATTCTTCTGGATCTTCTTTCTTCACCTTACTTCTTTTCCTTTTAGGCTTTACCTCTACCTCTTCTTCTTCTTCATCTTCTTCCTCTTCTTCTTCTTCACTATCATTTTCTGCCATATGTGCATGATGTCTTTTGTGGAAAGACTTCTTCTTTTGAGAAGGACAGAATCTAGAGATGTGTCCTAATTTATGACAATTGTAGCATTCTATTGTGGAAAGATCTCTTGCTGAATTGGGTCCTCTTCTCTTGTTAGATCTAGAGAAGTGTTGAGATCCTTTGTGGTCAACTCTCTTGAGATGACTCATTCTTCTTCTTTTGGTATGAGTGGCCAAAGCTTGGTCATCCTCTTTGAGAAGAGCTTCTCTGTTTGCAAACCTAGCTTCTTCTTGAACACAATCCTCCCATACTATGTCAAACTTCATGCTTTCTTTCCTGGCACACATGGTTTGTATAAATGACTCCCAAGATCTAGTGAGACCATTGAGAGCAGTCATCACAAGTTCATCCTCATCAAGGGTATCACCAATTGCATCTAGTTGTTCCTTGATTTGTGAAACCCTTGAGAAGTAGTCTTGAATGGATTCTCCTTTGTGCATCTTGGTATTCTTCAATTGAGTCCTCAGGTTCATCTTTCTATTAATGTTCTTTCCTTCATACATTCTTCCTAGGGCATCATACATTTCCTTTGGAGTCTTCTTGGAGGCCGCTTGGGGAATCAAGTGGTCTTTAATGGAATCAGCTATGATTCTCTTTTCCCTAATCAAATCCTTCCTATGCTTTTCTTTGGCTTCATCTCCTTCTGGTTCTGCAACTTCTTCCTTGATATACTGAGCAAGATCATTCTCCTCAAGAATGAGACCAATTATGTATTTCCATGCCCGAAAATTTTCTATACCTTCTAGCTTGTCTTCAAGCTTAGTGTTTGGAGCCATCTTCTCTTGGGGGAGTCCAAGAGACAGAGTAGACTTACCTGAAAAGTTACTTTTCACTTTTCCGGAATCTGGAACAGAAATTTATCGCACTTTTGGTAGAATTAGGGTTTGACTTTCCCGGAGTTCTACTCAACCAAAAAGTTCGATCTATAGCTCAAAAGAATGCTCTTGAGAAGGGCTATCCAGCCATGTTATCAGAATTCAAAAATTCCAACTTTTTTCTGAAACCAAAATCTGACGTATCACACTTTTGGTAGAATTAGGGTTTGGATTTCCCGGAGTTCTACCCAACCAAAAAGTTCGATCTAGGGCTTAAAAGAAAGGTATTGAAGAGGGCTATCCAGCCATGCAACCAAAATTCAAAAATACCAACTTTGGGCTGAAACCCTAACTTCACTTGAAAAGAGAGAGAGAGGTATTCTTACCTTGTGAAAGATGTCCTATTCAGTATGGCTCTGATACCATGTTAAGTTTAAACCAAATAGACTAGCAGGATCACTGAAAGAAGCATAATCACAAGATAGACACAATATTTACCCTGGGAAACCCTCATGGGGTAGAAAACCCAGCAAAGCTTTCCTCAATAAGATGATTAACCAAAATACAAGATGTGCTCCCTCCTTCTAATCCTCCTTAGCAGATCTCCCAGACAAGTGCTCCACTTTCCACAAGTGAGTGAGTGAGTGATCTAATGAGGAGTTCACCTCCTCTATTTATACACACTCCTGACCACCAAAAATGCCTCATGGGGCCGACCTCTCCTGGAGAAGTCTAATAACCCCTAAAAGCCAACTTTAGGGCCGACCCCCACATGGTGGGTCTAACAACCCTAGTTACCACAATTCTTCGGAGGAATAAACATCTCCGGATACATAATAAAATCACATCGGAGGGATGGAACATCTCCGAAATAAATAATGTACAAAAATAATATTCTTAGAAGTTACAATATTCAACACATCAGAAACAATATGGCCTATATTTCTGTCCAAACATAATTGGATTCTGAGCACTTCCATTTTTGGTTTGTCACTGCTGCGGGAAATTAGGGTTTCTGCAAAAGTTGGAATTTTTGGAATCTAAGACCAAGGCTAGATGTTCCTTATCAAAATAGAAATTTAGAGACCAAGATCAAAGTTTTTGGTTGGGTAGAACCCTAGGCTCTATAAAACCCTAATTTGGGATTTTGACCAGAAAACCAGAATTTGACAGAAGTTGCAAATCCGAAACTCGCAGGTCAATTTTGAGGGGTCAATTTTTGGAGTTTTCAAAATCTAAGCACACTAGCTTGCTAGCCTCAATCATCTGCATCTCCTTGTCCAGATAGAATTTTGAAATTCCAAGTTTGGATTTTAGGGTTTCTCTGACAAACCCTATCCAGCTCCATATCCAGATTCAACAATTCAAAGTGGATTGGGTTAATCCTAGAAGAGAATGATTTGGACACCTTCATAAGTTAAGAAGTTTCAGTTCCGAAGGGAGATGAGGCTAAGGCCTTACAAAAGAAGACTACAAGCAATCCCGATAGGTATGACTTGAGGAGATACAGGTATGTTTTGAAATATGTTCATGATTAAGTTTGTCTTCATATTATTGAGGTTAGTACAATCTTGATTAATTTTAGACTTGTCTTATCACCTTAGTAAAAGTATGAATGCATGTGAATGATAGAAGACATTCATTGATTAGGGTTATGACACCTATGATTGTACTAATGCACTATAATGTTGTATGAGGATGATGTTGTCTGCTAACATGAAAGGTACATCAAGAAAGACAAATCAAGTTCTAGATCGAGAACATATGACCATGGTGACATGAAGACAAAGACTCATCCATAGCCATTGATCACATAGAAGCTCTACTTATGAGGTATGTATAATTTGGTTCTACTATGCTTAACTTATGAGATATGCAGGTTACTAGAACAAGGTCTCTAAATAATTGAAGAGAACAAAGAAGACATTGTTTGTGTATGTTAGACATAACTCACAAACATGATAATCCAGGTATGATTTTCCTATATCAAGTTAGAATCCTACCTTGTGTTAGGGTCTCATATAAGTATACTTTCGTATGATTGATAATGATTATTCATGAAGTTATAGGTTTGAATAATCATGGGTTTATGCATATTATGCTTCTTACTTTGATTAATAATATAGCAAACCAGAAGAGTCCTATGGTCAAATAAGAATATGCATGAGTAAAAGAAGTTCTCCCTGAAACCTTGAAATACTAACGCTTGTGATAAATTACCTATGTATGAAATGATCATGACCATACATATTTAGAATCATAATGTTTTGATGGTATTGAGATTATACTAATGCATGTATGATTATGTATGAGATCTTGAGGATGACACAATGATGACCTAGTGCACACCTAAGCATACATAGTGGTCCAGTATGGATATAAGTTCAAAGAAAGATAATCTAGGAAGCAAAGATCAAGAGGAAGCACACTCCAGTAGTTCCTGCAAGGAAGCAAATATCATGAGGGAGCACACTACAGTAATTCCTGTAAGGAAGCAAAGATTGAGAGGGAGCCCACCCAACAACCAAACAAAGATAAGTATTTGAATTGTTATTTCCTGTATATATTATTACTTAAATGATGTTGTTCAGTCATGTACATACTTATGTTCCTAGATTTAGGATGTATATTATGCATTTTATAAAAGTTGCATTAATGAACAAGATACTACTAATATAGTAATGGGTAAGTGGCCTATGGTACTGTACAACATTCCATTGCTACTTATCTAGAATGAAACCTCTTTGTTGACATGTTGTGAGTTGTGCACACTCTTAACAATGTTCTGGTAGAGATGGAAGGCATCTAGAAAGTTACGGGATATGGATAAATGTTGTATTGAAGCATTGGCTAAGATAATTGCATGACTGTATGACATATATCTTTATGTGTAAAAATTTGTTCTGAAAACTATGAGATGTTTCTAATCATGCAATTGAATTTGATTTGTAGGAAAGATCGGGTACCATCACCTACAAGAGAGACTTGTTTCGAAGAACAAGCGACGAAGACTCAACAAATCCAGAAAACTAACTATTGAAGATATTGAAGAATCTAAATTTGCCAGGATCCAAGATGCAGTAATGGAAGGATGCCATGATCGAGGAGTACCAGTCGATCATGAAGAATGATGTCTAGGATGTGGTCCCAAGACCAGAAGGGAAGTATGTTGTGACTTCCAAGTGGATCTACAAGATCAAGCATGCTGCAGATGGTAGCATAGAGAAATACAAGGCAAGGTTTGTGGCTCGTGGCTTCTCCCAGAACGAAGGGATAGATTATGAAGAAAAATTTTCACCTGTAGCTAGATACACTTCCATCAGAACAGTACTTGCTCTGGCTGCAGTGATGAAGTGGAAGATACACTAGATCGATGCCAAGACAGCTTTCTTGAATGGATTAGTCGAAGAGGAAGTATATGTGGAGTAGCCACTCAGATTTGAGACACATGACAGGGAGTCACATGTGTGCAAATTGAAGAAATCCTTGTATGGTTTGAAACAAGCACCCAGGACATGGTACAACAGGATAGACAACTTCCTGACCAGTTTGGGATTTACAAAGAGTAAACCGCATTCCAACCTTTACTACAAGGTTGAGGAAGGAAATTTATTGATACTTCTACTGTATGTAGATGACATGTTTGTGACAAGTGAGGATGGGTATGATGCATTAATTTCTAGGTATGGAGGTGTGGAAAAGTGCAGATGGAATATTCCTTGGACGAGGGAAGTATTCAGTAGATATCTTGAAGCGGTTTGGGATGATGGACTGCAAGGCCATGGACACACCTATGGCATCGAACCTTAAGCTATTGAGTAATGCTTCATCAGAGTCGGTTGATGCCACAATGTATTGTCAGATGATTGGGTCCTTGATGGACCTAACGAACACGAGACCAAATATTTGCTTTGTGGTGAACACCTTGAACTAGTTCCTGACGGATCCTAGACATGTTCACTTGATTGTTGTAAAGCATATTCTGAGGTACCTAAAGGGTACGGTTGATTATGGGCTCAAGTATGATGCAAATCAAAAGTTTAACCTGGAGGGTTATGTTGGTTCAGATTGGGTAGGCAGCGCTACAAATAGGAAGAGCACTTCAGGGTGCTGCTTCAGTATGGGATTAGGTGTGATCTCTTGGTTTAACAGGAAGCAATCCTGCGTAGCACTGAGTACAGCCGAAGCAGAATATGTCGCAGCTTGTTCGGTTAGTTGTGAGGCAGTATGGCTAAGGAAGATATTGTCAAATTTTTTGATCTCCAGTTGGATGCTACTTGTATCTTCTGTGACAACCAGAATTGTGTGAAGTTGTTAGAGAACCCAGTGTTCCATGACAAGTCGAAGCATATCGAGATCAAATATCACTATATCAGGTTTATGGTGCAGAGAGGAGCAGTGAAGCTCTTGTATGTTGCGATAGATGAGCAAATAGCAAGTTTGTTGACAAAACCACTAGCAAGAGTGAAGTCCGAATAATTCAGAGAGAGGCTTGGTGTTCTTCAGATAGAAGATACTTCGAGGAGGAAGTGACGGGACACATTTGCAGGAGCCCTTCAAAGCATGGTGGTAGGAGGATCCTCCCCATGGCTATGGATGTAAGTGCTAAGTGATGAGCATCATAGTGATGTTCCGTATGATGATGATATGCATCAGGATGATGCTATGTATGGTGATGATCAGGATGATCATGTGATGATGATATGCATCAGGATGATGATATACATCAGGATGATGCTATGTATGATAATGATAAGGATGATCATGTGATGATGATATGCATCAGGATGATGCTATGATGATGATGTGCATCAGGATGATGCACTTTATGATGATGATCAGTATGATCATGAGCATCAGGATGATGCTCCATGCGAAGATGATCAATGTGATCATGAGTATCGGGATGATGCTCTGTGGCCGTGGACAGGTTGTGCAATCACATGTAATCATTTTTGGAGATCCAGAAAGGTGGTGATAGTCACGTAAAAGTCCTAGGATGCTCTTTAGAGATCTTGCAGGTTGCAAGATGCATTTTTTTGTGGAGATCACATGTAATCAGTCCTGGAGATCCGGATAGGTTGTGCTAGTCATGTAAAAGTCCTGGGATGCTCTTTAGAGATCTTGTGGGTCGCAAGATGCTCTTTTAAGGTTTTGTGGAGATCATTTGTAATCAGTCCTGGAGATACGGACAGGTTTTGCTAGGCACGTAAAAGTCCTCGGATGCTCTTTAGAGATCTTGCAGGTCTCAAGACACTCTTTTAATTTTTTGCTAGACCACATGTAATCAGTCATGGAGATTCGGACAGGTTGTGTTAGGCACGTAAAAGTCCTCATATGCTCTTTAGAGATCTTGCAGGTGGCAAGACACTCTTTTAAGGTTTTGTGGAGACCACATGTAATCAGTCCTGGAGATCCGGACAGGTTGTACTATGCACGTAAAAGTCCTCAGATTCTCTTTAGAGATCTTGCAGGTCACAAGACACTCTTTTAAGGTTTTGTGGATATCACATGTAATCAGTCTTGGAGATCCGGACAGGTTGTGCTAGGCATGTAGGAGTCCTCGGATGCTCTTTAGAGATCTTGCAGGTCGCAAGACACTCTTTTAAGGTTTTGTGGAGGTCACATGTAAAATTTCAGGGAGATCCGATAGGTTGAGCAGTAAGCTCATAATCAAAACCTGGGATTCTCTTTTGAGGTTTTGTTGATGCACGTAATCAACCCTGAGGATTCCACAGGGTGGCCAGCTCGCAGAGATGATGAATACCTACAAGAGGCTAGGCCTACATCCAACATGAAAAAGGGTTGGCTCCGTAGAACTTCCTATGATGAGAAGAATTGAGAGATATCCCAGTGATCGAGATGACAAGTACAACAACAATGACGATGATGCTCCGTGATCTAGTGACGATGATCCAGCTCCAGTATTGAAGACTTGTGCCTATATGTATTGATGACTTGTGTCAAGAGAATACCTTCCTATTTAAGAGGGATTGTTGATGTATTTGTAACTTCGGATTATATTCACTTGTATATTGTATGTATTAAATTTGTACTTTACAGTATCCCCAACGGAGATGTATTATTCCTCCGGTTGGAAGTGTCGTCATTTGTATTTGCAAGTGTCACAAGTATTATTGTAAGTGTCGCAACTTATATTTGATGAGTTATTCGACCACCTTAGAGGGGTTGGCACAGTGTGGGTTAAAGGGTTATTAGACCACCCTAGTGGGGTTGGCCCAGTGACATGTGGATGGGTTATTAGGCTTCCTTAGGAAGTCGGCCCAGTTAGAGTAAGAGACAAGTCAAAGTAAAGTATAAATAGCGAGTGTGACTCTCTCATTTGTTCATTCATTCACTCACTCACTTCGCATTAGTGAGAGAGAGAGGAGGAGTACGCACAAGTGGAGGAAGAGGAGCTGCTAGGATACTATCTCTTGTTTTGGGGTTTGATCTTTGTGATATTTGTATTGGTGCTCATTCTATCTCTGAGGAAGTTGTAGGGATTTTCACCTTCTTGGTTTTCCCCAATGAAATGCTTTGTGTCTCTTGTCTCTTATGTTTGATATGTTGTACATGTTGTTCTCTCAGTTAATATCCTAGATCATATTGAATTAAATGTTGAAAAACTAACACAAGTTTCCTTCGGAAATGTGCCAAAAATTGTCTTCTTCTCCCTACGTCAATTTCTCTCAAAACCTAACTTTCTCTCTTGCTCCTCCTCTCCAAAAATTCTCTTTGAAAAGTGAATAATGAATTAGAATGCCTTTCCCTAGTCCTTTTTGTTCATGGCAGCTTCCTCTTTCAATCTAATGGTCTAGATTAGATTAGATGAGGGGTTCTCATTAAATGCTCAATTAAATAATTAATAAATGACATTTAGTGCACCTCATGTCATTTAATAAAGTATGAGCACCCCCTTTTAATTAATCACTCACTTGACTTTTATTAAATATGAACTTAGGATAAATCATGAATTTTATATTTTAATAAAGTGACTTTAAAATTATAAAGTGCATCTCACTTTATTAATTAAACATGACTAGGGTTCACCAATTAAAGTGTCCTTGTCCACCCCAAGGAAACACTAGGTGAACAACACTTCCTAGGTAACTTTTCAACACTCCCTCTTACCGAGGAAGGTGTTCTTAACCACTCCCAACTTGTATCTGAAATAGACATGCTTCCCTCTACCCAAATACTTCGTGAGAATGTTAGCCACCTGCTCATCAGTAGAAATGTACTACAACTGTACTGCTCCTCTCTGAATATAATCCCTGATGAAGTGATACATGATCTCAATGTGTTTGGACCTGTCATGAAATATCGGATTCTCAAAGAGCCTGATGCAACTCTGATTATCATAATGTATCATTGTAGGTCTCATATCCTGAACAAATAAATCAACCATCAACTTGCGACTCCAAAGGCTTCACAATTGGCTTGACTGGCTGCCATATACTCAGCCTCTGTAGAACTCACTACTGCGGAATTTTGTTTCCAACTGAACCAAGACACAACTGTTGATCCCAAACTGAAACAACAACAACCAGAAGTGCTCTCCCGGTCGAAAAAAATACCTACCCAATCTGAATCTGTAAATCCAACCAATCCCAATCCATCAGATCTCTTGTAGTCCAAACCAAAATCTACTATACCTGCAAGGTATCTCAACACATGTTTTGCAACTATCCAATGCACTCTCCTGGGTTCCACCATGAACTAACTGAGAGTGTTAACTACAAAACTCATATATGGTCTAGTGTTGACCAAATACATCAACGAACCAATCAACTAACGATATAAATTAGGATCCACAAACTCTCCCTCAAAAGCATGAAGCTTTGTCCAGTTGGTGGTCATGGGTGTAGACATGGGTCTGCAATCCTCCATCTGAAATCTCCTCAGAATATCTGCAGCATATTTTCCCCGACTCAGGAAAACATGTCCATCCTCCTACCATATCTCCATCGCCAAATAGTAATGCATTAGTCCAAGTTTAGTCATCTCAAACTCTGAAGCAAGATCTTTCTTACATGCTTCAATCAAGTGCTCTCCTCCTATAATGAACAAGTCATAAACATATAGCATAAGAATGAGTGGAACACCACCAACCACAATGTATTATAGGTTGGGATCCGCCTCACTCCTCTAAAACCCAATCGATAGCAGATAAGTATCAATCCTAGAATACCAAGCCCAAGAGGCTTGCTTCATACCATACAAGGCCTTTTTCAGCCTGCAAACATGTGAATCTCTCCCATGAATCTCAAAGCCTTGAGGTTGCTCTAGATATACCTCCTCCTGTAGAAAACCATTCAGAAAAGCATTTTTCACATCCATCTGATGAATCCTCCAACCCATCTCTTCCATAATGGAGATCACTTCCCTGATCGAAGAAAATATAGCAACCAATGCAAAGGTCTCATAGTAATCAACTCCCTCTACCTGTGATAACCCTCGTGCAACAAAACGAGCTTTGTACCTATCGATGCTGCCATCCGCGACACACTTGATTTTATAGAGCCACTTGGAAGTCACAACTGACTTCCCCTTTGGTCTCAGAACAACCACCCACACTTCATTCTTCATGATGAATTTGTACTCTTCCATCATGGCATCTCTCCAAACCTGGTGTGAGGTAGCCTCCTCAAATGTAGTAGGATCAGAATCACTCAAGATAGTCCTACAAACAGGAAAATCTCTCGGGTGCTTTTCTCTATCTAACCTCCCTCTTGGGTGGTCCCACAAACTCCTCATATTCCTTCACAAGATTCTTAAGCCAACTTGGATTACATTTCTTGGAAGTAGCTTCCTCCAGTAGGCGCTCCTCCATAACCTCCTCATCTGACAACTATCTACTTGAAGAAGTACCTGTGATCTGAGATCTTGTACCTGGTGATCCTGAACCTGTACTACCCGAATCACATGAAGGTGAAACTTGTGAACCTGTGACTCGTGAACATGTCCTTGTACCAGAAGTCCCTATAGACTGAGTCCTTAAAACTGATGAACCTGTAACCTGTGACCCAGTCACTCCTGAAATCCGTGATCCTTTACTCTGAATCTGTGATCCTGTCACCTGTGGAGATACAATTTGTTGCTCCTCCACCTATGAATCATAATACTTTCTAAAGGCTTTCTCCTCCTCAAATATGACCTCCCTCCTCACCACAACTTTCATCTGTGCAGGAAGGTATATATGAAAATCCTTCGAAGTCTCATCATATCCAACAAAAATTCCTTTCTCCGTTGTAGGCTCTAACTTTGTCCTCTTCTCAGAAGGGACATGAGAGTATGTAAGGCATCCAAATATACAGAAGTGACCTATCTCAAATCTCTCCCCGGTGAACATCTCCTCAGGATTTTTACACCCCAATGCTTAGTGTAGACTCCTGTTTTGAACATAAACAATGGTGCTACAGGCCTCCGCCCATATAAATAAAGGACGAATCTGATCATGCAGCATGAATCTAGTTGCTCCCACTATCGTTATGTTCTTCCTTTACGAAACTACATTTTGCTATGGAGTGTATGGAACTGTCAACTGCCTCTTGATACCCTCATGTATGCAAAACTCATCAAACTCCTCGGAGGTATACTCACCCCCATTGTCTGACCTGAGTTCCCAAATCCTCCTGCCTGTTTGGTTCTCCATAAGAGCTTTAAACTCTTGGAACTTACGCAAGACTTCGTGAGATTGTTTACTTCTTAGAAAGTAGATCCAGGTCTTCCTGGAGTGGTCATCAATGAAACTGATATAGTACTCAAAAATTATCACTGAAGCTGAAGACATAGGTCCACATAAATATGAATGAATCAAATCCAGTATCCCACTTGCTCTGGTGTCACTGCTCGGAAAAGAAGTCTTGGTGTACTTTTCCAAACCACACCCTCTGCACAGATTTCCCTACTCTGTGTTGAACTAAGGAAAACCTGTAGACATCTCCCTCAACAACCTCAAAGTTGAATGATGAAGGTGGCCCATCCTCCTGTGTCACCACTCACATGTCTTGATGCTACTTCCAGTATGGGTTAATGCATGGTGAGGATGGAAGAGAAGATTGTACATTTCTGACATCTCATTCCAATGGAACATGAAGTAGATGGTCATGTTGCTCTGGGAAAGATATAAAATTTCCCACCTAGAACACATACTCCAAAGCCTCTCTCCTCAATCATGGAAACTGATACAAGATTCTTCTTCAGCCCGGGGACATAAATAACATCCCTCAAAGTCATGGACTGCATAGATTCCATCTCAAAGGTGACATTCACTCGCCCAACTACTCTCACAACTGTGCCATATCCCAATACTACCTAAAGACTCAAGTCTGTATCAGTAATCTTTGTGAACACATCACGAACGCCTGTCATATGGGTCAAATCCACACTATCAATGTACTAAGTGGAAGTAGTAGTGGTAGCACTAAAAGAATGGCCAACCAATAATGAACACTGAATCTGATCCTCCATGTCACTCTCCATATCACTGCTGGTGAAATATGTCCTCTCTGTACATCCAGCATATAGAGAGAACTCTCCCTCAAACGATGAGGAAAATTCATCCATCTATGTTGTCGTTATTGTCTGCTTCTGTTTCTTCTTCTTGTTCGGACATTGTCCAGCATAATGTCCAAACTTCTGACATGCGAAACACTTGATTTTACTCAAGTCTTTCTTCTTCTCACCTATATGCTATTTGGCCCCACCCTTGGGACCCTTCTTGAACTTCTTCTTTTTCTGACCTTTCTTGAACTTCTTATTTTTTCCCTTTGCTGCCATTGCCACATTTTCCTCATCATCTCTGTGATGTGATGAACTGCTCTGTAAGTATCCTCTACGTGTCTCCTCCTCTATGAGATCATCCCAAAGACGATCCCATGTAGGCATGTTCTCTCGACCAATAATAGTCTGCACAAACACACCCCACTGCTGAGTCACACCATTTAAGGTTGTGCACACCATCTCAGTGCCCTGTATAACCTCTCCTACAGCTGCAACCTCATCCCTCACCTGTGTAATCTTGGTAAGGTAGGAATCCATTCCTTCCCCTTTACTCATGTGTACATTCTTCAACTTCTCCCTTAACACCATTTTCCTATTCTCATTTGAACTCTAGTAAAGATTGGTCAAAGATGTCCACATCTGAAAAGCACGTGTCTTTGCTAATATGTGGGGGATTACATGATCCTTCACGACATCAAGTATAATCCTCCTTTCCTTTACATATCTCTTCATGAAATCTTCCTTATCAGTAGAATCAGTAGGTACAGTCATAGGATTTGTTGTTGTACCGTTCACTATATCCCATAGCTCATTCTCTTCAAGTATCAACATAATTCTAGCCTTCCATGGGATAATATTTGTAGCCCCATCCAATCTATCTTCTACAATAAGCCCAGAAACCATGGCTACAACCTGTACTACTCAAGAAACATGTTCAAGAACTTTTTCACAAATCTAGAAATTTTTCTCAAAACCCTAACTTTCTTCAAATCTGAAATTTTTCTTAAAACCCCCATTTTCTTCATTCTGAAAAAAAAAATTCCACAAACCCCTTTTTTTCTGAATGTTTAAATTCTGATCTTTAACCTCGCTCTGATACCATGAAATTTTTTGTAACTGCAACCCAGTTTCAAGCTTATAAGCTTCTCTGTATGGTTTAATGCCCAAACCCCAGTGTGCACATTTTTATTCATAAAAATGACTTCAACTTGAAACACATGAGATTCTTTTTCAAATTTTTACAACTCAAAAATTTAATTTTCAGTGTATAAATTCAAACTCATAAATTTATTACAGCCATTCACACATAAAAAATAACACATATATTTTTTACCAATAGGTCCAGGATAAAACGCCGAAGGGAAAACATAATTGAGAGAGATATTTTTATTTTCAGAGACGAATCATAAAAATTATAGTAGTACTTATCTCCCAAATTTCATCTCGAAATTAGTGCCAAACTGGCCTGCTATATGGATTGTCCTCTTCCTTGAAATATGTTCCCAATCAACAGCTATACGTCCTCACATGTGCGGCCTCGATTTCTGTGTAGAACCTGCTCCTTGAATTCTATGTTGAATTTTGTCCCTGTACGGACAACATTAAATTATGTACCTTTTAGCCTCGAAAACCGTGCCAATCTTTAACCTCGAAAACTGTGCATTCTCCTTGATTTATGTATTGGTACAAACAATATTAATCGTTTTATGGTTCTCCTTGAAATCTATGCTAGATTTACAGTGTACGACTGCCTTGGAATTTGTGCCAAAGCGTTGTATGGATTTCCTTGGGAAATGTGCCAGAACTTGCCTTCTTCTCCCTAGGTTGACTTCTCTCAAAACCTAACTTTCTCTCTTGCTCCTCCTCTCCAAAATTTCTCTTTGAAAAGTGAATAATGAATTAGAATGCCTTGCCATAGTCCTTTTTGTTCATGGAAAAATCATCTTTCAATCTAATGGTCCAAATTAGATTATATGAGGGGTCCTCATTAAATGCTCAATTAAATAATTAATAAATGACATTTAGTGCACCTCATGTCATTTAAAAAAGTATGAGTACCCCCTTTTAATTAATCACTCACTTGAATTTTATTAAATATGAACTTAGGATAAATCATGACTTTAATCTTTCAATAAAGTGACTTTAAAATTATAAAGTGCATCTTACTTTATTAATTAAACATGACTAGGGGTCACCAATTAAAGTGTCCTTGTCCACCCCAAGGAAACACCAAGTGAACAACACTTCCTAGGTAACTTTTCAACATCAATATGTTTAAAAAATACTATTATTTGGGTTTGTTTCTGGTGTTCTTGATGATTGGATTAGCAACTACAATCTGTTGCAGCATTTTCCAACCACACATCATTTATTTGAGATTCACAGCTTCAATTTCCACTTATCCTAAGTATTTTGACTCAATCATATGCTTACATCATCAGTAGATCACAATTTCAGTAAATTGGGCCTCCTCCTACATTCAAGGAGACAATTGGGCCATCAATATCAGTTAATTGGGCCTCCTCCATCAATGAGGGAGTGATTTGCATGACTAAAGTGCCCTACTCAGTCCAACTGACAGCATTTATTAGTTTATTCAGCTAACTGGAGACTAGAAGGCGCCCTACTGCACTAGTTGACTTCATCTAGTGTTATTTTCACCTAATATTCATTTAACTGCAAACAGAAAGGTGCCCTCCCCTATTTTTGGGCATTCAGTTGAGTTTCAGATTCAGTTAGACTCAGTTAGACAGTTTAGAGTCTGTTAGAGTCAATTTCATGGTGTACTTAAGTGGTTAAATGATGTGCCAAGTGTTGTTAACTTCCAAGTAAGCCACTCGCATGCATTCAATTTGAATGACCTCTCTGGAATTGGAATCGCTTGGCTTATTGTAGCCATCGTTATATATTGTAATTATCTTCTGAGTTTATGACAATGCATGAACTGCTGCAAACCTTTTCAATGAGTGTTTTGACATATTATTTGCCGCATGCATCTCTAGTAATTTTTGTCTTTGTTTTATAGATCTGTTGTGCTTTGATTTTACACAATACAATATTCATTGACAATATGTGCTTTTCATCTCTATCCTTTTGATCCAGAATTATTGTTGCTTGACTAACCAATTGATGAATTATTGCTTGACTACCCATCCCATCAGCGTCATTTGCTTCAGTTGCATGCTTGTAAAAATGTAGGTTCACCACATGTTGTAAGACTTTTTAGTAGTTGATACTGAAGTAATTAATTAAACAATAGATTGATTGATATAATATGGCATCGAACATTGTTCACCACTCTTTCCAAAATATGGTTATTTGAATTCTATGGTAAATAATAAATTTTACTGTGTAAAATTTGCAACTGATATTGGTAACATTTGTAAATTTTTATATGCTTTATTTGGGAAAAACTTATTGTGATCTAAAATAATATACCTAAATAAGAATTCCGATTTGTTATTATGAAATTGTGAATACATGCATCAATGAAGTAGTTCTTGAAATGACTTTTGAAGGGATTACTTATCAAAAAGGAGGGGAGAGTTATTTAAGGGGTATTTTAAGGGTTTCTATTTGTGCATATATGCTATGAGTTGTGTAGAAAATTATCTTAAGAGGATATATTGGAAAAGAACTCCTTCAAACAACAAGACTATTCATGTTACGTCTAGTGGATGCAAGGCTATGTTCACATGGCATAATATGAAAACATTACTAGTCACTGAAAGAGAATAGATGTCAATTTTGATTATCATCGTATGATTTATTGGCATCCTTTTGGATTTTATCTGTATCTTGTCACCGCTTTTTTTATACATGGGTTTCTTTCTTCCTCATATGTGTGGATTGAGACCATCTATCCCTTTTTATCTGAATCCACAAAACTAGCTTACAGTTTCTTTGCAGTTGGTATTCTTGGATTTGGAAAAACTTCCAAGCCATCAAATTGCTCATATACTATCACACAAAATGTAGAAATGATAGAGAAGTCGGTGATTCAACGTTACAAATTTAAGTCATTCCATTTAGTCACACATTCAATGGGTTACATAATTTCTCTAGCATTGGCTACTAAGCACCCCAATATGTTGAGGTCACTTACACTTTTGTCACCAATGAGTACCCTAAATTCTTCTAATAGCTTTCTATATATAAAAAATTTAACATTCTATAAGGAGGAATCCACGGTGGTGAAATTTTTCCTTTGATGTTTCAAGCCCTAAGGCAGACCCATCATCAGGAAAGGATTCTGCAAGTTCCATCATCAGTGAAGATTTCAGAAGCCTCTGCTAATGATGGACGTGCTTTAGGGTTTGAAACATCGAAGGAAAAAGTTCACCATCACAGATTCCTCCTCACGTATTTTCATTCGCTAACTACAGAAAAATGAATAATGAAGCCTCCTACATATGCATCTGCTTCCAAAACAAGAAAGAAAGAGAATTTGATATTGCTTGCAAGACCTTCAGTACATTACCTAAAGCCCAGTTTTCCAATGATTTCAAGTGCTCTCAAGTGATTTATGTTGTTTTTATTTTTTGTATGTTTTCATGAAGACAGGGATGTTCCAAAGTAACTTGGGCATCTCCTTTTTATAGGGTACATACCCAATGAAGTTTGCAAATATTGAGAGCATATAGGGGATGGAAGAGGAAGCTCCTAATGAAGTTACTATATCAGGAACATGGTGATTCTAGGATATGTGTACCCAACCCCTTGGGATGCATCCCCATGGAACACTAAAAAAGGTGTTCCATAGAATAAGAATCAGTTTTACCTGAGTTACTAAGTATTGGGATACCATCCTAATCTGAAGAAGTATTGAATGCTCTTGAAGTAAATTGCAAGACAGAAAAGGGTCAAGATCTGTCAATATTCTACAATATATAAATTTATACTTTTAGGAATCAAATAATATCTAGAGGATTTCTTGTACCTTTTGTTGTGCCATTATGGACTCACAACCTTCTTTGCAGTACCCACAAACATTCCATTTGGAACAGTGAACACTTGCAAAATTTCTGGAAGTTTAACTTTCAGCAACATAGAAAATTTTTACATAACATTGTAAATATTTAGAGTGTGTTGTTTACAAAATTTGTAGCTAGATTAGAATGAGATAATGAACTTTTTTTTTGTTCTTGCACAAAAACCCGTGAAGGATTCTGTTAAGAATAATTTCTAGTAAAGTCAATCAGGCCATAAAGGATTACCTGCGGCTTGTATAGAAATAGATTTGCAGCTGTTGAAACCTAATTTACCTTAAACAACTGTAGTTAGCATACAATCCAAAGTATCTCTTAACATACCATTGGCATTTGGTCATTGATAATTTTCGTTTGGTATACAACCATTGGCATACAAGATATTAACAAAGCTAGAACTGTCCATAAATTTTTCAGATTAAGTATGATTACCAATAATTTTTTCATGCAATACATATTGGGATGTTTGATTCCATTGTGACCATTCTTAGGCATAGCCCACTATAGCTGGAAAAGCACAAGCTATGAAGCAAGATATATGAACGCTGAGGTGACAATGTTATCTTTACTTCTTGCTCATCTATTGATTCTCCTCTAGCATTGGCATGCTTCAGTAGATATTTCTCTCAGTTTCTGTGTGCAACCGTGATGGCTGTTAGTTAAGCCCCATTAATGAGAAGAGCGCAGTCACGTAGACAATGGTATAGGGTACATGCATGCTCGTATTTATTTAGCATTATTCTTTAGAATTAGAAGTTTGTTGTTTTTATATTTAGTTAGTTGTTCTCATGTGATATTTTTTGTTGCAGTGTATCAATTTCCTAAATTCAAGATCACCTTCTTTGATCATTCTCTACTCAAATCCACCTTTATGTAAATTATAGCAAAAGCAAGGAACCCTTTTTTCCATTATATTTCATATAAGGGAATGATTTTTTCTAGCAATTTGCATGTTTCTTCCAACATATATATCTCCCACAAATGCATGGGGTGAATAGAGAGTCTCACACACAAGCATGGATAAAATACACATATTTTTGAGTCAAAATTTGGAAACAAAGGTTTGAAAAACAGACTAGACATGTCTCAATATATGCACACCACCACAAATTGCTTCTTTTATAGAGAGTTTCTTTAACCCAGTAACCCTTCAATTCCATAGGCATGCTAAGCACAGAAGCCAATGAAGGATCTATGCTTGTTTGTGAACATTTTTTCCAGAGAGAGCTACAGACTAGCTGCCATATAAATGAATACGTAGTTGTGACCTTGACAATCATTCCTTGAACTAACTAGAGGGTTAAACTACATGTTTGATAATCTATTGTCGTGGGAGTTTGTTTGATAATTAGTTGGTCGATTAAGGATTAAAGTGATGAGATGTTAGTTGAATAGCATGCAAATGACAGTTTCCATGATGTTTTTCCAATCATAAACAAATTCTTTGGGGACTTGAAATTGGACCTCAAAAGAAAGAGCAAGTGAATGGGCAGAGGCTTGATCTGAAGAATCACATATAGTAACACCATGGGTATTCCACGTCAACAATAACCACTGATCTATCTATTTTTTTGCTTTGAATTATGGCACCATCTAGCCTAAAACAAGGCAAAGTCTTACTTAAATGCACAAACAAAAAGGTTGAACCGTTGTAGCTAATACTTGGATATGGCCCATAAGAAGACAGACTGTGGGTTTAAAATGTGTTGGCATTGGTTGGCAGAGAAATATGTCACTATGGGTGAGTCAAGGTTTGTAGTCATAGAGACACAACAAAGCAGACATAGTGAGCGTTACTCAGATAATCCATGCACAATAGCACATTACTGTGCAACAGAGAGATATCTGAAAAAAGATTGAATCTTTTTAGTCAGAAGACATGGGGAGAGATATTAGTTGCTAAGGTTAGAAAACAAAGTTGGAATACTGTATATCCCAAGCCCAATAACCTATTTTTTTTCAACCCTTGGTTGATTGTTGGTAAAAGACTAAAATATTTGGGAGACAAAGAAGAAGAGGTAGAGAAAATTCAACTAAAGAGTTGGTTGATTTTTTTTCTAAATGGTGAGCTTGTGGAATCTGTGAAGGATCCAACAAAAGAAGGAAAAATCCAGGGTGGAGATTGGATAATATGACTGAGAAAATTGAATGACCTTTAGTGGGTATTTTGTACTTTAGTAATCCAATGATAGCAATCATGTCCTACACAAGTGATTTGATAAGCAAATCCTTGATACTAATGACACTTGATTAGTCCATGGTCTCTATTTAAAGAGCATTGGAGTCAATTATTGAGGGTGTTAACCTCGTCAATCTTAATGCCTTGATTTTTTATTTGTATGAGCATTTATCTTAGGGTTTTCGAAATTTGTGAATATACCCTCCTATTTTCCGAACATGGTCATCATGCACAATATCTAGAATGTAGGTTATGTTGTACTAAGGATGTGCTCGAAACCTATAAAGAGTATTATGTAATAGTTTGATTCTATACAAACATTAGTACCACACATGAGATATGGCACAAGATCAAATACTTTATATGTTATGCACAACTTTAAGTTGCTTTACCAAACAAGTTCCTTACTAAGAAAGATCAACCACAACAAAAAATGCTTGATGTTGATTTCTTATGATTCCATGATTTTCATGGTGTTGAAGAAATGGGGTACATGATAGATACCCTTTTGTAATTGGATGATTTGCATAGAAATGTTGGGGAACCCAAGTCACATAGGTCAACTTGCCTAAGTGCTTTATTTATTGGAGACACTTGTATCCCATCTTGCAGGTAGAACCAAAAAGGTATTTGTCATATATGTCTTCCTCAAGCGAGGGAAGTTTAGGAATACTAGAGGAAAGTGAGACGTCTATTAGGTCTACAATAGGGATAGCAACTAGATGTCAAAAGATCAGAAGAAAATTGCATAAACACATGGAAATTTTTCTTGCTGAAGGGGGGTCATGTTCTTATGATGATGAGACCATAGGCGACATCGAGGTGCCCTTGAGGTACAAACATCTAGTGAAACAATGGGTACCCAAGGATATTCCTCAACTAAACACATATTTTTGTGTGAACAAGAGGATATATCAAATTGCACCATAATCCTTACATGTTTTGGGGTTGTTTTGTATGGATGGCATCAATTACGGAAGATGTACTGAATTGGTGGAGTATGTCAGACCCTATTACAATTACAAAGATTGGATGTGAATGGTCCAATATAAAAGAAGTATGCACAGTTACAGACTATCTGTAAATTATTTACAGCTAAAAGATAAGGATCAAAATAAAGGAGCGACTATGTATATTGATGGAAGGCCAAAAGGAACAGGGAATATTGCAGGGTATATAAATAGTACACAATGAGGGTCTACAAATAAGAAACCCAATTGCATATTTGAGGGGCCTGAAGGAAACTATATTTTCATATGTGCCATAAAATCAATAGCCACAGGGGAATAGTTGTTGATCAATTATGGTTTGAATTGAATAGATACAAACGTTTTTACTATGGGAGTGGTACATATAACCATTTTGCCCAACCTTTAATTAATGAATCTAATATCTTATGTTTTTTTCGTGAGTCTAATGTTATAATTTCGGTAATGTTTTCTATATTTTTGTCACAGGGTAGTGATGGGAGCAAGTCCTCGGCAGTTGATCAAAGGATTACACCATCATCGAGGAAGCAGGTATACCTCATTGTAATTGTACAAATTAAATATGAGCAATATGTTTTTATTATGTTTTATTCATGAGTATATTGGTTTCATTTCGGTTATGTTTTATATATTTTTGTTGTAGGGTGTTGATCGGGGAAACTCCCCGACAGTAGATCAGAGGACACCATCCTCGAGGCAGTAGGTATACCTCATTGTAATTATGTAAATATAATATGAGGAACATGTTTCTTTATTATGTTTTTTTGTTAGTCTATTGGTTTCATTTCAGTAATTAGTTAGATAAGAACATAGGAACATGCAAATGATCAAATGAAACTTTTTAAATGAAAATTTTCTAAATGAAGCATGAAATAAACATGAAATAAATAAACATAAACATGAAAGCAATAAAACTTAGGAAAAAACCATGAAAATTACCCCCAAAAAAGAACAAGAAACAAAATCGAAGAAAAAAGGCTCTAAAACTGTTTTCTATATTTTTGTCGCAAGGTAGTGATCAAGGAAAGTCCCCTATAGTTGATCAAGGAATATACCATCCTCAAGGAAATAAGTATACCTAATTGTAATTGTACAAATATAATATGAGCAATATGTTTTTTTTTTTTTTTTTTCGTGAGTATATTGGTTTCATTTTGATAATGTTTTCTATATTTTTGTTGCAGGGTGTTGATTGGGGCAAGTCCCCAGCTATCAATCAGATGAAACCATCCTTGAGGTAGTAGGTATACCTCATTGTAAATGTACAAATTAAATACGAGCAATATTTTTTTTATTAAATTTGTTTCCTCGGTCTAATGGTTTCATTCGGTAGTGTTTTATATATTTTTGTTGTAGGCTACTGATTCGAGGTTTGATCTAGCAACAAATAAATCCATAGATATTGATGTGGGTGAGCTCATCCGCGATGTTGACATCGCATATTCAAATTGACCCCATTAAAATGATAGATAATACCTTAAAGAAAATGAGGATATCCTTTGTCTGTTATTCATTCGGCCACAAACAAATGGGATTAGATAAAATGTTGATCTTTTGGTCAAGAGACCTCGGGCCTTGAAAGGAAGTTGCGAGATATTTAATTAGAAGATAAATTCATTTATTATTTTATATTTTGTACTTGTATATGATCATGAACTAAAATATGGTTTTTTTTACAGGATTTTTTGCGTCCACATACTAGTGGTCAAGGGGGTGTTGGTACTAGTGATGCTCGTGGAGAGCCGTCACATGAGCATATGACCCCACTTGCATCTCATGTGCCATTATTGTCAATTGAAGAGTTGGAAACACATTCCATTACACTCCCAAGGCCAGATGTGAGAGCATCCTCTAGTGGTTGACGCATGCCAGATCATGTACTAGAACATGGGGTCGATGTAGAGCCTACTATTGATATTTATCGACCAACATTTCCTGGATCTTGCCATGTCACTAGCATGGGAACACTACATCCCACAATGTTGGTGGACGAATATATTGTTCTCATAAATATAGAGAAGATCCTATGTATTTAAAAAATGTTTAAATTATTGTATATAAGTTGATTGAAATTTACTTATAGAACATTATTTTTCAACTAATGATCACATGATCGTCTTGTAGGAAATGATGCTTTTATAAACATCTAAATGATTTTTCATTTGAGATATTTGGTCCCACCATCCGCACAAGGTGGGATAAACAAAATAAAAATGTAAAAGATGAGCTCAATAATCGCTTAGTTGGCATGTTCGGCAGTGAGACCTTCAACCGAGCAGAGGTTCTCAAGAAAGTTGGACAACATATAAATATTGTGAGGTACCAATATAGGGTTCATCTAGAAAGTAACCCTAGGTATTATCTCCCTCTAATGATTCTGGGAAGGGAGTGGAAGGCTCTGGTGGATGATGGAAATGAGAGGGCTTTAAGAAAAGAAGGAAAGCTACCATCGGGCAGAGGAAGGTATGCAATAATTTCAACAATGTAATTATATGTTTATTACTCTTTATCTTTAGATCAAATTTGCAACATATAACGTATTTCAACATTTGCATAGGCTGTCAGACACATCAAAGGCCACAAAGAAAAGACAAGAAAAAATTGGCCAGTACAAGCTTGGGCCTGGTGGTTATTCGAATCTTACGGCACGAATTGTAAGTATCAATAAATCAAATATTACATCCAAATAATAAATTGCAAATAATTTTGGTTTTCTTGCACCATAAAATCTGAATTCATGATCTTATGAAAAATTACAGGTTGGTCGGTTCAAGGAAGCGCCCACAGAGGAAGACTTGAAGCTTGGCTTCCAGCACGGATTTGGAGACGTTGTTGAACGCCGAAAGAGCTTATCTAGGAAAACACAGTATTCCGATAATACATCTTGCATGCGGGTAAATAAAATCAATGAATTTTATTTAATATTGATTACTTGTGCAATCTATCTGTTATAAATTTTGGCCATAAAATATTTAGTCTGCTTTGAGCAGGAAAGCAATGGTGCACATAATGTCAAGGATGGAGAACAACCCAATGAAGGTCCTGCTTAACCTCCTGGTAATGAATGTATTCATGTGCTACACAAAATGTAGTATGGATTACAGTTTAAAATATTGCATTGCAAATGGTGTATTAATTGTAATGTTTCATGTTTCAACTCTGGAGCATGTAGAGGATCATCCTATACAAGATGAGGCTAGACAGGAAGATGAAGTACATGATGTGGACCCATCGGGTAAAGAGAACCTCTCTAATGTTATTTTTATTAATGAAATACTTGTAATTATAATAAAAATATATATATCAATTTAACATTTATTCATTATTGCAACAAATCCCGACCCCTTGCAACAACGTCCACGTCATGAGTACATGACTAGGCAAATAGTATGACAAGATATAGATGCCATAAGAACTGAACAGGAAGTTTTAGAATATGATTTGATTGTTGAGCTTGTCAAAAGAAAAAAAAAATAGAAAAAGAAGTGACTGTAAAAACATTATAAAAACTTATTTTTGATAATATAATGTCATGCAGTATTTTTTTCCTACTAAATGAATGAGAGAATTAATGAATGTTATATTTTAATGAATGAATGATAAATGTTTCTTTATGATGAAAACCACATATTTGCACATAAATTTAATTATTTTCAAGTACATGCATTGGTTATGGGGAATTAAGAGTGATGTGGGGGAGGAGGGGCCATAAGAGCTTCCACCTTCACATGGTTGGCCCTATTCAGTAGAGAATATTAAACTATTATCGAAACACATAGAAGCTCAATAAGGTATTTCACTTTATTCTTATGTATTATAGAGTCTTGTAAATTTTGAAATACATTTCTATTTCTTAGATTCTTTATCATGAATCAAACATTTCATAGTTTTTTTTATTTCTACATCACTTCGCACCAGGAATTCCAACTGATCAATAGATTATGTGGAGAGGCTACATCAATTCTGTTGATGTATATGTAACTTTGGAATGTATTTCACATATATGTATATTGTATTCCTATAGAGATGGTATTATTCCTCTATAAGGAAGTGTCGTAACTTATACTTGATGGGTTATTAGACCACCTTATTTGGGGTCAGCCATATATAAGTCATGTGGGTCAAAGGGTTATTAGACCACCCTATTGGGGGTCGGCCATGTGGGTCAAAGGGTTATTAGACCACCCTATTGGGGGTCGGCCCACTCAGCATTATGTTATGTGGTTAAGTTCGAGCCTACATGAGTTAGGTAAAAAGGCAAGTCAAATCAAGTATAAATAGAGTGCGGGAGGCACTCTATTTACTCACTCACTTCTCACACATGCACTCAAGAAGGAGTGGCGCACTTATGGAGGAGGAGGATCTGCTTCTAGGTTATGGCTATCTCTCTTGGTTGGTTGTATCATTGCTCTATCTATCTCTGAGGAAGTTATTGGGGTTTTTCACCTTTATGGTTTTCCCCAAGTAAATCTTTGTGTCTCTTGTGTGCTTGCATTATTGTCTCCATGATTGATATGCTGTAGATATGCTGTACATGTTGTTTTCTCAGTTAAGATCCTAGATCAGATTGAAGTAAATTCTGAAAATCTAACATGGTATCAGAGCTAGCCTGAAAGAAGGCATGATATGGCATGTATGACACTTGTTGCACTTACGATGCTAGAGCTTGATATAGCAAAAACCAGTCATCGTAGCACTTTTGCTATAAATCCGTTTTGGTGAATTTTTCGGATCTGAAATTGTTACAGGACGAAGCTAAGATCTCCAGGTACCTTGTGTCCAAAGGAAAACCTCTAATTCGTTGTACTTTGTGATTTATGATCTGTGCAATATAGGGTTTCTGCCTCTTCCAAATCTGAGTTAAAATCAGGTGACCTTGGGAAAAAGGTCATAACTTGGGATAGGAAGATCCAAATGAAATTTCGTGAAAAGTGACAGGTAGTACACAGACTGTACTATCACAGAAAATGTGTTCAGACGCTGAAGTTGAACCAGTGACACGTGGCACTCCGTACAAGTGCGCTCTCCTGTATTATCCCATAAATAGGTCATGTTGCGACATTTGGCATAACTCTCTCTCAGAGAGTCCAATTGAGGTCAGAACTGTCAGGATGGAAAGGTAACAGGCCGAGATATGTCAAGAAACTTTTTCAGAGGCTGAAGTTAAAACAGTGACACGTGGCACGCCATACAAGTTCGCTCTCCTGTTTTATCCCAAAACAGGTCACGTTGCGACATTTGGCATATCTCTCTCTCAGAGAATCCAATTGAGGTCAGACCTATCAGGATGGAAAGATAACAGGTCAGGCTATCTCAGGAAACTTTTTCAGACCCTGTGGATCAAAATTTTTGGAGTTACACTAGAAACAATCAGGTACATATTTCTGTCAAAACAGAATTATTTTTTGGTACCTTCATTCATGGCTTCCGAAATTTAGGGCTTTGGAGAAAGTTGGAATTTTTGTAATCGGAGACCACGGCTGGATGCTACTCATCAAAATAGAAATTTAGAGACCAAGATCAGAATTTTTGGTTTGGCAGAAGGCCGGGCTTGATTAGACCCTAGTTCGGGACTTTGATCAGAAAAGTGGAAAATTAGGGCTTCTGTAAAAATGGGAATTTTTGAAATCTATGACCACGGCTAGAAGCTCCTCAGAAAAATAGAAGCTTAGAGCTTTGGATCAAACATTTTGATTGGGAAGAAGAGTGAGCTTCATCAAACCCTAGTTCAGGGTCACATCCAGTGAATCGAGAAGTTTCAAAAGCAAAATTGAGGAGTGAAACTTTGCAGTTTTCAAATTCTGAATATACCAACTTGATCAGCTCATCAAGGCACATATTTCTATCCTGTCAGAAGTTTAAAATTCAAAGTTTGAATTTTTGGGGTTTCTCTGACAAACCCATATCCAGCTCAAGGTCCAGTTCTTGCAAATCAAGTGGATTGGGTTAATCCTAGAAGAAGATGGATTGATCACCTGCATAAGTGAAGAAGTTCCTGTCTCAGAGGGAGATGAGGATAAGGCCTTACATAAGAAGATTACAAGCGATCTCGACATGTATGACTCATCGAGGTATGTTTCGATATTTGTCCATGATTAAGTTTATGGTATGTTTGTCTTCATGTTATTAAGGTTAGTACAATTTTGATTTTAGATTTGTCGTATAACCTTAACAAAATTATGAATGCATGATAGAAGATATTCACTGGTTAGGGTGTTGACACTTATGATTGTACTAATGCATTATGGTGTTGTATGAGGTTTATGTTGTCTACTAACATGAAAGGTACACCAATGTTCTGGTCCAATAACATATGATCATGATAACATGAGGACAAAGATTCATCCATTGTCATGGATCTCATACAAGATCCATTTACGAGGTATGTATAACTTGTTTATACAATGGTTAACTTATGAGACATGTAGGTTACTAGCACAAGTCACTGAAGAGAAACAAAAGACATTATACGGGTATGTTAGACATAAATAGCTAGCATGCTAATCCAGGTATGTTTTTTCCTATATCAAGCTAGAATCCTACCTTGTGTTAGGATCTCATACTGTTGTTGATAATGATTATTCCTGAAGAGTCATAGGTTTGAATAATCATGGTTTTATGCATATTATATCTCTTATCTTAATTGATGATTCAACTAACCTGAAGAGTCATATGTTTGAGTAATTACAGGTTTAGACATGTTATGATTTGACTAACCATAAGAATCCTACATAAACCTTGAATGCTAATGCTTATTATTTCTGTTTGAAATGATCATGACTATACATGCTTGAGATTATTGTGTTTTAATAGTATACTAATGAATGTATGATTTTATATGAGATCACAAGGATAACACATTCATGATACTAATAAGCATGCATAGGGACCAAGGATGAATATGAGTTCAAGAACAGGTAATCCAGGAAACAAAGATCAAGAGGGAGTACACTCTAGTGGTTTATGCAAGGATGCAGATATTCAGAGGGAGTTGTCCATCTCTCTACATTCCACAACAGAAAGGTGTAGAAGAAGCTACTTCAGATTAGGACTCCAGCAGCTCCTGCAAGGAAGCAAAGACTCAGAGGGATTCCACCCAACGAACAAACAAAGATAAGTATTTTAATTATCATTTCTTACATATTTGTTTGTTTAAATAAAATTGTTCAATGATGTATATGCTCATGGTCTTAGACTTAGGATATGTATTGTGCATATTGTTAACACCCAAAAAGTGCTCACTAGCTCATTTCCCTATTCACATGACCCATTTGTCCACTTTTTCACCATCTGAGCCTCTGAAACCAACAAAAGGTCACCAAAAGACCTGAGTACACCCCTTTTTCCATTAAAAAAGATTATTTTTCCTAGAAGGGCATAAAAAACCCTCAAAAAGGGTCCAAATTCCCAAAAATATTAAAAAGGGAATTAAAATATTATTTTTATTCAAAAAAGGAAAAAGGAGGGAAAAGTACCTAAACCATGTTGGTCAATACCATTTGGTTTCCACAAAACCACAAATGGTATTCCCCACCACCAAAACCTATAAAAAGGTGGTAGGGGCTCCTCATTTCATATCCATCCATATTCCTATCCTCATGCTGCCAAAATCTCCCTTGAGTATTTGGCCATTGTAGCAAGCCTTGGAGAAAGGACCCATTGGAGATTGGAGCTGCTCACCATTGGAGCCATTCAACAACCTTCATCACTTGGAGGTATTGTACTTGCAAGCATTTGCTTGCCCCATTGTCAATACAAAAAATTATTTTTTATCTTTCTTGTTCTTGTTCTTTAATTCAAAATGCACATGCTAGTTTAGTTTAGTTTAGATTTAGTTTATTGTTATTTATTTCTATTGAAACTGCTGCTACTAGTTAGCAGGTGCCCATAGCACTAAGCCTGGTTGCAAAACCGGGCCAACAGCTTTTGGCGACTCCGCTGGCTTTGAACAATAGATCTCAAATTTTGCTTTTAATTTTAGTTTTTTATTAGTTTTTAGCCTTTAGATCCATAGATCTGCCATCCTAGACAGCAGATCCATTGCTGCTCTAGTTTTTGGCCCCATCTATTGCCATTAACAGCCCAGAATTCTCAATTTTCGGGTTCGTTTTTCGGCTTCTGTGCACGGCTTTCGCCTCGCGGTTTTTAGCCTGACAGTCGCGCGGTCCATCACGACTTTTCGGCTTTTTTCCGCGCGGTTCACCGCGGCTTTGCGGCCTGTTTCCGCGCTGCACATCGCGGCTTCGCGGTCAAAACCCGCGCTGCCCATCGCGACTGTGCGACAGAAACCCGCGCGGTCCATCGCGACTTTTGGCCCGAAACCCGCGATGTGATTTTTTGGCCGTGCGGCTCAATTTTCAAACGACCATATCTCCCTCTCCCGAACTCTGTTTGAAACGATTTTTTTTTTCAAATTGGGTGTTTTCGATCAAGGAATCAAAATATGCTATTAGATTTAAGAAATTTTTCATAGAAATTTATCTAATATTTTATTTTAGTTTTATTTATCACTTCAGTTCACCCATTTTGGCCCATATTTTCCAGTATTAAAATTCCAGCATTGTTTACAGCCATAGAAAATTTTTTTTTACTATTTAAATGCACATCTAGAAAGTCTTTTTAAAAATTTTCAAGAAAGTGAAAGAAAGACTTATTTTGCAATTTATCTAGGTTAAAATCTTTTCCTGTTTACTTCTTTAAAAATCTTGCCCTTAGCAATTTCCTTGAAAAGAAAACCATTTATTTCTTTTAAAGAAGACTATTATTTGCTTTCATGATTCAAAAGATCCTTTGTTTTTTGAGTTGATTGTGAAAAGCATTTAATTTCCATTCATTGAAAAAAGTCAAAAATTTGCTTTGTTATTTTCGAAAGATCCTTTATTTTTTGGAAATTTTCAGTAAAGCATTTACTTCTTTCAAGTTCAGTTTACAATACCACATGTGCACCCACTCGATCACTTAATTGAACTGAGCCTTAAAACTTACCATAATTTCAACACACTTTTAACCCCACTTGGGGAACACTAAAAGAACTTTGTAGCTAGGTAGTATTGGGGGGATAGGTGTTCCAATAACACCCCTCAGTTATTACATCTGAGACATAGTTGTTGTCCTTTAGGGAGCTAAAACCTCTTAGTATTTATTGGCGCGGTCACAACCGGTTTGTGGGAAGGCCTCTCCCCTAGGAGGGTTGAAGTCGCGAGGATGGTTCCGGAAGCCTGAGTGGAATACCGAAATCCATTCAGTAACCGAAGGGCTACCATTCGCAGTTCTCGGGATATCCCTGTATTGGGATATTGCGATCAAAGGCCAAACGACAGATTTACCTTTTCTCGATGCATTATGAACGGAGTATCCTAGTAGCCTTTCTTTAGGATTGATTACCCGGTGTCCCTCTCGGTAGGGGGATATCTAGCCGTTGTCTCAACACTCATATTGTCTGACTTGGATTTCATCACCTTGCAGAGGATATCATTTTTTTGAGTCACAATACTTTTAGTTAGGTGTTTTCATGATTCAACCCACCCTTGGTCTAGTTACACCTATTTTTTCTAGAAGCCGTTTGCATGTTGGTACTCTGACCATTTGTTGCATTCCTCCGCTTATTGTAGCACAGCTGCTAGAATAAGTGCCTTTTTTTAGGTTAATTTTTTGGCCTGAGAGCCTTCTTTTTCACTCCCCTTCTTGCACCCTTGGTTGCATTAGGGTTTTGAGCTTTTTTATATTCCCCCATGAACCCGCGATGAACATCGCGGGTTCCAGCCTCACAGTCGCGATGAACATCGCGACTGTCAGCCTAAAACCCGCGCGGTTCATCGCCGGGAACAACCCCGAAACCCGCGATATTCCACGTTGGAGAGTCAACATGGAATTTCGCGGCCTTCGGGGGCCCGCCGCCAAACAAAAAAGACATAATTGACAAGGCTAAGGCAAATAGAGTTACCTGCAACTCGCTGAATCGAAAACCAACGGTGAAATCTCCCAGAAATCGAGAAATAGCTCTGACAGCTCTATCAAACTCGCACGTAACAATGACAAGTCATTTGGGCCCCACGCCCTATTTATAGAAATTCCACCAATTTTCCAACAACCATTGCGGTATCATACGAAGTTCATTTCTCAAACCGTTAGTACCGTTGGAATCAGCACAGCAAGAACTTCATGCAGGTTCCTTCCTTTTCCCATTTTGACGGGGTCCATTTTTTGACCATTTATTGGCCCCCCTCGTGGCCTCGATTTGCGTGCCACACCGGCCGTCGTCCATTTTTTATGTGTCTTATATTGCCGGATTCAGTTTTCCACGCCCGTGATGATGCTTGAGATCATTTCTCGCTCTCACCTTTAGATTTTTTGAGCATTTTTCCCATGCCCCCTCGTCACCTCGGTTTGCGTGCCACATCGGTCGTTCTTCATTTTCGACGTGCCTTATATCGCCGGATTCAGTTTTCCGCGCTCGTGATGATGCTTGAGATCATTTCTCGCTCTCACCTTTAGATTTTCTGGGCATTTTTTCCATGCCCCCTCGTCACCTCGATTTGCGTGCCACATCGACCATTCTCCATTTTCGACGTGCCTTATATCGCCGGATTCAGTTTTCCGCGCTCGTGATGATGCGTGAGATCATTTCTCGCGGTCACGTCCTGATTTTCAGGGCATTTTTCATGCCCCCCACATAGCCTCGATCTGCGTGCCACATCGACCGTTCTCCTTGTTCAACAATCCTTATGTCACCGGATCCAGTTTTCCGCACTGATAATGATGCTTGAGACCTTTTCTCGCCCTCATCACTCCCTTTTAGTTCGGTATAATTTTATCCCTTTTTCGGGCCGAGCAACCCCTTTTACGAAAAAGGCACTTAGGGAGTTTCTGTTAAGCTCTTTTCTGACTCCTAAAACAATGAAAAGATTGCCGAGCAACCTTGCTTCCTTTCATGCTCGTTAAACGTATCTGAAAGGGCGTCTACCTGGTATACGTTTACCCCTGACATCCCAGATTACAGAGCAGCTCTCTACGAGATGAACAATTTGGACCTTGAGACGGAACCCCCTACTATCGAGGAGATCTACCCTCCCCCATCATCCTCATCCGGAGAGATTAACACCATCTACATGATCTCTTCGACTACCACTACCTCATTACTTGATTTGACAACTCAAAGCTCCCGCAATGATGAAGAAATTCTAGAGGCTCCTACTTCCCTTAATCATCCCTGGGAAGACATGCACCATCGTCCATACTTCCTCCCGGAAGAGACTTCATCCACCACCGCTACGCAATCCGCGATTGAGTCCAAAGAGTTCTTTCCTACTAGCGTCGACTGGTTAAAGGATCCAATAGCTGATATTCCTCCCGTCATCCACATTGACATCTCTAACCCACTTGGTGCCCTTCATACCATTACATTAGGAGCCTCCCACAGTGAGCATGAGATCGGAGAATACCAACGACTGTTCCAAGAATTCACTGATGTCTTTACTTGGTCAGATACCGAAATGCCTGGCCTTGACCACACCATTTACACGGTTTCCACTGGATACCCCTCTGTCCAGTCGGCCCCTTCAATTGATACCTTAGACACACATGTTCAACCCTTTCAAATCGATGAGGAAACCACATGTCCACAACATGGGGGCAGGCCCAAAACCTTGCTTACTCATCATCATCGTGATCCTCGTCGGAGATACTGGGGGCATCAACCCCACAAAGGGAATCCACGATCATCATATCATCACTTTAGTATGCCACCACGACCCACAGCCTCATGGTATAACACCCCGCCAGCAGTTGCTTAATGCCCTATTGATCTCTCTCTGAGACAACATCTGCACCACATTGACACCTATGAGTTAGGGGGCATAATAGATTACCTCGACCCCGAGATAGGGGGCATGATCAATCATTTTGAACCTACCCCATCATCTCTATCTCAACACCTCAATGAGCCCATCGTTCAAACCAACACACATGTGATCTACAATCACAAACCCCATGCACATAGCATGGCGGCAAGTCATTAACCCTGCTCACTTTTTCATATTCGTGATCTCAACCTTTTTTGAGGTCACGTGTCACTTGTATATTTGAGTTGATACACATAGTGTTCCCCCCCCGCGGGTCATCATTTCTCCCCACCACTGCATCATTGGCTTGGTGGGCTCACCTTTATTGGTAGCCATTTTTTAACCTAGTTATTTCCTTTGACCATTCCGGAGTCCTTATGACCTCCGTTTTTCGCACCATTTGCACCGCCGGATTCATATTTTCGTGCTCGTGATGATGCTTGAGATCATTTCTCGCTCTCACGCCTAGATTTTTTGGGCATTTTTTCCATGCCCCACTCGTTGCCTCGGTTTGCGTGCCACATCGGCCGTCGTCCGTTTCTAGCGAGTCTTATATCGCCAGATTCAGTTTCCCACGCTTGTGATGATGCTTGAGATCATTTCTCACTCTCACGCCCATACTTTTTGGCCATTTTTTCAAAATGCCCTCTCATTGCCTCGGTTTGCGTGCCACAACGGCCGCAGCCCCCTTTTGACAGCCTTATGTCACCGGATCCAGTATCCCGCACTCATGATGATGCTTGAGACCTTTTCTTGCTCTCATCAATCCCTTTTTATCCGGTATAATTTTATCCCTTTTTCGGGCCGAGCAATCCCTTTTTACGAAAAAGGCACTTAGGGAGTTTCTGTTAAGCTCTTTTCTAACTCCTAAAACAATGAAAAGATTGCCGAGCAACCTTGCTTCCTTTCATGCTCGTTAAATGTATCTGAAAGGGCGTCTACCTGGTATAAGTTTACCCCTTTTCTGGACCTTGTAGACTAATTACGAAAAAGGAATACTCTAGTCACATCGGCTAGAAGAGTTCTCCATCTGCATCATTTTATGCTTTTTCGGGCCTTGGAGACTAAACTACGAAAAAGAACACCAACAGAGTCCACTTACCGTTTTCAGACTCTCTAAACATGAAATCAACCATGAGCATGAGCCGTCCTGGGCTCACAAAATCCACAGGACCGTACCATTTCAGAGCACACTTTTATACCTTCTTGGAGCTCATTAAAATTACGAAGAAGGACCCAATGGTGCTTCTCGGTGCCACAACAGATCACGTCTACTCATATGGCAGCTTCCCCATTTGGTCGCCTTTGTTCAGAGTATTCTACAATATGTCACCCTGAGAATCCCTCGACAGCACCCATCAGCTTGACCCCCCCAGAGTCAATACAAACCCTTCAGTCCTTAAAAGCAATGATACCCACACCTACAAGTCAATTCCCTACGCTGCCAGGTCAACCATGTCATCATGCTCTGAACAAAGGAAGTTTGAGTCTACCCACTTTTTCACCCAGTTATTTCCCATCCCCACAAGTATGTCAGTCCTACCATCAGTACTACCACACTTCAGTTCTACACCTCGCGCTCCTATCAAGGAAACATCATTGCCTTGTTAGTTGCTGGTATCCCTCTGTCGACGACAACCAAATTTATTCCAGAGGATAGACCTAGAGGTCCCTGTGTCTTGGACTCATCACCATTTATGATGAGTTCCTATGAATCATTTCGAGAAGAGTCCTCAGTGCCTCTCCAAATGGTTGTTTCTTGCATGCTCGACTTCAACACCTTGATCGCATCGTTGAGACTCGCACAGGGCATCGGTTTGTTCACTTATTAGTCGAAGACCCCGGATACCTTCTGACTCCTCCACATTTGAGAGTCTTCCTATGGATAACACCAGTTACACTTTTTCTACAGATATCCGGGTTGCGCATGGCGACAGTATTCAGATGTACCCCAGTTTCATACTCCCTTGAGTATACAGTTACATTATTTCTCAGAGATGACTCATAGTCTTTGAGTCCCTACAGATGTTGGACACCTTCAGTTTCAGCAGTTCCTCAGTTATTCCAGTGTATCAGTTATTGAGATCTGTTATGATCAGGAGTACATCCCAAAATAATGTCCCCCCTGGACCGTTATGGTGTACCAGTAGATTCTTTATGTATTAGATCCCCCTTCTTGGGACTAATTGTTATGTATATGTCTTGATACGAGCATGGGAATGCCCGCCTCATCCATTATCAGAGATTATACCTCATTCATATTGAGGCCATGTAATATTTTTTGTTTCTTACAGCTTCCAAGGGCCGTGGCTCCAGTCTCCAATCGGTCTCTTCTCCTTCCCAAACACCTGAAAAAAGACAAAAGAACTATGATGTCTATCGGCCATACGATGAGCTCCTGCCCTCACACATCAGGGGGCAATCTGTTAACACCCAAAAAGTGCTCACTAGCTCATTTCCCTATTCACATGACCCATTTGTCCACTTTTTCACCATCTGAGCCTCTGAAACCAACAAAAGGTCACCAAAAGACCTGAGTACACCCCTTTTTCCATTAAAAAAGATCATTTTTCCTAGAAAAGCATAAAAAACCCTCAAAAAGGGTCCAAATTCCCAAAAATATTAAAAAGGGAATTAAAATATTATTTTTATTCAAAAAAGGAAAAAGGAGGGAAAAGTACCTAAACCATGTTGGTCAATACCATTTGGTTTCCACAAAACCACAAATGGTATTCCCCACCACCAAAACCTATAAAAAGGTGGTAGGGGCTCCTCATTTCATATCCATCCATATTCCTATCCTCATGCTGCCAAAATCTCCCTTGAGTATTTGGCCATTGTAGCAAGCCTTGGAGAAAGGACCCATTGGAGATTGGAGCTGCTCACCATTGGAGCCATTCAACAACCTTCATCACTTGGAGGTATTGTACTTGCAAGCATTTGCTTGCCCCATTGTCAATACAAAAAATTATTTTTTATCTTTCTTGTTCTTGTTCTTTAATTCAAAATGCACATGCTAGTTTAGTTTAGTTTAGATTTAGTTTATTGTTATTTATTTCTATTGAAACTGCTGCTACTAGTTAGCAGGTGCCCATAGCACTAAGCCTGGTTGCAAAACCGGGCCAACACATATTAGAATAATTACATTAATGAACAGTATACTACTAATATGCATGGGTAAGTAGCCTATGGCACTGTACAACATTCCATTGCTACTTATCTAGAATGAAACCTCTTTGCTGACATGTTGGGAGTTGTGCACACTCTTAACAATGTTCTGGTAGAGATTGGAAGGCATCTAGAAAGTTACGGGATATGGATAAATGTTGTATTGAAGCATTGGCTAAGATAATTGCATGACTGTATGACATATTTATTTATGTGTAAGAATTTGTTCTGAAAACTATGAGATGTTTTATAATCATACAATTTAACTTGTTGTGTAGGAAAGATCGTATGCCATCTCCTACAAAAGAAGAACTACAACATTTGTTCAGCAACAAATTTATTTATTGAAGATATTGAAGTTCCCAGGATCTGGGATGAAGAAATGGAATGCCATGATCCGTCGATCATGAAGAATGATGTTTGGGATGTAGTCCCAAGATGTGAAGGGAAGTTTGTTATGACTTCCAAATGGAACTATCAGATCAAGCATGTTGCAGATGGCAACATTGAGATATATAAAAGTGATGAAATAGAAGATGCACCAGATGGATCTCAAGACAGCATGGTGTAGTCATATATGTGTGCAGAACTTGGTATGGTAGGATAGACAGCTTTCTATCCAGTTTGGGCGTTACCAAGAGTAAAGCAGATTCCAACCTTTTCTACAGGTTGAAGAAGGCAATCCAGTGATACTACTTTTGTATGCAGATAACCTGTTTGTTACAGGTAAAGATAGATTGATTGCCGACACGCAGCGGAAGCTTTCTTCCAAGTTCGAGATGAAGAACTTGGGGATGATGCACTATTTTTTTTTGGCATGGAGGTGTGGCAGAGTGCATATGGAATCTTCATTGGACAAGGGAAGTATGTATTAGAGATCCTGAAGAGGTTCGGGATGATGGACTGCAAGGATATGGCCACACCTATGGCATCGAATCTGAAGCTTCTATGTGATGCTTCATCTGAGCCGGTTGATGTCTCTTTGTATCGTCAGATGATTGGGTCCTTGATGTACCTGACGAACACGAGACCAGACATTTGCTTTGCTGTGAACACATTGAGCCAGTTCCTGACGGATCCGAGGAGTGTTCACCTGGTTGCTGTAAAGCATGTTCTGAGGTACCTGAAGGGTACAGTGGATTATGGGCTCAGGTATGAGGAGAATCAAAAGTTTAACCTACAGGGTTATGTTGATTCAGATTGGGCTGGCAGTGCTGCAGACAGGAAGAGCACATCTGGGTGTTGCTTCAGTATGGAATCAGGTGTGATCTCTTGGTTTAGCAGGAAGCAGTCCTGCGTAGCACTGAGTACAACTGAGGCAGAGTATGTTGCAGCCTGTTCATCTAGTTGTGAGACAGTATGGCTACGGAAGCTACTGTCTGGGTTATTTGATCTCCCATTGGAGGCTACTGGTATCTTCTGTGATAACCAGAGTTGTGTGAAGCTGTCCGAGAACCCAGTGTTTCATGACAGGTCAAAACACATAGAGATCAAATATCACTATATCAGGGATATGGTGCAGAGAGGAGCTGTGAAGCTCCTATATGTTGTGACAGACGAGCAGATTACAGATGTGCTGACGAAGCCGCTAGCCAGAGTGAAGTTCGAGTACTTCAGAGAGAGGCTTGGCGTTCTTCAGATCGAGGACACTTCGAGGAAGAAGTGATGGACACATTTGCTGAAGCCATTCCAAGCATGTTGGAAGGAGGATCCTTCACATGGCTGTGGATGTAAGCGCTGGATAATGGGCATCAGGATGATGTTCTGGTTTCTGCTTGGATATGATCAGTTGGATCATTTATGTTTGTACGCATCATGTTGGATGCTGGATATGATCAGTTGGATCATTTATGTATGTACGCATCATGTTGGATGCTGGATATGATCAGTTGGATCATTTATGTATGTACGCATCATGTTGGATGCTGGATATGATCGGTTGGATCATGTGTATGTATTTTGTATGAACGCATCATGTTGGATGCTGTTGGATACATTGTGTGGATCATGTATCTTTGTATGATCAGGTAGATCATGGATGTTGTTGGATACATTGTGTGGATCATGTATCTTTGTATGATCAGGTAGATCATGGATGCTGATGGATACATTGTGTGGATCATGTATCTTTGTATGATCAGGTAGATCATGTATGTTGATGGGTACATTGTGTGGATCATGTATCTTTGTATGATCAGGCAGATCATGGATGCTGATGGATACATTGTGTGGATCATGTATCTTTGTATGATCAGGTAGATCATGTATGTTGATGGCTACATTGTGTGGATCATGTATCTTTGTATGATCAGGTAGATCATGTATGATTGATGGATACATTGTGTGGATCATGTATCTATGTGTGCATCAGATGGATGCATTGTATGATCAGGATGATCATGGATGACGAGCTTCTCCAGATGACATGCAGCAGGATGTTGCAGTGATGATGATGAGTATCAGATGATACTTTGTGGCCGTGGATCAGGTTGTGCAGGAAAGCATGTAATTTGTGCCCTGGGAGATTTGCAGATGGTCTTTCGAGGTTTTGCCTATGGCATGTAATTCGGTGCCCTGGGACATCTGGCAAATGCTCTTGCGAGGTTTTGCTTGGGAGGACATGTAATTTTTGCCCTGGGAGATCTGCAGATAGTCTTTCGAGGTTTTGCCTATGGCATGTAATTCGGTGCCCTGGGATATCTGGCAGATGCTCTTGCGAGGTTTTGTCCTATGGCATGTAATTTGCTCCTGGGAGATCTGGACAGGATGAAAAAGGACTCAGATGCTTCAGCCAGGTTTTGCCATGACCACATGTAATTTGCTCCTCGGAGATCTGGACAGGATGAAAAAGGCCTCAGATGCTTCAGCCAGGTTTTGTGGTGGACCACATGTAATGTGCTCCTGGGAGATCCGACAGGTAGAGCTGTGTGCTCGTAATAGCCTTGGATGCTTCAGCCAGGTTTTGTGGTGAGATCACATGTAATGTGCTCCTGGGAGATCCGACAGGTAGAGCTGCATGCTCGTAACAGCCTGGGATGCTTCAGCCAGGTTTTGTGATGGGTCACATGTAATGTGCTCCTCGGAGATCCTACAGGTAGAGCTGTGTGCTCGTAATAGCCTGGGATGCTGCAGCCAGGTTTTGTGACGCACGTAATAAGTCCTGAGGATTCCACAGTATGGCCAGTGATGATGAAGACCTGCAGGTGGTGGGCCTACATCCAGTATGAAAAAGGACTGGCTCTGTAGAACTTCCTATGACGAGTAGATTCAGAGATTGATTGAGATAGCAGCAGCAGTGACGATGATGATGATGACTCGATGACGATTATCCAGTGACGATGATCCAGAGAAGATGACTTGTGCTAGAAGAACTGTGCTGAGAAATACCTTCCTAGTTAAGAGGGAGTGTTGATGTATATGTAACTTCGGAATGTATTTCACATATATGTATATTGTATTCCTATAGAGATGGTATTATTCCTCTATAAGGAAGTGTCGTCATTTATATTGTAAGTGTCGTAACTTATACTTGATGGGTTATTAGACCACCTTATTTGGGGTCGGCCCTGTATAAGTCATGTGGGTCAAAGGGTTATTAGACCACCCTATTGGGGGTCGGCCATGTGGGTCAAAGGGTTATTAGACCACCCTATTGGGGGTCGGCCCACTCAGCATTATGTTATGTGGTTAAGTTCAAGCCTACATGAGTTAGGTAAAAAGGCAAGTCAATTCAAGTATAAATAGAGTGCGGGAGGCACTCTATTTACTCACTCACTTCTCACACATGCACTCAAGGAGGAGTGGCGCACTTATGGAGGAGGAGGATCTGCTGCTAGGTTATGGCTATCTCTCTTGGTTGGTTGTATCATTGCGCTATCTATCTCTGAGGAAGTTATTAGGGTTTTTCACCTTTATGGTTTTCCCCAAGTAAATCTTTGTGTCTCTTGTGTGCTTGCATTATTGTATCCATGATTGATATGCTGTAAATATGCTGTACATGTTGTTTTCTCAGTTAAGATCCTAGATCAGATTGAAGTAAATTCTGAAAATCTAACAAATTCTACTCAAAAGTACATAATACTCATGAATTTGTCTTTTTTTATGTTGTTTTAGTTATTTACCTTTCATTTGCATTCTAGTGGTTTACTTCATTTGTTCTATGTAGTTTATTTATTCATTAAGCTGACGATATGCATGTTTAACCTAATAAACCTATAAATTCTCCCTTTACCCTACCATACCCTACCTTACTTTTCTCTCACCTTCCAACCCTTACTTGACGTAACCTATCTTGATCTAACCTACCCTAGCTTTTCTTACCCTACCAATTCAACCTAACATAGCCTACCCTTACTTAGCCTACCTAAACCTAAATTAACTACATTTTCCTACCCTACCTTACCCAACCAACACAAATGGTCATCGCATAACTATGAATATCCCAATGCTAACTTACCCTACCCTTCTCCCCAAACGTTGTACTATGAGTAGCCACAAGTCACATGGACCACATAGATAGCTCACAAGTCACATGGACCACATTGATCTCTAACAACATGGATTCACATAGACAGCTCTTTGTAATAATAGTTTTACCTTATGTTGGAAGGATCAACAAGTTTTTTTTTTAACTTCAAAATATTTAAGCATTGTGTTAAATTCATGAACAACATAATTGTGTTGTAATTTATGCTTCGGTTGGTGTACTTATCTACATTTTGTCTCTACATACATGGCGTGATACATAGTATATATTTATGCACTATGTGAAACCATCTGGAGCCGACAAGGCTAACCAACCATTACATAAACCAATTGAGATGAGACACATCGAAGTTGATACTACTTCCTAGTTAGAGATCCAAGTGTAGTAAGTAGCCTTAAATGCACAATACTTCCGTCTATTAAAACATAAAACCAACATTTCAAGCCATGAACTATAATACCCACATATGCAATGAATTTATAGCCTTCCTCAATTTCATACATCTCATTTTCCTTGTTCTTTGTGAAGTGAATTATGTGATAAACAAGAGAAGCCACAAGGGGCTTTGATAAAAAGTATTAAAAGAAGACCATTTGGTGGAGTAGAGTTATCACATATTTATTCGATTTTTACCAAAACAAATCCTTATTTTACATTACAAAATAGATATATTCATTACTAATTTGAACCATGTATATTTTTCCAGTGGAAAGAAACAAATTTTTTCAGTAGTACTAAGTTTTTCCCTATGGGAGCTTCTATTTGAATATAAATTTCCCCACTAATTGACCTTATCAAATATTTCTTAGTATCATTGTTGTATGCTAGTTGAAATATGGATTTATGGAAGTAATTCTATAGTAATAATCTATCATTAGCATGTGCAACAAACAATGATAGAATTCAAACTCAAAATTAATCATCAATGAAAACTTGGCCCTAACATGATCATGATAGTGGCATAATATGAAGAACTTCCTATAATCCTCTAAATACATTTTGTAGAAAATGCCATAACCTCCTTGTAATGATTGTTCAACTTAAAATATAGATCTCATTTGAATCATTATACAACCTATCAAATTATGAAATTGGAGAATTAAAGAGAGATTGTGTTGCTTTCCCAAGCTTACAATCACCAAAACGTGGAAATGATACTCTTCTCAGGAGGCCACTTTCCCTCTACCTTCAAACCTAATCTTGATGATTCCTTTCCTTCTTCCAATTTCGTTTAAGTTGACTGACTTCCTCCAATCGAATCTCAACAGGTTTATGGCACCACTTATCCCTAATTTTTTGGGGTTTAGGACCTAGAAAATGATTGAGTGATGAACACTAGACCAGTTGGAATTATACCAGTTGAATGGCTAGCAAGTCACTAATGGTACCATTTTCCCATAGGAATATAGCTTCAATTACTACGAAAGGATTTTGTTAAATGAAATATCTTTGTATGGAAACATAGTCACACAAGGGGGGTGAAAGTATGAAACCAGGACTTTACCAAAGAAGAGGAACGAGACCATCCCTGATATCAGTTAATACTTTTATCCAACACTTTTGAAGGCAGGGAAAGGTTAGTGAGTTCATTAATTCCACATTGATATCTATGTTTAAGATAGAAATATAGACTAGCAATATGTCAGTACAACATTAATACTCTAAATGGTAAATCAACCTGATAGACAAAATAGACTAGGAAATTTAAGCCAAATTAAATTGATGCTTAAAATGATTAGGGTTTGAAGCAAGGTTGAGTATTCAATTTTACAGAATTGATATCCATTCACCTTGAGAACCTCTTGCATCCAATTAATGTTTGTGGGATTAGAATTTTACTAATTATTTGCATCTCCAAACTACCATCCCACGACAATCATTTGAAAGAAAAGGTTTCACAGACCACTCCAATGTCTAATTTGCATTTTCTTAAAAAAGAGGATGAGAGCCACCTTACCCAACCTATCAACAAAACTTCTACCAAAATCCCTTGCACAAGTTGACATGTATAGACCCTAGACATCAATATTAATTATCTTTCTTATCATTAGTGTGTACTAGTTTAGCTCCATTTTATAATGAAACACCCCCTCCTCTTGTGCCTTATTTGTAAATCCTCTTGAGAATGACTAGTTAGGTATGAAAAAATTCAAGTACTTTTTTAATAAATTTGACTTGAGAACATTCTGTAGTAGGTGACGAGAATGTGAAGTTTTGGATCCATCTCTTCCTAAAGTTGTTAGTTAATTTGCTCATATTAAAGGTACATCAGAGAAAGAGGCTGACATGTGTTACAGATTATAGAGTTCACTTGCACAATGCAGGGTAATGTGATATGCATATAGAGCTAGCTGCTACCCCCTAAAAGTGCACAATTCACTTTGCACAACTTAAGAGAAACCATTGATAATATTGTCTACCCTAGAAGACTTCTAAGTATGGTATGCAAAGAAGTGTGCCCCCTTTGAAGATTGGTTCAGTTATAGATTTTTGGAGGAAATATTTGTATTTGATCTTAGCTCAAGCATATTTGTGTTTGAACATATTTATGTGACAACTTCAAGTTATATTGTATCTTTTAATGTAATATGATTTGGTAATGAAGATATTGTTGGTTGTTGATTTTTGTCTATTTGTTCTCCTTTCATTGATGATTCCACAGTGTATTGGTTGATGGTTATTGAAGGTGAAATGGTATATTTGTGAGATCTTGATTCAACTTTACATTAATGTAGCTGATCCAATTCCTATGGTTCATTTGATAAAGAGTTGTTTTGATTTCTCCATCACGTTATCAAACTTCTTTATCATATTGATGCATTGACTTCATTTCCCAAAGGGTAAGGCACTTGTCTACTTGAATTCCACCATTTAACCCTAAAAAATATTTTATTCCACCAATCTCATTTTGCATATCTGCAATAAAGAACAGATTGGTGTCTTAATAAGGGATGAGAAAAAGGAGAGATGGTGTAAATAGAAAGGTTCAATTATTAAGATGTCAATGGGTAGAATCTTTAAATGCCCCTAGGGTTTCACATTGTCTTTCGACTTGGATATTACTAAAGTGTGAGTTTGGGAAGTAACATGAAGCATAAGTGAAAGTACATTGTGGATAGAGGCTCTTATAAACAATCACATCAATCCTCTTAATCAAATCATCAACTTCCTCTTCATATTTATTCAAAGAGATTTGTAATTCCCTTACTTCATGTTCAAGACCTTCATTATGAACTTGCAATTCTTGAATGGTCATGTCCCTCTCATCCCACTATAATGGTGTTTCCTCATTTGATGAACAATTCAGTTAACAATGTGTTGTGGAGTAGGTGTGACACATCCAACATGACCTTGTTTAAACATGGCACCATTTTGTTTCTTCTAAATGAGAAAAAAATATTTTAGTTCCAAATAGTTGCCACACTGCATGAAACTAAATGATGGTATGGAATATTTAGTTCTTTTTGTTTCTTGTAAATGAGAAAAAAATCACTTTAGTTCCAATTAGTTGCCACACTTTAGTTCCAGTTAGTTCCAATTCCCTCTTTCTAAATTTGAAATTAAATTCCTTCATAAATTAATTTCTAGAGAAAAATCAAGAGATAAGGGGATAAGGGTGGTTGTTCAGCTTCCCACTCATCCTTCTATAAAGAAGAGGAGGAACTAATAGAAGGAGAAGGCATAGATTCCACAACTACCCCAAAAAAGGTTTCTGATCTGCATTTCTATAATAATAAAAATTAAATCATTCACCTCCGTCAAATTTCCCAAGTGCATAAATATTATTATTCTGATAACGATGATGTACCTATGATGATGTACGTAATCTGAAACCCAACGATGTCCGATTGACAATGATGTTGGATGTTAATGTTAGAGGTGAAAATTTTTCAACATACAACTTGTCACATTTTCGACATCAGACATGTCGGATATTCGATTGTTGCCAAAATTCAAACAAATGAACTGTCGGATTTTGGGTTCAAATATACCTATGAAAGGGGTTAAAAGGCATATCAAATAGACGTTCTTTCAAATCCTTTAATGACCATGAAAGAAAACAAGTTTGATCGGCAATTTTTTATTTCTTTAAGGACTAAAAAAAAACTTAAAGAAAACTCCAAAACGAGAGTCCACCTACAGGAAAAGGTCGATGAGGACAATGTGAGGGAATTCATACAGCTTCATTTCTAAATGTCAAACTACAGGGACTTCCAATCCTATAGGGATACAAACAACATGGGATGCAAATGGAAAGGGTACTAAACGATCACCCATATAAGGGAGTCTCTACTACCAAGCAGGAGAAAATGCAATAGTGGTTGGGCTGGGCCACTTACTCGGACAGAGGGGGATCCTACAGGTGTAAAGGGGAAATTGGATCAATGCATAGGATACTTTAGAGGAGAAGATGACCTATATTCCAGTTCATAGTTTATACATCCAGGGGCAGATGTCACCAGAGAGGAGTGTCGCCATACCCTTTATATGTACACAAAACAAGGATACCTAGGCATAAATGTGCATTTGGAATTTGAATATAGCATACAAATAGATAGACAACCTGACTTACGCGATGGCATGCAAATCGAGGCAATCCTTAAAATGGACCCAAGGAAAGTTCAGTGATCATAAAAAAGGTGTAAAACAAAAAGGTGAAAACTATATTACATTGAATGAAGGTTTCGGTCAAATTAAGCATAAAATCTCTTGAGATGCAACCTGTTGTGGGGGTTGTTCAAGAGGTGACCTTCAGAATCGGCCAGGAGGTATTCCCCCTTGCCGAGACAGTGTTTAATAAAATATGGGCCCTACCACATGGATTTAAACTTCCCTTTCTCAATCTTGTCATGGTCTTGATCATATATGAGGATGAGGTCCCCTTTCTAGAAGGTAAACGGGTGAATATGTGCATCGTAATGGGTTTAGACCGATGGTTGGAAGCTTCGATCATCTAAATGAAGGCACGATGATCTTCGTATGCATGTTCAAGAATGAGAAAGTGTTTCTCTAAGGGAGATGTATTTGGTAAAAGCTCGATGGCATTGTGTAGGGTTGGGATTGGATTTTTGAACCAATCAATGCTTCCATGATGGATGAAATATTTTGACTCAATAGAAAATTGATCTGAAAAAGGTGTAGTAGAATCCTCGGGAATGAAATATGCGCAATGGTCCATATCATCCCAAATAAAGTCAGGTTCAGTTAAGGCTTCAAGTATCTCTTCATCACTTCAAAATCATCACCCAAAGTCATCATAGGGATTAACATCAGTCAATGACATGGATGGTTGATCATGCAATGAGATAAAACAGGTGGTGTTTGTCCCATTCGAAGAAGAAGCTGGGAGTAGAATTATTCGATGATGGTGACTTGAGACTCCAAGGAGAGTCTATGCAAGTCATCCAGCGTAGATCAATATTCACGGAGATATGGAGAGTGATGGGATCAATGTCCATAGAGGCCACACACAGCGCAGGAATGGTTTTTCCACAACAACTTGTTGCGCACTAGGGAAGTGTCAAACAATTGGACCACTGGAAGGTTTTTTGTGTCATCCAACATCTGCCGCGATGAGTGCATAGGTTGGGAAGTTCCTGACAATTGTGGGTAGCGTAATCCGAAACATTGCACAAGGTGCAAGGCGAGGGTACCCACGGCATGTATGTGGGCAGCAAGTTTATGAATATTGTCATTTTTGTTGGCATGGTTGTCTTCGCGGTATTTCCCCCATCCTTCTTAGTCGGAGGAGGTGAGGGAACCTAGGGTGCTATTGTGGACAAACTGGGAGGTGGATGATTGACAATATCAATTGGTTGCACCGGTATCAAAACAAAATATGGAGTTAAGGGTGGGTTTGAAAGGGAGAAGTACCAAAAAACAATTCTTAGTGTCAACCCCAGAAGGTTAAGGGTCTCCATGAAGGGCATCCTCAGGATTCCCAAAGGTGTAAATAAGAAAGGGGTTGTATGTATAGGCATAGATCCCCATTGATTCCTGGAAACTAGCTGGGGGTAGGTGTCGGATGTGGCTAGAGATGTGGTTGTTGTTGCGATTTGGGTGTAGGTTTACCGAAAGAAATGGTGCATAAATATGATATCTCTGCAATCGATGGGGTGAGGGAAAGGACTGAAAATTGGAATTCATGGGATCATCACAAAAAATACCCATCCCTACGGCAGAAAGTGAGGGGATGGAAGCGTCCAGGATAGTGTTGTCAACCATGGGGAGGACGTTTTCTAAAGTGGTCAGCCCCTTGGGGTCGTAGTAATTCAGTTGGTCAATTCTTACGACCTTCCCTTCATGAGGGAACATCATGAGCCAGAAGACTAACAAATCGACTTCTTGCATAGCATACATGTAGCTACACCTAAGGAGGAGGTTGTAATAAAGCTGAGTGTTAACAACCTCAATGTCAATTAGGACGATTTTTTCGACTAACTCGAGAGGAAAATTTGGGAGAAGTCCCTATGGTTGGGAAGTGCACCATTGTAAGCACGTAATGTTTCCATGGATGGTTGTAATTTAGGGGACCCAAGATTATTCCAAACAAAGGTTGACATAACGAATTTGGATGCACCCTCATCAACAATGCATTGATGGATGACTAAGTTCCAGATTGACACAGGAATCTGGAACGCAATGGATGAAGGCATGCGAGGATCTAACTGATCCAAGTCGAATGTGATCAAACGTGAATCAGATGGATCGATCACACCTAAATTTGACGGTAAAGCTTTTCATTTCATGGGGAAGTTCCTGAGAACTTCCAAATTTGACATGGCGTCGGGAGGTTGGGACAAATTGTCCACAGTGCTATAATTAAGAGAGGCCTGAGCATTGGGAGAGTTCATAAAGTGACTCAAAATAAATTTGGGGACTTTGGAAGTACCATCAATCGAGGTTCTATGTAGATGCTAATATTGGTCCATAAGGGTGGAGTTGGTAACCTTGTCAATCGGGATTGTTTCAGTAGCTGAACTGTATTGGTTGCAGGGAGTCTGAAGGTTGACATCGGAAGACAACATTAAAAAGTGTTGCACTCCTGAATTAATAGATTGACTCGAGGATGTGGCATAAGTAACCATGGGATGTGCTACAACTAACCCTTGAGTGGTAAATATTTTTGCAATACCATTGGTTGTTGGACCGGTTGAGGTGGGTTAGGATACGCCTGAGGGGTGGCAGTTGCGTTATCTAATTAGCCTCATCCTAAAGCTGACAAGATTTATCCAAATGGGGGTAGTGATGTGTGTAATGTCTATTGACATTGCATAAAGAACATGGATTATTGGTCTATAGTTGTGGGTTATTTCCCTACTTAGGCGATTGATTGGGTGTTAAATTTTCAGAATTTACTTCAATATGATCTAGGATCTTAACTGAGAGAACAACATGTACAACATATCTACAGCATATCAATCATGGAGACAATAATGCAAGCACACAAGAGACACAAGATTTACTTGGGGAAAACCATAAAGGTGAAAAACCCCAATAACTTCCTCAGAGATAGATAGAGCAATGATACAACCCAAACATAAGAGATAGACATATCCTAGCAGCAGATCCTCCTCCTCCATAAGTGTGCCACTCCTCCTTGAGTGCATGAGTGAGAAGTGAGTGATTAAATAGAGTGCCTCCCACACTCTATTTATACTTAACTTGACTTTCCTTTTACATAAATCATGTAGGCTCGAACTTAACCACATAACATAATGCTGACTGGGCCGACCCCCAATAGGGTGGTCTAATAACCCTTCGACCCACATGGCTGACCCCCAATAGGGTGGTCTAATAACCCTTTGACCCACATGACTTATACAAGGCTGACCCCAACAAGGTGGTCTAATAACCCATCAAGTATAAGTTACGACATTTACAATATAAATGATGACACTTCCGTATAGAGGAATAATACCATCTCTATAGGTGTACATACAATATACATATATGAAATACATTCCGAAGTTACATATACATCAACACTCCCTCTTAACTAGGAAGGTATTTCTCAGCACAGGTCTTCTAGCACAAGTCATCTTCTCTGGATCATCGTCACTAGATAATCATCATCGAGTCATCATCATCGTCACTGTTGCTACTATCTCAATCAATCTTTGAATCTACTCGTCATAGGAAGTTCTACAGAGCCAGTCCTTTTTCATACTGCATGTAGGCCCACCACCTGTAGGTCTTCGTCATCACTGGCCATACTGTGGAATCCTCATGACTTATTACGTGCGTCACAAAACCTTGAAAGAGCATCTTCCAGATATCCCAGGGCACGAATTACATGCCATAGGAAAAACCTTGAAAGACTATCTGTAGATCTCCTAGGGCCATATTATATGTGACCTCACCACAAAACCTCACAAGAGCATCCCAAGCTGTTACGAGCACACAGCTCTACCTATAGGATCTCCTAGGGCATGAATTACATGTGGTCATGGAAAAACCTCGCAAGAGCATCCCAGGACTGATTACGGGCACACAACCCAACCTATCGGATCTCCCAGGGACACGAATTATATGCCATAGGACAAAACCTCGAAAGAGCATCTGCAAAATATCCCAAGGAAATGAATTACATGCCATAGGAAAAACCTCGAAATACTATCTGCAGATCTCCCAGGGCCAAATTATATGTCCTCCCAGAGAAAAACCTCGAAAGAGCATTTGCCAGATATCCCAGGGCACCGAATTACATGCCATAGGCAAAACCTCGAAAGACTATCTACAAATCTCCCAGGGTAATGAATTATATGCTCATCTGCACAACCTGATCCACGGCCATAGAGTATCAACCTGATACTCACCATACATCATCCTGATGTACACATGATCATCCTGATCATCATCACTGCAACATCCTGCTACATGTCATCTGGAGCAACATCCTGAAGCTCGTCATCCATGATCATCCTGATCATACAATGCATCTACCTGATGCATACCAAATATCTACCTGATACATATCATCATACATGATCCACCTGATCATACAATGTATCCACCTAATACAAATACAAATACATGATACATATCACCATACATGATCCACCTAATCATACAATGTATCCACCTGATACATATACAGATACATGGTCCAAGCATCCAACATGATGCATATACAAAAATACATACACATGATCCAACCGATCATATCCAACATCCAACATGATGCATACATACATATAAATGATCCAACTGATCATATCCAGCATCCAACATGATGCGTACATACATATAAATGATCCAACTGATCATATCCAACATCCAACATGATGCATACATACATACATAAAAATGATCCAACTGATCATATCCAGCAGAAACCAGAACATCATCCTGATGCTCATCATCCAATGCTTACATCCACAGCCATGTGAAGGATCCTCCTTCCAACATGCTTGGAATGGCTTTAGCAAATGTGTCCATCACTTCTTCCTCGAAGTGTCCTCGATCTGAAGAACGCCAAGCCTCTCTTTGAAGTACTCGAACTTCACTCTGGCTAGTGGCTTCGTCAGCACATCTGCAATCTGCTCGTCCGTCGCAACATACAAGAGCTTCACAGCTCCTCTCTACACCATATCCCTGATATAGTGATATTTGATCTCTATGTGTTTCAACCTATCATGAAACACTGGGTTCTCAGACAGCTTCACACAACTCTGGTTATCACAAAAGATACCAGTAGCATCCAATGGGAGATCAAATAACTCAGACAGTAGCTTCCGTAGGCATACTGCCTCACAACTAGCTGAATAGGATGCAACATACTCTGCCTCAGCTGTACTCAGTGCTACGCAGGACTGCTTCTTGCTAAACCAAGAGATCACACCTGATCCCATACTAAAGCAGCACCTAGATGTGCTCTTCCTATCTGCAGCACTGCCTTCCCAATCTGAATCAACATAACCCTGCAGGTTAAACTTTGATTCACTTCATACTTGAGTCCATAATCCACTATACCCTTCAGGTACCTCAGAACATGCTTTACAGCAACCAGGTGAACACTCCTCGGATCCATCAGGAACTAGCTCAATGTGTTCACCGCAAAGCAAATATCTGGTCTCGTGTTCGTCAGGTACATCAAGGACCCAATCATCTGACGATGCATAGAGACATCAACCGGCTCAGATGAAGCATCACAAAGAAGCTTCAGATTCGATGTCATAGGTGTGGCCATAGCCTTGCAGTCCATCATCCCGAACCTCTTCAGGATCTCTACTGCATACTTCCCTTGTCCAAGGAATATTCCATCACTCTGCCACACCTCCATGCCAAAAACAAATAGTACATCATCCCCAAGTTCCTCAACTCGAACTCAACAGCAAGCTTCCGCTGCGTGTCGGCAATCAATCTATCTTCACATGTAACAAACAGGTTATCCATATACAAAAGTAGTATCACTGGATTGCCTTCCTCAACCTTGTAGAAAAGGTTGGAATCTGCTTTATTCTTGGTAAATCCCAAACTGGATAGAAAGCTATCTATCCTACCATACCAAGTTCTGCACACATATATGACTACACCATGCTGTCTTGAAATCCATCTGGTGCATCTTCTATTTCATCACTTTTATATTTCTCTATGCTACCGTCTGCAACATGCTTGATCTTGATAGATCCATATGGAAGTCATAACAAACTTCCCTTTAGGTCTTGGGACTACATCCCAAACATCATTCTTTATGATCGACGGATCATGGCATTCTTCCCATATCCTCGGAACTTCAATATCTTCAATAGATAATTTTTTTGTTGAACAAATGTTGTAGTTCTTATTTTGTAGGAGATGGCATACGATCTTTACTACACAACAAGTTAAATTCCATGATTAGAAAACATCTCATAGTTTTCAGAACAAATTCTTACACATAAAGAAATATGTCATACAGTCATGCAATTATCTTAGCCAATGCTTCAATACAACATTTATCCATATCCTGTAACTTTCTAGATGCCTTCCAATCTCTACCAGAACATTGTTAAGAGTGTGCACAACTCCTAACATGTCAGCAAAGAGATTTCATTCTAGATAAGTAGCAATGGAATGTTGTACAGTGCCATAGGCTACTTACCCATGCATATTAGTAGTATACTGTTCATCAATGCAACTATTCTAATATGCATAATACACAACCTAATTCTAGGAACATAAGTATATACATCATAACATTATGTAAGAGATGACAATTCAAATACTTATCTTTGTTTGGTTGCTGGGTGGACTCCCTCTGAATCTTTGCAACTCCATTCTGATGTGGATTGTGATAAGTGGTCAACTCCCTCTGAATCTTTGCAACTCCATTCTGATGTGGATTGTGATAAGTAGTCAACTCCCTCTGAATATCTGCATCCTTGCAGAAACTACTGAAGTGTGCTCGTTTGCTTTCTTGTAGGAATAACTGGAGTGTGCTCCCTCTTGATCTTTGCTTCCTGGATTACCTGTCCTTGAACTTATATCCATCCTTAATCACTATGCATGCTTATTAGTATCATCATTGTGTTATACTTGAGGTCTCATACATAATCACACATTTATTAGTATAATCTTAATACTATCAAAACACAATAATCTTAAACATGTATATTCATGATCATTCACAGATAATAAACATTAGTATTCAAGGTTTCAGGGAAGTCTTCTTTTACTCATACATTTTCTTATTTGATTATAGGACTCTTCTGGTTAGTTGAATCATCAATCAAGATAAGAGATATAATATGCATAAAACCTATGATTATTCAAACCTATACCTTCATGATTCTTCTGGTTAGTCATATCATCAATTATGGTAAGAAACATAATATGCATACAACCATGATTATTCAAACCTATGACTTCATGAATAATCATTATCAACAACACAACAGTATAAGATCATAACACAAGGTAGGATTCTAGCTTGATATAGGAAAAACATACCTGGATTAGCATGCTAGCTAGTTATGTTTAACATACCTGCATAATGTCTTATGGTTCTCTTCAGTGACTTGTGCTAGTAACCTGCATGTCTCATAAGTTAACCATTGTAGAAACAAGTTATACATACCTCGAAAGTAGATCTTCTATGTGATCCATGACAATGGATGAATCCTTGTCTTCATGTCACCATGATCATACGTTCTTGAAGTAGAACATGATTTGTCTTTCTTGGTGTACCTTTTATGTTAGCAGACAACATAAACCTCATACAACACCATAATGCATTAGTACAATCATAAGTGTCAACACCCTAACCAATGAATATCTTCTATCATGCATTCATAATTTTGTTAAGGTGATACGACAAATCTAAAATCAAGATTGTACTAACCGTAATAACATGAAGACAAACATACCATAAACTTAATCATGAACAAATATCGAAACATACCTCAATGAGTCATACCTGTCGAGATCGCTTGTAATATTCTTATGTAAGGCCTTAGCCTCATCTCCCTCTGAAACAGGAACTTCTTCACTTATGCAGGTGACCAATCCATCTTCTTCTAGGATTAACCCAATCCACTTGATTTGCAAGAACTGGACCTAGAGCTTGATATGGGTTTGTCAGAGAAACCCCAAAAATTCAAACTTTGAGTTTCAAACTTCTGAAAGGATAGAAATATGCGCCTTGATGAGCTGATCAAGCTGGTATATTCAGAATTTGAAAACTGCAAAGTTTCACTCCTCAATTTTTCCTTTGAAAATTTTGGATTCACTGGACATGACCCTGAACTGGGGTTTGATGAAGCCCACTCTTCTGCCCAATCAAAAGGTTTAATCCAAATCTCTAAGCTTTTATTTTTCTGAGGAGCTTCTAGCCGTGGTCACAGATTTCAAAAATTCCCATTTTTACAGAAGCCTTAATTTTCCACTTTTTTTATCAAAGTCCCGAACTAGGGTCTGATCAAGCCCGGCCTTCTGCTCAACCAAAAATTATGATCTTGGTCTCTAAATTTCAATTTTGATGAGTAGCATCCAGCCATGGTCTCTTACTACAAAAATTCAAACTTTCTCTGAAGCCCTAAATTCCGGAAGCCATGAATGAAGGTACTCAAAAATAATTATGTTTTTGATAGAAATATGTACCTGATTGTTTCTAGTGTACCTCTGAACTTTTCAATCCAAAGGGTTTGAAAAAGTTTCCTAAGATAGCCCGACTTGTTATATTTCCATCCTGACAGGTCTGACCTCAATTGGATTCTCTAAGAGAGAGTTATGCCAAGTGTCGCAACATGACCTGTTTATGGGATAATACAGGAGAGCGAACTTGTACGGAGTGCCACGTGTCATTGTTTCAACTTCGGCCTCTGAAAACTTTTCCTGAGATAGTACCATCTGTGTAATGCCTATCACTTTTTACGAAATTTCATTTGGAGCTTCCTATCCCAAGTTATGACCTTTTTCCCAAGGTCACCTGATTTTGACTCAGATCTGGAAGAGGCTGAAACCCTATATTGTACAGATCATAAATCACAAAGTACAATGAATTAGAGGTTTTCCTTTTGACACAAGGTACATGTGGATTTAATATTCGACCTGTAAAGGTTTTAGATCCGAACACTTTGCCAAAACGGATTTATAGTGAAAGTGCTACGATGACTGGTTTTTGCTATATCAAGCCCTAGCATCGTAAGTGCAACAAGTGTCATACATGCCATATCATGCCTTCTTTCAGGCTAGCTCTGATACCATGCTGAATTTTCAGAATTTAATTCAATATGATCTAGGATCTTAACTGAGAGAACAACATGTACAGCATATCTACATCATATCAATCATGGAGACAATAATGCAAGCACACAAGAGACACAAGATTTACTTGGGAAAAACCATAAAGGTGAAAAACCCCAATAACTTCCTCAAAGATAGATAGAGCAATGATACAACCCAAACATAAGAGATAGACATATCCTAGAAGCAGATCCTCCTCCTCCATAAGTGCGCTACTCCTCCTTGAGTGCATGAGTGAGAAGTGAGTGATTAAATAGAGTGCCTCCCACACTCTATTTATACTTAACTTGACTTGCCTTTTACATAAATCATGTAGGCTCGAACTTAACCACATAACATAATGCTGACTGGGCCGACCCCCAATAGGGTGGTCTAATAACCCTTCGACCCACATGGCCGACCCCCAATAGGGTGGTCTAATAACCCTTTGACCCACATGACTTATACAGGGCCAACCCCAACAAGGTGGTCTAATAACCCATCAAGTATAAGTTACGACATTTACAATATAAATGATGACACTTCCGTATAGAGGAATAATACCATCTCTATAGGTGTACATACAATATACATATATGAAATACATTCTGAAGTTACATATACATCAACATTGGGGTCCTGATTGGCAGGATTAGCTCAATTATTATTAGGGGGGTTTGGAGGTTATTCGCCCCTCCCTGACGTTGATTGTTTCCTTTTTTCCTACCTTCTTTTAGACCTCCCTCATTATCTATTGGGGGGTGGTTGGGTTGGTGGTTGATTTTACTGTGAATAAACTTTCCCTTGTGGAAAAGGTGGATCTTGGGGAGAGGTTTGTACTGGGGCTACTGGTGGTGTGCCAAGACAAAGATAATAGAGGTTGATGGGAGGGGGTGGTGTGTAACCTTGAGGAGTGTCCCCATATGCAAGTATTTGATAGGAAGGTCCATGGACATGAGAGGTAGGTTCTAGAGGCACGTAAGAGGGTGTCGCTCCTGAATGAGATAACGCACGGGATAGATCAGGGCCATAACCTGGTGTGGGAAATGAGCTCATCTGAGGCTATGCAATGTTAGGGCGTTGTTGTATGAGTAATTGGTCATCGTGGGGGGTAAGGAATTATGTGGTCTAGGTTGGGATGTGATAGTGTCGATAACACCATATACGGCATGAGATGCCCCTTGTGGATCCTTCTGAAAAAATTCTTCGTGGGGGGCGTCAATGAGAATGGTGTACAAATAGCCATATTGTCCGTAAATCAGGTTGAACTGATGTGCCTTAAGGATTGCTTCTTCTTTAGACTGCAGGCGTTCGGAAGCCACGTTTTTGCGATGGGGGTGGGATGAGAGACTTGAGGAACCAGTATAGGAATATCCTATCGATATCTTTGCCACTCATGAATATGGTCCATTATGTGTGTGCAGGAATACTATCGACAAGATAGGAGGATCTCAACTTTGGTGTCATACCAAATGGGAAACTGAAAGAATTGCATGTAAGTGGAGCCTAAGGACACGAAATTGGGATGTTCCCCATGTGGTTGATCAATGTACCACTTAGTTGCAACACCAATGATGGTTCTCTGAAAGAGACGCAGTCTAATGGAATCGTCCCATATGTTGTTGTAAAAACACTAAGTAGAAAAACATGATGTGGTTATGGGGGTCTTTGCTAGCCTTCCCTTCAAACTTTGGAATGTGTGACGGAAGTTTGGTAGGCATGAGGATCCAAGTAGGATTGTGTCTAATAGGGTTGTCTGTTAGTCTATCCAAATCAGGTAGGATAAGATTAGCCATAAAAGGCGGACTAGCAGTATGATAAGACATGGTGGGACCAACGATGGTGTTAACAGAGGAGGCAGTTTTGGATCTGACAATTGTGGTTGTCACGGATGGGATCGTGGGGATACTACCACCTAGATTTGAAATAATTATGGAACCGAGAACTATGTGGGTTGTAGTGGTAGGTGTGGAGTCCTGTAACGCACCCATCATTACCCTGCACTTAAAACACACTAATAATAATAATTTTTTCTCCTTTTAATAAATGTTACATGCATAAGGGTTATATAAGTTCCTATAACAAGTGCATAACAAAATAAACATTTTTGCAGAAGAATAATAGATCAACATATCAACACACACTACACCAGACCATAACATAGGGTAACTATGACACAAGACATAGAAACTATAACATAGGGTAACAATGACACAATACCTTTGACACAAGAGCTATGACACAAGACCTGGGACACAAGAGTTGTGACACAAGACCCTTGACACAAGAATTGTGACACAAGACCTATGACACAAGAGTTGTTATTATAATTGTGACATAGAGAACTGGTGACGCATATGACCTGTGACAAAGAGGACCTACGGCACAGAGGCCCTGCGACACGAAGGCCTTGGGATACAGAGGGCCTGTGGCATAGAGAACCTATGACACAGAGGACCTGGGATGCATAGGACATGTGACACAAAGGACCTGCGACAAAGATGACCTGTGACACAGAGGACCTAGGATGCAAGCAAGGTTTTTCATAGTAAAATTTAGTTGCAATGAACCATGAAATATAAGTTACTCAATCAAAATGGTTAGTTATAGCTGCATACATAAATATCCAAATATGCTAAGTCTTGAGAACAATTTTCACACCCTTTTTCTATCATTTAATGTCTTATAAATTATTCATTAAACATGCAATTTTAGCTATGAATATGAATTTTTTCTCTCATTTAAAATGGATATACCACTCTATAACTCCCCTGACCCTCATTCCGGCCAGCAGAGGGGGACATTAACTAAATCGGCACCTCTTGGTTTTTCCAATAAGCATAATTACGAATTTATCATAGCTAAAATGCATGTGCAAATACGGAATTAAAAAAAACACACAATGGAAAATAATTTGATCTACATGCACGTAGCATGCAATTCCAAGCATAATTATCACAGACATATAAACTAAAGTATTGCACATAATATGCAAAATAATACTTATATTTTGAACAAGAAGACCCAAGAAACTGGCTATGTAAAAGAGATTTTCCACCCAACCATAGGCACTCTTTCCACCATATAATATTTCTATTGAGAGGCCACCCTCAAGTTGGGCTATGAGGCCACCAGAGCGAATGAAACACCTACAGGCTTCTCTCTCTCATCCCACAATCCATTCTACTCTCTATGTTCAGCTCAAATGCTTAAACAGAGCTCTACAAGGATCACACTCAGCCACAACAGCCTTGGATCTAACAATACCTTCCCCACATAACACCCTTCTAGGCTTAGGAATCCACTTCACCGATCCACAGTTCTCTTAGGCGATCCATCTTGTCAGGTGCTTCTAGTGTGTGCATAGAATAAGTCTAATATGATATGTGATGCTATAGAACCACCTGTATCTTAAATGTATGGCTTCTCAAGAACCTACAAGCAGCAGAACACGATGGGAAAGGGTTCCTAGATTTCCCAACCTCTCTACTCACCTACAGCCATCTAAGTTTTCTTTCCAAAAATGAAGTTCCATATCTAAATTTGAATTTATGGGTTATACATAGTCTGGTAATGGTCATAAACATCAATGGGAAACTCTATGTAGTGCAAAAATATTCCTGAGATAATGATAGAATGAGTGTTGACTCAAAGGGATATGAGGTAAGGGTGAAAATATAATTGACATAGCTTCTGACCATAGAAAAAATAGGACTATTGATAGCTGACATAATTGTCACAACCCCCGTGCTTCAATAACTACGAGAAGTGACTTTCCCCACCAACCTCACATGCATTCAATTATTGAAAATAATCAAATGAAGGTAATTGGTTTATTTAATTCATATGGAAAAATAGGATTAGTCTCCCATGGGCCCCCTTTCCTCTTCCTCTCTGGTGGAATCATAGCCCCTTTGGTACTCTTTACACAGCCATTCTTGGACAATTTTATTATTTATGCACAAAATATTTACATATTTTTTGAGTTACCATACTATCCAAATAACAATATTTACATCATACATTCCTATCCATTCACTGGTCGGACCTTGTCCTTGAGCTCCGCACTAGGATTCCATACTAGCATATTTACATAATTTTGGTTAAATATATTCCAAGTCAACACTAAGGATATTACAATCCCATCCCCCTTGGAATAACACCGTCTTCGGTGTTTGCTCAAAATTAGAACAAAAATGGATATGCATATTTCATGGCATCCTTCAACTCCTATGTAGCCTCATCGAGACCAGAGTGCTTCCATTACACCTTTACCTATCTGATGGCTCGATTCTAGAGCAATCTTACCTTCCTGTATAGGATGCATAGTGGCTTGGTTTGGAACTCTCCCTAGGGTTCCACCTGAATCGCATCCAAATCAATCACATGGTTAGGATCATGTACATATTTCTTAAGCAAATAAACATGAAAAGCATTATGATCTCTAGTGTTATTAGGCAATGCAATTCTATATGAAACTAGTCATATCCTTTCAAGCACTTCAAATGGACCACAATATCTTGGTGACAGCTTGGCACAAATTCCAAGCTTCAAGGAAATATTTCTTGGCCTCACTCTAAGGTAAACATGATCCCCAATATTGAATTCTCTATGCACTATGTTCTTATCTGCATATTTTTTTGTCTATCTTGGGCTCCCTTTAAATTCTTCTTAATTTTTGCAAATTCTTGTTCCATCTCTTTAAGAAATTATGGTCCAAGTATAATTATGTTCACTCGATTATCCCATGTCACAGGCGTCCTGCACTTCCTGCCATACAAAGCCTCAAATGGACTCATTCCCAATGAAGTATGTTTCCCATTGTTATATGCAAACTCTACCAAGTGTAGATAATCTTTCCACTTGGATGGTTTTTCCATCACATACATGTGAAGCATGTCCTCAAGAACTTGATTTACTCTTTTTGTTTTCCCATATGTTTGTGCATGGTAGGTAGTGCTAAAGTTCAGTTGTGTGCCCAAATCTACAAAAATAATTTTCCATAAATTAGAAGTAAATTTAGTATCCTGGTCTGAAACTATCGCCTTATGCAATCCATGCAATCTGAAAATTTCCTTCAAAAAAATATTTGCTTTATATGTAGATTTAACTAGTATAAAGTGTGTTGATTTTGACAATTTATCCACCACAACCATGATAGAATCATGTTTTTCAACAGTCATTGGAAAACCTGTAATATAATCCATGGAAATTACTTCTCATTTTCATTCTGGAATTGGAAAAGAATGCAACAAACATGCTGGGTGTTGGTGTTCCACATTCACTCACTGACACTTCATACACCTTGAAATATACTCCGCAATATATTTCTTCATCCCCGGCCAAAAATATTGCATACTGGATGTAGCAAAAAAAAATTTATATCCTGGGTGAGCAGAGTATGGCATTTTATGGATCTCATCCATAAAAATTCTCCTAAAGTCTGCCACATTTGGAATATAAATTCTATTTTTATGAACAAGAAGTCCATTCTCTTCTAAATAATACCCTTCATACCTCTTTTCGAAATTCTATTGTTGTAATTTATCTTTTATTTGCACATATAATTCATCTTCAACAAGAGAATTAACATTTTTTTATCTGGCCCGCAGGGGTGTAGCTCAACTGGCAATTTGCTTGACATGAAGGAAATGGAGGTCACGAGTTCAAATCACCCCGACTTACCCGTGCCCCATGATTGCGGGTTGTGTGGGTGCACCTAGGGTTATAGTGGTAGCGGACGATATTGGATCCCTGGACCCCATGTCATGCAAGTACCAGGCCCTTCCCAGTTGTTGATTCCCCTAGTTACAAAAAAAAAAAAAATTGTTGTTTGAAATTTGATCGACAAGTCATGATGGTTGCCACATGCACCTTTATGTTAAATGCATCAGCCACTTTATTTTGTTTTTATTTTATGTGTTTGATCTCAAAATAAAACTCACATAAAAATTCTAGCCATCTAGCTTGTCTGGCATTTAATGTTGGATGCTCAAATAAATATTGCAGACCACAATAGTTTGTTCTTGACTCAAATTTTATGCCCATTAGATAGTGTCTCCACATTTTTAAAGCATACACTATGGCTACAAGTTCCAGATCATGTGTGGCATAATTATTTTCATGCTCCTTCAATTTTCTAGACTCATAACACACTAAATGATTTTATTGCATAAGAACTCCTCCAAGTCCATGTTTACATGCATTTGTACACACAATAAAAAAAAATATGGGTCTACAATTTTCAAAATTGGAGCACTTGTGAGAAGCTTCCTCAACAGCGGGAAGTTTTCTTCACATTTTTGTGTCCATTTTAATTTCATTCCCTTCTTTTGCAAAGAAGTGATTGGGTGTGCAACCTTGGAGAATCCTTCAATGAATCTTCTATAGTAACCAGCAAGACCCATCAAATACCTCACATCTGTCACATTCTTTGGAGTTGGCCAAAGCATAATGGCTTCAATATTTTCCGGATCCATTGATATTCCTTCCTCTGAAATAATGTGACCCAAATAATGAATTTTATTTTTGTAAAAGTCACATTTGCTTAGTTTTGCATACAACTTATGCTCCCTTAACAATTGCAAAGCCATTCTTAAATGTTCCTCATGCTCTTCTTCATTCTTAGAGTAGATAAGAATTTCATCTAGAAAAACAAGAACAAACTTGTCCAAATATTTGTGTAAAATTATATTCATGAGACACATGAAGGTAGTTAGTGCATTAGTAAGACCAAATGGCATCACTACAAATTCATAGTGTCCATACCTTGTTCTAAAGGTTGTCTTGTGAATATATCTTTCCTTGATCCTTACTTGATGATAACCAGACCTCAAATCAATCTTTGAAAACACCTTTGCTCTTCTCATTTGATAAAAAAGATCATCAATTTGAGGCAATGGGTACTTGTTTTTCACTGTGACTTTATTCAGCTGCATGTAATGAATGCATAACTTGAGTGTTTCATCTTTCTTTTTTATGAATAGAACTGGTGCTCCCCATGGATACACACTTGCCCTTATGTACTTATTTACCAATAATTCTTGCAATTGCATTTTCATCTCCAATCATTCTGGTGTATTCATTATTTAAGGTTGCTTAGACATCGGCGCAGGTCTTGGCACAAGATCAATTGTAAAACCAATTTCCCTCTTGGGAGGAAGGCCGAGCACTTCATCGGGAAACACAACCTTGAATTCTTGTAGCGCATAATAGTCGTTGAATTTGGAAATTTTATTTTGTGTTTTATCCAAAACATGGGCTGTATATAATTGGCATCATTTCCTACATAACTTCTTCAGGTGCATAGCTGAAATATGCCTAACAGAAATTTCTTTTAGAATTCATTTTACAACCCTTGGGTCCTTCATTATCAATGCACTCAAAACTCTTATTTTAGCAATCAATTTTAACTCTATGTGCTTCCAACAAGTCCATTCCAATGATAATATCATGTGAACCAAGTGGTAAAATATTCAAATTTTCACAAGTGGACAATCCACCCATTTCTAATGGACATTTCTCCACCATTTCACTAACATTTCTCTTGGTTCTTGCGGCTAGTTGGACCGACCATGATTTACTATGCTTGGTTTTATTAAAAGCACAAATCTCAACAATTTTAGGATTGATGTAACTATGAGTAGATCCAGGGTCAATTAAAATAGAAATAGATTGCATAGCAATCTTACCTTCAACCTCAACCATAGTTGATTGATTATATGTTTTGCGGTCCTTTAATGCTGCATAAATCCTAGGGGCATTTCTTACCACTTGACCCACAGTGTCATCTTCTTGAATGTTGTGAACTTGCTTTGCACTACCATTCCTATGTGGGTAGTTTCTAAGAAAACGGTCCTCTCCACATCCCCAACATTGAAGTGGCTCTCTTGGCTTGTATCCCATCATCCTAGCTGGCTTTGTCACCCCTTATGGTGGCTTCCTTGGCTTATTTATAAAATGAAGAGGCTTGAACCCCTTCTTCCTTTGGTCAAACTTCTCATTCTTGTTGTCCTTCCATGCCTTATGAAAATTTGACTTGCTTTTGGCTTGATCGTAACAACACTTGGCCTTTCTTATGGTCTCATCTAGAGTTCGAGGTTCATCAAACTCAATTCTATCTTTGTAGGAATGAGGCATCCCACTTAGGAAAAGTTGAATATTCACTTTATCATTCATGATATATTTGGCATATCTCAACAAATCCAAGAATTCATTTGCATATTCTTCCATTGTCATTTGGCCCAATTTCAGCTCATGGAATTCTTTAATTTTTCCATCATAGTACCTATCTGAGAGGTACTTTTTCTTGAAGTATTTCTTGAATTCCTTCCACAAAATATTCCTTTAATTTATCTTCTTCACTTTCCTAAGATGATCCCACCATATATATTCTCTTCCATTCAAATTGAATATAGAGACGCTTGCCTTCATGTTTCATGAGTAGTCTTGGACTTGGAAATATTTCATCATCCCAAGAAGCCAAGCCTCAACTTCTTGACCATATTTTATCTCACCATCAAATGTAGGAGGTTCGGCATTCCTAAATTCTTCATGTGAGTAATTCTTTGAAGACCTGTTGAGGTATTTGTAACTTCGGAAGATATTCACTTGTATATTGTATGTATTACATTTGTACTTTATTGTAAGTGTCGCAAGTTATATTGTAAGTGTCGTAACTTATATTTGATAGGTTATTAGACCACATTAGAGGGGTCGTCCCTGTATTATTTAATTGGAATGGTTATTAGACTCCCTTAAGGAGTCAGCCCAGTTAGGGTAAAAGGCAGGTCAAGTTAAAGTATAAATAGAGTGGTTGCACCACTCTATTTTTTCATCCACTCACACATCCAACTCGCATAGTTGAGAGAGAGGAGTGAGCACAATTGGAGTAGGAGTAGCTACTGGATACATATAGCTTTTGGTGTTTCATATTTGTGATCTTTGTATTGGTGCTTATTCTATCTTTGAGGAAATTGCAGGGTTTTTCACCTTTATGGTTTTCCCCGGTGAAATGCTTTGTGTCTCTTGTCTCTTGTGTTTGATATGTTGTACATGTTGTTCTCTCAGTTAAGATCCTAGATCATATTGAATTAAATGATGAAAATATAACATGGTATCAGAGCTAGCCTGAAGGAAGGCATTGTATGGCATTTACGACACTTGTTGCACTTGCGACAAATTGGAAGCTAGGGCTTGGTATAGTAAAAACTAGTCATCGTGGAACTTTCGCTATAAATCCGTTTTCGAGAAGGTTCAGTATTTGAAATTTTTACAGGCCGAATATAAGACATAGATGTACCCTTTGTAAATATTTCAGCCTCATATTCGTTGTACTTTGTGAGATATGATCCGTAAAAGTTAGGGTTTTTGCCTCTTCCAGAATGTAGCCCTAAACAGGTGACCTAGGAACAAAGGTCATATCTCCGGATAGGAAGCTCCAAATGGAATTCTGTAAAAAGTGATAGTCAGGGAACTGACTATAGTTTCACAGGTCTGCATTTAAGAGGTTGAAGTTGAAACAGTGACACGTGGCACTCCGTACAAGTTCGCTATGTCGTTTCATCCCATAAACATGTCATGTTGCGACACTTAGCATATCTCTCTCATGGAGAATCCATTGAAGCTCATATCTATGGGATTGGAAAGATGATAGGTCAGTCTACCACAGGCCGAAGTGTTAGACCCTGAGGATCCGAAATTTCATAGATGCACCAGAAACAATATGGCATATATTTCTATTAAAACAAAATTGGATTCTAAGCATTTTCATTTTTGGCTTGTCACTGCTGCGGGAAATTAGGGATTTTGACATAAGTGGAATTTTGGAGTGCTCTCAGCATAGGATTTCTCTCCTCAGAAAAATCGAAATTTAGAGACCAAGATCAAATTTTTTGGTTGGGTAAATATCCGGGAAAGTCAAACCCTAATTTCAATTTTGGACTAGAAAACCAGATTTTGACAGAAGTTGCAAATCTGAAATTCGTAGGTCATTTTTGGAGGGTCAATTTTTGGAATTTTCAAAATCTTAGCACACCATCTTGCTCGCCTTAGTCAATTGCATCTCTTTGTACAAACAGAAGTTTGAAATTTCAAGTTTGGATTTTTAGGGTTTCTCTGTCATACCCTAGCCAACTCAAGATCCAGTTTCAGCAAATCAAGTGGTAAGACCTAAATCTTTTATTTCCATTTGATTTTCTCATTAAGATGTCTCACCACACCAAGCTTGAGGATAAGCTTGAAGGGGATGATAACTTGTGAGCATGGAAGTATAGGATTGGATTAATCCTAGAAGAGAATGAATTGGACACCTGCATAAGTGAAGAGGTTCTAGTTCCAGAGGGAGATGAGGCTAAGGCCTTACATAAGAAGAAATTGGTCAAGGCCAAGAGAATCATTGCAGATTCTATCAAAGACTATCTCATGCGTCATGTGTCTTCTCTAAAGACACCCAAGGAGATGTTTGATTCCTTGACCAAGCTATTTGAAGGAAAGAACATAAATCAGAAGATGACTTTGAGGAATCAATTGAAGAATGTCAACATACAAAATGCAGAGACCATGTAGTCCTACTTTACAAGGGTCTCTCAGATAAAAGAACAACTTGAAGTTGTGGGAGAAGATATAGAGAATGGTGAAATTGTGATGACCACCTTGAATGGTCTTCCTAGGTCATGTGATTCCTTCATTCAGGGAATTTGTGCTAGAAAGAATCTCATCACATTCAGTAGGCTGTGGGAGGAATGCTCACAAGAAGAAGCTCGAATTGTAGCTCGAGAAGAAAATATGGATAGTGAAGACCAGGCTCTCACAGCACACACCAGGAATAATAACCATAAGAGGGAGCATCCTCATCACAAGAAGGGTAAACACCACCACCAAAATCAGAGGGAGAACTTTGGAGAACCCATGAGAGATCTTTCTCACATTCGATGTTATACTTGTGATGAGAAGGGACACTATTCCAGAGATTGTCCTAGGAACAAAAGCAGCTCCCACAAGAAGAAGAACAACAAAAGAAGACATCATGCTCACACTGCAGAGGATGATGAACCTCCAAGGAAGAGAACCAAAGAAGACAATGAAGATTCTTCAAGTGATGAAGAATATGTATTGTAATGAATTTTCACATGAAAGGAGTAGAAGAAGCTACTGCAGAGTTGGACTCCGAAAAACAAATAATGTATGGAAGAACCTCTCATCCATTTTCACCATTGGTTAAGGTGCACACTATCAGAGACTCCAGTAGCTCCTGCAAGGAAGCAAAGATTGAGAGGGAGTCCACCCAACAACCATACAAAGATAAGTATTTGAATTGTAATTTCTTGTTACTTAAATGACGTTGTTAAGTCATATACATACTTATGTTCCTATATTTAGGATGAATATTATGCATTTTAGAAAAGTTGCATTAATGAACAAGATACTACTAATATGCAAGTAATGGGTAAGTGGCTTATGGTACTGTACAACATCACATTGCTACTTATCTAGAATGAACCTCTTTGCTGACATGTTGGGAGTAGTGCACACTCCTAACAATGTTCTGGTAGAGATGGAAGGCATCTAGAAAGTTACAGGATATGGATACATGTTGTATTGAAGCATTGGCTAAGATAATTGCATAACTGTATGACATATGTCCTTATGTGTAATATTTTGTTCTGAAAACTATGAGAAAGTTCTAATCATGCAATTGAATTTGACTTGTAGGAAAGATTGTGTACAATCACCTACAAAAACAATGACATATGTTCCAACGACGAAGTTCAAGAAAGCTACCTATTGAAGATATTGAAGAATTTGAAGTTCCCAGGATCAGGGATGCAATAATGGAAGGATACCATGATCGAGGAGTACCAGTTGATCATGAAGAATGATGTCTGGGATGTGGTCTCGAGACCAGAAAGGAAGTCTGTTGTGACTTCCAAGTGGATCTACAAGATCAAGCATGATGCATATGGTAGCATAGAGAAATACAAGGAAAGGTTTGTGGCTCGTGGCTTCTCCCAGAAAGAAGGGATAGATTATGAAGAAAATTTTGCACCTGTAGCCATATACACTTCCATCAGAATAGTACTTGCTCTGGCTGCAGTGATGAAGTGGAAGATACACCAGATGGATGTCAAGATAGCTTTCTTGAATGGTGTAATCAAAGAGGAAGTGTATGTGGAGCAGCCACTCAAATTTGAGACACATGACAAGGAGTAACCTGTGTGCAAATTGAAGAAAGCCTTGTACGGTTTGAAACAAGCACCCAGGACATGGTATGACAGGATTGAGAGCTTCCTAACTAGTTTGGGTTTTACCAAGAGTAAAGCGGATTCCAACCTTTACTACATGGTTGAGGAAGGCAATCTAGTGATACTCTTACTGTATGTAGATGACATGTTTGAGACAGGTGAGAATGGTTTGATTGCTGATACGAAGAGGAAGCTTGCTGCCGAGTTCGAGATGAAGGACTTGGGTATGATGCATTACTTTCTAGGCATGGAGGTGTGGCAGAGTGCAGATGGAATCTCCCTTGGACAAGGGAAGTATGCAGTAGATATCCTGAAGCGGTTCAGGATGATGGACTGCAAGGCCATGGCCACACCTATGGCATCGAACCTGAAGCTATTAAGTGATGCTTCATCAGAGTCAGTTGATTCCAAGATGTATCATCAGATGATTAGGTCCTTGATGTACCTGACGAACACAAGACCAGATATTTTCTTTGTTGTGAACACATTGAGCTAGTTCCTGACGGATCCTATACATGTTCACTTGATTGTTGCAAAGAATATTCTGAGGTACCTGAAGGGTACGATTGATTATGGGCTCAAGTATGATACAAATCAAAAGGTTAACCTGGAGGGTTATGTTGATTCAGATTGGGTAGGCAGTGTTGCAGATAGGAAGAGCACTTCGCGGTGTTTCTACAGTATGGGATCTAGGATGATCTCTTGGTTTAGCAGGAAGTAGTCCTGTGTAGCACTGAGTACAGCCAAAGCAAAGTATGTCGCAGCTTGTTCGGCCAGTTGTGATTCAGTATGGCTAAGGAAGCTACTGTCAGATTGATTTGATCTCCAGTTGGATGCTACTTGTATCTTCTGTGACAACCAGAGTTGTGTGAAGTTATCCGAGAACCTAATGTTCCATGACAAGTCGAAGCATATCGAGATCAAGTATCACTATATTAGGGATATGGTGCAAAGGGGAGAAGTGAAGCTCCTGTATGTTGTGACAGATGAGCAAATAGAATATTTGTTGACCAAGCCACTAGCCAGAGTGAAGTTTGAGTACTTTAGAGAGAGGCTTGGTGTTCTTCAGATAGAAGATACTTCCAGGAGGAAGTGACGAGACACAGATGCAGGAGCCCTTCCTAGCATGGTGGCAGGAGGATCCTCCCCAAGGTTGTGGATGTAAGTGTTGTGTGATGAGCATCCGCATGATGCTCTGTGTGTGATGATGATCTGTATGATCATGAGCATTCGTATGATGCTCTATGGCTGTGGATATCTTGCAGGTTGTGCAGTAGCATGTAATCACTCCCTGAGAGATCTTGCAGGTTGTGCTTGGCACGTAATCAGTCCTGGGATGCTCTTTTGAGGTTTTGCTTGTTCGCATGTAATCGCTCCCTGGGAGATCTTGCATGTTGTTTTTGGCACGTAATCAGTCATGGGATGCTCTTTTGAGGTTTTGCTTGTTCGCATGTAATCGCTCCCTGGGAGATCTTGCAGGTTGTGCTTGGCATGTAATCAGTCCTGGGATGCTCTTTCAAGGTTTTACTTGTTCGCATGTAATTGCTCCCTGGGAGATCTTGTAGGTTGAGCAGTAAGATCGTAATCAGTCCTGGGATGCTCTTTCGAGGTTTTGTTTGTTCGCATATAATCACTCTCTGGGAGATCCTATAGGTTGAGTAGTAAGCTCGTAATCAATCCTGGGATGCTCTTTCGAGGTTTTGCTTGTTCGCATATAATCGCTCCCTGGGATATCCTATAGGTTGAACAGCAAGCTCGTAATCAGTCCTGGGATGCTCTTTCGAGGTTTTGCTTGTTCGCATGTAATCGCTCCCTGGGAGATCTTGCAGGTTGTGCTTGACACATAATCAGTCCTGGGATGCTCTTTCGAGGTTTTGTGGAGTTCACATATAATATTGCCGTGGGAGATCTTGCACGTTGAGTAGTAGCTCATAATTAGTCCTGGGATGCTCTTTTCAGGTTTTGCGGATGCACATAATCAGTCCTGAGATTCCACCGGATGGGCTATTTGCAGAGATGATGAAGACCTACATGGAGGATAAGCCTACATCCAGCATGAAAAAGGGTTGGCTCTGTAGAACTTCCTATGACAAGTAGAATTGAGAGATAGCACCAGTGATCGAGATGACGAGTACAGTAGCAGTGACGATGATGCTCCAGTGATCCAGTGACAATGATCCAACTCCAGTATTGAAGAATTGTGCCTATATGTAGATGACCTGTGTCAAGAGAATACCTTCCTAGTTAAGAGGGAGTGTTTATGTATTTGTAACTTCGGAAGATATTCACTTGTATATTGTATGTATTACATTTGTACTTTATTGTATCCCCAACGGAGATGTCTTATTCCTTCAATCGGAAGTGTTGTCATTTGTATTTGCAAGTGTCACAAGTTATATTGTAAGTGTCATAACTTATATTTGACGGGTTATTAGACCACCTTAAGTGTCGCAAGTTATATTGTAAGTGTCGTAACTTATATTTGATGGGTTATTAGACAACCTTAGAGGGGTCAGCCCTGTATGAGTTAAGTGGAAGGGTTATTAGACTCCCTTAAGGAGTCGGCCCAGTCAGGGTAAAAGGTAGGTCAAGTTAAAGTATAGATAGAGTGTTTGCACCACTCTATTTTCTCATTCACTCACACATCCAACTCGCACAGTTGAGAGAGAGGAGTGCACACAAGTGGAGGAGGAGTAGCTACTGGAGACATCTATATTTCGGGGTTTCATCTTTGTGATCTTTTTATTGGTGCTTATTCCATCTCTGAGGAAGTTGCGGCGTTTTTCACCTTTATGGTTTTCCCCGGTGAAATACTTTGTGTCTCTTGTCTCTTGTGTTTGATATGTTGTACATGTTGTTCTCTCAATTAAGCTCCTAGATCATATTGAATTAAATGATGAAAATATAACAAGACCTCTTATTCTTCTTCCTATGAGATGAATATTTTTATCCTTCAATGTAATCCTTAGAGTCAGATAACTCACTAGAAGAGATTTATGGAGTATATGACCTACCTCTAAAAATCCTTCTTGAACAATGGGACCTTTTGTGAGAATGCCTCCTTGAGCTACTCCCACTCTTTTCTTGATTTTATGAGTGATATCCATAGTTAATCTTCCTTTGTATGTACGTCATACTTTGAAGCACAGCTGCATTCAATTGATTCTGCTCTTCTTGATTTGTAATAAGCCTTTCATTGTTTGCTCTATAACTCTACAATTCCTCCCTGAGACTCCTCATGGGTTATGCACTGTTTGGGGAGTCACCTTGTATATCCTACCATTGGATTATGTAATTTCATTCTCAATCTGTATATTCTCTCCCATTGCATCTTCCTCAACTTCATAAGGATCATGTGCATCATCCATGATGATGACCCACTTGGCTCAACCGAGACCAAAGATTTCCCAACTACACTATACTCACTCTTGACCCTTAATAGTCACTAATAAGATTCTGAATCTGTAAAAGTGTTCATGTAAATACAATTGTTAGTCTTTATTGCATCCTCATAAAAATCAAAATCAATTTCCATGTATTCTGGAAAGTATCCATATTGATAGTTTTTTTTTGTCAAATTATGGAAGTAGACACTTTTCTTATCAAATTATGGAAACATCTGAATCACCAATTCAGGATTTGAATCTACAAAAATTTTCCTCTTTGATCAAGCTTTCCAATGACTACAAGTATTCTCAATTGTTATTTTTGGAGCACAAAGTTATAGTGCTTCAAAATTCCCAAATTTACTCAAATTCTGCACATTTCTTGTAACTGTGCATTTTCGGCCCATACAGCTCTAGCATTGCAACCAAAAGCTCTAATACCACTCTGTAACGCATCGAGCATTACCCTGCACTTAAAACACACTAATAATAATCAATTTTCCCTTTTATTAAACGTTACATGCATAAGGGTTATATAAATTCCTATAACAAGTGCATAACAAAATAAACATTATTGCGGTAGCATAGTAGATCAACATATAAACACACACTAGACCAGACCAAATCATACTTCACAACACATTGAACCTGTGACACAAGGCAACTGTGATACAAAACCTTTGACACAATAGATATGATACAAAACCTTTGACACAATAGTTATGACCCAAGACCTAAGACACAAGAGTTGTGCCACGAGACCTGTGACACGGAGGCCCTAGGACGCAGAGGACCTGTGGAACAAAGGACCTAGAATGCAAGCACGGTTTTGCACAGTAAAACTTAGTTGCAATGAACCATGAAATAAAAGCTACTAAATTAGAATGGTTAGCTACAACTGCATACATAAATATTCAAATATGCTAAGGCTTGAGAACAATTTTCACAGCCTTTCTTCTATCATTTAGTGTCGTATAAATTATTCATTAAAGATGCAATTTCAGCTATGAATATGAATTTATTCTGTCATTTAAAATGGAGATACCACTCTGCAATGCCCCCCGACCCTCATTCCAATCAGCAGAGGGGGACATTAACTAAATCGAGACCTATGAGTTTCACCCATTAGCATAATTATGAATTTATAACAACTAAAATGCATGTGCAAATACAAAAATTTAAAAAAAAAACACAAAGTGAAAAAGAACTTGATCTACATGTAGGTAGCATGCAATTCCAAGCATAATTATCACAGACATATAAACTAAAGCATTGCACATCAGATACAAAAGAATACTTATCTTTTGAACAAGAAGACCCAAGCAACTGGTTGCGTAAGAGCAATTTTCCACCCAACCATAGGCACTCTGTCCAGCATATACTCTTTATGCTAAGAGGCCACCCCCAAGCTAGGCTATGAGGCCACCAGGGAAAAGGAAACACCTGCAGGCTTCTCTCTATGCTCATCCCAAATGATCAAACATAGCTCTACATGGATCACACTCAGCCAAAATAGCCTTGGCTCTCACAACACCTTCCCCACACAACACTCTTCTAGGTTCAGGCATCCCCTTCACTGATCCATGGTTCTCTTGGGTGATCCATCTTTCCAGGTGATTCCAGTGTGTGCATAGAAGAATTCCAATATGATATGTGTTGATATAGAACCACCTATAGCTTCAATGTGTGGATTCTCAAGCACCTACGAGTAGCAGAACTCGATGGGTAAGGGTTCCTAGATTTCCCAACCTCTCTGCTCACATATAGCCATCTGATTTTTCTTTCCAAAAATGCAGCTCCATTTTTACATTCAAATTTTTGGGTTATACACAGTCTGGTAATGGTCATGAATAGCAATGGAAAACTCTATGTAGTGTAAAAATATTCCTCGGAGAATGATAGAATGAGTGTTGACTCCAAGGGATATGAGGTAAGGGTGAAAAGATAACTAACATAGCTTCTGACAATAGAACAAATAGAATTGTTGATAGCTTACATAACTGTCACAAGCCCCATGCTTCAATAACTATGAGAAGTGAATTTACCCACCAACCTCACACATGCATTCAATTTTTGTAAAATAGTCAAATGAAGGTAATTATCTTATTTAATTCACAGGGAAGAAATAGGATTAGTCTCCCATGGGCCCCCCTTTCCTCTTCCCCTCTGGTGGAATCATAGCCCCTTTGTCGCTCTTTACACAACCATTCTTGGACCATTTTATTTATGCACATAATATTTACACATTTTTTGACTTAGCATGACAAGCTAGCTATATCGTCCAAATAACAATATTTACATCATACATGCCTAGCCATTCACTAGTTGGGCCTTGGATTTGAGAGCCGCACTAGGAATCCATACTAGCATATTTACATAATTTTGGTTAAATACATTCCAAGTCAAAACTAGGGATATTACAGGCCACCACCGGGAATGGTGATTCATGTGGAACCGACGACTGTGTTGGTCGTGGTAGCAACTGTAGGCCTGCTGCAACTTCCGCCACCAATGGTTCTCCCAACCAAAGGAGTTGGGATATTTCCTATCATCCAGTTGTGCGTGGGTGAGTGTGTGGGTGACTCTGACTGATAGGAGTCAAAATCAAACTCAAATGTCTCGGAAAGTGGCTTCGGAGACAGTGAAGTGTGATGAACTGGGGTCCTACATGTGTGGTCTAAGAAACCAAACTGTGGTGACTGCCCTCAAAGTCTACAAGAGTATCTTGAAGGAGCTATAATGACAGGATCATAAGCACTAAACGAATATGATCTCAATCTCAAAAAAATGCTCAAAAATCCCAATGCAACCGAATGTGCAAGAGGAGAGTAGAAAAAAGAGGCACTCATACCAAAAACATGCTCAAAAAACCCACTACAACCATGTGTGACAGCATATGAGCTACAACAAAATGGCCACAAAGCCAACAAGCTGCACTCCTACAAAGAGAAAATGACCCGCTAACCTGTCAGATAAAGGAGCAAACAATCACCTATCTAAAATATGGAATCCTTCACAAATTGTTTTCTCCTATAGGTAAATGAAATCCACAGTAATAAAAAATGAAATAGAAGACAAATATGGCTCAGGGATATCCCCCTATCGAAGGGGATCTTGTGTAAAAGAGTCATACAAGAAAGGATACCATGCTACCTCGTTTAGGACACATTAGGAAAGGTTACCTGCAACTTTAGTCCCAAGACAATGATCTAGATTATCTTCAGCACTGAGCGGAGTGCAACATTCCACCCAGCCTTTCGGTTCTAGTCTTTCCACTTACCCCTGTGAAACAAGAGCCCGCCCACAAATCTATCTCAACCATTTTCACAAATACTAGAGGATTTTGGTACTCTAAAAGGACAACTTCTATGTCTCAATCATAAATGACAAAGGGGATGCATATCCCCAGTGTCCTAACCTAACTACAAAAGTATCTTTGGTCCTCAAGTGAAGTTAAGATTTGTTGCATTAAGGTTAATTTTAAGGATGAGCTTGGGGTCATAACCCAAGCATTAATTTTAGGGTGTGAAATGTGTTCACATGTGGTGTGTACCCAAATATAAAGTTGAAAATAAATACTTAATGGAAATGATAAACAGTACTAAGTAAAAACTTTTATTTTGGCAACCATTTCAACTAAGGCTAAGCATTTAATTTCAAAGTAAAACCAAGCCATGATTTTTCAACACACAACTTATTGAAAAAAGAACAATAGAGTCCTAAAAATATGAATGTCACCCAATGATGCAGCAAGTACTCAAGAAGCATATTTTCCTTCACTACAAGGACGTCACAAAGGCAGGTCTACAGATAGATACGGCAGGCAAATGGCTGCAAGCAGAACAAAAAGGGCACTACAAACCAACAAGAGTGGAAAAATCAAAGCAGAATGCAAATGGCAGAAGCAGAACAGAGGGTCCAGGGGGCTAAAAGAAGCTCAAAAAATAAAAAAAAACTGTTGCAAATCGCACCTATCGAAGGAACAAAGGCGACTTGGGTTGCACAGAACTGACAGGCAAGAGCGACGGGAGCAAAACACCAAGAAAAAGGTGTGGGTCGCACTTAATTGGGAAAAAGGTGCAACCTAGGTTGCACAAAATTAGCCAAAATGTGTGACCTAGGTCCCACAAAAATGGTTAAAAGGTGTGACCTGTGGCTAAAAGGTGCAACCCAAGCAAGAAACACAATTTCAGGTATAGGTCACACTTATCGAGGCAAAAGTCGCGACCTAGGTCGCACTTAATGAGGAAACATGTGCGACTTGGGTAGAAAATAACCTAGAACATGTAGGTTTCACTTATCAAGGCTTTGGCAGGGACAAGTCACTCAAAACAAGGGGGAAGGTGCGACTTGGGTCGCGCTTAATGGCCAAACAAGAACGACCTCGGTCAAAAAGAATTTTTCTTAAAAAACATAGTGTCGACAAGTGTTGGACTAGGAAGTTTAAGTCGGTTTTCTAATCTGAATCTTACAGATGGTGACAAACAATCTGAAAGCAAGGTGAACCGAACAGAATAAACTGGAAAAAAACAAAACAAAAATAACACGAAAAAAGTGGTCAAACGAACCACATATTGATAGAGATCGAACCCGGTGGAGTCGCCAAAAACTATTGTTGATGTTTTTACACCAAAACATGGAAAAAGGAGCCTACTAAGTTTTATGGAAACCAAAATAGAGTTTTAAGAGATGCAAACTAAATAAAATAAATGATGGAGATAAAAATTAAACTAAGCATGTGCATAAAACAAATATAAACTAATATTGCAGATATTCTTTAACAAGCATTGGACAAATGAAAGAATGATTTTTGTATTATAAGAATGGGTTATACATGGAGCAAGGAATACCTCAGAATAGTAATGAAAGGGGGCCCTTGTATCCTTTTGAAGTAGAGTGCTCCTAGTTCTCCTTAGTAGCCCAATGATCTCCAACTACACGTCACAAGGTGCAAAATCTCCAAAAAGGGTGAAACTAGAATGCTCAAAGGGGATTCAGGATTTCAATAGAAATTTCGACAAAGTAACGATATATGAAATGCATGGAGAAAAGATTATGAAATGAGGGACCTTCACATTCAATATATAGGAAAAATTGTTGTTGCTTTTGGTGGACCGTGGTATTTGGCAGCCAAATGGTTGATGGATTTGGTGGCCCATGGTATTTGGTAACAACTAGTCTTTGGATAGATTATGGAATGAGGGACCTTCACATTCAATATATAGGAAAAATTGTTGATGGTTTTGGTGGCCCGTGGTATTTGGAAGCCAATTGTTGATGGCTTTGGTGGCCCGTGGTATTTGGTAACAACTAGTATTTGGATAGACATTATGTTTTTCCTCTTTTTTGTGGGATTTTATCTTTTCCCCGTTCTTTTTTCCAAATGTAAATAAACTAAGTAAAATAGCACCAAATCTTTTCCAAATGTAAATAAACTGAGTAAAATGACTTCAAATGCTTGAGTACTGAACATGAAACTTGTATAATACATAAATAAAATTCCATTCATCAATAAACCATTAGTAGTTTACTTATCCATTCGAATCCATCAACATTACATTGGTTCACAACAAGGTAGTGGGGAAATGGCACTATTCTTTCATTAAAAATGAGATTTATACATTTCTACTTGGAATTTAGACCTGAAACTTTTTGCAGATGAAGAACATAATATATACTTCATATTACAAAATAAATGGGAGATTAGAATCTCACCCAAAGAGTACAATAGCTCACCAAAAATGTCCTCCCTCAAGGAGCAAGAATATGCCATCAAAACTAGAAATGGTTGAGAGAGTGAGCTGCACTAGAAGAAACCATGAGTTGCCTTGTAGCTTACACCTGCAAATAAAGACTCCATTAAAGATCCAAATGAAAGGTCTGAATGGCATTTCCAATTACCAACTTGTATGGGAATCTTTCACCCTCGAAATTGGCTAAGGCAAGAAACTAGTCATCCACTAGCTCTCCCTCTTCACAAATACAATTGCAAATTTCTCAAATGATCAAAAGCTGGTTATATTCTTTGTTATTGACATTTATAAACTTCTAATGTCCTCCATGGGTCGAATTCCTTCCAAGAGACTCATGCCAACTCAAGTTTGGAAGAGATTCCAAAGAACGCCACTTGTACAACAATTCCTAGTCTCCCACTTCCACCAAATCATATGTGGAAGCATCTTAGCTGCCCTAACTCCCTTGAGCGCCCTCTTGGAGGCTATTTTTAGCCCTGACATGTCATATATATCATATGTCAACCTTCAGGTCTGATTTGTGTCATAGGTGTCATAGCATCTTCATCATTGTTGTCATAGAGCTAGGGAATCTAGCCCAAGTGTCTCACTAGCTCTAAATTGTCTCTTCATCTTCCATGGGAGTGGCTCTTCCTCTACATTTTGACCTTGGATGAGTCATGCAATTAATAATACCTTTTGAACTCCCCCAAGTATGTTACCATTCACCTTGAATTCGAATTGGTGAGAGAATGATGCCAAGTGTAGTGGAGAAATCTAGCCATATGTGGGTCCCCCTTCCTCCATGTGTCTTCATGATCAAATGCCACTTTGATTTTCACTTGTATATATTTATTTATCTCATTTATTAAATATTTATTCAATTCTAATGTTCAAGCATCATTTATTATTCCCCTTATTCCAAATCCCAAAGCTTCCACCCCAAACCTAGGAAACTAGTAATTTTCCTCCTTGGCAATTATTTGACCCTTAGCATCAATTTGACAAACTCTAATGAATATGTCCAATGTGCTTAGGACATTGTGACCCAATGCAAAATTTGGGACATGACAAATCTTCCCTTCCCAATATTGCTTTTCCTCAAGCAATTTTGAACATGGGTGTTGAAGAACCTACTTCATGTATAATTCTTTGAAGTTGCCACTGAATTGCCCAACTTTGAGTCTTCAAGCTTCCATGAAGATCTTAGAGAGGAACCACCATGCTTGTTGCTGCACTACTCTGATTAAAATCACTTTATTGAGTGGGGAATCCATCATCCATACTACTTGTTTCCCCTACAAATTGAAACCAATGAGACTAAGAATTATCCCAATGTCCCATTGCTTGTATTGCACTCCAACAATTAGAAGTGCTCTCCAATTCATAGTTCCTGGATCTCATTTTCTTGTATGCATTCTTCCAAACATCATGAGTACAAAATATATATCATCAAAGTATATAACAACATAATGAAAATGTACATCAAGGAGATGCTTCATCAAAGAATCATGAAAGTGTTTATACATCCAAGTAAGTAGACTACCATTTTCCAGGTGCATACAAGCATCAAGTGAACAATCAAATATGATCCAATGACATAGGTGAGTATCCCATGTCCTATAATGCTACTCCAAAAATATGTAAGATGCATCGAAATAATCAGCCTTGTATTCTTTCATCCAAGTAGTTAATGAAGTATCTCCAACATCAATTGAACTAAGCAAGGAGCAAGGAAAATCATGAGTCTTCAAGTGACTCAAGTGAACATCATAAGGGCATCCATGAAGATATGTATCATCATAAGGTAAAAAGGGATGCTGCTGCAAATGTAAATAATGAGGTGCTCTATTCATGTCATTATCAAAAGGAGAGGTAGGAGTTTCATACCCCTCATGTGGCACCATTAGAAAAAAAAACCTTTCACCCAATTTTCATCCCCAATTGATGTGGCTGAAAAAGAAGTAGGGGGTGAGTAATTATAAACCAACCTTAAATATTTACAACCCTTACCCATCGAAATATTTAATGCATCTTCTTCATAATTGGCTGGTCCAACTATTGTGAGATCATGTGCCTCCTCCAAGGGTTTGCAATTATCTCCATGAGACAACTCATAATCCCTCTGAACAAAGACAAGTGCTTGTCCTTCTTGTTTGAGTGTAGCATCTTCAAGCACCTGCATATCAACATGTACCTCATGTTCCACCATTACATGAGGTTCCTCCTTTGTGACACAAATTCTTTCATCCATTGCCTTTTTTCCTCGAAAGGAGAACCACTGCTCCCTCCTATTTCCAATTTGATCCCCAATTGGCTACCCAACAATTCCAATCGTTTCATCAACTGTCTACTCATGTCTTTCATAGCCATGGAAAGTTCATCAAAACATGGTTTTAAGGATGCAACAAGTTCCTCCTTATGTCTTAAGTTTTCATCCTCCTCTCTACCCATGGTTTTAACAAAAGACTCGTCTTCTACAAAAACCTCTTCAACTATTGGTTCAAAGGGTGGTGGTTTATTCTTTTGACTTCTTGTTAAGACCATCAGGTGCCAACAACATGCTTTGATACCACTGTAATGACCCTTTTTTAAAAATTTATTAAAATGCCCAATTTTCCACTTTTTCCCCAATTTCGACTTTTGACTAGTTTTGTTGTCTAGGTCTCCAAATTAACCCAAATGCTCCCAAATATTCTGTAAGGGTATATGAATGATATTAGAACATAAATATGTGTTTCAGGGATGCTTTTGGACCTTTGAAATACTTCAGCAAATCCTCTTTCGATTCTGGCCAATGTAGGGAACTTTACTAGTAATTTCCCTTTGACTAGTATTGGTCTCTAAGTCTCAAATTGGCTCCAAATGCCTTCAAATCTTCAAAGAAGGTGTATGAATGATATTTGTACTTGATTATGATGTTCAGGGATGATTTATGACCATCAAAAGACTTCTTCAAACTTGTTTAATATTCTGGACAAAGTATGGAATTTAACTAGCAATTTGAGGTTCAAATCCCCCCGAGGTAAATACTGAAAATGGCTTCCCAAATGCCTCCAACCCCACTCGAATTTCAGAACATAGGTAGGGGATGTCTCAGGGGTATTATTAAGGTCTCATATGCACCATTAATCATTTATTAATTCTATTATAACCTTCTCCCAAACAACAACAAAAATCACTAATTCGACCCTTGGGGAAATGGCACCAAATCTTCTCCAAATGTAAATAAAATGAGTAAAATGACTTCAAATGCTTGAGTATTGAACATGAAACTTGTATAAAACATAAATAACATTTCATTCATCAATAAACCATCAGTAGTTTATTTATCCATTCGAATCCATCAACATTACATTGGTTCACAACAAGGTAGTGGGGAAATGGCACTATTCTTTCATTAAAAATGAGATTTATACATTTCTACTTGGAATTTCGACCTAAAACTTTCTGGAGATGAAGAACAGAGTATTTACTTCATATTAAAAAAGAAATTGGGCATTAGAAACTACCCCAAAGAGTACAATAGCTCACCAAAAACGCCCTCCCTCAAGGAGCAAGAATATGCCATCAAAACTAGAAATGGTTGAGAGAGTGAGTTGCAGTAGAAGAAACCATGAGCTACCCTGTAGCTTACACCTGCAAATAAAGAGTCCATTAAAGCTCCAAATGAAAGGTTTGAATGGCCTTTCCAATTACCAACTTGGATAGAAATCTTTCACCCTCGAAATTGGCTAAGGCAAGAAACTAGTCATCCACTAGCTCTCCCTCTTCACAAATGCAATTGCAAATTTCTCAAATGATTAAAAGTTGGTTCTATTCTTTGTTATTGACATTTATAAACTTCTAATGTCCTCCATGGGTCGAATTTCTTTCAAGAGACTCATTCCAACTCAAGTTGGGAAGAGATTCCAAAGAACGCCACTTGTACAACAATTCTTAGTCTCCCACTTCCACCAAATCACATGTGGAAGCATCTTAGTTGCCCTAACTCCCTTGAGCGCCCTCTTGGAGACTATTTTTAACCCTACCATGTCATATATGTCATATGTCAGCCTTCAGGTCTGATTTGTGTCATAGGTGTCATAGCATCTTCATCATTGTTGTCATAGAGCTAGGGAATCTAGCCCAAGTGTCTCACTAGCTCCAAATTGCCTCTTTTTCTTCCATGGGAGTTACTATTCCTCTACATTTCGACCTTGGATGAGTCATGCAATTAATAATACCTTTTGAACTCCCCCAAGTATGTTACCATCCACCTTGAATTCGAATTGGTGAGAGAATGATGCCGAGTGTAGTGGGGAAATCTAGCCATATGTGGGTTCCCCTTCCTCCATGTGTCTTCATGATCAAATGCCACTTTGATTTTCACTTGTATATATTTATTTAGCTCATTTATTAAATATTTATGCCATTCTAATGTTCAAGCATCATTTATTATTCCCCTTATTCCAAATCCCAAAGCTTCCACCCCAAACCTAGGAAACTAGTAATTTTCCTCCTTGGCAATTATTTGACCCTTAGCATCATATTGACAAACTCTAATGAATATGTCCAATGTGCTTAGGACATTGTGACCCAATGCAAAATTTGGGACATGACACAAAGGAATGGGCACTCACTATGGAGTTAACTTTAGACATCGTGGCATGAATGATTGTTGTAGAATCTCCACCCTCCTCTATTATGTTGTCGGACTACCACTCCTAAATGTTTTGCTTAGTTATGGAACAAGTACAATGCTCAAGAATAGAACCCCTTCTTCTAACAACCCAATATTTAACATAGTCTAATAATAATTGATTAGGGTTAGGAAATTTTTGTGCTCCCTCAATTATTAATAAGGTTTGGACTTTCTAGATTATTCATGAAAGTCCACAAGTGGCTAACCCCACTCGTTGGAATAATGGGGATGGTGTGGCATCCTCTTGTACTAGGGTGGTCAACAAGGTTGGCCAACTTGTGGGAAGCATGACTTTCGCATACGAGCTTTAATTGAGGCTATTCTTGCATCGTTGGAAAAGGTCTATACCATGGAATCTTTCTCTTATAAATGGTTTGAACCTAAAAAATGCAGTTTGATGCCTCAAAATGGCCAAGGAAGGATTCTAACGTTTTCCAATCCCAATTTCCACCAAGAAAGTACCCCGATTTCCACCAAGAAAGTATCGAAATAGATGACAAATCATATTATGATCCCAAGTTAATCAGTTAAAATGCCAACTATTAAGTCAATTAGGTCTCAAATATATGTTCCATACAATTAAGATAGACTTATGTGTTAATTTAATCTATGAGCTTATACTCTGATTACTACTTTCAATCAAATTCCTAGATGCATACACTGAAATAAATCTTAGATCTGATTTTATAAGCAGCAACACATAAACTCATTTAATTGTCTAACATGTGCAGCGAAACTAGAAACCAAACACACAATAACACAATGATTTTCCCTGGAAACCCCAATGGGGAAAACCAACAATCTAGGGTTTCTATAATTTGAGCCAGAGAAAATATAGAATGATTACAATCAACTTTATCATATAAGCATAAGAACCTAATTCCTTGGAAGGCATGCAAGATCTATGGGTGATATCTTCGATAGTTGAACTATCTCTGAAGGAATGCGCCTCTCTCTGACATGTGTGACCAATCTAACATGTGCGCCCTCTGCTTTGCTCTGATCTCTGATGCAATCAACTCTGGATCTCTGCCTAGGGAAGTGCACCCCCTCTCAGTCTCTGAAAGGTACACCCTTGTCTTCCTCTGCTCTCTCAACCTCTGAAGAATGCGCCCCCCACTGTCTAGAATGCGCCCCTCTTCATTGTTTCTCTATCTGCTCAATAGAAAAATCCTCTGACTGTCAATCAATCTCTGAATGATCAAGGCACCATCTCATCAATCTCTGAAGAATGTGCCTCATTCCTCTCAACCCTCTCAGCCTCAAGAATGTGCCCTCTAGCTAAAAAGTGCACCCCCAACTAAAGAATTGCACCCTCCTCTCTTAGAAATGTGCCCTCACTCTTTGGCTCTTCAATCTCTAAAGTTTGTCTTCAATGTATTTAGCTTTACCCCCTGCCTCCTTTTAATAGCATAGTGACTGATTAAGGTTTCCAAATCCCTAATTTGCCTTTCATGCAAACTTTAACACTGCTGCATTAAAAAATATTGCATGCAAACCTCACATGCAAGAGGTAGAGGTCTCATGACTCTCTACATGCTTCCATCACTGAAGCCATGCTGACTGGTAGAGTGTTTCTCGCATCCTACATCCATGCATGCTCAGATAATGCCCCTCCATGCAAGGCATGAGTGCATGAAGGACATCTCAAGATACAAATCTCAACATTATGTAAAACATTTTATCCGCGTGACTAATATTTGAAAAATAGAACATCAAATGGCATAAAATATAGTAAGCTAAAACGCCAACAATAAAGTCATTTAGGTTCAGATATATGTTCCATACAGTTAATCTAGACTTGTGTAATTGAAAATTTACATGTAATTTTGGATTAGAATAGAAACTCTACAATTCATCAAGAAACAAGGACTTGCTATTATGTTGCATGAATAGAAAAAATTTGATTTGCATTCATAAATAGTGTATATATGTAAGGCTTGATACACAAAAATAGGCCAATGTAACCTAAATCATTATCACTTCAAATATGAATTTGAATGGCTAGTTTCATCAATCATTTAGCTAAAACTTCAAGAGGCTTCAGGGGACTTGCTTGTCTCCAACTTTCATCCATAGCTTTTTATACCTAGGTAATAGTTGTCCCCGATCTCCCAGCAAAACACAAGCAAAGGCCCCTTAAACCTCTCTACAATAGGGATAGCAAAACAAAATAACACATCAAAAACACTGGTTATATTCCAAGAAAATTTATTGACGAAACCTAATTTTCCATATTTTTTTTCAGAAAAAAACAAATCATCATTATATATTTTTTCTAAAACAATTCGCTCAAATTCCATAGGATAAAAATATTTTACTCTAAACATCACCAAAGTTGTACAAAAACTATATGAAATCTTTAGAAATTTGAATATTTTTACAAAAATAGCATCAAACATTTTAGGGCTGGAAATTTAAGAATTAATAACATTCACCAAGGTTTCTACACAAAAGTATGGATCCTTAAAATTTTCCCCAATTATATCAACACAATTACTCATCAACATTATTATAACCCACCAAGCATAGCTCAAAGATCATTATTGATGTCCATGTCAAATTATTTGTTTAATAAAAGAATGCCCACTCTTGTCATATGCTTTCTAACGTATATTACGTGACAGATTATCAAGTTCAGTGACACCATTAATGACACAAATACACCACCTATTACAAGGTTGTCATTTTGACCATTTTGTTAAAAAAAACAAAAAAAAACTCAAAATTAAAATGTCTTAAATGCAACTTAACCATTTCTGGTATTGACATTTTGCTACATGATCATTTTGACTTCAGTTCTAACAACTTTGCTTTCGTTTTCAATTATATTACCCCCTCAAGCCCACTTCTTGTTCATGAGGTACCTGAGGTTATGCCATGTGGCAGCATAAGTGCTAAGCAGGATCTTCTATTATCTACGATCCCACCAAAGACTTGCCAAAGATTTTATGTGAAGGCAAGGATAAAATGGATTTTCAATCAACTATGGAGGGCCTGAAAAAAAATTGCAGTCATATGAGCAATCTTTCAAATTTCGTCTGAGTAAAAGGATTGCATCCTGTAAATCTAATTCACAAGAAACTGCATTCCCTTAAATGTGATTATGGGCTCTTATGGAAATGCAAGGACATGGAAATCTTAAACCCAAATAAGGGAATTGATTTCCAGTACTTGCTTAAGAAATAGTCTATTAGCATTAATTCAAACCATTGGATTCTGATACAAAATTAACTTTCTTCCCAGAACTTATCTATTGACACACTAAATCCATCCAATTGAGCCTATTTCACAGCACTTTCATCCCTCAGAATGTGGGGAAACTCCATTTCAATAGTTTTTGATCTCAACGTTTCAATTCATTCGCAGGAATCGTCGACAGGAGATTAACCGAAATCGTGATTATTAGTAAGAACTTCATCCAAATTAATAATAATTGGCCCAATAATGTCTTCAGTAAGTCGGATTCAATAATTAGACATTTAGAACCTCATGATGATCACTAACGCCAAGATTGCCATTTCTTAGTTTATGAATAACCCGCCTCCATATCTCATTGATACCAGTCCCAACATCCCTATTTATATTGTTCGAATGTTTTCCAATCTCTGGGGCTTGTCCCATTTTCCTTTGAATATAATGGTCCTCTATTGCGACAACTCAGGTGTTCTTGATGCATATCTGGTGCCCAGTTTTTTCAAAATGCCCCGCTAATGCAGATTTCTTGATGCGATTGTGACTAATGTCGGCACAATGCTCTCTGAGCCTCAGCTGATCTGGGCGTCCTGTTTCTCCAATATAATGTCTTCTGCAAGAGCGAGGAATAGCATAGACAGCTCAATGATTTTTAGGATATGTAGGGTCTTTTGCGAAAGAAACCCTTTCAAAATAGAAGAATGGAGCTTCCCCTCATACAAGAATACTGCAAGTACCATTAATGCATTAAACTCTTAAAACACCCTATCATGGAATCTAAACGGGCAACCAGCGGATCAATAGCTTCTTACGAGGACAACTGCCAGTAACACCCACCAACTCTTGCAAGAACCCAGCAGGCACCTCATCATCGAAGATAAGTAAGAGAGCAGATTAAAAGATGACGTTTATCACAGGAAATCTGAAATACCAGCCTTCCGACTGCTGCCTTGCTCTGAAGTTTAAATGAATCGCGAGCAGTTGAATTTGAACTATCTGGAACCCACAACGTGCTCTGCGAATTTAGGCTTGCAATTGTAACTAATTTCGTGAGTTCAATGTCAGTATTACATCCTTCAAATATAAAGGATAAATTATTTCTGGCCTTCAAGCTACTAGAATCATGCATTAACCAACTTCTACAAAAGATATCCATGTGCAAACTCTCCAATGATTGGGATTCACTTCTTTGAGGCTAAAATCAAAAGTTCTGTAGAAAACTTATCAGCTTGTGTGGACCTGTGTTCAACAATAATTTCCAAGAGAAAACGTAGTAAATGTTCCACGTGGAAAATCAATGAAATTCTGAAGTCAAGACAACAAACAAAAACAACTGATGGATCCAACTACAGGCTAGAAAGATATTACTAGGAAACATAAAACAAGAACTGCACATCACGCACCAACCATCAATGATCTTGACAGAAATATGAATAGCAGTGCCTGCAAATTGTAAGGAAAACAGTTGGTTTTTGTGTGTATTGCCTGAGCATGAAATAATACAAACTGGAATTTATATATTGCATCAGAAGGTGGAGAGTATCTACAGCCGTTGCACCTGATCTAAGAATCTTTCATTGTTTTTTGTTAGTTTGCAAGAGCCTGGAAAAGCTAACTTCTTTTGGCAAGATTCAAAATGTGCTGATTATCACAATCACAGCACGGCTAATGGCCCTTGGTTGTTAGTCTGATTAAACTAAAAAATGTGGACGATAAATTATCTAGCTATGAAAAGGTTCCAGCCATCATAGAACTATCCACAAGGCAAAGATATATTAACATTTGTCGCATGCCTTTGGTCTCCCATGGAATGGGAACCTCGCCAACCCATTGACTGGAAAGCGGCCACGTTCTGAGTTGACTGTTGACCAACACTATTAATAACAGAAGCCCCAGAGCTTGGGTTGAATGGAGGACCACCCGGACCTCCATGCTTAGCTCCCAAATGTCCAGAAGCAGCTGCATGTTGCAAACCTAATGAAGATACAGGATTCTCAGGCTTGCCTTGGACCCTTTTACCGTCCAAAATAAAGCTCCCTGCAATCACCTACATACCATTACACAGAACAAACTTAGCCAAAAGAGAACAAAACGAACATCTACATGTGAAATCTGTCTACATTGTCACCTGAACTGGACTGGCAGCCATCAACATTCCAGCTACCACCCCACCAACAACACGTCCATCAGGGCCAGCCAATGAAATACTCAGCCCACCTGTTCTACTCCGTGCCCCATTATTCTCTGTTAATAAGAACGAGCCTGACAAGGAGACTATATCAAAGCGGCCCTGCAGAAATAAGTAACTTGACATATAAGCTTCTTAAATTGCAAGTCTGGACCCAGTAATTGGTAGCATGACAAAGAAGTGCTGGCTAGAACGGAAAAATATCCCTTAAACAGGCATATAAAACCAAAAGGGAATGAGAAAGCTAGACAAGTCACAAAATAACATATTAAAGCAATACACAACAATACTTAAAAATGAGATCTGTATTCTAACAATCATAGCACCAGATACAAGTTCTGAAATCTGTAAAAAGTGTCAGAATAACTAAAATAATTGATACAGAAAAATTTTAACACCGTCAATATTCCAGCAAGTTATGGAGATTGGGCAATAGTGGCATACATATAAATATATATTCTCCAAGTGGCCAGATCACATGCAACACAAGTACTGGCTACATAATCACCAGTGAATTTGCTAACATAAATAAATACATTTTAACACTCAACAATTTTCAAATAAGCAATGGAGATTGGGCAATAGAGACATTATGAATAATACATATTCCCCATGTGGCCAGAACACTTGTGCAACAAACACAACAGATAATCGAGCCATAGAGGAATAACAATTCAGCATCACAAGGAACCATAATCATAAACTCGATAAAGTCTGTTGTCAGGAAATCACCATCATATAAACTTGGAAAATCTTTCTTACAAGGCTACATCATTGCTGAGACCACTTGGTTGAAGAACATGATAGAAATTATGATCGCCATTTTCGAAAAGCAATTCAGGCACACAGACGATTATGGATCATACAGCAGCCTAAATAATTTTGGCAGTCAAGGTTTCATTTTGGATAATCAACCATTTGTTCAAGCGGATTTTATAGGTTTTCAAATGAAACTAAGAACATCTGTATATGTTTCACTCTAGGAAGGCTGTCGAAATCACTATACCATTTATGATTCAAACAGAAATTCAACTTCCATTAAACATAACACAGAGATGCACATATCAAAAGACAGTGGTAATTCAAAAGCTTCCAATTAGGCTGGTTTTCCCAACAAAAGAAGTTTGCACAACACCAGTCAAAAACCAAACAAAGCAGGACTTGTTAGATTATAAGGTTTATTATGTAATAAAGTCCCTCTGACTTTAGGTTGGGCTAATGTTCACTTTGTGTAAAGTAGTTTATCCCATATTCATAAATGGAGATGACTTGCTCAGTGAACACTGGTATATAAGGAGGTCAACTCCATTGCAATACATGCACCAGTTACTCATAATATAATAGTATGTCATTTTGTGTATCTCTCGCATGTGTTAGGGTTTTTGAGATTTTGTTGTAATACAGTTTCAGAGCAGGAGCAAGCCTAGGTCTAATCATTTGTTGTAATACAGTTTCAGAGCAGGAGCAAGCCTAGGTCTAATCATTTAGGTTAGAGATCTTGTTTTCCTTGAAAAGTTAAGTATGCTCTTATCTTGCATTGCATGATGATCTGGAAAATCAGAAAGGCACACGGATTGATGTAGTCTGAGTTAAAGATCTAAAGCCTGTGGGGGTATGTAGAGCAGAATCATGAATAGCCAAGTAGCCACCAGTTAAATTCGAGCTGAAAATCGTAGCAGCCACCAACCATACGTCAGACATACAACTTCTGCCATCTTGCCATACAACCTACTGCACACATATCAGCCGTTGTACAAAATGAATTGACCACCACTGTACGTACTATGGATCTTCAGCCACTGTAAAAATTGAGAGCCGCCATAAATTTCCATGATTTCCTAGACACTGTGCAAATTTCCCAATCGCCATACAATTTAATTCAGTCACCCATCATACAATGGATTAATTCAACACTCATATGGTTTTCTTCCTGCCGTACAGTGAATTAATTCAGCCACCATAAACAAGGTTACTTGGGAGTGGGAGCGGGAGCAAGAAGTGGGAGTGGGAGCGAGAAGCGGGAGTGGGAGCGGGAAGCGAAATTTTCAAAAGCTTCCGGTTAGGAAGCATTCCGGAAGCATTTTTTATATAATATATATTTTTTATATATTTTGATGCATATATGTCAACAAATGCAAGTAGAATGTTGAATTAGTTATGGAAATGATAAAAACATGAAATAAACAATAATACCATATAACAGCATTCATCAATCATTAATCATTAATCATTTACTAGTGAATTCATCAACCATAGGTCCAATATCCATGATTCCATAAGTTATAACATCAAGATTCAACCTTAAAGCTTCAAATTCAAAGGTAGGTTCAACTTAAAACTTCAAACTTGAAATGCCATGTAATGTTTACAAAATATATGATAATAAATATAAAAGAGTCAATAGTGCCGAAACTTGAAAGTATTGTAAACAAGAAAACACAAGAAAAGTAGATTTTATGGAATCATGGATGTTTCCTCTTGCCACAAGAAATTTCCATTTTCTTTTCTCGTGCTCTCTGAACAATAGGAGTGGGATTATCATCCCCAGTAGCCACCACTGCTGAGCCACGTCCAAGACTCGATCCTGCACGACCCCCCCTCACTGATGTAGATGGAGGTCGTGAAGTTGAACCTCTAGGCAAAGATGGTGCATCTAGAAACAAGGTAAAAGATGGCGGCGCCATTGGTAGTGGTACTGCATATGCATCATCCTCATCGCCCAAAAGCTCTTCCTCCAAGCACTCTAAATCTAAGACTCCATCCTCCAAGTTATGCTCCTCCGGATTGTTGTCCCAAGTGACATATGATCTATCAGTTTTGGCACGCTCACAATAATGAGTCAACAACCTCAAGTTGTAATGTACATAAACCAAGCTTTCTGCAGAGGAACTATTAACCACCTGTGAAAGCACTCTAACAGCCAATTTATACAAGCGTTGGCATGTTGAGCCATACATGTTCCACCATTCGATAGGAGGCGCCCTATCTCGATCTCTGATTGCATGCAAAGTACCAAATGGACCAACTTCACTGAGGTATTTGCTTAATTCACTGTGCAATATGTCACATTCCTCTGCATCAGGGACCAACTTGTCTATAGCAGCCATGTACCCAACCTGTACCTCTGGATCTGTGTGGGGATTTCTCCTAACCCCACCCCCAGGTGCGGGTTTGGCCAACCAAGATGGAGAATAATATTTTGGTGTTAACACATATGCTAAGGCATGCAGTGGAACATTGAGATGTTCCCACCTTTTGACAGCATGTGTGTGAATATGGTCATACAAGATGGGATCTTTTTGTTCAACAATATCTTTAATTTGACCCAGCATGCTATCCATCTGCTCATACACCTCCCCAATCACCGGCTTATCTGTATCTGCAAACCGAATCATGTAATAAATGGGCTTTGTGAACTGTATACTTGACACTTACCCAAAACCCCGCATCAAGAACCGTTTCTTCCACCTCTTGAAAATCAAGCCTGTCAGATGCGGATGTACAACTATCTTTCAAGACCTGCCATGACTCACTTGATACCATGCTAGCCAATGTCTCTCTTACCTTCAAAAGGCACCTGAAAGTGAGGTAGTAGCTAGCAAATCTAGTCTTTGCTATCTTCAATAGCTCCAACTTTGAGTGACTGCAGAAAATGCCATGGGCATTGCTATGGTTGGTTATAAATCTTATCATCTTCTTGCCCTTTTTGTACAATTCACCAATCCATTTGTATTGATTTTCCTTCAACTTAATGATGTCGTGCATCAAAAGGTTCATTGTGTGAACCGAACACCCAGACCAAAATATGTTGGGGTATTTATCTTCAATGATTGCTCTCATTGCCTTACAATTAGCAGCATTATCGGCTATGACTTGGATGACATTGTATGGACCAATAGCTTTAATGGTTTTGAGTAGGAGTTCTGCAATGTTTATGCCAGTCTTGAATTTATCTAAGTAGTCATGGGCTGAAAGGAAGACTGCACTGCACTAGTAGCAGACACACCAAGAACATTTATCAATGGCTTGCCTTTTACATTTGTCCATCCATCTAATACAATTGATACCCTAAGTCACCGGACACGTCCATATAGGCCTCTGTGTCCCGTGTCATAGTGTCGGACACGGACACGTCCTGACACGGTGTCGAACACGTTTTTTGGACGTCTCCTCAAATAGGACACGTCCAAAAAACGTGTCCGACACTGTGTCAGGACGTGTCCCAAAAACAGGACATCATGTCCCAAAAACAGGACACCGTGGTCCGTGTCCCTAAAACAGGACACTTCTAACCCAAAAATATTGTAAAAAACCAATTTTATCCTCATTCATTCACATTTTACAGTGAGGCTTGAGCTCTAAGAGGGGTTTCTTTTGCAGGTGAAGAACATTAGAAGGTTTTCCATCTTTATCTACCCCTTTTGTATTTGCCAGTGGCATTCTGACATCTATGTAATACATTTTGATTTCGATGACTTAATGACAAATATGATTCTGACATCTATGTAACACAACATTTTGATTTTGATGACTTGATGAGAAATTTTATGAGTCTGTGAGAATCCACTACACCGATGGAATTATAGCCCCCCATGTTTGTCATCCTTCTCTATCTGTAGTTTGTGATGTGTTTTTATTATTCTTCCATGTACATTTAGATATTACATTGTTTGGCTCTTCGCCTCTCAAATTAGGTCAGGGTGCACGCCAATAAGTATTTTGTGGGGACATATTCCACAAACAACATCACAAGGGGATTCATTTCACATAGGGGAAGTTACCCCTTATTTCTATTCCTACCCATGACATTCAATCTTTAAGTGACATCATCATTGGGAGTGGTATAATCTAAAATATAAAGGGTGTTTAGTAACGGGAAAAGATAATAATAGGGTGTGGCCCCCATCCGTATAATCTAATCAAATAGAAATAGTCCTATTTTGGTTGGCTTTCTTATACCTCCCGCGGGCATCCAACAGTGGGGGCAGGGGAAGCCAATCACCAGCCTTTTTCCCTTGTTTCAATAGTGGAATGAAGCCTATCCCTTTCCGCTAATGGGAGTTTCAGTTAGGTCTATCATTGACATATGCATTGTGATTTGTGAATGTGTAATGTGTATTGATTGTAATTTCTATTGAATATTTGTAAATTTTCTAGTTTCTACAAAAATTTGGATATATATATATATATAACGTGTCCTAATTCTGGGGGTCACCGTGTCCGTGTCAGACACTCATATTCCCGTGTCCTCCGTGTCTCGTGTTCTCGTGTCAGGTGACTTAGTTGATACCCCATACTCATTCCAAGCATTTGTGAATTGCCCCAAAGCATTTTGGATCTTGCCTCTTTCCTTGTCAAGCCCCATAGTTCTAGCTTTGTCATACCCTGGGCTCTTGTATCCTGCTGGAGCAGTGTGAATGGCGTCTACCATTTCATGCCAATAGGGTGAGCGAAGGACATTGAATGGTATGCCACATGCATAGAGAAACCGGAACACTTTTGCATCCACGTCATCCCTACCATTTTGGTCAAGGAAATCTGATATTGTCCCGCGTGACCTAGGGGGTGAGAATCCACTAACTTGGGTGGATGGGCCTCCAGTTCTCGGTGAGCTCAATGAGGGGTCATGGTCAACCCTTGCTTTTGATTTGTTTTGTGCTTCAAATTCTTCCTTCTTATACATGGCTCTTTGTGTTGATGGCATACTTTGGCAAACACAAACTCCTACAGGGTGACATATTTCCACAAGGGTGTTGTGTCATCCTTGGTTTTCATTCGGTTTCCCTCCTCCTCCTCCTCCTCTTCCCCTCCCTCCTCCTCTCCACGGTATGTGCCACTACCCACTTCTTCATCATCTCCCTCTCTCCCTCATTCCTCCTCTAGTTTTCAATGAACATCATCAAAATAACAAATGGAACCAACAAAAATACCATAAACCCATCATCATGTTTGTTGGACTTGGAAGTTGGAAGTGGAACTAGAGTTTAACCTGTTGCCCTGCAATAGAATGATGGAGAAAGCATGGGAAAGAGTAGGAGAGGAACATTTACAATGACATTCTAGATTCTAGTCAAATTTCAAACTTCAAAAGTTCAAGTCTCAAGCATCAAGCATCAAAACTTCAAGTTCAAACTTCAAACACAAGGCAAATCAACAAGAAAGGGTTTAGAGCCTACCTATTTGGATGTCCAATGGTAGTGAGTGTGCCAACTTGCCAAGCATCCAACCTTCTTCAATCTCCAAGAAAAAACCAAGCTTGATGGCGCCTTCTCCTCTTCTCTTCTCCTCTTCTCCTCTTCTCCTCTCCTCTCTTCTCTTCTCAAGCAAAGCAAAGTGACAAAATGGAGTACGGAGGAGGGATTTATCCCTCAAAGCCCTATTCCTCCCCTCCAAAACCCCAAGCGTGGACCCCACGAGCTCGACTTCACCAACAAAACCGCAGGTTGATGCGAAGCGTACGAAGAAGCTACGGGAAGCGAAATCCGAAGCGCCGGGAATCGTTTTTTTTTTCTCCGGGAAGCGTTGGGAATCAATCGGGAAGCGAAGAGGGAATTGATCGGGAAGTGAAAGGGAAGCGACGCTTACGATCGATTCCTGCATGCTCTATGACAGTGGCAGGGAGCGGATTTTTGGCGGCAGAATCGTGCTTCCTAAATTCGCTTCCGGGAGGAAGCGAAACCGAATCGCGCTTCGCCTTAGCTTCCAGCTAGCTTCGGCCAGAAGCTAGCTTCCGAAGCAGGGGCGAGGGGGGCGGAGCGCTTCCCCGCAACATAGACCATAAAGATCTGATGCAGTGACCATCCAGATCTAATTTTTTATGCAGTCATCATACAGTCCAACAGCACTATCATATGGACTCCATACAACTCAGATTCAACGATCCTCTTCAATGTGATTTCCATACAGTCCTTTGCACAGATCTAAGTATTTTTTGCATGATTCTCACTGTGTTTTTGTTTCCAATCTGTGGAAAAAATAGTAATGTATGAATGGATCTGACTATAAAACAATGGAAATGCCATTGTAGAAATTTTTTTGCTTCAATTTCCACACTTGGAAAGTGAAAATTCAAATGCAGTTAACGAATAAAAACCTGTGGGGAATTGTAAAAGGAACTAAGACACCGCTGACAAATCCAAACAAACTAGTGGAATGGGAAAGTGGAGATGATAAAGCCAAAGCCATTATTGGCCTTGCTCTATCAGATTTTGAAGTGCATCATAAGGACCCGGAAAAATCATCCAAGGTAATTTGGGACAATCTAAATAAGCTTTTTGGAGCACAAGCAGTTAATGCAAAGTTTTCTTTGAAACTACAATTATTCAGATTCAAGATGTTTGCAAACGCCACTACGTCTGGCCATAAATAATCTGAGATCTCTCATCAAACAATTAGCTGAAGTCAAAGCAACAGTAGAGGAAGAAGATGCCAAGGCCATTCTGCTAAACACTCTGCCTTCTCAATACAGTAATGTAATCTTTCTCTTAGTGTACCTTCTCAAAATCTAGAAGATATGATTATTGCTCTTTTGGCCAAAGAAAAGAGAACCACTGCAAGAGAGACCAAAGGTGATCCTCCACCTAAGATGGCATTTTACGTAAGACACAATCGAAGCAGACCAACTAAATACAAGGGGGAGATGGAATGCTACTACTACAAAAAAATAGGTCATACAACTTGGAACTGTAAATTTCAAGCCAATGACGTCCTTGAGGAAAAAGTCAAAGACAAATCACATTCAGCTAATGCAGCCATTATTGACGAACCACCAAATGTTGATAGTGGTTATGATCTTAGTGAAGAAAGGACCATCTATGCATTTTAAAAAGTCATGTAGATACAACTTAGCATGGATGGTTGCCCACTTAGTTCAGAAGTTTGTGGATCTCGGGAATTATCCCCTATGAGGTTAAGAGACATCCATGTGGATTGCTTTTTACTGATTTAATTCGGGAGATTCATAATCCGCAATTTTGGAGAGGTGGAATTAAGAAACTCAGGAATTCAACTTGGGAGCTAAACCTTTACAAGGGGTATGAGTCAGCTTGATGGAGTGCTACCTGATTCAGGAATTGTTTTCAAAGAAGAAGCTTTTGAAGAATTTTATGGTTCTGATTTTTTTAGTGTCTCAATCAGTGTGTTTTTATCTTCAGTTAGTATGTTTTTCTTTTAGTACTGTAAGCCTTAAGACGGAGTGTTAGAATATAAAGTTTATTATGTAATAAAGTCACTTTGACTTTAGGTTGGGTTAATGTTCACTTTATCTGTAAAGCATTTTCTCCCACATTCATAAGCGGAAATGACTTGCTTAGTGAACACTAGTATATAAGGAGATGAACTCCATGAGTGCATTGTAATGCATGTACCAGTTACTCATAATAGAATCTTCTATTATTTTGTGTATCTCTTTCATGTGTTAAGGTTTTGAGGTTCTTTTGTAATAGGAATACTAAACCTGCATCTTAAGTTCAGCACATTATTGAATGAAAAATAATTATGTAAGTGGCCACTATACATGATCGCCTATGCTGTAACTGGGGTGGACAAGTAAAACAAATCCGCTCATGTATGCACCAACCTTTAAAATTAATCTTTGGAATTGAAGAGTCTTATAAAAACAAATATAACCAAATGCCACATTGGCAGAAACCAAAATCAGAAGGATGGGTGCATAAACAGTATACCATCTACCAAATAAATTAAACTGGCATATGCACCGAATCCATCAGGGTAAGATGGAAGAAGGTTGAGCTTCTTCTCTCCAGGTATCACAGAGTACTATATGTTTCATCACACCCTGATAAAATTCTATGCAAAAGGAAGGCTCAAGATGTCAAGGCTGTGCACTCCACACATACAATATAAAACTTTATATTTCAAAGAGGAAACAGCAGAACCAAAACATATCAGCTACACACTACATCATTACAGACTTAGTTATATACTTGGTCCACCTAACTGGACTTCTCAGTGACTATTACAGACTTTGTTGATATAATTGTTCTAGGAATTCAACTGCCATATCTAAGAAAAGTCATAACTATTTTTATTAGAATTCTTGCTGCACATTACTCTCAATGTTTAATGTTCCAGTTAAAAAGTTACAGCCAAAACATTGAGACTATATGCTCAAAACTGTGTTGCCAAAATTGCTAGACTTGAAAAGAATCTCAAATTGTAAATAAAATAAATGTTGATTTGCTTGATAAAACCTTTGCAAAACTTAACAGAAAATGTAACTCCAGAATATTATTGGAAGTTTGCCTTTTTTCCCAAAGTCGGGTTTGTTGCTTCAGTGTTTTGTAGGTCATTTGATCAGAACAACAAAACCTTCATTCTTACATGCCATACAAGCATGATTAATAATATTCTAGTAAAGAAAAAAGTAGAAGCTCTAGGTACTAGCTCGTCATGTCACTCAATGAAAACAGAGCTGCAGATCAATTTATCAATTCCATATAATACTTGCCAGAGAAATGGCGAGATCTTTATATAGGCAATGTAAAACATTGACAATGGCAAGACTAAAGAATACCTCAATACATGGTAATAAGATTGTCAAAAAGCAATTATTGAAAATGATGATTGGATAATAATACTAGTATTCAGTACCAATTGCTACACGAATGATATTTGAATAATATAACAACATATTCACATGTACATAAAACAAACTTAAAACTCTTACAAAAGAGTTATGCATCTACAAAGCTGATGGAGTTGCATAAGCTTGTACTGAAAGAATAGGACATGCCGCATGAATCTGAAATGCATGAACATAAAATGGAGATTGCAAATAATGCTATACATAGGAAAGTAGAAATCATTGGGGTTCCATATTGGATTTAGAAATTCACAAAACCCCAGTGGGGATGGGATGGGGGATGTGCACAAATGCATACAATCAACCCTTAGGAGAGTGGGTGGTGGGTAAAGGACATTAAGGTGTGCAGTTGTGGGTGTCTGGTGATGGGAGGAGGGAGTGAAGATGCATTTGTGCACATCACCTATCCTCCCCACCGAAAAGATGGGTGAGGGAGGAACACCTTCACTATCTCACCCAACCTCCCAATCTGCATTTGTGTTTGCACACCTTCACACCTTCAAAAAGTAGGGGGTGGGAGGATGGTGTGCATTTGTGTTAGTGCACAAATGTGGAGCTTTATCTCTAGGGAGGGAGGGTGGGTGGTGGGGGAATGAAGGTGTGCATTTATGTTAATGCACAATTGTAGACCTTCATGTGTCCCAAATGCAGACCTTCATCCCCAAGGAGGGTGGGTGGTGTGTGTGTGAAGGTGTTCATCAAGTTTTGATGCACATACTCACTCCCCACCCTCTTGGGGTGTGAAGGTCTATAGTTGTGCATTAACACAAATGCATACAAATGCAGGCCTTCATCCCTAGGGAGGGTGGGTGGAGTGGAGGTGTGCATCGGCACAATTGTAGACCTTCACACCCCAAGAGGGTGGGGGTGAGGATGTGCATCAATACTTGATGAACACCTTCACTCCCCAACCACCCACCCTCGCACAAATGCAAGCCTTCACCCCACCCCATAAGAGGGTGCGTGATGGAGGAGTGAAGATGTCACGCACACCCCCCACCACCCACCCTCATGCAAATGTAAAACATCACATGATGATCGATGGTAGGGTGTGAAGGTGTGAAGGACGCAAATGAATTTGTGCATCTTTACTTATGGGAGGGTGGGTGGTGGAAGGGTGAAGTTGTGCATCAATACTTGATGCACACCTTCACACCCCCATCACCCACTCTCCCAAAAGATGAAGGTGTGCAGTTTTGTTTGTAAACAAATGCACATCTTCACCCTAGTGGGTTGTGGGTGGTGGGGGTGTGAAGGTGTGTGTGCAAACCTCTACCCCTCGAGAAGGTGGGTGGTGGGTGTACCTTTAAACCCCCATCACCTAACCTCTTAGGCGCAGAGTTATCAATACCAGAAAGGGAATTGGAACCGGTCGAGGCTCAAACCAATACCAAATTGGAACTAGACCAAATTCTTCCTGTGAAACAGTTTATGAACTAATCTACTACAATAGTACATAAAAATCGAAATTTAATAAAAATATATGTGTGCATATACATCAATGTAAAACGATATCATTAGACACTTAATATGTGAAGTTCATTTGTTTTAGGGTATGTGAGGGAGTGGGAAGTGTGTTTCTTTTGTTTTTCCCTTATTTTTCATTTTTTGCCCCTCACGAAACCATCAATGGTCTTGCCAAAGAAACTAGCTATGAACCACTTTAAACCACCTATGAACCAATTGAAACTAGTTGTGAATTGATCGAACTGGTATAACCAGCGGAAGCCATTTGATCCAGTCGATTTAGTGCTCCAATCTGATTCAAGCTCTAATTCATGAGTTGAAGGGTTCAGATCAATCGGTTATAATAACTATGCTCAAGGGTGACAGTGTGCATTTGTGAAGGGGGAATTTGTGTTTGTTGAAATTCACCCCTTGGGAAGGTGGGTGACGGGGGGTGAAGGCGTGCATTTTTGTTTGTGCAAAAAAGCAAACCTTCACCTTGACAGGTGACGGTGGAGGAAGCTATGCATTTGTGTCTGTGCACAAATGCACACCTTCACCCTAGCAGATTGGGGGGATGAAGGTGGGTTAGTGGGGAGGGCACAAATGGACAATTAGGTACAATGGTTGTTACAGGTTTGTTGTTTTCCCAGGTCCATTCAAACACCACCCAAAATTGCCCAAGTTGCTAATTAGGTGCCAAGAATCCTTTACCAAGGTTGTAGGACTCTAGTACCTTGACTAGAACCTTTTCTTTAGTACGTGGGCACCCATACAGAATCGGTGGTAACAACTAGCTCCAACTACAGGACACTTGCTTGATCTCGCAAAGGAGAGCTTGTGAGATCCCCAGAATCTCAATGTTACACTTGTTATCTTAACCATCGAAAAACAATAAATAAAATCTTCACAACAACAAGTAATTATGTTACAACTTAAGAAATCATGATCTTTTTTACAAGCTTATTCATCCTACCTACCCTACTCTAATCATGATAAAACCAACCAATCAAGTGAAATCGTATAGCCAATGAAGCCACATTAGCATTGTTAGTTTTTCTACTTGTTTAGCATAACAACATTAAACAATATAATCACTGAAAGAAAGACAAGCACAGCAACACAAAGAACACAATATTTCTCTCGGGGAAACCATAAGGGAGAAAACCCCGACAAAACTTCCTCAATATAGAATTCATAAGTACAAGATAAAACCCCAAGACAAAATCAGCTTCTCTCCTTCTCTTATGCGAGCTTCTCTCTCTCCTATGCGAACTTGAGTGAGTGAGATGAGTGTTACAAATGAACAACTCAATCTCCTATTTATACTTTACATTTGACTTGACCTTTTCACTAACTAGGTCGGCTTGACTCACCTAACTGAGTCGACCTGTACTCTTTACAATAAAATATTCTTTTCTAGATCTTTCCAGGCCGACCTAATCAGTTAGGGTTTACATTGACTCTTTCAATGACTCTTACATTATCAATTACATCAATGACGTCTCCCAAAGGAGGAATACAATAATATAATAGACAAATACATTTAGAATATCTTCCGCAGTTACATTTCTTTAAGACTCCCTCTTAACTAGGAAGGTATTCTGCGGGTAACATCAACAGCATCAACAGCTGTCCAACTAACTTGTGAATCTCTATATGTCGTAGGAAGTTTTTGAATCATCATATGTCTGGGGTATCACATCATATGTTGGAACATCATCATCAGCATCATCATCGTCTGCTGGAATATCAGCATCAGCATCATTATCGTCTGTTGGAATATCACCATCAACATCATCATTGTCTGCTGGAATGTCATTGTTATCACACAACTTGTAGTTGTCTCTAAAAGTTATCCTATCCAGGATGGTAGAGGTGTAGACAACTAAAGAGGCGACCCAAGAGATGCCACGGTTCCCAATGCAAGTTGGTGTCACATTAACCGAGGCACTTTTCACTTTAGATCTAACCTAAGCAAGACCAAGGGAGAGACCCTAGCTAACCTATGAAGGCTAGCGAACCCACTCAAGACCTCCTAGGGAAATGTGAAAGACAAAACATGAAGAGACCAAGAGGGGTAGATCTAGATCTAGAATGGATAAGTGGACCCAATGAGTTAGGGCTTGGTTGAAGAGGCTTATGAGATGACAAATTGTTCAACCAATAAAAGATAAGGCCACTTATAGGTTAAGAATAGTAGATTTGGATAGATCTAATGCCAAGTAAAATTACCCAAGTGGGGCCCACCCTTAAAATATGGAAAATGGTCAAAATGGGGCCCACAAGGTGAAAGTTAAGATGAATTGGCACTAGGGGGTATGCTATGATATGGATCTATGGATTAAATAAGAAAAAGCAATACCCACAAATGGGATCTAGCAAATGGCCACCTACCCAACAAGTGCGACCTCCTTTGGAGAGGCCCAATGCCTTAGATTGAGGGGTAAATGGAGTCGGATGTCCACCAAATGTTAGATCGGGAATGTTAAGATGATTATTAAGGTGGGTTTATTAAGCCCAAATGTTTGCTAGGTCTCCATAGATCTAAAAAATAAAAATAAACAAGGGTTTTGACTTTTAGGGTTTTGAGATCTAAAGATAATGGATAAGCTAAGGAAGTAAAATACGTACCTTTCAAGCATACCTGGATAATGAGATGGATGCCAATTATGACGAGGATTACTTCCCCACGGATCAAATGAAGAATTTGTAGTTTCTCTTGCTAGTGCGACTTTCCCAAGTCCACATGTGCGCCCCTCTCTTCCTGCAAAACCAAGGAGACAAAGCTCAATTAGCCAACAAAACGAGGGTAGATACAAGCTAGAAGAAAAAGATAGAGAATGATTGATACAAAGACAAAATCACTCCCTGTTTGATCCCAAAATTTGACAGAAGATAGCAGGGCAAGCCTCCCCACCAATGCGCACTCCTCCCAAATGGTCTTCTTCACTAGTAAATCAAAATTGTGGAAAAAGATACAAGATAGCTACAAAATATCCTTCAATGCAATGGAAGAAGCATTTACAATCAGCATAATCAAACACCCAAATCAAGATCCAAATATGTGCTCAAAAACATATTTCTTCTATTCCGGTAGCCAAGGGCAAAAAATATCTAGATGCCTTTACAATAGGGGCGTCTCTTCCTTAAATAGGATGAGGGAGATCAACACCCTAAACCACTTATGAAATGAGTGGTAGAGATCAAAAGATAGAATAATACAATCAACGACTAAGATGACTTGGTACAATATAACATGGATCACTCACACGAGGGGGGTGCACACTAGTCTAAAGATGCCCTAGGGGGGTGCGCACTAGTCTAAAGATGCCCTAGGGGGGTGTGCACCACATAAAAGTGACAATAATACAAGTGTGCCATAAAAGATGACAAGGAAAAGTGACTAGGAGCACATGGTGGGGCTAGGAGGCATCACTTTCCTTCACTAGCATCACCCCATGGCACAATTATATAACATATGACTCAATGACATGTCCAAGTGTTCAAATGATCAAATCCTGGCCCCCTCAACTTAGAGAAGAATGCATCAAAACACATCTGGAAAGTGATCTGGAAGGAGTGGGATACACCATAGATGGCCTCATAGCATACCTCATGCCAAAACCTTGCCTCAATTGCCCAAATTGAATTCCTAAATGACCTTTTTATTCCATTTTTAATCCACCTGAAAAACCACCAAACTGCCTGAAAACAACTGTCTACTGCTCGAGCACAAAATCTAACTATGCCATCATGTCCGGAAGGGGGGTAATATGGTAATAACAAGTGGCTGGACCACCCCCTTCCTATGTAGCGCCCTAGGCAACGACTTGCCTCCAATGCATCACCATGGTCAAACTGGCCAACAAGTGAAAAACTACTAATATCATCTTTGGAAGTGCCTGGAACTGAAAATTAAGTGTCTCAATGGATTCAAAAGACCCAAATCAACTAGAGATGAGTACTCATACACCTCATGGTAACCTGTAAGATCATCTAGAGCATCCACCATACCTGGAAAAATAAAAATATGATGATCTGGAAATAATAATAATCAATAAAAACTGCATCAATCATCATCTGAAACCTGTGCCCGTCATATGGAGTCATCAAAAGGTATGAAAGGGACCACAGATCAACATCATATAATATAAATGGTCCACCTCATCACGGATCCCAAGGTTGACCTTGGTCAAACTAGGTTTGACCGATCAAACTGATCAAAATATGACCCAAGCTAAAAGAAGCCTACTGCTGCAAGTGCAAATGGCTAAGACATGCTCTTTAAATCATTTCCATAGCAAGACTTTGAAACATTAAGCATCATTTCACTGGCAGTTACTAGATAATAATAGGTTGTTAGTAATTTACTTTCAAGAAGAACCTCAAGAATATACTCATTTGTAAACATGATCAAATTGCTAGCAAAGGGTGAAGGCTAAGGATGCAAGGCTGGGCAAAGGGGATGACTTGAATGACTTGACACTGTGATACTTTGGATAAGGGAAAAGGTATTACACATTAAAGCATATGTCGGATAAAGAAAATACAAGGAATGGCAGTGTCTCACAAATGGGTAAGTTGTTTAGAGAAGTGCTTATTCAACCTTGGCAAAATGTCTACTACTAGAACCGTCGTGAAATAGGTGCCTGGCTAACCGTCACTTGAGGTTCTAGGGGACACTTAGAATTAGCTATCCCTTGCTCCATCTCACATCATAACCCCTAGGCTCAATGAGGAATATTTCATTTAAGGTTAGCAGTCTTTAGATTTGGCATATACTTAACCACTGCTTTATTTGGACCTTTCATTTCATTTCATATCATTTCCTTGGCCACCAATCTTTAGATTTAGCATACATTTATCCATTGATTTTTAGGCCTTTAGGACCCCTCTGGGATTTTGCATGTGCTTAGAAGCACAACTAATCGCAGCTTTCATCCGGGGTGCATTTACATTTCATTGCATTTCATTTCACAACCCTTTTCATTAGGCTTTACAAAAGATATATATCAATAGTTTCCAAAGGTAGTACAATTTGCTTCAGGTTTTAGCCAACACAACTCACCAAAGGTAAGTTTTGTTGCCAACTCAGAGCCGAGACACAAATTTAACATGGATGTTATCCAACACAGAGGCAAGAACGGGGAGGTCCTCCATATCACAAGTAAAGGTGTAAGTCAGGGTAGAGGTCAATAATAGGGAAACACAAATGGATGGATGGAGACAAGTGAAAACAGTGCCTTAGCTAGCAAGTCAAAAAGACGAGAGTGATCATGTCCACATTCCTAAGAAGGTAAAAACCAACGAATATAAAACAAGAGTTTCCAAATATCAGTAATACAATAATTCATATAATCGATTGTAACCAATTTCATTTTAACATACATATATATTGCTAAATCATAATTACTATATGCCAAGTCAAGCTATCAAAATGACCTAAACAACAAGATAATAATACCTGTTATCACATTTATAGCAGTCGGGGCTACCATATCTTCAGATCAGATTCTAGTCCTTTTTTCAGCCAGTCCTTTACATTGAGATGCTTGAGATCAGCATCAGATGAGGATTCATTTCAGGATCACTTATGATTTTAGAGCAGCCCATGAGCAGTTTATTCATCCTTATAAAATGATTGAGTCTCAGGAAACTCAGATTTGATGACCGATGTAGCCATTTTTGCCATACAGAGCAGTGTGCAATGCCCAAATATGCGGCAGCAGGTTTCCAGTTGAAAGATGATGTTTCATGTGGTTGGTATAGGTATATGATCCAGGAGGTATATGGATGTGTATTGGTTTGTATTGCTCCTTTGGTGATTTTGGTAGCTTGATTTAGCATTTAATAGTCATGATCTGGCGGTATGTTTATCTATTATGGACATGGTTGTTAAAGTATATCTATATGGTCTAGTTTGCTCAGAATTATGAAGTTCTTGTTTATAACCATTGGTTTCACCCTCCTTAGGAGAATGGAGGTGATCATTCCCACTATTATATGGCTTGCTAGTGTTGGCACCACTTCTCACTTTCCTCATCCATTCGTCACCATCTAGTTTCATTTTACCTTGACTTACACCTTCGCCTATGATATGGAGGACTCCCCCACTCTAGCCTCTTTGTTGGATAGCATCCATGTTTAGTTGTGTCTCAGCTCTGAGTTGTGTAAGTTGTGTTGGCTAAAACCTGAAGCAGATAGGACTACCATCATTACATGTATATGGAAATTATTGTATATCTATTGTGAAAGCCCATTGAAATGAAACGTTTCTAGACACAATGAAAGAAGGGCTATGAAATGAATGAAATGTAAAATCCCCAATGAAGGGACATGAAAGGCCTAATAAGAGCAATGGTTAAATGTATGTCAAATCTAAAGATTGTTGTCCAGTGAAATTAAATGAAATAAAAGGCCCAAAGAAAGCAGTGGTTAAACATATGCTATACCCAATGACTGTTGGCCTTAGAATGTAATGATTAATTCCTCACGGAGCCTACGGGTTGTGATGTGAGATGGGTAAGAGACAGCTAATTCTAAGTGTCCCCTAGAGTCTCGAATTACGGTTTGTCAGGCACCTAGTCATGGTGGCTCTAGAAAAGATCCTCACAGAGCTGAGTCAGCTTGGATGTGAGTTGTAGACTTCTGCCAAGGTTTAATAAGCACTTCCCAAACAACTTATCCCATTTGTGAGACACTGCCATCCCCTGTGTTATCTTTATCCAACATATGTTTGAGTGTGTATTCCCTTTCCTACATCCAAAGTATCATCATGTTAAGTCATTACAATCATCCCAAGCCTTGCTTCTCATCCATCCACCTTCACCCATTACTAGCAAATTGGTCACAGCCATGAAGTGAGTGTATTCTTGAGGTTTTGTACTGAGCTATTATTATTATTTATAAATTTATGTTGAATATCTATTGTGTTTAAACCGCCAGTGAAATGCTACTTTATGATTAAAGTCTTGCTATTTGAATGACTAATGGAGCATGTCTTATCCTATTAAACTTGCATCATTTTGATGCTTTAGCCTGGGTCATATTTTGGTCAACTTTGACCTGGTCAAACCTAGTTTGACCAAGTCAACCATAGGACATGAGATGAGTTAGACAATTGATGCTATAGATAGATTATATATGGTCTTTCATTGCCCGTCAGGTGGTTCCATGCAGTAGTTACAGGTTTCAGATGGTGATTTGTGATATTTTTATGATTTTGATCATTTACAAATTATTATTTTTTATCTGTCCGAGCATGGTTATGGATATAGATGATGATATAGTTATCCACATGATGTATTGGTACTCATTCCTAGTGCATTTGGATCTTCTGAGTCCATTGGGATACTCAGTTTGCAGTTTCGGGCATTTTCAGTAGAGATAGTTTTCAGATCACTTCAGTGCAGATTTGCCATTAAAAATGGCCTGGCAGAGCAGTTTGACTTTCTGTTTAGTTCACCTAGGGCGCTACAGAGGGAGTATGGGGTCCAGCCACTTGTTTTTACTATATTGCCATACTACTAGACATTTTGGTGTAGTCAGATTTAACCCCGGATGACTAGGCAATGAGCTATAGGCATTTTTATCCTTTTCAGGTGATTTACAAAGGAATAAAAAATGGTAAAATGGCTACAGAGGAATTCGATTTGGGCTACTGAGGCAAGGAAATGGCATGAGGTTGATTTTGATGATGTGTGTGATGCTTCCCACACCTTCCAAAGCAGGTTACAGTGTCCAGTGGGGCCCACACACTCCAAGCTTATTTTCATGATTTTATGGTGTCTCTGAGGGGGCACGATTTGGCCTTGTGGTCACAGTATTGTACCTTGATGATATTATATTATGTTATTGTGCCATGGGGACACACTAGGAGGAATAGTTCACCTCCTAGACCCACCATGAGCTTATGTTGTGACTTAAGTCACTTTTATGTGGTACGTCCCCCCTAGGGCGATTTAGCTAGTGCGCCCTCTTCTATTTTTGAGTTGATCCATGTACTTTATGTTGAGCTCATCTCAACCGTTGATTATAACTTATGTATCTTTTAATATCAACCACTCATTAAAAAGGTGGTTAGCGTTTTGGTCTGTCCCATTGCTATTTATACGAGAGACCCCCCTCATTGTAAAAGGGGGCTTTTGGCTCATGGCTTCTGGAATAAAATACATTTTTGCAAAACTCTTGTGATCTGGTTCTAGGTGTTGGATATGTCAATTGAAACTGTTCTTCCATTGCATTGAGGATCTTGGTCATTATTTTGCACATCTATCTTTCCACGTTTACTTGTAGGTAAAGAAGAAGACTTGGAGGAGGGGCGCACTGGCTGAGGAGACTCTCCTTGTCTCTCTCTTTTCTCTTCGTCTGGTTCAGGGAGTATCATTGTCTTCGTACTTTTTATTCTCTGTTATCATTATCGTCATTTGCATTTACTTTCATTCTTGCTTGCTGATTGAATTTGTTTCCTTGGCTTGGCAGGAAGAGAAGGGCACGGTTATCACATATATAGTAGCCGGGCTACCATACATTATTTTTCTAATTCCAGTACACTTTTCAGCCAGTTCCCTTACATTGAGATGCCGAGATGAACATCTATTATGGATCATGATATTATTATGGATAGTAGTTTTGTTCCCCATGCCATGACTGAGTTTCAGGACACTTAGAGAGATGACCGATGTAGCCATTTAGCCATTTATACATAGTAGTCAGTATTGCACAGAGTTTCAGCAGTAGTTTCAGAGGACAAATGATGGTTCATATATTGTGCATTCAGGTATATGACTTAGCAGGTATATTCTTGTGTTATGGTTATATTGCTTTTATATTCATTCTTGTAGCATGTCTTAGCATTTAGTAGCATGATTTGGCGATCATATAGATATTTGGACCTTGTTGTACTTTTATATATATATTATATTGTCCCCACTCAGACTTAGAAGTTCACTACTTATACTCGTTGGTTTTACCCTCTCTAGGGAGAATAGAGGTGATCATTCCCACCATACTTTGGCTTGCTAGTGTTGGTCTCATTATTCACTGTCTTCATTCATCCGTTACCTTCCAATTTGTTCATTACCCTGACTTACTACTTGACTAGTGGCATGGAGGACCTTCCCCCATTTTAGCCTCTGTGTTGGATAAGCTTCCCTATTTATTTGTGTCTTGGCTCTGAGTTGGTGACAAAACTTACCTTTGGTGAGTTGGATTGTAGTCCTAAATCATTCTGGTCGGTTGTCCCGATGTTTGGCACTGGTACGAAGTCCCCCTAGTCACTTAAGATGTGTTGGCTAAAACTGAAAGCTCGTGTACTTCTTATGGAAAATTATGTGAATTCGCCCAGGAAACTGTAAACTCTAGAATGTGTTTATCAACACACGTGAGTAAAGGGCAAGAGCAATGAAAAGCTAAAATACTCCTTGAAGAGTATAAGAAAGGTCCAAAAAAGCAATGGTTCTTAAACTCTATATCTAAACGATTGCTGACCTTATATGTATGTATACAAACATGCCCTGGATGCAAGCAGCAATTAGTTGTGTTATTCAGCACACCTGAGATCCGAAGGGTTAAGTAGGCCAAAAAGGCCATGAAATGAAATCAATGGATCCTAATGAAATTGGATCATCTTTTATAAAAGTAGACATGGTGCCTAAGTTGAATAAGCACTCTTTGAACAACTTACCCATCTGTGAGACACTGCCATCCCCCGTGTTATTTGCTTGTCCAGCATATGTTAGAGTGTGTATTCCCTTTCCATTTCCAAAGTGTCACAATGTCAAATCAGTAGTCATCCCTTAGCCTAGCCTTTTAATTTTTAGCCCTCACCCTTCACTAGCAAATTGATCACAACTATGAAGTCAGTATGGTCTTGAAAGTCTAGTCTGAGTAATAATAATAATAAATGACTTTGTATATTTGGTTTTAGACCGCCAGTAGTGATTACTTGTCATAATTGTTACTTGAATGAATTGTAGAGCATGCATTAACCTTTGGCACTTGTAGCAGTTTGATGATAGCCTGAGTTATATTTTGGGTCATGTTGACTTGGTCAAACCCAGTTTGACCAAAAGTCAACCAGAGGACATGAGGTGGCAAACCTCAAATGATGCAGAGATATGATATGTGGTCTGGTACAGGTCACCAGTTGGTTCTATGCAGTGGTTTCAAGCTTATGATAATGATTTGTGCTTTTCAGCACTTTTACAGGTTATTATTATTTGGTCTATCGAATCTGATGGATATTTATTTTTTATCATGCAGAGATCTATATGGTGTATGAGTACACATCTTGGATCAATTTGGGCTCTCTAAGTCCAATGAGATAGTCTGTTTTCCGTTCCAGGCAGTTACAGTGATTTTTGGCCTCAGTTGGCTATCCTAGTGCAGTTTTGGCCTATCAGAGAACCTGTCAGAGCAGTGATGAGATTTGATGGGTTCACCTAGGGCGTTGTGCATGGAGAGGGTGGTCCAGCCACTTCTTATTACCATATTACCCCCCTCCCAAACAGCTTGGTGGCCTCACCTTGACAGCGCAGGCACTCCAGGAGGCAATTTGGGCAGTTTCAAACTTCCCAAGGCAGATCAGAAATGGTAAAAATGGCTACTGAGGGATTCGATTTGGGCTACTGAGGCAAGGTATTGGCATGGGATGATGTTTGATGATGAGAGTGATCTCTTCCACACCTTCTCCAGCAGTTTCAGCCTTCAATGGGGCCTACACTCTTCACTCCGGCATTTTATATGGTTTTCTGGAGCCTCCTAAGGCTCACGACTTTCCCAAAGGAGCATGATTTGGTGCTTAGAGCATTATTTTATTGATATTGTGCCATGGGGATAGACCAAGGGTGTTAGAAATTACCCCTTGGACCCACCATGAGCTAGATCTTATATTTTAACATTGAGATATGGTGGGACCCCCTCTCCTAGGGCAATTTGGTCCATTGATATGTTATATTGTTATATTGATCCATGTACTTTATTGTTGAGCTCATCTCGACCATTGATTAGATCACTTTGATCTTTTAATATTAGCCATCCATTTAAAAGGTGGTTAGGGTTTTGGTGTCTCTCCATCCTATTTAAAGGAGAGAGCTCCTTGTAAAGGGACTTTTGGCTATGGATTATTGGAATAGAAAAATACTATTGCATCTACTTGTCTTGTGGTGGTGAATGCTTTTGGAGTTCGACTGTTTGTTCTTCCTTTGCACTGGGTTATTGGAGATTATCTTGCTATCTTTTTGTGCATGTACTTTTCATCTACAGGTGGAGGCTGAATTGGTTCAAGGAGGACGCATTGGTAGGGGAAGACTCTCCCAGCCTCTTCTTTGGGTTTCTTCGTCAGTAACAGGGAGTATTATTGTCTTAGTACCTTCTACTTCATGTTATCATCTGCTTATGCTTGTACTTCCTCCATGCTTGATCATTCTGATTGAATCGATTTCCTTGGTTTGACAGGTAGAGGAGGGCATACGTGTGGACTAGGGCATGACTTCAAAGCAAGAAAAATCAAAGATCTCCCATTTGATCTCTGCGGGAACATTCCTCTTACAACATGGCAACCTCATCCATCACACGGGTATGATCTCAAGGTAAATTTCTCATTCCATGATCTATCCATTTGTCTAAGTCATTAAGACCCTCATTGCTTAAAACCCTCATTTTACATTTTTTCATATCTACTTGGATCTAGTAGGCTTTTGGGTAAGATATTGAAAACCCACCTCTATAGCATCCACGGCAATTCGGATCTATAGTTTGGTGTGGATTGGCTTCCATTTGACCCCTTTCCCAAGGCACGTTAGCCTCTCCAAGTGAGGTCGCACTCCTTGGTTGGGTGAGTTTACTAGGTTCCAAGATCTGGGTAGGTGAGATCCCACTTGATTTGAACTCCTCTCACTTGATAACCTACACCTAGTGCTTCACCTTGTTTATTTTCACCTTGTGGGCCCTGTTATCACATATATAGTAGCCGGGCTACCATACATTATTTTTCTCATTCCAGTACACTATTCAGCCAGTTCCCTTACATTTGAGATGCCGAGATGAGCATCTATATTGGATCACTATCAGATTGTGGACAACAGTTGCATTCCCCATGCCATGACTGAGTTTCAGGACACTCAGAGAGATGACCGATGTAGCCATTATACCATTGGTACAGAGCAGTCAGTAGTGCCCAGAGTTACAGCAGCAGTTTCAGAGGACAGATGATGGTACAGGTTGATGTGCATTCAGGTATATGACTCAGCAGGTATATTACGGTGTTATGGTTAGATTGCTTTTATACTTATTCTTATAGCATGTCATAGCACTTAGTGTCATGATCTGGCGATCATATAGATACATGGACCTGGTTGACCTATTATATATATATATTACTGTCCCTGCTCAGACTTAGAAGTTCACTATTCATACGCATTGGTATTTACCCTCCTTAGGGAGAATAGAGGTGATCATTCAACCATACCTTGGCTTGCTAGTGTTGGCTTCATCTTTTCATTGTCTTCATCCATCCATGGCCTACCTTTTAGATTATCACCCTGACTTACTACTTGACTAGTGGCATGGAGGACCTTTCCCCACTGTAGCCTCTGTATTGGATGAGCTTCCCTGTTTATTGTGTCTCGGCTCTGAGTTGGTGACAAAACTTACCTATGGTGAGTTGGAGTTCCTTGTGAATTCCCCCTAGTCATTAAAGTTGTGTTGGCTAAACCTGAAACTTTTAGTGCTGCCATGAATACAAAATCTGAAAAATAAAATGCTATATCTTGTATGTGAAAGAAATGCCAATTGAAAATGGCCATGAAAAATAAAATGTTATATCTTTTGGAAAAATAAATACCTAGGTAAACAAGTTGTCCATGACACACCTAGAAGTGCTCAGGTAAACAAGTGCCTTAAAAACACACCTGCAGCAGAAAGCCTAAAAATAAATGTAAATCTATGCAATGTGTTTGTAAACACACATAGATCAAGGCTATGGAAACCTCAGGCCCAAAAAGCAATGGAACTTAAATGTTATATCTAAACAATTGCTGGCCTTGTTTGTATTATGGATTGTGCGCATCTGTGAAGGTGAATAAACCCTCTTTAAACAACTCATCCATTTGTGAGACACCGCCATTCCCTGTGTTATTGCTCATCCAGTATATACTATGGTGTGTATTCCCTTTCCCTTGCCAAAGTGTCACAAAGTCAAGTCAGTCAAGTCATCCCTTAGCCTAGCCAGTTATTGCAGCCTTCACCCTTCACTAGCAAATTGATCACAACTATGAACTGAGTATGGTCCTGAAAGTCTAGTCTGAGTAATAATAATAATCAACAACACTATATATTTGGATTTAGATCGCCAGTCATGATTACTTTGTGTTATATTGGCTATTTGAATAAATTGTAAAGCATGTATTAACCTTGACACCTTGCAGCAGCTATGGATGATAGTCTGAGTTGTATTTGGTCTTGGTTAGACCTAGTTTGACCATGGAGGACCATGGGACATGAGATGTTGGACCTTATGATGATATGGATAGATGATATATGGTCTATGTACACATACAGGATGATTCTATGCAGCAGTTACAGGGTTATGATGATGATTCTTGGGATACAGCAGTGTTTGGTCATTTACAGATCATTATTATTGGCCTTGTTCCGGTACATTGGATATTTATTTTGATCATGCAAAGATTCATATGGTGTATGAGTACACATCTTGGATGGATTTGGACCTTCTGAGTCCAATGGGACAGTTTGTTTTCAGTTCCGGGCACTTACAGTGATGATTTAGCCTCAGTGGGCTGTCCTAGTGCAGTTTTGGTCTGTTGGAGCCCCTGTCGGAGCAGAGATGACTTTTATCCGGTTGACCTAGGGCGCTGATGATGGAGGGGGTGGTCCAGCCACTTGTTTTTACCATATTACCCCCCTCCCGGACACATTGGTGCCCTCACCTTGACAGCGCCATCACTCCAGGAGGCTGTTTGGGCAGTTTCACGCTTCCCGAGGCATTTCAGGATTGGTAGAAATGGCTATTGAGGAAATCGATTTGGGCTACTGAGGCAAAGTTATGGCATGGGATGATCAGTGATGATAGATCGGGACCTTCCACACCTCCTACAGCAGTTTCAGCTTCATCGGGGCCCGCATCCATCACTTATGGCACTTTCTGTGGATTTTTGAGGTCTTTTGAGGACCACGACTTCACCTTGGAGGCACGATTTGGTACATTCATGATTATTTATTGGTTGTTATGCCATGGGATTGACCAAGGAGGGATAAAATTACCCCTTGGACCCACCATGAGCCTCTTATGATATTTTGTCATCATGATTTGGTGGGATTCCCCTCTCCTAGGGTGACTTTGTCCACTTATGTTATATTTTATGTGTGATCCATGTATTATGTTGTTGAGCTCATCTCAACCATTGATTACACATTTGTATCTTTTAATCTTAGCCACTCATTCAAAAAGTGGTTAGGGTTTTGGTGCCTCTCCTTCCTATTTAAAGGAGAGAGCCTCTCATTGTAAAGGGACTTTTGGCTCTGGATTATTGGAATAGAAAATTATTATTGCATCTATCTCCAATTTTGTGGTGAATGTTTTTGGTGTTCGTTCGTTGGTTCTTCCTTTGCACTGAGTTATTGGAGATCTTGTTTGCCATATCTATTGTACCACGATTTTGCATCTACAGGTGGAGGCCGATTTGCTTGGAGGAGGAGGTATTGGTAGGGGAAGACTCTCCCTACTTCTTCTTTGGAGCTCTTCGTTGGTAACAGGGAGTATTACTGTCCCAGGACCTTCTATTTCATGTTACTATTTGCATTTCTCTTGTATTTCTTCCATACTTGCTCTTACTGATTGAATCTTTATTCCTTGGTTTGACAGGTAGAGGAAGGCGCACTTGTGGACTTGGGCATCAAATTGGCAAGCAAATCAACAATCTCTCATTTGATCTCTGCGGGAATCTTCCTCGACATCAAAGCATCTCATCCACATCATTCAGGTATGATCTCAAGGTAAGTTCTATCTCCATGATCTATCCAATTGTAACACTTAAAACCCTAATTAATTAAAACCCTAATTTTGCATTTTCTTAGATCTACTGAGATCTAGTGGGTTGTTGGGCATGATACTGAAAACCCACCTCTATAGCATCCACGGCATCCCGGATCTATAGTTTGGTGAGGATTGGCTTCCGTTTGACCCCTCTCCCAAGCCAACTTAGCTTCTCCCAAGGAAGGCGCACTTCACCATTTGAGCAAGTTGACCTAGATCCAGTACATGGGTGTTTGAGATTCCACTTGATTTGACATCTACACATCAAATAACATACACCCAGGTTGTCACTTTTCTGAAATTGACCTTGTGGGCCCCATTCCACATTTTAAGGGATTTAATCCCCATTTTGGACCACTTGGAACACTTAAACTCAGATCTACTAAGATCTAACCGGTGGATTGCCACGAAATTATAGATCCATACTCCTACCTGACCGATCTACTAGGATCTAAAGTTTGGATGCCATCCGACATGATTTGACCCACCTAAACCCCAATTGAAGCCTCCTTGGGTAAAGTCGCACCACCTTGGAGAAGTGAGTTCACTCACTTCTAGGAACTGGGTACTTGAGATTATTGCAGATCTGAAACCGGAATAATTCAAAACCTAGATCTAGACTGTCACTTTGTCAAATCTTGCCTTGGGGACTGCATTCCTTGTTTTTAGGGATTGTGGTCCACTTGGGTTAAACCTAGATCTAGACACATTTAACCATCAAGACCTATATACTCCACTTATCTCATGTTGTAGGAGTCCTAACCATAAGTCAACCCCACTTTGACTCCACTTCCCAATTCCCAAGGCACTGGTTTCTCTACAAGGTAATTCAACTTTCCTAGATTGTTGGATTGACTTGTGGTTTGACTTAGGCATGGTAAACTATACCTTTGAAGACATCATGAACCATGGTCAAGCTTGTCTCATGTACTAGTTAGCCCCAATATAACCCTTTAACTATCCTGCATTGGACACGGTTCCCAAGGCAGTGGATCTTTTGACATTGAACTAGTACACTAGCCCTAGATCTCACTACAAACATTATAAGTCACTCTTACATTCAACCATGAACCAAAGCTATACCTATTGAACCCCTCACTTGGCTTGTGACTTCATCCTTAGGTCTAGGATAAACCATACACCTAACTTCACTTAGAAATACCCTGATTTGGTGTCTTGGTTTTGATCTCTCCTATCGGGAGTAGATCGGGTCTCCCCCTTTGTTGTCTGGGCTAGATAACATAAAGCGAAGGTTGCCTCGACTGGCGTGACAACCATACATATTGGAGGTCGAGGTGATCGTGGTTACACCTTTCGAGTTGCCCTTCCCTATTGCCATCCATGACTGGATCCATCCATAGGGGTAACTACAACTTAGGTGATAACAATTTTGGCGCCGCTGCCGGGGAGGCAATAGCTTACCTCGGTTCGACATACTTTTCTTAAAGCCCTCCCATTCTCTTTGCCCAACATTTTGGTATTGAAAGCATAGGGCTTACCTTGGACAAGCTAGTAGTCATTATTCACTATCTCCTGCATATACAACGACACATATCTTGGTAGAAGAGTTTAAATCTACCTGGCGACTCCCAATCATGACTCCGCTGAGGAGCGAGCTCATTTACATCCCTATAACACTATAATTTAGACAGATCTTATCATTATCTAGAATCCATGGGGTGCATCATTTTGTTTTCAGGTTCTTGAATTTAAAAATAAATATAAAAATATAAAAAATTATTATGGCTGCTTCTGAGCGACCTAGAACTTTCGGTCGTTTAAAAGTTTTTGACTTTTCAAAAATTGTTGGGTATCCTCATCATATTCCTCATCAAGCATGTGCAAGGTTGCCTATTTTCGATGGAAGTTATGAAATCTCTGCTAGAAGGCACCTTGAACTTTTTAGGGAAATTATTAAAGAGTTATCCATAACCCATGAGGATGTGTGTATGAGACTATTGGCTTCATCTTTCAAAGAAAGAGCTGGTCTCTGGCTTTCGAATTTGAAACCCAATAGCATTTCTGGTTATGACATGTTTGAAAATAAATTCCTAGAAGAATGGGGAAGTGAATTTGATGATATGTATCTTTCAAATCAAATCCAAGATCAAAACCTTCCCCTTTCCGATCTTATTGTGGAATCATTTAACAATCAAATATCAAGTGATTTGTCAACATCCGGAGATGACCTTTCCTGCCCAATTTCTTCTGATAATAAGTCTTCTACTTTTGAGTCAATCGAAAGTCAAATCTTTAATCATTGTACAAACCATAAATTTTCAAATTGCTTTTTAGGTAGCCCTAGTCCTGATCCTAAGGGAATTTCTGAGGATGAGCTTTTAGTTAACAGGTCCATTGAAGTTCCTCCCTCAGAGAAACTCATTAGTCATTTTGTCTTTAATGATCATTCAATTCCTTATGAACTTACTGAAGAAGAAGAAAGTAGGGACATAGATCAAGATCCTCTAGTGGTGATTTCAGGTGATCATTGTGCAAATAATCAGGATATGTTAAATGAAATTATTAATTTCACCCCTTATCAATTAAATGAAAATGATCACTTTTCCTCTTATAATTTTAATGATGAATTAATAAAAGATCAATATCAAGATGAGGAAGAGTTAATAAATCATACTAGGTGTTCTAATCTTTGTTGCACTTCTTACAATGAATCTTTAAACTTTCCTTTTTTTCATCTTTAATCAAGATAATTTAGAGTTATATAGTTATGGTCAATCTTGTCTTCAGGTTGTAAATATTAAATTTGATCAAAAGTTTGAAGTTATTCCTAGAATAAAGAATGTTTTTCAAAATCCAAGGTCAAACTTGTCTATCCATTTGGGAGAAATTTCATATTTGCAATCCACCCTCCTTTCCCAATTCTTTCAATTGTCTTTGGGTTGGTGCTCTAGTCAATCTTTTGCCTTGGAAATTTTTAATAGGAAGTATAAGCATGATTACATGTTTGGAGAAAAAGCACTTCATGTCCCTTTTCAGTCACTTTGGAACCATAATGTATGTTGTCAAGTTATCAATCATTCTTGGTGGCTAGAAAAGGTGTTTAAAGATCAATTCCATCTTTTCTCCATTTTTGAGCATCAAGTGGGTCTGGCTTTGATTTTTCGTCTTTTAAGCTTTAATTTATCCCCACTTGAATTTTTGATCATCAGTCCCAAGGAGAATCAAATTGAGTATGTGAGAGAAGTAAATGAAAAATTTAATTTGTGTGAAAATGAATCGAATCACATGTCTTATGTCCTTCCTCTATCCATCTCTGAGTTTAACTTGCATAAATTTTATGATCCTATCAGTTCTTTGATGGAGGATGTTTGCATTAGTCAGTCTTCTCCTTGGCATAATTTCATATTGCATCATTCAAACCATTCTTCAATTTATGAACAAATCAAGAAGACTGTGCCCTTAAATTTGTTGATCTTTAGCCCAATCTTGACTTGTTCTATTATCAAAAATCAAATAAGAATCATTAACCTATTTGATGAATGGTTGCACTGGATTTATGATTTTACCTAACATTTGTGGTGACTGGTTAGATTAGGGTAGGTAGGAAACCAAATAAGCCTACTTAGGCAGTAGTTAGTCTTTTTAGCCATTGAGTCTGGCACCTTCTTAGTCTCTAAGCTCCTTTGTAAGCTCCTAGTTTAACTGAGTACCTGTCACTTTTTCTTTTCCTGCACAATAAATTTCAAATTTTGCAAATTATGTTAGTAGTTTAATTTACTTTTTGCATTTATACTTTATGCATTTATATTTCTGACATAGAGTAGATTTTATTTCAGTTGATTTTATATTCTTCCCACACATGCGGCATGAGGTATTTTCTTTAGATGTTTGTGAATGCAGAAAATAGGTTGCAAGAATAAAGCTGGAAATAAAATGGTAGAGTGCTGGATCGTGGATTCGAGTAGCAGAGTTCGAGGACCAGAGATTCTGAGGTTCTCAAGCGCTCACTTCAGCCGAGCACTTGTCCCAGCCGGAGCCAGATGTTATCACATATATAGTAGCCGGGCTACCATACATTATTTTTCTCATTCCAGTACACTATTCAGCCAGTTCCCTTACATTTGAGATGCCGAGATGAGCATCTATATTGGATCACTATCAGATTGTGGACAACAGTTGCATTCCCCATGCCATGACTGAGTTTCAGGACACTCAGAGAGATGACCGATGTAGCCATTATACCATTGGTACAGAGCAGTCAGTAGTGCCCAGAGTTACAGCAGCAGTTTCAGAGGACAGATGATGGTACAGGTTGATGTGCATTCAGGTATATGACTCAGCAGGTATATTACGGTGTTATGGTTAGATTGCTTTTATACTTATTCTTATAGCATGTCATAGCACTTAGTGTCATGATCTGGCGATCATATAGATACATGGACCTGGTTGACCTATTATATATATATATTACTGTCCATGCTCAGACTTAGAAGTTCACTATTCATACGCATTGGTATTTACCCTCCTTAGGGAGAATAGAGGTGATCATTCAACCATACCTTGGCTTGCTAGTGTTGGCTTCATCTTTTCATTGTCTTCATCCATCCATGGCCTACCTTTTAGATTATCACCCTGACTTACTAATTGACTAGTGGCATGGAGGACCTTTCCCCACTGTAGCCTCTGTATTGGATGAGCTTCCCTGTTTATTGTGTCTCGGCTCTGAGTTGGTGACAAAACTTACCTATGGTGAGTTGGAGTTCCTTGTGAATTCCCCCTAGTCATTAAAGTTGTGTTGGCTAAACCTGAAACTTTTAGTGCTGCCATGAATACAAAATCTGAAAAATAAAATGCTATATCTTGTATGTGAAAGAAATGCCAATTGAAAATGGCCATGAAAAATAAAATGTTATATCTTTTGGAAAAATAAATACCTAGGTAAACAAGTTGTCCATGACACACCTAGAAGTGCTCAGGTAAACAAGTGCCTTAAAAACACACCTGCAGCAGAAAGCCTAAAAATAAATGTAAATCTATGCAATGTGTTTGTAAACACACATAGATCAAGGCTATGGAAACCTCAGGCCCAAAAAGCAATGGAACTTAAATGTTATATCTAAACAATTGCTGGCCTTGTTTGTGTTATGGATTGTGCGCATCTGTGAAGGTGAATAAACCAGTGTTATCTCACTCGCTGAAGACTCGTCGAGTCTGGCCGAGTGAGCTCCGAAACGAGTACTCGGCTCATACTCGCCCTCCGTACTCGGGACTCGTACGGACTCGCCATTAACTCGTCACTCGTGGGAACTCGCCGGAAACTCGCGAGTCTGTGTCACCAGCGCAGTCTCTTTTCAGCTGGTTGATTTTGACCCTAAGTCACAAGATTTGTTGCATCTCAAGGTTGAGATTCGAATTCAGTTGAATTTGAAGGCTGGGTCGTTCAAATTCGTCCATTTTTAACATAAAATTCGGTACCCAGGATTGTTGTGCTTCATTGTTCATCATTTGCCATATCTCTTATCCGAGTCTTACTGTGGCTGACAGTGGATTTACTGTGGCTGACAATGGATAATGGTCTAGAATCTAGATTCTATTCCTTGTGAGTCGCGATGACAAAACGATTATTATTCTCTCATGATTCGTGACAAGGAATGGTTATCGACGGCATGGAAGATTGTGTTCGACGGCAAACAGGTATTATTTTTGAATTGCCACAGGGAATGATGATTGATGGCAAAGCAGTTGGTGATCGATGGCGATGGTGGATGGGCGTCTTTAACTTAATTTATAATTTATATATAGTATGTTATATAATTATATTCATTGTATATGATATGTTTTGTGTTTGTTATAAATTACAGTATGTTAGTTATTTTTCATATATGTAAAATATATTAATATTATTTTTTAATATATATAAAATATATTAATATGTATAATATATAATACATAATTATATGTAACAAAGATATAGAATAATTTAATTTAATTTGAGATAATTTAATTTCATAAGATTTTAATTCCAACAAGACTATTATAAGCAACATATGTTTTGTGCACAAAATTTACTATATTTTTAGATTTTTTTCTATTTGCCGAGTCTTTGCCGAGTCTTATCCGAGTCTTATCCGAGTCGCTGAGTCTGCCGAGTCCCAAGCCAGCCGAGTATTTGTCGAGTCCGAGTCTGACTACATTGGAATAAACCCTCTTTAAACAACTCATCCATTTGTGAGACACCGCCATTCCCTGTGTTATTGCTCATCCAGTATATACTATGGTGTGTATTCCCTTTCCCTTGCCAAAGTGTCACAAAGTCAAGTCAGTCAAGTCATCCCTTAGCCTAGCCAGTTATTGCAGCCTTCACCCTTCACTAGCAAATTGATCACAACTATGAAGTGAGTATGGTCCTGAAAGTCTAGTCTGAGTAATAATAATAATCAACAACACTATATATTTGGATTTAGATCGCCAGTCATGATTACTTTGTGTTATATTGGCTATTTGAATAAATTGTAAAGCATGTATTAACCTTGACACCTTGCAGCAGCTATGGATGATAGTCTGAGTTGTATTTGGTCTTGGTTAGACCTAGTTTGACCATGGAGGACCATGGGACATGAGATGTTGGACCTTATGATGATATGGATAGATGATATATGGTCTATGTACACATACAGGATGATTCTATGCAGCAGTTACAGGGTTATGATGATGATTCTTGGGATACAGCAGTGTTTGGTCATTTACAGATCATTATTATTGGCCTTGTTCCGGTACATTGGATATTTATTTTGATCATGCAGAGATTCATATGGTGTATGAGTACACATCTTAGATGGATTTGGACCTTCTGAGTCCAATGGGACAGTTTGTTTTCAGTTCCGGGCACTTACAGTGATGATTTAGCCTCAGTGGGCTGTCCTAGTGCAGTTTTGGTCTGTTGGAGCCCCTGTCGGAGCAGAGATGACTTTTATCCGGTTGACCTAGGGCGCTGATGATGGAGGGGGTGGTCCAGCCACTTGTTTTTACCATATTACCCCCCTCCCGGACACATTGGTGGCCTCACCTTGACAGCGCCATCACTCCAGGAGGCTGTTTGGGCAGTTTCACGCTTCCCGAGGCATTTCAGGATTGGTAGAAATGGCTATTGAGGAAATCGATTTGGGCTACTGAGGCAAAGTTATGGCATGGGATGATCAGTGATGATAGATCGGGACCTTCCACACCTCCTCCAGCAGTTTCAGCTTCATCGGGGCCCGCATCCATCACTTATGGCACTTTCTGTGGATTTTTGAGGTCTTTTGAGGACCACGACTTCACCTTGGAGGCACGATTTGGTACATTCATGATTATTTATTGGTTGTTGTGCCATGGGATTGACCAAGGAGGGATAAAATTACCCCTTGGACCCACCATGAGCCTCTTATGATATTTTGTCATCATGATTTGGTGGGATTCCCCTCTCCTAGGGCGACTTTGTCCACTTATGTTATATTTTATGTGTGATCCATGTATTATGTTGTTGAGCTCATCTCAACCATTGATTACACATTTGTATCTTTTAATCTTAGCCACTCATTCAAAAAGTGGTTAGGGTTTTGGTGCCTCTCCTTCCTATTTAAAGGAGAGAGCCTCTCATTGTAAAGGGACTTTTGGCTCTGGATTATTGGAATAGAAAATTATTATTGCATCTATCTCCAATTTTGTGGTGAATGTTTTTGGTGTTCGTTCGTTGGTTCTTCCTTTGCACTGAGTTATTGGAGATCTTGTTTGCCATATCTATTGTACCACGATTTTGCATCTACAGGTGGAGGCCGATTTGCTTGGAGGAGGAGGTATTGGTAGGGGAAGACTCTCCCTACTTCTTCTTTGGAGCTCTTCGTTGGTAACAGGGAGTATTACTGTCCCAGGACCTTCTATTTCATGTTACTATTTGCATTTCTCTTGTATTTCTTCCATACTTGCTCTTACTGATTGAATCTTTATTCCTTGGTTTGACAGGTAGAGGAAGGCGCACTTGTGGACTTGGGCATCAAATTGGCAAGCAAATCAACAATCTCTCATTTGATCTCTGCGGGAATCTTCCTCAACATCAAAGCATCTCATCCACATCATTCAGGTATGATCTCAAGGTAAGTTCTATCTCCATGATCTATCCAATTGTCAAAAACACTTAAAACCCTAATTAATTAAAACCCCAATTTTGCATTTTCTTAGATCTACTGAGATCTAGTGGGTTGTTGGGCATGATACTGAAAACCCACCTCTATAGCATCCACGGCATCCCGGATCTATAGTTTGGTGAGGATTGGCTTCCGTTTGACCCCTCTCCCAAGCCAACTTAGCTTCTCCCAAGGAAGGCGCACTTCACCATTTGAGCAAGTTGACCTAGATCCAGTACATGGGTGTTTGAGATTCCACTTGATTTGACATCTACACATCAAATAACATACACCCAGGTTGTCACTTTTCTGAAATTGACCTTGTGGGCCCCATTCCACATTTTAAGGGATTTAATCCCCATTTTGGACCACTTGGAACACTTAAACTCAGATCTACTAAGATCTAACCGGTGGATTGCCACGAAATTATAGATCCATACTCCTACCTGACCGATCTACTAGGATCTAAAGTTTGGATGCCATCCGACATGATTTGACCCACCTAAACCCCAATTGAAGCCTCCTTGGGTAAAGTCGCACCACCTTGGAGAAGTGAGTTCACTCACTTCTAGGAACTGGGTACTTGAGATTATTGCAGATCTGAAACCGGAATAATTCAAAACCTAGGTCTAGACTGTCACTTTGTCAAATCTTGCCTTGGGGACTGCATTCCTTGTTTTTAGGGATTGTGGTCCACTTGGGTTAAACCTAGATCTAGACACATTTAACCATCAAGACCTATATACTCCACTTATCTCATGTTGTAGGAGTCCTAACCATAAGTCAACCCCACTTTGACTCCACTTCCCAATTCCCAAGGCACTGGTTTCTCTACAAGGTAATTCAACTTTCCTAGATTGTTGGATTGACTTGTGGTTTGACTTAGGCATGGTAAACTATACCTTTGAAGACATCATGAACCATGGTCAAGCTTGTCTCATGTACTAGTTAGCCCCAATATAACCCTTTAACTATCCTGCATTGGACACGGTTCCCAAGGGAGTGGATCTTTTGACATTGAACTAGTACACTAGCCCTAGATCTCACTACAAACATTATAAGTCACTCTTACATTCAACCATGAACCAAAGCTATACCTATTGAACCCCTCACTTGGCTTGTGACTTCATCCTTAGGTCTAGGATAAACCATACACCTAACTTCACTTAGAAATACCCTGATTTGGTGTCTTGGTTTTGATCTCTCCTATCGGGAGTAGATCGGGTCTCCCCCTTTGTTGTCTAGGCTAGATAACATAAAGCGAAGGTTGCCTCGACTGGCGTGACAACCATACATATTGGAGGTCGAGGTGATCGTGGTTACACCTTTCGAGTTGCCCTTCCCTATTGCCATCCATGACTGGATCCATCCATAGGGGTAACTACAACTTAGGTGATAACAGGCCCCATTCCTCATTTTGAGGGTTGTGCCCCACTTGGGTCACTTGGTGCTGCATTTCGAATCTCAGATCTACTGAGATCTAGCCATTGGATGCTCTTGATCTTCAAAACCCACCTTGCTTTGCACCTTGACAACCCCAATCTACAGCTTGGTGGGCATCCAACTCCATTTGGCCCATTTTCCAAGGCACTGATCCTTCTCCAAGCCCTCACGACTTTCCTGGGTTGTCTGGTTTCCTTGTGGGTTGATCTCTGTCTGGTTGCTTGCACACTTAGATACTGTCATATCCATCTATCAAGCATAACTAGAAATCCCTATCTGTCAGATCTCTGATTTGGGACACTTTCCCTATTTTAAGGGTCACATTTCCCAAGGCAATTGATTTTGACCATTTGAAACTAGCTTTGAATCCTGGAATCATACTTAATCCTAGAATCACTGTGTGTCATCTTTCATTATCATATCACACATTTCTTAAGCCTCCACAGTGGTCCTACTTCCTTAATTCTAGGATTCCATACCTGTCACCCTACGTACTTCATTAGATTGATTTGATCTGGTGATTGGGTTGATCTCTCCTATCGGGACTAGATTTGGGTCTCCACCTTGCTATCTTGGCTTTGATAGCTAAAGCGAAGAGTGCCTTGGTTGGCGTGACAACCATCCTTTTGGGAACTAAGACCCTCTTGGTTCACCACTTTAGTTGCCTGTCCCCTCTACCATCCACCTTGGATCCATCTGTAGGGGCAACTACAAGATTGGTGACAACAGGCACATTTGTGGAACTGGGCAAAACTCATAGAGGCAAGATAAAGCATCAAATCTTCACTTGATCTTTGCGTGAACAATCCTTGACATGCTAGCATCGATTTCCATGACACAGGTACGTTTGCAAGGTATGTAAATTATTCTTTTAACTTACCCATCTGTCATTCTCATTAAAACCCCAACTCTAAATCAATCAAAAAATTCCCTGGGTTTCATTTCTTGGTTTACTGACAAACCATTTCTGGGTTTTCATCTTACAGCCTATCCACAGGTGGGTTCTCAAGGTCGTCATGCTCTGAGGACTCCATCTTCCCCTTTTTCCTAGGAACTGGTATCTACCCTTGCGCCCTCCCTGGTTGGCTTGTTTTCCGGGTTGTGTAAACCTTGTTTGTTGAGCTTGCATACTTTGATACTATCAGATCTTTCATCCAAGCTGTGCTAGAAAGCCTAAACCATCAGATCTACTCTTTCAGCCACTTTCCTTGTTTTAAGGGTCACGTTTCCCAAGGCAGTTGATTTTGATCATTTGTCCTAGCACTAGAATCCTAGAATCATTTCTAATTATCAAGTCACTATGTCTAAGCACCCATAATCTAATCTTACCATTCTTAAGCCTCCACAATGACCTTGTTTCCTTAAATCTAGGGTTCATCACCCCTCACCTTACGTACTCTATTTACATAGCTTGATCTGGTGATTGGGTTATCCTGTTGGGAGCAGATCAGGGTCTCCCCCTTTACTATCTGTTGCTTTGATAGTATAAAGTGAAGAGTGCCTCGTTTGGCATGACAACCAATCCATCTTGGGGATCGAGGCCCTCTTGGTTCACCACTTTGGTTTCCTATCCCCTCTACCATCCTGTATAGGATCCACCATTTGGGGAAACTACAAGTTGGGTGATATCATTTTGGCGTCGTTGTCGGGGAGGTAGAGCCTTTCCTTCGGTGTCTGCGAGTGTCCGTGCGTTATCTTATATCTTATCGCATCCGGTATTTTTTATCAGTGATTGCATTTTTTATTTCTTAATTATTACAATCACCATCTTAATTCACTCATCTCACCTCTCCTACAACATTTACCTTATTGGTGAATTACTTGTGTGGTTCACCTGGCAACTCCACCCCGCGACTCTACTGAGGAACAAACCCAACATATAAATCTTAAATGTATAGTTCATAATGGACCCAGATTTTCTTCGTGATTTTGAACTGACCGTAAAAGACTTAAAAGAGTATAATGAAAGAAATTCGAGTTTAGGTATGAGGATAATTATCAAAATAATTATGGGTATGAACCTACATATCAAAACTTTTATGATACCCATCATTTACCTCATCCATCTAATAAATTTTCTTCCCCAAATATCCCGAGTGAACCAATTAGAAAATATCAAACCCAACCAAGGATTTTGGTGAATGATTCTCGCCCAACTCAAGCAACCAAAGCCTTTAGGAAACCCAAGCCATCTCCTTTTGATTTTTCAGAAATATATGGGGCACCTCATCTTATGCCAAATGGATACATCAGGAGGTTGCCTCGTTTTGATGGAAGTAATGGAACATTTATTGAAAGTCATTTGGATGCCCTTTGGGAAAATATGGAATCTCTAGGTGTTGATGGTGAGGATGTCTATATGCAATCCCTCGATGCATCCCTAGAAGGGGATGCCCGATTATGATTTATCATTTAGCCCTGGGATCCATCACTGGGTATGACATGTTCATGGATCTGTTAATAAGTGAATGGGGAGAAAACATTAATGAATATATGGAAGAGCAGTGAGACAATGAGTGTCTTGCTGAAAACCAACTTGATGAAGATGATCAAAATCATACTGATGATGAATTATCTAATGATTGTCCTTCTCAAAATGATACCTCTTCTCCTGAGCCAATAGAGTCTCACGAGAAAATAATGTATGATAGTGAGCGAATTTCAACTCCTAAAGATTATTGCCTCAACATTGACATAAAAGGGGAACTTATCAAAATCCTGTCATCATTACCTGAAGAAGTCATAGATGAAGAGGAGGATACCAATGATTTCCATCATGAAGCATCCATGGTTGAGTCTTCTTTTAGTGAATCCTTTGAAAATGCTTTTGAGATGCCTTTCACAATCCTTATGTAATTAACGATATTTCTAATCATGATATTGAAAAAGATGAAAATAGGGACAACAACCAAATTTCTTTTGAAACGAATCCATCTGATCTTGCGTAAATGATCAAGTGGTTGTTAATGAGTTTGTTGATACGTTCCTTGATAAATTATCATCATATGAACTTAAAGAGAAATCAATTGAAGAGATATCTCATGATGAGGATCGATTAGTGAATCAAACTAATCAAGAGCTTTCCTTAATAGAATCCTCAAACCAATATCTTACTGATTATGGGAAGCTTGGAAACAATCCTTCACTTAACTCATCTAATGTTGATATTTTTCCCAATTCAATTTTTTATCAGGATAACTTATTTCAATTCTTGGGGTTGGGTGATCACAATAAGTTCTTTCCCTTTCGTCAAATTTCAAGGTCAATCAATCTAAGCTATCTGGGAGAAAATAGATATTTTCAATCCACCCTCCCATCCCATCTTTTTTACTCTTCTTTGGGTTTGTGGTCTGGTAATTCTTTTATTTTTGAGATTTTCAATCAGGATTCTAAGCATTGTCACATGAGTGGAGATAAAGCACTTCATTTCCTTATCCAGTCATCTTTGATGAATAACATTTTTCAATTTTTTAATCCTTCTCGTTGGTGGCTGGAAAAGGTATATAAAGATCAATTTCATCGTTTCTCCATTTTTGAACAAGAAGTGGGGTTAATCTCGGTCTCAATTTTATTTCACAATCCATCCTTACTTGATTTGTACATCATTTCTAGAGTAAAAAGAATTAATTGTCCCAGTGAGGTAGATGAGGAAGCAAAGAAAAGCTTAGGAGGGCTGAATCGTGTCTCATATTATGTTCTTCCATCAATTCTAAACTTGCATTATTTTTATGATCCTATCGGTATCTCGATGGAAGAAGTTTGCAAAAATCAATCCCATCCCCAGCATAATTTCTTTTCACACTATCCATATCTTTCTGTGAATTTCGAACGGCAAGTTAGAATGGCATTAATTATCATTCACATTACTTCCAAACCATCTATGACTTGTTATATTATTAACTGTAAAGAAAAATCAATTGATCCATTCAGCAAGTGGTTACATTGGATTTATAATTTTACTTAGCACTTGTCCGACTTGTTAGGATAAAGTAGGTAGGAACTAAATAAGCTCACTTGAGCAGTAGTTTAGTACTTTTCGCCATTGAGTCTGGCACCTTTCTCATCCTTAAGCTCACCTTTGAAGCTAGTAGCTAGTTTTGAGTATTTTTCTTTTCTTTTGTTCCTGCAAAAAATGAAATTTGAAATTTTGTTCTTTTCTTTTGTTCCTGCAAAAAATGAAATTTGAAATTTTGTTTAGTAGATTAGTTTTCTTTCAACATTTCATTTCAGTTATGTTATTTTGATATTTATGTATATACATGCATGTTTCTGACGACCGGTCTGCGAGTTTGGTATAGCTCTTGGCATTTTGCAGATAATAGGTACAGTTTTGAAGATGATGCAAAGCTTGAGTGCATGATTGAGGATACGAGTAGCAGAGTGATGAGGACCAGGGATTCTGAGGTTCTCAAGTGCTCTATTCAGCAGAGCACTTGTCCCAGTTGCAGCCAGATGTTATCACATTTATACTAGTCGAGACTACCATATCTTCAGATCATATTTCAGTCCTTTTTTCAACCAGTACGTTACATTGAGATGCTTGAGATCAGCATCAAATGAGCATTCATTTCAAGATCACTTATGAGTTCAGTGTTAAGATTCAATATGCTAAGATAGATAACATCAGTATTACATTCAATTTCACAACAATAGCATATACAGGATCACTGAAAGAACATCAAGCACAGCATAAACACAAGAGACACAGATTTATCTTGGGAATACCTCATGGGGTAGAAAACCAAGCAAAGCTTCCTCAATATAGATGACCAACAAGTACAAAAATGTAATCCCCAAACAAGAGATCCTTCTCCTCCTTTGCAGATCTCTCTCTCTCCTATGCCAGTTTCACAAGTGAGTGTGTGTGATAAATGAGGATCACACGTCCTCTATTTATACTTTACCTCACTTGACTTTTAACCCTAACTAGGTTGGCCCCAACTTAACCACTCAACATAATGCGGACTGGGCCGACCCCACTAGGGGACTTAAACATCCCATTACAACTGACTCTGGGCTGACCCCACTAGGGAAGTTTAATAACCCAAGTTACCACATTCCGACAGAGGAATAAACATCTTCGGATATACAATAAAGTCTCGATAGAGGAATGAAACATCTCCGGATAAAGTACAAATAGAATATTCTTAGAAGTTACAATATTTCAACACTCCCCCTTAACGAGAAGGATATTCTAACAACAGCTGCAGGAGCAACGAGTCATCAACTACATCACAATGATACATGATACATCTATAAATCATTGGAAGCTTTCTTCAATCATCATCAGTAACTCAAACAGCTACTAGAACATCTTTTTGATCTTCAATACTGGAACATCAACATCTTCAATACTGATTCTTCATCTTCTGCAACACTTGATCATCTACAGCAACATCATCATATGGATCTCCCGATCAACAACATCATCTGGATCTCCCGATCAACACCATCATCTGGATCTCTCAATCAACAGCATCATCATCTGGATCTTCTAATCAGCAACATCATCTGGATCTCCCGATCAACAGCATCATCATCTGGATCTCTCGATCAACAACCTCATCGTCTGGATCTCCCGATCAACATCCTCATCTGGATCTCTCGATCAACAACCTCATCGTCTGGATCTCCCGATCAACAGCATCATCTGAATCTCTCGATCAACAGTCTCATTGTCTGGATCTCCCGATCAACAGCATCATCTGGATCTCTCGATCAACGGCCTCATCATCTGGATCTCCCGATCAATAGCATCATCTGGATCTCTAGATCAACAGCCTCATCGTCTAGATCTCTCTATCAACAGCATCATCTGGATCTCTGGATAATAGCACCATAGCAGCATACCCTGCAACATACGTGATCTATTTACGGGATGATCAATCCTTATTCATTTAAGACACCATATCATGTCTAGGGACGATGTAGTCCATTCGTCAACTTAGACAAAGTATAAGGACCACTTTCTCGAAGACATATGTCTACGAATCAATTCAGGGACCGAAGTCTAGGGATGATACAATCCCTCTCGTCCACTAGGGACCACTTCTCGAAGACATCTGTCTGCGGATCAATTCAGGGACCGAAGTACAAGGATGATACAATCCCTCTCGTCCACTAGGGACCTGTTATCACACCATAGTAGCAGGGCTACTATTCTTGGTTAGCAGATATCTGCACATTCCAGAGCTTCCATTATTCAGAGCATGGCTATGATGATTGTATATTTTGTGATCACTCATGATCAGAGCAGTGTATTATTCAGACTTATGTTAGACCTTGTGTCAAGGCTAAGCCTTGAGAGCTTAGATTTGATGACCGATGTGACCCTTTATCCCATACAGTTTCAGTTCAGTGCTTAGAGATGTACTTCCAGCAGTGTTTCAGATGGTATATGATGTTTATTACTATGATGATGTTGTATGATCTATGGATATTTTATCATTGACTGTGGATTATTATCTTGTTGATTTAGTCATGTTCACAGCATCTGCTTGGTATATTATTCCTGATGTGGCAAACTGTTTAAAATGAACTATAAATCATAAAATGGACAATTGCTTGCACATTTAGGTCATTTTACAAAACCCACTGGTTTTCCACCTTACATAGATATGGTCTTTCCTGACACCAGTGGTCTGTTAGTGTAGGCTCCATATTCACTTGACTCCATCCATACATGACTTCCCTATTTGACTTTAAACCTTGACCTGTCTCATTTGACTTTCTGATACTAAGGACTTCCCCATTTTTTCTACCTCTGTGTTTGGACCGCATCCCTGTATGTTCAGTGTCTCGGCTCTAAGTTGGTGACAAAACTTGCCTTTGCTGAACTGGATTGTAGGCCTAAATCATTCTGGTCGGTTGTCTCGATGTTTGGCATTGGCTCGAACTCCCCCTAGTCACTTGAGATGTTGTTGGCTAAAACTGAAAGCTCATGTACTACTTATGGAAACTTATAAATTTGCCCATGGAAACTAAAAAGGGCAAGAGCGATGAACTGCTAAAAATACTCCTCGAAGAGTATAAGAAAGGTCCAAAAAGCAATGGTTCTTAAAAGCTATATCTAAACAATTGCTGACCTTATATGTATATGAAAACATGCCCTGGATGCAAGCTACAACTAGTTGTGCTTATCAGCACACCTGAGATCCGAAGGGTTATGTAGGCCAAAAAGGCCATGAAATGAAATTGAATGATCCTAATGAACCTGGATCAACTTGATGTAGACATGATGCCTAAGTTGAATAAGCACTCTCTAAACAACTTATCCATTTGTGAGGCACAGCCATCCCCCGTGTTATTTTGTCCAGCACAGAGTTTGTAGCTTCCCCCTTCTCCCAGTCCAAAGTATTTTTGAGTTGAGTTAGACAAGTCAACCCCTTGGCCCAACCTTGCTTCCTAGCCTTCATCCTTCACTAGCAGTTTGACCATGTCCAATGGGTGAGTTTGTCATTTGAACTATTGTGCAGGTAATTACAAATAACAAAGGAATATGCTAACTTGATTAGTGCCACTGAATGGATGTTATACTTTGAGCTAAGCTGTGAGAATGATTAGAGGAACATGTCTTAGTCTACTGATATGATTTTTCCTTGGTTATATATGGACCTAGTCAAACCTAGTTTGACTATGGTCATTTCTTGGGATCCGTGATGATGTGGGCCACATATGCTTATAGATGATGATTCATGGACCCACATACTCTTGATGATGATGCTATATGATGGATATATGATGCAGACGATGATTGATGTAGTTCAACAGTTTTATTTATTACTTCAGATCATCAGATTATACACTGTCCATATATGGTAGACCCTACAGCTGGCCCATTAGGGCAACCCATGGTGTATGAGTACACATTCCTAGTGGATTTGGGTCTTCTGGATCCAATGAGACACTTATCTTTCAATTCTGGGCACTTCTGACAGTGATTGATGCAGTTTTACACTTGTTGACCAGATTTGGGGCTGATTTCCCAGCTTGAGCAGTAGGGGCCATGAGAGGCCAGTTCACCTAGGGCGCTGTATGAGGAGGGGGTGGTCCAGCCACTTGTTATTACTATTTACCCCCCCTTCTAAAAAGCCTGGTGGGCTCAGTTGGACAGCGCAGATGCCCTAGGAGGCAGTTTTGGCACTTTCACAGTTACCGAGGCACTTAAAAAATAGGATAAAGTGGTCACTGAGGAATTTGATTTGGGCAATTGAGGCAAGGTTTTGGCATTTGGTTTTCACAGAGGTCTTCCGGGGTGATCCCACTATCTTCCAGCTAGTTTTCACCATGTGGGTAGGCCCACAGTGATCATAGGAGGTCTTTTACTGCTTGTCTGTCACAAATTTTGAGGACAGATTTGATCATTTATATTATCTTGGACATATTTTATTATTTTATTGTGCCTTGGGGCTAAGCTAGTAAGGATTGATGCCTCCTAGCCCCACCATGTGCTTCTTATGTTATGTCCTAGTCATTATGAGGTGGATTTTTGTACTTTTACCCCTTTAGTGGATGACGTCATCCTCACTTTGTACCATTTAGTTAGGGCGTTATCATTATATTGGGTGATCCATGTGATATATTGTTATGATTCATTATTAGCCATTGATCATGTATTGAAATCTTTTAATCTCAACCACTCATTTGATGTAGTATTGTAAAGTGGTATAGGGTTTTGGTCTTTATTATCCTATATAAGGAGGAGACCCCTATTGTATAGCTCACCTTGGGAGCTCTGGAATATTGGAATAGAACACTTCTTTGTGGAGCATATCTCTCTTGTCTTGTGGATTCTCTTGCATCTTGAGTATACAGTATCTCTTCTAGGTATCATTGTGGATTTTGGTGCTTCTACTAGTTTTCTTGCAGGAAAGTCAAATTGGTGGAGAGGAGGGCGATTTCTTGAGGGTTATTGTTGGAGGGATCCACATATTCTCTCTTGGGTTGATCTTGTGACAGGGAGTATCATTATTGTATCTTCGTGACATAGTTCATGATTTCTATTACATCTTTCTATCATTTTCATAATCATCTTACTTGACTTGTTTCTTTGATCTTGTCTTGTAGGAGGAGGACGATTTGGCTATCTTGGAGGAGGACGTTTTGGTTGGAGTTCTTGGATCTCACTCTTGAATATACACATAGGAGAATGCTATCAATTTGCAAGGTGGCCACAAGCAATTGAGGTAATATCTACAAGGTATGTGCCTCTTTCCATCCATTCTCTCTTCATTGGTCACAAACCCTAATTAATCAAAACCCCAATTTTGGTTTTTCTTAGATCTACTTAGATCTAGCCTTGCTTTTGAAAAGATCTTAAGAACCCACCTCTATAGCATCCACCCCTAGTTGGATCTATAGTTTGGTGGTGATTGGGTTAAAATTAACACACTTTTCAAGGCAATATAGCCCTCTTGAACCAAATCGCACTTCCTTGGAGAGGCTTGTTGGGTTAGATCTAACATGTGGGTAGGTGAGATCCCACTTGATTTGTAGTCTACACACTTAATAACCTACCCCTAGACTTTTACTTGGGTAATTTCTACCTTGTGGGCATCATTCCACATTTTAAGGGATTAAAACCCCCTTTTGAACTACTTGGCACCTTAAAACTCAAATCTAGTAAGATCTAACCGTTGAATTGACTTGATTTTCTAGATCCACATAGATCATTGCCTAAACTACTTGGATCTACAATTTGGTGGCCATTGGACTTGATTTGACACACCTTATCCACCTTTTAGCCCTCCTTGAGCAAGGTCGCACTTCCTTGGGTGACTGAGTTTGCCCACTTCTAGGACCTGGGTAGTTGAGATTTCAGTGGATTTGGAATGGGCATATCTTGAAACCTATATCTAGAGTATCATTTTGTGATGATCTGCCTTGGGGGTAGCATTCCTTGTTTTAAGGGGTTGTGGTCCACTTGGGTCATTTCATGAAATCCTAGATCGAGCAAGATCTAACCATTTTATCTCAATTAGCCCACTTGACTTGACCTCTAGGTGTCCCGATCTACACTTTGACATAGCTTTTGACTCCATTAACCCATCCAACAAGGCACTAGTCTTTTTTAAGCAAGTCGCACTCCTTGGGATTTGTGTCAAACCTTAGATCCAGTAAGTGGGTACTCCTGAATTCAACTTGGATCCATAGATCTACTCATTACCTATCCTCTAGTGCCATTTGCATCCCTTAATTTCACCTTGTGGGTCCACTTTAAGCCATTTCACATATTCCAAGAAAGTAGGACCCACTTGTGTAACACATGGTACTATACCTTGTTATTATAGCTAATCATGTGGCCTAAATCACACATTGGTTGAAACACTAATCATCTCTCAAACCACCTTCAACCATACTTTAATTTCTAGGTCCACTTTACCTTGCATTGGTTTCCGTAACTTACCATTTACTATCCCTAGGAACCTTTGTTTGGGTCCAATCATCTTTGATTGGTTATAGGGTCTCCCCCTAGGTCTTGATTTATCTAGATCTGAAGTGAAGAGTGCCTCGGTTGACGTGACTCCCACCTTGCATTGGGAACCGTGGCATCTCTTGGGTCACCTCTTTAGTTGTCCATCTCCTCTACCATCCCGAATGGGATACCACTAGGGACAACTACAAGTTGTGTGATAACAGGACCACTTCTCGAAGACATCTGTCTATGGATCAATTCTGGGATCGAAATTCAGGGATGATACAATCCCTCCTTGTCCACTTAGACAAAGTCTAAGCACCACACATCGACCTCATCGTCGGTATCATCAACCTCATCGTCGGTATCATCGTCACAGGTATCCTCATCATCGATACAAGTATCCTCATCATTGATACAGGTATTCTCATCATCGATACAAATATCCTCATCATCGATACAAGTATCCTTATCATCGATACAGGTATCCTTATCATCGATACAAGTATCCTCATCATCAACCTTACCGTCGGTATAGGCAACCTCATCATCGATACAGGTATCCTCATCATCGATACAAGTATCCACATATCATCATCAACCATATCACTCCCCCTTTCGAGGAGGGTCCTTCTGAACTACACCAAGCTTGTCTCGAAAATACTCAAACTTTACTCGAGATAGAGGTTTGGTCAATACATCAGCAACTTGTTGGTCAGTGCCCACATGCTCGAGCTTTATAGCTTCTTTCTGCACCATATCCCATACATAAAAATATCGGATCTCTATGAGCTTTGACTTGTCGTGGAATACTGGATTCTCTGTCATCTTGATACAACTCCGGTTGTCACACAGGATCACAGTGGGGTCCATCTCTAAGTCAAACAATCCTGATAACAACTTCCGAAGCCATATCGCTTCACAACTAGCAGAGCAAGCAGCTATGTATTCTGCTGCAGTTGTGCTGAGAACCACACTAGACTGATTCCTGCTAAACCACGAGATCATGGCAGATCCCAGACAATAACATCTGCCCGATGTGCTCTTCCTGTCTGATACACTTCCTGCCCAATCAGCATCTATGTAACCATACAATCTGAAGTCATGATCTCCAAGATAATATAGACCAAAGTCTATCGTACCCTTTAGGTACCTCATCACATACTTTGCAGCTATCAGGTAAACACGTCTAGGCTCGACTAGACACTGACTCAAGGTGTTCACAGCAAAGCATATATCTGGCCTAGTATTCGTCAGATACATCAATGACCCAATAATCTGTCTGTACAGAGTCACATCCACTAACTCTGATGAGTCATTAGCTAACAGCTTCAAGTTGGAATCCATGGGAGTGGCCATGGCCTTACATTCCAACATATCAAATCTTTTCAAGATTTCCACAGCATACTTTCCTTGATTGAGAAAGATTCCTTCTGGGCCTTGCCATATTTCCAGACCTAGGAAGTAATGCATCAATCCAAGATCTTTCATCTCAAATTCTGTAGGTAGCTTCTTCTTGCTTTCCATGATTTGTTTCTCATTCCCTGTCAGAAAGAGATCATCCAGATACAATAACAGTATGACAGGTTCATCATCCATAACCTTAAGGTAAAGGTTAGGATCAACTTTACTTTTGGTAAAGCCCAAGCTTGTCAAGAAGCTATCAATTCTCCCTCTGTCACTAAACATCATTCACACTCTGCATTGAGTGATCTTCTGCATATATAGCCGTGCCATCTCCCATCAGATGGGTCTACTGATATGAGCCTCAAGATCATTCGAACTCTGTGGTGAGTTCCTTCTTGAATCCATCTAAGAAAAGAATGTCATCTATATATAGAAACCATCTTCAACCCTGTAGCAAAGGTTGAAATCCGCATCACCCATGGTGATCATTAAGCTCATCAAATGACTATTGATCCTGGGTACCCGTACAGAGCTTTCTTCAATCGTGTAATTCTCTATCGAATCCTAGGAGTTTGCTTGATTCGCACTTCTTCTTCAATTACACCATTAAGAGAATGGTCTTGTCTAGCCACTTGGAGCAAGTATCTCATCATGATTCTCTCCCTCTTTCTCAGAGAATCCTCTAGCCACGAGCGTTCTATAGTATGTTTGATTTGTAAGTCTTTTTGTTGAACATCCATCACTTGTTCCATCATCCTTCGTTTGTAGATCATAGCACATGATCTTTCCTACAAATCAAAGTTAATTACATGATTAGTAATACTTCATAATCATCAAATCATGTTGACATGATAACCTATTATGCATACTGATATGATTCACATAGTTATGCAACTATCTTGACCATTACTTTGGCACAACACTTTTCCATATCTTGTATGCATACAGTGGCTATCTAGATGCCTTCCATCTCTACCAAAACATACTATCAAGAGCGTGCACAACTCTCAGCATGTCAGCAAAGAGGTTTCATTCTAGACAAGCAACAATGGAATGTTTGTCCAACTTACCCATCATATGCATATTAGTAGTATACTGTTCAATGCTATATGAATGCTTGCATGATATATATTAGGAATACAAATATGCATACAACTATTACGAGTAATATCATTAACTATTCAAAGATTCAAATAAAAACTCAAATACTTATCTTTTATGTTTGTGTGGTTGCCTCCCGCTTGATCTCTATTTTCCCTTTATGATAGCATCATGACTTTATGTCTTTGAACTTCTATCCATCCTGGACCACTATGCATGCTTAAGTGTGCAGTAGTTTCATCCTCATGATCTCATACATAATCATATATTCATTAGTATAATCTCAATACTATCTGTTACCCCCATATTGACGGGGGTGTCCACATGTGAAATTGCTCACATCCTTCAGCAGGCTAGAGCGGTTAAAAGGCTTCATTTTTCTGTTATGAGCAGCGTCATTCATGATTCAAGACACTCCTGAAAGTAGGAGTGCAGTTTCCTTGTGAATGTGAACGTCACATTGGAACCCAATCAGGAGGGACGGATCAAGCAATTTCAGTAATGGCAAAGCCAGGCTTCGCTGAATTGATCGACTTCAATCCAATTCGAGCAAGTGATGTACAGTTACCTTCTGGTGGAACATTTGTCATTGCAAACTCTCTTGCTGAATCACTATAAAACTTGGAATGGAGCAGAGCTTGCCCAGCTTCTTCAGGAGGCCGCTTTGGTGGCTATTAGGCATGACCATGATTCAATTCTTCAATCTGACATGAATAACACAATCGACAGGCTTATAATGGGTCCAGAGCGTAGAGATATAGAACAAATATCACCATTTCTCTAGCGGAGGGCAATAACTGAAGTTGGCATTGCTTAGGCATCACATCTTTTGCAGCGCGTGGAGAATGCCCATGTTGAATGTTGTGATCGAATATCTATAATTCCTCGTGGTGAGACATTTTCACGAACTATTTTTAACCGGCTTGATGAGGAGGCTTATATTTTTGAGAGGCGACCCCAACTGCTCCATCAAATGCAAGTAATGCTAGGCGGCAGGGCAGCTGAAGAAGTGATGTATGGACGCAATACATAAACAGTGTCATTAACATACCTCCCAGATGCATCTTGGCTCGAGCGCAAAATTATTTCTATATGGAACATGGAGAATCCCATGGTTATACATGGAGAAGTAGGCACCTTGGACATGACCATACTGCTCAAATTCAGGATTTGATGCTGCAATCTCCAGAGTATTTCTGAAGAATAGTTTCATGCAAAGTCTTGCCCACATCATTGGACGAGTCTGTTACAGAACTCAGAAAGAATGAGGTTTTGAAGAGCCATAGGGGTGACAAAACTCACTTGCCGATTACAATCGCATCTATTGCCAGTCGATTACAATTGGGAGTTGACTGTCACATATGGCAATCCCGCAACTTTTCACGTAGACCCGCGATTTCACTAGCAGCCGATTGTTTTTGCAGAGCTCGAGTTTCAGTAAGATAAATCAACACAGTTTATTTTATATGGATCTGCCATGCTTCTCCTTGAAGTCGTGTCAACATGTAATGGTTCCTCTCAGTTGGCATTGCTCATGTTTCAGTTCCATTTCAGTGCACCATAATTCAGGCGTGGTCACACTCCCTCACATGGATCTCGGATTCCAGTTTCCTCTTGACAGCCGATTATAAGATTGAGTCCCACGAGCTCTATTAGCGGCAACTGTTTGGGTTTCTTTATTGTTAATAGCGCTTCTCAGCATCCATTTGGGCATGTTTTACCAAGTTGTTAAACGCCTCACGGGTTGTTCACCGTCACATGGAATTTTGGGAGTGGCTAGTGTAGCCACTTGTTGATCCTCTTATCATTACCACTGGCAACCACTTGCACAAAAAAAGGATTAATTTTGGGTGAGTCAACTATACTAATCAGCATGAAGTGACCGAGCAACTAGGAGTTCGCTTTAATGGACTAAAGCCCTCTAAATCGCATGGATAAAGGGAGAGTCCTTTTAGTTTTGGTAGTCATGCGATTGAGAGAAGAGTGGATCTTCACCCACTTTTTCCTCTTTTTTTTTATTATTATTTTATTTCTTTTTAAAAATTTTAAGAGAGCCTTTTTGGCCTATAAAGAGGACAGCCTCTTTCATTTGTAAGCATGGAAAATTTTTGGGAGTTTCCTTCCCTCGAACTTAATAGAAAATATCAAGCTGGGTTTTTAGGTCAGATTGAGCATCTCTTCCATGGCTGCATGTTTCATTATTAGCTATAGACTAAATCTAGCATAGAAGGCTATAATCTAGTCCATTGGGCAAGCATTTGCGGATGTCAAGTTGTTTGTTGACGTTATGTTTCAAAAGATCATAGGAGTAATAGACTGTAGTCAGTTATACTTATATTCTCCTCGTCTTTGGTTATGGAACGTACTAGACTAATCTCACTTGTATGAAACACAAGGCCCCCTTGAGTCCTCTTTTGACTCCATTCTCCCTTCTGGTACTGACACTGGTCTTTCCCCGAGGATTGATTCTCCCTTCTTTCCCATCACTTATTCAAAACACCTTTTTTCTGTTACAATTGTTTCTCTAAGGCAACCTCTTCAGTTCACCTTGCCCTCCGTTGCACCTGCCTTAGCGATCCTACCTTAAGGATACCCCCCTTGAGTTGGAGAAGAGCCAACCTGAAGTGAGGAGAGAGGAGTGTGGTGACATTGGCTTCTCTCTTGAGAGTTGTCATTGAGCTGGTGTGCTTACATTTTGGGTTTCAACACACGCATGTCAGTTTCGGGTGATAACATTTTGGCGCCGTTGCCAAGGACAAAGTCCAGTTCCCGTAGATTTGAAGACTATGCTTCATTGACATTTGTGGGAGATTATATTGCAGATTCTTCTTCTCACATGGCGACTCCACGAAGGGACAAAGCCCTTGTCCTTTTGCAGATTTGAAGATCCTATTGGGTGTAGAGGTGAGCACACTCATTGGAAGGCTTTCAAGCTCACCTTGGCGACTCCACAGTTTGGTATGAGGTATGAATATATACATTTTTCAGATTTAGTACCTCATTATTTGATTTATGGATGATGATAAGCAAAAACTGAGTGATCTTTTGCACAAAGCTATTATACACGAAGCTTACAGCCCGCTGGATTTCTCAAAAATCCGTGGATTTCCTAATGAGTGCTATGACTGTGGGAAGGTGCATGACATTCTTCCAGAATTCCATGGAAACGATGAGGTTTCAGCCACCTATCATATTGCCTCTTTGCAAATTGATGTCTGATTTTAATGTTCATCATGAGGATGATATTATGATCGTTTTTGGTTTAACCTTGGAAAGGAATGCAATGATTTGGTTCTATGGCCTTTTGGATGAATCCATAGATTCAGTAGCAAAGTTTTTTGAGAGTTTTCTCCTTCGCTGGTGTTATCACATATATAGTAGCCGGGCTACCATACATTATTTTTCTCACTCCAGTACACTATTCAGCCAGTTCCCTTACATTTGAGATGCTGAGATGAGCATCTAGATTGGATCACTATCAGATTGTGGACAACAGTTGTATTCCCCATGCCATGACTGAGTCTAAGGACACTCAGAGAGATGACCGATATAGCTATTATACCATTTGTACAGAGCAGTCAGTAGTGTTCAGAGTTGCAGCAGCAGTTCCAAAGGACAGGTGATGGTACAGGTTGATGAGCTTTCAGGTATATAACTCAGCAGGTATATCATGGTGTTATGGTTAGCTTGCTTTTATACTTATTCTTATAGCATGTCTTAGCACTCAGTGTCATGATCTGGCAATCATATAGATATTTGGACCTGGTCGATCTATTATATATATTAAACTGTCCCTACTCAGACTTAGAAGTTCACTATTCATACTCATTGGTATGTACCCTCCTTAGGGAGAATAGAGGTGATCATTCAACCATACCTTGGCTTGCTAGTGTTGGCTCCATTATTCATTGTCTTCATCCATCCATGGCCTACCTTTTAGATTATCACCCTGACTTACTACTTGACTAGTGGCATGGAGGACTTTTCCCCACTATAGCCTCTGTATTGGATAAGCTTCCCTGTTTATTGTGTCTCGGCTCTGAGTTGGTGACAAAACTTACCTATGGTGAGTTGGAGTTCCTTGTCAATTCCCCCTAGTCACTAAAGTTGTGTTGGCTAAACCTAAAACTTTTGGTGCTGCCATGATTACAAAATCTGGAAAAATGAAATGCTATATCTTGTATGAAAAGCCCATTCATGCAATGTGTTTTTAAACACACATGAATGAGAGGCATGCCAAATGAACATGGCAATGAAAATAAAATGTTATATCTTTTGGAAAATAAATACCTAGGTAAACAAGTTGTCCATGACACACCTAGAAGTGCTCAGGTAAACAAGTGCCTTAAAAACACACCTGCAGCAGAAAGCCTAAAGAAAAAATGTAAATCTATGCAATGTGTTTATAAACACACATAGATCAAGGCTATGAAAACTTCAGGCCCAAAAGCAATAGAACTTAAATGCTATATCTAAACAATTGCTGGCCTTATTTGTATTATGGATTGTGCGCATCTGTGAAGGTGAATAAACCCTCTTTAAACAACTCATCCATTTGTGAGACACTGCCATTCCCTGTGTTATTGCTCATTCAGTATATACTATGGTGTATTCCCTTTCCCTTGCCAAAGTGTCACAAAGTCAAGTCAGTCAAGTCATCCCTTAGCCTAGCCAATTATTTCAGCCTTCACCCATCATTAGCAAATTGATCACAGCTATGAAGTGAGTATGATCTTGAAAGTCTAGTCTGAGTAATAATAATAATTAACGACGCTATATATTTGGATTTAGATCGCCAGTTATGATTACTCTGTGTTATAATTGTTATTTGAATAAGTTGTAGAGCATGTATTAACCTTGACACTTTGCAGCAGCCTTGGATGATGGTCTGAGTTATATTTGGTCTTGGTTAGACCCAGTTTGACCATGGAGGACCATGGGACATGAGATGTTAGACCTTATGATGATATGGATAGATGATATATGGTCTATGTATACATACATGATGGTTCTATGCAGCAGCTACAGGGTTATGATGATGATTCTTGGGTTACAGCAGTATTTGGTCATTTACAAATCATTATTATTGGCCTTGTTCCGGTATATTGGATATTTATTTTGATCATGCAGAGACTCATATGGTGTATGAGTACACATCTTGGATGGATTTGTACCTTCTGAGTCCAATGGGACAGTTTGTTTTCAGTTCCGGGCACTCACAGTGATGATTGAGCCTCAGTAGGCTGTCCCAGTGCAGTTTTGGTCTGTCGGAGGCCCTGTCAGAGCAGATGAGATTGTTATCCGGTTGACCTAGGGCGCTGATGATGGAGGGGGTGGTCCAGCCACTTGTTTTTACCATTATACCCCCCTCCCGGACACACTGGTGCCCTCACCTTGACAGCGCAGGCACTCCAGGAGGCTGTTTGGGGCAGTTTCATGCTTCCCGAGGCATTTCAGGATTGGTAGAAATGGCTATTCAGGAAATCGATTTGGGCTACTGAGGCAATGTTATGGCATGGGATGATCAGTGATGATAGATCGGGGTCCTCCACACCTTCTCCAGCAGTTTCAGCTTCATCGGGGCCCGCATCCATCACTTATGGCACTTTCTGTGGATTTCTGAGGTCTTTTGAGGACCACGACTTGACTATGGAGGCACGATTTGGCACATTCATGATTATTTATTGGTTATTGTGCTATGGGGATTGACCAAGGAGGGATAAAATTACCCCTTGGACCCACCATAAGCCTCCGATGATATTATGTCATCATGATTTGGTGGGATTCCCCTCTTCTAGGGCGATTTTGTCCACTTACATTATATTTTATTTGTGATCCATGTATTTTATTGTTGAGCTCATCTCCACCATTGATTAGACATTTGTATCTTTTAATCTTAGCCACTCATTCAAAAAGTGGTTAGGGTTTTGGTGCCTCTCCTTCCTATTTAAAGGAGAGAGCCTCTCATTGTAAAGGGTCTTTGGCTCTTGGATTATTGGTATAGAAAAATATTCTTGTGGAAATTATTGTGGTCTCCTTTGCATCTGGTGTTCTTAGATGGTGATTGGAAAGTCTATTGCAACCTAGCATTTGGAAATTGTGGTAAGATCTATCTTTTTTGGAAATCATTGTTTGTCTACAGGAGGGCGACTTCAACAAGGGCGATTTTACAAGGCTTCAAATCGACTTTCTTGACATTCGCTTGTATCAGGGGGTTATCATTAGCTTCATTGTGATCTATGCTATCTTTCTGTTACTTCTCTTGTGGCAGTAGTCTTATCTCTTGATGCATCAAATCTGATATTGTTGACATTTGTTGTGCAGGAGAGAGGGCGCATTGGCTTCTTGGATCAAATCGATTTGCATAGAAATTACCTCAAAGCTTCTCAAATTGATCGGGTTTGCATAGATCATCATCATCAAGGCATCTACAAGGTTACCCAGGTAAGATCCACAGGTTTGTTTCTCTTTCCTTTATCCAATCCATTGACATAGCTCATAGATTGTTAAAACCCCCATTTTACATTTTCTCAAATCTACTTAGATCTAGTGGGTTGTTGGGCATAATATTGAAAACCCACCTCTATAGCATCCACGGCATCCCGGATCTATAGTTTGGTGAGGATTGGCTTCCGTTTGACCCCCCTCCCATGCCAACTTAGCTCCTCCCAAGTAAAGCGCACTTCCTAGCTTGAGCAAGTTGACCTAGATCTAGGTGGTCGGTGTTTGAGATTCCACTTGATTCATCATCTACACATCAAATAACATACACCCAGATTGTTACTTTTCTGAAATTCACCTTGTGGGCCCTATTCCACATTTTAAGGGATTTAATCCCCATTTTGGACCACTTGGAACACTTAAACTCAGATCTAGTAAGATCTAACCGTCGGATTGCTACGAAATTATAGATCCATACTCCTACTTGACTAACCTACCCGGATCTAAAGTTTGGATGCCATCGGACTTGTCTTGACCCACCTAACCCACCTTTTCTGCCTCCTTGGGTAAAGTCGCACCACCTTGGAGAAGTGAGTTCACTCACTTCTAGGAACTGGGTACTTGAGATTTTTGGAGATTTGGAACCGGAATAATTCAAAACCTAGGTCTAGTGTGTCACTTCGTCAGATCTTGCCTTGGGGATAGCATTCCTTGTTTTAAGGGATTGTGGTCCACTTGGGTTAAACCTAGATCTAGACCTACTTATCCATCAAGACCTTAATTGCCCACTTGTCTCAAGTATTAGGAGTCCTCAATCACAAGTCAACCCTACTTTGACTCCATTATCCCAATTCCCAAGGCACTGGTTACTCTCCAGTTTAATTCCACTTTCCTAGATTATTGGATTGACTTGTGTTTTGACTTTTGCATGGTGAACTAAACCCTTGAAGCTATCATGTATCATGGTCAAGCTTGTCATTTGTACTAGTTAGCCCCAATTCAACCCCTAAACTACCCTGCATTGGACACGGTTCCCAAGGCAGTGGATCTTCCAACATTGAACTAGTACAATAACCCTAGATCTCACTTCAAACATTATAAGTCACTCTCACATCAACTATGAACCAAAGCTATACTCATTAAACCCCTCACTTGGCTTGTGACTTCATCCTTAGGTCTAGGAAAAACCATACACCTAACTTCTCTTAGAAATACCGTGATTTGGTGTCTTGGTTTTGATCTCTCCTGTCGGGAGTAGATCGGGTCTCCCCCTTTGTTGTCTAGGCTAGATAACATAAAGCGAAGGTTGCCTCGACTGCCGTGACAACCATATACATTTGGAGGTCGAGGTGATCGTGGTTGCACCTTTTGAGTTGCCCTTCCCTATTGCCATCCATGACTGGATACATCCATAGGGGCAACTACAGTTTAGGTGATAACAGCTGGCATAATGGAACTGTTATCACATGTATAGTAGCCGGGCTACCATACATTATTTTTCTGATGCCAGTACACTATTCAGCCAGTTCTCTTACATTGAGATGCTGAGATGAGCATCTATATTGGATCACTATCAAATTTTGGACAGCAGTATATATTCCCCATGCCATGACTGAGTCTCAGGACACTCAGAGAGATGACCGATGTAGCCATTATACCATTTGTACAGAGCAGTCAGTAGTGCCTAGAGTTGCAGTAGCAGTTTCAGAGGACAGATTGTGGTTCAGATTGATGAGCATTCAGCTATATGACTCAGCAGGTATATCATTGTGTTATGGTTATATTGCTTTTATACTTATTCTTATAGCATGTCTTAGCACTTAGTGTCATGATCTGGCGATCATATAGATATGTGGACCTGGTTGATTTTATTATATATATTATATTGTCCCTACTCAGACTTAGAAGTTCACTATTCATACTCATTGGTTTTACCCTCCTTAGGGAGAATAGAGGTGATCATTCCACCATACCTTGGCTTGCTACTGTTGGCTCCATTATTCACTGTCTTCATCAATCCATTGCCTACCTTTTAGTTTATCACCCTGACTTACTACTTCACTAGTGACATGGAGGATCTTTTCCCCACTGTAGCCTCTGTATTGGATGAGCTTCCTTGTTTAATGTGTCTCGACTTTAAGTTGGTGACAAAACTTACCTATGGTGAGTTGGAGTTCCTTGTGAATTCCCCCTAGTCACTAAAGTTGTGTTGGCTAAACCTAAATCTTTTAGTGCTGCCATGAATACATATCTGGAAAAATAAAATGCTATATCTTGTATGAAAAGCCCGTTCATGCAATGTGTTTTTCAACACACATGAATGAAAGGCATGCCAAATGAAAATGGCCATGAAAATAAAATGTTATATCTTTTGGAAATGTAAATACCTAGGTAAACAAGCTGTCTGTGACACACCTAGAAGTGCTCAGGTAAACAAGTGCCTTAAAAACACACATGCAGCAGAAAGCCTAAAATAAATGTAAATCTATGCAATGTGTTTATAAACACACATAGATCAAGGCTATGGAAACTTCAGGCCCAAAAAGCAATGGAACTTATATGCTATATCAAAACAATTGTTGGCCTCATTTGTATTATGGATTGTGCGCATCTGTTAAAGGTGAATAAACCCTCTTTGAACAACTCATCCATTTGTGAGACACCGCCATTCCCTGTGTTGTTGCTCATTCAGTATATACTATGGTGTGTATTCCCTTTCCCTTTGCCAAAGTGTCACAAAGTTAAGTCAGTCAAGTCATCCCTTAGCCTAGCCAGTTATTTTAGCCTTCACCCATCACTAGCAAATTGATCACAACTCTGAAGTGAGTATGATCTTGAAAGTCTAGTCTAAGTAATAATAATAATTAATGACATTATATATTTGGATTTAGATCGCCAGTAATGATTACTTTGTGTTATAATTGTTATTTGAATAAGTTGTAGAGCATGCATTAACCTTTGACACTTTGCAGCAGCTTCCGATGATGGGCTGAGTTATATTTGGTCGTGTTGACTTGGTCAAACCTAGTTTGACCAAGGTCAACCATAGGACATGAGATGGTTGGACCTTGTGATGATATGGATTGATGATATATGGTTTATGTACATGTACATGATGATTCTATGCAGCAGCTACAGGGTTATCATGATGATTCATGGTTTACAGCATTATTTGATCATTTACAGATTATTATTATTTCACCTGTTCCAGTATATTGGATATATTTTATGATCATGCAGAGACTCATATGGTGTATGAGTACACATCTTGGATGGATTTGGACCTTCTTAGTCCAATAAGACAGTTTGTTTTCAGTTTTGGGCACTTACAGTGATGATTGAGCCTTAGTAGGCTATCCCAGTGCAGTTTTGGTCTGTCGGAGACCCTATCAGAGCAGATGTGATTTTTATCCGGTTGACCTAGGGCGCTGTGCTTGGAGGGGGTGGTCCAGCCACTTGTGTTTACCATATTACCCCCTTCCCGGACACACTGGTGCCCTCACCTTGACAGCGCAGGCACTCCAGGAGGCAGTTTGGGGTAGTTTCACGCTTCCCGAGGCATTTCAGGATTGGTAGAAATGGCTATTAAGGAATTCAATTTGGGTTACTAAGGCAATGTTATGGCATGGGATGATCAGTGATGATGGATTGATGTCTTCCGCACCTCCTCCAGCAGTTTCAGCTTCATTGGGACCCGCATCCATCACTTATGGCACTTTTTGATGATTTCTGAGGTCTTTTGAGGCCTACGATTTGTCCATAGAGGCACGATTTGGTAGATTGATGACTATTTTATTATTATTGTGCTATGGGGATTGACCAAGGGTGGCTAAAATTACCCCTTGGACCCACCATAAGCTTCTTATTATATTTTGTCATCATGATATGGTGGGATTCCCCTCTTCTAGGGCGATTTTGTCCACTTATGTTATATTTTATGAGTGATCCATGTATTTTATTGTTGAGCTCATCTCAACCATTGATTAGACATTTGTATCTTTTAATCTTAGCCACTCATTCAAAAAGTGGTTAGGATTTTGATGCCTCTCCTTCCTATTTAAAGGAGAGAGCTTCTCATTGTAATGGGTCTTTGGCTCTTGGATTATTGGTATAGAAAAACTTTCTTGTGGAAATTATTGTGGTCTCCTTTGCATCTGGTGTTCTTAGATGGTGATTGGAAAGTCTATTGCAACCTAGCATTTGGAATTTGTGGTAAGATCTATCTATTTTGGAAATCATTGTCTTGTCTACAGGAGGGCGACTTCAACAAGGGTGATTTTGCAAGGCTTCTTCAAATCGACTTTCTTGGCATTTGCTTGTATCAGGGGGTTATCATTAGTATCATTGTGATCTATGCTATCTTTATGTTACTTCTCTTGTGGCATTAGTCTTATCTCTTGATTGCATCAAATTTGATATTGTTGACGTTTGTTATGCAGGAGAGAGGGCGCATTGGCTTCTTGGACTGAATTGACTTCATAGAAAACTACCTCAAAGCTTCTCAAATTGATTGGGTTTGCATAGATCATCATCATCAAGGCATCTACAAGGTTACCCAGGTAAGATCCACAGGTTTGTTTCTCTTATCTTGATCCAATCCATTGACATAGCTCATAAATTGATAAAACCCTTATTATTTCAAACCCTCATTGTTACATTTTCTCAAATCTACTAAGATCTAGTGAGTTATTGGGTATAATATTGAAAACCCACCTCTATAGTATCCACGACATCCCGGATCTATAGTTTGGTGAGGATTGACCTCCATTTGACCCCCTTCCCAGGCCAAGTTAGCCTCTCCAAGTGAGGTCGCACTCCTTGGGGAAGGTGAGTTTCCCTAGATCTAGTTGATGGGTAGTTGAGATCCTGCTTGTTTCATGATCTCCAAGTGAGGTCGCACTCCTTGGGGAAGGTGAGTTACCCTAGATCTAGTTGATGGGTAGTTGAGATCTTGCTTGTTTCATGATCTACACATCCAATAACCTACCCCCAGATTGTCACTTTTCTGATTTCTACCTTGTGGGCCCTATTCCACATTTTAAGGGATTTAATCCCCATTTTAGACCACTTGGTATCTTCAAACTCAAATCTAGTAAGATCTAGCCATCGGATTGCCTTGAAATTGTAGATCCATACTCTCACTTGCTTAAACTACTTGGATCTAAAGTTTGGATGCCATTGGACGTGTCTTGAGTCATTTATCCCACCTTTTAGCCTCCTTGGATAAAGTCGCACCACCTTGGAGAAGTGAGTTGGCCCACTTCTAGGACATGGGTACATGAGATCTTTGTGGATTTGGAACGGACATAATTCAAAACCTAGGTCTAGTAGGTCACCTTGTCAAATCTTGCCTTGGGGATAGCATTCCCTGTTTTAAGGGATTGTAGTCCACTTAAGTCAAACATTAAATCTCTAGATCTAGACCTATTCATCCATCAAGACTTTACTTGCCCACTTGTCTCATGCAATAGGAGTCCTCAACCACAAGTTAACTTTACTTTGACTCCATTATCCCAATTCCCAAGGCACTGGTCTCTCTCCAAGTCAATTCGACTTTCCTAGATTGTTGGATTAACTTGTGGTTTGACCCTTGTATGGTGAACTAAACCCTTTGATGTCATCATGTATCATGATCAAGCTTTTCACTTGTACTAGTTAGCCCCAATTCAACCCCTTAACTACCCTGCATGGACACGATTCCCAAGGCAGTGGATTTTCTCACATTGAACTAGTACTTTAATCCTGGATCCTATTTCACAAGTTATAAGTCACTCTCACATCAATAATGAACCAAAGCTATACTCATTGAACCCCTCACTTGTCTTGTGACTTCATCCTAAGGTCTAGGATAAACCATACACCTTACTTCACTTAGAATTAACTTGATTTGGTGTCTTGGTTTTGATCTCTCCTGTCGGGAGTAGATCAGGTCTCCCCCTTTGTTGTCTGGGCTAGATAACATAAAGTGAAGGTTGCCTCGACTGGCGTGACAACCATCTATTGGAGGTTGAGGTGATCGTGGTTGCACCTTTTGAGTTGCCCTTCCCTATTGCCATCCATGAGTGGATACATCCATAGGGGTAACTACAGTTTAGGTGATTGTTGATGAGATTGAGCAGCTTGCTAAAGAATATGATGCTCTCATCCCTAGGGTCCATCATGGGCTTAAAAAGCAAATCCGTGAAGAAAACTTTGAAAATCAAAGTAGACTGCTTAAAGAACAAATCATTGAAGATCCCATTGAAGAAGAAATACAAGGGCCCTTGTTTGAAGATATAGTTGAACATCCTCCTGCTGCAATAGAAAACATTGAAAATATGGAGCTGCCCCAAGATTATGCTACTGTTATCACATATATAGTAGTCGGGCTACCATACATTTTTTGTCAGATTCCAGTACAATATTCAGCCAGTTCCCTTACATTGAGATGTTGAAATGAGTATATACTATGGATCACTATCAGATTTTGGATAGCATATATATTCCCCATGCCATGACCGAGTCTCAAGACATTTAGAGAGAGGACTGATGTAGCTATTATACCATTTGTACAGAGCAGTCAGTAGTGCCCAGAGTTACAGTAGTTGTTTCAGAGGACAGATGATGGTTCAGATTGATGAGCATTCAGGTATATGACTCAGTAGGTATATTATGGTGTTGTGGTTATATTGCTTTTATTTCCATTTTCTTAGCATGTATTAGCACTTAGTATCATGATCTGGCGATCATATAGATATGTGGACCTGGTTATACTATATATATCATACTTGTCCCTACTCAGACTTAGAAGTTCTTGGCCTATACTCATTGGTTTTACCCTCCCTAGGGAGAATAGAGGTGATCATTCCCGCCATACTTTGGCTTGCTAGTGTTGGTTTCACTACTCACTGTCTTCATCCATCCATGACTTACCCAGTTTCATTACCTTGACTTACTACTTGACTAGTGGCATGGAGGACCTTTCCCCGCTGTAGCCTCTGTATTGGATAAGCTTCCCCTGTTTATTGTGTCTCGGCTCTGAGTTGGTGACAAAACTTACCTATGGTGAGTTGGCTTAGTCCCCCTAGTCACTAAAGATGTTGTTGGCTAAACCTGAAACTTTTAGTGTTGCCATTAATGCAAAGTATGGAAATGAAATGTTATATCTTATATAAAAAGCCCATTCATGCAATGTGTTTCTAAACACACATGAATGAAAGGCAAGCCAAATGAAAATGGCTATGAAATATCAAATGTATATCTTTTGTGAAATGTAAAATACCTAGGTAAACAAGCTGTCTGTGACACACCTAGAAGTGCTCAGGTAAACAAGTGCCTTAAAAACACACCTGCAGCAAGAAGCCTAAATAAATGTAAATCTATGCAATGTGTTTATAAACACACATAGATCAAAGGCTATGGAAACTCTACGCCCAAAAAGCAATGGAACTTAAATGCTATATCAAAAATATTGTTGGCCTCATTTGTATTATGGATTGTGCGCATTTGTGTAAGGTGAATAAACACTCTTTAAACAACTTATCCATTTGTGAGACACCACCATCCCCTGTGTTGTTGCTTGTCCACTATATGCTATGGTGTGTATTCCCTTATCCATTGCCAAAGTGTCACAGTGTTAAGTCAGTAAGTCATCCCTTGACCTAGCCATGTCATTCTTAGCCTTCACCCTTCACTAGCAAATTGATCACAACTATGAAGTGAGTATGACCTTGAAAGTCTTGTCTGAGTAATTAATAATAATTAATGACATATTATATTTGGTTTTAGATCGCCAGTAATGATTGCTACTTGTTATAATTGCTATATGAATGGATTGGAAAGCATGCTTTAACCTTTGACACCTTGCAGCAGCTTGATGACAGTTTGAGTCATATTTTGGTCATGTTGACTTGGTCAAACCCCAGTTGACCAAAAGTCAACCACAGGACATGAGGTGGCAGACCTCAGATGTTACAGATAGATGATATATGGTCTGGTACAGTTCACCATGGTGGGCTTATATAGTGGTTTCAAACTTATGATGATGATTTGTGCTTTTCAACACTTTTTACAGATTATTATTATTTGGTCTGCCGAATATGATGAGCATTTATTTTGGACCATGCAGAGGTTTATATGGTGTATGAGTACACATCTTAGATGGATTTGGACCTTCTGAGTCCAATGAGATAGTCTATTTTCAGATCCGAGCAGTTACAGTGATGATGGAGCCTCAGTAGGCTATCCTAGTGCAGTTTTGGTCTGTCGGAGACCTTGTCAGAGCAGTGATGGGATTCACTTGGTTCACCTAGGGCGCTGTGCATGGAGGGGGTGGTCCAACACTTGTTATTACCATATTACCCCCTTCCCAGACTCATTGGTGAGCTCACCTTAACAGCGCAGGCACTCCAAGAGACAGTTTGGGCAGTTTCACGCTTCTCGAGGCAGTCCAGAAATGGTAGAAATGGCTACAAAGGAATTTGATTTGGGCTACTGAGGCAAAGTTTTGGCATGGGATGATCAGTGATGATGAGTGGGATGTCTTCCACACCTACTACAGCAGTTTCAGCTTCATCGGGACCCACATCCATCACTTATGGCATTTTCTAATGATTTTTGGAGCCTCCTAAGGCTCACGATTTGTCCATAGAGGCACGATTTGGTACTTTGATGATTATTTTATTGATATTGTGCTATGGGGATTGACCAAGGGTGTCTAAAATTACCCCTTGGACCCACCATAAGCTAGATCTATTATTTTATCATCATGATTTTGTGGGATCCCCTCTTCTAGGGTGAGCTTGTCCACATATTGTATTATTTTATTAGTGATCCATGTATTGTATTGTTGAGCTCATCTCAACCATTGATTAGATCTTTTGATCTTTTAATATTAGAGACTCATTCAAAAAGTGGTTAGATTGTGCACTCTCTCCCTCCTATTTAAAGGAGAGAGCCTCTCATTGTAAAGGTGTCTTTGGCTCTTGGAATCTTGATATAGAAAAACTTTCTTGTGGAAATTCTTCTGGTCTCCTTTGCATCTGGTGTTCTTAGATGGTGATTGGAAAGTCTATTGCATCCTAGCATTTGGGTATTTGTGGTAAGATCTATCTTTTTTGGAAACTTTTGTCTTGTCTACAGGAGGGCGACTTCACTTGGGCATTTTTGCAAGGCTTCTTCAACTCGCTCCACTTGGCATTCGCTTGTATAAAGGGGTTATCATTAGTATCATTGTGATCTATGCTATCTTTCTGTTATTTCTCTTGTGGCATTAGTCTTATCTTGTTCGCAGTAAATATGATATTGTTGACGTTTATTGTGCAGGAGAGAGGGCGCATTGGCTTCTTTGGGTAAATCGATTTCATAGAAAACTACCTCAAATCGCTCCAAATTGATCGAGTTTGCATATCTCATCATCATCAAGGCATCTACAAGGTTATCCAAGTAAGATCCACAGGTTTGTTCTTCTTGTCTTGGCTCCAATCCATTGACATAGATACTTCATTGATAAAACCCTTAATTTACAAACCCTCATTTTACATTTTCTCATCTCTAGTAAGATCCACTTGGCTTTTGGGTATAAAATTTAAAACTCACCTCTACAGTATCCACGGAAATTCGGATCTGTAGTTTGGTGAAGATTGGCCATCATTTGACCCATTTTCCAAGGCACAGAAGCCTCTCCAAGGGAGGTCGCACTCCTTGGGAGAGGTGAGTTTGCAGGGATCTAGATCCTGGGTAGGTGAGATTCCACTTGATCTGTAATCTACACATTCAATAACCTACCCCTAGTGTGTACTTCAGTGATTTCTGCCTTGTGGGCCCCATTCCTCATTTTGAGGGTTGTGCCCCACTTGGGTCACTTTGTGGCATACTTCAATCTCAGATCTACTGAGATCCAGCCATTGGATTGTCCTGATCTTTTAGATACACCTACCTCTATACCTCAACATTCCAGATCTGTAATTTGGTAGACATCCGACTCCATTTGGCCCATTTCCCAAGGCACTGATATTTCTCCAAGCCCATTCGACTTTCTTGGACTGTTGAGTTTGCTTGTGGTTTGGTCCCTGTTTTGGTTGCTTGAGTACCTTGACACTGTCATATCCATCCATCTAGCTCACCTTTGGTACTGGTTAGCCCCAATTTGGTCCCTAACTACCCTACATTGGACACAGTTCCCAAGGCAGTGGATTTTTTCATAATTGACTAGTACCCTAATCTTGGATCTTATTTTAAACATCATAAGTCACTATTCCACCCATAATGGACCAAAGATACACCATTTAAACCCCTTGATCTAAAATATTATTCATCTTGTGACTTCTTCCATAGATTTAGGGTTCACCATACACCTTACATACTTCTAGTGTTTTGGTTTGGTCTCTCCTCTCGGGAGTAGATCTAGGTCTCCCCCTTTGGTGTCTTGGGCTAGATAACATAAAGTGAAGATTGCCTCGATTGACGTGACAACCATCCATTAGGAGTCGAGGCCATCTTGGTTGCACCTCTTTGGTTGCCCTTCCCTTCTGCCATCCATCTTGGATTCATCTCTAAGGGCACCTACAAGTTTGGTGATAATAGCTACCAAAGACATTCACGAGCAGTTTTATGATGATGATTCTGATCTGCCTCAGGTCCACTTCATTAATGGAGATAGTAACAGTTGTTTTGCAGATCAGCTTGAGCAGCTTTATGATGGAGGCTTGTATTTAAGCCCAATCAGTCAGTGGATAGAGGACTCCTGTGCACATCCTGTTTTTTGCTGCCAAAACTATGATGGTACCTTTTATCCTAACAATCTGAGTTTTCAGTTTAGCCTATTCCATGAACAGATTCTAGGACAGTTTGGTTTTACTGTGTATGTATCTTTGTCTTTGTTTCTAACCAAGCACAGGGAAAAGCAATTTGGCATAAAAGAGATGTTGGAATGGTTCCACTGGTTATACCATTATACTTAACATTCTGGTCTCATGTTAGGTTAGGGTAGTGTTATCACACAACTTGTAGTTGTCCCTAATGGTATCCCATCTGGGATGGTAGAGGAGATGGACAACTAAAGAGGTGACCCAAGAGATGCCACAGTTCCCAATGCAAACTAGGAGTCACGTCAACCGAGGCACTCTTCACTTTAGATCAAGATGAATCAAGTCCAAGGGGGAGACCCTATAGCCAATCAAAGGTGATTGGACCAAAGCAGAGGTTTCTAGGGAAGTGTGAAAGTCAAGTTACGGAAACCAATGCAAGGTTAGGTGGACCTAGAAGTTTAAGTATGGTTGAAAGAGGCTTAAGGGATGACTAGTGTTTCAACCAATTAATGATTTAGGCCATGTTATCACCTATTTTGTACAAATAGTTGAACTTTCGATGAGCCGCCAATTTATTGAACATGATTCATGTTCATCATCAGCATTCAGAAGTTCAGAAGTCAATTTCAGGGCAATTTTGACCCATTTGTAATAACTGCATGTTCATACCCCCATGGGGAAAATGTAAAAAGTTGGTCTAAACGGGGTCCTTTTATAAAAGACTCGGCTATGCGCAGGTTTAGCCATTTGGGGGATACTCTAGAGTGTTTTTTCCTTAGGAATTATGCACTACTCATCAGTGGCGTATAATCCCTGAGTTTTTCACTCAACCCTCCAAAGCTGGAGTATTTCCCATGGTGGTCAAAACCTAAGGTGGTTATTAGAGTCTTGTGTCTAGGATTTTTTACGGGTTAGCCACATCGATTGAGTCGTATGAACATGCACTAGGTCCCCTAGGAGTTTCGTTCCATTCCGACAAAAATATTTTTTTCATAAAATTAGACCATTTTTTAATGGTTTAATTAAAAAATTTCAAAAAATGATAAAAACCTCATCCGGAGGCGGAATTAGGTGTGGGGAAGCTCGTTTTGACGCTCAGAGCTTCCTTTTTACCCTAGCGCCAAATTTTCTGAGGTTTCGGGCTATTACATCGCCTCTGGAAGCAGTTTTTCATTATTTTGGCATTTAGTGGCCATAAAATGACAAAAACACATAAAAGACAAAATTCAAATAAGTCAAAAATTGAATTTTTTAACCATGGAAAAGGTTGGGTTATATTTTTATGGTATGTACGACTACATTGGAGTAGTAAGTCATATGTGATAAAGTCAAAAAATCAAATTTTGGATTAAATTGGGTGTACGGCCCCCTCCTTCACGTGGGCTCCATCAAATTGCATGAGGTATGGGTGAAGGTTCAAATCGTGAGTGTGGTGGGCATCTACATTAAAGTAATAATGCACATGCCAATTCATAGTTTGGATATATAAATTATGAGAAAAGGATGACGTGAGCTATATGACCGTACGGCTCCTTCATGAAGGAATACGAATTGGTGACTTGGCACATGGTTAATGGTGATTGAGCATTAATGTGGGGTAGGCGCCCTCATACCTACCAAGCTCGGCTCCCTCTACTAGTTCGAATTCACACCTACCTTTTATCCACTTGTCACCCATCATGCCAATTCGCATATCCACCAAACCCTCACGTCAATCCATTATACTAGCTCGCATGCCTCCACAAGCTCACGCCCCTCCTTGTTGTAACTCGCTTATTGGATGGTGATCGCTCATACCTACCATTAGAGTCGAGCTATGCCACCTCATGCCATTTCACCTACCATAGACTCGAGTTAGCTCCAAAGCTTGGTGTTGATTGTAATCCAAACGACTTGCCATTGCCAAATTCGAACTAGGGTTTAGATTAAGTCTTTTACTATAAAGAGAGGCCCATCTGGGTTATTATCTCAAGGATTTTGTGCAAAGAAACTCTGGTGAAAATTGTAAGCTCTTGTTTAATAAAATATTTTGAGACTTTGGAGGTCACTTGATTGGGCTCTTGGCATTGTGTCTTCATCTCATGTGAAGTAATATCTCTTTCACCCTATTCTTATTATGCAAATTTGATTATGATGCTTATTGAGGACTAACAATCTAGTACTTAGGCTTCTAATCTATTGCTTTGAGTTTTTGTGTCTTTAGGGAATTCAATCATTGAGAGCTATTGGCATCTAATACCTTCACCGATCAAGTGTTCCATTTATCTTAATAATTTGTTTGCAGGGTTGTGAGCTTCTCCAAAGTACCTCTTGCCTTCTCCAACAAAAAATTTCATTCAACTTATTGGAAACCGTGGTTCATGAGCTTCTATCTTCTAGCTCTCTTTTTCTCTTTGAAAGATTTCTCTTTGACTTGCTAGTCCACTTTCTCCTAGCCATCACTTCCTTAGTGCCTCATTACCTCTCATTTTGCCCATCTTCCATAGCTTTCGTCCACCCTTTTTTTTCCCCTCTCTTTCCCTTCGTTTTTGGCTTTTCCTCACTCCTTCACCCTTTCGTTTTTTGCCCTAGTTTGCTAGCCTTTCTTCCTCCTCCCTCTCGTTTTGGTCTTCCCATCTTGCTCTCGTCTCTCCTCTTGTTTATCTTCTTTTCCCTGTTCTCGTCCATATCCTAGTGGATCCTCTCTTCATCTTTTCGTCCATCCCAAAAGGAGCCCTAAAACACACAAAAAACCAAAAAACGAATTGTTTAAGTTGATCATAGTTTCATTCTTAGTTTGCAAAAGTCATTGGTTAGAGTTGGTTTGTTTAAAAAGAGCTTTTTAGTTAGATCTCATGCGTTAAAGAAGTAGTCATAAAAGCATTCTAGATCTCTCCCTTTACACTAGTATAGCTTATATTGCTTAACTTTAGTTTCCATTTCAAAGATAGATTTTTGTTATAAAAAATTTTCTTAAAATTTTTATATCTTAGATCTCATTTCTAGCATATTTAGGGCAACTTTTGTTCGCTGGTCCGTTTTCCCATATAAACTTTTTCAAACAAAAATCTCATATTTCTCATGTTTTAGGCTTTAAAATTCTATACTAGACTTAGTAGTTTTCATATCTTATTTGTTTTGATTAACAGAATAATGGGTCCTTGAAGTTGATCATTGTTGCAGGTGCTTGAAGTTGATCTTTGTTGCAGGCTCTTAAGAGAAAGATCCAAGAAGAAGAGGAGCATTAAACCAAAGGGAAGATCTAAAGCCAAAGAGGAGACGAAACTAAGTTGTAAAACCAAGAAGATGTCAACCATGAAGACTTAAAACTCACTCTCCTTTGTAAAAAAGCTCTTTAAGAAGCTTCATCTCATTTTTCTAGTTATTTGCTTCAAAGACCTTGCAAGGTTTTAAACCCAAGGCGTTTGTAATTGTTTAATAAAAATTTCAAGTGGAGGAGGCCTCCACTTTTTGGTCTTCTTCCCCATTTGGGGAAGAGTGTTGGGTCTTGTGGTTTGAGTTAGCTTAGATTTATGGTTTCATGCTCTTAGTTTAAAATTTACTTCAATAAGTCATTTTGTTTATATTCCACATTTACTTACCCCCATGCTCTCCCGAGTAGGGTCTTGGACCTGAAAGAGATTCTTGGGTAGTTTAGCTTTATTTCTCATTTATTTTTATCTTGCTTCTCTTCAAAATCCTTCAGCCGGAAGTTGTATCCTTGAGATTTTCTCTCAAGGGCAGGACCACATAATTTGTGGTTACTCTTCCTTCCCCGTCGGTTTCCTTGGCAGAGCTTTCAGCTAGCTGGAAGTTCTCAAGTGCAGGCGGTTCTAGTGGTTGATCTTGTTCGGAGATCAATCCCACCTAGTAGTTTAAAACCTGTGTGGTAGAACACTAGATTTGCTTAGTTTCATTTTATCCTGCAAGCATTATTGTTGGTAGTAATTCATATCTTGTCGATCAACATTATTGTTTAAATCTGTTTCAAGTTAAGTATATGCTACTACAATCTTTTTGCTTCTTTAAAATAAACCAAAGTCTCTTGAACTTGGCCATAATCCAAGTCAAGAGCACCCTCTGTCGGAGGGCATTTTAGTTTTTTGCATCATCCCTGCATTAGGCATTTTAAGTTTAGCAAGTCTCTTGAACTGTGGTCATAAGACCGAGTCAAGAGCGCTCTCTATCGGAGAGTTGAACAAGGTTTTTCTAATAATAAAATTTTCCACTCATACACCCCTTAATTAATTTATCTTGGTTTGTCCTACACCCGTATGCTCTGCCAACCGGAAACGGTTGGGCTAGTACTCAGAAAGGTGGAAGACTTGATAATTTACGATCGATAACTTGATTAAAATTTTCACCCAAAACCTCAACCAAGGCAAATTACTGTTCTTCCCACGAGAGGTGGTGCCGGAAATCCACTGTCAGACTCAAGGGCGGTTCAAACATTGGACACCTATCCTTTTGAATCTGGGTGCTTCCGACAGATCACTTAGGGTTGCCAGTATTTTCCTTGGGTAAGGTTCCACCATCTTTTGATACCTTTGGTCTTAGCCTAATAATCAAGAACATCTAAAACACTTAAAATTTACCAAGAACAATTGCAAAACGTCCTCACAAACAGTTACTTTCGACTTATTTTGGCATCACAAGTTTTATTTGACTCCATTTGGCACTGGTCTTTAATATTTATACATCTTTGAAATCTGGACCATATGTCCTTGTCATTTGCTTAATATCTATCTTGTGGATGCTTTACTTCAGTTTCTAAGTCAAAGTATATTGTTTTTTTTATTTGTTTCTTGTAAATTTTGCAACGTGGATTGCGTGTTTAATTTTGTTCTAGTCATCATTCAAAAAACTCCTAAACAACACCCATCCGCATCACTACACCAAAACACATTTAAAACACACAAAGAGCCTTAGACAACTCTTTAATAGGGACTACCCCCCTTGGCTTCGTTAGGAGTTTTGCCTAAACGGAGGAGCTGGGATTCAGGTGACAGCACCTGGCTCATTGCTTGCCCCCAAGGCCACACCTCTCCCCACTTTCCAGTGAGGGAGACAGCTTTCAAAAAGTTTCTGCTGCTGGTGTGCAGTTGGCGGACAACAGGCCACATAATGAGATCAGATGACAAGATCTAGTACCATGAAATACACAAGTGGGACCCACTTCCTTGGGATATGGAAAGTGGTTCAAATGGGACCCACAAGGTGAAGTTAAGGGTGCAAATGGTACCAAGGGGTATGCAAAGAGTAGATCTATGGATCTAAGATGAAATTAGAGATACCCACATAAGGGATCTAGCACTTGACACTAATCCCAAGAAGTGCGAATTTCCTTAGGTGGACTAGTGCCTTGAAATTGATGGGCAAATGGAGTCAAAAGGGTGTCAAAATGTAGATCGAGACACTTAAGATGCAAATCAAGGGTGATACTTAAGATCAAGTAAGTGTGATGGTTGGATCTTGCTAGATCTAATATTTCACTAAGTGATTCAAGTGGACAACAACCCTCAAAATGAGGAATGATACCCCTAAGGCAAAAATCCACAAAGTGAGACACTAGATATAGGTTTCAAGGTATGCTCTTTTCAAAACAAGCGGGATCTCAACCACCCAAATCCTTGAAGTGGACCAACTCAAACCCCTAGGAAGTGTGACTTTACCCAAGGAGGGCTAAATGCATAGGAAAGTGTGTCAAATCAAGTCCAAAAGCCACGAAACTTTAGATCCGGGTAGTTTATGCAACTGTCAATGTGGATCTTGAAAATCAAAGGGATCCAATGGCTAGATCTCCATAGATTTGAGATTGAAAGTGCATCACCAAATTGACCCAAGTGGGGCACAACCCCCAAAATGAGGAATGGGGCCCACAAGGTGAAAATCAATGAAGTGAAGCACTAGGGGTAGGTTATCAAATGTGAGGATCATGAATCAAGTGAGATCTCACCTACCCATGTGCTAGAACTAGCTTAACTCACCTATCCAAGGAGGGCGACCTCACTCAAGGAAGGCTAAGTGCCTTGGGGGAAGGGTCAAATGAAGTCCAAATGCCACCAAACTATAGATCCGAATTGCCGTGGATACTATAGAGGTGGGTTCTTTTTATTATACCCAAAGCCAAGCTAGATCTTTATAGATCTGAGAAAAACAGAAAATGAGGGTTTTTATTTTATGTAATTTTTTACCAATAGGATGGATAGCAAGCGAAATCAATACGTACCTTGTAGATCTTACCTCTAAAGCTTGCGGCCTCTTAGCGTATGGAGAAATCTTGCCCTAGTTACAATTCCAAGCTTGATCCAAGTGTCTTCAACCAAAAACGTCCAAGTCCTAGGAGGAGAGATGTCTCATGAAAACCTGAAAATCAAACTACATCAAGTTAGATTTGATCCACAAATCCATAAGATCTAAGCATGTCATATCAAGAAAGCAATCAATGGACAAAGCACAACTGAAAAACTCCCTCTCTATGAAGACGTCTTGCTCATGGGGGATGTGAGCAACCCCTACAATCTTCCCACAAAGCAAATCGTTGAGCTAGCTTCAAGCAATTCGGCCTCCCTCTCTTGATGTCGATTTCACCTGTAGAAGCAAAGAATGTCTAGAAACAAGATGCAAGAACATATACAAGAGAAACCCAATCAAAGCCAAGAAGTAGATCTGCAAAATATTATTTTCATTCCAAGTTCTCCAGAGCCCAAAGGTGAACTATACAATAGGGGGTCTCCTCCTTATATAGGATAATAAAGACCAAAACCCTAGATCTCAAAACCACTTTACAACAAGATGAGTGGTTGAGATTAAAAGATCTCAATACATAATCAATGGCTGAGATGAATCATAACAACATAACACATGGATCACTCAAAATAGTGATGATGTCATAGCTAAAAGTGACTAAGTGAGGGTGACGTCATCCTCTAGAGGGGGCAAAAGTACATGGGCCCACCTCATATGACTAGGACATGACACATGAAGCACATGGTGGGGCTAGGAGGCATCAATCCTTGCTAGCCCATCCCCATGGCACAATAAAATAATATAATATGTCCAAAATAAATATAAATGATCAAATCTGTCCTCAAAATCTGTGAGAGACATGTAGTAAAAGGCCTCCTGTGGCCTCTATGGACCCCACTGACTGATGAAAACTCGCTGGAAGATGGGGGGTTCACCCTGGAAGACCTCTGTGAAGACCAAGTGCCAACACCTTGCCTCAATTGCTCAAATTGAATTCCTCAGTGACACTTTTATTCCATTTTTAACCTGCCTCGGTAACTGTGAAAGTGTTGAAACTGCCTGCTGGGCCATATACCTGTATCTGCTACCTGGGCCAACTATAACCACTAAGAACACTGTCGTTGAAGCTACAAACACTGCACTGCATCTGTATGGGATAAAAGGTCATCTCAGTCATCAAATCTAAGGTCAAGAGGCTCAGCCATGGCATAAGGTCTGCTGCATGTCTGATATAAGGCTGCTCTGATGTGTGAGTGATCATAAATAATAAGGCTCATCATAACTGATCTCACTAGAACAGAGTAAAGGCAAAGCTCAAAAAGTTGCAGATAACTGATCTGCAATCGTGGTAGCCCAGCTACTATGTATGTGATAACAGGTCTGTTCGGTTTTTTTATGCTGACAGACCATGCATTCTCTCATGTGCCATAGCACATCACCCTTGAGGCCCTTCCAAGAGAACCTCTCCCTGATCTGACAATACATTTTGAAGTGCCCCTAGTGTCTTGCTGTAGTTGCATCGAGTGTAGCTCTCAAAATCTTCTCCTTCAATTTGGGTTCCGGTACTAAGTATATCCTATCCTTGTAGAAGATGGCATCATCAACTACCATATACTAGTCATCCAGTATGAGGTCGCCCATCAACTCGTAAGCAAATTTTTTTTGAAATATTCCACCAGGGGTGGGATTTCCAATCAACTGAAATCTCCATAAAAGAGCATGCAATTGGTTTCCTAGAGAGTAAGTCAGCAACAACATTCATCTTCCCCTTCACATATTCTATATCAAAGTCATAGGCCTGTATCCTGCTAACCCACTTCTGTTGTCTTTCGTTCAAGTCCTTCTGCTCCAAGAAGTACCTTAGACTGTTGTGGTCTGTCTCATCACCATAAATCTGCTGCCAACCAAATATTGTCTGAATTTTTTCGAGGCGTGCATGATGGCGAGCATCTCTTTCTCATAAATGGAGTAGAGCCTCTTCAGCTCTCTGAGCTTCCTACTCTTAAAGGTTATTGGGTGTCGATTCTGCATCAAAACTGCCCTGATATCAATGCCCGAAGCATCACATTCCAGCACAAAAGGCTAGTTGAAGTATAGTAGTGCTAACACCGGGCAAGTTCTCATCACCTCCTTGAGCCTGTCAAATGCCTTCTGGGAATCCTCTATCCACCTGAAGGCCCCCTTCTTTGTAAGGTCAGTGAGGGGTGCGCCCAACTGTGAAAACGCCTTCACAAACCGTCTGTAGTATGTGCAAAGTCCAAAGAATCCCCGCAACTCCGTTAGGGACCTCGGAGTGGGCCAATCCAAAATAGCCTGGATCTTCTCCCGGTGAACCTGTACACCCTGTGCACTAATCACATGGGCCAAGTATAGGATCTTTGTGAGTCCAAACTCGCATTTGGGGGCCTTGGCATACAAGGACTGCTCCTCCATAATGTTCAGAATCTCATCTAAATGTTTCATGTGCTCCTCCCATGTCTGACTGTATATAAGGAGATCATCAAAGAACACCAGCAAAAACTTCCTCAACTGCTTCCGGAAAATATGGTTCATACATGATTGGAAAGTGGTTGGTGCATTGGTCAGCCCAAATGGCATGACCAAGAACTCATAATGCCCATAGTGGCATGTAAAAGTTGTCTTATGCACATCCTACTCATGGACCCTAATCTAATGGTAGCCCGACCTGAGGTCAATTTTTGAAAAGTATACTGCTCTGTGCAATTCATCTAACAACTCGTCAATCCGAGGAATGGGATACCTGTTTCATAATGGTCTTCTTGTTCAATTCCCTGTAATCAATGCACATCCTCATTGTCTCATCCTTATTTTTTACCAACACAATCGAAGGTGCAAACAGGCTAAGCTATGTCTGATATGTCCCATGGCATGTAACTCCTTGATAGCTTTCTCAATCTCGTCTTTGAATTTCTTTGGATGTCTATAGGGGGTGGTGATCACTGGCTTAGCCCCTCCTCCAGCTCTATGGTGTGCTCGAAGTCCCTGTCTAGTGGTCTCCATGGGGGAATCTCTCCAAACACCCTATCATGCTTCCCCAATAAAGCTTGTATGTCAACATGGTACTACTGGCTGTCGTGAGAAGTCTTCTGTGTCATGATTAGGCACTCTTCTACATAAGCTACATCACCATGTCTGAATAGTGCCTCCATCTGCTTGGCTGAGACAACTCTTGGGGCCTCATTAGACATGCCCCTCAGAACTACCCTCGTACTGTCAGGAGCATTGAACCCCATCTCTAAGGTTCAGTAGTTCGTCGATATGGTCCCTAAAGTACTGAGCCATTGAATTCCCAAGACCATATTGGTTTCTTCCAAATCAACCACATAGAAATTGTCCATCATACTGTAGTTCCCCATTGTCGTCGTCAACTATGGAACCCTCAGTAAACAAGGCATCACTCACCCACCGACTACTACCTCCACACCAAATCCCTCGAACTACTCCGCAAGGATGCCTCTCCTGGTGACCAAGGAAAAATCTATGAAGTTGTGAGTCACCCCACCATCCATCAGGATTGTGACTCGTTGTCCTCGTATAACACCCCCGACCCTAAAGGTGTTAAACTTGGGGGTGGTTGATAAGGTAGCAATGGTCCCGCCCTGCGATTGTACCTGTGGCGGTTGAAACTGTGACTATTGTACCTATGGCTAATCCTCTATCCCACTGTCCTGCTCATCACCCTATACCTACTCATCCACATCATCATCCTCATCATTGTCTGACACCACCTCTATATAGTGAACCTTGCCTTTACCCATGCATCTATGACCCATCTCCCGAGTTTCTCGACAACTGAAACAAAGTTTCTTCCTTCTTAACTCATTTCGAGTCTCTTCGTTCATCTTGTTCTTCTCGATTCCTCCTTTCTGGAAGGGCTTCTTGTCCTTGCCTTTCTGGGGCACGAAAGGTTTGGAATGGAACTTGTTCTTAGGGGCAGCGCCCTCCATATCCTGCACACAACTAATAGCATATTGTATGGTCGCGAGATTGAAGGCTTTACCCGTGCATCTATGACCCATCTCCTGAGTTTCTCGACAACTGAAACAAAGTTTCTTCCTTCTTAACTCATTTTGAGTCTCTTCATCCATCTCGTTCTTCTCGATTCCTCCTTTCTGGAAGGACTTCTTGTCCTTGCCTTTCTGGGGCACAAAAGGTTTGGAATGGAACTTGTTCTTAGGGGCAACGCCCTCCATATCCTGCACACAAGTAATAGCATACTGTATGGTCGCGAGATTGAAGACTTTGACCCAATCACGCAGTGGTTCGGACAATCCCTCTGTGAACAGCATAATGAGGCAAATCTCCGAAATATCCGTCACCATAACTATCAGTCTCGGAAACTCTGTGATGTATGCATCTGCAGTACCTAATTGTCTGACCTGTACCAACTCCCTGAAGTGCAACTCTGAATCCTTCCTATCAAATCTGTCCATCAGCCACTAGTGAAATCCATGTAAGATGTAATGCCAGCATGTCCCAAAGTGACCAGACCATGGTAACCAGTCGTGTGTGTCCCCCTCCAAACGCAAGGTGGCATATTTGATAGCCTCCGCCTCCTTCATGGGATTGAGCTGGAAGTATGTATCCAACTTCCGGACCCATGCTCTTGATGTGCATTTGTTGGACCCATCGAAGGATGGAATAGTTAGCTTTCCAAGCTTCCACTGTAGATCAAAATTCGGTTGTCCCTTGTTGAAGTCCTAGGGTTTGTTCCTATACTTGACGTTGCAGAACTCCTGAAAGGTCATTGCAACATGAAACTCATCACGCAAGTTCTAGTACTCCACCAAGTAGTTTGTAAAGTTGTCACCCCGGTACCCGGCTGCCCCAGTTGGCCAACTGGCTACTCATTTGTGAACCGAGTAAAGAGGGGTCTGGGTATCACTGCACGGGATGCCCGCGTGTTTCATCAAATGGGAATATTGATGTTGTCTCCTGTTATCACCAATCTTGTAGTTGCCCCTAAAGATGGATCCAGAATGGATGGTAGAGGGGATAGGAAACCAAAGTGGTGAACCTCAAGAGCCTTGGTTCCCAAAAGAAATGGTTGTCACGCCAACCAAGGCACCCTTCACTTTATGCTATCAAAACCCAAGATAACAAAGGGGGAGACCCAGATCTTCTCCCGACAGGAGAGATCAAACCCAATCACTAGATCAAATCAGACAAAATGAAATACGTAAGGTGACAGGTATGGAACCCTAGATTTAAAAAAACGAGACCATTGTGGAGGCTTAGGGAAGATGTAAGTTGATAAAGATTATTTACACACAGTGACTTGATAATTAAGTGTGATTCCAGGATTCAGGTGCTAACTTAAAATAGTCAAATTCAGTTGCTTTGGGAAACGTGACCCTTAAAACAGGGAAAGTGTCCCAAAGAGTGGATATGAGGTTTAGGGCTTTCTAGCATAGCTTGACAAGTGGATGTGACAGTATCAAAGGACACAAGCTCAACAAACAGGATCAAACAACGGGTAAATAGCCACTCTCAAGAAAGTCGTGAGGGTTGAGAGAGGCTAGTGCCTTAGGAAATGGGCCTATGGAGTCCTCCAAGCATGACGTTTTGGAGAACCCACCTAGATAATTGCAAGAGCCAAAAAACCCAGAAATGATTATGCTGTTAACCAAGTCATTTGAGTTGTAGAATTTTTCGAAGGATTTTGCTTAGGGGTTAAATTAAATTGACAGATGGGTAGTTTTGAGAAATAGAAATCTTACCTCACAAGCGTACCTGAATGATGGAGATGTTTGCCAAGATGTTGAGGAATGTTCCCACAAAGATCAAATGAGAATTTGTTGGTTATCTTGCACCCACGAATTGCCCAGCTCCACATGTGCGCCCTCCTCTTCCTGCAATGCCAAGGAAAATGATTTCAATCAGCAAAGCAACAATGAGGTAAATACAAATGAAAAGAATGATAACATGAAACAAGAGGTACTAAGACAGTAATACTCCCTGTAACTGACAAAATGTCGAGAAGATAGCAAAGAGAGTCTTCCCCAGCTAGTGTGCCCTCCTCACCAATTCGGCCTCCTCACCTGCAAATAAAACGTGGAGAAATAGATATGCAAAATAATCACCAAACCCTCGGTGCAGAGGAAGAATAGTTTCAATCAACCCCATTGACATCCAAAACCAAGAGACAAGTATCTACGAGAAAATATTTTATTCCAAAATTCCAGAGCCAAAAGTCCCTTTACAATGAGAAGCTCTCTCCTTTAAATAGGAAGGAGAGATACCAAAACCCTAACCACCTTTTGAATGAATGGCTAATATTAAAAGATATAAAAGTTCTAATCAACGGTTGAGATGAGCTCAACATAAAGTACATGGATCAACTCAAAAATATAACATATACATGGACAAAATCGCCCTAGGAAGGGGGGTCCCACTCAATGTGACTAAATAACATGACAAACCCACTCATGGTGGGTCTAGGGGGCATTATCTAACCTCCCTAGTGTGCCCCCATGGCATAATAATAACATATGACTCATCCTAGCACTAAATCGTGCTCCTCTGGGAAAGTCGTGAGCCTCCAAAGGCTCCAGAAAACCTCAAAATGTGCCGAAGAAATGTGTGAGGGTCCCACTAACTGATACAACTGCTCTGGAGTGTGTGGGAGACATCAAACACATCATCAAAACAATTCCCATGCCAATTCCTTGCCTCAGTAGCTCAAATCGAATTCCTAAGTAGCCATTTTTACCATTTTTATGCCTCTGTAAATCCTTTGTAAAGTATAAAAACTCTTGTAACTCTCTACTGATTTATTCGGGGCCAAATATGACTGCACCATAATATCGAGTATGGAATAATAGTAAAAACAAGTGGCTGGACCCCATACTCTCTCTGTAGTACCCTAGGTGAACGAAGAAGATCATCAAACTGCTCTGACATGCCATTTTTAAGGGCAAATATGCACCAGAATGATAAACTGAGGAAAATACTCACTGTAACTGCCTAGAATTGAAAACCAACTGTCTCAATGGACTCTGAGAGCCCAAATCTACTAAAGGTGTGTACTCATACCCCATATGGATCTCTGCATGTTCATATAATATCTCAAATATACCCGACACAGATAAAAATAATAATAATCTGCAAATGATCAAATATAATAAAATGCCAGATCATCATCATAAGCCTATAACCAATGCATGGAACCAACTGGTGACCTTTAATAGACCATATATCATCCATCTGCATCATACAAGGTCTATCCACCTCATGTCCTATAGTTGACCTTGGTCAAACTAGGTTTGACCAAGTCAACATGACCCATAAAAATGACCCAGGCTAGCATCAAACTGCTGCAAGTGTTAAGAGATTAAGACATGCTTTACAAATCATTCGAGTAGCAATATAACATATAGTAATCAATTCTCTGGCGATCTAAAAACAAATATTAAATGTTTTCAATATTATTATTATGACTCAGACTAGACTTTCAAGACTATACTCACTTTATAGATGTGATCAATTTGCTAGTGATGGGTGAAGGCTAAAACTTATAAGGCTAGGCTAAAGGATGACCACTAACTTGACACTGTGACACTTTGGAAATGGAAAGGGGATACACACTCTAGCATATGTTGGACAAGCAGTAACACAGGGGAGGGAAGTGTCTCACAAATGGGTAAGTTGTTTCAGAAGTGCTTATTCAACATTGACAGATGCCTACAACTCACATCCAAGCTGATACAGCTCCGTGAGGATCTTTTCTAGAGCCACCATGAATAGGTGTCCGGCAAACCGTAACTCGGGACTCTAGGGGACACTTAGAATTAGTTGTCCCTTACTCCATCTCACATGATAACTCGCAAGCTAGTGAGGAATAAATCAATACAAGTGAGGCCAGCAATCATTAGATATAGCATTTGTTAAACCATTGCTTTTTAGGCCTTTAATACATTTCCATTGCCTTGATCTGTGTGTGTTAAAAAACACATTCTTGGATTTACATTTATTAGGCTTTTTGATCCATGTGTGTAAAGAAACACATTCTTGGATTTACATTTCACATTTAACTTTCAAAGCCAATTTCATTAGGTTTGCCTTTCATTCACATGTGTTAAGAAACACATTCTAGAATGGGCTTCATTTAAGATATACATTTCATTTCCATACACAATGTATTGATGGTAGCACTATCTGTTTCAGGTTTAGCCAACACAACTTGGACAACTCAGAGCCGAGACACAATACAACAGGGAAGCTCATCCAACAAAGAGGCTAAAGTGGGGGAAGGTCCTCCATGCCACTAGTCAAGTAGTATGTCAGGGTAACAACAATAACTGGAAGGTAACGGATGGGTGGAGAAAGTTAATAATGAGACCAACACTAGCAAGCCAAAATATGGTGGGAATGATCACCTCTATTCTCCCTGAGGGTAAAACCAATGAGTATAACCAGGAACTTCTAAGTCTGAGCTGGGACACAAATATATAAATAATACAACCAGGTCCAAATATTATATGATCGCCAAATCATGAGACTAAGTGTTAAGACATGCCACAAGAATGAGTATAAAAGCAATAATAACCATAACACAAGATAATACCTGCTGGGTCATATACCTGTGCATAAACAATCTGAACCACCATCTGTCCAATGAGAACCTGCTGCTGCAACTCTAGGCAATACATACTGCTCTGTAAATGGCTAAATGGGTACATCGATCATCAAACCTGAGTTTCCTGGGATTCAGTCATGGCATAGGAATATACTGTTGTCCATAATCATGAAAGTGATCCAACATAGACGCTCATCTTAGCATCTAAATGTAAGGGAATTGGATAAAAAATGTACTGGAATCTGGAATAAAACATATGGTAGCCCAACTACTATATATGTGATAACACCTCCCTCGGCATTGTTTCCATTTCTCCCATTGGTGCCCCTGGCATCATTGTTATTTTCTTCATGATGGTTGTCTCGATTGTTGATGAGTAGCTAAGTCATGAGGTCAACTAACTGTCGCTGCCCTCTTGTCACATTTTGAGTCAAGATGTCAACTAACTGTCGTTGCCCCCTCACCAAATCATTCAGGATATTCAAGGCACTGCCCCCTGGAATCTCCTCTGTTCAAATATATGCTTGAGTCATTCCTATTGCCCCCAAATGGATCAGATCTATCACCCATCTCTTCTTCTCCCTCTGATAAGAACTGCTACTCTTTTGCTTCAAAAATACTCTTCCTCTGACTCAACATGTCCTTCCCTGAACTCTAATAGAAAAATTCGTCTAGGCTCTCCCCTCTAACTTCTTCTGTAAGTAATTGGTTCGTTATCTCCCAGATTCATAAAATAGCATGCACCTCACAGACTGGGAGGATTGCATGCTCTAATACTTTAAGGATCCTTACAAAGTGTCACTAATTTTTCCACTCATACTAGTTATGGTTGATGGATAATGTCAAACACTTAGTGTACCTGCCCTGTTATTTCCATAAATTTCCCAAACTCAAATCTGAATATTTTGGGCTAATTGATTGTATGCTTTTAGGCAACCACTTCACCAAGTAATGGGGTTTAAAGGTATTATATGTGTTACCCTTGGCTTCAATTCTGACTGTAGTATTGTTCTACTGTTGGTTTCAGAGTAGTAACTTTAAACGACAATCAAATAACTACTGTTGTAGATGATTGTCCACAAGACCCTCTTAAAACCATTGTTCTGTATTGACATTGAGTTAAGTTTCTATGAATCTTTGGTCACCACATTACCCTACGTTGATGGGTTTATCATGATATTCAACATAGACAATATTGATTCATAACAATAATCAAACAAGCATTGAAAACCAAACTAAAGGGTCACATTTAGATCTACATTTTTTTATTTAAAGAGTGTTTACATGCCTGGGAATGATGGACAGTGACTCTAAGGTTGTGCCCTTTCCAAAATACCAGAATCCTTCTGTTGTAGTGTAAGGTCACTCTCCACAGGTGGAATACATTCCACCTTGACCAGGTTCAATATACAAATGACAAGAGACTATTGTTGTAGCTAATTCGACCCCAACCTTGATGATCTGTTTCAAGAAAATCGTCGCACAGTAGTGCCTTCTCTTCCAGGTTTATCCCACTTGAAAATGCAAACCTAGGCCAGAGGTAAAGCCAACTTCTTCTTTGCCAATGGTGGGGAAATGTGCTCAGTGATGAGTAGCAGTACTCTCCTTCCCACAACTTGAGCAGTGAACAAGAAATGTGCCCCTCTCAATGGCAAAGATCTAGAAATGAAGAACATAGAGGCAAGTGCGCCTTACCACAAATGAAATCTCCTTCAACAAGTATGTACAACCAACAAGAAGTTAAAGGACAGCTCCCTAAGTGATAACTTGACCTCCAAAAGAAAAATGGTAACCCAGAAATAAGTGTATTGACTGGTGCGACCTCCCTCAAGCCTGGAAGTGCACCCTCCTGTAATGGTAACAGTCACAACTGAATGGATGTGGAGTTGGATGGTGAAGGAACTCGTCCTCCTTTCCTCTTGATCAAAATGGCATGAATTTCAATGGAGCTTAAACAACTTTCCCAACAAGTGCGCCCCCATCTTTAACCTCTAAAATCTTTGCTTAAACCACAAATCTAAAGATGATGATGAAACATCAAACCACGGCAATGAAGTCCAACTAAGAAATCTAGTTGATCCCTCCTCCAAATCGACTAGGGTAGATGGTTTCACTACCGAAATAAACTTCCTCCTAGGGTTTTCGTCCCAAGAGAAACACAAGCTCAAGAGCTCTCAAGTTTCGAAAATGCAAATTGACAAGAATGAATGAGAATAAGCTCTCATGTGCTTTTTATATTTTTTCATTTTTCCCTATTGTGACTTTTCAACTTTCCTTGACCATTTCTCACTTTTAAATATTATAAAGTGACTTTTTGTGAAAAAATTATCATTTTTGTCTTTTAATTTCATTTTAGACCGCCTTACACTTTTTCCGTCACTTTTTTATCTAAAGTGACTTTTATAAAGTCACTTTTAAAATGTAACTTTATAAACTGGTTTTAGCCTAGGTGACATTAAATAATTAATTAAATACCTGCTTCACTGACTATAGCCTATGGGAACTAAATAGGCTAATAAGTCATCCCCATGGCGGTCATCCGGAAAGGGACATGACAACAAGCCCTAAAATATTCTATTTTATCATTAACTTGTAGGCTTATTTTTTATTTTAAAGTCGAGGGTTTGCTCATATAAATAGAGCAACCTCAACTCATTGTAAACATAGGGACAAGGGTTCAAATTATGATATCCTTCATCTTTCTCTTGGTTTATGAGCTTTTGAGCTAATGCGCACTTTTCTTTGATGATCTCTTTCTTCTTGGAGGATGAATGTGTGAAGATCTAGGGTTTTCTTTGTGTTCTTGCTAAGTGGATACTAAGAATGGTTGAAATAACTCATGCTCAAGGATGACCTAAGGTAACCCTTGCTCATTTCTTGATTGATATTGGCATATTCTTTCTTAAGGTAGGTCTAACGTTGCCCTCAAGGTGCTTTGGACTAAAATTAGGGTTTTATGTTAGCATTTTGTCTGCTTGCTTGAGGAGACCTTCTTTACAGGAGCTCTCCATTGTCATATCGAGCTTTGGACTTCCATATTTGCCTTAGTTAGAACTGAGCTACCTAACCATAAAGGTTGCTAGCTTATGCCCTAGCTACAAGTATAGAAAAACCATCTTAAGTAGAGGGACGTTGAACTTGATTTCTCGTAGCCCTAGGGTTAGAGATAAGACTCTAAATACCCTACCTTCACTCTATTTTTCAAATTCATGCATATTTAATTTTGTATTTTTATTTTATAAAAAATTAGGATTTAGCTGCGAAAAACCCTTAAAATTTAAATAATTTAAAACTCAAAAAAATACTTTGAAACTTGCAAATCTGATCCATCCAAAAGGTGCGCCCTAGTGGATTTAATTTATCCACCCTAGTGGATTTATCCACTGATCCTTGAGGGCCTCAGAGTCTGTGGCATTGGAAGACGTCAAACTGTCCAACTGAAATTTTTTACAGACTGTCAAAAGGATATTACAGCAGACCTGTTTTTGCAGATTTGACTGGTTTTTTTTAATTCGCTCTATTTATATTTCAGTCTTCCTCCCAAGGCAGAATTTCTCTGTGGACTCTGAAGCATTTTTAAGTGCTGATACACACTGCATCAAGTGACAGAAATTAATTTATATTGGCTGTTTTGTTCTCTGCACTTTTATTTATAGTACATGAAAATTTGAAGTCTGTCTTGTTTTCAAATTTGTCCTAAAACACTGAATATTTTGCTGATGGGAATCTATAGGGCTAAATTAACTCCTCATAAGATTTTTTTGTCTTCATCATTAATTTGTTGACTCCATATAAGGATAATCTCTTCCATAAGGTTCTTGAAAGGTATGTGCAGGTGTTTTTCTCTCAATTATGGCCTCTACCCTGGGTTTATGAGTTACCCAAAGAAGTTCAAGGAATTAGACCGAGGTGACATTGGGTCTTGTCTCCTTATGCATGCATACCGTCACTAGTCATAAGACCATACAAACCCTGTTGTGAAGGAACTGCTAGTTTGGACGGTAACAGGAACCATCGTCATTAGCAAGAAAATCCTCAAACCTATCATCTTCAAAAAAATTGTCTTCAAGAGCAAAAGAGAGAGGAAGGATCACCAAACCGACAAAGGAGAATCTCCTAAAATGCTTGTATATCAAATTACAATCTTATTAATGTCTTACGGACCAATTGAGTGGCAAGAAATCAACCCTTCCCTTCTATACAAGGTACATCTCATATGGTAAGTTGGCGCTGATCTTCACTGAGAGGTTTCTTAGGAAAGGTGTTTGTGTGTTGTTCGAGTAATTGCAGATACCATTCACAAAGTTCTTGGGACTTCCCCTTGGTCTTAGGAGTTGACCTAAAGTGTTCAAGAAGCTAGGTCGTGGTGACATTGGGCTCTGGCTTCTCTCGTGCTTACCACTCATCGCATCGGGATCCATGACCTTAATTGTGGGTGCAACTTTGGGCAGTAACACTAGCCATGAATGTGCAAGTCGTTGAGCCACACGATCCATGACAAGGGAGGTTGATCCATGTGTAAAAGTGAAAATGTGTGACCAAGATCTAATCTAGAGGTAAGATGAGTGCTCGAAAATCCCAGTGTGCCTCAACATATGTGCCCAAGTGCCACATCATCAAAAATGCATCCACGTGTGCCACTATGCCACCTAGGAAAATCGACCCCTAAGGAAAAATGTAGTAATTTCCCCAATAAAATGATAAAGTGCAATCTCAACTGAGAAATATAACAAAAAGTGCACTTTTTACATCGCAATGCCAAATTAGACAAAACTTAGGCTTTTTTTTAAATCAAAACCTTAGTAATGCCAAGTATTAATTTTTCCATATGCCTGAAATAAGCTTGTAGAAGCCCCCGTGCCTGGAAAACCCTCAAGATGGACAACGCTTTAGTATCTAAAAGATGGGATGGATAGAAGAGCCAAATGGGTGCCCATAAATATGAAATAATTGTGACAAAAGTGTCTAGATTGCTCCCATGCATGATCATGAAGTTTTCAAGTTGCTCGACGACACTAAAGAGATGACCACAGTAGATCTAACCAATCTATGAGAACGCTCTAACATGCAAGCATGGGGGCTGAAAATAAAGCCCAATGGGTATACAAATCCATTAGTAGATCCGGAAAACACTTAATATATCAATCCCATGCACATCCATGAAAATCGATACTGCAAATAATGGGGAAAGGCCCACCACCTTCCTAGAAGAGACTGATCTAAGGTAGTAGTGATCAATCTGATGCAATCTACCTAAGTGGCCAAATGGGTATCCATATATATGCTCAGAATCACTGGATCCCATGTACAACAAAAGATATGAAATAAGCTCCTCATGGCCACTATACAACATTGAAAATTGGCACTAAACACACTGGAACTCTGAAGAAGACCTAATGAAACCTCTGTAGCAATGGAATGTAGTTGTATTATGGTCATAGGTGTCCCTGGTGGACCAACAACAATGAACATGCACAAGTACACATAGATGCAAAAGATCATCAAGTTGAGTCATCATATAGCTAGTCATGATAAACATGATAATATACCAACACCACAAAAATCTCCAAATAGGTTTCTGAGAAAGACTATTTACAAACTAACCAATACCATGATAACAGCTAAGTGTTTACATGGACAAATTTCTTCTTAGAGGGTGGATTGGATGAAATAGACCAAGTTTGGACAAGTGAAGTTTTAGTCAAAGGTGATTTGACCAACTCAAGATGTAGGACAGGGGAAAACTCTGTGATCTTCACCAATAGGGAAAACAATAGGGAAGTGTCTCACAAATGGGTGATGTTGTAATGAGGTACTACCCCCTTAACCTTGGCAATCAAACTTCCCCCCTTTTACTTTTTGCTTTATTAGCTCCTACTTTGACTTGTCTTCTTTTATTTCTTGGACTCTTTTTATTCTTGCACTTCTTTCTTTTGGAGACCTTGGCCTTTATTTTCTTTGGAGGCCCATGGCAAGTTAGACTTGCTTCTTTCTTCTTTGCTTGATTTTTGCTTTGACTTGGCCTTCTTTTTCTTTGATTTGCAGGTACAAGGAGTCTTGGACTGTAATTTTTCTTCATATGCCCTTTTTAAGGCATAGAAGAGGAAGAGCCCTTCATGTTTCAAGTCTAGGGAGTGGCATTGCTCCATGGCAACTCTCTTTGTTTGATAAGCAGTTAACCCCATGGATTTACAAGGAAGCTTCCTGAACTGTCACAAGATCGCTGCAACACAAACATGCCCGAGACACAAAGGATAACTGGGAGACCTTCATGGTGAAGGGGTTACAAAAGGGAGGTCAAGAGTCAATTCATCGATCTTTAACCAAAGGATGCAGACCAAATTATGAAGTGGAATGGATGATGGGTGAATAGCCATAACGTGGACCCGAAGAAGGGAGTAAAAGTCCTTGCAAACACCAAGAATCATCTAGGTTCAAGAATCAATGGTACATAAGTAAATCAAGAATCTATTACCCTCGTCAACATGTGGTGTGATACTACTAACTATACTCATCAGATAATCAATATATCAATCGTGGTAGCATCAACTACATCATCACATCATATATCAGCATGGCATGGCATAGCAATAGAAATATGGCATATATCACACGATCATCATATCACATCATCAAAATGAGACCCAAGAGTAGCAAAGATACGTCGATATGCCTCAATACTCTAGAATGCAAAGTGCTCTGAAGCAAAAAGAAGTCTGAAAAAGTATGCCTACAGAATGTGGCATAACATGTCCTTTGATTTCAATAGCTTGGGAGAAGTTTGCTACAAGATTAGATGGCTCTAAAGGTGTGCGTTTGAGCACAAATGCACACCTTCAGCCCCCAAGAGGTCAGGCAGTGGGATCATAACACTAATAAGATTATAATTTTATAAAAAAACATCTAAGGTGATGAGGGTATTAAAATTCACAAATCCACACCTTCACCCACTAAAAGGTTAGACGGGGTGGGATCATGACACTGATAAGATTGTAATTATATTTACAAGCATCTAAGGAGATGAGAGTATTAAAATTCGTCTAGACTTTGCCTTTAAGTTGAAGGGACCTTCCAAGAGGGTGGGTGGTCAAGGGGTGGGAGTGAAGGTGTGCATTGTGTTTGTGCATAAATGCACACCTTCACCCCTAGAGTGGTTGGTAGGAGGAGTAAAGGTGTGGGAGTAGTCTAATCTTGTAGCAAAAACGCCCTCTTTCCTACAACAAATTTGACATGAAAGTAGTAGAAATTTCAGGCATGATTAGAGTCCCATCATGATACAAGTTCTACACATGGTGGAACAATATCGACAAGGGATTTTACCCAATTTTAAATCTACCTAGATGGTTGAAAAGGAGATCAAAGTTTCAAATCAATCTTAAATTTAACTTCTTTCATTCAATTGCGATAGCTCAAGGGAATTTTGCTATAATATTAGATGACTTTAAAGGTGTGCATATGTGCACAAATGCACACCTTCACCCCACAGGAGGTTGGGTGGTCAAGGGGGGGTGAAGGTGTGCATTGATGCACAAATCCAGAGCCCTAAACCCACCCTCCTAGAGGGTGAAGGTATACATTTGTGTAAAGTGTGCACCACACACCCTTCAGAGGGGTGAAGGCGTGCACCAAGCAAGAGGTTGAAGGGTGTTTTGTGTACCAATGCAAAATCTCAACCACTACCACTCACCCTCCTAGGAAGTGAAGGTGGGCATTTGTGCAAGGCTTGCACCAGCCAGGGGGTGAAGGTGTACATTTGTGCACAAAGTACAACCCTTAAACCCTACCACCCACCCACCTACCCACCCGACAAGGAAAGGTGTGCATTTGCGCAGGGGTGAAGGTGTGAAGTTGCACAAATGCACAATTTCAACCCCCAAGAGGCTGGGCACGACTATCAGTGTTACAATGAGTTATTTGTTGCCTAGCTTAGAAGCCTTGAGATAGCTCCCTAGGTAATCTTTAGGTAAATGTACAACGTCTCCCCATTTCAGCACCTTGCAAGGTGTGTGCAACCATAAGTGTTATAAAGTGAATTCATTACTATAGCATAGAAGAATCATGATAATAATTCGTGAACAATCTATACCATAAAAAAACGTTATATAAAGGGAAGGCTATATAATGACGAACAAGGTAAGAATGAAAGATGACTTCACAGAAAGATTTCGTTCACAATGTTTTAAACTTGGCTATTTTCATTTACAAACCAAAGTAGATTCTAGAAGAAAAAATCAAACCTCATATGTCACTGTGCCCCCAGAAGCAGCAGGTTGGCGAACGGTCACATTAGAAATAGCACCATTTGCTGAAAGAATGCAAACTGCACGAGGCCCTTGTTGTGAAAATGACATTATTTTTGTTGCAATATCCTGCATTCAGTAAATATATCTTTTAAGTTCACTAAATTATTATGTATTATCTTTTATTGTTAAAAGTATCAAAGCATCTCTCTCAGAAAGTTATTGCTTATAATACTATCAAAGAACTTTGTTTCACAGCCCCTCTGAATGATTCTCGTGACACGAACACACTTCTACACTAAGAAAGAAAAAACCACCCTCCAAAATATATATATATATAAACCATTGTAAATTTTGAAACCACCCTCGAGTGTGTATATGTACATAACACCACCACTATAAATTTAAATATGAAACTTTGTATATAACCATTATAAATTTAAATATGAAACTTTATAATATATATATATATATATATAACACTTTGCATATCCATGCAGAAATGATGTTTCAATAGAATGTTTATACAATAACTTACAACATACATGATAACAGATAAATCGACTTAGAATGTTTTTACGGCCGTTTTAAATGATAACAAATAAATCAACTTAGAATGGTTTTACAGCCCCTTTAAATGATGCTGACATTGACATACTTATACACTAAGAAAGAAAGAAAACAGCCTCCAATATAAATATAAACCATTATAAATTTTAATATGAAACTCTTCGCATATCCATTCAGAAATCATTTTTGAAAAAGGAATGTTTATACATTAACTTAGAACATACAAGATAACAAATAAATCGACATAGAATATACATGACTTCGATGAGCTCATTCAGCATAACACCTAACAATAGATTTCATTTACCCATTCTATTTTTCAAGAAGTAAACTCTAAAAATAACCCCAAAGAGGTGTCACAAAAATTCTCAAACATGTCACAGAATCAGATACAATCACAAGTTTATCGATAAATTTTGATATTCTTCACCATTGTATGTAACTTCTTCTTCTTTTTTGGCAATGCTGCCTTAATTTTTCAGAATTATCGATAAATTTTGGTATTCTTCACCAGTGTATGTAACTTCTTCTTTTTTTGTCAGAGTTGGGGATTTATTTCTCCCTGAATCTTCTGATCCCACTACCAAAATCTACTCATACTTATTTTTATAAAAAGATACACAATGTCATTGACAAACACACACAAAAATTTCTAGAAGGTTCACTTTAGCAAGAGAGAACACAATATGTTTGAAAAACAAAGTAACTACAAATTCATTCATATAACAAAAAGATTATTAGCTTATGTTGTGTACCTAACCACAACATCCTTATGAGGTATTAGACTATGTAACTGAGCTATTTCATATGTATACATGCTTTTTGCAATAATGTCAATTTGTAAAAATGCTACTTGTATATAATAAGGGCCTAATCACTCTTAACCTCCCAAGAAGGTTCACTTAGAGCAAGAGAGAATGCAATATGTTTGTGAGACAAAGTAACTACAAATTCATGCATATAACAAAAAAATTATTAGCTTATGTTGTGTACCTAACCATAACATCCTTATTAGGTATTAGACTATGTATATCAGCTATTTCATATGTATACTTATGATTTTTTAATAATGTTATATCTGTAACACTACCTTTATATAATAAGCAACTAATCACTCTTATTGTGATTGAAGCTTTAAGTAAGGGTTTTTCCCTCATTGTTGGTATAAATTGGGGTTTCTCCCGATTATACATATCTCATATCATATTATCAATATAATCAACTAGCTTATTGTTGTTTAATGAAGAAGTCCTCTTCCATAGCTTGGATTTGCAGGTGAAATCCAACCCTAAGTATTTAGGGGCACCCCCTATTTTCTTTGTTTTTTCTTCTTTGCTTTTGGCTCTTTATTTAGGATTTTGGTTATTTCAATACTTTCAATTGTTTTTCGATTTTGAGTATTAGAATGTTTCAAGTTGGTATTAGAGTGTCAGCAAATTACCACCCTTGCTATGTACTATCAACAACAATAAAAAAAAATGTTAATATATTCCAATCTTATGTGACTAAAAAAGCATTGGAGGAAAGTTTCACGAAATTTGTAGAAGAAAGAAAGTCGTTGGTGTGAGACAAAGCAACCATGAAAGAACCTATTCTAGGGTCTATATTCCACAACCCAATCTTTCAAAAGAAAGAGGAGGATATGAACCTTTGGGGATTGAAATGTGATGCTCTTTCAAGCTCATCGTCACCATGGAACTCTCATAAAGCCACTTTCAAACTTCAAATGAACATCCCCACAATATAATTTTGGTGAAAAGTGGAAGTGCATAACAAGCTAAGCAAGATCAAGTTAGCATTCAAAGTGCAACACATGCATTGTTGAGATTAAGGCTAATTTTCACATGAGGCCACATGTTGGCCCTCTATTTGATGTATCAATGGCTTTATTGAGAGTGCATATGAGTGATTAAGTTATTAACCCACTTCATTGTATTTGTCTATATTTGACTCGGTTGACCTAGTCACTCTCTTGGGGTAAGTGTCCTAAACCTTAATGGAGGTGTATAAATACACCACCCTCATTTGTAATTCACTCAAGTTATTATTTGATAAAACCCTAAGGACAACCTTTCTCTAGAGAACTTCTCTTTTCATGTGCTTGAGGATTACAACAACCTCTCTTGTGTTCATCATTTAAGTGTTGTTTATTTTCTGTTGTACTTTTCGCTTGCTGGATTAAGGTTTATTGAAGATTTCACCATAGATCCACTATCTTTATGATCTCAACATGATATCAAAGGTAGTGTGTAGTCTTATTTCTCTATCCAGAATTGTTCCAAGTTTAAAAACTTTGATTTACATGTTGTTTAAGGTCATTTAAAGGCTGAAACTAGGGTTCCAGCAATCCCTTTTTGGACAGCAAACAGCTTTTAGGGTTTTCTACCCTTTTTTCCACCAAAGTTATCCTTCCTTGGCTCTTGTTTGTCCTTTTACAACAGTTTCATGGGGGTTATTTTGCAGATTTGTGCCCTCTTTTAGGGAAGCTCACTCTTTTTTCTTTCTTGCAGCAAATATTGTGTAGGGTTTAAGGCCAATGTTGATATTATCAACTTGGAAAATGATTGTTTCCAACTACCATTTGATAGCCCTTCTTATTAGGGCAGTTACCATAGGTAGGTTGATCATATAACATCCCTTCTTCGAAACAAAAGCTTATCAATGTATTAGAAGAAACTGCTTCCCAGTAAAGATGATAACCATTATAATATAGTATGTTTGAAGAACGATGAAGCCCCACGTTTGATCTGCTCCCGAAGTGCGCTTTGAGAGGCAATGTTTTCTAGACACTCCCTCTCGTGAGCAATTTCTTGGAGCTTACTTCCTAGCATTTTAGAGCACCCCCTGCCCCTATGGGTAATGCTTGAGGAGCAATGCTCTCAAGGTGCTCAAGGATCTTTAAAAATGCTATCTTCTAGCTCCCACAACCTAGGCAAAATTTGAGTGGATTTTTGTGCTTGCAGGAAACAAATCAAGGTTCCAAAAGGTTGCCTAACTTCATGGCTAGGGTTCCTTGCTGGATTAAAACACTCATTCACTCCATTTGCTCTTATTTTATTTCTCATTTTACTCATCTTTGCTATGGTTTTGAGTGGGCTTCTTACTAATTGTTGAGCAGACTTGTGACATCTTGGAAGAGAGATTGATGACTGCCATTTGTGTAAGTTTGGAAAGAAGAATGAAGGTTGCCATAGTTACATTCAGACACCATTGGAGAGTTGAAGACGTGTGCTCTAAAGCCCATTCTTGTTTGTTTATTTTTATCCATGCATTGTAAACTAGTAATTTCCTATGTTGAATACTTAAATGTTATCTTCTCCTACTCTGTTCCACTTCTTCTTCTCCATCATTCTACAAAAGGCAACAAGTTATTCTCAGGAAGCATACTGGGTATGTGATTTATGTTTTTGGTTCCATTTGGAGGAAAATTACTAATTATAGGCTTCCTCCCAACCCATGCTTCCTCATAAATCTTCTACTTCACCACTATCATTAGAGATCCATTCAACAGATATTTTGTTGTGAACACTGCTGTTATCACATCCATGTTAGCTGGAGCTACCATGTTTCAGATTGTGTGGTCAGGGACCATACTCCAAATTTTTTTCAACCAGAGCAGAGATGAGCAGAGATTACAGAGGGGACATTATGTATTTTGATGGTCCAGATGTACTACTGAGAAGTTGTACATAGTCCCTCTTCATTTCTCACCTTTGCACGAACCCATTGAGAGGGATAGCTTAGCCATATTTTGATGAGAGCAGCACAGTTCAAAGCTGGTTCACTACTACTTGCCCGCACGCAGCAAAGATTAGCCTTCAGATCTACTTACGGCAGCAGGTATATGGTATGGCAGGTATATTATTATTATGGTTATTGTTCATGGTTTTGCTTTGAGGGTTGTTTATTTACGTTAGTACATGGACTTGACATATGATGGCTGACTTGGTGATCTCATGTTTTATTCTGGTGATACTTGTGGCCTATGGTGAGGTCAGTCCACCTTTTTCAGTAGAGACTCCTGTATATGCACACTGGTTCATGTCCCCTTTGCTTTAGATTTGGCCATTCGATTTGTAGGAAACTGACTTTGGTTCCACTTATCACTTCCTTCCACTCATCCGACCCATCCGTTATTGGCTCTTTTTCCCGACTTAGACTTGGACAAGTGACCTTGAGGAACCTTTCCCCCAATGACCCCTGAGTATACCATGGCTCCATGTTGTTTTGTGCCTCGGCTCTTTAGTGTGTGAGATGCATTCTCAAACCTGGGATTTACTCCTGTCGGTTGCCACCAATGTTGTAATGCAGTATAGGATTGTGTAGACCCATCGAGTGCTCCCCATTAGTCCTCGAACCATGCACACTTGCCCCATTACTTTGCAGTATGTGTACCATTGTTCTATCTAATGAGAAATGTATGAAATGTAAAATCCAAGAACGTGTTTATTAACACACACGAATCGTAAAGCCTATGAAATGTAAATCCAAGAATGTGTTTGTCAGCACACACGGACAAAGGCTAGCTATATCTATTTGAGCAAGTAATGGTTATTCCTCACCAAGTACAAAAGGAATGGGAGGTGAGATGGAGTAAGGGACAACTTATTCTAAGTGTCCCCTAGAGTCTCAAGTTACGGTTTGTCGGACACCCAGTCATGGCGGCTCTAGAAAAGATCTCACGGAGTCTGTTGCAAGCACGGATGTAAGTTGCAAGGTGCATGTTAGAGTCTAGTGGTGGTTTCCCTACACTATACCCATTTGTGAGGCACCACCCTTCCCTGTGTTTTCTCATGGTGTGCGTATGTCATTGGGTCCTGTTTTTCCCTGCTTATATGAAGGGTCACTTAGTATTGGTCTTTATCATTCCCCTATCCTTCTAGCCTCGTTGTCCACCTCACCCAAACCTAGCTCAATGACCAAATCTATAAGTGTGCATAGCATTAGAGTCTTTGCTGGAAGTGGTGAGCCCACCTCACCTTGGGCCCATTTTTGAGATATTATTTATTTATGATCGCCATGTATTTGTAATCTTATGCTCGTAGTTTTTGTACTAACACAAATGAGGGAGCCTTCGCATCCCATGTGCATGCAGGGACATAACACTTCAGCCATTACCATTGTTTGACAAGAGTTGACTTGGTCAAACTAGCTTGACTAGGCCAAAAATGGGCCCCAAAATAAAGTTGGAACCAAAACTTCAATTTTGGTCATTTGGTATGCATTGGGGTCCCATACAAGCCCCCAAGTGTCAGATTGTCAAAATAGTGAAGCATCGATGAGATTTTTAATTATTGATGGCCAGCAGGACCATACTTTAATTAAAAATGCTTGAAATTGGGCAAATGGTGCCTAGATGATGGATCATGGTCGTTTTAGTGACCATTGTTAATACATTTGGGGCCTACGATCGCATCAAAACAGACGGCTCGTCAATCCGAGCAAACGAAGTGGGTCAAAAGGGAAAATTACATCTTCAACCATGTGAACCAGCAAATAATTAAAGGAAAACTCAAAATTGGCTAAGTTAAACTTTGAAATGGTAAGTTCAATGTTGGGAAAAGGTAAAAGGGTCTCTTATTAGCATTTTTGTATAGTTTGGACATATATTATTTGGTGTGGGGCCCTCCATTCAGCCCAGCTATGCATATGGGGCGAATTTGCCCATACTTGGACGTTTTTGGACACTCAAAACTTCAGATTTTGGAAATATTTTGTAATAAAACTTTGGGCAAGGGATCTAAGGGGATAAAACAGCCTAAAGCCACCCCTTAGACCCCCCTTCACTTGATGTATGGACCCCACAATGGTCCCTCACTCTCCACATGGGCGCATTAGGGTAACTCGCCCCCCCCTCTTCTTGCTCATTCGATCTCAACCATCGATCTTGTGATGGTGAGATTGAATCTCAGCCCTTATTCTTGGAGGGAAGGGTTTTTGTATGAGTTCTCTCTATAAGAAAAGAAGCTCTCTCATTTTGGCCTTCTTCTTGGCACTCTTACCATTTGGGGGAATAGAGAGAAAACGATTTGCAGCTACATACTTGTGTTCTTGTAGTGATTTCTCATGAGATGTTGACTGTCCTTGTTATCTCAATGCACTAAGAGAGATTGTGATTGTTTTCAGCATTGGTTTCTTCCCATATTTGTGGCAGGCGAGGGTTCTTGGAGGAGGGCGCATCACTTGGACACCCTTGCTGCTCCATTCTCCAGAATTGGTCTTCAAAGGGAAGTGTTTTTACTATTTATGCCAAGCATTTCCATCTATTTTTACTTACCTTGTTGTAGTTTTCCTTGCTTGTTCAACAAATCTGATTTATGTCCTTTGTTTTGGCAGGCTAAGGAGGGCGAATTGGTGAGACTGGGCAATTCGATTTCACCTGGGGACTTCCACAATTGCTTCTATTTGATCTTTGGGCCACATCTCCTCAACAAATCAGAGATATCACCTAGTTCCAAGTGAGTGTTTCACTTCTTTCTTTTCTATTTCATTTTCCGAGTGGTTTAGAGAGAAATCTTCATAAATTAATAACCATAAAAATTCACATCTCCAAATTTAACCGTAGGATTTTATTTTTGTTTTAAACCCACTTTTGTTTTGCTTAGAAAACCTCAAGTCCAAAACCCCGTACCCTTCCGACTCCATTTACCCACTTTTTTGGCACTAGTCACTTGTTGGCCTGCACCCTACTTGGGCGTTTTTGGTCATTTTCCATTCGTTGTTTGGTTTCGGGTTTGTGGGTAAGCTTGGTTGTTGTTTTACTTGTTTAATCATCATCTAAAACCAAGTTTGAATCACTAGAACTGTTGATTAAATCGCTGATTTTATTTCTGCTATGCATGCTTGGTTAATTTGAGTCAATTTCCCCATAGGCAGAAATTTATTCTTCACTTGTAGCTAATTTTTGCTTTCTTATTTAATTTACAGCCAACTACTACTTCAATTATATTGTCTTTCATCTTCAAATAAGATCTGAAATTGCTCTAACTAGCGCCCATATCCATCACCCAATTTCAGTCTGTCGGTTGGAAAAGAGTCTTAGGACACCCGAGACACTTCTTCTTTGTCTACTCTTGTTGATTTGGGGTTTGTAAATGTCTGATTTTGTGTCTCAACCATAGCTGGTTGAATAGGGTCTCCCCCTTGACTAGGCTACATGCCTTGTCTAAAGTGACAAACACCTTGTCTGGAGTGAGAATTGCTCCTACCGATCAGTGGACTTGGTGTTTGCAGGTGTCACCTGACTAGCTTCCCTCCTCTACCGTCCCGGATGGGATACATCTAGAGGCAACTAGTGTTTGTGTGATAACATCTTTGGCGCCGCTGCCGGGGAGGTAGAGGCTTACCCCGTGGTCTTTTGCCATTGAATCTTTTTCTTTATTGTGTTTTCATCATACCGCATTCACACTTAATTTTTGTTGGCTGATTTTTCTTTGCCTTATTTATTACAGCCACCATTCATTTTTGCTTCATTCTCCACTCCCCTCACGACATCTTTACCTTCGGTGAACAAGGTTCCACGTTCACCTGGCGACTCCACCCCGCGTCTCCACTAGAGGCCGAGCCCATCCGTATAACCTTAGAAGCTTAGACCGTTCTGACACCATACACGATACACCTATCACATACGTCAGAAGAACTTTGAAAGAACATTCCCCTAGCTCACTTTGGCAAGCAGTTAATTCTGCTGCTTTACCTAGACACATAGTGCAACCCAACTCCATCGTTCCTACTCCACCTTTAACCAACCTGATGGACAACCCCAACGCCAACCATGTGTTTTTAGAAACAGGGCGAGAGCCTCTCCTTTTGACTTTGCCCAGATTCAGGGAGCTCCCCATGACATGCCTGACAAATACTTCGAGAAAATCCCTAAATTCAGTGGGAGTAATGCCATAGTCATTGAGGACCACGTTGAGTCTGTGTGGCAACACATGGAAGCCTATGGGGCCTCCGATGAGGATGTCTTCATGAGAGGTTTATTCATGTCACTTGAGGGCATTGCCCGCAAGTGGTTTGATCGATTACCACCCGGTTCAATAGATGGTTATGACAACTTCGTGACCAAACTCATCGAGGACTGGTCGGTCAAACTGGATGGCAAGTACTTACTTAGCCAACTAGCAGAAATTAAAAAGAAAGAGAACGAAATCATTCACGAATTCAACCAAATATTTGACAAAGCCGTGGCACAAATCCCTGAAACAATATGCCCGAAGGACCCAGCCGTTCTTGTACATTACCTCAATTCTTTTGAAGGATGGCTAGGGTACCATCTGAAAGACAAGGAGCCCAGCACGTTAAAGATAGCCCAGGATAATGCAAGAAAAGTAGAAGCTAATGCAGCCTCCATGGGTAAACAAAACTTCTTCGACCACTACGCTCCCTCCTCTTCCCGCACTGATTCCTAGTCCCGCAAGGCCAAAGAACCTGAAAAAGAAGTAGTAGAGTCAGAGACAGTTGACAACACGCAAGAAATGATCAAAACTCTAACTCTTCTAACTAGAGACCTTGCAAAGAGCAGAGACTCAGACCGTTACAAGAATCCATATGGCCCCAAGCCATACTGGAACCCCAATAGGAGGCCTAACACAAAAGAGAATAAGAGGCCACCTGCTGCACCTAATGCTCCTGACGCAAGGAACATAAACTGGTGTGACAAATGTGATGATGAGCACCCTCCATCCAAGTGTCAGTTCACTGAACCTGAGGAACACCTTGAAAAGATCAATTTTATTGATGACATGACCTGTGACTTGGACTTCAGGAGGATCCTCATCGAAGACGACGAAGAAGAAGAAGAAGAAACCATGAGTGATGTACGCCCCTCGTGTCTTCCGGTTCACCTTGTATGTGAGGACCCTGTGAGGACTAGAATCTACCGACAACATAGGGATGAATCGAGACCGGCACCTTTCCGGGAGAGGTGTGAGACCACTCAGCCAGACCTTGACATTACGCTGCACACAACTAACGAGGTCTTTGGGAGTGGGATTGAGTTGGAAAAGGAGTTGGCACGAATTATGCAAAGTGTCCCTGTTTCTGAGCTTGTGAAGCTCCCTTTAGTCCGTGATCAGATTGTTGACTTCCTTGACAGTATTCCAGTGCAAAGGGATTTACCCACTACCTCCACGAGTGTCCCTGAAGCCCCTGATGTTGCTTACGAGAATGAGAAGGATGTGGAGGACCCCCCCAATCAACATTCACACTGCTATCTATGAGAGAAAGAATGGGGGGCACCAACCATTTTATCTTACTCTTCGCATCGAAGACATGTTGCTACACAACTGCATGCTTGACTCGGGAGCCTCCATGAATGTCATGCCACTGCGCATCATGAAGGCCCTGAGCCTTGAGGTGACACGCTCTTACGAAAATGGGTGCGGGATCGATTCCAGACAAGTTCCAGCCTATGGCTTGATCAAGAACTTGAAGGCTGACTTTTTCTCATGTCTGGACATCTCCACACTCATGGATGTGGTGGTCATCGACCTTCCCCCTGTTTATGGCATGCTTCTGTCAAGAAAGTGGGTTACTGAGTTAGGGGGGGCCCTCCAGATGGACTTATCTTATGCCTACATCCCTGACCCTAACGGAGTGTTGGTGAGAGTTTATCGGGAGCCATTTTACGAGGGTCACATTGAAGGTATGGAGGAGGGCCTTAGGAGGACCTACGGAGAATGTGAGCCTACCCCTGGCAGTATTTACATGGCATTTGGTGATGACCGGGAGGATTTTGATGACCAAGCCAGATCTATGCACTAATTTGACCGATGGCTCTCTAGCCCTAGAATGCACTCATCTAAGGATGATTCCGATGAAGAGTGTACCCGCCAGCTTGTCCATGAAGACCTTATGAACGAGCTGAACCCGCCTCCTGAGGGGCATGATCCCACTGAGACATACGAGGGCACCTCCAGGGGTTTCCCTCACTGTTCAGACCCCCCAGACACGTTGGATGAGTTATCTTTGGATGAGCACAACCGTTCCACCCAAACAGATGAAGAGGCGGGGCATTCTCCACCAGCCGAGACTAGAGTGACCATTCCTAAGATGCCCCTTCCTAGAGGGAGAGACCCCCAAACAGGAGACCCTACTGACGATATCCCACGACCTCTAGAGGATTGGGGGGTGAGAGGGATCCCTCCCCCTGACCAAAGGAGTTTCTGAACCCTCACCGAGATCCTGGCCTTTGTAGATGACAACCTTGCCAGGCAGGCTAGAGGCCTTCCCCCACGATACTGGTGGGAAGAATCCCCTTCCCAGGACCTTCCCAATTTGGAGAACGAAGTTTCAAACCAGACCACCTTTCAGGAGTTTTCCCTTCCCATTGCCATCGTTGGTGAGTTTGAGCCCGCACCTATAGACACACCACCTCCCTCACCTCGCCCGACTGGTTTTCCTAGTTTCCTTCTCCCGGCCAAGATCCCTATTCCATCATGAGAAGGATGTGTAGCACCCACGCGCGTTCCCCGCCTTCCGTCGATTTGATCATCGAAAGGCTGTCTCCCCAACCTCGTGATTTCTGGACCATAGGTGAGGTCCAACGAGATGTTATCCATCCTAAGCCCATTGGTCCCCGTGCTACCCATGCCCCATCGAGAGAGGTGACCCGGGAGGTTTTGATTGGAGAGGTTGATATCCCTTTAGATGGAGGTTCCCTGAGATTTGTTACACATGTCAACCGTAGGGACCACCATCCTAATGATAGGGGAACGTTGATGTGTTAGTTTTACGGGATATAGGAGTGGACCCCCTGTCAGTCAACAGAAGAGCGTTTACCACCAGAGACCAAGTGGTCTTGCGAAAGCACATTTACCATCGCATGGCTAGTCACCACAGGGGTCATTCAGTCGGTCCTTTCAGGGTAGAGTTCTATGAGCGACATATCTACTATCTCTCCATCGAGGATGGGCACCTTTTCTCTGTTCCGGTTAGTGGTCATCACTTACGAGGATATGTTCCCGGGTCCACCCAGGGAGATTTCCCTTGATCACGTGATCCGTGTCCCTTTTTGCGACAAATAAGCTCTCAAGAGCAGCGGCTGGTTGTCTCTTACCTTGCTTGTCTTACCTTTTCTTGACAACCCGTTATCCTTTTTGCCCTGGTCTTTTGTCTATCTTACCTTTGGCTCGCTTTTCTTTTTCTTTTGGTGTTAGCCTAGCTTTCTTTTCTTTGCCATTCATCTTTTTACACTTTTTTTTTATCGGCATAATAAAACTTACAATGTTGTCATTACTGAACTATTAGAGCACATTTCATTTCTGTCATTTTCCATTTCAGCATTGTCATTTTGCTTATTTTTCTGCTAGATTATATATATTGCATATCCTGACGAGCGATCTGCAGAGATTAGTATAGCGTCTGGATTTTACAGGTACAGGTACATACACATGATGATGATGCAGATAGCATGTACGTTCATGCACTTTGATGATGATGATGAGAGGGGTGCTGTGGACCAAAGATTCTGAGGTTCTCAAGCACTCTCTCCCTTAGAGCACTTGTCCCAGCTGGAGCCAAATGTTATCACATCCATGTTAGTTGGAGCTACCATGTTACAGATTGTGTGGTCAGGGACCATACTCCAGATTTTTTTCGACCAGAGCAGAGATGAGCAAAGATTACAGAGGGGACATTATGTATTTTGATGGTCCAGATCTACTACTAAGAAGTTGTACAGAGTCCCTCTTCCTTTCTCACCTTTGCACAATCCCATTGAGAGGGATAGCTTAGACATATTTTGATGAGAGTAGCACAGTTAAAAGCTGGTTCACTACTACTTGCCCACGCGTAGCAGAGATTAGCCTTCAGATCCACTTACAACAGCAGGTATATTGTATGGCAGGTATATTATTATTATGGTTATTGTTCATGGTTTTGCTTTGAGGGTTGTTTATTTGCGTTAGTACATGGACTTGACATATGATGGTTGACTTGGTGATCTCATGTTTTATTCTGGTGATACTTGTGGCCTATGGTGAGGTCAGTCCACCTTTTTCAGTAGAGACTCCTGTATATGCACACTCGTTCATGTCCCTGTTATCACACCATAGTAGCAGGGCTACTATTCTTGTACAGCAGATATCTGCACATTCCAGAGCTTCATTTATTCCAGAGCATGGCTATATATATATTGGATCACCCATGATCAGAGCAGTACAGTATTCAGATATTGTTTGACCTTGTGTCAAGGCTGAGCCTTGAGAGTTCAGATTTGATGACTGATGTGACCACTTATCCCATTACAGTTTCAGTTCAGTGCCTAGAGATGTACTTCAGCAGTGTTTCAGATGATGCATGATGATTGCTATTATGATGATGTTGTATGATCTATGGATATGTTCTCACTGACAGTGGATTATTAGCTTGTTGATTTAGTCATGGTTATAGCATGTGCTTGGTATATTATTTCTGATGTGGCAAACTATTTAAAATGAACTGTAAACCTTAAAATGGACAATTGCTTGCACTTTTAGGTCATCTAACAAAACTTACTGGTATTTCACCTTACATAGACATGGTCTTTCCCGACACCTGTTGTCTGCTAGTGTAGGCTCCATATCCACTTGTCTCCATCCATACATGACCTTCCTGTTTGACTTTAAACCCTGACTTGTCTTATTTGACTTTCTGATACTGAGGACTTCCCCATTTTTCTACCTCTGTGTTTGGACCGCATCCCTGTTTATTCAGTGTCTCGGCTCTGAGTTGGTGACAGAACTTGCCTTTGGTGAGTTGGATTGTAGGCCTTGGCTCGAACTCCCCCTAGTCACTTGAGATGTTGTTGGCTAAAACTGAAAGCTCATGTTCTACCTGTGGAAACTAAATAAATTCGCCCATGGAAACAAAAAAAAAGGGCAAGAGCAATGAAAAGCTAAAAATACTCCTCGAAGAGTATAAAGAAAGGTCCAAAAAAAGCAATAGTTCTTAAAAGCTATATCTAAACAATTGCTGACCTTGTGAATTTATAAAAAAAACATGCCCTGGATGCAAGCTGCAACTAGTTGTGCTTCTCAGCACATCTGAAATCCGAAGGGTTATGTAGGCCAAAAAGGCCATGGAAATAAATTGAATGATCCTAATGAACTTGGATCAACTTGATGTAGACATGATGCCTAAGTTGAATAAGCACTCTCTAAACAACTTATCCATTTGTGAGGCACAGCCATCCCCCGTGTTCTTTTGTCCAGCACAGAGTTTGTAGCTTCCCCCTTCTCCCAGTCCAAAGTATTTTTTAAGTTAAGTTAGACAAGTCAAACCCTTGGCCCAACCTTGCTCCTAGCCTTCATCCTTCACTAGCAGTTTGACCATGTCCAATGGGTAAGTTTGTCATTTGAACTAGGGTGCAAGTAATTTTATATAATCACGGAATATGTTAACTTGATTAATGCCACTGAATGGAATTTATACTTTGAGCTTAGCTATGAAGTGATTAAAGAAGCATTGTCTTAGTCTACTGATGTGATTTATCCTTGATTATATATATTCTTGGGATCCGTGATGATGTGGACCATGTATGATGATTATTGGTGATGATTTATGGTCCCACATGTTTGATGATGATATCATATGATGGACATATGATACAGATGATGTTTGATCCAGTTCAGCAGGTTATTATTATTACAGATCAGCAGATTATACATTGTCCATATATGGTGGACCCTACAGCTGGCCCACTAGGGCAACCCAGGGTGTATGAGTACTCATTCCTAGTGGATTTGGGTCTTCTGGATCCATTGAGACACTTATCTTTCAGTTCCGGGCACTTCTGACAGTGATTGATGCAGTTTTACACTTGTTGACCAGATTTGGGGCTGATTTCCCAGCCTGAGCAGCAGGGGCCCCGAGAGGCCAGTTCACCTAGGGCGCTGATGATGGAGGGGGTGGTCCAGCCACTTGTTATTACCATTTATCCCCCCTCCCGGAGAGCCTGGTGGGCTCAGATGGACAGCGCTAGCACCCTAGGAGGCAGTTTTGGCACTTTCACAGTTCCCGAGGCAGTTAAAAAATGGGATAAAGTGGTCACTGAGGAAATCGATTTGGGCAATTGAGGCAAGGTTTTGGCATTTGGTTTTCACAGAGGTCTTCCAGGTTGATCTCACTATCTTCCAGTCATTTTTCACCATGTGGGTATCTCCAGATTGATCACAGGAGGACATTTACTGCTCGACTGTCATGGATTCTGAGGACAGTTTTGGTCATTATTATTATATTGGACATATTTTTATTATTTCATTGTGCCTTGGGGTGAGCTAGCAAGGATTTATACCTCCTAGCCCCACCATGTGCTTATTTTATCATGTCCTAGTCATCATGAGGTGGATTATTGTACTTTATACCCCTCTTGTGGGATGACGTCACCCTCTATTGTACCATTTAGTGAGGGCGCTATTGTTATGTTGAGTGATCCATGTGATATTATGTTATGGATTCATCTTAGCCATTGATTATGTTGTGAGATCTTTTAATCTCAACCACTCATTTCAAAAAGTGGTTTTGAGATCTAGGGTTTTGGTCTTTATTATCCTATATAAGGAGGAGACCCCTTCATTGTAAAATTCATCTAGAGATTTTTGGCTCTTGGCTCTTGGAATAAAATTTCTATCTTTTGGAGTACATGCTTGGATTGGAGTGGATGTTGGTTGTTTCGATTGTAAATGCTATTGTCCATTGCACTGGAGGATCTATTGTAGCTATCTTGCGTATTTGCCATACTTTATTTGCAGGTTGAGAGGGCGACTTTGACAAGTGCGAATTGGTGGGGAGGCTTGCCCTTCAAGCTTGGAAGAAGTCGTTTTGGGTTTGACAGGGAGTGGTTTTGCCTTTGTGTCAACTATTCTATGTTTTTCTCTCTCTTGCTTGCATCTACCTTCAATTTGTTAAACTAATTGATGCTTTGCTCCTTGGCTTGACAGGTTAGAAGGAATCACATGTGGCTTGGAAAAATCGATTTGGCAAGAGGGCTTCAACAATTCTCCATTTGATCTTTGGCAAAGTAATCCTCGTCTCAACTAGCATTCATCTCTTCATCCAGGTATGTCCCAAGAGGTATGATCTTCTCTTCCTTGAATCTTCCATAATTTCTAGATCACAAAAACCCAAATCAAATTAAAACCCTTGTTTTTGGTATTTCTTAGATCTACTTAGATCTAGCCCTCAATTTGAAAAGATATTGAAAACCCACCTCTATAGCATCCACCCCTAGTTGGATCTATAGTTTGGTGGTGATTGGCTAAGAATTGACCCATTTTCTAAGACAAAAAGCTCTCCTTGACCTAAAGCGCACTTCCTTGAGAGAGGCTTGTTGGGCTAGATCTAGCACATGGGTATGTGAGATCCCGCTTGATTTGACAACTAGACACTTGATAACACATACCCATATCCTTACTTTGGTGAAAACTACCTTGTGGACATCTCTCCATGTTTTAAGGGGTTAAAACCCCCTTTTGATTTTCTTGGCACCTTAAAACTCAGATCTACTAAGATCTAGCCCTTGGATTGACTTGATCTTTTGGACATACATAGATCGGGGTACTAGCATTTCGGATCTACAGTTTGGTGGCCATTGGACTTGATTTGGTCCACCAAACCCACTTTTTGGCCTTCCTTGAGCAAGTCGCACCCCCTTGAAAATCTGAGTTTGTCCACTTCTAGGAGGTGGGTGTTTGAGATTTTTGTGGATTTGGAATGCCCATGCTTTGAAACCTAGGTCTATATTGTCTTTTTGTCACGATCCGCCTTGGGGGTTGCATTCCTTGTTTCAAGGGATTGTGGTCCACTTAGGGTCATCACTTAAAAACCTAGATCTAGTAAGATCCAACCATTGGATCTCATTCAACCCACTTGACTTGGCTTCTAGGTGTCCCGATCTACACTTTGACATACTTTTTGACCCCATTAGCCCATCCAACAAGGCACTAGTCCTTCTCCAAGCAAGTCGCACTCCTTGGGATTTGTGTCAAACCCTAGATCTAGTACATGGGTACTCCTATAATCAACCTAAACTCATAGATCTAGCCTATATCTAACCTATAGTACCAACTTCACACCTAACTTCACCTTGTGGGCCCACCTAGAATCATTTCACACTTCCCAAGAACACAAGACCCACTTGTGTAAACTTATGGTACTACACCTAGTTATCATACCCCATCATGTGGCCTAAACCATACATAGGTTGAAACATTAACAAACTCTTACACCTCCTTCAACCATACCTTAACCCATAGGTCCACTTAGCCTTGCATTGGTTTCCGTAACTCACTACTTACCTACCCTGAGAAACCTTTGTTTGGGTCCAATCGACTGTGATTGGGGTATAGGGTCTCCCCCTTGGTCTAGTTACACCTTGACCTAAAGCGAAGAGTGCCTCGGTTGACGTGACTCCCACATTGCATTGGGAACCGTGGCAACTCTTGGGTCACCTCTTTAGTTGCCTGTCTCCTCTACCGTCCCGGATGGGATACCTCTAGGGGCATCTACAAGTTGTGTGATAACATTTTTGGCGCCGTTGCCGGGGAGGTAGGGGCCTACCTTGGTTCAACACATCTTTGTGTCTCACTACCTTTCTGCACTTCAAACGACATATCTCTTGGTAGTAGAGTTTAAAATTCTACCTGGCGACTCCTAATCGTGACTCCGCTGAGAAGAGAACCCATAAAGAGATGTCTAATCAAAATAACATCTCTCCCGAAATGACCATGGAATTTATGACAAACATGTGTGAAATGGTCACCAACATTGCTACATATCTTAAGAATCAAGATGAAGATTTCAAAAGACGTGATCAACAAACCAAAGAGATGTTAAAATCCATCTGTAGCAATTCAATTCCTCAAAAGGCTAGTCCTCCCAAGACTCAGCAACCTAAAACAACTGACCCACAGCCTAGCAAGACAGTGCATCAACCTGTCCGAAGAATCTTGCCAAAAGCTCCAAAGCTTTCTCCTGAGGTCACCTCGAAGGGTAAAACTGTAACCAACACTAGCCAATCTCCTCCTGCAAACAAAAAGACAGATCAAGCAATAAAAATTGATCCTCCCCCTAAAACTAATGTTCCCAAAGCAACCCTTTGGAGAAAGCAACCAAAACCTCCCACGATTCTAAAACCTAACAAGGAACTCCCTAGAACAAACATTCCAAGTAAGCTAGCCAATTCATCTGCTTCGGTTTCTCTGAAAGACCTAATCAAGATCCCGGCTGTTAAACATGACATTATGAAATTCCTAGGATTAGGTACAAATGAAAAGGATAAGGAAAACCCTCACAACCTAAACATAGACATTACAAGCTTCCTAGAAAAGATAAACATGCCTATTCCATTTTGTGAAATTTTTAAGATCCCTTCATTCCACAAAAGAGCTACCACTCATCTTGGGATTCAAACAAGGAAGCAAGCTCCTAAGAAAGCTGTTGCAGAGATTAGGGATTCCCCTGTCATGATCCAAAGTGTCTCTGGTGACAACTCGGGAAACTTCCCACCCTTTTATGTTGCGTTGGAAGTGAATGGTTTAATACTACATAATTGCATGTTGGACTCAGGAGCTGAAGTAAGTGTCATGCCTTTAAGAGTCATGGAACAACTTGAGTTAGTACCCACAAGACCCTACAAAAATGTATGTGGCATGGATTCCAAACCTGTGAAATCTATTGGAATAATTGAAAACCTGCCCGTTAGGTTAGCTGCCTGCTCTGACATTGAGCTCTCAATGAATGTTTTAGTCCTAGATATCCCTGATGCATGGGGAATGTTGCTATCCAGGGAGTGGTCGGCAAGATTGGGGGGAAGTGTCCAAATGGATTTAACCTACGCCACAATCCCAACCAAAGAAGGTTCATTCATAACTCTGTTTAATGAACCACCTATGCGAGAACATGTTGAAACACCTGAACACTTATTCACTGAAGCAATGTATTCAAGTGATGAAATTGGAAACTTCATGATTTTAGCAAATTACTGGGAGGAGGTTAAAAAGCAACCTTTTTCACATGAACAAGTTTGGAAAATGCATTTTGATGGGGCCCGTTCCCGACATGGTGCAGGAGCCGGTATAGTCTTAATTTCACCATCAGGAGAAAAGAGCTTGTTTTCTTTCCGTTTAGAGTTCGATTGCACCAACAATGTAGCCGAGTATGAAGCATTACTTCTAGGTTTAGAAATTGCCAGAGAAAGAAAAATCAAGTCAATATCTGTCACAGGAGATTCTGACCTCATTGTGTCCCAAATAAAAAACAAATTCGCCGCTAAAAATAATAGACTTAGAGACTATAGAAATGCAGTTTGGGACACCATTGAATGCTTCAATGCCTTCGGGATCAAGGCTGTTCCCCGAGAACAAAATACTTTGGCTGATGAACTATCCGTAATGGCCAGTACTCTTCAAACTTCTGAATCTCTAAAACAAGAAAACTGCAAACTTGAAGTTTTATTCAGACCCTCTGTCCCTGATAATGAAGACCATTGGCAAGTTTTTGACAATGATGCCCAAATCATACGATTTTTAAATGCTTCTAGAACCCCAATGGTAAATTTCGAGGATGAGATAAAAGGTGATACAATTGAAGGTATGGATGTCACAGAAATAGCTTTCCCCCTTGAAAGAAATTTCAACAGGCATGATGAATACAAGGGTAGGAGAGCTGAACCTGTAGATGGGGTCATTGAAATAAATGTAGGGTCTGCTTGTTCTCCAAAAATGATCAGAATTGGGATAAATGCCTCAGGAGAAGAAAGAAGAAGAATTATTGAACTAATCAGAGAGTATAAAGACATCTTTGCTTGGGTCTATGATGATTTGAAAACTTATGACCAGTCCATTATAGAACACACTATTCCTCTTAAAGAGGGAGCCAAACCATATCGACAAAAGTTGCGAAACATGAACCCTAAGTTAGCTCCCTTAGTTAAAAAGGAATTGGAAAAGATGTTGGCAGCAGGTATCATTAGACCAGTCAGACATACAACCTGGGTATCCAATCCTGTAATTGTAAGGAAGAAAAACGGGGAGATTAGAATTTGTATTGACTTTAGGAACCTAAATCAAGCGTCTCTAAAGGACAACTATCCTTTGCCCAATATGGAAAATCTGTTGCAAAGTGTAACAGGGGCTGGCATGTTATCCTTACTTGATGGATTTTCTGGTTACAACCAGGTCCAAATCAAGAAGGAAGATCGTGGGAAGACAACCTTCACCACCCCATGGGGAACCTTCGAGTATATAAGAATGCCATTTGGGCTTTTGAATGCAGGATCAACCTTTCAAAGGGCAATGGATCATGCATTTGAGGGCCTAATTGGCAAAATCATTGCAATTTATCAAGATGATCTAACTGTATTCTCGAAAGACAGGGGAGATCACGTAAAACATTTAAGGAGAATATTTGAAAGATGTCGGAAATTTGGAATATCCTTGAATCCTAAAAAGTCTACCTTCGGGGTGGATGAAGGGAAGTTGTTAGGTCACATTGTGTCCAAAGAAGGCATTAGAATTGATCCGGAAAGAGTGCAAGGAATCCAAGCCATAACTCCCCCAAAGGATGTCAGCTCATTACGATCATTTTTCGGAAAAATAAACTTCGTAAGGAGATTTATCCCTAACTTAGCTGAATTGGCCAAACCTTTGAATAATTTGCTGAAGAAGAATGTGAAATTTGTTTGGGATAAGAAATGTGATACCTCATTCGAGTCTCTAAAGAAAGCCATTGCTTCTGCACCTGTCCTAGTAAGCCCCAACTACAATAAGGAGTTCTTGATCTATTCTTATGCTTCCGAGGAGACCATAGCAGGGGTGTTGTTGCAAAAGAATGAAGAAAACCATGAACAACCGGTTGCCTTCATGAGTAAAAACCTTAGAGATGCGGAACTAAACTACACAACCACTGAAAAACAGGCCTATGCCTTGGTCAAATCGTTAAAACATTTTAGGACATATATCGGATACTCCAAAATTATGGCTTACGTCCCTTATCAAGCGGTGAAAGATGTCTTATCTCAGCCTGATGGCATAGGTGTTAGGGGAAACTGGATTTCTAGGATTCAAGAGTATGATATTGAAATCAAGCCGATCAAGATAGTAAAAGGCCAAGGACTAGCACAGCTGTTAACTGATTCCAAACTACAACAAAATAACATGGTCCTGTATATTAACGAAGATCACGAATGGTACAAAGACATCATTTTCTACCTCAGACATATGACTTGTCCAGACCACCTTGTAGACCACCAAAGAAGAGCTTTGAGGTTAAAAGCATCTAAGTATGTCTTGACAGAAGATGGGTTGGGATGGAAGAATCCAGATGGAATCATACTTAAATGTGTAAACCATGATGACTCCCAAAGAATTATCAAAGAAATGCATTCTGGATTGTGTGGAGGACATTACGCACCAAGAACCACAGCTGCTAAAATCATGAGAGCGGGATATTATTGGCCATCCTTGTTCAAGGACGTACACATTTTCGTCAGAGCCTGTCAGGAGTGTCAATTCTATTCTGGAAAACCTAGACTACCTGCCCTGCCCTTGACCCCAGTCATTATAGAAGAACCTTTTCAGCAATGGGGAATGGACTTTGTAGGACCTATAAACCCTAGTTCATCAAGTGGACACAAATACATACTGACTTGCACAGACTATTTCACTCGCTGGGTGGAAGCTATCCCTACCAAGAAATGCACTGCAGAAGTGGTGGTCAAGTTCTTAGAAGAGAATATAGTCTCTAGATACGGCTGTCCCTACAAAATTACAACTGATAATGCACCAGCTTTTAGCAAAATTGAGATGTCCACCTTTTGTACTGATCATGGGATCACTTTATCTCACTCTTCTAACTACTACCCACAAGGAAACGGTTTAGCAGAATCAAGTAATAAAAATTTGATAAGGCTCTTAAAAAGGATGATTGGTGAGAACAAAAGGACTTGGGATGTAAAGTTAAAATATGCCCTCTGGGCAGACAGAACGACAGTCAAAAGAATAACTGGAAAAGCTCCTTTTGAAATAGTATATGGGCAGAATTGTAGACTGCCAATCAACCTTCAAATCCCTGTGTATGAATTATTACAACAGTGTTCTTCGGCTCAAGAAGCCTTGCAAGCAAGAATTGACAGGATAGTAGAGCTAGATGAGACTAGAAGGGAAGCCTGGAATAAAATGGTGATAGAGCAAGAAAGAATAAAGGGAACATTTGACCAAAAGAGTAGAGATGTGATATTTGGAATTGGGGATATAGTCTTGTTATGGGATAAACACAAAGAGAAACCTGGGAATCATGAAAAGTTTGAGAAGATATGGATGGGCCCTTATCGAGTAAGTAGGATGGCTGGCAAAGGAACAGTGTATTTAGAGACTTTAGATGGAGACGAGTTGGAATTGCCTGTAAATGGGAGGTTACTAAAACACTACTTCCCACCTATAAACCTAGAATGATGCCTTGCATTGCCTGTTTAGAGTAGGTAGCTTCTAAATAAGCTCACTTGAGCAGTAGGATTTGTGTGACTTTTCTTTTTCTGTGTGCTGAGTATTGTCCCGTTTTTCTTTTTCTGCCTGAGTTGAGTCTTGCTCCTTCCCAAGCTTTTCTCTTCTCCTGCATGCATTTAAGAAATTATAGTTAGCATTTATATAGTTGGCTGCCTGTGCTGGTTGAGATTTGCCTGAATTAAGAATGTACTCCTTTCCTCCTGCACAGTAAATAAAATGATAATGATATATGCCATGTTAGTTTTTCAAGTTCATGCTTTAGATTATATTTCAGTTCAATTTTATTTTATTTTTATCCCATACATGCTCCATGATGGTATTCTAGTTTTTGTGAGAGCAGGAACAGGTGCAAGATAAAGGCTGAAAGCAAGGATGGTGCAGTGCCGGATTGAAGATTGATGCAGAGGTGTTCGAGACCAGAGATTCTGAGGTTCTCAAGCGCTCTCTCCCTTAGAGCACTTGTCCCAGCTGGAGCCAGATGTTATCACACCATAGTAGCAGGGCTACTATTCTTGTACAGCAGATATCTGCACATTCCAGAGCTTCATTTATTCCAGAGCATGGCTATATATATATTGGATCACTCATGATCAGAGCAGTACAGTATTCAGATATTGTTTGACCTTGTGTCAAGGCTGAGCCTTGAGAGTTCAGATTTGATGACTGATGTGACCACTTATCCCATTACAGTTTCAGTTCAGTGCCTAGAGATGTACTTCAGCAGTGTTTCAGATGATGCATGATGATTGCTATTATGATGATGTTGTATGATCTATGGATATGTTCTCACTGACAGTGGATTATTAGCTTGTTGATTTAGTCATGGTTATAGCATGTGCTTGGTATATTATTTCTGATGTGGCAAACTATTTAAAATGAACTGTAAACCTTAAAATGGACAATTGCTTGCACTTTTAGGTCATCTAACAAAACTTACTGGTATTTCACCTTACATAGACATGGTCTTTCCCGACACCTGTTGTCTGCTAGTGTAGGCTCCATATCCACTTGTCTCCATCCATACATGACCTTCCTGTTTGACTTTAAACCCTGACTTGTCTTATTTGACTTTCTGATACTGAGGACTTCCCCATTTTTCTACCTCTGTGTTTGGACCGCATCCCTGTTTATTCAGTGTCTCGGCTCTGAGTTGGTGACAGAACTTGCCTTTGGTGAGTTGGATTGTAGGCCTTGGCTCGAACTCCCCCTAGTCACTTGAGATGTTGTTGGCTAAAACTGAAAGCTCATGTTCTACCTGTGGAAACTAAATAAATTCGCCCATGGAAACAAAAAAAAAGGGCAAGAGCAATGAAAAGCTAAAAATACTCCTCGAAGAGTATAAAGAAAGGTCCAAAAAAAGCAATAGTTCTTAAAAGCTATATCTAAACAATTGCTGACCTTGTGAATTTATAAAAAAAACATGCCCTGGATGCAAGCTGCAACTAGTTGTGCTTCTCAGCACATCTGAAATCCGAAGGGTTATGTAGGCCAAAAAGGCCATGGAAATAAATTGAATGATCCTAATGAACTTGGATCAACTTGATGTAGACATGATGCCTAAGTTGAATAAGCACTCTCTAAACAACTTATCCATTTGTGAGGCACAGCCATCCCCCGTGTTCTTTTGTCCAGCACAGAGTTTGTAGCTTCCCCCTTCTCCCAGTCCAAAGTATTTTTTAAGTTAAGTTAGACAAGTCAAACCCTTGGCCCAACCTTGCTCCTAGCCTTCATCCTTCACTAGCAGTTTGACCATGTCCAATGGGTAAGTTTGTCATTTGAACTAGGGTGCAAGTAATTTTATATAATCACGGAATATGTTAACTTGATTAATGCCACTGAATGGAATTTATACTTTGAGCTTAGCTATGAAGTGATTAAAGAAGCATTGTCTTAGTCTACTGATGTGATTTATCCTTGATTATATATATTCTTGGGATCCGTGATGATGTGGACCATGTATGATGATTATTGGTGATGATTTATGGTCCCACATGTTTGATGATGATATCATATGATGGACATATGATACAGATGATGTTTGATCCAGTTCAGCAGGTTATTATTATTACAGATCAGCAGATTATACATTGTCCATATATGGTGGACCCTACAGCTGGCCCACTAGGGCAACCCAGGGTGTATGAGTACTCATTCCTAGTGGATTTGGGTCTTCTGGATCCATTGAGACACTTATCTTTCAGTTCCGGGCACTTCTGACAGTGATTGATGCAGTTTTACACTTGTTGACCAGATTTGGGGCTGATTTCCCAGCCTGAGCAGCAGGGGCCCCGAGAGGCCAGTTCACCTAGGGCGCTGATGATGGAGGGGGTGGTCCAGCCACTTGTTATTACCATTTATCCCCCCTCCCGGAGAGCCTGGTGGGCTCAGATGGACAGCGCTAGCACCCTAGGAGGCAGTTTTGGCACTTTCACAGTTCCCGAGGCAGTTAAAAAATGGGATAAAGTGGTCACTGAGGAAATCGATTTGGGCAATTGAGGCAAGGTTTTGGCATTTGGTTTTCACAGAGGTCTTCCAGGTTGATCTCACTATCTTCCAGTCATTTTTCACCATGTGGGTATCTCCAGATTGATCACAGGAGGACATTTACTGCTCGACTGTCATGGATTCTGAGGACAGTTTTGGTCATTATTATTATATTGGACATATTTTTATTATTTCATTGTGCCTTGGGGTGAGCTAGCAAGGATTTATACCTCCTAGCCCCACCATGTGCTTATTTTATCATGTCCTAGTCATCATGAGGTGGATTATTGTACTTTATACCCCTCTTGTGGGATGACGTCACCCTCTATTGTACCATTTAGTGAGGGCGCTATTGTTATGTTGAGTGATCCATGTGATATTATGTTATGGATTCATCTTAGCCATTGATTATGTTGTGAGATCTTTTAATCTCAACCACTCATTTCAAAAAGTGGTTTTGAGATCTAGGGTTTTGGTCTTTATTATCCTATATAAGGAGGAGACCCCTTCATTGTAAAATTCATCTAGAGATTTTTGGCTCTTGGCTCTTGGAATAAAATTTCTATCTTTTGGAGTACATGCTTGGATTGGAGTGGATGTTGGTTGTTTCGATTGTAAATGCTATTGTCCATTGCACTGGAGGATCTATTGTAGCTATCTTGCGTATTTGCCATACTTTATTTGCAGGTTGAGAGGGCGACTTTGACAAGTGCGAATTGGTGGGGAGGCTTGCCCTTCAAGCTTGGAAGAAGTCGTTTTGGGTTTGACAGGGAGTGGTTTTGCCTTTGTGTCAACTATTCTATGTTTTTCTCTCTCTTGCTTGCATCTACCTTCAATTTGTTAAACTAATTGATGCTTTGCTCCTTGGCTTGACAGGTTAGAAGGAATCACATGTGGCTTGGAAAAATCGATTTGGCAAGAGGGCTTCAACAATTCTCCATTTGATCTTTGGCAAAGTAATCCTCGTCTCAACTAGCATTCATCTCTTCATCCAGGTATGTCCCAAGAGGTATGATCTTCTCTTCCTTGAATCTTCCATAATTTCTAGATCACAAAAACCCAAATCAAATTAAAACCCTTGTTTTTGGTATTTCTTAGATCTACTTAGATCTAGCCCTCAATTTGAAAAGATATTGAAAACCCACCTCTATAGCATCCACCCCTAGTTGGATCTATAGTTTGGTGGTGATTGGCTAAGAATTGACCCATTTTCTAAGACAAAAAGCTCTCCTTGACCTAAAGCACACTTCCTTGAGAGAGGCTTGTTGGGCTAGATCTAGCACATGGGTATGTGAGATCCCGCTTGATTTGACAACTAGACACTTGATAACACATACCCATATCCTTACTTTGGTGAAAACTACCTTGTGGACATCTCTCCATGTTTTAAGGGGTTAAAACCCCCTTTTGATTTTCTTGGCACCTTAAAACTCAGATCTACTAAGATCTAGCCCTTGGATTGACTTGATCTTTTGGACATACATAGATCGGGGTACTAGCATTTCGGATCTACAGTTTGGTGGCCATTGGACTTGATTTGGTCCACCAAACCCACTTTTTGGCCTTCCTTGAGCAAGTCGCACCCCCTTGAAAATCTGAGTTTGTCCACTTCTAGGAGGTGGGTGTTTGAGATTTTTGTGGATTTGGAATGCCCATGCTTTGAAACCTAGGTCTATATTGTCTTTTTGTCACGATCCGCCTTGGGGGTTGCATTCCTTGTTTCAAGGGATTGTGGTCCACTTAGGGTCATCACTTAAAAACCTAGATCTAGTAAGATCCAACCATTGGATCTCATTCAACCCACTTGACTTGGCTTCTAGGTGTCCCGATCTACACTTTGACATACTTTTTGACCCCATTAGCCCATCCAACAAGGCACTAGTCCTTCTCCAAGCAAGTCGCACTCCTTGGGATTTGTGTCAAACCCTAGATCTAGTACATGGGTACTCCTATAATCAACCTAAACTCATAGATCTAGCCTATATCTAACCTATAGTACCAACTTCACACCTAACTTCACCTTGTGGGCCCACCTAGAATCATTTCACACTTCCCAAGAACACAAGACCCACTTGTGTAAACTTATGGTACTACACCTAGTTATCATACCCCATCATGTGGCCTAAACCATACATAGGTTGAAACATTAACAAACTCTTACACCTCCTTCAACCATACCTTAACCCATAGGTCCACTTAGCCTTGCATTGGTTTCCGTAACTCACTACTTACCTACCCTGAGAAACCTTTGTTTGGGTCCAATCGACTGTGATTGGGGTATAGGGTCTCCCCCTTGGTCTAGTTACACCTTGACCTAAAGCGAAGAGTGCCTCGGTTGACGTGACTCCCACATTGCATTGGGAACCGTGGCAACTCTTGGGTCACCTCTTTAGTTGCCTGTCTCCTCTACCGTCCCGGATGGGATACCTCTAGGGGCATCTACAAGTTGTGTGATAACAGTCCCCTTTGGTTTAGATTTGGCCATTCGATTTGTAGGAAGCTGACTTTGGTTCTACTTATCACTTCCTTCCCCTCATCCAACCCATCTGTTATTGGCTCTTTTTCCCAACTTGGACTTGGACAAGTGACCTTGAGGACCCTTTCCCCCAGTGACCCCTGATTATACCATGGCTCCATGTTGTTTTGTGCCTCGGCTCTTTAGTGTGTGAGATGCATTCTCAAACCTGGGATTTACTCCTGTCGGTTGCCCCCGATGTTGTAATGCAGTATAAGATTGTGTAGACTCACCGAGTGCTCCCCATTAGTCCTCGAACCATGCACACTTGCCCCATTACTTTGCAGTATGTGTACCATTGTTCTATCTAATGAGAAATGTATGAAATGTAAAATCCAAGAATGTGTTTATTAACACACACGGATCGTAAAGCCTATGAAATGTAAATCCAAGAATGTGTTTGTCAACACACACAGACAAAGGCTAGCTAGATCTATTTGAGCAAGTAATGGTTATTCCTCACCGAGTCCAAAAGGACTGGGAGGTGAGATGGAGTAAGGGACGGCTAATTCTAAGTGTCCCCTAGAGTCTCAAGTTACGGTTTGTCGGACACCCAGTCATGGAGGCTCTAGAAAAGATCCTCACGGAGTTTGTTGCAGGCACGGATGTAAGTTGCAAGGTGCATGTTAGAGTCTAGTGGTGATTTTCCTACACTATACCCATTTCTGAGGCCCCACCCGTCCCTTTGTTTTCTCATGGTGTGCTTATGTCATTGGGTCCTGTTTTTCCCCGCATATCCGAAGGGTCACTCAGTCTTGGTCTTTGTCATTCCCCTATCCCTTTAGCCTCATAGTCCACCTCACCCAAAGCTAGCTCAATGACCTAATCTATAAGTGTGCATAGTCCACCTCACCCAAAGCTAGCTCAATGACCTAATCTATAAGTGTGCATAGCAGTAAAGTCTTTGTTGGAAGTGGTGGGCCCACCTCACCTTGGGCCCATTTTTGAGATATTATTTCTTTATGATCGCCATGTATTTGTCATCTTATGCTCGTAGTTTTTGTACTAACATAAATAAGGGAGCCTTGGCATCCCATGTGCATGTAGGGACGTAACAGTTCAGCCATTACCATTGTTTGACTAGAGTTGACTTGGTCAAACTAGTTTGACTAGGCCAAAAATGGGCCCCGAAAAAAAGTTGGAACCAAAACTTCAATTTTGGTCATTTGGTATGCATTGGGGTCCCATACAAGCACCCAAGTGTTAGATCGTCAAAATAGTGAAGCATCGATGAGACTTTTAATTATTGATGGCCAGCAGGACCATCGATGAGATTTTATTTCTACTATGCATGCTTGATTAATTTGAGTCAATTTCCCCATAGACAGAAATTTATTCTTCACTTCTAGCTAATTTTTGCTTTCTGATTTAATTTCCAGCCAACTACTACTTCAATTGTATTGTTTTTCATCTTCAAATCAGATCTGAAATTGCTCTAACTAGCGCCCATATCCATCACCCAATTTCAATATGTCAGTTGGAAAAGAGTCTTAGGACACCCGAGACACTTTTTCTTTGTCTACTCTTGTTGATTTGGGGTTTGTAAGTGTCTGATTTTGTGTCTCAACCATAGCTGGTTGAATAGGGTCTCTCCCTTGACTAGGCTACATGCCTTGTCTAAAGTGACAAACACCCTATCCGGAGTGACAACTGCTCTATCGATCAGTGGACTTGGTGTTTGCAGGTGTCACCTGACTAGCTGCCGTCCTCTACCGTCCCGGATGGGATACATCTAGAGGCAACTAGTGTTTGTGTGATAACAACTGCCTCAACTCAAAACCTGTTGGGAACAAACCTATTCTACATCATATATCTGGCCATCTTCGTGATTATGCAGTTTTGTCTCTCAACAACTCCATTTTTTTATGAAGTGCAAGGTGTAGTGTACTATCATTGGATGTAATGTCCCCATTCTTGGGTCCCCCTATTCTACAGTTGGTGATAACTTACGAGGCTTATGTCAGCCTAGACCAAAGGCTGAGGTTATGTTATTTGTGATCTGGGAGGAATTGGAGGAGTTCTATGAGGCCCAGCCTAGTCCATTTACCATCTCTCATGGTTTGTCCTATACTACTTTATGACAATACCATGGACAATACCATGGGTTTATGTCAATGAGGAAACAGGAGCTCCGGAGAAGTATAAAAGGAGAGGCAACACCTCACTTGGACATTGTTACCAACTGAGTTGCGCTATAGTTGGACTTCAGTGAGCCGCCAGTATTGCACATTTACTTGTGCCTTTTTCAAAGTTCAAAAGTTCGAAGTTTGGCCTTTTCAGGGCCCCTTATTCAGTTTTTGTAGTATATGACTATGCCCCACGTGGTTTGTAATAAGCGTACTAGCATGGTGGTCTTTGAGTGACTCAGTTCCCTAGGACTTGACAACCAAAGAAGGTATTCCAAGGAGTTTTTTCCCTTGTCGATTGTGCTTTGCCTTTAGCCGAGTATAATCGGTGAGGTTTTCTCCTGCTCCTCCAAAGCTGGAATGCCCAAAGTGGTGGCTAGGCCTTACGGGATTATTAGAGCCCATTTTGTAACATGTATAAACATGCTAGACACTAGAATTTTATCGTTTTGTCATGTACTAGGTTCCCCTGAAGTTTCAGTCAATTCCGACAAAAAATATTTTTCCGCATTTTTAAGCCATTTCTTAATGGTTTAATTAAAAAATTTCAAAAAGTGATAAAAGTGTGATCCGAAGTCGGAATTTGGCGCAAGGATGCTCGTTTTCAAGCTCAGAGCATCCTCTTTACCCCAGCATCCAGTTTTCCTACATTTCGGGTGACCGAGAACCCCCGTGGAGCAGTTTTGTCTATCAGAGCTATGAAGTGGCACTTTAATGCAAAAGATGCATCAAAATGCACATGGCCAAGTAATTAAAATATTTAAAAAAGGAATATTGGCACATGCCAATTGACATGGCACTTATTCACTTGGGCTAAGCGACTTTATCCAAAGGTGAAAGCATGATTTTAACTTACATTTTGGAGGGGTTATAAGTAAAAGAACCATATCGTACGGATCCTCACGTGGGCCATCCCACCCATGCGTGAACCATTTGACATGGGATATGGTGTCATTAGATTGGCCGAATTAAAAGTTATATCATATGGAAAGGTCAAAGCATATTTTAAAAATTAAATTTGAAGTGTGGGCGAGTATCTCATATCTCAAGCTACGTAGAACCATCTTCACGTGGGCCAACTTTCATCCACATGGGCCATTTTCGATTTGATAGTGGATAAGTTTCAATTCATATGGGTGACTATACCCACGAGTCAAAGCTTGTATTTAAATTTCGATCTTAACGGCTGGGCAAAGTTTTCATGCTACGCATTCACCTTCCCGTGGGCCTTCACGTGGGCCAGTCGTATGGTTTTGTTGATGGATAATTCGTGTTATGGGCGGCTACATCAGCGTGGCATATATGCTAAGCTTCTAAGAGAATACCCAGCAGACCCCACCTTCCAACGCAAGCCAAGGTTTAACCTGCGTTTTTTCTCACGGGCGTCATCTCCACTCAGCCATGCACGGATTTGAATGACATCTCATTGATGGGGGAGCCTACACCATTGTGAAGTGGCATGATCCACTTGGATTAGTTGCCATTTAAAACAACCAATCAAAGCTCATAGGTGAGAGGCCATCAAAACAAAGAAACATCACTTGGTTCGACTCCTTCACATGAGCTGTTTTGCTCCATTCGGCACCTTCCATTTTCAAGTGTTTTCTTCCAAGTTGGATGGTGCATTGCTCATTGGCTTTAGAGCTTGCTTGCTCTACAATCTAGGAGGCTGCCCTACTTAGGGTTTTGCGCCCTAGCTTCATACCATTTGCTATAAATTGAGGAGCTTGGCTCCATTGTAATGGATCTGAAGGTGGAACCTCTGCACTTATATTGTTGTATTATTTATGTATTCTTGAGAATAAAGTTAAGGCTTTGGAGGCTACCCTAGTGTACTTGTTGTGTTAGATCTCAGTTATTTTGCATCTTATGAGGTAAATTTGTATCGTACATTATGCTAGTATATGTTGGATTAATCTGTCTTTAAAGAGAAATTATTTTCATTAAGAATGGTAAGTAGTGCTTTATAGTCTATCTTATCCATTGTAAACTTCATTAGAATACTAGAGGTAGAGAACATTCTTGTTTGAATCCATCATCTCTATTTTTCTTTTGGTTATTTACACAGGTTATTTTTATCCCTTTGCTAGTCTCTTTTGTGATTTTACAGGTTGCTTCAAATTGGATGAACGGATGAACATGTTAGATCTACTGTTCTTTCAACAAACTTAGACAGATTGGTAGATCCCATCGGTACACCAAAAAGTTGACTCCAAGGCCCATTCTTCACTTGCTCAAACCCCCCAGGGTTCAGTCTTCAAGATCCAAAATTGTTCATCTAAATCGATTACTCTTTCCTTATATCTTTTTTAAATCTTGAATTATAAAGTTTCATTGATAGATAGATCTAAAATCGAATTTGCAACCTAATAATTTTAATACATTTGATAATCTAGATCTAGGTTGTTTAAGTTCTCTATGTTGCAATTTCGAAGTAGATCCAAAGCATAGTAGAGTATTTCATTTTACAACGTCCTTTACCAAGCAGTTTAAGTGCCTAAATCATTTACTCGTTATCTCTTAAAGAGACAAGTAAAGACCCTAAGAAGACAAGCTTTATAGCTTGCCTTACTTAGCTGTTTATTTCATTTTTAGTTTAGCTAGTTTGCATCAGTCTTTTAGGCATATTTTACTTACGTGGTCAAATCACTTTCTAAGTGTTTTTGGCCATTTTATGATAAAAAGAGCTCGCTGGTTTTTTGGTTCTGCACATAAAAAGTTAATTGAAAGTTAGTTTAAAAACTCAAAAAGTTGCCCAAAAACATGTTTTTTGCATACTAGTTGCGTTGGTTTTGATTTTGACAGTTTGTAGCATTGTCAGAACACTCTTAAAGTGTTCTAATTATCATTTTCTAACCAACATAGTTCGTTGATCTGTTTTGATTTCATAACAGGTTGGAGTATGAAAATTAAATAAAACTTGCATTTGGAGCTTCCTGAACCACCCAGAGAGAACCGGTTTCAAGCACCATCGTTGTTTCTCTCAAATATTGTAAACTGACTTGTTCCCTAATGATAAAGGGAAAGCAGTATTTCTCTTAAGTTTCCAAGTTGTAATCAAAAAATGAAAAGAACACAGCAGGCAATTCAAGCGCCTGAACCCAATCCCCCCAGGGGGGACTCGCACCTTTTTGTTTTTTTTATTTTTCGCAACTTTTTTCTAGTTTTCCATTTTAGATTAGTTTTCATTTGAGCAGTAGTAATTAAATAATTCACTCAAGCACACAACGTCCTCCGAGGACCCGTTTATCATTTTATATGCTTTTGTGTTTATTTCAAATTATTATTCTGTTCTTAAAATTTAATCCTAAAATTAACCCCCCTTGCTTTATGCTTGGGGTTTAGTGTAAAATAATCATCCACTCACACGTCTTAATAAAACGAACAACGCCCCAAACCCGGAGTATGCTCTTGACTACTGCAGCTTAGTCGAAACAATTGGCTCAATCAGAAACGGGTGCAAGGTAATTAGTGTTAATAGGACAATCCATTAGAATCCAATCCTAAGAACTCGGGAGGTTGCATGGACTGAATCCACAGAGTCAGCAGGTTCTTAAGCGGGTTCTTCCTCGCCTGGTTGGACACTTGGTAAGGTTGCTAGAGCACTCGGTTCGAAGTTTAGTTTTCTTTTGGGCCAAACCTAGAATTAACCCACTCCTTAACTAATCATTTAATAATCATAAAAATTACCAACCGAGACACTGCAATACTTTCACTGAGACTCCACAAGCAACCCTACACAACAGCAATTGCAAGCACTTTTACATTCTTGGCACTGGTCTTTAATTTTTTATGTGTTTTAAGTATCAATCATAAATGTCATGAATGCTTATCTATCTTGTGTTGGGTTAGCTATTTGATTTAATTCACAAAGCAGTGCTTAGTTGTTATATTTTATCATCTCATCATCTCATAACTCCCAGAATAGACTTTTATCTTTTGTTGTAGATTAAAAGCCTTAGTTTAATTTTCATAGGGACCACCCCCCTTGGCTTCGCTAGGAGTAAGCCTAGACAGAGGAGTCGAGTAATCAGGTGACAGCACTTGACTCTCACTTGCCCCCAAGGACACATAGAGCGGCTTGAAGGTTTCCTGCCGCGTCCCCCCCAGGTGTGTATTAGGCGGCAACATTTTGGCGCCGTTGTCGGGGATAAACCTTTCTATTCCCGGGTCACGACCTTTGTTTCTTTTTTCTTTTTTTACTTTGTTTGATGTATCCTGTGAATATTTAAATTTTACTCGGTCCATCTGGCGACTCCACTTTTAAACAATTCAACGAAGTATTCAACAAGAAGAAATTCGGAAGGATTATTCAATTTTATTCCTGAACCTGAAAAGGTATATAGAAGAAGATTGAATAAACAAAACTCTCGGAGAATACTCGAAAATCTTAGACTTGAGTCAATCTTAGATATTCACCATCTGTTTGAAGAGTCTAATCCACCAGAAGACATGGGATATTTTTTCAGCCCTCTAGACTTTACTGCAATCGTAGGGTACCCTCATGTCGTAACTGAGAAGGCAACTGAAAAGTTGCCTTCATTTCAAGGTAACAATGCCATAAGTGCTAAGGCACATTTAAAGTCTTTTTCACAATGTTATAATAAATGGTGTCTTAACGCTAAATATGAAGATATGTGCAGATGAAGCTGTTTGCGCTATCCTTAGAAGAAGATGCCTTTGATTGGTTCTCAGACCTAGATGCTGGTAGTTTCAAAACATTCAAAGAGTTTGAGAAGGGTTTCCTAGCCAAGTGGGGAGACAAGAAAGAAGATAGGTACTTGTTAGCATCCCTAAACAACATGAAGAAGAATGAGAATGAGACTATGGAAGAGTTCAACAAAAGATTCAACAATCTCATCTCAAGCTTGCATGCCGAGATTAAGCCTCCTGATGGCTCAATCCTCATACATTATATTGAATCTTTCAATGGAGAGATGAGATATCAACTTAGGGATAAAGAACCTGCTGATCTTAAGAAAGCCCAAGTTATAGCTAAAAAGATTGATAAGAACATGCAATCATCCGGAAAGTCCAATCTTCCAGATTTCACTAGAGCTACTTCATCAAAACAGTCAGACAACAAAGACAAGTCAGCATCAACAGATAGCAAGGACCTAGCAAAAGATCCTTTGAGAGAATTAACAGATGTAATCAAGGCTATGGAAGCCAATCATGCTGCACAAATGAATTCCATGCAAAACAGACTTATTGCTATGGAAAGAGAAAAATCTCACATGCCTTCCAATAGGTATCCTCCCAGACAGAACAATGAATGGAAGCAAAAGTATCCATCCAACAATCAGAGGATCCCTAGTCAACTTGATTCAGCCAACATGGTTATGGAAGAGGCTCCCCCTTTCTGTAGGGCTTGTAATGAATTTTGATGAGTCAACTTGTCCTAAGTTTAACTACATAAATGAACAAGGTCCTCCTGAAGTCAACAACTTTGTAGGGTATTCAAATCAACCTGAGTATATCAATCATGTTGGTAAAACTCACACTTTGCCAAAGGATGTTTGGAAACAAGCTAAGGAAATGGCACAGGAAAAGGACAATGTTACAAAAATTTATGGAGAGAAACCTACACCTGAAGAGATCAAAGAATTAGCAAAGTTCAAAGGCTTCACCTATCAGAGAAGGAAGACTGCCATCCCCATCAAATCAGATCTGCATATTCCTAAGGTAACTCATCTTCCTTCCCCGGAACTGAATGTTGATGTAGTTAGTTGGCTAGCTGGTGCTAAAATGCTTGTTCCTGTAACTGAAGTAATTAAAATGCCAGGTCAAAAGGATAGATTGATAAAGTCTTTAGAAGCTAGTGGAAATATTGATGAAGCAACTACGGAAGTTATGTATGAAAAACCTAAGGAAAAGGTCCTAGAAAAGACTAAGGATAAAGTTCAGGAAAAAACAAAAGAAGTCATTCCTGAGAAACCTAAACAAGTCATTCCTGATGCTCCTAAGAATATCAATGAAGATCTTCCTATTATACTACATAGTATAGATCCTCGCAAGGAAGAGCATCCTCCTTTCTATGTATCCTTAGTCGTCAACAACATGTTGCTCAATAACTACATGCTTGATTCAGGTGCCACATCCAACGTCATAACTAAAAAAGTCATGGAACAATTGAACCTGAAAGTCACAAGACCTTATCAGAATGTGTGTGCAATGGATTCTAGAGAAATTGATACCATAGGCATTATCATGAACTTACCTGTTAAGTTAGCTGCATATCCTGATGTGAATTTGACTATGGATGTAGTGGTGATTGATGTCCCTAGCATTTGGGGCATGTTGCTATCTAGAAAATGGGCTGCTTCCCTTGGTGGTTGCATACAGATGGATTGGACCTATGCCATGATCCCAGCTAATGAAGATGCTCATGTCAGGTTATATAGGGAAAAGGAAAGAAAATTTCATGTTGAAGACCCTAATGTGCTAGATAATAAGTATGTTCACGAGTCAAATGGTTCTGGGAACTACTCCATTTTTGCAAACACATTAGCTCCTATTAAAGAAAAGATAAAAGATGATAGAGTAAATGGGTTGTGGAAGATGAGTTTTGATGGGGCATTTTCTAGATCAGGAAAGGGTGCTGGAATTGTTATTACTTCTCCATCTCAGCAGACTTTCAAGTTTGCTTTTAGACTTGAGTTTGATGCTTCAAACAATGTTGCAGAGTATGAAGCACTCTTGCAAGGCCTTGAAATAGCTAAAGATATGGGTATAAAAATTCTAAGTATAAAAGGAGATTCAAACTTAGTTATATGTCAAATCAAAAACACCTTTGCATGCAAGAGTCAAAGGTTAAGGAAGTATAGGAATGCTTGTTGGGATACAATGGAATTATTTGATGCCCTAAACATCACATCAGTACCTAGGGAAGAAAATCAGGAAGCAGACCAACTAGTAGTAGCAGCCTCAACCCTCCAGCCGACTGAAGAGATAATCAATGGTGAAGGAAATTTGAGATAAATTTCAGACCCTCCATCCCAGATAATGTAGATCATTGGTAGGTATTCAAAGATGACAAACAAATCCTTAGATTCATACATAATGTCCAAGAATTCATTGATTGTAAGATAAGCTATAAGGAAGAGAAGTATGACTACAAGGAAGAAGAGGATCAACCTAAGAATTCCATACCTAAAAGTATAGTTGAGTGGGAGCACATCTTTGACAGACAAGATAGACATAAGCCAGAAAAGCAAATATTAAAGGCTGGAAATTATATAGAGATCAACATTGGGACTGAAATTGAACCTAAGCTAATCAAAATTGGTAAGGGTACAAGTGAAAAGGAAAGAAATGTCCTTATAAGACTAATTCGGGAATATCGGGATATTTTTGCCTTTTCATACGACGAGCTCAAGTCATATCGGGAAGATGTTTTCCAGCATACTATCCCTTTAAAAGGGGATGCCAAACCTTTTCGCCAGAAGTTGAGACAAATGAATCCCAAGGTGGCCCCCATAGTTTTGAATGAGCTCCAGAAGATGCTAGCAGCAGGAATCATAGCCCCAACTAGACATTCCTCATGGTGTTCAAATCTAGTTGTTGTAAGAAAGAAAAATGGAAACCTAAGACTTTGCATTGACTTTAGAAATTTAAATTGGGCATGTTTAAAAAATAACTACCCTCTCCCCAATATGGAAACACTGCTTCAAAGGGTAACTGGTTCTGGAATGATGTCGATGTTGGATGGTTTTTCGGGGTATAACCAGGTGGTGGTCAGCGAAGAAGACAGGCATAAGACAACTTTCACTACTCCATGGGGTACTTTCGAGTATCTCAGAATGCCTTTTGGATTGCTCAATGCTGGGGCAACTTTCCAGAGATCCATGGATTATGCTTTCAATGAGCTAATCGGTAAAATCATAGAAATTTATCAGGATGATCTCATAGTTTTTTCTAAGGAAAGAACTGATCATGTTGGCCACCTAAGACAAATCTTTGAACAATGTCAAAAATTCGGCATATCGCTAAACCCAACTAAATCGGTCTTAGGTGTTGACGAGGGGAAATTGCTTGGTCACATCATCTCCAAAGATGGGGTCAAGATTGACCCAAAGAGGGTAGAAGCCATAAAGAAAGTTCCTTTGCCTTGTAACAAAAGAGCATTACAGTCATTTAATGGGCAAATCAACTTTATCAGACGCTTTATTCCAAACTTAGCAGAGTTAATGAAGCCTATGCAAAAGTTACTAAAAAAGGACGCTAAGTTTGAATGGAATAAAGAGGGAAAGGAAGCCTTTAGTGGAATTATAGATGCTATTTGCAGATCACATGTCTTGATCAGTCCTGATTTATTCCAAAGATTTTCAAATCTTTTCATTTGCATCACCAGACACCATAGACGGAGTTTTCTTGCAAAAGAATAAGGATGGCCAAGAGCAACCCATAGCCTTTATGAGTAGAGCCTTACAGAATTCTGAGCTTAAGTACACTATCATGGAAAAACAAGCATATGCCTTAGTTAAATCACTTAAGCATTTCAGAATGTATATCGGATACTCTAAAGTTATAGGGTATGTTCCTCATGCGGTGGTTAAGGACATTTTATCACAACAAGACTGTCTTGGTATAAGGGGTAAATGGGTCTCTAAGATCCAAGAATATGACTTACAAATCAAACCCACCAAGTTAGTTAAGGGTCAGGGTTTAGCCCGCATGATGACTGAAGGAAATGAGCAAGCCTTAGGGATGGTATGTCAGAACAATGAGTCAGTACGGGTCAGATCAGAAGAGCTTCAACGTCTTGAACAGGTTCCTTGGTATTCAAACATCATATATTTTCTAACCAGCCTCACATGTCCAAATCATCTTATTGGCCATAAAAGAAGGGCCTTGAGGTTAAAAACCACAAAGTTTTGTATCACCCAGGATGGGCTGGGATGGAAAAATCAAGATGGTCTAATTCTTAGATGCATCGATGAGCTAGAGTCCAAAAAACTCATGGCTGAGTTCTACTCTGGATTTTGTGGAGGACATTATGCGGCCAAGACAACAGCCCATAAAGTCCTTAGAGCAGGGTATTATTGGCCCACTTTGTTCTCAGATGTTCACAAGCATGTCAGAAGTTGCCAGCAATGTCAACTCTTCACAGGAAAACAGAAGTTAGCAGCCTTGCCACTTAAACCTGTAGCTGTCCAAGCCCCTTTTTAGCAGTGGGGTCTTGATTTCATTGGTCAGTTTAAGGATCATTCTAGCAACGGTTATTCTTGGATCCTAACTGCCACTGATTATTTTACCAAGTGGGTGGAAGCAATCCCCACGAAAGCGGCAACCGAGAAAGTGATCATGGATTTTTTAGAAGATAAGATTATCACTAGATTTGGTGTGCCCGCTAGGATCACCACGGATAATGCTAAGGCATTCAGCTCAGCAGAGATGTCATCCTTTTGTTTCAAGTATGGTATCATCCTATCACATTCTTCAAATTACTATCCCCAAGGTAATGGTCTAGCAGAATCAAGTAATAAAAACTTAATGACCATAGTCAAGAAAATTGTTGGAGATAATAAAAGAGCTTGGGATAGTAAGATTAGATTTGCACTATGGGCAGATAGGATTACTAAGAAAAGTTCAACTGGAAAGTCTCCTTTTGAACTGGTTTATGGATTAGATGTTACTTTACCTGTTCACTTAAAATTGCCAATGTATCAGTTACTAGAAGAGTGTAGCACAGATCTGGATGCATCTCAATATAGAATGGATCAGCTAGTTGAGTTGGATGAAATCAAACGAAAGGCGGTTGATCAAAGCATAAAGAATCAGGAGAAGGTTAAAAAGAATTTTGATAAGTCATCAAAGCCAAGGGTATTTCAGATTGGTGACACAATACTACTTTGGGACAAAAGAAGGGAAAAGCTGGGAAAACATGGAAAATTTGACAATTTATGGGCAGGCCCTTATCTCATTCATGAAGTAGCAAGCACAAACGCTTTCTACCTAAGCAGTATGGACGGCAAGAAGTGTACCCTCCCAGTCAACGGAGGCCTTCTCAAACTATTCTACACTGAAAATATCTGATGCCCATGGGGGCATCTTTGTATCAAAGTTTCTAAACCCTACTCCTGCAGTTCATTTCTTAGTTAGATTTATTTTATGTATATTATTGTTTTGTACATTAGTTTGAATTTTGCTTATGTAAAATAGTTTCCATTTTTTTGAATAAAAATTATAACTTAGATGTTTCATTTGGTTATTTTTCATATATATGTGACTGATGCACTTATGTTTCCATGCAGGAAACTGAGAATCTGGAGTTCTCGAATGATCTCCTTTCCTAAGAAAGATCAATCACACGTCCCGCAGTTGGAGCCAGATGTTACCAACTGAGTTGCACTATAGTTGGACTTCAGTGAGCCACCAGTATTGCACATTTACTTGTGCCTTTTTCAGAGTTTAGAAGTTCCAAGTTTGGCCTTTTCAGGGCCCCTTTTTCAATTTTTGTAGTACATGACTATGCCCCACGGGGTTTGTAATAAGCGTACTAGCATGGTGGTCTTTGAGTGACTCGATTCCCTAGGACTTGACAACCAAAGAAGGTATTCCAAGGAGTTTTTTCCCTTGTCGATTATGCTTTGCCTTTAGCCGAGTATAATCGGTGAGGTTTTCTCCTGCTCCTCCAAAGCTGGAATGCCCAAAGTGGTGGATAGGCCTTAGGGGATTATTAGAGCCCATTTTGTAACATGTATAAACATGCTAGACGCTAAAAATTTATCATTTTGTCATGTACTAGGTTCCCCTGAAGTTTCAGTCAATTCCGACAAAAAATATTTTTCCACATTTTTAAGCCATTTTTTAATGGTTTAATTAAAAAATTTCAAAAAGTGATAAAAGTGTGACCAAAGTCAGAATTTGGCGCAAGGATGCTCGTTTTCAAGCTCAGAGCATCCTCTTTACCCCGGTACCCAGTTTTCCTACATTTCGGGTGACCGAGAACCCCTGTGGAGCAGTTTTGTCTATCAAAGCTATGAAGTGGCACTTTAATGCAAAAGATGCATCAAAATGAACATGGCCAAGTAATTAAAATATTTAAAAAATGAATATTGGCACATGCCAATTGACATGGCACTTATTCACTTGGGTTAAGCGACTTTATTCAAAGGTGAAAGCATGATTTTAACTTACATTTTGGAGGGGTTATAAGTAAAAGAACCATATCGTACGGATCCTCACGTGGGCCATCCCACCCATGCGTGAACCATTTGACATGGGATATGGTGTCATTAGATTGGCCGAATTAAAAGTTATATCATATGGAAAGGTCAAAGCATATTTTAAAAATTAAATTTGAAGTGTGAGCTAGTATCTCATATCTCAAGCTACGTAGAACCATCTTCACGTGGGCCAGCTTTCATCCACGTGGGCCATTTTCGATTTGATAGTGGATAAGTTTCAATTCATATGGGTGACTATACCCACGAGTCAAAGCTTGTATTTAAATTTCGATCTTAACGGCTGGGCAAAGTTTTCATGCTACGCATTCACCTTCCCGTGGGCCAGCCGTATGGTTTTGTTGATGGATAATTCGTGTTATGGGAAGCTACATCAGCGTGGCATATATGCTAAGCTTCTAAGAGAATACCCAGCAGACCCCACCTTCCAACGCAAGCCAAGGTTTAACCTGCGTTTTTTCTCACGGGCGTCATCTCCACTCAGCCATGTACGGATTTGAATGACAGCTCATTGATGGGGGAGCCTACACCATTGTGAAGTGGCATGATCCACTTGGATTAGTTGCCATTTACAACAACCAATCGAAGCTCATAGGTGAGAGGCCATCAAAACAAGGAAACATCACTTAGTTCGACTCCTTCACATGAGCTGTTTTGCTCCATTCGGCACCTTCCATTTTCAAGTGTTTTCTTCCAAGTTGGATGGTGCATTGCTCATTGACTTTAGAGCTTGCTTGCTCTACAATCTAGGAGGCTGCCCTCCTTACGGTTTTGCGCCCTAGCTTCATACCATTTGCTATAAATTGAGGAGCTTGGCTCCATTGTAATGGATCTGAAGGTGGAACCTCTGCACTTATATTGTTGTATTATTTATGTATTCTTGAGAATAAAGTTAAGGCTTTGGAGGCTACCCTAGTGTACTTGTTGTGTTGGATCTCAGTTATTTTGCATCTTATGAAGTAAATTTGTATCGTACATTATGCTAGTATATGTTAGATTAATCTGTCTTTAAAGAGAAATTATTTTCATTAAGAATGGTTAGTGCTTTATAGTCTATCTTATCCATTGTAAACTTCATTAGAATACTAGAGGTAGAGAACATTCTTGTTTGAATCCATCATCTCTATTTTTCTTTTGGTTATTTACACAGGTTATTTTTATCCCTTTGCTAGTCTCTTTTGTGATTTTACAGGTTGCTTCAAGTTGGATGAACGGATGAACATGTTAGATCTACTGTTCTTTCAACAAACTTAGGCAGATTGGTAGATCCCATCGGTACACCAAGAAGTTGACTCCAAGGCCCATTCTTCACTTGCTCAAACCCCCCAGGGTTCAGTCTTCAAGATCCAAAATTGTTCATCTAAATCGGTTACTCTTTCCTTATATCTTTTTTAGATCTTGAATTATAAAGTTTCATTGATAGATAGATCTAAAATCGAATTTGCAACCTAATAATTTTAATACATTTGATAATCTAGATCTAGGTTGTTTGAGTTCTCTATGTTGCAATTTCGAAGCAGATCCAAAGCATAGTAGAGTATTTCATTTTACAACGTCCTTTACCAAGCAGTTTAAGTGCCTAAATCATTTACTCGTTATCTCTTAAAGAGACAAGTAAAGACCCTAAGAAGACAAGCTTTATAGCTTGCCTTACTTAGTTGTTTATTTCATTTTTAGTTTAGCTAGTTTGCATCAAGTCTTTTAGGCATATTTTACATAAGTGATCAAATCACTTTCTAAGTGTTTTTGGCCATTTTATGATAAAAAGAGCTCGCTGGTTTTTTGGTTCTGCACATAAAAAGTTAATTGAAAGTTAGTTTAAAAACTCAAAAAGTTGCCCAAAAACATGTTTTTTGCATACTAGTTGCGTTGGTTTTGATTTTGACAGTTTGTAGCATTGTCAGAACACTCTTAAAGTGTTCTGATTGTCATTTTCTAACCAACATAGTTCGCTGATCTGTTTTGATTTCATAACAGGTTGGAGTAAGAAAATTAAATAAAACTTGCATTTGGAGCTTCCTGAACCACCCAGAGAGAACCGGTTTCAAGCACCATCATTGTTTCTCTCAAATATTGTAAACTGACTTGTTCCCTAATGATAAAGGGAAAGCAGTATTTCTCTTAAGTTTCCAAGTTGTAATCAAAAAATAAAAAGAGCACAACAGGCAATTCCAGCGCCTGAACCCAATCCCCCCAGGGGGGATTCGCACCTTTTTGTTTTTTTAATTTTTCGCAACTCTTTTATAGTTTTCCGTTTTAGATTAGTTTTCATTTGAGCAGTAGTAATTAAATAATTCACTCAAGCACACAACGTCCTCCGAGGACCCGTTTATCAATTTATATGCTTTTGTGTTTATTTCAAATTATTATTCTGTTCTTAAAATTTAATCCTAAAATTAACCCCCCTTGCTTTATGCTTGGGGTTTAGTGTAAAATAATCATCCACTCACACGTCTTAATAAAACGAACAACGCCCCAAACCCAGAGTATGCTCTTGACTACTGCAGCTTAGTCGGAACAGTTGGCTCAATCAGAAACGGGTGCAAGGTAATTAGTGTTAATAGGACAATCCATTAGAATCCAATCCTAAGAACTCGGGAGGTTGCATGGACTGAATCCACAGAGTCAGCAGGTTCTTAAGCAGGTTCATCCTCGCCTGGTTGGACACTTGGTAAGGTTGCTAGAGCACTCGGTTCGAAGTTTAGTTTTCTTTTGGGCCAAACCTAGAATTAACCCACTCCTTAACTACTCATTTAATAATCATAAAAATTACCAACCGAGACACTGCAATACTTTCATTGAGACTCCACAAGCAACCCTACACAACAGCAATTGCAAGCACTTTTACATTCTCGGCACTGGTCTTTAATTTTCTGTGTTTTAAGTATCAATCATAAATGTCGTGAATGCTTATCTATCTTGTGTTGGGTTAGCTATTTGATTTAATTCACAAAGCAGTGCTTAGTTGTTATATTTTATCATCTCATCATCTCATAACTCCTAGAATAGACTTTTATCTTTTGTTGTAGAGTAAAAGCCTTAGTTTAATTTTCATAGGGACCTGTTATCACCTAAACTGTAGTTACCCCTATGGTTGTATCCAGTAATGGATGGCAATAGGGAAGGGCAACTCAAAAGGTGCAACCATGATCACCTCGACCTCCAATAGATGGTTGTCACGCCAGTCGAGGCAAGCTTCTCTTTATGTTATCTAGCCCAGACAACAAAGGGGGAGACCCGATCTATTCCCAACAGGAGAGATCAAAACCAAGACACCTAATCAAGTTAATTCTAAGTGAAGTAAGATGTATGGTTTATCCTAGACCTAAAGATGAAGTCGCAAGACAAGTGAGGGGTTTAATGAGTATATCGTTGGTTCATTATTGATGTGAAAGTGACTTATAATATTTGAAATGAGATCCAGGATTAAAGTACTAGTTCAATTTGAGAAAATCCGCTGCCTTGGGAACCGTGTCCAATGCAGGGTAGTTTAGGGGTTGAATTGGGGCTAACCAGTACAAGTGACAAGCTTGATCATGATATATGATGACATCAAAGGGTTTAGTCCACCACACAAGGATCAATCCACAAGTTAATCCAACAATCTAGGAAAGTCGAATTGACTTGGAGAGAGACCAGTGCCTTGGGAATTGGGATCATGGAGTCAAAGTGAAGTTAACTTGTGGTTAATGACTCCTATTGCATGAGATGAGTGGGCAATTAAAGTCTTGATGGATGAATAGGTCTAGATCTAGAGATTCAAGGTTTGACCTAAGTGGACCACAATCCCTTAAAACAAGGAATGCTATCCCCAAGGCAAGATTTGATGAAATGACCAACTAGACCTGGGTTTTGAATTATGCCTGTTCCAAATCCACTAAAATCTCATGTACCCACGTCCTAGAAGTGGATAAACTCCAATCTCCAAGGTGGTGCGACTTTGCCCAAGGAGGGTAAAAATGGAGATAAATGGATCAAGACAAGTCCAATGGCATCCAAAATTTAGATCCAAGTAGGTTGATCAAGTGAGAGTATGGATCTACAATTTCAAGGCAATCCGATGGCTAGATCTTACTAGATCTGAGTTTAAAGATACCAAGTGATCCAAAATGGGGATTAAATCCCTTAAAATGTGGAATAGGGCCCACAAGGTAGAAATCAGAAAAGTGACAATTTGGGGGTAGGTTATTGGATGTGTAGATTACGAATCAAGTGGAATCTCAACTACCCATCAACTAGATCTAGGGTAACTCACCCAAACCAAGAAGTGCGCCCTTGCTTGGAGAGACTAAGTGCCTTGGGAAGAGGGTCAAATGGAGGCCAATCCTCACCAAACTATAGATCCGGGATGCCGTGGATACTATAGAGATGGATTTTCAATATTATACCCAAGAAGCCACTAGATCTTAGTAGATCTAAGAAAATGTAAAATGGGGGGTTTTGATTAATTAGGGTTTGAAATATTTAAGACAAGTGGATAGATCATGGAGATAGAAATTACCTTGAGATCATACCTGAGTGATGAAGAGAGATGCCTTGATGTTGAGGAAGATTCCCGCAGAGATCAAATGAGAAATTATTGATTTTGCTTGCCAAATTGATGCCCTAGCCCACAAGTGTGCCCTCCTCTACCTGTCAATCCAAGGAAAATCGATTTCAATCAGAGAGGTCAAGTATGGAGGAAATACAAGTAAAATGCAATGATAACATGAAATAGAAGGTCCTGGGACAGTAATACTCCCTGTTACCAACGAAGAGATCCAAAGAAGAAGTAGGGAGAGTCTTCCCCTACCAATACTTCCTCCTCAAAGCAAATCGGCCTCCACCTGTAGATGCAAAAACGTGGTACAAAAGATATGGCAAAACAAGATCTCCAATAACTCAGTGCAAAGGAAGAATCAACAAACGAACACCAAAATCATTCATCACAACACTAGAGATAGATGCAATAATAATTTTCTATTCCAATAATCCAGAGCCACCCCTCCCCTTACAATGAGAAGCTCTCTCCTTTAAATAGGAAGGAGAGGCATCAAAATCCTAACCACTTTTTGAATGAGTGGTTAATATTAAAAGATACAAATGTCTAATCAATGGTTGAGATGAGCTCAACAATAAAATACATGGATCACTCTTAAAATATAACATAAGTGGACAAAATCGCCCTAGAAGAGGGGAATCCCACCATATCATGATGACAAAATATAATAAGAAGCTTATGGTGGGTCCAAGGGGTAATTTTAGCCACCCTTGGTCAATCCCCATAGCACAATAATAATAAAATAGTCATCAATATACCAAATCGTGCCTCTATGAACAAATCATAGGCCTCAAAAGACCTCAGAAATCATCAGAAAGTGCCATAAGTGATGGATGCGGGTCCCGATGAAGCTGAAACTGCTGGAGGAGGTGTGGAATACATCAATCCATCATCACTGATCATCCCATGCCAAAACATTGCCTCCGTAGCCCAAATCGAATTCCTCAATAGCCATTTCTACCAATCCTGAAATGCCTCGGGAAGCGTGAAACTGCCCCAAACTGCCTCATGGAGTGCCTGCGTTGTCAAGGTGAGGGCACCAGTGTATTCGAGAGGGAGGTAATATGGTAAAAACAAGTGGCTGGACCACCCCCTCCAAGCACAGCGCCCTAAGTCAACCGGATAAAAATCACCTCTGCTCTGACAGGGTCTCCGACAGACCAAAACTGCACTGGGATAGCCTACTGAGGCTCAATCATCACTGTAAGTGCCCAAAACTGAAAACAAACTGTCTTATTGGACTAAGAAGGTCCAAATCCATCCAAGATGAGTACTCATACACCATATGAGTCTCTGCATGATCATAAAATATATCCAATATACCGAAACAAATGAAATAATAATAATCTGTAAATGATCAAATAATGTTGTAAACCATGAATCATCATCATAACCCTGTATCTACTGCATAGAATTATCATATACATGTACATAGACCATATATCATCTATCCATATCATCACAAGGTCCAACCATCTCATGTCCTATGGTTGACCTTGGCCAAACTAGGTTTGACCAAGTCAACATGACCAAATATAACTCAGACCACCATCATAAGCTGCTGCAAAGTGTCATAGGTTAATGCATGCTCTACAACTTATTCAAATAACAATTATAACACAAAGTAATCATTAATGGCGACCTAAATCCACATATATAATGTCATTAATTATTATTATTACTCAGACTAGACTTTCAAGATCATACTCACTTCATAGCTGTGATCAATTTGCTAGTGAAGGGTGAAGGCTAAAATAACTAGCTAGGCTAAGGGATGACTTGACTGACTTAACTTTGTGACACTTTGGCAAAGGGAAAGGGAATACACACCATAGTATATACTGAATGAGCAACAACACAGGGAATGGCGGTGTCTCACAAATGGATGAGTTGTTCAAAGAAGGTTTATTCACCTTTAACAGATGCGCACAATCCATAATACAAATGAGGCCAGCAATAATTTAGATATAGCATTTAAGTTCCATTGCTTTTTGGGCCTGAAGTTTCCATTGCTTTCTGCTGCAGGTGTGTTTTTAAGGCACTTGTTTACCTGAGCACTTCTAGGTGTGTCACAGACAGCTTGTTTACCTAGGTATTTACATTTCCAAAAGATATAACATTTTATTTTCATGGCCATTTTCATTTGGCATGCCCTTCATTCATGTGTGTTGAAAAACACATTGCATGAACGGGCCTTTCATACAAGATATAGCATTTCATTTTCCAGATTTTGTATTCATGGCAGCACTAAAAGTTTCAGGTTTAGCCAACACAACTTTAGTGACTAGGGGGAATTCACAAGGAACTCCAACTCACCATAAGTAAGTTTTGTCACCAACTCAGAGCCGAGACACAATAAACAGGGAAGCTCATCCAATACAGAGGCTACAGTGGGGAAAAGTCCTCCATGCCACTAGTCAAGTAGTAAGTCAGGGTGATAAACTAAAAGGTAGGCAATGGATGGATGAAGACAATGAATAATGGAGCCAACACTAGCAAGCCAAGGTATGGTGGAATGATCACCTCTATTCTCCCTAAGGAGGGTAAAACCAATGAGTATGACTAATGAACTTCTAACTGAGTAGGGACAATATAATATATATAATAAGATCAGCCAGGTCCACATATCTATATGATCGCCAGATCATGACACTAAGTGCTAAGACATGCTATAAGAATAAATATAAAAGCAATATAACCATAACACAATGATATACCTGCTGAGTCATATACCTGAATGCTCATCATCTGAACCATCATCTGTCCTCTGAGACTGCTACTTCAACTCTGGGCACTACTGACTGCTTTGTACAAATGGTATAATGGCTACATCGGTCATCTCTCTGAGTGTCCTGAGACTCAGTCATGGCATGGGGAATATATACTGCTGTCTAAAATATGATAGTGATCCAATATAGATGCTCATCTCAGCATCTCAATGTAAGGGCACTAGCTGAATAGTGTACTAAAATCAGAAAAATAATGTATGGTAGCCCGGCTACTATATATGTGATAACAGGACCACCTCCCTTGGCTTCGCTAGGAGTAAGCCTAGACGGAGGGGTCGAGTAATCAAGTGATAGCACTTGACTCTCACTTGCCCCCAAGGACACACCGAGCGGCTTGAAGGTTTCCTGCCGCGTCCCCCCCAGGTGTGTATTAGGCGGCAACAGACATCATATTATGTTTTTTATTGATTTTTTGTGGAGTGCTCTTGTTGACTCAGGGTTTTCGCTAGGGGTTTTGGAAAAACCTCTTCCATTTTTGGTTTGGTTTCGGTGGTGAAATATCCACCCTATATAGACAAAGGGGAAATCCACCAGGGGTTTCCAATTGAGCATATTTGGCATTTCATTTTCAAATTTGTTGACTATCATATTATTGGGGCCAAATTTCATAAAGGGGTTGAATCATATTTGTTGCATAACCGTAGGCACTTGAAGGAAACCATGGCACTTGTGGAGGGAAACCAAATTACTTCTTGAGGAGGCCTTTAGCATCTTGGAGCAGCCATGGCATATAGAGACTGTAGCATGTGGAGAGGATCGTTCCCTCACTACAATAGATAGTGGAGGAGCTACCAAGGGTCGTCCCCTTTCCTTTTTGGGTCGCGACCTCAGTGAGAGAATCATGGCATTTTGTGGAGGGGCCAAGAGAGGAGGTCGAGCTTTGTGAAGGATCGAGGGTTCCTAGAAGATGCCACAAATTTTGGGAGTAGGTCATAAGGAGGCATGAGGAGGAGAGTCGTGAGGAAGAAGGTCATGAGGCCGTGAGCTAGGAAGAGGACCGAGTTCCCTGGAGGAGGTCGAGCCTCTTTGGGAGGGTCGAAGTCCCTGGAGGAGGTCGTGACACCTTTTGAAGAGGCCGAAATCCTGTGAGCAATCCGGTTGGGGTTTTTTTGAGGGGTCGACCCCTCTCTTGCATAAGCCACAACTTCAAAGAGGAGAATTGAGGCACTAGTGCAGGAGGCCGAAAAGCCTGAGGAGGGTCGCAAGCCATTAAAGAGGACAATTTCTCCTTAGAGGCCAAGTAGCAGCAAACGTGGTAGGATTTTTGAGCTAGGGGAACTCTTGGAAGAGGCACATCAGTCTATAGAAGAACTATGGTGATAATCTCAATATTTGGTTTTTATTGAGTTTTTGGTGATTGTACTGTAGATACTATAGCAGCCATTAGTAACTTGTGTTGTTTTGATCTTAGTTCTATTCATAATAAAATGCCAAAGTTGTTTCTTCTATTTCATGTGTAATTTGCTTCTTGCAATATGTTTGACAAAATACATGCCTTAGAATGTATGCAATTTGTTTGAAGAAACACACAAACACTTGTTATGCAAATTGCTGACGAAATCACACAACCAACACAACAACTTTTGCCTATAATTGCATTGGGGATATTTCAATGGTATTAGAGCCATATATCATGCCATCTTGTGGGGTATTCAATGGGAGGATTATTCAAGATTGCTTCAAATTAAGTGATCCGCACTTATTTCTCTCAATTGCAACAGTGGTATGTGCTATCAAGCTTGCACTCAATGGGCTTAAGGAAGATGAAGGCAACAGGAGAACTCATGGATGAGAATTTGCAAAACCTTCAGAAAAATAAGGAGCTCTTGGCTGAAATTTGGAAGACTTAATACATGCCTTAATATCGGGAATATCTAGCATTGGGTGAGGAGATCTATGCAACATTGTCCTTGCAAGACTGTTACACCATCAAGAACGGAAGTTGGCCCAAGGATTTGTAAGGACTGCTTTAAAGGCACAGGTCAGAAATTGAAGAGTGATGAGCATGAAGGATAGGTGAAGGAGCATGCATCCAACCATATTGAGGATTTGTGCATATAGGAAGACCAAACAACAGCATATGAGGCATCATCAGAGCTAACCGATGAACTTGATAACACCAATGTATTAGATACCTATGATGAAGTTTTCAAATCAGCAAAAGATAAGGATGCAACATCTTCTCCTACTTATGATCATTGTTGAAAACATCGGCAATGGCAAAAAATCGGCAGGGGTTCCGAATACAATTTCTTGGCAACATCGGGGAAAAAATCGGCAAAAATCGGCAAACCGCGGCAGTAATTGAAAAATATTAAATAAATTCATTTTTTTCAAAATTTTAAACATATAAACCAACAACAACATCAAATAACCACATTGCCACATAAATATAGGAAAAACACCGATATATATGATGCAGTAGATGCCAAATCAAAATGATACATCAGAGTCAATACTAAATCCTGAAACCTAATAGTTGTCCAATAAAGGACTCAAAAGTGGATAGTTAATACAAAATGACATCAAATATATAAATGTATCTCATCATCATGAGTCATCTAGAATGAGAAATCTAGGCTATCTAGCAGATAGCTATCAATGGCCTCTCCCCCTTTTACGGGAAAAGGTAATGGCGCGTTTGCCACTAGAAGGCCCTACATCTGCATCAACTGTCTGACGCCAACTAGATGGTGTATATGTATCATCATGTGTAGAAGCTAGCACTGATGTTGACGTTGGCACATCAACCTCGATGATGTCAAGGTAGTCATCACCCAACTCTACCTGCACCTCCCCTTCCTCCTCTTCCTGCTATTGCTCCTCATCCAACCATGCAGGTTCCTCGGGCATAATAGGGGCCTCAGACTCGACCCTCCACGCAGACAATATGTTAATATTGTCCAAGGAAATGGATTCCACATCAGGCACCTTATCCAACTGCTTCATCCACAGTCGAATATTGTAGTGGACATATACCAAATCATTGAGCCGTGGAAACTCTAACCTGTAAGAGGGCCATAAATAAATTTAATGAGTCTTGATTCTTGAGGGTCATAAACATATCAAAGGGCAATATGAAATTATGAATAAATTATAATACTTGTAATCAATTAGTTGAAGTCCCAAGTTTAACCTGTTGCGCTTTTTTGAGTGTATCTTTTCAAACACACTCCAATTGCGCTCACATCCTGAAGCGCTACATGTTTGGCAAAGGACACGAATGGCAAAATTCCATAAATTTGGTGTTCTTGCACCATAATTTCGCCACCAAACATCTATAACAATTACAAATAAGAAAAAAAGACGTAAATTTCTTTTCATCAAAACATAATCCATCTTTCAAATAAATTATAAAACACATAATTAACAATTCAACTTTAAATTATAGTGGCTTACGTGGCATCAAAGTGGTCCTGTTGGCAACAGCATCGGCGAAGCAAAATAGTCTGCTAGCATCTCGATACATCTCCATCTCCACACTAATAGTCCTACGAGTATCGGCATCAGGTACCATCCTCTCAAGACATGTCAAGAGCCCTTCCATCACCTCACCATCAAAATCAAAGTTGGATGAGTAAGCATACGCAGGGTTGAGGAAAAGGGATGTTGCATGAATGGGTCGATGGAGCATGCATGTCCATCGAATATCAATCAAATCCCAAATCATCATGTATTCAGTATGCTCGAGGTTGCCCTTGCCCACATTATAAGATCGAAAAGTCTCTTTGGCCCTATCCATGGCCTCATACAAGTAGCCCATTGTGGGCTTCTCTCCATCTACCAAGCAAAGAACCCGTTATCACACAACTTGTAGTTGTCCCAAAAGGTGATCCTATCCAAAAAGGTAGAAGCGTTGGACAACTAAAGAGGTGACCCAAGAGATGCCACGGTTCCCAATGCAATTGGTTGTCACGCTAACCGAGGCACTCTTCACTTTAGATCTAGCCTAAGCAAGACCAAGGGGGAGACCCTAGCTAACCAATGAAGGCTAGCGAGCCTACTCAAGACCTCCTAGGGAAATGTGAAAGTGAAATAAAAGAAGATCAAGAGTGAATGGATCTAGATCTAGAATGGATAAGTGGACCCAAGGAGTTAGGGCTTGGTTGAAGAGGCTTATGAGATGCACAAATGTTCAACCAAGGAAAGATTAAGCCACTTAAGGGTTTAGATTAGTAGATCTAGATAGATCTAATGCCAAATAGAAAGACCCAAGTGGGGCCCACTCTTAAAATATGGAAAATGGTCAAAATGGGGCCCACAAGGTGAAAATCAAGGTGAAATGGCACTAGAGGGATTGTTATTCAATGGATCTATGGATTTGATGAGGAACTAGCAAAATCCCACCTACCCAACAAGTGCGACCTCCCTTAGAGAGACCCAGTGCCTTAGATTAGGGGGTAAATGGAGTTGGATGCCCACCAAACTTTAGATCCAAGGTTGATTAATTATTATTGAGGTGGGTTTTAATTAATAAGCCCAAGCAATTGCTAGATCTCACTGGATCTAAAAAAATAAAAATAAAATGAGGGTTTTGAGATATGAGGGTTTGAAGTGACCAATGGGTGAAACACATGAAAATGGATACGTTCCTTGTAGATCTTACCTCAAATGCTTGCGGTTGCCTTATACATTGATGATCCTTGCATTTAGTTACAATTCCAAGCTAGATCCAAGTGATTCCAAGCAAATTGTCTAAGTCCAAGGAGGAAAAACATCCTACTTCACCAGCAAAACAAACTACAAAATGTGAGATTTGATCCACAGACAAGTAAGATCTAAGCATTGCATATCAAAAGAATTAAATCAATGGGCAAAGCACAATTGAAAAACTCCCTTCAAGAAGAAAACGTCTTGCCCAAGGGGGATGTGAGAAACCCCTAAAATCTTCCTGTTATCACACCCAGAGTAGCTGGGCTACCATGGTTTCAAAGCAGTTATCTGCATATTTTTGAGCTTTGCCTTTACACATCTTCAACGAGATCAGCTATGATGAGCAGTGTTATTTGTGATCACTCACACATCAAAGTAGCATGTTACCAACTATTTTTGTACAATAATTGAACTTCTATTGAGCCACCAGTTTCGTGAACATGTTACATGTTCATCTTCAGAGTTCAGAGGTTCAGAAGTCATTTTCAGGGCATTTTTTGCCCCTTTTGTAATAAAATGCATGCTTCACACCCCCTTGGGGGAATTGTAAAAGGTTGGTCTAAGAATGGTCCTTTTATAAAAGACTTGGCTTTCCTTAGGTTTAATTATCAGGGTGATACTCTAGAGTGTTTTTCCTTAGGAATTATGCATTACGCTTCAGTTCTGTATAATTCCTGAGTTTTTCACTCACACCTCCAAAGCTGGAGTATTTACCATGGTGGTCGAACCTAAGGTGGTTATTAAAGTCTTAATGTCTAGGATTTTTTACATGCTAGCCATCTATATTGAGTGATGTGAACATGCACTAGGTCCCCTAGGATTTTCAGACATTTCCGACAAAAAAACAAATTCCCGCTTCTCGAGGTTTTTTAATGATTTAATTAAAAAATGATAAAAGATGGGTTAGAAGGTTGATTTTGCCATGGGGGTGCTCGTTTTCTAACCCAGAGCACCCATAAAACCCCTAACCCACTTTTCATAAGTTTTCAGTGAATATTATTCACTTAAATAAAAATTCTCTCCTGATTATTAAAAGAGAATTAAAAAATAATAATTTAAAGAAAATCAAAAATCTCCAAAATTGAGGAAAAAGAATAAAATAAAAGGCTAAATGACATGGCAATCAACATTTGGGAATATTCCAATCATCACCTACTTGATTCAGATCAGTATCGGAGCACTGTGAGCTATTATTCCTTGTGATTTGCGGCCTCCTCTCTAGCTTGGGCAACTTTGTTACTTGGCATTCACGTATTGGCTTGTTGATGGTTCCAATGTTGGATTGGGGGCGCCTTGCTTAGGTGGAGGCCACATCACCTCAATCCCAACCAACAAGGCTCAGTTAAGCCTTGTTTCAAGGCTTGGATCTCTCTCTTGGTTGGTGAATGCGCCTTCCTAGCCCTAGCTTCTTCCTCAAATCGCATTGTATCTCTTGTGCTATATAATAAGGTCCTTGCTCCACCATTGAGGGTGGAAAATTGTGCAAGGAACCTCTGCTGTAAAATTGTTAGTTGCTTCTTGCTACTTGGCAATCAAGCTTGGAATAAAGTGAAGACTTTGGAGGTCTAATGGCGCAAATTCTCATGGCATGTGCTTGAACTGAGGTGACATCTCTCTATATTTTGCTTCCTTTTTGCAATATCATTGCTCAATCCTTGTTAATTCATAGGGTAAACATTTGTAGTTTCAACTTGTTTATCTATGTTTTGTATTTGAAGTCAAGGAGTAGCCAAAAGTAGTCAATTATAATTAGGCTCTCTAAAATTTCTTTTATTGAAATATACTGGATTTGATCATGGTTTGCTTTTAGTGGTGAAGTATTGCAGGTTGTCAGAAAAGCAAAGTAGGACTCGGAGTTCAGATGCTTCCAACCCGCTTTGCTACCTTTTAATGCTAATGAGTTTTGTTTTACTAGATTCTTCAAAGTGATCCATTTTGTTCAAGCTTGGACTTGGGCCCCTTTCTCTTTCACCCATTAAAATTTAAACTCAAATCTCTTTCCCTTCAGTTGGTTACAATAGCGAATCTCATTTTCAAGAGTTAAATCTTTGTTGCATTCGCTCCACTTAGCCATAGGTTTCAAGCTTCAACTCTTTACCCTCCCAACCTATTCGCTAATGTGCATGCATTAGGCTTTGTTCCAAGTTTAAAGTTGCTCTATCTTGTTAGCCTATTCGCATTTGTCCCTTAACGTGCTCTCGCTCTCCCTTGAAAACTTTCATCGTTGGGTGCTTTCGCCCACCTTGAAAGCCTTCATCCCTCCAAGTGCTTTCGCTCGCCTGCATGCAAGTAGCTTAAAGTTCAATTTTTTTAAAGTTTTATAACATTCTTACTTGCTTGCTTGCTTCTAGATCTTAGTTGTTTTCAAAGCCTTCATTCTTGCAAGATCTAGTTTATAGTTGTATTTTTGTTTTATAAACTAACAATACTAATCAACTAACCTATCTTTGTTCAAAGCTCTTACTTTCAGGAAAGCTAGGAAGCAAGGCCAAACAAAAGAAGCCCAAAGGCCAAGGAAAAACCAAAGAAGAGCAAGAGCAAACCTTAGGCACAAAACTCTATTCCTCCCTCTTCTTCATTCCCACCTCTATCCATGTGCCTTCAAGGTGATTAACACCATTCTTTGTACAAAATATTAATAAAAAGCAAGAGGGATAAATGCTCTCACACCCTACTTTCCCCATTTGGGGGAAGCTTGTATTGTCTTTGAGTTCTTTATTTGCTTTATACCTGCAAGTAGAATAGGAGAGTTAGATTATCTTTACTTTTGATCTTAAAGTTTGTAGCTTTTAAAGTTATAGTAGTTTTACTTTGATAGGTTGCTAGATCTCTAAATTGGTAGCTTTAGTTTGATTTATTTCAAGTTTTTACTTAGTTTTCATTTTATATAAATTGTTAAAAAGGAACATAAAGACTCTTGAATCTCATTGCAAAGTGGATCAAGAGCACTCTCTATCGGAAAGCTTTTTTTTGTTGCTTTAAGTAGCTTAGATTTATTTTCAATTGTTCATAAATCTCTTGAATCTCGCCATAAGGTGGATCAAGAGTGCTCTCTATCGGAGGGTCAATGGTTCTTGCTTTCATCATTTAATAAAATTGGAACGAACATATTTTACTACATTGTGTATGCTCTACCCACTTGTGGGATACCCAGAAGTTGTGTAGCTTGTTTAATTTCCTAACATTTAACTCCACTTCAACATTAATAAAATAAAATCCCGAGAAAACCAACGAAAATACGACGTTGATCGCTACAATCGAAAGTAGGCAAATTCTGCCTAGGGACATGGGAACCACTGGGAAGAGACCTTAAGACCACAGTTAGGCTACATCCTTGTTGGTGTAGTGTTGAACACCGCTCTAGAGACTTCGTTCCAGCCCACATGTCCTTGTACGGAGCCACTTAGATTGTAATCTGGACATATCTCCTGTACCGAAAGGTATATCTTGGAGATCCCCTTTCCACAATAATCCACCTCATTCAAAAATTTACAATAAAATTTACCAAAAGACATTTGCAAAACATCTACAAGCATTCCAAGCATTTCACAGACCTCGACTCCATTTGGCACTGGTCATTTATACAAAACAGCAACAATTGTTCAAATCATTTCATTTGCTTATTATCTATCTAGAAGATTGTTGTTATTTGCTTTATCATATCATGTTGTGGATGCTTCATTTATAAGTTATCATTATGTTGTCAATGTGATCTAGCTTGCAAATATTTACTTGGATATAAATTTTGTTGCGAGTCACTTTAAAAACTCCTAAAACACACCCATCCCAATCCATCAAAAAACACTTAAAAACATTTAAGAGCCTTAGTAACTCTTTGTTAGGGTCTACCCCCCTTGGCTTTGTTAGGAGTTTGCCTAAACGGAGGAGTCGGTATCAGGTGACAGCACCAGACTCTTTGTGTGCACATTGACATGCAACATAGCCTTATATCAGACATGCAGTAGACCTTATGCCAAGGCTGAGCCTTAAGAACTCAGATTTGATGACCGAGATGATCTTTTACTCCATACAGATGCAATGCAGTGATTAGAGTTTCAGCAGCAGTGTTCTCAGTGGTTACAGTTGGTCTGGATTACAGATACAGGTATATGACCTAGCAGGTATATGATGTGCATTGGTATTATTATCTTGTTGTTTTAGTCATTTTGATAGCTTGACTTGGCATCTAGTGATTATGATCTGGCAGTATATATATATATATATATATTAAAATGAAATTGATTACTATGGATTATATAAATGATTGTATTACTGACAATTAGAAACTCTTGTTTTATACTCATTGGTTTTTACCTTCTTAGGAGTGTGGACATGATCATTCTCGTCTTTTTGACTTGCTAGCTTAGGCATCACCTTCACTTTCTCCATCCATCCATTGTCTTTCCCCATTATTGGTCTTTACCCTGACTTACACCTTGACTTGTGATATGGAGGACCTCCTCATTCCTGCCTCTGTGTTGGATAGCATCCTTGTTTAAATTGTGTCTCGGCTCTAAGTTGGCAACAAAACTTACCTTTGGTGAGTTGGATTTGATACATTGATCACTCTAGTCGGTTGCCCCGATGTTTGGTCCTAATTGTGGAAAGTCCCCATAGTTGCTTGATTTGTGTTGACTAAAACTTGAAGCAAATAGTACTACCATCATTACATATGGAAACTATTGTTATATCTATTATAAAAGTCCATGAAAGTGCTTTGAAAATTGTGCTTCTCAGCACAATGAAAGAAAGGCTTTGAAATGAAATGAAATGAAAAACACCCTAGATGTGAGCTGCGATTAGTTGTGCTTATAAACACATGCAAAATCCAAGAAGGGTTGTATAGGCCTAAAAAGCAGTGGTTAAATGTATGCTAAATCTTGTTATCACCAATCTTGTAGTTGCCCCTAATGATGAATCCTATAGAGGGTGGTAGAGGGGATAGGCAACCAAAGTGGTGAACCACGAGAGCCTCGATTCCCAAATGATTGGTTGTCACGCCAATCGAGGCACCCTTCACTTTATACTATCAAAGCCACAGATAGGTAAGGGAGAGACCCTGATCTAGAGATCTAACCCAATCACCAGATCAAGCTATATAGATAGGGTACGTAAGGTGACAGGTCTAGAACCCTAGATTTGAGAAAACAAGATCACTGCGAAGGCTTAAGAAATGTGAGACTTAATGATGATTGATTACACACAGTGACTTGAAAATTAGGTATGATTCCAGGATTCAAGTGCTAGTACAAATGATCAAAATCAACTGTCTTGGGAAATGTGACCCTTAAAACAGGGAAAGTGCCCCAAAGAGTAGATCTGAAGGTTTAGGCTTTCTAGCACAGCTTGATTGAAGGGTATGACAGTGTTAAAGCACGCAAGCTCAGAAACAAACAAACGACAAGAGAAACCATTCAAACAGGGAATGCGCATGGGTTTAGAGACTAATGCCTTGGGATTTGGGCCACATGGATTCCTCCAACCATGACGTCTAGGAGAACCCACCTAGGGATATGCAAGAGCCTAAAAACCCAAAAATGGTTTTGCGGTAAACCAAGTCCTTTGAGCTAGAGAATTTTCCGATTATTTTTAGTGAGCGTTTTAACTGTAAATGAAGATGGCCGATGGATTGGAACCCAAAAATGACTTAAATAAAAGAAGATCTTACACGGATAATCTTGCGGATACCTTGATACTAATGATTTGTGCCTTCCCGATCAATTTGAAGTAGTTTGAGTGTGTCCAAGTGAAATCGATTTTCCCCAAGAAGCCAATGCACCCTCCTCTCCTGCACAACAAACTACCTAAGTTAGATTCAAAGCATCAAGATAAAATGACTAATGCAACAAGAGACATATCAAGATGAAATCAAAGATCACAATGAAGCTATTGAAAACCCCATGATACAAGCAAACCCAAGTGAGACAAGTTGAGGAAGCCCCCTGCAAAAACGCCCAAGTGAAGTCGCCCTCCTGTAGACAAAACATTGTTTCCACAAATGTTTTGGATTCACCACAAAACTCCAAATGCTAGGTGACAATAGACTTTCCAATCAATATCTAAGAACATCACATCAAAGAAGATCTGAAAGTATCTGCAAATAATTCTTCTATTATCAAATTCCAAGAGCCAAAGGTCCCTTTAAAATGAGAGGGTCTCTCCTTTAAATAGGAATGCGAGAGACCTGTTATCACCCAAGCTGTAGTTACCCCTATGGATATATCCAGTCATGGATGGCAATAGGGAAAGGCAACTCAAAAGGTGCAACCACGATCACCTCGACCTCCAATATATGGTTGTCACGCCAGTCGAGGCAACCTTCACTTTATGTTATCTAGCCCAGACAACAAAGGGGGAGACCCGATCTACTCCCGACAGGAAAGATCAAAACCAAGACACCAAATCAGGGTATTTCTAAGTGAAGTTAGGTGTATGGTTTATCCTAGACCTTAGGTTGGAGTCACAAGACAAGTGAGGGGTTCAAAGAGTGTAGCTTTGGTTCATTGTTGATATGAGAGTGACTGAAAGTATTCGAAATGAGATCTAGGATTAGAGTAATAGTTCAATGTTGGAAAATCCACTGCCTTGGGAACCGTGTCCAATGCAGGGTAGTTTAGGGGATGAATTGGGGCTAACTAGTACAAGTGACAAGCTTGACCATGATACATGATGGCTTCAAGGGTTTAGTTCACCATGCAAAGGTCAAACCACAAGTTAATCCAACAATCTAGGAAAGTCGAATTGACTTGGAGAGAAACCAGTGCCTTGGGAATTGGGATAATGGAGTCAAAGTAGAGTTGACTTGTGGTTAAGGACTCCTATGGCATGAGACAAGTGGGCAAGTAAGGTCTTGATGGATGAATAGGTCTAGATCTAGGTTTGACCAAAGTCGACCACAATCCCTTAAAATAAGGAATGCTATCCCCAAGGCAAGATTTGACAAGGTGACACCCTAGACCTAGGTTTTGAATTATTCCCGTTCCAAATCTCCAAAAATCTCAAGTACCCACGTCCTAGAAGTGAGTCAACTCACTTCTCCAAGGTGGTGCGACTTTACCCAATGAGGCCTAAAAGTGGGGGTAAGTGGGGTCAAGACATGTCCGATGACATCCAAACTTTTGATCCGGGTAGGTTAGTCAAGTAGGAGTATGGATCTATAATTTCACGGCAATCCGACGGCTAGATCTTACTAGATCTGAGTTTGAAGATACCAAGTGGTCCAAAATGGGGATTAAATCCCTTAAAATGTGGAATAGGGCCCACAAGGTAGAAATCATAAAAGTGATGATCTGGGGGTAGGTTATTGGATGTGTAGATCACGAATCAAGTGGAATCTCAACTACCCACATACTAGATCTAGGTCAACCCACCCAAACTAGGAAGTGCGCCCTTGCTTAGAGAGGCTAAATGCCTTGGGAAGAGGGTCAAATGGAGGCCAATCCTCACCAAACTATAGATCTGGGATGCCGTGGATACTATAGAGGTGGATTTTAAATATCTTACCCAAGAAGCCACTAGATCTTAGTAGATCTGAAAAAATGTAAAAATGGGGGTTTTGATTAATTAAAGTTTTAAATATTTTAGACAAGTGGATAGATCTTGGAAAGAAATTACCTTGAGATCATACCTGAGTGATGTGAATGAGATGCCTTGATGTTGAGGAAGATTCCCGCAGAGATCAAATGAGAGATTGTTGATTTTGCTTGCCAAATTGATGCCCTAGCCACAAGTGTGCCCTCCTCTACCTGTCAATCCAAGGAAAATCGATTTCAATCAGAGAGGTCAAGTATGGAGGAAATACAAGTAAAATGCAATGATAACATAGAATAGAAGGTCCTGGGACAGTAATACTCCCTGTTACCAACGAAGAGATCCAAAGAAGAAGTAGGGAGAGTCTTCCCCTACCAATACTTCCTCCTCAAAGCAAATCGACCTCCACCTGTAGATGCAAAAACGTGGTACAAAAGATATGGCAAACAAGATCTCCAATAACTCAGTGCAAAGGAAGAACCAACGAACGAACACCAAAAACATTCACCACAACACTGGAGATAGATGCAATAATAATTTTCTATTCCAATAATCTAGAGCCACAAGTCCCTTTACAATGAGAAGCTCTCTCCTTTAAATTGGAAGGAGAGGCACCAAAACCCTAACTACTTTTTGAATGAGTGGCTAAGATTAAAAGATACAAATGTCTAATCAATGGTTGAGATGAGCTCAACAATAAAATACATGGATTACTAATAAAATATTACGTGAGTGGACCAAATCGCCCTAGAAGAGGGGGAATCCCACCAAATCATGATGACAAAATATAATAGGAGGCTTATGGTGGGTCCAAGGGGTAATTTTATCCCTCCTTGGTCAATCCCCATAGCACAATAATCAATAAATAATACCAAATGTACCAAATCGTGCCTCCATGGTCAAATCGTAGGCCTCAAAAAGACCTCAAAAATCCTCAGAAAGTGCCATAAGTGATGGATGCGGGCCCCGATGAAGCTGAAACTGCTGGAGAAGGTGTGGAGGACCCCGATCTATCATCACTGAACATCCCATACCAGAACATTGCCTCAGTAGCCCAAATCGATTTCCTCAATAGCCATTTCTACCAAACCTGAAATGCCTCGGGAAGCGTGAAACTGCTGCAAACTGCCTCCTGGAGTGCCTGCGCTGTCAAGGTGAGGGCACCAGTGTGTCCGGGAGGGGGGTAGTATGGTAAAAACAAGTGGCTGGACCACCCCCTCCAAACACAGCGCCCTAGGTCAACCGGATAAAAATCACATCTGCTCTGACAGGGCCTCCGACAGACCAAAACTGCACTGGGATAGCCTACTGAGGCTTAATCATCACTGTAAGTGCCCGGAACTGAAAAAAACTGTCTCATCGGACTCAGAAGGTCCAAATCCATCCAAGATGTGTACTCATACACCATATGAGTCTCTGCATGATCAAAATATATATCCAATATACCGGAACAGGGCCAATAATAATAATCTGTAAATGATCAAATACTGCTGTAAACCAAGAATCATCATCATACCCCTGTAGTTGTTGCATAGAATCATCATGTCTGTATACATAGACCATATATCATCTATCCATGTCATCATAAGGTCCAACCATCTCATGTCCTATGGTTGACCTTGGTCCAACTAGGCCTAACCAAGTCAACATGACCCAATATAACTCAGACCATCATCATAAGCTGCTGCAAAGTGTCCAAGGTTAATGCATGCTCTAACACTTATTCAAATAACAATTATAACACAAAGTAATCATTACTGGCGATCTAAATCCAAATATATAGTGTCATTAATTATTATTATTACTTAGACCAGACTTTCAAGATCATACTCACTTCATAGCTGTGATCAATTTGCTAGTGAAGGGTGAAGGCTAAAATAACTGGCTAGGCTAAGGGATGACTTGACTGACTTAACTTTGTGACACTTTGGCAAGGGAAAGGGAATACACACCATTGTATATACTGAATGAGCAATAACACAGGGAATGGCGGTGTCTCACAAATGGATGAGTTGTTCAAAGAGGGTTTATTCACCTTTAACAGATGCGCACAATCCATAATACAAATAAGGCCAGCAATTGTTTAGATATAGCATTTAAGTTCCATTGCTTTTTGGGCCTGAAGTTTCCATAGCCTTGATCTATGTGTGTTTATAAACACATTGCATAGATTTACATTTATTTTAGGCTTCCTGCTGCAGGTGTGTTTTTAAGGCACTTGTTTACTTGAGCACTTCTAGGTGTGTCATGGACAGCTTGTTTACCTAGGTATTTATTTTTCCAAAAGATATAACATTTTATTTTCATGGCCATTTTCATTTGGCATGCCTTTCATTCATGTGTGTTTAGAAACACATTGCATGAATGGGCTTTTCAAGATATAGCATTTCATTTTTCCAGATTTTGTATTCATGGCAGCACTAAAAGTTTCAGGTTTAGCCAACACAACTTTAGTGACTAGGGGGAATTCACAAGGAACTCCAACTCACCATAGGCAAGTTTTGTCACCAACTCAGAGCCGAGACACAATAAACAGGGAAGCTCATCCAATACAGAAGCTACAGTGGGGAAAAGATCCTCCATGTCACTAGTCAAGTAGTAAGTCAGGGTGATAAACTAAAAGGTAGGCAATGGATGGATGAAGACAATGAATGATGGAGCCGACACTAGCAAGCCAAGGTATGGTGGAATGATCACCTCTATTCTCCCTAAGGAGGGTAATACCAATGAGTATGAATAGTGAACTTCTAAGTCTGAGTAGGGAAAATATAATATATATAATAAGATCAACCAGGTCCACATATCTATATGATCGCCAGATCATGACACTAAGTGCTAAGACATGCTATAAGAATAAATATAAGAGCAATATAACCATGACACAATGATATACCTGCTGAGTCATATACCTGACTGCTCATCAACCTGTACCATCATCTATCCTCTGAAACTGCTGCTGTAACTCTGGGCACTACTGACTGCTCTGTACCAATGGTATAATGGCTACATCGGTCATCTTTCTGAGTGTCCTGAGACTCAGTCATGGCATGGAGAATATACACTGTTGTCCACAATCTGATAGTGATCCAATATAGATGCTCATCTCAGCATCTCAAATGTAAGGGAACTGGCTGAATAGTGTACTGGAATCAGAAAAATAATGTATGGTAGCCCGGCTACTGTAAATGTGATAACAAGACCAAAACCCTAGCCACCTTTTTAATGAGTGGCTAAGATTAAAAGATACATAAGTGATAATCTACGGTTGAAATGAGCTCAACATAAAGTACATGGATCAACTCAAAAATATAACAAGACATCATGGACAAAATCACCCTAGGGGGACGTCCCACTCCAAGTGACTAGGAAAACATGACATAACGCTCATCATGGGTCTAGGGGGTAACATATAACCTCCCTAGTGTGTCCTCATGGCACAATAACACAAGATGACTCAATAAAGTACAATAATGTGCCCATGTGGCAAAGTTGTGTGCCTCCAAAGAAACCATAAAAATGAGCCTGGATGATGAGTGTGGGCCCCACTGAATGTTGCAACTGCTCTGGAAGGTGGGGAAGACATCACACATCATATCAACCAACCTTATGCCATTTCCTTGCCTCAGTAACCCAAATCGAATTCCTCTGTAGCCAATTTTACCATTTTTATGCCTTTGTAAATCACCTATAGAAGATAGAAATGCCCATAACTCACTGCCTGGTCACCCGGGGCCAAAACTCTGGAAGGTGGGGAAGACATCACACACATCATATCAACCAACCTTATGCCATGTCCTTTCCTCTATAGCCAATTTTACCATTTGTATGCCTCTGTAAATCACCTATAGAAGATAGAAATGCCCATAACTCACTGCCTGGTCACCCGAGGCCAAAACTGACTGCACCAATGTGTCCGAGAGTATGGTAATATGGTAGAAAACCAATGGTTGAACCCCATACTCTCTCTGTAGCGCCCTAGGTGAAAGGAATAAAAGGTCAAACTGCTCTGTCAGGCCAATTTTAATGGCAAATCTGCACCAAAATGATAAACTAACATATATCTCAACTGAAACTTCCCGGAACTGCAAATGGAGTATCCCAATGGACTCAGAAGACCCAAATATACTAAGAATGTGTACTCATACACCATGTGGATAATTGCATCATCATATAATATCATAACCATGCCCGGACAGATTAAAAATAATAATCTGTAAATTATCAAAATCATAAAAATATACCAAATCATCATCTAAAACCTGTAACTGCTGCATGGAACCACCTAGTGGACAATGTTAGACCATATATCATCAATCTCTGTCATCGCTGGTCTAATACAGCTCATGTCCTATGGTTGACTTGGTCAAACTGGGTTTGACCAGGTCAAACTGGGTTTGACCAGGTCAAACTGACCAATAATATGCCCAAGACTACATCAAAAATGTTGTAAATGTAATTGGATATGACATGCTTCATAAGTTATTCAAATAGCAAGACTATAAACATACAGTAGCATTCATTGGCGGTTAAAACAAGATATTCAATATAAATTTTAATAATAATAGCAGTGTCATCACATATATAGTAGCCAGGCTACCATACATTATTTTTCTCATTCCAGTGCACTATTCAGACAGTTCCCTTACATTTGAGATGCTGAGATGAGCATCAAGATTGGATCACTATCAGAGTGTGGACAGCAGTTGTATTCCCCATGCCATGACTGAGTCTCAGGACACTCAGAGAGATGACCGATGTAGCCATTATACCATTTGTACAGAGCAGTCAGTAGTGTTCAGAGTTGCAGCAGCAGTTCCAGAGGACAGGTGATGGTACAGGTTGATGAGCTTTCAGGTATATGACTCAGCAGGTATATCATGGTGTTATGGTTAGATTGCTTTTATACTTATTCTTATAGCATGTCTTAGCACTCAGTGTCATGATCTGGCGATCATATAGATATTTGGACCTGGTCGATCTATTATATATATTACATTGTCCCTACTCAGACTTAGAAGTTCACTATTCATACTCATTGGTTTTATCCTCCTTAGGGAGAATAGAGGTGATCATTCAACCATACCTTGGCTTGCTAGTGTTGGCTCCATTATTCATTGTCTTCATCCATCCATGGCCTACCTTTTAGATTATCACCCTGACTTACTACTTGACTAGTGGCATGGAGGACTTTTCCCCACTATAGCCTCTGTATTGGATGAGCTTCCCTGTTTATTGTGTCTCGGCTCTGAGTTGGTGACAAAACTTACCTATGGTGAGTTGGAGTTCCTTGTGAATTCCCCCTAGTCACTAAAGTTGTGTTGGCTAAACCTGAAACTTTTGGTGCTGCCATGAATACAAAATCTGGAAAAATGAAATGCTATATCTTGTATGAAAAGCCCATTCATGTAATGTGTTTTTAAACACACATGAATGAGAGGCATGCCAAATGAACATGGCAATGAAAATAAAATGTTATATCTTTTGGAAAAATAAATACCTAGGTAAACAAGCTGTCCATGACACACCTAGAAGTGCTCAGGTAAACAAGTGCCTTAAAAACACACCTGCAGCAGAAAGCCTAAAGAAAAAATGTAAATCTATGCAATGTGTTTATAAACACACATAGATCAAGGCTATGGAAACTTCAGGCCCAAAAGCAATAGAACTTAAATGCTACATCTAAACAATTGCTGGCCTTATTTGTATTATGGATTGTGCGCATCTGTGAAGGTGAATAAACCCTCTTTAAACAACTCATCCATTTGTGAGACACCGCCATTCCCTGTGTTATTGCTCATTCAGTATATACTATGGTGTATTCCCTTTCCCTTGCCAAAGTGTCACAAAGTCAAGTCAATCAAGTCATCCCTTAGCCTAGCCAGTTAATTTAGCCTTCACCCTTCACTAGCAAATTGATCACAACTATGAAGTGAGTATGATCCTGAAAGTCTAGTCTGAGTAATAATAATAATTAACGACACTATACATTTGGTTTTAGATCGCCAGTTATGATTACTATGTGTTATAATGGTTGTTTGAATAAGTTGTAAAGCATGTATTAACCTTGACACTTTGCAGCAGCCTTGGATGATGGTCTGAGTTATATTTGGTCTTGGTTAGACCTAGTTTGACCATGGAGGACCATGGGACATGAGATGTTGGACCTTATGATGATATGGATAGATGATATATGGTCTATGTACACATACATGATGATTCTATGCAGCAACTACAGGGTTATGATGATGATTCTTGGTTTACAGCAGTGTTTGGACATTTACAGATTATTATTATTGGCCCTGTTCCGGTATATTGGATATTTATTTTGATCATGCAGAGACTCATATGGTGTATGAGTACACATCTTGGATGGATTTGGACCTTCTGAGTCCAATGGGACAGTTTGTTTTCAGTTCCGGGCACTTACAGTGATGATTGAGCCTCAGTAGGCTGTCCCAGTGCAGTTTTGGTATGTCGGAGGCCCTGTCGGAGCAGATGTGATTTTTATCCAGTTGACCTAGGGCACTGATGATGGAGGGGGTGGTCCAGCCACTTGTTTTTACCATATTACCCCCCTCCCGAACACACTGGTGCCCTCACCTTGACAGTGCAGGCACTCCAGGAGGCTGTTTGGGGCAGTTTCACGCTTCCCGAGGCATTTCAGGATTGGTAGAAATGGCTATTGAGGAAATCGATTTGGGCTACTGAGGCAATGTTATGGCATGGGATGATCAGTGATGATAGATCGGGGTCCTCCACACCTTCTCCAGCAGTTTCAGCTTCATCAGGGCCCGCATCCATCACTTATGGCACTTTCTGTGGATTTCTGGGGTCTTTTGAGGACCACGACTTGACTAGGGAGGCACGATTTGGTACATTCATGATTATTTATTGGTTATTGTGCTATGGGGATTGACCAAGGAGGGATAACATTACCCCTTGGACCCACCATAAGCCTCCTATGATATTATGTCATCATGATTTGGTGGGATTCCCCTCTTCTAGGGCGATTTTGTCCACTTACATTATATTTTATTTGTGATCCGTGTATTTTATTGTTGAGCTCATCTCAACCATTGATTAGACATTTGTATCTTTTAATCTTAGCCACTCATTCAAAAAGTGGTTAGGATTTTGATGCCTCTCCTTCCTATTTAAAGGAGAGAGCTTCTCATTGTAAGGGGTCTTTGGCTCTTGGATTATTGGTATAGAAAAATATTCTTGTGGAAATTCTTGTGGTCTCCTTTGCATCTGGTGTTCTTAGATGGTGATTGGAAAGTCTATTGCAACCTAGCATTTGGAAATTGTGGTAAGATCTATCTTTTTTTGGAAATCATTGTTTGTCTACAGGAGGGCGACTTCAACAAGGGCGATTTTGCAAGGCTTCTTCAAATCGACTTTCTTGGCATTCGCTTGTATCAGGGAGTTATCATTAGCTTCATTGTGATCTATGCTATCTTTATGTTACTTCTCTTGTGGCATTAGTCTTATCTCTTGATGCATCAAATCTGATATTGTTGACGTTTGTTGTGCAGGAGAAAGGGCGCATTGGCTTCTAGGATCAAATCGACTTGCATAGGAAACTACCTCAAGGCTTCTCAAATTGATCGGGTTTGCATAGATCATCATCATCAAGGCATCTACAAGGTTACCCAGGTAAGATCCACAGGTTTGTTTCTCTTTCCTTTATCCAATCCATTGACATAGCTCATAAATTGTTAAAACCCTAAATATTTCAAAACCCCCATTTTACATTTTCTCAGATCTACTTAGATCTAGTGGGTTGTTGGGCATAATATTGAAAACCCACCTCTATAGCATCCACGGCATCCCGGATCTATAGTTTGGTGAGGATTGGCTTCCGTTTGACCCCCCTCCCATGCCAACTTAGCTCCTCCCAAGCAAAGCGCACTTCCTAGTTTGAGCAAGTTGACCTAGATCTAGGTGGCGGGTGTTTGAGATTCCACTTGATTCATCATCTACACATCCAATAACATACACCCAGATTGTTACTTTCCTGGAATTCACCTTGTGGGCCCTATTCCACGTTTTAAGGGATTTAATCCCCATTTTGGATCACTTGGAACACTTAAACTCAGATCTAGTAAGATCTAACCGTCGGATTACCACGAAATTATAGATCCATAGTCCTACTTGACTAACCTACCCGGATCTAAAGTTTGGATGCCATCGGACTTGTCTTGACCCACCTAACCCACCTTTTCTGCCTCCTTGGGTAAAGTCGCACCACCTTGGAGAAGTGAGTTCACTCACTTCTAGGAACTGGGTACTTGAGATTTTTGGAGATTTGGAACCGGAATAATTCAAAACCTAGGTCTAGTGTGTCACTTCGTCAAATCTTGCCTTGGGGATAGCATTCCTTGTTTTAAGGGATTGTGGTCCACTTGGGTTAAACCTAGATCTAGACCTACTTATCCATCAAGACCTTAATTGCCCACTTGTCTCAAGTATTAGGAGTCCTCAATCACAAGTCAACCCTACTTTGACTCCATTATCCCAATTCCCAAGGCACTGGTTACTCTCCAAGTCAATTCGACTTTCCTAGATTGTTGGATTAACTTGTGATTTGACCTTAGTGTGGTGAACCAAACCCTTGATGCCATCATGTATCATGGTCAAACTTGTCACTTGTACTAGTTAGCCTCAATCAACCCCTAAACTACCCTGCATTGGACACGGTTCCCAAGGCAGTGGGTCTTCCAACATTGAACTAGTACACTAATCCTAGATCTCACTTCAAACGTTATAAGTCACTCTCACATCAACTATGAACCAAAGCTATACTCATTAAACCCCTCACTTGGCTCGTGACTTCATCCTTAGGTCTAGGATAAACCATACACCTAACTTCACTTAGAAATACCCTGATTTGGTGTCTTGGTTTTGATCTCTCCTGTCGGGAGTAGATCGGGTCTCCCCCTTTGTTGTCTGGGCTAGATAGCATAAAGCGAAGGTTGCCTCGACTGGCGTGACAACCATATACTGGAGGTCGAGGTGATCGTGGTTGCACCTTTTGAGTTGCCCTTCCCTATTGCCATCCATGACTGGATACATCCATAGGGGTAACTACAGTTTAGGTGATAACAAGTAGCTCGGAACAGAACCTCAAGAATATACTCACTTCATGGTTGTGATCAATTTGCTAGTGATGGGTGAAGGTGGTTAAATGCAAGGCTAAGGTAAGGGATGACTGTACACACTTTACACTGTGATACTTTGGAAGTAGGAAAGGGGATACTCACTAAAGCATATGTTGGACAAACAATAACACAAGGGATGGCAATGTCTCACAAATGGATAAGTTGTTTGGGAAGTGCCTATTCAACCTTGACAGATGTCTACAACTCACATCCAAGCTGACTCGGCTCCATGAGGATCTTTTCTAGAGCCGACATGACTAGGTGTCAGGCTAACCGTAACTCGAGACTCTAGGGGACACTTAGAATTAGATGTCCCTTACTCCATCTCATATCACAACCCGCAGGCTAATGAGGAATAAATCATTACATTTAAATAAGGTCAGCAATCATTGGATTTGGCATTTATTAAACCATTGCTTTATTTGGACCTTTTCAATATCCCTTCAAGGGGATTTACATTTCAATTTCCATAGCCTTTCAATCCGTGTGTGTTTAAAAACACATTCTTGGATTTTCATTTCAATAAGCCTTCATTCATGTGTGTTTAAAAACACATTCTAGAATGGTATTTCTTATCAGATATACAATAAGTTTCCAGATACATGTAATAATGGTAGTACTATCTGTTTCAGGTCTAGCCAACACAACTAAGGCAACTCAGAGTCGAGACACAAAGTAAACAAGGAAGCTCATCCAACAAAGAGGTTAGAGTGGGGAGAAGTCCTCCATATCACAAGTTAAGATATAAGTCAGGATAAAAATAAAACCGGAAGGTAGTGGATGGATGGAGATAGTGAAAAGGTGGAGCCAACACTAGCAAGCCAAAAACTAGTGGGAATGATCACCTCCATTCTCCTAGGGAGGGTGAAACCAATGAGTATAGTCAAGAACTTCATACATTCTGAGCAAACAGGACTAAATAGATATACATAACAACCATGTCCATAGTACATAAATAGACCACTAGGTCATAACCACTAAATGTTAAATCAAGCCATAAGGATAACCAACAAAGCAATAATAACCCAATACACAACCATATACCTGCCATGGCCATATACCTGTACCAATCACCTGATTCATCATCTGTCAACTGGAAACCTGGTGCTGCAACTCTGGGCACTGCATACTGCTCTGTATGGCAAAAATGGCTACATCGGTCAACAAATCTGAGTTCCTGAAACTCAGTCAAGGCATAAGGCTAATCATACTGCAAATGAGTCGCTCTCAAAACATGAGTGATCCTGGAGTAAATGCTCATCTAATGCTCATCTCAAGCATCTCAGTGTAAAGGACTGGCTGGAAAAAAGGACTGGAATCTGATCAGAAGAATATGGTAGCCCAACTACTATAATGTGATAACAAATCCAAAGATTGTTGGCCAAGGAAATGTAATGTAATGATTAATTCCTCATGGAGCCTACGGGTTGTGATATGAGATGGAGCAAGGGACAGTTAATTCTAAGTGTCCCCTAGAACCTCAAGTTACGGTTAGTCGGACATCCAGTTCACAGCGGTTCTAGAAAAGATCCTCACGGAGCTGATACAGCTTGGATGTGAGTCGTAGACATTTGCCAAGGTTGAAAAAGCACCTATCTAAACAACTTACCCATTTGTGAGACACTGCCATCCCCCGTGTATTCTTTATCCAACATATGCTTGAATGTGTAATACCCTTTCCCTTATCCAAAGTATCGCAATGTCAAGTCAGTCAAGTTATTCCCCTTTGCCTAGCCTTGCATCCTTAGCCTTCACCCTCTACTAGCAAATTGATCATGTTTACAAATGAGTATATTCTTGAGGTTCTTTTTGAAAGTAAATTATTAACTAACCTATTATTATCTATTAACTGCCAGTGAAATGATGCTTAATGTTTTAAAGTCTTGCTATGAAAATGATTTAAAGAGCATGTCATAACCATTTGCACTTGCAGCAGCAGGTTTCTCTAGCCTGGGTCATATTTTGATCCGTTTGATCGGTCAAACCTAGTTTGACCAAGGTCAACCTTGGGATCCGAGGTGGACCATTTATATTGTATGATGTTGATCCATGGTCCATTTATTGGGATCCGTGATGAGGTCATCTATGGTGTATCCCACTCCTTCCAGATTAGTTTGCATCATTCGGTGGGGTCCACACAGTCACCGGGTTGTGTTTTGATGCATCTTTCTCTCAGTTGAGGGGGCCAGGATTTGATCATTTGTTCACTTGGACATGTCATTGAGTCATATGTTATATTATTGTGCCATGGGGTGATGCTAGTGAAGGAAAGTAATGCCTCCTAGCCCCACCATGTGCTTCTAGTCACTTGTCCTAGTCATTTTATGTGTCACACTTGTGTTATAGTCACTTGTATGTGGTGCGCACCCCCTTACAGCCCTCTTTTAACTAGTGCGCACCCCCCTCATGTGAGTGATCCATGTTATACTGTACCAGCTCATCTTAGTCGTTGATTGTATAATGTTTATCTTTTGATCTCAACCACTCATTGATAAAGTGGTTAGGGTTTTGGTCTCTCTCCTCCTATTTAAGGAAGAGACCCCCCTATGTAAAGGCATCTAGAGATTTTTGGCTCTTGGCTACTGGAATAAAATAAATATCTTTTGAGCACTTGCTTGGATCTTGAAATGGGTGTTTGGCTATGATGATTGTAAATGCTTTTACATTGCACTGAAGGATTTTTGTAGCTATCTTGTATATTTTTCCACTATTTCGATTTACAGGTGAAGAGGACGATTTGGAAGGAGTGCGCATTGGTGGAGAGGCTTTCCCTGCAACCTTCTATCAAATTGTGGTTCAAACAGGGAGTGATTTTGTCTTTGTACCAATTATTCTCTATCTTTTTCCTCTTACTTGTATCTACCCTCGTTTTGTTGGCTAATTGAGCTTTGTCTCCTTGGTTTTGCAGGAAGAGAGGGACGCACTTGTGGACTAGGGAAAAAAATGCATAAGCAAGAGAAACTACACCTCCTTTCATTTGATCTGTGTGGAAGTAATCCTCGTCATAATCAGCATCCATATTCATTATCCAGGTACGCTCAAGAGGTACGTATTTTTCTCCTTTAACTTATCCATTTATCTTCTAGATCTCAAAACCCTCAAAGTTGAAACCCTCATTTTTTTATTTTTCAGATCTATGGAGATCTAGCAATCACTTGGGCTTAATAATTAAAACCCACCTCTATATTAATCACAACATTCTCGATCTAAAGTTTGGTGGACATCCGACTCCATTTACCCCTCGATCTAAGGCACTGGGCCTCTCCAAGGGAGGTCACACTTTTGGGTAGGTGGCCTTTTTGCTAGATCCCAACTTGGGTTTTGCTTGATCCTCATTGTTTCATTAGATCCATTTAATTGCAAACCCCCTAGTGCCATTCTTCTTTGATTTTCACCTTGTGGGCCACATTTGGACCATTTTCCTTATTTTAAGGGTGGGCCCCACTTGGATCTATTATTTTGGCATTAGATCCATCTAGATCTACTTGTTTAAACCTATAAGTGGCCTTTGTCTTTCATTGGTTGAACATTTGTCCTTTCTTAAGCCTCTTCAACCAATCCCTAACTCTTTGGGTCCACTTATCCATCCTAGATCTAGATCTATCATCTCTTGATCTTCTCATTTTTTCATCTTCACATTTCCCTAGGAGGTCTTGAGTAGGTTCGCTAGCCCTCATTGGCTAGCTAGGGTATCCCCCTTGGTCTTACTTAGATTAGATCTAAAGTGACGAGTGCCTCGGTTAGCGTGACACCCAATTGCATTGGGAACCATGGCATCTCTTGGGTCACTTCTTTAGTTGTCCAACACCTCTATCGTCTTGGATAGGATAACCTTTTGGGACAACTACAAGTTGTGTGATAACACTTCCCTCCAAGCAATTCGCACCCCTGCAATAGTTCAATTCGGCCTCCCTCTGTAGCTGTTGAAATCACCTGGAAACAACCTAGATGTCTAAAGCAAAAGATGTATAATCATGTACAAGATGATGGACACAATGGCACACTGAGAGGGGGGGGTGAATCAGTGGGCCAGCACTTAATTCCAATTTCAACTTCTTCTAAACTTGAACAGATATTATTGAACAATTTCACTTCAACTTTAAGTAGAGTTCATCATTCACAAAGAGCTATCAAATTAAATAAATCATCTCATCAATCATAGACACATTACAAGATAAGCTTTGTAAACTTTTTATATTGTGATTGGAGACTTCAATCTCCAAAATGGGCTACAACCCAAAGGTGGTACCACCCACCAGATGATTCTGTCAGCTGCAACTGACTGGGATGCACCAACACCCCAACAAATATAGATTTACAATAGATGTATCATACTTTCCTTAAGTCTGTGATAGCAACCCCAAAACAACTACATACATCATAACATAATCAAATGACCAAACAGGATCCCTTGTTTGCTGCCCAGACCACTGAAGCTCAGAGTTCAGATCTGTGCCTTCCCTTTACTGGTTGCTCTTCTTCACTACTCCTTCAATGTTGCACGTCTCCCTTCCTCAAATCAGCTTCATCTCCCTTCCTCAAATCAGCTTCATACACACATCAAAATGCATATCTCAATGGATGTCTCACTTCCATCTGTGGCTGCCTCTTCTTCAAAAAAATCAGAGATCAAACATAGTTTATCTTCATGCTGCAGTTGCCTCAACTAACCCCGAAAATCAGAGATAGAAATTAATACATTGCTGCTCCTGCTGCTACCACAGTGCCCCCGAAAATCACAGAGTACCTCCAAAAATAAAAGCTCCCCTATGCCTCCGAGTTCTACACCCAATCACCCACTAACATAAAGATTTTTCCTCTTTACTTATACCTTTCTTCTCCATTAAATTTGGAGGCCGACATGTCATATTTTATTTTTAATTTATCATCAAATAAATCAAATAGGATTTATTTGCCCGACCTTAAATTATCTCCATTTCATCTCTTTCAATATATATATATATATATATATATATATATATATATTTGCCACATCATCACGGGGGTTTTCAATTCCTTTAATTTATATTCAAGGTGCAAGACATAATCATTTAAGTGGCTTTCCTTATGCCCGCAGCATCCTTAAAATATGCCTGCATTGATCTTTAGATATGCCCGCATAGAGGTGTAGAAGATGCCTGCACAGCCCTCATAGACATGCCCGCATGGGAGCTTTGAAATGCCCGCAAGGCCCTGATAAAATGCCCACAAGGGCTGTCTCAAAGATGCCTGCAAGCTCCTCCAACAAATGCCCGCAGGGGCTCCAAGTCATGCCCGCAAAGGCCTTAAAATGCCCGCATTGCTCCTTTTAAAAAGTGCCTCTTCATATGCCTACAATGGGCTTTCATTTATGCCCGCAGGGGCTCCAAACTTATGCCTGCAGCCACTTTAATAATGCCTGCAAGGGGGGCTTTAGAGATGCCCACAAGGACTCTCTAAAATGCCCACAAGGGCTCTTGGAAATTCCTGCAGGGGCCTTCACCATATGCCCGCAAGCTTCATTAAAATGCCCGCAAGGGGCCATGAAAAATGCCCGCAGGGATACCTTAAAATACCCGCAAGGGCACCATGAAATGCCCACAACTGCTTGATAAGATGCCCGCAGCTTGCTCTAGGGTATGCCAGCATGGCTCCTTCTCATCAACACTTGCCATGTCATGCTTGCCACTTGTCATACATCAACCTTGTCATACCTGCTGCCATGTCATCAATCTAATGTTTATCCATGCTTGTCATCAATGCTTGTTGCCTTGTCACTAAGATGCCCACAAGCTGCTCTAGGGCATGCCAGCATGGCTCCTTCTCATCAACACTTGCCATGTCATGCTTGCCACTTGTCATACATCAACCTTGTCATACCTATTGCCATGTCATCAATCTAATGTTTATCCATGCTTGTCATCAATGCTTGCTGCCTTGTCATTACTTCAACATTTATCCTCCATGTTTTGCTTGCCTAATGCCATGTCTTGTCTTCATGTCATTGTCTCTTGTCCAGTTGTGTTTTCCTAAGTCTTTGTCATTAATGTGTGTCATCAATGACAACTCTGCTCATCACAAGAGCATCCAACAAAGCATGAGAAGCAGATCTGCAAAATAGTATTTTATTCTAGTATTTCCAGAGCCCAAAGGTGCCTTTACAATAGGGGGGCCTCTTCCTTAAATAGGAGGAGAGAAACCAAAACCCTAACCACTTTATGAACGACTGGTTGAGATCAAAAGATAAATACAATACAATCAACGACTAAGATGAGTCAGTACAATATAACATGTATCCACTCACATGAGGGGGTGCGCACTCACTAAAAGAAGCCCTAGGGGGGTGCGCACTACATAAAGATGACTAAAACAAGTGTATGCCACATAAGATGACTAGGACAAGTGACTAAAAGCACATGGTGGGGCTAGGAGGTCTTACTATCCTTCACTAGCATCACCCCATGGCACAATGATATAACATATGACTCAAAAACATGTCCAAGTGACTAAATGATCAAATCGTGGCCCCCTCAACTGAGAGAAGAATGCATCAAATCACAACACGGAGACTGTGTGGACCCCACTAAATGCTGCAAGCTGATCTAGGAGTGGGATACATCACATATGACCTATGAACAAACCTCATGCCAAAATTTTGCCTCAATATCCCAAATCGATTTCCTCAATGACCTTTTTATCCCATTTTGTATCCCACCTGAAAACCACCAAAATGCCTGTAACTCACTATCTGGTGCCCTGACACAAAATCTGACTGTACCATCATGTCTGGAGAGGGGGTAAGATGGTAATAAAAAGTCGCTGGCCCACCCCTCTCCTCTGTAGCGCCTGTTATCACCTATTTTGTACAATAGTTGAACCTCCATTGAGCCGCCAGTGTTGGAACACCATCAATGTTCACTTCCAGATTATCAGGGGTTCATATTGCAATAATTAGCCAATTTTGGATAACCAGTTTTATTTTCCAGTCAAAATGACCATGGCCCCACGGGGTTTGTAATAAGTGTGCTAGTAGGATTTTTAAGTGGCTCGGTCCCCCATGACTTGGTTATCAACTAAGGTATTCCAGGGAGTTTTTTCCCTTGTCAATTATGCTTTGCCTATAGCCGAGTAATAATCTACGAGTTTTTCTCACGCTTCCTCCAAAGCTGGAATGCCCGATTTTGAAAATTGAGCCTTGGGGAGTTATTAGAGTCCAACTGATGTCTATAAGCCTACTAGACACCATGTATGTCTTAGATGGTCATTTTATAGGGTCCTCGTCCAATAAAAACACTGTCCAAACAAATTTTACCGGACACGTTTGACTGAGTTTTTATTATTTTTATTATTTTTAATTATTTTTCCAAATATTTAATTGGAAAAATCAATTTTGTAATATGTCAGTCATCCGGGGTCCGTTTTCAGAGATTGAAGGCTTAAATCCTAAGCCAAAAATCGCACATGACCCCCGGACCGGCTTATCCTCAGTTTCGGATGTCAATTCAGCCTCATAATTAATCATTTCTCAAAAAAACTCATTTACAGAGAAATTATTAATTAAAATATTAAAAATGAGTATTTTGGAGATAATCCAAATCTCTCCAAAATAATCCAAATTGAATAAAATAAAAGGCTAAATGACATGGCACAAGGCATTCATGATGATTCCAATCAACTCCACTCAGCTTCAGTTAAGTATCCAGTCAACACAAGTCAAACTCCAATTGTGAACTCGCCCTCCTTCATTAAAAACTCAATTTCATGAGGTGGATGGTTAATTAATGGAATGATGAGTTGCATTTATCAAAAGGTGGGCGCCCTCCTAAGTTTGTGCAACCACCAAGGCTTGGCTCCCTTTGCAATTCGAGTTAGCATTAATACAACTCATGCATGATCTCCCTCATAGATATTACGCCCTCCCTTGATTGCTCACGTCATTCTTATGTGGAGCTAGGCTATTGGATTGATAGAGTGTGTTGTCCGCCAAATTGCACACCAGCAGCAGAAATCTTTCGAAAGTTGTTCCCTCACTACAAGTGGGGAAGGTGTGGCCTTGGGGGCAAGCAATGAGCCAGGTACAGGTACTGTCACCTGAATCCCAGCTCCTTCGTTTAGGCTAACTTCTAACGAAGCCAAGGGGGGTAGTCCGTACAAAGAGTTTACTATGGCTCTTATGTGTTTTAAGTGTTTTTTGTATGGGGTGATGCGGATGAGTGTTGTTTAGGAGTTTTTCGATGATGAGAGATCACAACTTTAACAATTGAAATAAACACAAGATCACGAAGCAATCCATGTTGCGATAAGAGATTTGAGAAACAAACACTTTGATAAATTTAAAGCAAGACAACCGTAGAAATATAAATGCTCCAGATAGATAATAAGAAAATAAAATGATGTCAAGGACCAGTGCCTTATGGAGTCAAAAATAGTCTTGAGTGCTTGGGTTGCTTGATACAAGAGTTCAAAGTGGTGATGTTCGTGAGATCGTCCTGCGAATTAATCTTGGTTTATTGAATGTTTTAGTGATCTTGTTTATTAGGCTAAGACCAAGGATATCAAAAGTAAAAAACCAACCAGGAAAGATACTGGCAACCTCTTAGATGATAGGTCGAGAGCACCCAGATTCAAGAGGATAGGTGTCCAATGTTTGAGCAGCCCCGAGTCTGACCAGTGGATTCTTGGCACCACCTATTTCAGGAAGCAACCTCAATATTTAACGCCGGTTTGCTTTGTTGGGGTAATATTTTATTTAGATTATCACTTGTAGAATTAGCAAGTCCAACACCTTTCTGACTAATAGCCCAACCTTTTCAGGTTGGTAGAGCATACGAATGTTGGATAATCGACCAAAGTAAATTAATTAAAAGGGAGTGTGAGTTGAAATATTTTATTTATTAAGGAGCACAGTTCAGCTCTCCAATAGAGAGCGCTCTTGACTTAGTCTTAAGACCAAAGTTCAAGATACTTTAATTAATCTAAAATGCCTAATGCAAGGAAAAATGCAAGCTAGAATGCTCTCCGACAAAGAGTGCTCTTGACTTGGATTTGTCCAAGTTCAAGAGACTTTGGTTCTTTTTATAAGATAGAAGCGGCTGTGTACTGAAGAACAAAAATGAAACTTAAATTGCTGAAACTAAAGAAATTATAACAAGATACTTGAGATGCATAAAAATTACTGAAAGCAAGACTTAGTATTCTACCAAACAATGTTTAATCTAAGGTGGGATCTTCCTCCGAACAAGGTCGATCACTAGAACCGCTATTCCTTCAGACTTTTCAGCTAGCTGAAACTTCGGCAAGGAGGCTAACGGGGGGAACGAGAAGCTACCACAAAACTATGTGGCCCTTGGGATGCAATCCCAAAGTTAGCTTGCTCTGGTCAAAACTTGGAAGAGAGTTACAGAAATGAAATGACTAATCTAAATCATGAAACAAAAAGATCTAAACTAACAAGACACAACACTCTTCCCCAAATGGGGAAGAAACCCAAAAACGTGGAGGACGACTCCACTTTTTTCACTTTTATTAAACTCTTACAAATGCCTTTGGAAAAAATCCTTGAAAGGTCTTTAAGGGAAATAAATTGAAAAGTATACTTGAAACAAGCTCTTAAGAGCTATTACAAAGGAGAATAATCTTGGTTATGTCTTCTTGGTTTGGATCATCCCCATGGTTTCTTCACTTTGCTTGGAATGGATCTTCTTGTTTCAAAACTTTTCAAGATTCTTTTCTCTTAGAAAAACCTACATAAACAATTCACTCAACAAGGCACCCTTTAGACATTAGTGAGATAAAACGAATGCAAACTTGAAACTAACTACGTTTAAGCTTGGAAAATAGGATCTAAAATGTAAAAGCATGAGATTTTTAATTCGAATTTATTAAAAAGGATAAAATGGACCAGCAAACAAACTACTTCTAAAAAGTGATGGAAAGAGATCTAATATGTAAAAAAAATTGAAATATTTTTGGTATATAAAGCCTACTTTTGAATGATAACAAAAGTGCAAAAAATAAACTAAGTGAAAAGCCCTACATGAGATCTACAATATGAGATCTGAACTACTAAAGATAAAATTAAACTAATACTAATACTCAAACCTCTTTTTGATGTTTTGCTTCTTTGTAGAATGGTGGAAGGGAAACGAATGGCAATGAAAGAATGGGCAAAACGAAATGGGTGAATGAGGCTAGTCTAATGGAGATGGGCTTGAAGAGATAAGCTTAAGGACAAGTAACCAAGAGTGTTTTAAATGGTTGATGGTGAAGCAAGAGACTCCTCTTTGCTTATGCTCATAAAAGTCAGAATCCTTTGGCCACGAGTGGAGTGAAGGAGAACCTGCAAAAACTCACAAAACTTTGGGAGATACCTGCAAACCACATAAGCTCAAGCGAAAAGAAAAGACATATATGCATGTGCTAGATTGTTAGCCCTCTAAACATATAAATCAAATCTAAATATTCCTAAGCATATAAAAATTCACACAATATCACCTCAGAATAGTGATGAAGCATGGCCACCAAGAGCCCCCACGAATTGACCTCCAAAGTCACAATTTTATTGATCTTAAATCGAATTACAATTCCTCAGAGTTTCTTTGCAAAAAATCCCATGAGAGAAGAGCCAAAATGGCTTCCTTATATAACAAAACTAGCTACCAAACCCCTAATTCGAATTGGCTTGAGAAGGGAGCCAATGGCACCGGACAAAAATCGAACTCTAAGTCTAAATCCCAATCACCACAAGTTTGAGAGCCAAGCTTCACCAAACAAGTCGAGTCTTATTGGTTGGGAGTGGGGAGGTGGCCTCCACCTAGGCAAGGCGCCCCCCACTCTCCATAGGAAACTCCACCATACCACACACTCATTGCCATGTGGCAAACTCAACCTCCAACCAAGAGATTGACGTGAGGATGAAGGAATGCGTGAGCTTTAGTGATGGAAAGCTTGGAGTTTAACTCCAAATCGAATGAGATTCTTGGTGGGTGAGAGTGGGAGGTGGCCTCCACCTAGGCAAGGTGCCCCCACTTCTATTTAATGCAACCAAATCTTAACTCAATAACCAATAATCTTATCCACATCACCAAACTCGACTTTGCATGCATAGAGGGCGAATTGCTTGGTGAAGATGAGCTTGTGCTGACTGTCTACTCAACTGAATGATGACTGAGATGATTGGAATCTTCATTAATGTCCAGTGCCATGTCAATTAGCCTTTTACTTTATTCCATTTGGATTATTTTGGAGAGTTTTGGATTATCTCCAAAATAATCATTTTTATTATTTTAATTAATAATTTCTCTGTAACTGGGTTTTTGGAGAAACTATTAATTATGAGGCCTAATTAACATCCGAAACTTAGGATAAACTGGTCCGGGGATCATGAATGATTTTTGGCTTAAGTCTAGAGCCTTCAATCATTGAATTCGGATCCCGGATGACTGACATATTACAAATTGAAATTTCTCTATTTAAACTATAGAGAAATTTATTAAAATTTAAAAAATAATTAAAAACCCAAATTCGACGGACCCGGTAAAAAAATTTTGAAATTTTTTCTGAGGGTCCTAGGGACCTAGGACATGACCAACACCTATTCCAATAGTGTCTAGTAGGCTTATATACATCAGTTGGACTCTAATAACCCCCCGTGGCTAAAATTTTCAAAATCGGGCATTCCAGCTTTGGAGGAAGCGGGAGAAAACCTCATCGATTATAGCTCGGCTATAGGCAAAGTATAATTGACAAGGGAAAAAACTACCTGGAATACCTTAGTTGCTTAATCAAGTCATGGGGGACCGAGACACTCGGATCCTACTAGCACACTTTATTACAAACCCCATGGGGCCATGGTCATGTCAACTGAAAAATAAAACTGACTAGCCAAAATTGGCTAGGCACAAATGCTGAATCATCTGATACATTGGAGTACAAACATTCATCATGTTTGTCAAATGGCGACTCTTCAAATAATCCAACTATGGTACAAATAAGTTGGTAACATAGTGAACAATGGAGAGTCGGGGGTGCCTTGCCTAGGTGGAGGCCACCTCCCCACTCAGACCAACCTTTTGACTTATGTTAACTCATTGTTATTACTTGGATCTCAACTCCAAGCTACAGATTGACTGGAATTCGAGTTTCTATCAAGTGCCATTGGCTCCCTCTAATGCCAATTCGAATTAGGGTAGGGTGGCTTCTAGTTTTTGTATATAATGAGGCTCTTGGAGCTCTCTTAGGGTGGATAATTTTGAGTAAGATTTACTCTGAGGAAATTGTAATAGCCTTTGCTTCATATTGTTAATAAAGATTTTCAACTTTGGAGGTCCATGAGCTCTTGCATGTGGATGTGATTTTATCTCTTGTTGAGGTGACATCTTCTCTAACCCTCTCTCATCTTTTGCATTTGATTATTGGTTTAAAGATTGCTAGCTTGTGAAGGCTCTTGAAGCACAATAGATTAGCCATTTACAGTTGCTAAGTTGGTTATTTATGCTTGAATGATTAGTATTTGGATGAACATTAATATTCAGTTGTATGAAATGTTGATTTAGATCTTATTATTTGAGTATTCTAGCATATATTTTTCCATTCTCACTTGTTTTGTTGAGATCTGTGTTTGATTAGGTGTTACTAAGTGGAGAAGGGCAAGAGTTCAGCTACTTCAAGCCCATGCTCCATCTTCAAGTTTTATCTGACTCAAATTGTGACTGCAGGATCTACAAAGTACAAAGTTTTTCATCTAAAGAAGGCCCAAGGAAGTCTTGTTCCAGTTTTTCCATCCTACAAACTACATTCAAACTTGGTCTCTTGGTTACCTTGGAAGCCCTAAACACCTTTTTGCTTTCGTTTTTGGCCTTCCTAGCCTCTTTAATCCTTCTCTTCTACCCCCTTTCGTCTCCCTTTTCTAGCCTCCCTCCTTTTGTTTGCCTCCTAGATCTCCTCCCTCTCATTGCTCTCGTCTCCTCCCTCTCATTGCTCTCGTCCCCATCCCTCAAGCCTCTTCCTTTGCCCTTCCTTTCGTTGCTTCTACCTCCTCCCCCCTTTTCGTTTTTGGTCTCTCCATTCTAGCTTCCTTTCGTCCTACCTTTTTCCCTTCTCTTCCTCATCTTCCATCTTGACCTCCTTCCCTTACTTCGTTTGCCTTCCTTTGCTTGTTTCCCACTTCCCCCTTAAAACTTTTAAAAAATTTATACAAGAGAACTTGTAATCTTGCATTTAGTTTATTCTTTAGTTTGCATCTCATCTTTGATAGCTAGATCTTGCACCCATTTCATTGTTAGTTGCATTTGCATCTTAGATCTCATTTAAAGGCTATACTTGCATTGTATTTCTCATTTTAGGCTTTGCATCTAGTTTACTTTGAATAATTGTATCTAGATCTCATAGTAGAGCTTGCACTTCATTTTAATACTTAGATCTAAGTGCATCTAGTTTCATTTTGTTTGATTTGACTAATGCTAAAGGGTGCTTGTAGTTTGATTTACATTGTGTTGTAGTTTTGAAGAAAAGCAAACTCAAGAAAAAGATTTGAAGAAGAAGAAGAAGAGATTAACAAAGAGAAGAGGGTGATTGCAAAACCAAGAGAAGATTTGAAACCAAGATCAAAACCATGAAAACTTAAACACTCTCCTTTTTGTAAAGCTCTTAAGAGCGATTTAAAATTTGCTTCTACTATCTTCATTTCTCATTCAAAGGTTGAAAATCCTCAAAAGTTGTATTTGATTAATAAAATAAGGCTAAGTGGGATAAAGCCTCCCATAGTTAGTTTTTTTCTTCCCCATTTGGGGAAGAGTGTCTTGTGTGTTCTTAGCTTAGATTTGCTTCAAGTACTTAAAATAATTTCATTTTTGCTTAGAACACTAATTGCTAGATTAGTTCATTTTGCTATTTAGTATATTAATTGTTAGATCATTGTTATTTATTGGGCTATCATTTGGTTTCTTGCTTACAATTTGCTCATCTTTTAAAAAGAACCAAGACTCTTGAACTTGTCATAAGACAAGTCAAGAGCACTCTCTGTCGGAGAGCATCAGTTTTGCATTTTTACTGCATCTTAGCATATAGATTAGTCAAAGTCTCTTGAACCTCTGTCAGAAAACAAGTCAAGAGCACTCTCTGTCGGAGAGGTTCATCTGTGTGCTCTAATAAAATTTGCAACTCATCATTCCCTTTGAGTAAAATAAGAATTTATTTCGTTGCTTTCCACCACCAAGTATGCTCTGCCAACTCTAAAAAGTTGGATTATTACTCAGAATGGTGACTGGATTTGATTAATCTCACAAGTGATAACCATAATAAAATCTTCACCCCCATAACCAACGAACCGGCGTTCTTCTTTCGATAAATACTCAGGTAGTGGGCAAATTCTTGTTGGTGACGCCGGAATCAACCGTTGTCATAGAGCTCTAGCTTGTTGGTTAAGTTCCTTGGACAACTAGCCTAGAGTACTAGACGGTCCGTCAAGTCATCGAGAGGAGCCACTGAAAGTATTTCTTCCGGTTGGATTCAATACCTTGCTTTCTTAGCCTTAATAATCAAGATCACTTAAAATTTACTTTAAAATTTACAAAGAACACTTGCAAAATGAGGCACTGGTCCCAAGCATTTCAATTTTTCGACTCCATAAGGGACCGGTCCTTTGCTTATTTCATTTATATATCTGAAGTGCATACTTTTTCCATTCAATATTATCTCATTGTGGATGCTTTTGCTTATCAATCAGTGGTGTTTTATTTAAATATTTTGGAAGTTTATCTTTGTGCTTCTTAATTTTCAATTATTGTAAAACTGTGATCTCATCATCAAAAACTCCTAAACAACACCCATCCATATCACCACACCCTTAAAAAACATTTTAAAACACATAGATCCATAGACAACTCTTTGTAGGGACAACCCCCTTGGCTTCGTTAGGAGTTTGCCTAAACGGAAGAGCTGGGATTCAGGTGACAGTACCTGGCTCATTGCTTTCCCCCAAGGCCACACTTCTCCCACTTGTAGTGAGGAGACAGCTTTCGAAAGATTTCTGCTGCTGGTGTGCATCTAAAATAATAATTTGAAAATAATAATAACCATAAAAAGGTGCATCAATCATCATCTGAAACCTATGTCCACTGTATGGGGTCATCAAAGGTGTATCAAGAGACCATGTATCATCATCATACATCATCACTGGTCCAACTCATCACAGATCCCAAGGTTGACCTGGTCAAACTGGGTTTGACCAAGTCAAGACTGATCAAAATATGACCTAGGCTAGAAAAGCCTGTTGCTGCAAGTGCAAATGATTAAGACATGCTCTTTTAATCATTCTCATAGCAAGACTTAAAGTATTAAGCATCATTTCATTGGCAATTAATAGATAATAGCATAAAGCATAAATTCAAATAATCATTTACTTACAAAATAACCTCAAGGATATACTCTTTTTGCAGACATGATCAAATTGCTAACAAAGGGTGAAGGTGAAGAATGCAAGGTTAAGACAAGGGGATGACTTAACTGACTCAATACTGTGATACTTTGGATAAGGGAAAGGGAATACACACTTAAGCATATGTCGAATAATAAACACACGGGGAATGGCTGTGTCTCACAAATGGAATAAGTTGTTTAGAGAAGTGTTTATTCAACCTTGGCAAATGTCTACAAATCACATCATTACATTTGATTTCCTTGGCCAGCGGTCTTTGTATTTAGCATATATTTAACCACTGCTTTCTTTAGGCCTATATGACCCTTTTGGGAATTTTGCATGTGCTTAGAAGCACAACTACTAAAGCTTTCATCCAGGGTGCTTTTAGTTTCCAATTCATTTCATTTCATAACCCTTTTGGGGATTTTGCATGTGGTTAGAAGCACAACTACTAAAGCTTTCATCATCTAAGGTGATTTTAGTTTCCAATTCATTTCATTTCATAACCCTTTTGGGGATTTTGCATGTGCTTAGAAGCACAACTACTAAAGCTTTCATCCAGGGTGCTTTTAGTTTCCAATTCATTTCATTTCATAACCCTTTTGGGGATTTTGCATGTGTTTAGAAACACAACTACTTAAGCTTTCATCCAAGTTGTTTATTCATTTAAGTTTCCATAAATGATGGTAGTATAATTTGCTTCAGGTTTTAGCCAACACAACTCAGGAAACTAGGGGGACTCTCTACAATCAAGACCAAACATCGGGGCAACCGATTAGAGTGATCAAGGTATCAAATCCAACTCACCAAAGGGTAAGTTATGTTGCCAGCTCAGAGCCGAGACACAAACTAACAGGGATGTTATCTAACACAGAAGCAAAAGTGGGGAAGTCCTCCATATCATAAGCTGAGGTGTAAGTAAGGGTAAAAACCAAAAGTGGGAAAGATAATGGATGGATGGGGAAAGTGAAAGTGATGCCTAAGCTAGCAAACCATAAAAGGTGGGAATGATCATGTCCACACTCCTAAGAGGGTAAAACCAATGAGTATAAAACAAGAGCTTCTAAGTGTAAGTAATACAACCATTTAGATAATCAATAACAACCATATTCATTTTATATAGATATACTGACAGATCATGATTACTATATACGAAGTCAAGCTATCAAAATGACCAAAAGAGCAAGATAATAAAACCAATGCACATCATATACCTGCTGGGCCATATACCTATATCTGCTATCTGGATTACCTGTAACCACTGAAACATTGATGTTGATACTCTGGACACGGCACTGCTCTGTATGGGATAAAAGGTCATCTCAATCATCAAATCTGAGGTCAAGAGGCTCAGTCATGGCATAAGGTCTACTGCATGTCTGATCTAGGGCTACTCTGATGTGTGAGTGATCATAAGTAATACTGCTCATCATAGCTGATCTCACTAAAACTATGTAAAGGCCAAGCTCAAAAATATATACTAAACTGCTCTGCAATCATGGTAGCCCGGCTACTATGGATGTGATAACATTTGGCTCCAGCTGGGACAAGTGATCTAAAGGAGAGAGTGCTTGAGAACCTCAAAATCTCTGGTCCCCAACACTAACTGCATCAATCTTCAATCCAACACCTAACTTTTGCTTCATCTTTAATTGTACCTATTCCTACACGCATGGAAGCAAACTACCACGAGTAGCATGTATGGAATAAAACAAAATAAAATACTGAAATGAAATTCTAATCTAAAACAAAATATCAAAATGCATGAAATGACAGATACTAATCAAATCAACTAATCATGTTTTATTTTTTTTTACCTTTTTTTTATGCAGGAAATAAAGAAAGCTTGTAAAGGAGCAAACTCAACTAACTCAGGGAAACTCAAGGAAAACTTAGCACTCGGTAGAAACTCAGCAAAAAGAAAAAAAAGCACTCAAAACCTACTGCTCAAGCGAGCTTATCCAAAGACCTACCTACTCTAAACAGGTAAGAGGGGTTCTACCCAAAAGGGACAAGGGGGTAGTAATGTTTCAACGATACCCCATTTACCGGCAATTCCAACTCATCACCATCCAACGTTTCTAGCCACACCGAACCTTTTCTTGTTATTCTGCTCACTCGGTAAGGGCCCATCCACAACTTCTCAAATTTTCCATGATTCCCTGGCTTTTCTTTGTTCTTGTCCCAAAGCAAAACTATATCACCTACCCAAAAATTGACATTTCTACTCCTTTGATCGAAAGTTCCTTTAACCCTTTCTTGTTCTAAAACCATTTTATTCCATGCTTCTCTTCTGGTTTCATCTAGCTCTACTAATTTATCAATTCTTGCTTGCATTGCTTCTTGTTTTGAGGAACATTGTTGCAAAAGTTCATACACTGGGATCTGAAGATTAATGGGCAGTCTACAATTTTGTCTATATACTATTTCAGAGCCTTACCAGTTATTCTCTTAATAGTTGTTCGATCTACCCAGAGAGCATACTTGAGTTTATTATCCCAACTCCTTTTTTTTCACTCATCATTCATTTTAAAAGCCGGATTAAATTCTTATTGCTTGATTCTGCCAAGCCATTTCCCTGTGGGTAATAGTTAGAAGAATGAGACAGAGTGATTTCGTGATTGGAGCAGAATGTTGATATTTCTTCTTTGTTGAAGGCTTTTGCATTATCTGTTGTGATTTTTACAGGACAACCATATCTGGAGACTATATTTTCTTCCAAAAAGTTAACCACCACCTCTATCGTTGCTCTTTTAGTAGGGCTAACTTCAAGCCAGCGAGTAAAATAATCTGTGCAAGTCAAGATGTATTTATACCCATTCGATGAACTTGGTTCAATGGGACCAACAAAATCCATTCCCCATTGCTGAAAAGGTGCTTCTACAATGACTGGGGTTAAAAGTAAGGCAGGCAATCTAGGATTTCCTGAGAAGAATTGACATTCTTGACAAGTTCTAACAAAAGCATGCACATCCTTAAATAATGATGGCCAATAATACCCAGCTCGCATGATTTTAGCGGTTGTAGTTCTGGGCGCATAATGACCTCCACATAACCCTGAGTGCATTTCATTTATGATTCTTTGGGATTCGTAAGGGTTTACACACTTTAACACAATCCCATCTGGATGTTTCCATCCCAAACCATCTTCTGTCAATATATACTTAGATGCCTTTAACCTCAAAGCTCTTCTTTGGTGGTCCAAGAGATGATCAGGACATGACAAATGTTTGAGAAAATAAATAATGTCCTTGTACCATTCATGATCTTCATCAATATAGAGCACCATGTCTACTTATTCATGATTTATATTAGATTAAGCTTTGGTTTTAGTTAGAAGTTGGGCTAGTCCTTGACCTTTTACTATCTTGATTGGTTTAATCTCAATATCATACTCTTGAATTCTAGAAATCCAGTTTCCTCTAACCCCGATACCATCATGCTAAGATAAAACATCCTTGACCGCTTGATATGGAACATAAGCCAAAATCTTAGAGTATCCTATGTACGTTCTGAAATGTTTTAAGGATTTAACCAATGCATAGGCTTGTTTTTCAGTGGTTGTATAGTTTAATTCGGCTTCTCTAAGATTCTTACTCATAAAGGCAACAGGTTGTTCATGATTGCTTTCATTCTTTTGTAACAAAACACCAGCTATAGTATCCTCTGAGGCATATGAGTAAATCAGGAATTCCTTATTATAATCAGGACATACTAAGACGGGAGGAGAGGAGATAGCCTTCTTCAATGATTCAAATGATGCTGCACACTTCTTATCCCAAACAAACTTTACATCTTTCTTCAACAAGGCATTTAAAGGCTTGGCCAATTCAACTAGATTAGGGATGAATCTTCTAACAAAGTTTATCTTTCCGAAGAATGATCGTAAGGAGCTAACATCTTTTGGTGGAGCTATGGCTTGGATTCCTTGCACTCACTAAGGATTAATTCTGATGCCTTCCCTAGAGACAATGTGACCCAACAACTTGCCCTCATCAACACCAAAAGTAGACTTCTTAGGATTTAAAGAAATTCCAAACTTTCGACACCTATCAAAAAATTTCTTCAAATGTTTTACATGATCATCCCTTTCTTTGGAGAACACAGTTAAATCGTCTTGATAGATCACAATAATCTTGCCAATCGAATCCTCAAATGCATGGTCCATTGCCCTTTGAAAGGTTGATCCTGCATTAAGCAAACCAAATGGCATTCGAATACTCATATAACATATGAAATGCCCATGTCCAGGTAGCCTCTTGTGGATGATTTGGTCACTATTCTTTCACTCCAACAAGTAGAAAACACCTCCAGCAGGCAGAAAACACCTCCAACAAGCAATCAAATGAAAAAAAAGTAAAAAATCAAACTCTAAAATTTTTCCTAGGTGTGTTTTTCAATAAATTGTGAGTTAAGCTCGCATGTATGGTTTAAATCATGAGTTTGACTCAGATTGACCGAGTCAAACTCGATCAACCTGAGTCAAACTCAAGACAGTTTGACTCGAATCAGATAGGGGCCGATTCCGATTTTAATAGCGATTTTAAAACGTGATTCATGTGACTATGGTATGTTGGATGATCATTAGGCACCTATACTTGGAATGCTACACTTTATCATGTTCCTAGCACACTTGGAGGGGCATCCTAACTTCAGGAGCATTTATCTTTTGGCATAGTTCCCAGAATTATGCCATTTCAACACCGTTGAGTGCAAAATGGCCATAGGATTTCTGAAAAATGGTTATAATAGAAAATCCATTAAATATTGAGAAAGTTAGAAAATCCGAAACTGTCGTTTAAAGTGTCACACCATAACCTTTCAATGCGTGCCTTTTTGGACCATTTGTGATGGAGTACCCTCCTTCTTGGGCCATCTTTTGTACCATTTTTCACCATTTGACCATGTTTTGATGAGGGCGCCCTCTCTCCTTGAGGGTTTGTTGAGGATAAAGCATTATTTTATGTAATTTAGAGTATCCCTAGGGTGGATCTAGGGTTTTTATCACTTTATTATTATTTTATTGTAGAGAAGGTTGAGCTTTTCTCCTATATAAGAGAGCACACCTCTCCTTCTCATTGTTATTAAGCATTGGAGAGAAATACTATCACTTTTCATCTAAAGATTTCGTCTCTTGGTCTTCTTCTATGGTTGGCACAACTTAGTGATTCTTCTTGTTGAGGTAATATGTTATATTCTTCGTTGTAAGGTTTATGCTCCTAGTTCATTGAAAGAGTATATTTTCTCCAATGGAATGACTTTATCCTTTTCCAGTTTAGTTTTTTTGTTGGTTTGTAGTTTTCCTACCTTTGTAGAGGCTGCGGAGTTGGTGGCATAAGCTATAGGGTGCATCAGCTGAAGATGTGTGTAGTAATGACTGCTCTTCCTTGATCAGGGTTTGCATACAAGAATTTTTTTTGTGTTATGCAGGGATTTTAGCCAAGCATTTACACACAAGGACTCTTGAAGGATTTGACCCCAAGACTCCATAGCCGAAGGGTTTGAACTTTGAAGACACTAGTCTCTCTTCTAAATTCTAATTCTTCAACCAAAAACGCTACTGTTATCACATATATAGTAGCCGGGCTACCATACATTATTTTTCTCATTCCAGTACACTATTCAGCCAGTTCCCTTGCATTTGAGATGCCGAGATGAGCATTTATATTGGATCACTATCAGATTGTGGACAGCAGTTATATTCCCCATGCCATGACTGAGTTTCGGGACACTCAGAGAGATGCCCGATATAGCCATTATGCCATTGGTACAGAGCAGACAGTAGTGCCCAGAGTTACAGCAGCAGTCTCAGAGGACAGGTGATGGTACAGGTTGATGAGCTTTCAGGTATATGACTCAGCAGGTATACTATTGTGTTATGGTTAGATTGCTTTTATACTTATTCTTATAGCATGTCTTAGCACTTAGTGTCATGATCTGGCGATCATATAGATATTTGGACCTGGTTGACCTATTATATATATTACTGTCCCTACTCAGACTTAGAAGTTCACTATTCATACTCATTGGTACATACCCTCCTTAGGGAGAATAGAGGTGATCATTACACCATTCTATGGCTTGCTAGTGTTGGCTTCATCTTTTCATTGTCTTCATCCATCCGTGGCCTACCTTTTAGATTATTACCTTGATCTGCTACTTGACTAGTGACATGGAGGATCTTTCCCCACTGTAGCCTCTGTACTGGATGAGCTTCCCTGTTTATTGTGTCTCGGCTCTGAGTTGGTGACAAAACTTACCTATGGTGAGTTGGAGTTCCTTGAGAATTCCCCCTAGTCACTAAAGTTGTGTTGGCTAAACCTGAAACTTTTAGTGCTGCCATCAATACAAAATTTGGAAAAAAATCAAATGCTATATCTTGTATATGAAAGAAATGCCAAATGAAAATGGCCATGAAAAATAAAATGTTATATCTTTTGGAAAAATTAATACCTAGGTAAACAAGCTGTCCATGACACACCTAGAAGTGCTCAGGTAAACAAGTGCCTTAAAAACACACCTGCAGCAGAAAGCCTAAAAATAAATGTAAATCTATGCAATGTGTTTGTAAACACACATAGATCAAGGCTATGGAAAACTCAGGCCCAAAAAGCAATGGAACTTAAATGTTATATCTAAACAATTGCTGGCCTTGCTTGTATTATGGATTGTGCGCATCTGTGAAGGTGAATAAACCCTCTTTAAACAACTCATCCATTTGTGAGACACCGCCATTCCCTGTGTTATTGCTCATTCAGTATATACTATGGTGTGTATTCCCTTTCCCTTGCCAAAGTGTCACAAAGTCAAGTTAGTCAAGTCATCCCTTAGCCTAGCCATTTATTTCAGCCTTCACCCTTCACTAGCAAATTGATCACAACTATGAAGTGAGTATGATCCTGAAAGTCTAGTCTGAGTAATAATAATAACTAACGACACTATATATTTGGATTTAGATCGCCAGTCATGATTACTCTGTGTTATAGAAGCTATTTGAATAAATTGTAAAGCATGTATTGACCTTGACACCTTGCAGCAGCTATGGATGATACTCTGAGTTGTATTTGGTCTTGGTTAGACCTAGTTTGACCATGGAGGACCATGGGACATGAGATGTTGGACCTTATGATGATATGGATAGATGATATATGGTCCATGTACACATACAGGATGATTCTATGCAGCAGCTACAGGGTTATGATGATGATTCTTGGGATACAGCAGTGTTTGGTCATTTACAGATCATTATTATTGGCCTTGTTCCGGTACATTGGATATTTATCTTGATCATGCAGAGATTCATATGGTGTATGAGTACACATCTTGGATGGATTTGGACCTTCTGAGTCCAATGGGACAGTTTGTTTTCAGTTCCGGGCACTTACAGTGATGATTTAGCCTCAGTAGGCTGTCCTAGTGCAGTTTTGGTCTGTTGGAGGCCCTGTCAGAGCAGAGATGACTTTTATCTGGTTGACCTAGGGCGCTGATGATGGAGGGGGTGGTCCAGCCACTTGTTTTTACCATATTACCCCCCTCCCGGACACATTGGTACCCTCACCTTGACAGCGCCATCACTCCAGGAGGCAGTTTGGGCAGTTTCACGTTTCCCGAGGCAGTTCAGGATTGGTAGAAATGGCTATTGAGGAAATCGATTTGGGCTACTGAGGCAAAGTTATGGCATGGGATGATCAGTGATGATAGATCGGGACCTTCCACACCTCCTCCTGCAGTTTCAGCTTCATCAGGGACCGCATCCATCACTTATGGCACTTTCTGTGGATTTTTTGAGGTCTTTGAGGACCACGACTTCACCTTGGAGATACACTACTTTACCTTGGAGGCACGATTTGGTACTTTCATGATTGTTTATTGGTTATTGTGCCATGGGGATTGACCAAGGAGGGATAAAATTACCCCTTGGACCCACCATGAGCCTCTTATGATATTTTGTCATCATGATTTGGTGGGATTCCCCTCTCCTAGGGCGACTTTGTCCACTTATGTTATATTTTATGTGTGATCCATGTACTATGTTGTTGAGCTCATCTCAACCATTGATTAGACATTTGTATCTTTTAATCTTAGCCACTCATTCAAAAAGTGGTTAGGGTTTTGGTGCCTCTCCTTCCTATTTAAAGGAGAGAGCCTCTCATTGTAAAGGGTCTTTGGCTCTTGGATTATTGGTATAGAAAAATATTCTTGTGGAAATTCTTGTGGTCTCCTTTGCATCTGGTGTTCTTAGATGGTGATTGGAAAGTCTATTGCAACCTAGCATTTGGAAATTGTGGTAAGATCTATCTATTTTTTGGAAATCATTGTTTGTCTACAGGAGGGCGACTTCAACAAGGGCGATTTTGCAAGGCTTCTTCAAATCGACTTTCTTGGCATTCGCTTGTATCAGGGGGTTATCATTAGTATCATTGTGATCTATGCTATCTTTCTGTTACTTCTTTTGTGGCATTAGTCTTATCTCTTGATGCATCAAATCTGATATTGTTGACGTTTGATTGTGCAGGAGAGAGGGCGCATTGGCTTCTTGGACAAAATCGATTTGCATAGAGACTGCCTCAAAGCTTCCAAATTGATCGGGTTTGCATAGATCATCATCATCAAGGCATCTACAAGGTTATCCAGGTAAGATCCACAGGTTTGTTTCTCTTTCCTTTATCCAATCCATTGACATAATTCATAAATTGTTAAAACCCTAAATACTACAAAACCCTCATTTTACATTTTGTCAGATCTACTAAGATCTAGTGGGTTGTTGGGCTTGATATTGAAAACCCACCTCTATAGCATCCACGGCATCCCGGATCTATAGTTTGGTGTGGATTGGCTTCCGTTTGACCCCTCTCCCAAGCCAACCTAGCTTCTCCCAAGGAAGGCGCACTTCACCATTTGAGCAGGTTGACCTAGATCTAAGCGATGGGTGTTTGAGATTTCACTTGATTTGACATCTACACATCAAATAACATATACCCAGGTTGTCCCTTTCTTGAAAATCACCTTGTGGGCCCCATTCCACATTTTAAGGGATTTAATCCCCATTTTGGACCACTTGGAACACTAAAACTTAGATCTACAAAGATCTAACCGGTGGATTGCCACAAAATTATAGATCCATATCCCTACTTGACTGATCTACCCGGATCTAAAGTTTGGATGACATCCGACATGATTTGACCCACCTAAACCCCGATTCAAGCCTCCTTAGGGAAAGTCGCACCACCTTGGAGAAGTGAGTTCACTCACTTCGAGGAACTGGGTACTTGAGATTTTTGCAGATCCGGATTCAGAATAATTCAAAACCTAGGTCTAGACTGTCACTTTGTCAAATCTTGCCTTGGGGACTGCATTCCTTGTTTTTAGGGATTGTGGTCCACTTGGGTCAAACCTAGATCTAGACACATTTATCCATCAAGGCCTATACTGTCCACTTATCTCATGTTGTAGGAGTCCTAAACCATAAAGTCAACCCTACTTTGACTCCACTTCCCAATTCCCAAGGCACTGGTTTATCTCCAAGTCAACCCACTCTCCTAGATTGTTGGATTGACTTGTGGTTTGACTTTTGCATGGTGAACTATACCTTTGAGGACATCATGGACTATGGTCAAGATTGTCTCATGTACTAGTTAGCCCCAGTCTGACCCCTAAACAACCCTGCATTGGACACGGTTCCCAAGGCAGTGGATCTTTTGACATTGACCTAGTACACTAGCCCTAGATCTCACTTTAAACATTGTAAGTCACTCTCACATCAACTATGAACCAAAGCTATTGAACCCCTCACTTGGCTTGTGACTTCAACCTATAAGGTCTAGGATAAACCATACACCTAACTTCACTTAGAAATACCCTGATTTGGTGTCTTGGTTTTGATCTCTCCTGTCGGGAGTAGATCGGGTCTCCCCCTTTGTTGTCTGGGCTAGATAACATAAAGTGAAGGTTGCCTCGACTGGCGTGACAACCATATACATTGGAGGTCGAGGTGATCGTGGTTGCACCTTTCAAGTTGCCCTTCCCTATTGCCATCCATGACTGGATCCTTCCATAGGGGTAACTACAGTTTAGGTGATAACAGCTACATTTGTCAATTTTTCTTGTGTTCCTAGGGTAGATCTAGGATAGAATTTATTTCAGAAAATCAGAAAAATATTTGTTTGCTTCTTTAGGGTAGTTTAGGGTATTTTTAAGATAGAACTAACCCCAAAAAATTTAAAAAATATTTTCTAGAAGTTTCAGATTAGTTTATAATTTTTTCCTTGGGTGGAATTAGCTAAGTTTTATTTTCTACTTCTAGATTTAAATTCTGCATTCCATCCTTGAAAAAACCAGCCCAAAAAATTCATCATTGCATAGTTTTTTGAGGGTTTTATGCTAGATTAAGACTGCTAAAAGTTTATGGGCACTAGTTTCATACTTTTTTGCTATTTTCCAATAGTTCCTATGATTGAAAATGCTAATTTTTAAATCCTGGAAATTATAACAAGAAGCAACATAATTCTGGAAACAATTTTAGGGCCATATCTAGCATATAAATTTCAGGTTTCTAAGTTAAAAAATTTGGCAACAAATTTCTAAATAGAAATCTGAAAATTCTAAATTTTTCTTGTTGTTTGTGTGGTTGAAAATTATCTAGGATAGCAGCACTTTAATTTTGGAAATTGCTCACTGTCTAAAAGTCTAATCCAACACCTCAAACACACTAAATTGGAGATCTAAGTGCAATTTTGATGTGCTGGGAATTCTCTGATTTTTCTGTCCTCTTGAGAAATCTATGAACAACAAGATAGACTGATATTTCACGTTTGGTTAATGTTGATTTAACAGTGCATCGACTCTTGATACATTGACTAAACAGTGAACAAAAAATTCTGGAATAATTTGTGATATAATTATAAATTTTGAAATTTTCTGCAATCTACTTTTATAATTGATGTTGCATTACAGTAGAAGCATTTGAAATTTACTTGGTTGATGGTGGGTTAATTGTTTATGTTACATTGACTAAGTAACTCTTGGGATAATTCTAGAAAGTCTTCATTGGTAAATTACTAAATGATTAACTACAACTCTTAAATCACACAATCATTAACTGAGTTTGCTTCTCATTCATGGATCAATGAATGTATGATGTTGATGATCACTAATGTTTTATGGTTCATGTTATTTTTCATAATTTTAAAGAACTTTATGAGTATTTGATCTATTGAATATTGCATATCTTGAATGGTTAATTGCTTATTCGGGAAAATCAACTACATAGCTCAATATACCTATTAATATCAAGTTGATCTCAATTCCCTTAACTCTCTTTAAATCACATCCAATCTAACCTATAGGAAAGCCTCCCTTGGCCTTTGAGGGTTGGCCTAGAAGTAAGAAATTAGCACTATGGTGACAGTGGTGGTTCTTTCCAAAGTTGCCCTTGATGGCACTAGTGAGTTAGGACTTCCTCACTTTAGTGCCAAATTAAGCCATAACACTTCGGATATAACTGCTCAAAAAAAGGGCATGTTATCTTACTAAAAATACATTTAATATGTATTAAATTAGTGTGGCTATTCCCCCAACCTGCATCCTCAAAAAATATCTTCATGATCCTTCATATGTTCCCAAGCCACTAAGAGAACGTGGGTGCCTGAAAATCATGGAATTACATTTGAGACCTAAGCTCCACCGACTCTAAATCAAATTGCCCAAATTCTTTATCGCCTTTATCTTGATGTGCTTGTAGCAAGGCAGCGGGGAAGCGCCCTAGGCCCCCCGCTTCACTCCCAACGGAAGCGGACAGGAATCGATCCCGGGATCACAATTCCTGTTCACTTCCGTTCAGGATCGATCCTGTAATTCATGATTCCGGTAAAAAAAAACAATCCCTGGAAATTTCGGAATCGTTGAGGGAGCGATGAGGGATCGATGCTCAACACTCCTTGAGCGATCCCGCATCGCTCCCTCAGTGATCCCGAAATCGATTATGAGGGCGCTTCCGCAGGTTGGACGGCCCAGTTTTTCATTTGGTGAATTTTGCTTGGTTGATATTCGTTTTTGGTGATTGGCTAGGCTTGCTTTGGGCTATATAAACACAATGTGACTTTATTTGGAATCATTCTACTCCTATTTTCATTGATTTCATCTCTTTGCTAGGGCTTTGAGAGGGTTTGCTAGTTCTTTGTGAGCAAATTTGTGGGAGCTTGGAAGAAGGATTGAAGGAGTGATTGAAGGAGAGCTTGGAGAGGAGATTGAAGTCTTCCCCAACCACCATTGGAGAGCTAAAGAGGTAAGCTCCAAACCCCACTCTTTGTTTGTTTTTGAAAAAATATTTCACTATGTTAAAAAATTTAAATCTTGCAATGTTCTCTTCTCCTACTCTTTCCAATTTCTTCTTCTCCATCATTCTATTGCAGGAAACAAGTGATTCTCATCTTCAGTCAAGAAACATGATGGGTATGTGGTTTTGGCTTTTGGTTCCACTTCCTCTCATTATGATGGTGTTGGTATGCAGATATGGTGGTGGTAATGATGAGGGAGAAGAGGTAGAGAGTGACACATACCGTGGAGAAGAGGAGGAAGGGGAAGAGGATGATAATAATGATGAGATTAAGAGTGATGAGGGGCAAAAACAAAAAGGCACAACACCTTTGTGGAAGTATGCGACAAGGCTTCGGGGACGGGGAGGGGGTGGAACCACAAAGTTTATATGCCCCCATTGCACTAAAACTTACACTGGTTCATATACTCGGTTGAGAAAGCATTTGTGTGGGCTTATGCCATGTGATCAAGGTAAGGTTGTTGGAGTCAAAACTTGTGACAAAGTGCCAACTAAAGAGAGAAACAAATACAAGATGGAAGAAGAGGCCACTCAAAACACTTCCAAGAGATCAAGGGTTGAATATGAATCCTCTCACTCACATAGAATGTTTGCTAGTGGATCATCATCGACTCCATCGAGATCCTCGTCCCCTGGATTCTCGACTATGCAAAGAACATTATCAGATTTCCTTGACCATGGTTGTAGAGATGATGTGGATTCAAAAGTTTACAAGTTTCTCTATGCATGTGGTGTGCCATTCAATGTTCTTCGCTCACCTTATTGGCATGAAATGGTACAAGCCATCAATGGTGCCCCTAAAGGACATAGGAGCCCTGGGTAAGACAAAGCCAGAACTGTGGGACTTGACAGGGAAAGAACCAAAATAAATAGTGCTCTTGGAAAGTTTACAAATGATTGGTCCAACTATGGGGTATCCATTGTATCTGATGGGTAGACAAATGTTAAAGGCAAGCCATTGATAAATATTCTTGGTGTGTCTGCTAGCGGTGCGGTCTTCCTTTCATCCCATGACTACTCAGATCACTACAAGACCGATATTAATATTGCACAACCTTTACTTAAAACCATTCAAGAGATTGGGCCATACAATGTCATTCAAAATGAGTACAATTGTCAAAATGACATCGGGTCATACGCAGTACTTACTACAGAAGTTGCTCCTCAGATAGACACTGACAAGTTATGGACTTTACACTTCGAGGGGGTAAAATGCCAAGCAGGTATGGGTGCAAGTGTCGTATTGATATCTCCAAGGTATGAAGAGCATTGTTTTTCATTTCGATTAGAATTTGATGGTACTAACAATACTGCTGAATATGAAGCCCTATTGCTGGGTCTTAACATGGCTAAAGATTATGGTATAAAATTATTACAAGTGTTCGGTGATTCTGACTTGATTGTATGCCAAGTCAAAGGAAAATTTTCTTGTAAAAAAACACAGTTGAAAAGATACAGGGATGCAGTTAGGTTGGCTACTGAAGAATGCCATGCCTTATCATTGGAGGCCATTTCGAGAGAACAGAATCAGACAGCAGATGCGCTTGCAGTTTTCGCATCTACTTTCAACCCGACCGATACAATATAGGATACAGGGAAAGTTCAAATGGTGTTCCGTCCTTCCGTGCCTGACAACTTTGATGATTGGGAAGTATTCGATGACGACAAGTCCGCAGGTTCATGGCTAACATAGAAGAATACTCAAACAACCATATCGATTGGAGAGAGGAAGGATCCACAGAACAACCTGATTACAATCCTATTCCAATGGAGAAGGTCTCTCTGAAAAGAATATTTGACAGGGATGATCGGTGCAAATAGAAAGTGGAACTACCTCCGGATCCCGGATATGAAGAAGTAAACATCGGTTCAAAGGAGGACCCTCGTCCGATAAAAGTAGGCAAAGCACAGAACTCTCAGGAAAGAAAAGAAGTGATTGATCTAGTCCGAGAATTCAAAGATGTGTTCGCCTAGTCGTATGATGAGCTCAAGACGTAAGATAAGAACATAATTCAGCATGTTGATGTATTTGTAACTTCGGAAGATATTCACTTGTATATTGTATGTATTACATTTGTACTTTATTGTATCCCCAACAGAGATGTATTATTCCTTCGATTGGAAGTGTCGTCATGTGTACTTGCAAGTGTCGCAAGTTATATTGTAAGTGTCGTAACTTATACTTGATGGGTTATTAGACCACCTTGTTGGGGTCGGCCCTGTATGAGTCATGTGGGTCAAAGGGTTATTAGACCACCCTATTGGGGGTCGGCCCAGTCAGCATAATGTTATGTGGTTAAGTTAGGGCCAACCTAGTTGAGTAAAGGTCAAGTGATGTGAGAGTGTGTCTCTCATTTTACACATTCTATTGTTCACTCACTTCGCATTAGTGAGAGAAGAGGAGGATGCGCACAAGTGGAGGAGGAGCATGCTGCTGTAGATATCTATCTCTTGGGTTTGATCATGGTGATCATTGTATTGATGCTTATTCCATCTCTGAGGAAGTTGCGGGGTTTTTCACCTTCTTGGTTTTCCCCGATGAAATGTTTTGTGTCTCTTGTCTCTTGTCTCTTATGCTTGATATGCTGTACATGTAGTTATTTCAGTTAAAATCCTAGATCAGAATGTATTAAATTCTGAAAAACTAACATGGTATCAGAGCTAACCTGAAAGAAGGCATGGTATGGCATTTATGACACTTGTTGCACTTGCAAAGCTAGGGCTTGATATAGCAAAAACCAGTCATCGTAGCACTTTCGCTATAAATTCATTTTCGCAAAGTTTCAGGATCTGAAAATCTTACAGGTCGAAGTTAAGATCCCCATGTACCTTGTGTCTGAAGGAGAGCCTCTAATTCATTGTACTTTCAGATTTATGATCTGTACAATATAGGGTTTCTGCCTCTTCCAGATCTTAGTCATAAACAGGTGACCTAGGCAAAAAGGTCACAACTTGGGCTAGGAAGCTCCAAATGAAATTTCGTAAAAAGTGGCAGGTAGGGCACAGACTGTACTTTCACAGGTCCAATTTTCAGAGGCCGAAATTGAACCAGTGACACGTGGCACTCTGTACAAGTTCGCTCTCCTGTTTTATCCCATAAACAGGTCACGTTGCGACACTTGGCATAACTCTCTATCAGAGAATCCATTTGAGGTCAGACCTATGGGGTTGGAAAGTTAACAGGTCAGGCTACCACAGGCAAAAGTTTCAAACCCTGTAGATCTGAAATTTAGGAGTTACACCAGAAACAATCAGGTGCATATTTCTGTCAAAACAGAATTGGATTTTGAGCACCTTCATTCATGGCTACGGGAATTTAGGGTTTCGGAGAAAGTTGGAATTTTTGTAATCGGAGACCACGGCTGGATGCTCCTCATCAAAATCGAAATTTAGAGACCAAGATTGAATTTTTTGGTTGGGCAAAAGGCCGGGCTTGATCAAACCCTAGTTCGGGACTTCGATCGAAAAGGTGAAAAATTAGGGCTTCTGCAAAAATGGGAATTTTTGAAATCTATGACCATAGCTGGAAGCTCCTTGGAAAAATCGAAGTTTAGAGCTTTGGATCAAACTATTTGGTTGGGTGAAGCTCCGGGAAACTCAAACCCTAATTCAGGGTCCTCCCTGGTGAATCCGGAAGATTGAAAAGCAAATTTGAGGGGTGAAACTTTGCAGTTTTCAAATTCTGAGTATACCAGGTTGATCAGCTCATCAAGGCACATCTTTCCATCCATTCAGAAGTTTGAAATTCAAAATTCAAAATTTTAGGGTTTCTCTGACAAACCCTAATCCAGCTCCAGATCCAGTTTCAGCAAATCAAAGAGGATTGGGTTAATCCTGGAAGAGAATGAATTGGACACCTGCATAAGTGAAGAAGTTCCAATTCCAGAGAGAGATGAGGCTAAGGCCTTACATAAGAAGTCTACAAGCAATCTCGACAAGTATGACTTGAGGAGATACAGGTATGTTTTGAAATATGTTCATGATTAAGGTTATGATATGTTTGTCTTCATATTATTGAGGTTAGTACAATATTGATTAATTTTAGAGTTGTCTTATCACCCTAGTAAAAGTATGAATGCACGCATAGGGTTATGACATTTATGATTGTACTAATGCACCATGATGTTGTATGAGGTTGAGGTTGTCCGCTAACATGTAAGGTACATCAAGAAAAACAAATCAAGTTCTAGATCAAGAACATATGACCATGGTGACATGAAGACAAAGACTCATGAAGCTCTACTTACGAGGTATGTATAATTTGGTTCTAAAATGCTTAACCTACGAGATATGCAGGTTACTAGCACAAGTCATTGAAGAGAACAAAAAGACATTATGCGGGTATGTTAGACATAACTAACAAACATGATAACCAGGTATGTTTTTCCTATATCAAGTTAGAATCCTACCTTGTGTTAGGATCTTATACTTTTGTATGAATGATAATGATTATACTTGAAGTTAGAAGTTTAAGTAATCAAGGGTTTATGCATATTATGTTTCTTACTTTGATTGATGATATGACTAACCAAAAGAGTCCTATGGTCAAATAAGATTATGCATGAGTAAAAGAAGTTTTCCCTGAAAATGCTAACGCTTATTACCTATGTATGAAATGAACATGACCATACATGTTAAGTTTAATTAGGATCATAATGTTTTGATAGTATTGAGATTATACTAATGGATGTATGATCATGTATGAGATCTTGAGGATGACACTAGTGCACACTTAAGCATGCATAGTGGTCCAGGATGAATATAAATTCAAGGACAGGTAATCCAAGAAGCAAAGATCAAGAGGGAGAACACTCCAGTAGTTCCTGCAAGGAAGCAAAGATTGAGAGGGAGTCCACCCTACAACTAAACAAAGATAAGTATTTACATTGTCCTTTATGATTACTTAAATGATGTTGTTCAGTCATGTACATACTTATGTTCCTAGATTTAGGATGTATATTATGCATATTAGAAAAGTTGCATTAATGAACAAGATACTACTAATATGCAAGTAATGGGTAAGTGGCCTATGGTACTGTACAACATTCCATTGCTACTTATCTAGAATGAAACCTCTTTGCTGACATGTTGGGAGTTGTGCACACTCTTAACAATGTTCTAATAGAGATGGAAGGCATCTAGAAAGTTACGGGATATGGATAAATGTTGTATTAGAGCGTTGGCTAAGATAATTGCATGACTGTATGACATATATTCTTATGTGTAAGATTTTGTTCTGAAAAAACTATGAGAAGTTTCTAATCATGCAATTGAATTTGACTTGTAGGAAAGACCGTGTGCCATCACCTACAAAAGAAGGACTACAACATGTGTTCCAGCAATGAAGTTAAAAGAAAACTATCTATTGAAGATATTGAAGAACCTGAAGTTCCCAGAATTCGGGATACAGTAATGAAAGAATGCCATGATCGAGGAATACCAGTCGATCATGAAGAATGATGTTTGGGATGTGGTCCCAAGACCTGAAGGGAAGTCTGTTGTGACTTCTAAGTGGATCTATAAGATCAAGCATGCTGCAGATGGTAGCATAGAGAAATACAAAGCGAGGTTTGTAGCTCGTGGCTTCTCCCAGAAAGAGGAAGTGTATGTGGAGCAGCCACTCGTTTTTGAGACACATGACAAGGAGTCATATGTGTGCAGGTTGAAGAAAGACCTGTATGGCCTGAAACAGGCACCCAGGACTTGGTATGGCAGGATAGATAGCTACCTATCCAGTTTGGGCTTTACCAAGAGTAAAGCGGATTCCAACCTTTACTACAAGGTTGAGGAAGGCAATCCAATGATACTACTATGGTATGTGGATGACCTGTTTGTTACAGGTGAGGATAGATTGATTGCCGATACGAAGAGGAAGCTTGCTTCCAAGTTCGAGATGAAGGACTTGGGTATGATGCACTACTTTCTAAGCATGGAGGTGTGGCAGAGTGCGGATGGAATCTTCCTTGGACAAGGGAAGTATGCAGTAGAGATCCTGAAGAGGTTCAGGATGATGGACTGCAAGGCCATGACCACACCTATGGCATCGAAACTGAAGCTTCTGTGTGATGCTTCATCTGAGCTGGTTGATGCCACGATGTATCGTCAGATGATTGGGTCCTTGATGTACCTGACAAATACATGACCAGACATCTGCTTTGCGGTGAACACCTTGAGCTAGTATTTGACAAATCCGAGACATGTTCACCTGATAACTACAAAGCATATTCTGAGGTACTTGAAGGGTACAGTTGACTATGGGTTCAAGTATGAGGCGAATCAAAAGTTTAACCTGGAGGGTTATGTTGATTCGGATTGGGCAGGCAGTGCCATTGATCGGAAGAGCACTTCGGGGTGTTCCTTCAGTATGGGATCCGGTATGATCTCTTGGTTTAGCAGGAAGCAGTCCTGTGTGGCACTAAGTATAGCCAAAGCAGAGTATGTCGCAGCTTGTTCGGCTAGTTGTGAGGCAGTATGGCTGAGGAAGCTATTGTATGAGTTATTTGATCTCCCGTTGGATGCTACTGGTATCTTTTGTGACAACCAGAGTTGTGTGAAGCTGTCTGAGAACCCCGTGTTCCATGACAGGTCGAAGCACATCGAGATCAAATATCACTATATCAGGGATATGGTGCAGAGAGAAGCAGTGAAGCTCCCGTATGTTGCGACGGACGAGCAGATAGCCGATGTGTTGACCAAGCCGCTGGCTAAAGTGAAGTTTGAGTACTTCAGAGAGAGGCTTGGTGTACTTCAGATCGAAATTCCTTCCAAGGGGAAGTGATGAGTCCGGAGACACATATGCACATGAGCCATTCTCACATGGTGGTAGGTGTGTCCTCCCATGGTGTAGATATAAGGGCTTGGGCCATTCCGACATGGTTGAAGTGTGTCTTCCTATGGTCGTTGATGTAAGAGTTGTGTCATTCGAGCATGGTTGAAGTGTGTCTTCCCATGGCTACGATATAAGTGTTGTGCCATTCGAGCATGGTTGAAGTGTGTCTTCCCATGGTTGCGATATAAGTGTTGTGCCATTCGAGCATGGTTGAAGTGTGTCTTCCCATGGCTGCGATATAAGTGTTGTGCCATTCGAGCATGGTTGAAGTGTGTCTTCCCATGGCGTAGATACAAGTGTTGAGCCTTTCACGGATGGTTGAAGTGTGTCTTCCCATGCCGGTGAGTGTAAGTGCTGTGTGGTGTGCATCTGGGTTGTGCTCCGTGGACGATGAGGTGATCTGAAGACGATGAGGTGACAGTATGGTACACAGGTTTTGCAGAGGCATATAATCAGTCCTGAGATGCTCTTGCAGGTTTTGCAAAGGCAGTGTAATCAGTACTAGGAGATCTTGCAGGTTTTGCAGAGGCAGTGTAATCAATCCTGAGGTGTACCTACTTGATGGCTTGCTCGCTGAGATGACATGATTAGTATGATCATGAGTATCAGGATGATACTCCGTGGCCATGGACAGGTTGTGCAGTTGCATGTAAAAGATCCTGGGAGATCCGACAGGTTGAGCTGTGTGCTCGTAATCAGTCCTGGGATGCTCTTTCGAGGTTTTGCCATGACCACATGTAATATTTCCCTGGGAGATCCGATAGGTTGAGCTGTGTGCTCGTAATCAGTCCTGGGATGCTCTTTCGAAGTTTTGTGGAGGTCACATATAATATTGCCCTAGGAGATCCGATAGGTTGAGCAGTGAGCTCATAAAAGTCCTGGGATGCTCTTTCGAGATTTTGTTGACGCACGTAATAAGTCCTGAGGATTCCACAGTATGGCCAGTGATGATGAAGACCTACAGAAGGTGGGCCTACATCCAGCATGAAAAAGGGTTGGCTCTGTAAAAATTCCTGTGACGAGAAGAATTATGAGATAGCACCAGTGATCGAGATGACGAGTACAGCAGCAATGACGATGCTCCGTGATCCAGTGATGATGCTCCAGCTCCAGTATTGAAGACTTGTGCCTATATGTATTGATGACTTGTGTCAAGAGAATACCTTCCTAGCTAAGAGGGAGTGTTGATGTATTTGTAACTTCGGAAGATATTCACTTGTATATTGTATGTATTACATTTGTACTTTATTGTATCCCCAACGGAGATGTATTATTCCTCCGATTGGAAGTGTCGTCATGTGTACTTGCAAGTGTCGCAAGTTATATTCTAAGTGTCGTAACTTATACTTGATGGGTTATTAGACCACCTTGTTGGGGTCGGCCCTATATGAGTCATGTGGGTCAAAGGGTTATTAGACCACCCTATTGGGGGTCGGCCCAGTCAGCATAATGTTATGTGGTTAAGTTAGGGCTGACCTAGTTGAGTAAAGGTCAAGTGATGTAGTGTATAAATAGAGAGTGTGTCTCTCTCATTTTACACATTCTATTGTTCACTCACTTCGCATTAGTGAGAGAAGAGGAGGATGTGCACAAGTGGAGGAGGAGCATGTTGCTGTAGATATCTATCTCTTGGGTTTGATCATGGTGATCACTGTATTGATGCTTATTCTATCTCTGAGGAAGTTGCGGGGTTTTTCACCTTCTTGGTTTTCCCCGATGAAATGTTTTGTGTCTTTTGTCTCTTGTCTCTTATGCTTGATATGCTGTACATGTTGTTCTTTCAGTTAAGATCCTAGATCAGAATGTATTAAATTCTGAAAAACTAACAAATTCAGCATGCTATACCTCTGGAAGAAAATGCGAAACCTCATCGACAGATGTTACGAAAGATAAATCCAAAGTTAGCTCCACTGGTGAAAAAGGAATTACAAAAAATGGTTGAAGCCAAGATAATAGCTCCGATCAGATATTCAAAATGGATTTCTAATCCGATCCCCACCAGAAAGAGGACTGAAGATGTCTGAGTGTGTGTTGATTTCAGAAACCCGAATGTAGTCTCAAAGAAGGACAACAACCCGCTCCTGAATATGGAGCTCTTGCTACAAAGGATTACAGGTTCACAGATGATGTCTTTTCTTGATGGTTTTTCGGGCTTCAACCAAGTGGCCGTTAAGAAAGAAGATAGAGCTAAGACAACTTTCACTACTCCTTGGGGCACTTATCAGTATTTGCAGATGCCATTCGGTTTGATGAATGACGGGGACACATTCCAGAGAGCCATGGATTATGCTTTTAGGGACATCATGCAGAAAATCTTGGAAATATACGAAGATGATCTGACGATCTATTCTAAAGAAAGAAAGAGCCACATCAAGCATCTACAACAGGTATTTGAACGTTGCCGCAGGTATGGCATTTCTTTAAACCCTAAGAAGTCTATTTTGGGGGTCACTAAAGGTAAACTGTTAGGCCATATTGTTACGCAGGAAGGTATTAAAATTGATCCTGATAGAATTAAGGCTATCAAGGAGATACCATTACCTAAACATCTTAAAGCTTTGAGATCTTTCTTTGGAAAAATTAATTCCATTCATAGGTTTATACCCAATTTTGTTGAGCTTACTAAACTTTTGAATAAGTTGCTTAAGAAAGATGCAGAGTTCACGTGGATCGATGGATCAAAGCAAGCTTTTGAAGACATCAAGGATGCAATCACTCGAGCTCGGATATTGGTAAGTCCGGACTATTCCAAACCTTTTCAAATATTTTCTTTTGCATCCGTTGGCACCATTGCAGGAGTTCTCCTTCAAAAGAATGAAAAGAATGAAGAACAACCAATTGTTTTTATGAGTAAAGCCTTGAGCAACACAGAAGTGAAGTATCATAGTATGGAAAAGCAAGCTTACGCCTTGGTGATGTCACTAAAGCATTTCATAGTGTATATCGGGTACTCAAAGATTATGGCTTATGTTTCTCATCCAACGGTGAAAGAAATATTGAAGCAGCAAGATGGCTTAGACACTCGAGCCAAATGGATTACGAAGATACAGGAGTATGACTTGGAGATCCAACCTACTAAGTTAATAAAAGGCAGAGGACTAGCTCAGTTATTGGCGGAAGGAAATGAAAAAGCCTTGGACCTAACAGAAGAAAGAATTCCTATGATTTCAGTGGTCAGAGAGGCCATAGCACAGTGCGACTGGTACAGAGACATTGTACACTATCTGCAAAATCTTTCATGTCCCAGTCACTTACCAGATCACAGAAAAAGAGCTCTGAAATTGAAGGCATCCAAATACTGTTTTGTGGATATAGCTGCAGACGATGGATGGATTCAAGGTCTTGGTTGGAAGAATCCAGATGGAATTATTCTCAGCTGTGTCGAACCTCCTAAAGCTGAAGAATTGATGAAGGAATTCCACCAGGGACTTTGCAGGGGGCATCATGCAACCTCTACAACCACGCATAAGATTCTGAGATCAGGATATTATTGGACCAGCATCTTTCAGGACGTATACAAGTATGTGCGGGGTTGTCAGCCATATCAATTGTTTACAGGGAAACAAAAACTCTCATCCTTACCGCTTCAGCCAGTTATAATCGAAGCACCATTCCAGTAATGGTGCCTAGACTTCATCGATGAATTCAAAGAAAACTCGAGTAATGGCCATAAGTGGATCTTAACAGCTACAGATTACTTTACTAAATGGGTCGAGGCCATTCCAACGAAGCGGTCTACAGCCCAGGTGATTATAGACTTCTTGGAGGACAGGATTATCACCCACTTTGGTACACCAGCCAAGATTGTGAGGGATAATGCACCAGCTTTCATAGGAGGAGAATTGTCTACCTTCTCTTTCGACTACGGTATTGTATTGTCACACTCTTCCAACTACTATCCTCAAGGGAATGGACTTGCAGAATCAAGTAATAAAAATTTGATGAACATCATAAAGAAGACGGTCGGCGACAACAAAAGATCTTGGGATAGTAAATTGAAATATGCAGTTTGGGCAAACAGAATCACTATGAAAGAATCTACTAAGAAGAGCTCGATCGAGTTAGTCTATGGATTGGATGCTACACTACCAATCAATTTGAAGCTACCTGTATATAAAATGCTCCAGCAGAATGTTGACAATCCAAACGAATACCAAAGAAGAATCAACAGCTTGATAGAACTGGACGAGAATCGAAGGAAGGCTTTTGATCACCTGACAGAACATCAAGACAAAGTCAAAGGAAAATTTGATAAGAAAGCTTGCCAATGTAACTTCCAGTTAGGGGACTTGGTACTCTTTTGGAACAAAAGAGGAGAACAATCAGGTAAGCATGGAAAATTTGCAAGTTTATGGCTAGGTCCATACCAGATTACTAACATTGCAGGTCCAAGTACATTTCGGCTGAGCCACCTGGATGGCAAAACAATCCCTCTTCCTGTCAATGGACAACTACTGAAGAGGTACTTTACAGGTGATATCTAATCCTTTCTATCTTCATGTTAGTTCTTTTATTAGTCGTTCATTATTCGATTCATTAGTCAGTCTATTAGTCATTGTGTCATTATTTAGTATGCGTTTATTTTATTTTTATGATGAGCAAGGCAAGACGGAAGTGTATGCCTCATGGTAGTTTGATGTCCTTGGTTATTTGAAGTGTGTAGTTCTACAGGTACCCAGATGATTCATGGATTCACGAGCACCCTCGAGAGGAGTACTCGTCCTGCAGTTGGAGCCAGTGTTACGTGGTACCAGTACCAATGCACCTGCAGATATGCCCCAGGGAGAGAGAGTCATTTTTTTTTTACCAGGAGAGGTGTTACCCAGCCTTTTTCTAAGTGGGGGTTATGGCCAGACCCTTTGGTTTCTCCCTTGGCAGTACTATGGATTAGTGGCATAGTTGATTGCCTTATGAAAGGGTTTGAAGCCCTGAGGTTGGTGTCCGGGGCTTCCAGGGGTGGGTCACTGGGTCACATGACCCCCACCTTGTTTTATCATTCTGGTGGCACTTCTTTAAGCGTTGAGGCTTATGTCTCTCCTCCAGGTCACCTTCCGTACCCTCCTAGTCGTCCAGTTCACCAACGCCCTCTCTCCTTGGGCTCCTTTGATGATGACGTCATCCTCCAGGCCAGGCTGTATTGCTTGATTAGGGGGGGCGTTGAGGGATTTTCACTACTGTTGGAGTTAGATGGGGTATGACGACCCCCCCTCCGCACTCCAGCCTTCATAACAGAGTGAAATGTTTATTTTTAGCTGTTTAGTCATGTATGGGTAAATTATGGGAAAAATGTCCCAAATTACCCACAGATTTGATTATTTTATATTATTTTTGTTTTAATTTTAAGTTGACATTTTAAAAGGCATGTCGGCCTGGATATTTTATAAAGTAAGTGTGAGAAGGTATAAATATACTTCTCCTCACTTCATTTTTACATAACAATTTATGGGATAAAATTCATTATGCTATGTTAGGATATTTAGACATTTAGGAGTTAGTTAAGATCAACTTGTGTAATATATCCGTTAGGGATAGTGTGTTTCTTTAGTATGCATTAGTATGCATTTGTAAATACTTAATCCGACGGTCACAATATGTTTCCGACATAGAGTGATCCGACGGCTCAACTTCTCTTAGATCAAACCTAACCTTGATCCGTGGCTTAACACCCGATTGGTCCATGATCTCTATTTAAAGAGCATGGAGGGTCATTGTTTAGTTGATCGATTATGAGAAGCTCATTTGTAATTTTCTTTCTTTGCATAATAAATTGTCCCGTAGAAGCTATTTGGCCGGGCCCGTGGAGTGTTTCCCTCAAGAGAGTTTAAACCATGTCAAAACATCGGTGTGTTGATCTGTGATCTGTTTGTGTGAAGTGGTTGCTCTTGGTGTTCGGTCCTTCAGTAGTATCCTGTGTACTCGAACATGGTATCAGAGCTTTTATGAAGTGCCGCTTCCGGTTATGATCTAGATCTTAAACTGCTGTTGCCGAAACTCGAAAGGGTTTCTAGTTCTGGTATTTCTGTGCATTTCTGGGCTGTGGGAGGTGTTCCATTGCGTCCGGAGCGTCGTTTCCATTGGGAAATAGTTTTCGTTTGATCGAAAACGGTTCCCGGTTGCTCCAAAAACACGTATTTCATCAGATCTGAAGGTATAATGTTACAGTGACGCATTTTTTTTTATTTCGTTTTTTGAAAAGAAAAAAGCTCATATTTCATTTTTTTTACTGTTAGATTTTTTTTGGGTTTGGATTGTTGCTTTCCCGTCTGCGTATGCTCTTTGCCGTGCACCTTGAGCGATCTCGGCAAATCAGAAACAGAAAGGGAAAGGGTTTTTCTCGGCTGCGTATGCTCTTTGCCGTGCACCTTGCGCGATCTCGGCAAATCAGAAACAGAGAGAAAACGTAGACTTTCCGGGCAAGCTAACAAGATCTAATTCCACAAGTGTGGAAAAGTTTTTTTTGTTTCGTTTTGTGGTCTGTTTTGCAGGAAAAAGGGCAAGCACGCAAACCGAGCAAGAAGAGTAAAAAAAAAAGAAACCCTTCCTCATTCCCATATTTTACATACCTTTTAATCTAGCTCACTTGGTTCAAAGTTGCTTTATTCCTTAATAGGTCTTGAGTTCAAGTCTTAGGAAGTTACTTTTAAAAAGAAAAGTGCATGCAATTTCTATTTTCAAGTTACTTTATTGTAAAAGTGCATCTCACTCAAATAATAAAAAATAAAAATACAAGTGAGTCACTTAAAGTTTTTTTTATTGTTGCACTATTTAAAAAGTAATATCATTGTAAAAATGAAATCACTTATTTTACAAAAGTGATTCACTTAAAGCAACTTTCTTGTAAAGTGATTGTCAAAAGGTTTATCTTGGGAAGAGGGGGGGTTCTTTTTTTCGTTGGACATTCTCTAGCTGCCACGTCACTATTGGGGACATCTTCAACAATTTCTTTGTTCAAGCATAACTTCATCATACAGAGTCAGTTTCCAGTGCCGTTTTTTTTTAAACCGCCTATTTTTTCGAGCTCTTCACATCCAGACTATTGGTTTCTGCTTTTACAGCCATTAATTTACAACTATGGCCGCCCATTGTGATATTCTACTTAACAGTTCTAACTATTTCTCATGGAAATCTCGTATGGAGGATGTTCTACAAAGTGGGGGACTTTTCAGAATTACCACAGGGAAAGAAAAAGAACCCACTGATGATGAGAAGAAAATAAAATGGGCAAATAGATGTGATGAAGCTCGTGGATTGATTGGGATGTCAATCTCTACTGATTTGCGATTCCACATATCTGGAATTGATGAACCTAATACTGCTTGGGACAAGTTGGAAACTGTGTTTGGTAAACACAATGAAATTCGAGGTCACCAACTAGAGAATGAGCTGATTTCTTTAAATCCAAGTGACTTTTCATGCATTCAAGATTATTTATCTAAGTACAAAACTCTTAAACTCTTATGTGCAGAATGTAAGATTGAGAGGGAAGACAAACAGTGCATTTATCATATTCTTTCCAAACTTGGACCTGCATATTCTGTTTTTGTATCTACATTTTACTCCATGAAAGCATCCTTGAATGCAGCTAGCTATCAAGAACCTAGACTTGAATCCTTTTGTGATTCCCTGATTAGAGAACAAGATAAACTCATTCATCTTGGAATAATCAACAATGCAGATACATCTGGGAAAGCCTTATTGTCCCAACAGAAATAAAAGTCCAAGCCTCCCAAGAAACAAAATTTTCGCAATAATAAGTCAAACAAGGGTCCAAAACCCTCTCAGTCAGCTCCTTCTTTAAAAAATGACAAAGGATCCAAGCCAAAAGGCAAGAAGACTAAGCGTCATTGCAACTATTGCGGGAAAGATAATCATGATGAATCTAAGTGTTTCAAGAAGATGGCAGCCTTGGAAGCAGCAATGAAGAAACACCACATCAGCCTAGATTCGTCTTCAGAATCTACCTCTCATGGACATGCACTTTGTGCTTCTGGTTATTCTTATAATGCATCTTCTTCTTCTACTTCAAATGAATGGCTCATTGATTCTGGAGCATCTTATCATATGGCTAAGGATCAAGCCATCTTTTCTACTATGCATGAATGTAACACCATACAAATATTTGTTGGTGATGATAGATCTCTAAGTGTTGTAGGAGCTGGAACAGTTCCAGTAGATAATGGTCATTTTAGTGATGTACTATGTGTTCCAAGAATTTCCTGCAATTTGTTATCAGTCTATCAGATCACTCATTCTGGTGAAGGTAAAACTGTGACCTTTACACCTCACCAAGTTGTAATCAAGGATTTTAAAGATCCTCAACAGGTCCTAGCTACCGGAATTGTTGATGATATTACCAGGTTGTACAAGTTTAACAACTTTGGGTCATCACCTTTCCCTTCAGTTTTTGTTGCTCATAGTGATAACTTGAGCAAACTTTGGCATGAGCGATTTGGTCACTTAAATTATCGCTCATTGCAACAACTATGTAAAGAAAATATGGTGACAGGTCTTCCGATGGTATCTTGCAGAGATGGTGTTTGTTCCGGTTGTGTGCTCGGAAAACATCATCGGGACAGTTTTGACAAACGTGCCTCTTGGCACGCCTCGGTTCCCTTGGAGCTTGTGCATAGTGACTTGTGTGGTCCTCTTCCATCTGCTTCCTTTTCTGGTTTCAAGTATTTCTTAACTTTCATTGATGACTACACCAGACGCACTTGGGTTTATTTCCTAAAACTTAAGAGCGAAGTATTTAACATGTTCTTGGCCTACAAGGCCCTTGTTGAAAAACAATCTGGTCATCAAATTATTAAGTTAAGATCTGACAATGGAGGAGAATATGTTAACAAACAGTTCACTACTTTCTGCACTGAACAAGGCATCCAACAACAGCACACTGTTCCATATACACCACAACAAAATGGTGTAGCAGAGCGGAAGAACCGCACTTTAAAAGAAATGGCTAATTGTATGATCCAATCTAAGGGACTAAGTCTTCAATTTTGGGCTGAAGCCATTAATTGTGCAAATTACATAGTTAATCGCACCCCCACTAAAGCATTACAAGGTATAACACCGGAAGAAGCATGGACTAAAACTAAACCTGATGTAAGTCACTTCCGTGTGTTTGGTAGTGAAGCATGGGCTCACATTCCGGATGAAAAACGGAAAGCATTGCAGCCTAAAAGTGAAAAGTGCATATTTGTTGGATATTCTGAAGATGTAAAAGGTTATAGACTTCTTCAACCACATTCTCATGCTATAATCATTAGAAGAGATGTTAAATTTGATGAAAATATCTTGGCCTGCGAGCCTAACTCGGCGAGTGTGCCATCTTTGGCCTGCGAGCCTGATTCGGCATTTGTGCCTTCTTCTTCTTCTTCCAACTTCCTTGACAGGTTTCCAACTCCAGTTTCTGATGATGACAGTGAGGATGAAAATCCACCTCCGCCTGCTCATGTTCCTCCAGTTGCACCAGCACAAGTGCTTCCTCGATGGGTCCGTTCAACATGTGAAGCAGCTGGTGATCTTGCCGGTGATCCTAGAGATCAACGTCGAACACGTTCTCAGTTTCAGCGAGCCTCTTCTCTTTTGGCTCAAGTTTCCGAGAATCATGATCCAGAAACTTTTGCAGAAGCTTCCGGGAATCTAGATTGGGATGCAGCCATGGATGAAGAATATTGTTCCTTAATGGCGAACGATACTTGGGATCTTGTACCTCTTCCAAAAGGAAGAAAACTTGTTAGATGTAAATGGGTCTACAGAACTAAGTATGCATCAGATGGAAGTGTTGAAAGACTTAAGGCAAGGTTAGTTGCCAAAGGTTTTTCCCAAGTTGAAGGGATTGACTACAATAAAACTGTTATCACACAACTTGTAGTTGCCCCTAGAGATATTCCATCCGGGACGGTAGAGGAGTTAGGCAACTAAAGAGGTGACCCAAGAGATGCCACGGTTCCCAATGCAATATGGGAGTCACGTCAACCGAGGCACTCTTCGCTTTAGGTCAAGGGGCCTTATATTACTTGACCAAGGGGGAGACCCTATACCCTAATCACAGTTGATTGGACCTAAGCAAGGTTTCTAAGGGTAGGTAAGTAATGAGTTACGGAAACCAATGCAAGGCTAAGTGGACCTAAGGGTATGGTTGAGGGAGGTGTAAGAGATTGTTGATGTTTCAACCTATGTATGGTTTAGGCCACATAACGGGGTATGATGATTAGGTATAGTACCATGTGTTTACACAAGTGGGTCTAGTTTTCTTGGGAAGTGTGAAGTGATTCTAGGTAGGCCCACAAGGTGAAGTTAGGTGTGAGGTAGGTACTATAGGTTAGATGTAGGCTAGATCTATGAGTTGAAGTTGATTTTAAGGATACCCATGTACTAGATCTAGGGTTTGACACGAATCCCAAGGAGTGCGACTTGCTTGGAGAAGGACTAGTGCCTTGTTGAATGGGCTAATGGAGTCAAAAAGTATGTCAAAGTGTAGATCGGGACACCTAGAAGCCAAGTCAAGTGGGTTGGATGAGATCCAATGGTTGGATCTTACTAGATCTAGGTTTTTAAGTGATTACCCTAAGTGGACCACAATCCCTTAAAACAAGGAATGCAATCCCCAAGGCGGATCTTGACGAAAGGACAGTATAGACCTAGGTTTCAAGGCATGGGCATTCCAAATCCACGAAAAACTCAAACACCCACTTCCTAGAAGTGGACCAACTCAAAAAATCAAGGGGGTGCGATTTGCTCAAGGAGGGTCCAAAAATGGGTTTTGGTGGACCAAATCAAGTCCAATGGCCACCAAAATGTAGATCCGGGATGTTAGTACCCCGATCTATGTTCCTTCAAAGTTTCAAGTGAATCCAATGGCTAGATCTTAGTAGATCTAAGTTTTAAGATGCCAAGAAGGTCAAAAGGGGGTTTCAACCCCTCAAAACATGGAGAGATGTCCACAAGGTAGTTTTCACCAAAGTAAAGATATGGGTATAGGTTATCAAATGTCTAGATGTCAAATCAAGTGGGATCTCACCTACCCATGTGCTAGATCTAACCCAACAAGCTTCTCTTAGGAAAATCGATTTAGGTTCAAGAAGGCTTTTTGCATTGAAAAGTGTGTCAATTTTTAGCCAATCACCACCAAACTATAGATCCAACTAGGGGTGGATCCTATAGAGGTGGGTTTTTAATTCTTTTCAATTGCAAGGCTAGATCTAAGTAGATCTAAGAAATACCAAAATTTGGGGTTTTGATTTAATTAGGGTTTTATGACCAATGAAGATAGAATGGATGAAAGAGGCACATACCTTGTAGATCTTACCTCAATTGCTTATGGCCACCTTGCAAGTTGATAGCATTCTCCTATGTGTATATTCAAGAGTGAGATCCAAGTGCTCCAACCAAATCGCCCTTCTCCAAGATAGCCAAATCGTCCTCCTCCTACAAGACAAGATCAAAGAAACGAGTCAAGCAAGATGATTATGAAAATGGTAGAAAGATGTAATAGAAAGCATCAACTATGTCACGAAGATACAATAATGATACTCCCTGTCACAAGATCAACCCAAGAGAGAATATGTGGATCCCTCCAACAATAACCCTCATGAAGTCGCCCTCCTCTCTCCAATTCGACTTTCCTGTCAAAAGGTTAGCAAAAGCACCAAAATCCACAATGATACATAGAAGAGATACTGTATATTCAATATGCAAGAGAATCCACAATGCAAGAGAGATGTGCTCCACAAAAAATCTTCTATTCCAATATTCCAGAGCTCCAAAGGTGCCTTTACAATGAGAGGCTCTCTCCTTTAAATAGGAAGGAGAGGCACCAAAACCCTAACCACTTTTTGAATGAGTGGCTAAGATTAAAAGATACAAATGTCTAATCAATGGTTGAGATGAGCTCAACAATGAAATACATGGATCACTAATAAAATATAATATAAGTGGACAAAATCGCCCTATAAGAGGGGAATCCCACCAAGTCATGATGACAAAATATCATAAGAGGCTTATGGTGGGTCCAAGGGGTAATTTTATCCCTCCTTGGTCAATCCCCATAGCACAATAACCAATAAATAATCATGAAAGTACCAAATCGTGCCTCCATAGTGAAGTCGTGGTCCTCAAAAGACCTCAAAAATCCACAGAAAGTGTCATAAGTGATGGATGCGGGCCCCGATGAAGCTGAAACTGCTGGAGAAGGTGTGGAAGGTCCCGATCTATCATCACTAATCATCCCATGCCATAACTTTGCCTCAGTAGCCCAAATCGATTTCCTCAATAGCCATTTCTACCAATCCTGAAATGCCTCGGGAAGCGTGAAACTGCCCCAAACAGCCTCCTGGAGTGCTGGCGCTGTCAAGGTGAGGGCACCAATGTGTCCGGGAGGGGGGTAATATGGTAAAAACAAGTGGCTGGACCACCCCCTCCATCATCAGCGCCCTAGGTCAACCGAATAAAAATCACATCTGCTCCGACAGGGCCTCCAACAGACCAAAACTGCACTAGGACAGCCTACTGAGGCTAAATCATCACTGTAAGTGCCCGGAACTGAAAACAAACTGTCCCATTGGACTCAGAAGGTCCAAATCCATCCAAGATGTGTACTCATACACCATATGAATCTCTGCATGATCAAAATAAATATCCAATATACCGGATCAAGGCCAATAATAATGCGCTGTACATATACAAACACTGCTGTAACCCCAGAATCATCATCATAACCCTGTAGCTACTGCATAGAGTCATCATGTATGTATACATAGACCATATATCATCTATCCATATCATCATAAGGTCCAACATCTCATGTCCCATGGTCCTCCATGGTCAAACTAGGTCTAACCAAGACCAAATATAACTCAGATCATCATCAATAGCTGCTGCAAAGTGTCAAGGTTAATATATGCTCTACAACTTATTCAAATAACAATTATAACACAGAGTAATCATGACTGGCGATCTAAATCCAAATATATAGTGTTGTTAATTATTATTATTACTCAGACTAGACTTTCAGGATCATACTCATTTCATAGTTGTGATCAATTTGCTAGTGAAGGGTGAAGGCTTAAATTAACTGGCTAGGCTAAGGGATGACTTAACTGTCTTGACTTTGTGACACTTTGGCAAGGGAAAGGGAATACACCATAGTATATACTGAATGAGCAATAACACAGGCAATGGCGGTGTCTCACAAATGGATGAGTTGTTTAAAGAGGGTTTATTCACCTTCACAGATGCGCACAATCCATAATACAAATAAGGCCAGCAATTGTTTAGATATAGCATTTAAGTTCCATTGCTTTTGGGCCTGAAGTTTCCATAGCCTTGATCTATGTGTGTTTATAAACACATTGCATAGATTTACATTTTTTTTTAGGCTTTCTGCTGCAGGTGTGTTTTTAAGGCACTTGTTTACCTGAGCACTTCTAGGTGTGTCAAAGACAGCTTGTTTACCTAGGTATTTATTTTCCAAAAGATATAACATTTTATTTTCATTGCCATGTTCATTTGGCATGCCTCTCATTCATGTGTGTTTAGAAACACATTGCATGAATGGGCTTTTCATACAAGATATAGCATTTCATTTTTCCAGATTTTTGTATTCATGGCAGCACTAAAAGTTTCAGGTTTAGCCAACACAACTTTAGTGACTAGGGGGAATTCACAAGGAACTCCAACTCACCATAGGTAAGTTTTGTCACCAACTCAGAGCCGAGACACAATAAACAGGGAAGCTCATCCAATACAGAGGCTACAGTGGGGAAAAGTCCTCCATGCCACTAGTCAAGTAGTAAGTCAGGGTGATAATCTAAAAGGTAGGCCATGGATGGATGAAGACAATGAAATGATGGAGCCAACACTAGCAAGCCAAAGTATGGTGTAATGATCACCTCTATTCTCCCTAAGGAGGGTATGTACCAATGAGTATGAATAGTGAACTTCTAAGTCTGAGTAGGGACAATATAATATATATAATAGATCAACCAGGTCCATATATCTATATGATCGCCAGATCATGACACTAAGTGCTAAGACATGCTATAAGAATAAGTATAAAAGCAATCTAACCATAACACCACGATATACCTGCTGAGTCATATACCTGAAAGCTCATCAACCTGTACCATCATCTGTCCTCTGAAACTGCTGCTGTAACTCTGGGCACTACTGTCTGCTCTGTACCAATGGTATAATGGCTACATCGGTCATCTCTTTGAGTGTCCTGAAACTCAGTCATGGCATGGGGAATACAACTGCTATCCACAATATGATAGTGATCCAATATAGATGCTCATCTCAGCATCTCAAATGTAAAGGAACTGGCTGAATAGTGTACTGCTCTGATCATGAGTGATCCAAAATATATAGCCATGCTCTGGAATAAAGGAAGCTCTGGAATGTGCAGATATCTGCTGTACAAGAATAGTAGCCCTGCTACTATGGTGTGATAACAGAAACCTTTGCTCCCGTCGCCAAAATGAACTCCATCTGCCTTGTTCTATGCCTTGCAGCCTTACACAACTGGGAAGTCCATCAAATGGATGTCAAGTCTGCCTTCTTACATGGTGATTTACAGGAGGAAATTTACATGGAACAACCTCCTGGCTATGTTCAGAATAACTCTAGCCTTGTCTGCCGCCTTAAGAAATCCTTATATGGCCTTAAGCAAGCTCCTAGAGCTTGGTATGCCAAAATGGATAACTTTCTCCTTGACACTGGTTTTTCTAGATGCCATTCTGACCCCAATGTCTATACCAAGAAAGTAGGAAACCATCTCATCATACTTGTTCTATATGTTGATGACCTTATTCTTACTGGTAGTGACCCTAAAGCTTATAACCCATGTGAAATCCAGTCTTAAACAAAATTTTGAAATGTCAGACTTAGGACATTTGCATTATTTTCTTGGTCTCCAAGTCCTACAAACCAAAGAAGGAATCTTTCTTTCTCAGTCTAAGTATACTTGTGACCTTCTTCGACGCTTTCACATGGAAGATTGTACACCAGCCCCTTCTCCCTTCCAGTCTGGAGTCAAACTTTCTGCCACTTGTACTTCACCTGAAGTAGATGCCACCTTGTATCGTCAGCTTGTTGGTAGTCTTTTATACTTGACTCATTCCCGTCCTGACCTTTCCTTTGCCGTTGGTCGAGTTGCCCGTTATATGCAGACACCTCATGAAAGTCACTAGAAAGCAGCTAAAAGAATACTTCGATATATTCGAGGTACAGTTCAGTTTGGGATTCATTACAGTACAGGGGGGAAACCTTTGTTGGTTGGTTTCACTGATTCAGATTGGGCCGGCGATCCTGATGATCGAAAGTCTACTGCAGGTTATGTTTTCAGTCTGGGATCTGGACCTATTACTTGGGCTTGTAAGAAACAACAAGCTCTTGCTCTTTCTTCAGCAGAGGCAGAATATCGAGCAGCAGTTAATGTCAGTCAGGAAGCTTTATGGCTTCGACAGATCCTTTCAGAGTTTGGATTCGAGCAGCAGCAGCCTACTCCACTTTGGTGCGACAATCAAAGTGCCATCAAGCTTGCCAAAGATCCAGTTCTACATCAACGCAGCAAACACATTGAGCTACATATGCACTTCATCAAAAATCTTGTTCATGATCGGGTTCTTGAAGTGCTCTTTTGCCCTACAGATGATCAAGTTGCAGACATCTTCACCAAGTCTCTTACAGAAGCGAAGTTTTATAAACTTCGATCTATGTTAGGAGTTCAGGAACTTGTCATTAAGGGGGGATAGGCTCTAATGCCTCCTTCCTTCTCCTAATAGTGTCACTTTTGTAAATCCTTCAATCCTATCCCAAGTTGTTCTTAAGGGGGGATGTTAGGATATTTAGACACTTAGGAGTTAGTTAAGATCAACTTGTGTAATATATCCGTTAGGGATAGTGTGTTTCTTTAGTATGCATTAGTATGCATTTGTAAATACTTAATCCGACGGTCACGATATGTTTCCGACATAAAGTGATCTGACGGCTCAACTTCTCTTAGATCAAACCTAACCTTGATCCGTGGCTTAACACCCGATTGGTCCATGATCTCTATTTAAAGAGCATGGAGGGTCATTGTTTAGTTGATCGATTATGAGAAGCTCATTTGTAACTTTCTTTCTTTGCATAATAAATTGTCCCGTAGAAGCTATTTGGCCGGGGCCGTGAAGTGTTTCCCTCAAGAGGGTTTAAACCACGTCAAAATATCGGTGTGTTGATCTGTGATCTGTTTGTGTGAAGTGGTTGCTCTTGGTGTTCGGTCCTTCAGTAGTACCCTGTGTACTCGAACATGCTACTCTTTTATCCTAGAAGGGCCTTATGAAGTGATGATTCTTCTTGCTCTTGGATGAAATTGAATGCTTTATTTGTGTTGCTAATGCTTTGTGGATGCTAGAATGGTTGGAATAACTCATGCTCAAGTAATTCTTTTACATTTTTAAGGTTTGCTTAATGAATGGTAGGTCAATTTTGCATCTTGAATGATTGAATGGTAGCCCTAGGGATACATTCTCTTTGAATAAGGATTTTGCATACTATTCTATCATCATTGCATACTTAAAACGCTCCCAAGAGGAGGTTTTTACCAAGTTTGGCCTTGGAGCTCCAACTTTGCCCTAGTTTAGACTCTTGAAACCAACCCTAGAGGTTGTTTCAAGAAGTCCTAACCTAGTAGCAAGGAGAATTACCTCCAAGAGGAAGGCTTGTCACCTTCCTCTAAGGTTAGGGTTTGGGGTAACATCCGTTAAAACCCTAAGTTTGTCGATTTTCTCTACATCAAATCCTAGTTTGAATTTTTTTAAATATTATTGCTAGGCTAAACATGCATTTTCATGTGTAATTTTGCATTTTCATGGTAGAATTAGGGTTAGAATTAGGTCTGCAATTTTATAACAAAAACCCTTAAAATAAAAAATAAAAAATTTCTTCATTTTTTTGCCTCCCTAAAATTGCAGCCCTAAAATATCGCCCCTAAATTCTCGCGGCCCTAAATTCTTGCGACCCCAAAATTTCGGCCCTGAATTCTCGCAGCCCTAAAATCTCGTCCCTAAATTCTTGCGGCCTTAAATTCTCGCGACCCCAAAATTTCAGCCCTAAATTCTCGCGACCCCAAAATTTCGGCCCTAAATTTTCGCGGCCCTAAATTCTCGCTACCCCCAAAATTTTGGCCCTATATTCTCGCGGCCCTAAAATTTTGGGCATGAAATCCTCGGCCTATCTTTTTTAACCCTAAACAGACCTACAAAACTGCCAAAATTACTATCCAAACACCATCCTAACTCTCTCTATTACTCTGTGTTTGACACCATTAGAGGCACTGATCTATGCTTTAAGGTGTTTGGAAGGAATTTGGCATCTACTTGGCAGGTACATTAAACGGCTCCCCCCTTGGGACAACATTGGATCCCGAAGAATTTAGGAGATTGGACAAAGGTGACAGCAATCCAAGATTCTTATGTGATTTCCTTTCACTTGCAAGCCTAGTCTACTAGTTTGAAGTTTGAACGGTAACAGGAGGTATATGAGCAAATGGATAGCATGCTTGGTCAAATCAAAGACATTGTTGAGCAAAGAGATCCAATCTTATATGACCATATTCATAAACATGTGGTCAAAAGGTGGGATAACCTAAATGTTCCACTCCATGCCCTTGCATATGTCCTTAACCCAAAATATTATTCTCCAATTTGGTTGGCCCAACCTGCACCTGGGGGTGGAGTTTGGAAAAAACCACACACAAATCCAGAGGTGCAAAATGGGTATATGCTTGCATTAGACAAGTTGGTCCCTGATGAGGAGGAGTGTGCTCAAGTACGGAGTGAATTCAGCCAATACATTAGTGAACATGGAGTCTTTGGTACTGGAGCCATACATGTTCCACCAGCAGATAGGATCCAACCTACCTCGATCTTTGGTTGCATGAAGGTTGGTCCCTGATGAAAAGGAGTGTGCTCAAGTACGGAGTGAATTGAGCCAATACATCAGTGAACATGGAGTCTTTGGTACCCTGCATGCAACCAAAGATCGAGGTAGCTTGGATCCTATCCGCTGGTGGAACATGTATGGCTCCAATACCACATATTTGCATAAATTGGCGGTGAGGGTGCTTTCACAGGTTGTTAATAGTTCTTGTGCATAGAGGTGTTGGAGCACCTACAACTTCATCCACAGTGTCAAGAGAAACAGTTTGAATGTAGAAGGCGTAGAAATATTGGTTTATGTGCACTACAACTTGAGGTTGTTGTCCCATTATTGTGAGGCAGCCAAGAATGATAGAACATTTTTGACTTGGGACAACAATCCAGAGGAGGCTAATGTGGAGGATGGAGCCATAGCATTAGAGCACTTGGAGGCTGAACTATTGGGTGATAATGATGGTGATCCAATTCATACAACAGAGATGCCACCCCCAACCAATAGCAGGTTTCCAGATGCAGGAGTTTTGCCTTTAGCTTCACAACGTCCAACAATCCGTGAGGGCCATTTATCTTCTTCCCATGTTCCATGATCACTTCCAGCAGCTCCTATTCCACCTAGACCACGAGAAAGAAATTGGAAGTTTCTCGTGGAAAGCGGAAAGCTTAGTAGATAGTATCGTAGTACTTTGTATTTCATGTTTATTATGGCCTACTTTGACCCTTGAATCTTGAACGGTTGACCCTACCTTTGAAGTTTAAACTTTAAATTGTTGATTGCATCTTACAACTCTTTGGTATTGAATATGATATTATGATGCTTTGTTTCATTTCATGATTGATGTTATCTATTAGAGTTTGTTGATGGCAAATATTATATGTTGAAATTTGAAGGTTGATGTTGTTGATGATTGATCATTGATCATTTAATGACAATGTTATAAGTTATAGCTCCTAGATGATTGATGTTATATGTGTACTAAATGGTTGTATCTATGTTTTCATGTTTTCTATAGCTAATTTGGCATAATACATGTTTTTTTAATATATATGCATCAAAATATATTAAAATATGTATTATATAAAAAATGCTCCCAAAACGGAAACTTTTGAAAATTTCGCTTTCCGCTCCCGCTCAGCACTCCCAACAGCATAGGCTTGTAGTCCATTACTTATCAATTCCATCCCCAAGCATCAACTCGGCCTTTTGGCTTCTCGGTTGTGTGCCCCATGCATCACATTCACTAAATGTCTAATTGTCCTTTATAATGGATGTTGAAATAAATTAGAAAACTATTGGTCATTTTCCAAAACTATATACCTTTGTTAGTTTGTTGAAATAAATTAGAAAAAGAGACCACAACATTCTTTAGTTGCATATGGTTAACCAACCTAAAAGAGACTCTTCCACTTTGGATCTATTATTCCCTCTTATTTTAAAGCATCCAACACTATGATGCAATGAAATTCATAGACAAAGCAAACAAACTTCCCAACAATAGCAACATAACCCTTTCCAACTGCAATGGGACTTCCTAGCAATTTCAACCAGATTTCCACGAGGACGCGTCCCGCAGAGATGGGGGCGCACTCCCTGCGTTTCCCACGACCTTGGGACGAGTGAGCACCTGGCGAAACGTTTCCCCACATCCCCTTTTTGCGGAACTCAACAAAATGCATGGCGAGACATTTCACAAAAAGGGAGGAGTTTAGGCACCCCCTCCCAAAAAGCAGGATGCCTAGAGGCCCCCTCCCAATTTTTGAAATTTTTTCCATAAAAAAAAACCTACTTATATATAGAACCTGATTTATGATTTCAGACTCTAGTATTTGTTGAGTTATCTAACATTAACTGGTAATATTAAATTATTAAAATAAAAGGATAGACAATGATCAGTTTCTATCATTTTACTTAAATTATTAACATTAACATTAATTGTTTCAGGATGTTTGATAGTGGTTCCAACCTCATCGGACTTCATATGCAAAAAGTAGAATTTTAGATCCCATTCAGAATTCAACAAGCTTAACAGTATTCAGGATTTCATGATTGCAATGTTTCCACTAGATTCTATCATGTATGAGGGTATGGGATTGGTATTTAATCAAGCACATCAATCCCTCTATGTACCTTGATGTTCGTGGTGCTAAGTGTTGAACTCCTCTATCATGACCTTAATAAAAATGTACCCTTCACTCAAGCAAAATCATTTATTAAACATGGGAAGCTTTTTGAATTCTCTACCTTATTTTAAAGCTTGGATTAGAAGGTTTCATCAAAATAGTAGGGTGTTGACTAATGTCCTTGGAAGATCAATGTCGATATTTGAGGTAGAGGGAAGGGCTAGAGCCTAGAGGAGGGAGGCACAGAGTGCCATTGATGAATAGGATCCCAATATGTGAAATTCAAATACTGAAATATGATAATTCATATCAATGATCATGTTTACATTGCACAATGATGAATTTAGTATTTAGTATTCAAATGGTGATGGGATGAGGCATTGTTATGTTAATATGTTGGGATTTATATATTTTAATAATTTTGGAAAAGAGGTGCCCTATGTTAGGGACCCCATCGTCCGCCGTCCCCCATGAATTTTCCTAAAATTTGGGGGTGGTCTCCACACGTCCCCCATGTGCATTTCCCTGCTCCTGCGCTCCCATGTCCCGAAAACTTGGTGGAACATTGATTTCAACTAAACCTGGCAATTCCGACCAAAATTCTCCTCCTTATAACGAGCTCCTTTCGTTGTATTCTAGGTCTCCTTAGCTTTAGATGCAAAAGAACATTCGGTGTTTGCAGTCTCGAGCATTGTAATTAGCTTATTTTGATTATGTTCAGCATCCATAGGACCCACATAATCTTCATTTTCTTCAATGTCAATTGCAGGGATATAAAAAAGTGCACGATACCATTTCACAATGGAGGCAGCCCAACAATCGTGCCAAAGATAACAGAAACATCTCTCCACAGATCACCCCTCATGATAGTCTCAGTGTGAATGTAAATTTCAATTGATTTGCCATATTTAAAAAACACTTTTAGGGTTATGCCTGATATTTCCTTACTGTACTAGGTAGGTATTTATAGGCAAAAGACTCTACACGTATTGAAAAAGGATAGCAAGTGTATTTACTATGAACACTGCGGGTCTTGTGAAGTTTATTTGGACCCCTAGATGCCATTACATGATTTATGCACCATTGGAATAAAGGACTACCATGTCATGTTATTTCCTAATCAGCTTTGTGCATATATCCTGACAAACAGACTCGACAGCCAAAATGTGAAAAATGGAATGCAGTTATGTTACAATGTAGCTATCTCAAAAATTGAGGTAATAGCTTTATTTGAACTTGAACATTAAAAACAGTGACATACCTCCCCTGCTGCTATGGCAATAACATGTGGAGTAAAGCCAACCCCCGCTGAGCCTGCCAGCCATTCCCTTGGTAAGAATACAAATTGTTCAAGGAATTATAAGCAATAGCCAAAGAAAACCACTGAATCAAGATCCGAAACTGCATCTTGGACACTAAAAAGGTTCAAAGAAAAAATTAGCTTATTCACAATACCAGCAGAATCGACTTCTATGAAAAACAATACTGCCACGTACATGAACAAGAGCAAGAATTCATTAAGTCTAATTACAGCACGTTAGCTTCTCTAACAAATATTGGAACAGCCATGCAGTCCAGCTTTCCCTTCACGTTAGGCGTGGGATAACGGGCCATCACCCCGTTATTCCGGTCAATTTTTCCCTAATCTACGGTCTCAAAATTGCAAATTTGAACCATTTTGCAACTTCAGCAATCATAGATCACGAATACTGACTAATTGTTGCTATGTTATGAAACTATCCAGATGGTTGAAATCGTTATTTGAACAATGGAAATGGTGATTTCGGCACTTCTTATAGTCTTAGTTCAATTCAATTTGTATAGTCTTATTTCAATTATAGCTGGTGTGCGGTGAGTGCCAACAGTATTAACCTTTTTTTCAAATCCCATGGAGTTGTCAATTTCCAACTTGCGGGCACAATGAGGCAATAAGTGGCTGGCAACATAAAAAGCCAGGCCTCTATCATTCTATGTAGCGGAGTTCAAGATCAACATAGATAGGATCATTAGCTGGTGGCAGTTGCCAATTAGTGGTTATTTAAATATTTTACACATTTCCCAGAGTCACTTCACTCCTCGTTAATTAACATGCTGACAATTTGGGGACTTCCTTCAGTAGGGAATTCCTCGAAAACTGAACAATAAAGAACGGGCAAAGCCCTGGCTAAAGATGAGAATGTCAACATTTTAAATTAGATAAATAGCTATATATGAGAATGTCAACATCTATCTATTGTTTTTTTCTAACAAGTTCTGTATTTAATATATGGCATAGTTATTTTTCATTCTCATCCCAATCATAAGCATTGAGATCAGGTGCCCTGAGGATGGACTCATTTTCATGCAGTCCGAAAAATCGGTTTTCATGAACTTCACACAGGTTTCCAGCTCTATACATTATATTACCTGTGAAATGGACTCTCTTATTTCTGTTATTAGATCCCACCATGGAAGGGACATGGCAACTGACTCGATTATGTTTGGAAATCTCAGAATGAAAAGGGCAAGACTGATAACGGATCTGGAATTTTTAACAAAGATACTTCAAGTTAATTCCAGTGGGAGACAAAAATAAATGTGCTTCATCAAGTGAGCCGACCTCACATCTATCTATTGTTTTTGTCTACCAAGTTCCGTATTTAATATATGGCATAGTTACTTTTCATTCTCATCCCAATCATAAGCATTGAGATCACGTGTCCTGAAGATGGACTCACTTTTATGCAGTTCGAAACGTCGATTTTCATAAACTTCACACAGATTTCCAGCTCTATACAAGCTATATATGAATTAAAAACCTTTTTCAAATCACTCCTGGATTCACTGGTGAGCTCAACAGAGTCCTAAGACACCATCTATCAGCGTTCTAACTGCATGTCTTAGGCCAGTTGCAAATCTGAGGCAATTTCGGTCTGATTGATAAGTTTCAAATATGACATTGAAGTTGAAAATAGTTGGAATTGTATTATGTGGTGAAGTTCCCACCTAGAGGTGTATTTTTCAAATCAATTTTCAAGCAAAACGCAGATTTGGAAGTGAGATAAACGAAAGTAAATTAACATCAAACACTCGACCATAGGTTGACTGACTTTGAAGGGGATTCATATATAACATTAATTCAATATATCCTTTTATTATAGATATGGATATGGCAAAAAACATAACCTGTGAATGTTTAAAATTAATATATAATATATATATTAGTTTTAAGGGTTAGTTTAATGAGTTCAACTATCTACTTAAAGCATGTTGTTAGCAAGGTTATTAGTCCTTATTATGGTTGGTTAAGTCCTCCTCTATCTGAATATTCCAGAAAAGTTGGGGAATTTCCAAATTTTCCTTAAAAAATATAAATTATTAAGCTATCCAACATTGAAAACTGATAAATAACATAAAAATAAAAATAACTAAGATTGAATAGAAATCCATTTTAACTTTGGATTTATTAAGTAATAACAAAATTCATAAATAATTTAAATGTAAATCTTGAAAAGATACAGGATGAAGATAAATTTAAATTATAATGTATATATATATAATATTTTTAAATTTATAGAATTTATTTTAATTTACGGAAAAATATTTTTAATTTAGAGAAACATAGAAATTATACATCTAAATTTTCTTAGAGCATTTAGACACATTTTGGTAAGTATGAAAATTTATCACAAAATAATATTGTGTATATGTATATAAAAAACCTGAGCATGCATTGTAAAATATATTTAAATTTTTTTTTAAAAGTGTATCGTTAAAAGCAAATAAATAATTGACCTAAAAAGTGCAGGGAGTAATTTTTTTGGGTATTCAAATGGCTTAATAATCTTTTAACGAAACAAAATAAAATCTAAAAAACACTTGATTACCTCCAAAAATAATGAAAAAGTAAGCGAGCTCAATAATGTGAAACTTATTATTAAATTAAATGAAAAAGTAATAGAGAAGAAACTCGGGAAAAAAACCTGTAGAAATAACCAAATGGTTCAATAAAAATTGTCCAGTAACCAAAACACTTGATTGCCTCCAAAAATAAAATCTTAGAAAACACTTGATTACCTCCAAAAATAATGAAAATGTAAGCGAGCTAAAAAATGTGAAACTTATAATTAAATGAAAAAATAATAGAGCAGAAACTCGGGAAAAAACCCTGCTATAAAAATGTAGAAATAACCAAATGGTTCAATAAAAATTGTCCAGTAACCAAAACACTTGATTACCTCCAAAAATAATGAAAAAAGTAAAGCGAGCTCAAAATTTTGAAACTCGTAATTAAATGAAAAAATAATAGAGCTGAAACTCGGGAAAAACACCTGCTATAAAAATGTATAAATAACAAAATGGCTCAATAAAAATTGTCCAGAAACCAAAATTTGCCGTTAAAAACAGCCAAATGACCTCTATAAATGAGAAAACCACGAAAAAAATACCTTGTTCCGTTGATTATAAAAAGCAAATGGCTCGAGAATTTATACATACAGTGCACCAGAAAAAGGAAGGATTTCCTAAAAGTAAGTTAATTTGCCTGATAAATACGCATAAAGCTCTTAAAATACAAAGAATTTCCAAAAAATGAAGGATTGAAGAGCAGCATGCCCACCGAGTGCGGCCAATTGCTGTTTTCTACCAGTGCCAGGTGGTCGCCCTCTACCCCGCTTTTGTGAAGAAGACCCCGTCATCCCCTGAAGTGCAGAGAAAGGGGACAGAGCCAATGCCATGCTGCCATCAGGCCCGTATTTCCTCGGCCTTCCTCTTTTTCTCTTCAACATGTTCACATTCGAAGCCCCGTGTATTACAATGGAGTTCGGTGCTGTATTTGGCCTGGCAAAATGCCCCTGTGAAGGCAAACCCATTGAGTCCCTGCCTTCCATAGATACATAGAATTCGATTTAGGGGAAAAAAAATTAGTGAAACGCTTATCGGTGATCTCAATTTACAGAGATCAGGGATTCGAACCCTCGCTCATCTGAGGACTTGACGAAGGCATTTTCGAAGAATTAAATCGATTTTAGGAATGAAATAGTGCATTTCTTTCATGGTTTTTCGCCGAAGCTTACAGGCTTTGACACCCATGAGCAGTCGAGGGAATGCCGTAGCTAAGAGCCTCTCGCGGGTACAGGATTTCGAATGTGATTGCGATATCCAGAAGGTTTGTTGGTCCATGTGACCAGATGCTAAATGCGTCGTTTTCGTTTAATGTTTTTCACCTTTTCTTTGACGTCGAAATGTTTTTGACAATATGATGTTGGCTTTTCGGGGCAAGTTGTTGGGTTGATGGGATAATGATTTATAATATTTTTATTAGCTTTTTGGAAGAAAAAAATTATTGTTTTTATATTAATTGAATTTGAGTGGTTTTGGGATGGAGTGTAATTTTTCATTTAATTTTTTTATTAATTTATATTTATTTTAAGGATTTATTATGTATATAGAGAGATCAAATTCATGGAGGTGAAAATCTTTCATCAAATCTTGTGAGGTGTAAACCATTTTTAAAGTGCAAAGATTTGAGAAAAAGTTCACACCTTAAGGGATTGGTTCCTCTCAACACATGATAGATCCGAAGTTAAGATACATTTACATAGGAATTCTTATCACAAATACTCTTCATCAATAGATAGCTTATAACTTTTTATAGATTTTCGACATATCTTAGATAGTTAAACAACATATATTTTATTAAAATGTGTGTGTTTGGTACAATATATATTCACCATTTATAATTATTTTTATTAAAATGTGTGTGTGTGTTTGTGTGAGTTTGGTTTGAAATTTTAATTGAGTTGACATTGTTCTTTAAGTTAATATTTTTTTTGAAGTGACACTTGTTGGATGTAAGTTAAGTACGAAAGGAATTACACATAGTCCCCACACTCGGATGTAAAAAGCATCTTTCAACGCAATTACACGTCTCCCCCATACTAGGTTGTAGAAAGCGTATTTCGATGCAATTACACATCTCCCCCATGTTGGCTTATAGAAAGCGTTTTTCAACACAATAACTCAATTTTAGAAAAACAACAACAACAAACATTATCTCCTAATATCATTGTGCTTAACTTGTAAATAAAGTAACTGCCAATACCATAAACGAAAATGAAAGGAAGTAACAATACCAAACTTTGTCAACCATTGTTTCATGTAAAGTTGAATGATGTCTCCTATCATTTTCAATCATGATGCAAGTTTTTATGTTTTTCACTGATAAATGATTGATGTTTAACCAACACGTTTCAACTATAATATTTTAATTTTTTTATTTAACTTGTCATGTGTTAAGAGGGATTATTTTTATTTGTGATTAGTATTTATACAATGTTTATGATAATAATAATAGATTAATTTTAAAGTCATCGTCAAGTCAGACACTAAATTGATGTATAAGACCCACTTGTTTGTGGAACAAGGAATCATCTCCGCTATGGAGGTGTCCTACCCCCTCTGGATTTAAACATGTAATGTCTTAAGAGAATTCACATGTTCTTAACTGTTAGACCCACTCAAATTGTGCATACTGTATTTTTATATTATAATAATATATATATTTAAAATTATGATAAGAACCTACCCAACCTTATTTCTCATCAAAATTATAATAATTTAGGAATGTTCATCTCCAAGTTTTTTTAGCACGTAAATAAAACTCTAAATCAAACTTAGTAGTTCCTTACTTTTCTTTCTTAAGATTCTATATATCAAAATTGATTTAAGTGGGCGTTAACTATCCATCATCATATGTTTGTATATTATATATAATTTATATTAATATTTAATCATGTGTTAGGTGAAATTATTTTTAATTGGTGGTTATTATTATTTTTATATGATGTTTCTAAAAATTATAAATTGTAATAGTATTTTATATTATTATGTATATTTTATAATTTGATTATATATATATATATACTAATTTCTACTATTAATAATAATAGTGTGTGAATCATTTATATATATATATAAAGTGATCGGGATATGGATATGATAGGATATGGATATGTTCCACACTCAAGCAGTAGGAAGCAGTGACTCCATGCGTTAAGATGATAACTCGACTCCATCACAATACAGGGTACATGCACCGGATTAATGGCAAATTGTTGTAATCTAAGTAGGAATGTACAAACATATAGATTTACTTGGGAAGAAATCAATCATTTATAAACTACAATCATATACATAACAAGAAATCATATACATAGCAAGAAGGAAAACAAGGCCAATAGAAAAAACATCATTCATAAGGCAAATTGTTGGTCTTAGTTGTTCAAAGGAAAATTGTTTCACTATAATCATCATAACTTTCATATTGGGGCAGCTCTAACTTTACATATATATCAACGCCTTCTCAAAATGTGTTATTAAACCTTTATGTCATGTGTTAAACGCTTCAACATATTTTAATCTTTTTATTAACTTGTCATAGCGATTCTGTTTTTAATTGAGATTATTGATGATGATGATGATGAAGATGAAGATTAACGTCCACTGAGACCCATTTGGTCTATTGAACCTTAAGAAAAGAGAAAGGAATTATTTGGATTTCTGTAAAATTTTATTCCTATGATTAAAAAGCTAAGTAAGAAGTGTTCCTAGGTCACCATAGTTTTGACAAGTTGGAAGATCATGGAGATTAGAATTGTAGCAGAGATCATGGAACTGCGATTGAATGTGGGTGTACGCAGGGAACTCTAAAACAAAGTGAGATTAGTCCTCAACGCTCATAAACTCATAGAGCTAGCAAATGATTTCACCCATGATGTTTTAGGAATTATTTATATAATGTTTATAATAATAACTTATGAATATATTTTATAATTTGATTTTACATTAATATTTCCCTTCTCTTAGCCACGTAGTAGGTGCAATAATTTTTATTTGTGGTTATTATTTTTATATGATGTTCATAATAATTATAAATTATGATAATGTAATTGTATATTATGTATATTTTATAATAATAAAAATATTTTGATATTTTTTTTATTTTGTTTACGTGTGTGTGTGTGTGTAAAGTTTCATTAGCGCGGTTGGTATTTGAGGGGTTCCATTTGTTAGGTGGTCAGGGTTTGAAACTCTGTGGTGATGGGAGGAGACACTTAAAATCCAACTATGTTGGGGGTTGGTGTGGCCCAGGGCGAGTGCGATCCTCGAATGATTTTGATAGCTTAGATGCCCCTAGGTCACGATTTCTTAAACCATAGGCTAGTCCCACAAGTTATGGACACTCTGGCAAACAATATATATATATATATATATAGTAAGTATTGTAAATATAAAAATTAATTAATTTTCAGTATCAATAGTAATTTTGTGTGAATCATTTCCATCCGTATGGGGTGATCGAGACATGTGTATAATATGATGTGGGTCTACCCCACACAGAAGTAGCGAACAAAAGTGACTCCATGCGCTAAGATGATAACTCTACGGCATTACAATATAGGATACACACGGTGGATTAATGAAAAATTGTCTCAATCCAGGTAGGAAGGTATGAGCATATATATTTACATTGTAATAAAACAGCCACCTCTGAACTACAATCATATACATAGTAGGCAAGAAAACAAAGCCACTAGGAAAGAAATCATGGCAAGAGTTGGTCTCAATTGTTCGAAGGCAAATTGTTTTAATTCGATCATCATAACATTCATATTAAGGGAGCTATAGCTTTTCATATATATCAAGGCCTGCTCATAATGTGTTATTAAACATTTATGTCTCTGGTTCCATGGATCATATGCAATTCTAGAATCAGAGTCGAGGGAGATTGTATTCCTAGTGGGGCTCTACCCAACAATTAGTCTAAATAGTTTGGGAAAGAAGGGTGGCAGAGATAATAGACCCCCTAATCATTGCAAGGAGAAGCAGAGGAAGATGATTTGTGGAGGATTGAGCCATTGTGATTTTCACTCAACTCTTCACAACAAAACCCCTTACCTCTTGGCCCTTCACCTAGGTTCAACAAACACCATTTCTGGAATTGGGGAGTTGGGGGACAAAAAAGGAAAAGGGGAAGTGAAAGAGGAGGATATTGGAATCCCCAATTGCCTCCAAAGGGGCAGACTAAAGAAAATAATAACCCTCGCCCCAAGCAAGCGAAGAAAAAGACACTGAGGGCACAACAAGAAGCAATGGCTGAGACGAGGAGGTTGTATCAAGCCCAACTTCCAGCAGTCATCAAGGATATCAGTAATCTAGAAACGAAATCCTACGTCAAACACAAATTTACATCTACTAATTAGGTTGATGTTAAATCTTTACGATGGTTCCCAGATATAGTGTTCTCAAGAAACAAGGATGCAAAAGTATCAAAAATGACGGAAATCTATTGGTTGGTGAAGTCTCTAATAGCTCAAGCGATGGTTGAAAATGAACCTCAAGCACAAACCATTGTTCTCAAGAAGCTCAAAACAATGGAATCAAAATGCAATGCTCTATTCCAAGTCCACTAGGTTTTCAAGGTCAAGGTGGTGGAAGAGAATAATGATGCTCTTTCCAACACTACCTCAGTGCAGCCAAAGGAAGACATATCTTTGACTCATGTGCATGAATACATTGTTCTAGATAACAACTCAGAGACTCGATCATAAACTTCTTCAAGCCTCCGAGTTCAAGTTTTTGTTAGCTTTTGATAGTTGGAGGAATGCCCTCAAAGTCTATGTTTTTCCTATTTTCTTGCCAATTTCCTGTGATCAATTCATTTGGTCAGGTACATACTCCCGAGCAAGCTTATTATTCATCAGAAAGCAACCAAAAAAGGTTTTGCTACTCTACATAATAACAATAGATAGTTAGGTAGTAGCTATGGAAACAAATCTTAAAACCTCCATAAAATACACAACCTACAAACTTGTAAATTCACCTTAAATGAGATGCAATATTTTTTTATTCTAAACTTCTTATTTATATATATATATATTGAATATTTTTTATTTATAGTTATTATTTATGTAAATGTAAATTGTTTTATTACATTACTCTTATCATTTTCCAAAAACGTCACTCCATTGCCACATTAATACTCATCTTTGAAAACTCCCCATCCAAGATAGGCTCAAAATTTGAGCGTGGCTGCATCAGGATATTTTGATTTTGGGTCCATTGTGGCCCCAAGCCTACTATGAGCCCAATGATGTTTATCCATTTTGTGTGGAAGGGTGTTATGGTGTCCAGATTGAAACAATGGTGTGGTGTGGATATTCAATGTGTGGGTATAGTTGGATGGAACATATTTTGAGTTGTAAGATTGAAAATTATTTCTTATAAACATTGAATGAAATGGGGTGATTTTGTCTCTTTGCATTTAATAATGCATTGTATTGACAATCACTCATCGCATGTGAGGGAGGCCCACAAAGTTTGAAATGTGAATGGATAAATATAATATTTGAAATTTTTTGTTTTGTTGTCAAACCTCGTAATAAGATGGATAGGTTAATGTTTGATTTTTTTTTTTAAACATTTGAATTTTGTAATCGTTTGGTTTAGTTTCTTTGACCTGTCATAAATCATATGTTCATTGAGGGGGATTGAAATCAAGATTCGTTATGGACTTTCATCGATAGGAACTAGCAGTAAAGTCGTTGATGCAATGAATTTATAGCTTCAAAGTTGTAAAGCATATGGAGGTCCAATGAACGATCTCACCCAGTAAAATAAAAATTTATTTATTTTAAAGATGTAAAATTATATATTTTAAGTAAAGTAAAAGATATAAAATTAATAACATTATTAAATTTTAGGATATTATATACTAGTATAGCGCGATCTTCGGTTAGTGAATGTTGATAGGAATTAGCCATTCTCTATTCTCTTTCATTTTTCTTTAAATAAAATAATAATAAAAAACTATATAGAAAAAATATTTTTTCCATTTTCTTATTGATACTTGCATTTAAAAGAAAAAACATTCAAAAAATAAAAAAGAAGTAAGCACGTGGCAAATTGGAGTAATGTATGGCAGACTTGGAGTAACGTGGTCAACATTTATGATAGTTACGGCTATTCATTAATCAGCATTAATTAAATCAAGTAATGCACATTTGACTCTTAATACTTGCAAGGAATTTATGCTAACAAATCTCCACCATCACTTTGATGGAGACGACTATGAATATTCCTTGTTATGAAATCAAGACCACCAAATTCATAAATACAATTAAAAGCATGCAACTCCAGTCCATGTATTGAAATAAGTACGTAATTAAATTTAATAACATCATTACATTAAACTTTAAAATACAATATTTTATTGTGTCATAAAAATATGGAGGAGATCCATTGGACGATCTCACCCAGTAAAATTGATTTATTTTATTTAAAAATGTAAAATTGTATATTTTAAACAAGTAAAAGATGTATAAAATTAATAACATCATTATATTAAACTTTAGGATATTATATATTAAATTTTATTGTGTAATAAAAATATATTTAATAGTGTTAAAAGTAATTTTTGTTTTTTGTCACAATAAATAAAATAATAAATATAAATAAGTTAATAATAATAATATATATAAAAGAAAAAATTGCAATTATATATATATATATATATATTCTTTGTTGGATAAATTTATATAAATAATTTCTTGACAAATAGCATAAAAAATAAGAATAATTATAGAGTATATTTAAGTGGAATAAATTTAGTACTATAATTCTCCTTTGTTCTAAATATCGAGATGGTTGTTATATACCAAAGTAAGGGTATAAGGTTTTAATTGAACATAATGACTTTGATACAATTGAAATGGTGGTGAAAGGAGATAAGATCTTTTAAATGCCCCTCAAAAGTTTGAATCTTCATGTGCATGCTACTCAATAACAAAGTTCCTACATGGGATGTACTACAAAAGAGGACCTTTGTGGGTCTAGGGAGATGCAGTTTGTACCAAATTCAAGAGGAGACAAATTATCATTTGATCATGTGATGCTCTTACACACAAGTATGGGTTGAGGTCACATGTATCATTGGTTTGGTAGGTATTTGGATAGCAGACTCCATTGAAGAGGGTTTGAAAAAGTGGTGTGACCATGCTGAAACAAAAGAGTTTAGAACTTTGCAAATAATTGTGGCATGGGGTATATGGCTAGCCAATAATTCATAATCTTTGAGGATAAAATAATGCATCCTTTGGTAGTGGCAATTCAAGGAAACAATATAATGAAATCTTATCAACAAAGAATTGTTAAAATCCTAAGAGTGATATTAGAATAAAATATCGACAAAAGCAAGGCATGGCCTTATTTTGTTGGAGCCTCCAAGGGAGAACCTTAAATAACTGGATTTGGTGGTATTTTACACATCACAAAAATCCACTCTATCAATTTTAAAGCAAGGATTGGTGAAGGATCAAACAATCTAGAAAAGTTGTTGGTTCTAAGGCTAACTCTCACCTGTGGTTGTTGAATATGGTCAACCCTCTCTACATATCTTTGGTGATTCTTTGTTGGAAATCAAATTGATTGAGGGGGAGTATACGATGAGAATTTTCTATTTATAGTTGTTGTTGGATGAGGCCATCACCCTAGAAAATACTCTTAATAGTCTAAATATCTCTCGGATCTTTAAAGAGCAGAACCAAGTGGCAGATACTTTGTCTAAAACGGTTCTACACTTGTCTCAGGGGGACTAGTATATTTTGGAGATCAAAGACGGTGTGAGATTGGAATTTCAACATGTTTCATTTCCATAGTTCCAACGTCAACTTTTATGCTTTCTATATGTTATATGCTGATATACTTACCTTGATAGGGTATATCAGAGATTTTTTGTCTTTTCTAGAGGGTGATTTCACTTTGATTAAGTTTCAAAGTGGTACTGTCACATCCCCTCCCATCATTCCAAACCATAGAGGGAACATGACTGTAACATGGGGGTGTTTGATTCTTCCCCAAGTCCATAAGACTAATTTTTTTCCATTTAAAATAAAATGCATACTTGAATTATACAGCGGAATTAAAACATAATAATACACACACAGACTGGAATGCATCAACATGTCTTATCACATGCATATGATGAATCAACATGTCTTATCACATGCATATGATGAATCAACATGTAGAGAATTAAATCTCGTTCTCATGCTATGCACATAATTCATATCAATTGCATTAACAGGAATAGTTATCATTCAGAATTAACACATTGCAAAACACATAATGTTTATAATTTAAACCACAGAGAACACTTATCTTTGAGATGAAGTTCTCCAAACAACTGGCTATGTGAGAGCAATGTTCCACCCAACCATCGATCTTTGTCCAGCCTATATTCTTTCAGCTGAGAAATCACCCTCAAGATGGGTTGTGTATCCACTAAGGAGGAACTAAATAGGCTCACTCACAACCATAGTTTTGCAAAAACAGTCATGCTAAGAGAACACACAGTTGGGTTTATCAAGCATGTAGAGACAAATGAGGAGGATGCTAAGCCAGCGAGCTCAACCACAAAGCTACACGCATCTCAAATGAACTCAACAGTCATGGCACCCACAATACCTACCACACCCAACACAAGGAAGGTCCCCCTTCTCTGTTGCACAGTCCCTCAGGCGTCTCTTCCCTCCTGTGCTCTTCAAGGTGGGCATAGAAAGGTCCAACTGCTAATTCCTTAAGATTCTAGCCATCATTAGGTTTATCAAGCAAACTGAACCTCTACTCAGTCATTCACACTAGGATTTCTCACAATTCTGCCATCCAATAACTCAATCCTGTCACTTGATTTATGGACTGTAAAAACTGGGTTTTCCAGTGGATTTTGGGGTATCTAATACTCTCAATTTCGCCCCAAGGTTCATATCTATGGATCCCCCAGTGGTTTTCACTGTCAATATCAAATTCTGGGTGTTTATGGAACTTCAAAACATGGGTTCTTGCAAAGTTGCGATTTCTAGTTTTTCTCACTGCTGGGAATTCGTAATGGATGAAAACTGATGCTGATGTTCAACAATGGAATGGGAATGAGGAAGATCCCATTCCCATGAGGTAGAGTGGCTTGTGGTACAAGAAAACAGAGCCCATACTCTTCCAAACGAATTTCTGGGCTGCCCATGCTCCATTGAAGCTATGGACTGAATTCTTCAACAACTTCCTTACAACATAATTAAATGTCAGCAATGGAAGTCAAATGGGTTCTCACAATGACATTTGTCAGCATATGGTTCATCCCCACAACCCCCTCACCACTCCCTATTGGAATACACATGGCCCCTTCTCATTCATTGCTTCCATAGCCAGTTTTGGTATTTTATTGAAATATTAATATTTATATCAAATTACAATATTCCATGGCTTAATAACACATGGGTAGCAAAATATCAAATGCTTGTCCATTTTAAATAAAATCCGAACATACACTAACGGGGCATTGGCCTTGAGCTCCACGCTAGGGAAATATACATCTCATGTATACAATATTTACATTAAAAGCCAATATTTCATAAGGGTCAAAATTGGGGTATTACATTCCCCTCCCCCTTAGAACAACACCGTCCTCGGTGTTCTCAAAACTAAACAAAAATGGGAATGCCTCTCTCATGGCATCCTCCAGCTCCCATGTAGCCTCATCGGGACTAAGGTGCTCCCATTGGACCTTTACATGCCCGATGGCTCTGTTTCGGAGCAAAGTGACCTTCTTGTCGAGGATGCGCATAAGCTCTACTTGGAACTCTCCCTTGGGTTCCACCTGTATCACATTCTAATCAATCATATGATTAGGATCATGTACATACTTCTTAAGCAAAGATACATGGAAAACATTATGAGCTCTTATGTTAGCAGGAAATGCAACTCTATATGCAACTGGCCCTATCCTATCTAGGACTTCAAATGGCCCACAATATCTTGGTGACAACTTGGCACAACTCCCCAACTTGAGAGAACTTTTCCTTGGTTTCAGTCTCAAATAAACATGATCCCCAATCTAAAATTCCTTATGCACTCTTTTTAAATCTACATAACGCTTTTGCTTGTCCTTAGCTGCCTTTAAATTCTGCCTGATCTTAACAACTTCCTATTCCATTTCCTTGATCATTTCTGGTCCAAGTACTACCTTGTTCACCGGGCTGTCCCAATTCACTGGTGTCCTGTATCCTTTGCCATACAATGCCTCAAATGGACTCATTCCCAATGATGCATGATGTCCATTATTGTATGCAAATTCTACCAAGTGTAAGTAATCTTCCCACTTGGATGGTTTATCCATCACATACATTCTCAGCATGTCTTCAAGAACCTGATTCACCCTCTCAGTTTGGCCATCTGTTTGAGGATGATATGTTGTACTAATATTCAATTTAGTTCCCAATTCCTGAAACAATCATTTCCAGAAGTTGGAAGTGAACTTTGTATCACGATTAGAAACTATTGCCTTGGGTAATCCATGCAATCTGAATATCTCTCTCATGAAGATATTTTCAATGTCATAAACCTTGTGAGTGGACTTGACTGGAAATAAGTGAGATACCTTTGATAGCTTGTCCACCACAACCATGATTGAGTCATGCTTCTTCACGGTCATGGGCAGACCCATTATAAAATCCATAGAGATCACTTCCCACTTCCATTCTGGAATGGGTAAGGGCTACAACAATCCTGTTGGATGTTGGTGCTCTGCCTTGACTTGTTGGCACTTCTGACACCTAGCAATGTACTCAACTTTGTCCTTCTTCATACCATGCCAAAAGTATTGCTTTCTTGTTGCTGTTATAGTCTTTTGATATCCTGGGTGTCTAGAGTATGGCATTTGATGTATTTCATCTATCACTAGCTTCTTCAAATATGCACTATTTGGAATGTACAGCCTGTCTTTGTAGATGAGGATATTGTCTTCACCAAGCTGATATCTCACACACTTTTCATCTATATTACCCTGTTGCAACTTCTCTTTAATTTGAAGGCAAGTTTCATCACAATTTTGGTCTTCAAGAACTCTTGTCTTCAAATCTGATTTGCACATGCTTACTGCTGCAGCATGAAATTTTCGACTAAGGGCATCTACAACCTTATTCTCTTTCCCTTTTAAATGCTTAATTTCAAAATCAAATTCACAAATAAACTCCATCCATCTAGCTTGCCTAGCATTCAAGTTTGGCTGATCAAACAAATACTTCAAGCTCATGTGGTCTATTCTAATCTCGAATCTCCTTCCCATCAAATAATGTCTCCACATCTTGAGAGCATGTATTATGGCTGCTAATTCTAAATCATGTGTGGCGTAATTCTTTTCATGCTCTTTTAATTTCCTTGACTCATAGCAAATCACAACCCCTTCTTGCATGAGCACTCCACCTAGCCCTTCAATGCAAGCATCTGTGCACACTACAAAATCCTTCTTTGGATCTGCTATCTTCAAAACATGAGTTCCGGTAAGTAACTCCTTTAACTGCTGAAAACTTTTCTCACATTTTTCAGACCATAAAAACTTGATATTCTTCCTTTGCAATGAAGTGATTGGATGAGATATCTTTGAGAAGCCTTTAATAAACCTTCTGTAGTAACCAGCAAGACCCATAAAAGATCTAACATCTGAAACATTCTTTGGAGTAGACCAATCCATGATGGCATTAATCTTCTCTGGATCAACTGCAATTTCTTCCTCAGAAATGATATGACCCAAATATTGCACCTTCTTTTGGTAAAACTCACACTTACTTAACTTGGCATACAACTGATGTTCTCTAAGGACTTGCAACACCATCCTTAGATGTTCCTCATGTTCTTCTTCATTCCTTGAATAGACAAGAATGTCATCCAGGAACACAATCACAAACTTATCCAAATATTTGCTGAAGACACTATTCATGAGACACATGAATGTAGCAGGTGCATTGGTAAGACCAAATGGCACCACAGTGAACTCATAATGACCATATCTAGTTCTGAAAGTCGTTTTGTGAATGTCTTCTTCTTTAATCCTCACTTGATGGTAGCCATACCTCAATTCAATCTTCGAAAACGCCTTAGCTTCCTTCATTTGATCAAACAAGTCATCAATTCTTGGCAATGGATACTTGTTCTTGACTGTCACTTTATTTAGCTGCCTGTAATCAATACACAGCCTTAAAGTCCCATCCTTCTTATTAACAAACAACATCGGTGCTCCCCAAGGAGACACACTATGCTTGATATACCTCTTGTCCATTAATTCTTGTAGTTGCATCTTCAACTCTACCAATTCCGGTGTGCTCATTCTATAAGGAGCTTTGGAGTTCGGTGCTGCCCCTGGAACAAGATCAATGGTAAAATCAATATCTCTCTTGATGGTAGTCCCGACACTTCATCCGGAAACACATATTGGAACTCTTGCAACAATGGGAAGTCTTCTATCGTTGGACCTTTTTCCTCTGACGAATCTGATATATGAACTGCATATAATTGACAACCTTTCTTGTAAAACTTTTTCAACTGTAAGGCTGAAATCGTGCTGAAATATGTCTTACTGAAACTTGCTTGGGAATTCCCCTTACCAACCTTGGTCTTCCCTCTTCATCAATGCATTCAAGTGCTTCCTCATAATAGTCCAACTTGGCTCTATGCTTTTCCAACCAATCCATGCCAATTAAGGCATCATAAAATCCTAATGGTGGTACATTTAAATCTACATGTGTGTGGAGTCCATTCAATTCTATGGGGCACTCCACCACTACATCACTAACTTTTCTCTTGGTCCCTGTGGCTAATTGAACTAGCCAAGACTTATTGTGCTTCACTTTTCTAAGAGAACAACCTTCAACCACTTTTGGAGAAACATAACTATGAGTAGATCCTGGATCAATCAAACAGAAATAGATTGCTTAGCAATATTACCTTCAACTTCCACCATTGATGATTGATGATCTGTCTGATGATTATCCAACGCTGCATAAATTCGAGGCGTTTCCCTTGCCATGTCCTCCATTATAGCTGCTCCCTTTAAGTTGTGCAACCTTCGGGGATTCTCCTTTCGATGTGGACAATCCTTTAGCATGTGGTTTTCTCCACAACCCCAACACTGAAGTGGTCATTCTGATGCTCTATCTGCTGCTACTGCTGGCTTGAATCCATTCCTTGCTTGCTGCCCCTATGGAAAGGTTCTGGGTTGACTTTTGAATGGTGGATTAAAGCCACTTTTCTTTTGATCAAACCTCCCTCTTGGCTTTCCTTTCCATTCTGGGTTAACCTCTATCTTTCATTTATTCTGCTCATAGCAATGCATTGCCATTCTAATTGCTTCATCAAGACTTGGGGGATTAACAAACTCAATCCTATCTCTGAAACTTTGAGGTAGACTCCCAAGGAAGCATTGGATTTTTACTCTGTCATCTTTAATGTAATCCACATACCTCAATAATTCAAAAAATTTATGGACATGTTCTTCCATAAATCTTTGTCCCAACCTGAGTTCATTGAACTCTTTTCTCTGATTGTCATAATACCTAGCAGAAAGGTATTTCTCCTTGAAGTACTTCTTAAATCTTTCCCAACTGATCTTCCTTTCACTGATCCCTTTTACTTGCAAGAGGTTGTCCCACCAAATTGAAGCTCTACCATTTAGATTGTAAATGGCAATTCTGGCTTTTTCATTTCCTGAATAGTCCTGGATTCTGAAATATTTCTTCATTCCAAGGAGCCATGCCTCTGCCTCTTGGCCAGTCTTGTCTTTTCCATCAAATGTGGGAGGCCTTGCCTTCCTGAGTTCTCCCTGTGGGATGCCTTTGAACTTCTTTCTTTCATCAAATCTCCTGGGCATATGTCTTGGACTTCTTTGAGAACCTCTGGAGTCACATGATTTTCCAGAAGAAGATCTAGAGGAAGGTGTTCTATGCTTTCTGCTCACAGAACTCTTCCTTGGGCTTGGAGTCCTCTTCTTTGAACGACCTCTAGAGCGACTCTCTGCATCTCTTCCTTCTTCACCCACATTACTTGGGTTGGACCCAAATTTTATCCTCTGCTGCATATTAGTGAGGCTTTGCAAAATAGCAGCATCGAGTTGGTTTTGTTCTTCTTGAGCCTTCATCAACCTTTCATTGAAGCTCACCATGGTTTCAACCAAATTCTGAGGAGTTATCTGCTCCCTTATCCCATTAGATTCAGTCTCAGCATTCCCTTCATGCACATTTTCTCCCAGCACATCTTCATCATGCTCATAAGGATCCTAAGCATAATTTATGGTCACCATTTTTCCTATAAGTTGCCTCTGCTACACTATTAAATCTTATGAGCTACAAGCACTGTGCATTATGAAAATATTTGTTAGACATCTTAGGAATGCTTATAGAAACATAAACAATCAATATTTAACATAATCAAACTCATGGAATCATTTACAAAGTTAATGGCTTCATTTCTTTTGCCCATTCATGCAATTCTGGAAATTGCCCATATTGTCAACAATATGTCAAAACAGTCACTGGCACTTTTCTGCTCTAACTATCTATGGGGTATGATAACCTCATTCAAATTATGATTATGTGCCATTATTCCCTGCTGGACAAGATTTCCAATGCCTATCCACGTGATCCATTCCGACATCAGGTGTGGAAACTACATCACTTAAAAAATGACAACTTTCACCACAATTCTGCACTTTTTACACAGTTGTAAAATATCCTAAACTGCCAACTTCAGCTACTTGTAGAAACAAATCTATAAGGATTTGGGAAAACGTTTCTACCGGGTGAAGTTATTCCATATAACAAGGAACACTCAGCAACACGTGGATCTCTGTTCCGATGCACCATTCATTTTCTATTAAATTTTGGGTTTGACTACTTTCCACTTTTCACATTTTTCCAAAATTTCAAAATTTGGGCCAAAAATGGCTATTTCCCAAACGGTGCATTTCTGGAAAATCTTTGTCTAATGTGAACTGTCTGTTTTAATGAGAATATGAAATGTTGAGTTCAGTAAATTTCTTGAATCCTAATTACAGGGTCACTTTCATCCACTGCAAGCTTTTCAAAATTCCAAAAACATGGCCTGGAATAGTGCTTTTTGGCCTTCACACTCACCCCGACTCCACATCCTTTGGAGTTTGGCTCCAAAATTCCAAACTTAACACTGTGCCTGCTCCATGACCGCTCCATATCAGTTTCAGCTCAATCCGACCTTCTGTCAAGCGTCGGGACACCGATTGGTAAAAGCCATTAATTCCAATTTTATGCCAAATTGGAGCATAATGGGCTCGGGATCCTCACTGGTTCATTCATGGCCTTCGTTAATGGCCTTAGAACGCCACTGACCTCATCCAATTCTAAACTCGCATGCTCCTGTAATCCAAAAATCAATTTTTGGGCTCCCTTTTTTTTTTTTACTTGAACCCGAAAGCCGAAAGTCAAAATCCGAAAGCCGAAATCCGAAATTGTGGGTTTGGGATTGCGGAATACAAAACGCAATTCTCAAAATTTTGCGTTCTCGCAACCCGAAACCCGAAATCTGAAATTGGGGGTTCGGAATTGCAGAAATCCAAAACGCAATTCTCAAAATTTTGCGTTCCCGCAACCCGAAACCCGAAATCCGAAATTGTGGGTTCGAAATTGCGGAAATCTAAAACGCAATTTTCAAAATTTTGCGTTCCCGCAACCCGAAATCCGAAATTGCGGGTTCGGAATTGCGGAAATCCAAAATGCAATTTTCAAAATTTTGCGTTACCGCAACCTGAAATCCAAAATTGCGGGTTTGGAATTGTGGAAATCCAAAACGCAAAATTTGGAAATCTTCGTTCCCGCAACCCGAAATCCGCAACCGTGGAACACCTCCGGCCCTGCAACTTGCGGGGTTCATAATTCCTTCATCCCTTGGCCAAATGAGGCGAGTCTGGTACAATTGGAAAGCCGTTGGAGAGCTCTATGCAATGGTGTGATCCTCTACCACATCTGAGAACTCTGATCCTGCCATTTTTCCATATCAAAATGACCCCTCAAACTTCTCCAATACCACGTTAAAACATTATGTTACCTGACTGTAACGCAGTGTTTGGCCCAAGCAGCCCCAGTGTTGCAACATGGGCTCTGATACCACTATGTCACATCCCCTCCCATCATTCCAAACCACAGAGGGAACATGACTGTAACATGGGGGTGTTTGATTCTTCCCCAAGTCCATAAGACTAAATTTTTGCCATTTAAAATAAAATGCATACTTGAATTATACAGCGGAATTAAAACATAATAATACACACACAGACTGGAATGCATCAGCATGACTATCATAGGCATATGATGAATCAACATGTAGAGAATTCAATCTCGTTCTCATGCTATGCACAAACTTCATATCAATTGCATTAACACGAATAGTTATCGTTCAAAATTAACACATTGCAAAACACATAATGCTTATAATTTAAACCACAGAGAACACTTATCTTTGAGATGAAGCTGTCCAAACAATTGGCTATGTGAGACCAACGGTCCACCCAACCATCGATCTCTGTCTAGCCTATATTCTTTCAGTTGAGAGATCACCCCCGAGCTGGGTTGTGTATCCACTAAGGAGGAACTAAACATGCTCACTCACAGCCACGGTTTTGCAGAAATAGTCATGCTAAGCCAACACATAGTTGGGTTTATCAAGCATGCAGAGATAAATGAGGAGGATGCTAAGCCAGTGAGCTCAACCACAAAGCTACATGCATCTTAAATGAACTCAATAGTCATGGCACCCACAATACCTACCACACCCAACACAAGGAAGGTCCCCTTCTCTGCTACACAGTCCCTCAGGCGTCTCTTCCCTCCAGTGCTCTTCAGGGTGGGCATAGAAAGGTCCAACTGCTAATTCCTTGAGATTCTAGCCTTCATTGGGTTTATCAAGCAAACCGAACCTCTGCTTAGTCATTCACACTGGGATTTCTCACAATTCTGTCATCCAATAACTCAATCCTGTCACTTGATTTATGGACTGTAAAAACTGGGTTTTCCAATGGATTTAGGGGTATCTAATACTCTCAATTTTTCCCTAAGTTTCATATCTATGGATCCCCCATTGGTTTTCACTGTCAATATCAAATTTTGGGTGTTTATGGAACGTCAAAACGTGGGTTCTTGCAAAGTTGCGATTTCTGGTTTTTCTCACTGCTGGGAATTCGTAATGGATGAAAACTGATGCTAGGATGTTCAATAATGGAATGGGAATGAGGAAGACCCCATTCCCATGAGGTAGAGTGGATTGTGGTACAAGAAAACAGAGCCCATACTCTGCCATACGAATTTCTGGGCTGCCCATGCTCCATTGAAGCTATGAACTGAATTCTTCAACAACTTCTTTACAACATAATTAAATGTCAGCAAGGGAAGTCAAATGGGTTCTCACAATGACATTTGGAAGCATATGTTTCATCCCCACAACCCCCTCACCACTCCCTAGTGGAATACACATGGCCCCTTATCATTCGTTGCTTCCATAGCCAGTTTTGGTATTTTATTGAAATATTAATATTTACATCGAATTACAATATTCCATGGCTTAATAGCACATGAGTAGCAAAATATTAAATGCCTGTCCATTTTAAATAAAATCCAAACATACACTAGCGGGGCATTGGCCTTGAGCTCCACGCTAGGGAAACATGCATCGCATGTATACAATATTTACATTAAAAGCCAATATTTCATAAGGGTCAAAATTGGGGTATTACAGGTACTATAATCTAAAGCAAAGTTTTACGGGGCTATGTGGAGAGATATTCTTTTGTATGTATGGCACCTTAATGTCTTTTCTCCTGAGCTTGACAAACCAATATGGTTATTTGAATGCTTTGAGGCATCCTTATAATGTAATTTAAATATGAAAAGAATAAAATTCTGATTTTTCCTATAAAAAATAGTATAACAAACTTCAACTAATGTATAAAAATGATGAACTTATAACAATGTCAAAATGTATATGTACATGTACTTTAAGACATCACTTAAATATAAGTTTGGATACTAGAAAACATCACCAATCTTTCTTTTAATCTGTGTACTATATTGGGCGCAATATAATGGAGCAAGGTTGAAAATTGTAACAAGAAGTAAAGATGGAGAGTTTTTCTCAAATAAAACCCTAAATAATAATAATAATAATCAACATAGTAGAAACCATTCCCATGTAGCTTCTATCAAAGGTAGCGTGATCCAAAATGGATCATTATATTATCCGTCATCTATTTTTGTATTTTCTGGGTGGAAAAATTGGAGGTATTGGTTTGTAGGTCCCACTTTGGTGATTTGGGGTGTAGAACCTTCTAAAGTTTGTTTGATGCATTAAAAGGTAATTTTTTGGATCACAACTTTGTAAGCATATCTCTTGGTATCTTAATGTTATTCTACACATCGATACCCTTCCAATGACACAAAAATGACCTCAATCAGAGTTCATATGCAAAAGTTATGCCTCCTACAAGTTAACATATCATGTTGACCACAATGGCATTGAGTGGATGCCATGCAACATCCATTACCCACACACGTGGAGCTAGTTATATGCAAACTTTCAAGAATATTCTAGAGGCTCTAAACCCTAATACTAATTTTGGATAAGGCATGCAAAAAACCTAACCCTAGATGGCTATCAAAATATGTTAAATACTAGGCCACTGGGAAAGGATGTGTTCCCATTCTTATTGTATTGTATATTTTCCCAGAGTTGAGTAGAGCATCTAGGAATGGGATATTGAGGCATAATAGAGGAAGTAAAGGATCTTGTAATAGCCATAATATACATAATGTCCATGGAAACTCCATAGTGAGTGCCCCTTTCTTTGTATTTTCATTTTATAGATGAGAAGAAAAGAGAAAATCATAGGCTTCACCTTCAAGTTGGGTTTTTTCTTGTATTGGGTTTTCCCAGGATATATCTTATGTCTATTGTGTGGATGTTATGCTATCTACTTGCTTATTTGATTTCAATTTTAATTCACTTCAATTTATTTTAACATTAAGTGAGTAGCATTTAATTTGCAATCTAAATTAGTACCCTATAATAAGAGATTGTAGAATATTAGAAGAGTTGTCATGATAAATTGTTCTAGTGGAATATCCAAAATAGTTTAAAGATTATATTGGTATTATAACAATTTTCTTTGGGGATTTTGTGGGAAGTTTCAGGTCTAGGAATTGGTGTAAGGAAGAAGTCTCCAAACCCTTGCCATGGTGGATGAGTACAATAATGACAATCCACGTGATGAGTCGGAGGAGAGGTTTTCAAAGTTAGAAGTGCAATTCATTGACATCCCTTGCAACATGGCCATTCTCATGGTGGAACTATAGAACAATTTTTTTTTATTTTTTAGGGAGTTTGGTAGCTCTAACTCAAATTTTGGATTGGATGAGTTGCCAATCTCTATTCAAAGTGGAAGTCAAAGTGGACATCAAACCCTACCAAGGTGAGATTTATGTTGTTAAGTTGAATCAATGGTGGTGACGTCTAGAAGTTCATTTCAATGTCCATAACATAGGGGAAGAACAAAATATTTTATTTTCCTAATTGAAGTTAGAGGGCCATGCACAAACTTGGTGGGAAAGTTATACAAAGATACTTAGGCTAGAGGGTAATTTTCGGTAACTAATTAGGTGGTGTTTAAAACCATTATTAAGTATTAGTTTTACCCTATTGGGTATGAAGAGAACCAATGGATCCTTTAGCATTAATCTCAGAAAAAAATTAAGGGAAAGGTGTGCAAGAGTACACCATTGAGTTTTAAAAAATGTCTATTATGTTGGGTATATCTCCCAAGAACCCGAAATTTACTCCTTCGGTATTTAGGTGGCATACACAATCATTTGTGGAGGCAAGTGATGCTCTTCAAACCTAGGATAGTTGATGAGGCTTGTGTGCAAGCACGTTATTTGGAGAATATGGGTAAGAATAGAGGATAGCCAAGTGGATCCAAGTAGAAAGACCACCAAGATGCTTCCAAGGAGGGAAAGAAGAAGGGGAAAGGAACTGATAATAAAATATTGGCCATTTCACATTAGTGCAAGGATCCAAACAAGCACTACAACCATTGTAGTATCAATGGTCACACTGAAGATAAGTGTTGAAAGCTACATCTTGAGCTAGATCTAAAGAACTGTAAGACGAATGCCAAGAAGAAGAACATGCTACCTTGGATTCAAGCAACTAAGTAGAGAATAGCTCAAATGTAGATGAAAATACTGTATGCATTATAGTGCAGATGGAGGTGAATCTTAGTAGCCTTTGTCCTAAGGAAGAGAAGAAGATGGCTAAACTCTTCCATATTAAGATCTAGTTTAAGAAGACAAAGGTGGATGCTCTATTTGATTTTGATTCACAAGTCAATCTCACAGCAAAAGATTTGGTTAACATGCTTTGATTGGAAGTTCATGACCATCCTCACCCATATCCACTGGGATGGGTAAAAAAGGATGTAGAGCTTAGTGTCACTAAGCAATGTAAGATCAAGTTTACTATATGTGCAAACTATATTGATGAAGTGGACATAGATGAAGTATCGCTTGATGTGTGTGGTGGTGTTTAGAAATCCCTAAATGTACATGAGGGATGCAATCTTCATGAGGAGAGAAAACTACCATTTCATGATCAAGGATGGGAAGTCCTTCATCATCAATGTAGACAAAGGTAAATCCAATATCTCTTTGGTAATTTCTAACCAAGCCAATAAATTGATCAATTTTACTAGGAAGTTTGTATTGCTCTTCTTAAGAGAGAATCAATAGGAGATGAATCAATAAAAGTAAAGGCATATATGGAGGGATGCAATAAAGATCATAAATGTCAGTTGAAGGAGCTTTTGAAGGCATACAAAGTAGTTTTCCAAGAGACTAAAGGGCTACCACCAAAGAGGGAAGTGGATAATTAGGTACAGTTGTTTCCCAACTCCCCATTGCCAAATGTTGTGTTGTATACATAGTCCATCCTAGAAGTAGATGAAGTGAAGAAATAATTGCAAAAATTATTGGAGTAGGGGGTTATTTGACCAAGCACTTCATATCATGGGTCACCTATTATTATAATACCTGAGAAATATGGGACCTGGAGAATGTGTATCAAATATGGAGCTTTGAATAATACCACCCTTGAGAATTCATACCCTTTGCCTAGGATTGATGAATTGTTAGATTAGTTGTAGCATGCCAAGTATTTCACCAAGTTGGATTTCAAATCGAGATACTACCAAGGACGAGTTAAAGAATAAGAGACCTAGGAGATCACATTGAAGACAAGGCGAGGTCTATATGAATGGTTGGTAATGCCTTTTGGTTTATGTAATTCACTAACTACATTTATGTTTGATGAAATGATGTATTGCATCTCTTTCTAGATCCATTTGTAATAGCATACTTATATGATATATTAGTTTATATCTCTATTTTGGAAGACTATATCTCATGTATTATGCAAGTGTTAGATATCTTGAAAAGGCATAAACTGGTCGCATGCCTTAAGAAATGTGAGTTTTCCCAATAGTCATTGTTATACTCAGGATATGTAAATTGTGCAGAAGAACTCAAGAAAGATCTCACAAAGATGTAGGCCATCTTGAAGTAGCCAAATCCTACTAACGTCACTAGGTTAGGAGCTTTGTTGGGATAAAATAGTACCTATGCAAGTTTATAACATCCTTTTCAGTTGTGGTTGTGCCACTCCACAACATAAAAACCAATAGAAAGAGTTTAAAGTGGGGAAAGAATCAACAAAAATATTTGAAGAGTTGAAACGAAATATTAGTCAAGCACCAGTTCTTGCACCACCTAATTTGTAGAAACCTTTCAAAGTGGAGGTATATGTAAGTGGGTATGTTAATATAGGAGTAGTCTCCATAAGGGGAGGTAAGCCAACATACTATCAATATGAAATGTTTCATGGTGGAGTCCTGAACTACGCTAAATATATAAGGAACTATGTGTTATGGTTTAAGTTTTTAAGAAATGGAAGCAGTATCTAATGGAAAAGGAGACCATCATCCACACTAATCGCTAACCATTATAGTATTTGCAGGCCCAAAGTAAGCTTTAGCGAAACATATACTACAAGTAGATAGGGTTTTTACAACAATTTCATCTAATCATCAATATAACAAGGGAAACACTAATAAGTTGGTACGCCTATGTTCAAGGCCACCCACATCCAAGATCACATATTTGCGAACTCTTATGCACATGGACCCTTTCACCAAATGATGAATATAAAGAGGCATGTATAGAAGATGAGGACTTTAAAGATGTGTTTTAGCAAGTAAAATTTAAAGTTTGTGTAGAATAAGGTGACAATAAGGTTGACTATCCTAGGAAGGGTTACTCTACAAGAAGACAAGCTCTATGTTCCTAAAGGTGAAAGGTTGCAACTTATCAAAGAGGCTCACACCTCCATAGTTGTAGGGAATTTTGGTGCATTACTAGGGGTGTGAGTCATTCATCCTAACACTAGCTAGTACTCTTCCCTAATGGTCATGGTTTGAAAGAAAGAAGGAAATTGGTGTATGTGTTCTGATTTTCATGCCCTCGATAAATTGGCCATCAAAGATAATTGCCCCATCCCAATTTTAGATGATATTTTGGATGAGCTCCATGGTGACAAGATTCTCACCAAACTTGACCTTTGTTTCAAATACCACCAAATCAGGATGAAAGGGGTCAATATTCAAAAGATAAAATTATGCACACATGAAGGCCACTATCAATTTTTGGTAATTACTTTTCGACTATGTAGTGCCCCCTCTACCTTTCAAAGCCTCATGAGTAAAATTGTATGGCCATATCTTCGTGATTTTGTGTTGGTTTTCTTTGACGACATCTTGATTTACAGTAAAACTTGGGATACCCATGTACAGCATGTTGATAAATCCTTGCAACTCTATAATGTACCCAAACCAAATTAAGGCACACTAACTCAAACTTTTGAAAATTTAGACACGTAGAGGATGGGCTAAATACAACTAGTTTGGCTAGGAATAAAAAATTTAGCCCCAAACACCTCTAGAACCTCCCAAATTTTCCCAAGATGGATTTTAGGACAGGTCTAGATCTCAAGTACATCCTACAATAACCTAAACAAACTCCCAAATCTGACAGGAACATTCTCTCGGTGCAACACGCCTGGGATGACCATTTGGCAAAGCCAAAGACTCTGAGGCAATATCCCCAGGACTTATGTGGAACCTAGTGGATTATAGTGAAGATATGGAAGTAGATGGCCTCAAACTACCCCCGACCAGCTAAATCAACCCCGATATTTGCAATTAGTCTCAATTGGAATCGGTTTGGAAGATAGGAAATTAAAACTAGTTTTTGGACTGCTCAACTGAGGGATTTCCAAGTCAATTTGAATGAACTTTAAGGGTCATTAATTTCTGTTATGAAGCCTTATATGGGTCCTATAAGGTGTATTCTTACTGCAACAACCCACAAATAGAGGTTTGGAGTCATGGAAGTCAGTCTAATACCAAATTTTGGAAAACTAGTAAAATTTGATATTATAACGAGCATGGGTACAAATAGTCATGAAATATAAAGATAAATTTGTTGATCAGAAAGAAATTTCATTACATTGAATAGTATAATAATTCATTTACATTACATAGCTTCAAATACAACAGCAAGCACCCATGGGGTCACCATCCTCCTTAAATATCATAGGCAAAACACAAGACAATGTAGAAAATGCTCCAACTGATGGAATCTTCAACACTGAGCAAGGTAGAACATGACTGGAAATGGAATGGACCTGAAATTATCCTCAATGAGAAAGGATGAAATCCTTACTCCTCATGATCTAGTTGAATACTCAATTAGAATGAGGACAGAAGGGGCACATCTCCCAACTTATGACAAGGGGCACATCTCCCTAGTCTTGAGAAGCTCAGAGATCTCAATGCAATAATCAAAATGGAAAAAGATGTGAAGGGGTGCACTCCTCTTCCTTTTATAATTTAGTTGGCTTCTAAGATGCATTGAATGTGGACCATTAGCCTCATCTAATGCGCCCTCACTAGCTAAACTTCGACTTGCAGCTTTATCTCACTTTTTCCTTGATTTCTTTCCTTTCTGCTTTAGTCCACTTTTCCTGCTTTTGGAAACTCCTAGTTTTCCTTGATTTTCTCTACTTTCCTGCTTTTCCAGTGCTTTCCTTCTTTTCTGCTACTTTATGATTTTCTCTTCTTTCCTACTTTTTCGCTGCTTTATGCTTTTCTTTGCTTTCCTGCTTTTATGTCGCCTTCTAATTTTTTAGTTGCTTTCTTGATTTTTACTATTTTTCTTCCAGATTTCTTTTTTGGAAGGAAACTCATTGGGTCCACCTAATTTCCTATGTGCCCTCCTAGTCCACCCTAACATTTACAACTCATCAAATAATTAATTAATAATTAAATACTCTAAACTATGGATTACATTCGTGTGCATGATTTAATTTATTTACACTAGATAATCATAGGCTAAAGTTAATCCCTAGCTAATTTATTTAATTTTCCACTAGGACCCATGGGGGTCTAATGGGCTAGTGGTTGCTCCATAGTGCTATAAAAAATGGGGACATTACAAACTACTTTGGGACCATCAATCATTCATTGAATGCTCCAATTATGCTTTTGGGACATATTAGAATCTTATTAATATTGAGAGGGGGGTGAATCGGTATTAGCACAGCCATGGACAATTTTTACTTCATATCATATTTAAACTTGAACTTAAATTACGCATTCACATAAAAAATAACATTCATCCACATATGCGCAACACAGATTTTTACATGGAAACCCAAACAGGAGAAAACCACAGAATGCTCTCTTATAATATAAATATTACATTCATTGAAGCACCAACTTATAAAGTTCTCCAGCACCAACTGGAAGGAGGCACCAAACCCCTGGTTTTACAGGAATCTACCTAAAGGAAGCATCAACTCCTTGATTTACCAGCTTCAACTAGAAGCAGGCACCGATCCCCTGCTCCTTGCCCCGTCCTGTTGCCTTGATATGACTATAGAATATATTGCTTCATTCTTATACCGATCCTCACACTTTTCAGATTAACTGTTGTGTGCACCTTCTGTATGTTGTGATATTGTTTTCATTGTACTGTATCACATACCTCACTTCGCTACATCAACAACATACACTTGACTTCATACTTCAAAATCTATGCATTGCTTCATCATACCACTCTATTTATGCACACTTAACTGATACTGCGCATCCTATGTTGTGCTCACTATTCTGACTTTGCACATTTGTATCAGATCACTTACATCATATTGTGCATCTTTGGCTGTGCTGCAATTATGTCTTCACACATCTATATCAGATCACTTACATCATACTACACATATTCGTCTGTGTTGCAATTATGTCTTCGTGCATCTATATCATATCACTTACATCATACTGCGCATCTTCGGTTGTGCTACAACTTTGTCTTCGTGCATCTATCATAGATCATCTGTGACTTTTTGCATACTATCTGCGATACTGTCATTCTGTTCTCATGCACTTGTGCATCATCTGTAGTCCTGCATTTCTATCTTCGCGCGACTATCATAGATAGACTACAACATTCTGCGCACCATCAACATTTATGTTCTTTTGTTCATGCACACTCGGTTCTGTGCTAGATCATGCTTTTTCGAATCCACGAGCCCTAGATACCCTGAGAATTATAATATTTTCAAATTTGTATCTTCCAATCTTGAGCTTCCAAGATTACAAGCTTGCTTTCCAACTTGGATTCTTATTTATACTTGGTATGCGCAAGCCGTGTGTCCACAAGTTGGTCGTAGCATTCCTTCTTCTTTGCTTCACAGTTACGCTTACTTCACACTTCCGCCACTTGTCATGTTCTGCGCCACTGAGGTGTCATCCCTTGTGGGTCTTGTGCAGTTCGGAACCACTCCATATGGGGACTTGCACCCTTGTAGTACCATCGTTTGTGGGTCTTTTGCACTTGAATTGTCTGACCACCTCTTGTTTCTGGGACTCTTGCACGCTTCAACAACTTGTATCCTTTTCTCGATTGGTGTGTCTTGCACATTTTTGGGACTTGCATATCTGTCCAACCGCATCTTTCTCCCGAACTTCTTGCACATTACCAAGACTCGTCCTACCATCTCTTTGGTATTACCTTTTACTAATATGGATGGTATCTTGTGCACATACCTTATGTACTTCTTCAAATTGGATGTACTGTATGTACTTCTCGATATACTTCTTATGTATTTCTTCAAACTGGACTCCAATATCCTTCTTCAAAGTGGCTTTCATATATTTCTTCAAACTTGCTTCCATATACTTCTTCAAATTGACACACAAATACTGAATCCTCTTTGACATTAGATGACATCATTGACAACCAAAGTCCAACAATCTCCCCCTTTGGCATTGATGTCAACACCTCATGAAGTTGTGCTTTTCCTATGTTCTAGTTGCAATAATCCCCTTGTGTGTACTCTCCCTATGTTCTTGCCAGTTTGATTTCCCTTTCCTCATCTGTGCTTTCTGTTTTCATTGCTTTTCCTATGTCTTTCATTTTTGCTCAGATTGTATGTGTCATGGTCTTTCTTAACTGCTTTTCATCTCTGCGTTGATCACATGCTTCATGATATTTCTCCCCCTTTGAAATCAATGGCAAAGAGGTGCCTTAAATGTGCAAATTCAGTTTCTCATGTCTTCAGTTTTGCATAATCCTTTGCTTGCAATAAATACTCCCCTGTCTTTATACTTTAATCTCTTCCTTTTGCTGGAGTCGCTGCATAGAGCTCAGTCATCTTGCAATCTGTACATTTAATATTGTCTCTGTAGTTGTCTTTGGTATGCTCCCCTTGTATAGTTTCTAACTTTCTTCTATCTTGATCTTTCGTTCCTGTCATACTCATCATCCATCACACTTCTTCATTTCTTGCACAATCTTCCATGCCATATTCTTGTCCTATTCACTGCGCATTGTAGAGTTCCATCTTCTTTTGTTTTGCAGTGACTTCCATATTGATTTCTTCCATCATGCAAAAGTTCCTTTTGTCACATTTATTGCAATGTAGCCAATCTTCATTACATTTTTTGACTCCGCATATCTTTCCACGACAACCAAATATTCTTTGCACATATTTCCATCTGTCAGTCAGCATGGCAATAAGGTGATGTGACTCACAACTCGTGTGGAAACTTTGATGTGTCACTTTTGTACTCGAGCCTTTTGAGCAACATCATTATGGTCACATGGAACAATGAATTGGATTTTTGTTTTTGTCCTCTTGCTCAAATTCATTAACTCATCCAATAAATTTTGATGTCTCCATAGTCAGTTTCAAATCACACAAAGATGAATGTGATTTACTCCCACGTCTCTTTAATTTATTTTCGCTTGCGCGGAGAACCACCTTCCAATTCTATAAATGAGCTATGAATTGCTTGGTTCATCATCCTTGTTTATTTCTCTTCAAGCTTCTTCTGTGTGTCGCGGCCTCTGAATTTATCATCTTCTTCCATCTTGTCTCCCTTCTTCCAGAGATGCAATGACTCATTCAATAGTCTTTGCTTGGCAGTCCATTCGTGGCAGGCTGAGTTCACACAACTGAGAGTCGACATGGGCGTTTGGAAATCCCAATTCAAATATTATGTGTTCAATCATTTGTATGTGCAATCGCAGGTCAATCACAACAATGCTGAGGGATTGTCCAGTTTGAGCAAGTGGGTCAAATTCGTGGAGCAACAACAACAACAAATCCTTGACATGTTGAACATGATTAGAACGGAACAGTCCACTGATCATACATCATCTTCAAATCTGAAACTTTATCTACTGCTATAGTCCTCTGTGTTCATCGAGTCAGCTTCGCTAGATATTGAACTTCATCTTTCTCAGCAACCAGCTAACAATGAAGTGGAATTAGACCTTGAGCTGCGGCTCTGAATTATTTTTAATTCTCCATTTTGCTTGATACGACTACCATCGTCATTTTGAACTTTAATTGTCTTTAGACCTTGGCATGCTGCCTCTTTTGTACTTCAACTCTGTTTTCTGTGACATAGGACTGATGTAATTTTGTAAAGACAAATTTTGAATATAGTACAAACTTCGTTTATGTATTTGCACGGGCCTTGTTCATCAACAATATTGATTTGCATTCTTCTTTCTATGTATGAGCTCTTTTATGCAACAATCCAACACATCATAGCAAATAATTGAATATATGCGCATATATTTTGCAACACTACAATAATGCAACAACCAACTTCAAATATTCTCTAACTGCAATACTTACTAACACATTCCTTGAATTCCTAGTGAACATCATGTTGAATTCAAGGATCTTACTCAATCTATTAGAGATTAGCAAGATGGGCAACAATTACTTGCTTCTTAAGATGTACTTGGGTTGTTAGCTTCTTCTGCGCATGCTTGAGGAGTTTTCCTTACCCATATCTTCATGTGCGCACTTCCACTTTGATGTTCTGCCTGATTGTCTTCCCTTTTGGTCCAAGTGTTGCAATTGATGTTATATCAAGCATTTCTTCGGCAATATTGAGCCTTGTGTCCAAATCCATCACATGCATAACATCTCATAGTTTGACAATACTTCACAATATGACCAATGTAATTACACCTTGTGCACTTCATTGCATTAGTCCTTGTTCTGGTACTATAACGAAAAGAATTGTACTCACTGAAGAAATTATCATACATGAATGAATTCATTTGATTTTGATTGTACTTACTGTCGCAGACCTTCTCAATCGTTCTATCATAACCAAGTCCTGATTTTTCAGTTGGTGATCTCTGATCGCTTAAAATCTTATTCAGGATTGATGTGATTTCTTTGAATTTGTTCTTCATTTCATCTTCAAGACACACCTTGTCACTCTCTGAATGTGTGTAGTTCTGAGTATCAATCATGATGTGACTTTGAATCCGTTTCTTTCCTTTTATCTCAGTCAAATTTTCTTCTAAGCGAGAGATTTTTCTATTCTGTTGCTCAAGTTGACTTGTCAACAATTCATTTTTCTATTATGGCTCCTCTAGTGATGTCTTCAATACTGATTTCTCTTCTTCAAGTACTCTGACTTTGTCTACAGTGAAATTTAGTTGTTTCTCAAAATTCATTTCCTTTTCACTGACCCATTTTTCAAAGAGACTCTTGAATCACCTTGGCTTGCTTGAATTGTTCTTCATACTTTGACAGTTGGTCTTACAAGAGGTTAATCTTTGTTTTTGACTTCTTTAATTCATCCAAGGCACTAACCAATTCACCTTCCTAGTCAACCTCTGCAACTTCTTGTTAAATTTTGAGCATTAATTCACAATAATCTAGGATCTTTATTGAGAGAATAACATGTACAGTATATCAATGCATATCAATCATAACAAGCATGTCAATCATCACAAGAAGCAAAAGCATGAGAGACAAGAGACACAGAGTTTCCGTGGGGAAAACCCTAAGGTGAAAAACCCCACAATTTCCTCAGAGATAGAGAGAGCAATGGCTCAACCAAAGTACAACCAAAATACAAAGAGATAGTCTCCTAGTAGCAGATGATCCTCCTCCTCACTAGTGCGCCACTTTATGAGTGAGAGAAGTGTGAGTTTCCGAATGATCCAAATAGAGATCTCCCGATCTCTATTTATACTTAACCTGTTTTTCCAATATCCTTATGGGGCCTACTTGTCTAGTTAGGTACATCAATTACATATTACATAAAATAGGGCCGACCCCACACATGGTGGTCTAATAACCCATCGGCAAGTTCACACACTTGCGACAATTTTCAATACACATGACGACACTTCCTTATAGAGGAATAACACATCTCTTATAAGGGTACAATAAATATATATGAAATACATAGATGAAATACATTCCGAAGTTACATATACATCAACACTTCTTCTTCTTCTTCAGATTGACTATCTGATTTGATTTTCGCGACAGGATTAAGAGGTGTATTGAAGGATCCACTAAAGAAATAATTGTCCAGTGCATCTGGTTGACTTTGCACGACCAGTGTGTTTTTCTTGATAAAGAGACAACACTTTTTCTTTTCTTCACTGCTTTCATCTTCCAAAAAGGATATGAAAAGTACTTTTTTGGCTTATCATCGCAATCACTTTCTTTGGATAAACTGTTGTCTTCCTCAATGTATATATTCTTCCTTTGTTTTGGAACCTTTATCTTGTTCTCAGATCTGTCTTGTGTGTACTCCATGATCCAAGTCGTGTCCAGGAAGCACGAGGGGGACAACAGTTCGACTGAATGAGTTGGCTTTGTTATGGCGGAAGAAATAAGAAACATAATGAGAAAAAGCAAGATTACACTACACAGATGAACACAAATACGCACAGACAATATGCAGGAATGCAAACTGTTCTTCTCTATTACTTGTGACCAGATAGATTCATGTATGTTACAATATTATACATGCTTATATAGAATTTTGAGACGCTTGGGTTCCTGCTTGTTACGTTTAGTTACAAAGAAGAATTTAGAATGGTTCAACAGTTCAACCGTTACAGTCGACTGGAAGACAAAGAGATAGTCTGTCGAAATTCGACAGTCGCTGGTCGCATGTCGACGCTGCATGTCGATGTCGCGAAACTGTGAGGTTGTTGAACATGTTGAAGGTGCGGAGTGAGTCGCAATATGTTGAAGTCAAGACTCATTGGAGTTGTGTCAAAATCGAAACCTATCGGAGTTGTTTAGTTTGCCGAAGTCACGTCGAGTCGAAACTTGTCGAAGTTGTATCGACATCGATGAATTGTCGCAGTTGATGTTAGCATTCAAAAACAATTCCAACTCTGAAGTGGATCAGACCTCCTTCCTTAAGAAACAATGGTCCCCATTGTTTGCTCGCGAAGGTGAGGAAACTTGTTTGTTATTTCAGTAAGAGAGTACCACTTTCCTTGAGATGGGAGCTAGCCAACTTTGGAAACCTGAAACAAGGGAATTGTGTTCGTCCTCGTAAGGTGTACTCGTCATCCCACGATGGTGTTGCAAGGAAGAGGCTTCTGAACATTTGGATGGATGTCTTTGGGTTCTGCTGTCGGTAAGTCGTTCTGTTCCAATAGTGGTGCATGGTATGGTCGAAGTAGATACACATTAAATACTGGATGCAGACCCAGGCATGCAGGAATGTTGAGCTAGAAAGTGTTTTTTCCAATCAGTCGAAGAATACTATACGGACCATATCGCAAAGGTTTTAACTTCTTGAAAGGACCTCTGAAGCACTCCTTCTTGAGATGTAACCAGACCTTATCCCCAATTTGGAATGAATGAGGAATACGATGCTTGTCGTGTTGGGACTTAGATTTCTCGCTTGCTCTTTTCAACATTTCCTGTGCTTGCTTTTGGATGTCGCATATCTAGTCTCTGAACTTGACTGCTTTATCAACTTTTCATTGGCTATAGTTGGTCTCGGAGTTCGGTTGTGTCGAGGAGCTGATCAAGTCGATAGGTGCCGAGGGTTGAAATTCGTAACAGATCTCAAATGGAATCTTGCTTGTAGAGTTGTGTTGAGCACGATTGTTGCTGTGCTATATGTATGGAAGACTTTCATCCCATGTGCGTCGATGCTTGTGGTTGTACATGCGAAGCAGTTGTATGACCAAGCGATTAAAAACTTCCATCTGTCCGTCAGTCTAAGGATGGAAAGCTGTCAAAAATTAGAGTTGTGTATCCAGCTGTTGCCAGAGATTCTTCCAAAAGATGTTGATGAATCTGGCATCTCGGTCGGAAAATAATGGTTGTGGGTAAACCAAAGTGTTTCCAAACATGTGTAAAGAAGAGCTGAGCGGTCTGTTGCACTGTCGTGGTCTTCTTACATGGTATGAGAATGGCCATCTTGGAAAATCGGTCAAATACTACTAATATCGCGTCATGCTGATGTCTGGTAGTAGGATAACCCGTCAAGCAGTCCATAGAAACAGATTCCCGTGGTCGACTAGGAACTGGCAGAGGTGTGTACAATCTTGTTCGTCGATTAGGCAGTTTAGCAATGGCACAAACCACACATGATTGAATGTACTTGCTGACGTCGGATTTAAGTGTAGGCCAAAAGAAATACTTCTGCAGAATAGCAAGTGTCTTTGCTACTCCAAAGTGTCATACAGTCTTGCTGTAGTGCGCATCCCAAATGAGCTGCTTGTTAGAAAAACATGATCGCACAGCAATAACAATAAACAAAAATGCAAATATAATCACACACACATGACAAGAGAGACACAGATATATCATGGTTCACCCAACTTGGGCTACGTCCACACTGAAGTTCCCAGTCCTTATTATTATTCCGTCTAGCAAAGTGAAGGGATACAACCTGAAGCACAACCACTGCACTTCCTCTTCATTGTCTCACAGTCTCTCTTATGATCTCAAAGATCTTTACAATGCATAAAACCTAATACATCAACCCTAGCCGTATTACAATGTATTTCTTTTATAAGGGAGATACAATGGGAAAATACCACGGGTTACCCAAAACCATGCGCCCGAAAACTGGTGGCGAAAACAGCCCCCAAACCCCCTTTCTTAGGGGCACTGCACCCGAACCCCCGATGGGGGCCCGCTAGCCCCTGGACCCCTGGGGATCGTGCTGGGATCATAACCAAACCTGGGGTACGGACACAGCTGAATAATAATATCTCTGAATCTGGAGATCAGGTTCCAAAACCAACAATCTCCCACTTGGAGACTGATCACAACGACTCCACCACTGCTGTACTTGCTGGACCTTGGACTTGGAAAATTTCTCATCTTCACATTCATGCTAGAAGGCCAACTTAAACCGAGCAGGAACTCAGTTTCTCTCTTGTCACTACCTTTGTGAACATGTCTGCAGAATTCTGGCTAGTATATATCTTTTCCAGCTTCAACAGTTCATCTTCCATAACAGAGTGTGTGAAATGGTACTTGAGCTGTATATGTTTAGTCCTAGAATGGAATGCTGAGTTCTTTGCAAGATGAATGGCACTCTGGCTGTAACTATACAACCTGCTATCCTTCTGCTTCTTACCCACTTCCTCCATAAAACTCCGCAACCAAATCATCTCTTTACTAGCCTCTGTAACAGCAACAACAACCAAATCATCTCTTTACTAGCCTCTGTAACAGCAACATACTCTGCTTTCGTTGTTGAAAGTGCAACAACCTTTTGCAATCTTGAAATCCAACTTACTGCTCTTCCACCTACAGTAAACACATACCCTGTGGTGCTCCTCCTGCTATCCTTATCACCTGCCATATCTGCATCAACATATCCCTGTATAACAGTGTCTGAACCTCCAAAACATAATGCCTGAGTGTTAGTACCTCTCAAATACCTGAGAATCCACTGTACTTCCTTCCAATGTTCTTTACCTGGATTGTTTATATATCTGCTCACAACTTCCACTGCTTGTGCAATATCTAGTCTTGTGCACACCATGGCATACATCAAGCTGCCAACTGTTGATTGATAGGGAATCTTGGACATGTAATTTGTCTCTTCCTATGTCTTGGGACACATTTTCTTACTTAGACTGAAATGGCTGGCCAAATTTGTACTTACTGGTTTTGCATTCTGCATTTTGAACCTCTCCAACACCTTTTGTATGTACTCACTTTGAGACAATGTCAATTTTTTATTTTTTCCGTCTCTTGTTATTCTCATACCAAGGATTTGCTTTGCAACACCCAAATCCTTCATCACAAATGAATTAGCTAGCTTCCTTTTGAGTACATTTATATCATGCATGTTAGACCCTGTAACAAGCATGCCATCCACATACAATAACAAGATAATATATCTTTCATTGTCCAACTTCTTGAAATAAACACAGTGGTCAGAATGCCATCTACTATAACCTTGTTCTGTCATAAACCTATCAAATTTTAAATACCACTGCCTTGGAGCTTGCTTCAAGCCATACAAGCTCTTCTTCAACCTACATACCAAATTCTCCTTCCCTTTGACCTCATACCCTTGTGGTTGCTGCATATATATCTCTTCCTCCAAATCCCCATGAAGAAAGGTTTTTTTTACATCTAACTGTTCAAGATGCAAATATTCTACCGCCACTAGACTTAAAATAGTCCTAATTGAAGTCATCTTAACAACAGGAGAAAATATTTCATCAAAATCTATACCTTTCTTCTGTGCAAACCCCTTTACAACAAGTCTGGCCTTGTACCTCTTCTTACCTCCTTCTTCTTCCTTCAACCTGTAAATCCATTTGTTCTGCAATGCTCTTTTACCAGCAGGCAACTGAACCAAATCCCAAGTCTGGTTTCCTACCAACGAGTCCATCTTTTCATTCATGCCTTGCTCCCACTTCTTTCTAGTTTCCACCTGCATTACTTCTTCATAACACTCTGGTTCACCAGCATCAGTCATTAATAAATAATACATTGAAGGACAGTATCGTTCAGGGAGTCTACTTAACCTGGTAGATCTTCTTGTAGTTGCAGGAGTTTTAGGTACTTGTTGTTGTTCTTGATTTTCTGGCACCTTTGGAACGTCATTTTCTTGAATTTCATCAAGTATTGTGTACTCTGTGTTTTCATTTTCATGTTTCTTTCCCTGCAACTGATCTTTATACATGACCTTTTCATTGAATATCACATCTCTACTCCTAATGATTTTGTTATTTTCGTAATCCCATAAACGATAACCAAAATCATCAACCCCATATCCAATTAAGGTACATTTCTTGGATTAAGCTTCAAGCTTTGTTCTATTTTCTTTATCAATATGGACAAATGCTTCACAACCAAATGTCCTCAGAAATGAGTAGTTTACCTTTTTATCTGTCCATGCCTCCTCTGGAATACCACCATCCAAAGCACTTGAAGGCCCTCTGTTTATTAAATAAACAACAGTATTTACAGCATCTGCCCAAAATTGTAAGGGCAACCTTGCATGCAATCTCATATACCTTGCATGCTCCATGATCGTTCTGTTCATCCTTTCAGACACACCATTTTCTTGTGGTGTTCCTGGGACTGTCTTCTCTCTACGAATCCCATGGTATGAACAGTAATTGCCGCAGTACTCACCTCCATTATCAGATCTGAGACACTTCAACCTTTTTCCTGTCTCATTCTCAACCAAAGATTTCCACCTCTTAAAAGTAGAAAACACATCAGATTTCTGTCTAATGTAATAAACCCAAGTTTTCCTAGTTGCATCATCAATAAATGTAACATAATAATGAGAGCCACCAAGAGATTGTACCTAAGTCGGTCCCCATACATCTGTATGCACTAGCTCTAACTTTTCATTCTTCTTCTGTTTCCCAACCCTGAGAAATCTGACTCTCTTCTGTTTTCCATAAACACAGTTCTCGCAGAATTCCAAACTTACCTACTTCAAATCTGGAAGCAACTTCCTTGAGTGGAGAATCTGCATCCCCTTCTCACTCATGTGGCCAAGCCTATGATGCTACAATGTTGTATCTGTTCCTGTGGAAGCTAAAGAGATATAATGGTCAGTATTATGAGGACATAAATATAACGTACCTACCCTGTCTCCTTTTGCTATCACCATTGATCCTTTAGTGATCTTCCACCACTTTTCTCCAAATGTAGATAGACAACTGCCATCTCCCAACTGCCCTGTTGAAATCAGATTTCTTTTCATAGCAGGAATATGCCTTACATCTTTCAACAACCAATAAGTTCTATTCTTAACTTTTACCCATACCTTACCCATTCCAACAATTTTACATGGCTCATCATCACCCAATAAAACATGTCCAAAATCGCCTGGAACATAATCATGAAAATATTTCCTATGGGGTGTAGCATGACATGAAGCCCTTGAATCTACTACCCAATAATCACTAGTATTGTCTAATGCAAGAATCAAAGCATCTTGTAACACATCGCCTGTTACATTTGCTTCCTGGGTAGTTTCCTTCTGTGCATCTCCTTTCTTCTTTAGAGATCTGCAGTCTTTCTTCAGATGTCATTTCTTTCCACAGTTCCAGCACTCTATTTTTCCCAGTCTGGATTTGGATCTATCCGTTTTAGACTTGCCATGATTTTCTTGGCTCTTTCCTCTCTCCTTTTGTCTTCCCCTGCTCTCCATGGTCAACGCATTACCTGATGTCTCACCTGTGCTTTTTCTTCGCATTTCCTCGCTAAGAATAACACCAATAACATCATCAAATTTCAAGGTGTTTGAACTAGATACATAGTTACTTACAGCCATGACCAAGCTATTCCAGCTTTCTGGCAATGAACACAAGTTTAGAAGAGCCCTAACCTCATCATCAAAGTTCACACTTACAGAACTTAGTTTATTTGTAATCGTATTAAACTCATTTAAATGATCAGTAACAGATCCACCTTCAGACATCTTCATATTAAATAAACGCTTCATTAGAAATACCTTGTTGGAGGCTGAGGGTTTTTCATACAGCTTACCCAATGCGCTCATCAAACCCTCCATTGTTGTTCTTTTGAGATATTGAAAGCCACCGACGAAGCCAGGTTCAGTCGTATTGTTCCCAGAGCCTTTTTGTCAAGAACCTTCCATTCTTCGTCCTTTATAGCCGCCAGCTGCTTTGCTCTTCCTCCCAACGGTAGGAATAGATCCTTCTGGTACAAATAGTCCTCCATTTGCATTTTCCATAACTGGAAGTTTTGGCCGTTAAAATTCTCGACCTTAAACTTTCCTTCTTCCTCCATTGCTCCCACTCGAACCAGAAACCCTAGCTTCCTGCGGGTTTATCTGCCAAATAGACCTTTGGATCTGATACCAATTGTTAGAAAAACAGGATCGCAGAGCAATAACAATAAACAAAAATGCAAATATAATCACACACACATTACAAGAGAGACACAGATATATCATGGTTCACCCAACTTGGGCTACGTCCACATTGAAGTTGCCAGTCCTTATTATTATTCCGTCCAACAAAGTGAAGGGATACAACCTGCAACACAACCGCTGCACTTCCTCTTCACTGTCTCACAATCTCTCTTATGATCTCAAAGATATTTACAATGCATAAAACCTAATACATCAACCCTAGCCGTATTACAATGTCTTTCTTTTATAAGGGAGATACAATGGGAAAATACCACGGGTTACCCAAAACCATGGGCCCAAAAACTGGTGGCGAAAACAACCCCAAAAATTTACTCGGGGGCTACGCCCCCGAAGCCCCATTTTCTCGAGGGCTCACTGGCCCCCGCGCCCCCTAGCCGAGGGAGTGCAACCACTCCCCCGGACCCCTTGGGGATCGTGCCGGGATCATAACCAAACCTAGGGTACAGACATGGCTGAATAATAATATCTTTGAATCTGGAGATCAGGTTCCACAACCAACACTGATGTCAGTGCTCACCGACCGGTACACAAAGTTGTCCAAGCTTGTATAACAAGGTGTCTTTCTGGAAGTAGTCGGAGGTCGACGACTTGTTAGTTTTTAACTGTTGGTAGACTGCTAAGAAGTTGTTGTCGTCCTCATACAACTATGGCCAAGTGGTCGTGTCGTATCGTTGCATACTTATCACTGTCAAAAGGAGAGTAATGGGTGGTCGAATGAGGCAATCGACGATGATGTTAGATTTACCTTTCTGATACTTAATCACTAACTGGAATTGCTGTAGGTAATTAATCCACTTGATTTGTCAGTTTCTCTGCAACTTTGATTGTGTCGGAGCGAACTATAGAGGCTTATGATCAGTGAGAATGATCGTTTCCTTTCCAAGGATGTAATGCCTCCATTGCTTGAGAGCTTGCACAATGGCGTACAATTATTTTTCGTACGTCGAGTATCTTCTAACTGTCTCGTTAAAAGTCTATGAATGAAAAGAGACAAGGTGACTAGACTGAGTGATCACTGCGCCCAAGGCATAGTCCGATGCATCCGTCTCAATCTCAAAGGGCTGACGCAAATCAGGTAACACAAGTACTAGTGCAGTGCAGAGCTTGTGTTGGAGTTGTTCAAAAGATGCTTGATGTGTTGTTGTCCATTGGAAGACATTTTTCCCACTTCCCTTCGTTAACTGATTCAAGGGCCAGGCTATGTGACTGAAGTCAAGTATGAATCATCGATAGAAATTCTCCAAACCAAGAAAACTTCTTAGTTCTTGAATGCTTCTAGGAATGGGCCAATATTTGAGGATCTAAACTTTGTTTGGATTGACGTGAATGCCTGCAGAGTCAATTACATACCCCAAATAATTGATGTTGGTCATTGCAAAAGAGCACTTGTCCATGTTCAGATAGAGCTGATGTTGCTAGAGAGTGTCGAGGACTTGTCGAATATGTTCGACATGTTCTTCCCATGATCAACTGAAAATTAATATATCGTCGAGATAGACAATGACCCATTTGCCGATGAAAGGTCGAAGAAGGTTATCCATATGTCGCATGAAGGTCGCAGGTGCATTGGTTAAGCCGAAAGGCATGACTAACCATTCAAACAATCCTTCCTTGGTCTTGAAACCAGTTTTCCATACATCTGAGGGCTCGATTGGAATCTAATGGTATCCCAACTTGAGGTCAAGCTTAGTAAATAATTTAGCACCTTACAGATAGTCGATGAACTCGTCTATCCGCGGTAGAGGGTAGCGATTCTTTACAAAAATTTTGTTGAGAGCTCTGTAATCGATGCACATGCGCCAAGTTACGTCTTTCTTCGGAACTAGGACGATTCGACTTCCACAATGAGAGGAGCTGGGGAGGATATGTCCTTTATCGATTAATTCTTGTATTTGTCTGTGAATCTATTCATTTTCGAGAATGGATCTTCTGTAAACAGATGCATTAGGCAAAGAAGAACCATGAGCAAGTTCAATGGAGTGTTTTACCTAACAATGTTGAGGTACTCCTTCGGGAGCTTGAAAGAGGTTCTGGTACTCATCGAGAATATGATCAACTTGCTGCTTCTGTCGGGAGCTGCATTGGTCGGTGACTCGACTCGTCGTTGCAGTCTTCTTAGAATGTTTCCGCTTGATCATGATTAATGTGAACTTTTGAGCATGATTGATGAGCTTCTTTGTCTGTTTGGAAGATATCAATGCAACCTTTGGTGTAGGTTGATGCTCTGGTATGCTGAACCATCGATTTCAGATTCTGACAATCACCTTCTGAGGTCATGACTGATAAATTCAATGTCTATCCCAGAGGTAGGGTTTCCCAAACAGGGCGTCGGCTACGGAGAGTGGTGCCACGTCGTAGAGTATTTCATCTTCAAAAGGATTTATGAAGTAGGCGAGCTTACATTGTCGAGTGATCCGTAGTTCTTGTCCATCCTTCATCCAACCGATGTTGTAAGGCTGAGGATGCAGAGTGGTAACAAGACCTAGTTTCATAACGAGATCTTCAGAAACAAAGTTTTTCTGGCTACCATTATCCACAATAAGATGTAATGGCTTGATTTGGACCCATATCTGTGTATGGAACAAGCGTTCTCGTTCCTCCTCGTCGACGATAGTCGAGGCTGCTGGAGTGGTCGATGTCAAAAGGGTCGTTGCGTCTGGATCAGATTCTTCCATCGTCTTGTCGAATGCGTCGGAGATCAACACTTGTGCCAAAAATGTCTTCCGAGCTTTGCATTCAGACGTATCATGCCAAGATGAGTGGTGGTAATCGCACCATTTTCCGATATGCGGTTGTTTGCTATGTTCCCTCTTGTGAAAAGGCTTCTTGTCGTGATCTGGATTTGGTGGAGTCGGTTGAGAAGATTTTGACTTGTCGAAGTTGGCTGGTGCCTTCTTATCGAGTGGTTTTCCTGATGTCAGCTTTGTCGTAAAGCATGCTTTCCATTTTTGCTTGGTTTCCAGTTTGCTAGCGTAGTGGAATGCATTTGCAAGCGTATTGACATTCAGAAATTCCATCTCCTGCTGAATGTACTGGGAAAATCCGCTGATGTACTTCAGAACAAGCAATTTCTCTTCTTCTTGGATGCCAATTCTAGCCATGAGTCGATAGAACTCGTCGGTGTAACTCTGTACTGATTGGTCTTTCCATTGCCTTAGCTGCTGCCAATTCTTATACTGTTGCTCGAGGTATTTTGGTGGGCAAAAATCCTTTCGGATGTGTTCAACGAATTTATCCCATGTGTCAATGGGGTCTCCACTTTTCTCCATCTTTATCGAGAGGTTCTCCCACCAGCAGTGCACAGATGTTGACATCTTTAAGGATGCAATGGTGATCACTTCAGCTTTTGAGAGTTGATTCACAACCTAATAGGATTCCAATTATAGTACCCAATTGTCAACAAATTTCGCGTCAATCTTTCCTTCAAGATTTGGTATGTCGAAATTCATTTTCACTTTGAAGGGGTTGATTTTATTGGAGTGGGTTCTCGTCGAAGATCCTCCGGATGTCGAAGAAAATCGCATGAGAATTTCGTTGAACTGGGCAAACATTTCAGTCTGTTGCTGAGCCAAAGCTTGCTCAATAAGCTGTACTGTCTCATCGACTGCATGTCTATCATATGTTTCTTCTGTCATTTCTGGACGTAGTGTCTGCTTGGATTGCTGAGATTGCGAGCGAGTTTGAACCAGAATAAGTCGGTAACTTTGAGAGAAGTGTATACGCAAAAATTAAGCACGAACAAAACTGATTGCTCTGATACCAATGATATAGGTCATGTCCAGGAAGCACGATAGGGACAATAGTTCGACTGAATGAGTTGGCTCTGTTATGGTGGAATCAATAAGAAACAGAATGAGCAAAAGCAGGATTACACTATGCAAATGAACACAAATACGCATCGACAATATGCAGGAATGCGAATTGTTCTTCTCTATTACTTGCAACCAGATAGATTGATGTATGTTACAATATTACACATGCTTATATAGAATTATGAGATGCTTGGGTTCCTTCCTGTTACATTCAGTTACAAAGAAGAAGTTAGAACGGTTCAACAGTTCAACCGTTACAGTCAACTGGAAGACAAAGAGACATTCTGTCGAAGTTCGACAGTCGCTGGTCGCATGTCGATGTCGCGAAACTGTGAGATTGTTGAACATGTCGAAGGTGCGGAGTGAGTTGAAGCATGTCGAAGTCGAGACTCATCGGAGTTGTGTCAAAATTGGAACCTATCGGATTTTTTGAGTTTGTCGAAGACATGTCGAGTTGAAACTTGTCGAAGTTGTATCGACATCGATGACTTTTCACAATCGATGTTAGCATTCGACAACAATGCCAACTGCGATGTGGATCATGCCAACCTTCGTTCATTGAAACTGGCCTCTTCTTTGCTGTCACTATATCCATCTTCCTTATATGGACACTTTGAAGCAAAATGGCCTACTCTTCCACATCTAAAACATTTAAAAGGTAATTTACCTTTATACTTACCATGTCCTCTTTTCAACTTTCTCACAAAGTGTTATTATTCCTCATCCGCTTCATCACAGGAGCCTTTGTCATGCTCATGTTTTGCTTTCCTGGTCTCTTTAAACGCTGCTTCTTTTTTGATAGGATTTTCCCTTTCAGTCCTCATCTCATACGCAGTCAGGATTCCTTGAAGCTCATCCTTCGTTAAATATGCAAGATTGGCTCTGTTCTCTAACACATATACCTTTGTGTCAAATCTTGGAGGCAGAGTTCTCAGTATCTTCTGCACAACTGATTCTTCAGCTAGTGTTACTCCAAGACTTTTGATAGCATTAAATAACTCATCGAAAAATCGAAGGAAATACTAGTCAATATTTTATTCATCTTTCATTCTCAAGGAATCATATAATCCAGATTAATTTTGTAGCTTCGATTTCTTTACCTTCTCTTCACCTTCATAGATATTTCTAAGATTATCCAATACATCCTTAGCTGAAGCGCAATGCATGACTTTAGCAAATTTTGTGTTTGTTAGTGCACATAATAGTGAATTCCTAGCTCTTGCATTGCATTCATATTGTCTTTTCTCGAGTGGATCACTTGGTGCAGCTACAAGAATTTCATAACCATTCTCAATAGACCGCCAGACATCAACTCCCAGGGATTGTAGATATACTTCCATTCTTATCCTCTAGAAGGTGTAGTTGGTACCATCAAATATTAGTGCCCTGTTGTTGGCGGGCATTTCTACCCTATAGCAAGGAAACTAATGCTATCAACTTGGTTGGGGTGACAGGTAAGTGTATTGATGCTATTACAGAGACATTTACAAAAAAGAAAGAAGTTGTAGATCTTGGGAACACATCTTTTAATCGAAGTCTGATCCTAGCCTTGACTTGATCCCGTGTTCAACTTCCAGATCCACCTTTCCTCCAGTAAACCTGTAATAACAATACCTTTCTCAAAACATTTTGGGCAATATATAAAGCTTGAAAGAAACAAAAACAATATTTAACATTCAGCATTGACCAAAACAGATCCAAATTAAAATGCCATTTCATAACACATTCAAATTGGAACAAGAAAAACACTTCAACCTTTATTTGTCAAAAGTAGAATGATGTACAAGTATACCTGATAATGAAGCAGGCTCCTGCAACTTGATTCTGGGTTCTTGCTTTTCTCTGGCTTGGTTGTCTTCAACATCAACTCCTCTAATGTCTCAAAGTTTCTCCATCAACTCATCCTCTAGATTCTCTAGCAATAATTTCTAACCCTTCTCCTTTAACCTTCTTTGTATTTATAGGATTAAAGAAGTAGTTTAGGTCGATGGAGGAAGTTAGGAAACTACCATCAACTAATCCTCCTCGATGAATTAATTTATTTTTTAAATCATCTTTTAAGATGTACGCGACTCTTGATCAATGGAGTAGCGTATAGGGCGCTACCCTAGAGCTTAACAACTAACGCTCATTCAATTTTAAATGTCAAGCGCTACTTTGCTGAGAAGGAGTAGCGTATACTTGGATATGGGCGCTACTATTCTACACTGGAGTAGCGTATGGGCGCTAGTCTCTTTGAGTAGAGTAGCGTTCGTATCTCAAATGATATTTTTTGTGTTTTTCCAGTAATGTCAGGAAATGGAATGAGTTGACATATCATCCAAGGTCAACATGCTCCTCCATCCAAGTTGTCCTTTTGTGTGATCAGCAGCTCAGGGTGATTACGAAGCTCAGGGTGATTACGGACGGAGAGGTGCAAGTTTGACCTATAACACCTGTTGGTGTATAATCCTTCTTGCTCGTCCATATCTGCGCACAGATCTATCTTCTAGATGTTAGGCTATTACTGAAGACACCCGCTCTGATACCAATTGTTGGAATCTTATTAATACAAAGAGGGGGGGTGAATCAGTATTAGCGTAGTTATGAATAATTTTTACTTCATATCAGATTTAAACTTGAACTTAAATTACGCATTCACATAAACAATAACATTCATCCATATATGCGCAATACACATAACACATAGTTTTACATGGAAACCCAAACGAGAGAAAACCATGGAATGCTCTCTTATAGTGTAAAGAATACATTCATGGAAGCACCAACGTCCAAAGTTCTCCAACACCAACTGGAAGGAGGCACCGACCCCTTGGTTTTACAGGTATCGGCCCAAAGGAAACATCAACTCTCCGATTTACCAGTTTCAACTAGAAGGAGGCATCGATTCCCTGCTCCTTTCCCCATCCTACCTCCCTGATATGACTGTAGAAGATATTGCTTCGTTTTTCTACTAATCCACACACTCTTCAGATTAACATTTCTATTGTGCGCACCTTTTGTATGTTGTGATCTTTTTGTCGTTGTACTGTATCACATACCTCACTCCACTACATCAACAACTACACTTGAATTCATAATTCACAGTCTATGCGTTGCTTCATCATACCACTTTATTTCTACATAGTTAATTGATATTATGCATCCTGTGTTGTTCTTCTGACTTTACGCATCTGTATTAGATCACTTACGTCATAGTGTGCCTCTTCGGCTGTGCTGCAATTCCATCTTTGCGCATCTATATCAGACCATTTACATCATACTGCGCATCTTCAGTTGTGCTGCAATTCTGTCTTCACGCATCTATATCAGATCACTTACATCATACTGCGCATCTTCGATTGTGCTGCAATTCTGTCTTCGCGCATCTGTCTTAGATCATCTATGACTTTATGTGTATTGTCTGAGATACCGTCATTCTGTTCTCATGCACTTGTGCATCATCTGTAATCCTGCATTTCTATCTTCACGCAACTGTCATAGATACACTACATCATTCTGCGCACCATCAACATTTACGTTCTTCTATTCGAATGCACTCATGATCCAGGAGGATCCAAGAAGGCAAAATTTTGAAGTCCTCTAATCTCAGCAAAACTAGCACTAGATCGAAGGGCTCGTCGAGATGATTCCAACGACGTTCGTTTCACCTCAAACGGACTCCGTATGAGAAAGTTATCGTGCTTTGTTGTATTGATGAAACAAGCAAAATGGGGGTGCCACGTGGCACCACTGGCAGGGTGACACGTGGAATCCGTACAAGATGACGAGGTATTGACATGGAAAAATGAGGCTGAGACATGTGGAAACTCTCGGTTGGTTAATGCATGCCATGTGGATGATAAGTGGTGAGGTGGCATCAAGTTGGCACCTAACCAGGCATTGACATGGACCAATGAAATGGGGACACGTGGCAACTCCCGGTTGGTTGATGCATGTTTATGCAAAGTATTCACCACTCTTAAAATATGTAGTCCACAAGATTCGCTCCCCTCCTTCCGTTGGCACAACCACCACGTGGGGCACAACCACTAATTAAACACATGTGCCTTTAACAAACCTTGGGTTAAAATTAAAAGTGGGAGCGCCATCACATACATGGATTACATGCCACCTCATATCTGTTGGAGTCATGGTTTTTAATGCAACAAGGGTTACAACGCGACAAGGTTGTTCCAAGGCCACGTGATACCCCTCCTCACGTTGGCACAACCACCATGTTTTAACATGTGTTTTTAAAACCAACTTTGGGTTAAGAATTAAATGGGTGTTAAACAACATAATACCATAGTTGGAGCGCCACCACAAATGGCTCTTAAAAAGTGGGTTTTTTAAAATATTATAAATGAGTTTAATCTATACTTGGTATAGTTTTAAACTATAACCAACTATATGGTTGGAGTTTTCAAAGGGAATTGGCTTATTATGAAAACCAACTTAGGGAAGTTGTAACCACATGCCTATTTAGGCAAAATTGTTGTAACTTAAGAAATCATGAGGAAAATGTGATGAGGGCTAATTCAAGCCTATATAAACCCCCTCATATGCCATTTGCCACTCATGCTTTGGAGTAGAGACTTTGTAGCTAAAGGAGAGAAGGGAGATTGCGTAGCTCTGCAGGAGGAAGGTACGAGTGTTTATACTCGTTTTACATCGTCTTCAGGCTTCGGAGTTGCTGGAAGCAGTCTTGTTGTGTTTTGGGCAGCGGTTCTCTTCCTGGCCATTGTCGCCAAGGTATCATTGTATCATTGCCATGTATTTTGCCTTTATGCTGAGATTATAGATCGGCCCTCCTATTGAGAAGCAGGCCCGGAGACGTAGTCCATCCTGGACGAACTCCGTTATCAACTTGTTGTCTTTATGTGTGTATTGTCTATGCTGTTTGGTTCTCTTCTTATGGATTTGTGAGCTTCATTCATGCTCTTTATGCAATTCCTGTTAACGTCATAGAGTAGCAAAGATCTTGTTTCCGGATCATGTGGTATCAGAGCAGGTCTATTTGAAGTTGGATTGTGAGTGTGGATGCTCACGAGGGCTAAACTGCAAGCTGGTGAGGGTACATTAGAGCCTTACAACTCCGAGATCGGACGTGCACACCGAAGGAGGAAGATGGATGCTAATGATGCCCGCATCGAGATGGAGGCAAACTTTCACAAGGTCTTCTATATGATGGCCGACAAGGTAGACAAGTTGTTTGCAGACTATGAAGAACGCATGGCAAAAGAAAGAAAAGGCAGTGAAGTAAAGAAGGAAGACAAAGAAGTGAAGGACGAAGGCAACGCTTCAGTTAACCAAGGGGAAGGTGGCGAAGAGCCTCCTGAGCCTCCCTCTTCACCTTCAGCTTCGAGCACAAGTTCAAGTGCTTCTTCCTCATCTCATTCTCAGCATTCCAAGGTTCCTCACAAAGAGCCTCACAAGAAGCCCTTATTGAAGCTCGATGTGAAGTTTGATTTGCCCATGTTCAATGGGGAAGCGAATGCAGAGAAGTTAAACAATTGGATAAGGCAAATTGAGGTATATTGCCGAGTCCAGCAGATCAAAGAAGAAGATGTGAAGATTCAGTTGGCTTCACTTCGGCTGACAGGCACCGCACTTGTATGGTGGGAAAGCAAGCTTCAGCAAGGTAGCAAACAAATGGGTAATCTTCTCTCATCGTGGTCTGCTTTTATTTCTGATTTACTTAAGCAATTTTATCCGTTGGGTTATGTTCAGAAGGCAATGATGGATTGGCAAAGTTTTAGACAAGGCAAGGGTCAGAGTGTTCAGAATTTTACTGAAGAATTTAGAAAGAAATCTCTAGAGTTGAATATTTCTTTAGATTCTCCTGACACTCTTTTGAAGTACATTGGTGCTCTTCATCATTATCTACGCCATACTTTGCTGTTGTTGAATCCTACTAGTGTGGATGAAGCAAGTGTTCAGGCTACTCATCTTGAGAGCAGGGGGAATCATTTGCAAGAAGACCATCAGAAGAAGCCTTTCAAGCACAACAACAACCACAAGTTCAAGGAAAAAGACAAGAGCAAGAAGACAACTACTGCCAAGAAGGAAGGAGGAAAGCTCCATTGCAACCATTGTGACACTGATGGGCATGATGAAGAAAGTTGTTGGAAGTTGCATCCTGAACAAAGGCCAAAGCATTTTGGAGGCAAAAAGAAGAAAAAGACCGTTGCAACAGCGCAACAAGATTTGGGTTCCGACTCAGGTGATGAAACCAGGATTACAACCGTGGGAATGCAAGGTAACAAAACTCCTCATACTGGTTCAAGTTCTACTCATGTTTCTAAAGAAAATGATAAAAGAAGAAGTGAGTTGTTTCACATCAGAGTTGTGTCTAAGCATACAAAGATTGAAACATTATTTGATCCGGGTTCTCAAGTGAATTTGATCTCAGAATCAGTTGTTAAGAAGTTGGGCATACAAACTAAACCTCACCCCAAGCCTTATCCTCTTGGATGGGTATGTGATAATGCTAAGCTACAGGTGACTAAGCAATGCAGGTTAAGGTTTGCAATTGCTTCAAAGTTGATCGATGAGGTGGAATTAGATGTTGTTCCTCTTGACATCTGCGGTATCGTATTGGGAAGCCCATACTTGTATGATCGACAAGCAGTATTCTTTCGTCATGAGAACAAGTACCATCTCACCAAAAATGGGGTGGAGTACATTGTGAGAGCTCACAGTATGAAGGCTAACACCACTCTGGTTAGTGCAGGACAGATGAAGCGGCTCATCAACACTAATAAGAGATACATGCTCATGGTTGTGAGAGCAAAAGATGCTGAGGCATCCGATGCTTTCAAAGGTTGTGATCCTTCTCATAAAAAGGATATGATTGATATTGTGGCTAACTATGATGAAATATTTCAGGAACCTACAGGTTTGCCTCCCAAAAGGGAGATTCAACATGATATTCATCTCTAGCAGGATGCCCCTCTTCCTAATGTGGGCATGTACAGGTTGTCCGCAGTTATCAAGTACAAGAAGGGTACTAGTAATAAAGTGGCAGATATGCTTTCTAGACCTTCTATTGTTGCATCTATTGTCTTGAAAAATGCTTCTTTATCCCATGAAAGTTATATTGAGCAGTATGCTACTGATGATGATTTCAAGGAGATTTATGAGAAGCTAACCAATGGCCCACAGGTGGAAGACTACTATTTGCAGGGAAAGTTGCTCTATCATTTGGGCAAGTTATGTGTTCCTATTAGTGAAAGAGTCCATGTAATACGAGAAGCTCATACTTCTCTTGTATCAGGGCATTTTGGGGTAGGTAAGACTTTGGCTCATTTGCAAAGACTTGTGTATTGGCCTCGCATGAAAGACATTGTAACAAAATATGTAAAGGGGTGTGTTATGTGCTCTACTTGTAAGCCCACTAATAGAAAATTGGGGCTGTACTCACCACTTCCTATTCCTTCCCATCCTTGGGAAAGCATTTCCATGGATTTTGTGGGGGGTTTGCCTATGTCTAGGAGAGGTCATGACTACTTGTATGTGGTCGTGGATAGGTTTAGCAAGATGTGTATTCTTATGCCATGTAAAAAGCAGATCACTGCAGAGCAGGCTGCTTCTCTTTTCTTTCAGCATGTATGGGTTCACTTTGGACTTCCTACGTCCATTATCTCGGATCGGGACTCCCGATTCCTTGGAGAGTTTTGGACAAAGTTATGGTGTATGATGGACACCAAGCTGAAGAGGAGCACCGCTTTCCATCCACAGACTGATGGACAGACAGAGGTAGTCAACAGGACAGTTGTCCATTTGCTTTGAGGCTATTGCAACAAGCATCCTAAGTTATGGGATGAACAGATCCAGTATGTGCAGCATGCCTACAACAGGGCTATGCATTCTTCCACTCAGAGCTCGCCATTTGAGACATGCTTTGGGTACTTGCCAAAGACTCCATTGGACTTGACTTATGGGAGAGAGGTTGATTCAAGCGCTTCCAAGGATGAAGACAAAGCCCGCAGGTTCATTCAGAGAGTTCAACAGGTACATCAAGCAGTGCAAGAGCAGTTGGAGAAGAGTCAAGCCCAGTACAAGGCTCGCCATGACAAGCATAGAGTTGATCATCAATTTCAGGTGGGAGATCAAGTGTGGCTTCACATCAGCAAGGAGAGGATGAAAGGAGAAGGCAAGAAGCTCAAGCCTATTAGATATGGTCCCTTCACCATCTTGGAGAAGATTGGGACGAATGCTTTTCGCTTAGAGCTACCACCATACATGCAGATCTACTCAGTGGTGAATGTGGAGAACTTGAAACTCTATGAGCCTCCCATGATCATGGATGAAAGGGAGAATGTCTCATTGCCATCAGGTAATGAATTTACTCCTGAGTACATGGATGAGTTAAAGGAAGATGTCATCTTGGACAGAAGGACAAGGACTTCTCGCAGAGGTGATGTTGATAATATTCGATGGGCATCAGAGGCACTCATCCAAGCAAAGCCAAGTGAATTGAGAAGGAGAAAGTGAGGGAGCGATTCCCTCACCTATCTGTTGATTAGTAAAGGCTTTTGGAGGCCAAAAGCTTCTCAGTGGGGAGGAATGATCCAGGAGGATCCAAGAAGGAAAAATTTTGAAGTCCTCTAATCTCAACAAAACTAGCACTAGATCGAAGGGCTCGTCGAGACGATTCCAACGGCGTTCGTTTCACCTCAAACGGACTCCGTATGAGAAAGTTATCGCGCTTTGTTGTATTGATGAAACAAGCAAAATGGGGGTGCCACGTGGCACCACTAGCAAGGTGACACGTGGCATCCGTACAAGATGACGAGGTATTGACATGGAACAATGAGGCTGAGACATGTGGCAACTCTCGGTTGGTTAATGCATGCCACGTGGATGATAAGTGGTGAGGTGGCATCAAGTTGGCACCTAACAAGGCATTGACATGGACCAATGAAATGGGGACACGTGGCAACTCTCGGTTGGTTGATGCATGTTTATGCAAAGTATTCACCACTCTTAAAATATGTAGTCCACAAGATTCGCTCCCCTCCTTCCGTTGGCACAACCACCACGTGGGGCACAACCACTAATTAAACACATGTGCCTTTAACAAACCTTGGGTTAAAATTAAAAGTGGGAGCGCCATCACATACATGGATTACATGCCACCTCATATCTGTTGGAGTCATGGTTTTTAATGCAACAAGGGTTACAACGCGACAAGGTTGTTCCAAGGCCACGTGATACCCCTCCTCACGTTGGCACAACCACCATGTTTTAACATGTGTTTTTAAAACCAACTTTGGGTTAAGAATTAAATGGGTGTTAAACAACATAATACCATAGTTGGAGCGCCACCACAAATGGCTCTTAAAAAGTGGGTTTTTTAAAATATTATAAATGAGTTTAATCTATACTTGGTATAGTTTTAAACTATAACCAACTATATGGTTGGAGTTTTCAAAGGGAATTGGCTTATTATGAAAACCAACTTAGGGAAGTTGTAACCACATGCCTATTTAGGCAAAATTGTTGTAACTTAAGAAATCATGAGGAAAATGTGATGAGGGCTAACTCAAGCCTATATAAACCCCCTCATATGCCATTTGCCACTCATGCTTTGGACTAGAGACTTTGTAGCTAAAGGAGAGAAGGGAGATTGCGTAGCTCTGCAGGAGGAAGGTACGAGTGTTTATACTCGTTTTACACCGTCTTCAGGCTTCGGAGTTGCTGGAAGCAGTCTTGTTGTGTTTTGGGCAGCGGTTTTCTTCCTGGCCATTGTCGCCAAGGTATCATTGTATCATTGCCATGTATTTTTCCTTTATGCTGAGATTATAGATCGGCCCTCCTATTGAGAAGCAGGCCCGGAGACGTAGTCCATCCTGGACGAACTCCGTTATCAACTTGTTGTCTTTATGTGTGTATTGTCTATGCTGTTTGGTTCTCTTCTTATGGATTTGTGAGCTTCATTCATGCTCTTTATGCAATTCATGTTAACGTCATAGAGTAGCAAAGATCTTGTTTCCGGATCAACTCAACTCTCTACTAGATTATGTTGTTCTAGTTCCACAAGCCCTTCATACCCCGAGAATTAGAATCTTCTCAAATATGTATTTTCCAGTCTTGAGATTCCAAGCTTACAAGCTTGCTTAAAATTTCCAACTTGGATTCTTATTTATACTTGTCCTACGCAATTGGTGTGTCCACAAGTTGGTCGTAGCGTTCCTTCTTCTTTGCTTCATGGTTCCACTAATTTCATGCTTCCGGCACTTGTCATGTTCTGCGCCATTGAGGTGTCATCTCTTGTGGGTCTTGCATAGTTCATAACCACTGTGTGTGGGAACTCGCGCCCTTGTAGTACCATCATTTTTGGGTCTTGCACACTTGACTTGTCTGACCACCTCTTGCTTCTGGGACTCTTGCGCACTTCAACAACTTGTATCCTTCTCCCGATTGGTGTGTCTTGTGCACTTCCGGGACTTGCATATTTGTCCAACTGCTTTTTGATCCTGAACTTCTTGCGCATTTCCAATACTTGTCCTAACACTCTTTGGTATTACCTTTGACTAATATGGATGGTGTCTTGCACACATAACTTATGTACTTCTTCAAACTAGATGTAATTCTTGACATACTTCTTATATATTTCTTTAAATTGTATTCCAATATACTTCTTCAAAGTGGCTTTCATATATTTCTTCAAACTTGGTTCCATATACTTCTTCAAACTAGCAAATGGATACTGAATCCTCTTTGACATCAGTTGACATCAATGGCAACCAAAGTCCAATAGGACCTTACATGTCAAATACTTAGGTCACATTGTTCGACAATATGGGGTGAGAGTAGACCCCAAGAATATTGTAGCAATGCAAGAATTGACACACCCTAAAACCATGAAGAGATTACGTGGGTTTCAAGCCTTACTAACTACAATAAAAAGTTTACGACAAACTATGGTAAAATTGCAGAAAATTTGAAAACCCTACTCAAGAAAAATTCCTTTGCATGGAATGAAGCGATAGAACAAGCATTTTCAATTTTAAAGCAAGCCATATGCACCACCTTGATCTTGGTTGTGCCTGAATTTACTAAGACTTTTAAATTAGAAATTGATGCTTTCGAAAAATGTGTGGGTGCAATTCATTCACCACTTAGAATTTGGGTGACAGGTTTGGAAAAGTCTACCAATGAGAAAGAAAATATGGCCATCCTACATGCAATCAACACATCGCAGTCATATCTCATAGGGTGGTGATTCTATATAAAGATGAATCACGAAAGCCTGAAGCATTTTTTGGAACAAAAGTTGTCATCACCAGAGAAACATAATTGTGTGACCAAGATGGTTGGATATGATTAAAATATCTTATACAAAAAGGGAAAATACATTGTTGGAGCATATGCATTGTCAAGGAAACATAAGGAAGATGGCTCCCTCTTTGCCTTATCCTATCCAGTACTTGAATGGTTAGAATAAGAATGACAAGAATGACTAATTAATGTTGTTGTGTTTGACCTCATAAAGTGAATTCAAGAGGATCATATCCCTCTCCAGGGTTAACTTGAAAACAAGATACATTGTGGTATAAATTTCATTATTGTTTGGTACCTCGATTTGCTTTAAAACAAAGTATATTAATAGAGTTGTGCCCCTCTCCTCTTGTAGGTCATTCATTCTTCCATAAAAATTATGCACACACTAGGTGCTCCTTGTTTGAGGAAGGCATGAAAAAGGATATCCTTACTTTTGTAGTGAATTGTGACACTTGCCAAAGGAGCAAGGGTGAGATAGTGAAGACACTTGGAGCATTGCAACCATTTCTAATAACAACCACTATTTGGACATACATTTGCATGGGTTTTATTATTGGTGTTTCGAAAGCAATTGATAAAACAATCATCATGGAAGTAGTTGATCAACTTTCAAAATATGCCCAATTTTGTGCTCTCTAGGACACCTTTACCCTTGCAACGATTGCCCAAAATTTTCTAGACTATATTTTTTAAAACAATGGCACACCTACCTCCATTATGTCAGATCGTGATCCCACATTCACCAACAAAATTTGGTAAGAACTGTTTAAACTACAAGGCACCTAGTTGAAAATGATCACATCTTATCACCCCCAAACAAATGGCTAGATAGAAGAAGTCAACAAGTGTCTTCAAACGTATTTATGATGTTTTGCATCTGAAAAGAAGCACTAGTGGGCGCAATGGTTACCCTTGGCAGAATGGTGGTATAATACCACTTATCACGTGGCTTTAAAGTTGTCTATGGCCAACAACCACCCTCAGTGGTTTCTTATCTATGAGGTACCTCCAAAGTACATGCATTAGATTGTCTACTTAATAATCTTAATGTCATTTTTTCAAATTGAAGGAAAATTTGGCAGTGGTTCAAAATCAAATGAAGCAATAGGTGAACCAACATCACTTAGAGCATTCATTTGTAGAAGGAAAACATGTCTTCCTTCACCTCCAACCTTATAAGCAAACCTCACTAAAATTTAAAGGCCATTATAAGCTTTCATTAAAGTTTTATAGCCCATATCAGATTATTCAATACATTGGTCAAGTGGATTACATATTAGCATTCCCAGCGCACTCCAAGATCCACCTACTATTCCATGTGTCTTATTTGAAGAAGGTCATGGTCATAATGGTCGAGTTCAAACTACATTATCAAAATTGGATAAGAAGGATCCATTTGGGTCCAACTAAAAGTAGCTTTAGACACTAGGGAGTGTCATCTATGTCAATACACTATCCATTAAGTTTTTATCTAGTGGAAGGATACCTCACCAAAAGATGTTGCTTGGGTACTTCCAACCATTTTGTTGTAGCTGTTAAGCCCTAAATATGGGCACATTTCCCCTTATGTTGTGGTTCATTACATTAGTTTTGATGTTGGATTTGGTCCATTAGTTGTATTTGTCATTAGTATGGTTATATTAGCTACATCGGCTTGGATCAATTAGTTTGATTGTACCCCTTAGTCTCCTAAATATAGGAAGGAGATCTTTTCATTTTTAGTATCTTGTCTTGTCTTGTCTTGTTTACTCAGTACATTGTATAAGGAGGTTCCCCCCTTGAAGAGGCTTGTTATTTAGCTATTTTCTTCAATAAAGTTGTGGAGTAATATTTTTGATCTATTTATGCTCTTTTCATGCTCTTTTTGGAAATTTGTTGCTTAACATATGGTATCAGAGCCCTTTCCTCGGGACTCATTTCTTCAAAACAAGTCATATTGGAAATTTCGCTATAAGATTTTGTTTACAAGGGTTCAAAGAGAGAGAGACTTAAAACCCATCTAGGAAAAAGGCTGAACTAACTATGGTCCAAGTTTCAGATACTAAAACATTACATGTTCGAAGATATTTTCTCTAGAAGTTGGGGTTTCTCACGAGTCCAAAAACTAGTCCATAACAGGTGTTCTGGGAAAAAAGGTCATATCTAGGGCATGCAAGATCCAAATTGAGTGAGACTTGTTGAATTTGAAATAAGACAGGCTACAATATATGTGGTAGGGTTTTCAACCTCAGATACAAAATATTGGACACGTGGAAGACCGTACAAGTTAGCTATTCCGGAAAGACCAAAAATAAGAAGTGTTGGGAGATTAACAATAATTTATTATTGGTACATTCAAATTAGGCCAGAACTGTGGCATTGGAAATAGGACACATCAAGATACAATAGTGCGAAGTTTTAGACATAGAGGAGCAAAAATTGCAAATTTACATCAGTTTCAAGTCGGACTTAAAACAATATTCCAATCAAGGTTTGAGAAGGTATGCCATTTTTAATTTTTAATAAGTTTGAGTATAATGATATAATTGTGGTGACACCTAGGGTGTCATATATATTTATATTGTTCAAAATTCCACCAAAAGGAAGTGTAAATACTCACACTCTATCCAAACCACCATAGGATCCATCCTCGACGTATGATGAAAGGGAATACCTCTCTTTTCGAGTGTCCCGGTTGGAAGATATGATTAAAGGGTATGTGAAAAAAATTGATTTGGATAATTTAGAGGAGAGGTTGAATAAAATGGAGGAAAATATGATAGGTTCAGTGAGAAAAAATTATTTACTCAATTTATAGATGAAGTTGATGGGAAATATGAGAAATATTGCTAATCTCATACAAAATTCAAGGGATACTCTCCCTACAGGTGATGATGTGTTCCAGGATACTCAGGAGGATAAATATAATTCTCATGTTGAGAAACCTTCCATGAATAAGAATATTCCAAGAGGAAATGATTCTAGTAATGGAATTAATTAGGGATGGTCGCCAAGGGGTACCCAACTTCCCAAGATTGACACGAGAATGTTTGATGGCAATGATCCAATAACATGGATATTCCAAATGGAGCAATTCTTTGATCTACACCAGGTTCCAACTTTGCAAAATGTAACTTTTGCATCATTATATTTAGAGCCTGATCAATTTGTATGGTACCAATGGCTTTGTGACCGTAAAATTTGTGACCGTAAAAAGGACTCTATTATATATTGGTTTATATTCACTAAAGAATTGATTGCACATTATGGGGATATTAATAGCAATACCTTCTTCAACAAATTAATAAATCTCAAGCAAAACGTTTTAGTTACATAGCACATCAAACAATTTCAGAAGCTAAGTCTTAGAGTGAAGAACATTTCAGAAGATAATCTGTTGGATCTCTTTATTGGCACCTTGAAGGATAACATTCAACATGAGGTGCGTCTCTTTGAATCACCATCCTTGGAGAAGGCCTTCATGATGGCAATGAAGGTTGAAAGTAAAAATATGATGATGGATACTAGAAAGACTACCTCCAACATATTCCAAGAGAATATTGTTCCTTATTCTAACCCACCTCAAAGGTTGACACCTCAAGAACTAGAGGAAAGAAGAGCAAAAGGCCTATGCTTTAATTGTGACAAGAAATATAGTAAGGGACATAAGTGTGGTGAGAAGAAAATATTTTACATAGAATGTGAAGAGGAAGAACCAAAAGAACAAGAACCATCTTCAGATGAAGAAATAGGATATACTACTTCAGAAGAGATTACTCCCACCATATCATGTCATGCATTGGCAGGAATTAGCACTCCTCAAACTCTCAAGATCTAAGGATTTATCAAAAAGAAAAAGGTAATAGTGTTGTTTGATTCTGGTAGTACTCATAATTTCATTCACTATAAATTAGAAAAAGATCTCAATTGCTTTGTTTATCCAACACCATAGTTTCAAGTAATGATTGCAGATGGAGGAACTATCAATTGCTCAAGAAAATGCCATAATATAAATCTTACTATGGGGGATATGTATTGAATAGTCCAATGATTTCTATTCCAATGGATGGTGCCGATGTTGTCTTAGGAGTTCAATGGTTACAATCATTGGGAACAATGGCTTTTAATTTTCAAAATCTTTTCATGAAATTTTTATGGGAAGGAAAGGAATACAAATTACACGGTATCACAAGGAAACCAAGCAAGGTGATAAGCTCTAATGGTATGACAAAATTGATGAAAAAGCGACATCAAGGTGTAATTGCACAATTATGCTCATTAGATGTTCAAACATCTAAGCTTCCTATTTCCCTGGATCTCCAAAGGGTCATTAATAATCATTCCAAGGTATTTGAAGATATTCTGAAAGGTATTCCACTTGTATGATATTTTAATCATGCTATTCACTTAATTCCAGGAAGTGTTCCTCCTAACATCAGACCTTACAGATACCCCTATGGACAAAAGAGTGAAATTGAGCGTATGGTTGAAGAAATGTTAGAGGCTGGCATAATTAGGCCTAGCCAAAGTTGTTACTCTACACCAATGGTAATGGTACACAATCAAGATGGATCATGGCGTATGTGTCTAGATTATAGAGAGCTGAACAAGATCACCATTAAAGATAATTTTCCAATTCCTGTCGTTAATGAATTGTTAGATGAATTACATGGAGCAATTTTCTTCACAAAGTTGGATCTTCATTCGGGGTATCATCAAATTAGAATGAAGGATGAAGACATCCCAAAAACAACATTCAGAACTCGTGAAGGTCATTATGAATTTCTAGTCATGCCATTTGGTCTCACGAATGCGCCTTCCACATTTCAAGGTTTGATGAATTCCATTTTCAAGCCTTTTCTTAGAAAATTTGTGCTAGTATTCTTTGATGATATACTAATCTATAGAAAGTCTTGGGAAGAACATGTTCAACATGTTGACAGGGTACTACAACTACTACAGGAGCAACAGTTATATGCAAAACCTTCCAAATGTTTCTTTGGGGTAAAGGAGGTAGAGTATTTGGGTAATATTGTATCTCATGAAGGTGTCATGGTAGACGCTAACAAAATTAAAGCCATGTTAGACTGGACAATTCCCCAAACCCTGAAGAATCTTCGAAGATTCTTAGGTCTGACAGGGTACTACTACAAGTTTGTTCAAAATTATGGAAGAATAACAACGCCTTTAACAACATTACTGAAGAAAGATTCATTTTCTTGGACTCTAAAGGAAACTCAAGATTTTGAACAACTTAAACATGCAATGTGCAAAGCTCCTGTTTTAGCCACACCAAAATTCACAAAAACCTTTATTATGGAATGTGATGCTTCAGGAAATGGCATTAGCACTATTCTAATGCAATAAGGACACCCACTTTCTTTCACAAGTCATCCAATCAAGGGAAAGAACTTGCTGAAGCCCATTTATGAGAAGGAAATGTTGGCAATACTACACGCTCTTAAGAAATGAATTCCTTACCTAATAGGTAGGAACTTCAAGGTCAAAACGTATCATGATAGTCTTAAATATTTCTTGGAACATAGACTATCTTCTGAAGAGCAATAAAAGTGGTAACCAAGATGTTGGGATATGACTTTGAAATCATATATAGAAGGGGAAACATAATGTGGTGGCAGATGCACTCTCTGGAAAAGATGAAGATGTTGGGGAATTACTTTGTTCCATTTCCATTCTACAACCGGATTGGGTAGTAGCAGCAAGGAAGAATGGAAAAATGACCTATCAATGTGGATGGTCATTCAAAAGATACAAAACGATCCCAGTGTATCATATAATTTTGTGTGTAAAAATGATTCACTTTGGTATAAGGATCACTTATATTTATGCAAAAAATCCCAACTCAAGCAGAATGTCCTCTCATAATTATACGCCTCTCTTATAGGTGGGCACTCCAGATTCCTGAAAATTTACCACAGGGTCAAGAAGGAATTTTTTTAGTAAGGTCTTAAACATGATGTTCAAAGGTTCGTGGTTGAATGTTTGGTTTGCCAATAGAACAAGGGTGAAACAATTAAGACCCCAAGACTTCTGCAACCATTAGAAATACCTTGCCAACGCTGGGAGGAAGTCTCCATGGATTTTATCACAAGTATACCCAAGTTCGAAGGAAAGAATGTTATTATGGTTTTTGTTGATAGAATCACAGAGTATGCACAATTTTGTTCACCCTCTCACCCTTTTAATGCAAGTATAGTAGTTGTAGACTCTATGGAAACTGTTAAGAAGTTACATGGAAATCCAAAGATTATTGTAAGTGATAGAGATCCAATTTTCACTGGAAAATTTTGGACTAAATTATTTTCTTGTTTGGGTACTCAATTGGATCACAGTTCATATTATCACCCTCAATCTGACGAGAAAACTGAGATAGTGAACAAGTGTTTGGAAGGCTATCTTCGTTACTTTGCATATGATAAACAAAAATAGTGGGTGAAATGGTTGTCTTTGGCAGAATGGTGGTACACTATTTCCTTCCATACATCATAAAAATGTCTCCATTTATGGCACTTTATGGGTACCAGCCTCCATCTATCACATCTCCCTTAAGAGGAAAATCTAAAGTTCAAACCGTGGAATATCACATAGAGCACCAACAAGAAGTTCTCCAAATACTTAACGACAACCTGACTATGTCAAAAAACGGGATGAATCAACAAGCTGATCAACATCGCAGTGAAAGGAGTTTTGAAGAAGGGGTTTGGGTATTTATGAGGCTACAACCTTACAAGCAGATGTATCTCAAGCAACTAAATAAGGACAATAAATTAGCACCCAAGTATTATGGTCCTTATAAAGAGTTGCAGAAGATTGGTAGTATGGCTTACAAATTGGAGCTCCCTTCATCTTCAAGAGTACATCCATTTTTCCATGTTTCTTGATTAAAGAAGGTAATAGGAGACAAGATCCCAATTCAAACAATCTTGTTGGAGCTTGATGAATAAGGAAAATTCATATTGGAAGAAAACAACTACGAAATTAGGCTATTACTGAGTACCTCATAAAGTGGAAGAAATTAGCAGTTGAAGATTCAACATGGGAAGATGAGTCCTTCATACAGAGGCATCCACAACTAATCAAGTGTTGAGGACAACACTTGTCTTAAGGGGAGGGGCATGTTAAGCCCTAAATATGGGCACATCCTCCCTATATTGTGGTTCATTACATTATTTTTGATGTCAGCTTTGGTCCATTAGTTGTAATTGTCATTAGTATGGTTATATTAGTTATGTCGGCCTGGGTCAGTTAGTTGGGATTGTACCCCTTAGTATCCTATATATAGAAAGGAGACCTTTTCATTTGGAGTATCTTGTCTTGTCTTGTCTTGTGTACTTAGTACACTTTATAAGGAGGTTTACCCCTTGAAGAGGCTTGTTATTCAACTATTTTATTTAATAAAGTGGTGGAGTACTATTTCTGATCTATTTCTGCTCTTTTCATACTCTTTTTGGAAATTTGTTGCTTAACACTAGCTTCCCCATCTCTAGTCTTGAGGACAATTTTGTGCATGTTAGGTTCCTACCCTAACCCCCATACTTTATCATTGTATAAGGCCATACAACCCATTAGATAGTTATTGGGTAGTGACTTAATGTAAAAGGACCATCTTTTTTAAATAAAGGCACCTAAGTGGTTGACCCTTATTAATAGTGGGACCACAAGTAGCTAGGGTTTTAATTATTGAAGCATTGTATATAAAGTGGTAAGCTATTAATGTTTTGTTAAAAAAAAATTGTTTATATTTGGAGCTTTGCCCTTGGATATTGCCCCTTCAAGAGGCAAGTAAATATAGGTCTTGATTTTGAATATCATTGATACAAGGAAACTTTTTAAAGGTTTATCTATTTCCTCTTGTGTTTCTCTTTTACTCTACATGTAATATCCCAACCTGGTATTTTTTTTCCTTTTATGAAGTTCTGTTGCTTGCTAGTAGTCTTTATGGCTCAGTATATGAAGGGAGTATGAATGCATGTATTGATCTAAGCATGCATGCGCTTGCATGCAGATGTATTACCCAATAATCAGAAATGCTATAAACTAGGGATAAAAGTTATGCATGATGTACCATTAGATAGAGGAGTCAATGTACGTCAATATAAGATCAACATGCAAGAATTGTGGCGGTGGATGAATGAGATATCGAATGTTTCTCCTCCAATAATGTGCCCTTGGTAATAATGCGCCCTCTCCAAACTACATATGGATGTGTAGGTGCAATACTGATTAGAAGTAGCTCCAGAAAGTGTGCAAGGGGGTTATAATCCCCCTATGATCACAGTAGAAGTGGCATGCAGACCATGCCCTGGTTCAGAAGCCTAAAATGTGATCCCACTCTCTGATAAAGTTTCCCATGCAGGGAGGACGTATTTTGGAAGAGGAATATGCTGATAAATAGCTCGAGGGTCAATATAAGAAGCCCCTCTTCCAGGGGTAGGGTAATAATGCTGCTCTCGAAAGAATGGAGCCAGCATGCAGAAGATCCAAACCCTGTAGCTTGAGATACGAGTGTAAATATCCTTGAGCAATTCGCTCATGCAAGGAGGACGAATCCATCAGCCTGATATGTAACTCAAATCTTGCAAGAAACTGAAGAATAGTATCTGATGATGAAAGTAATGATGAATTTGGATGATCCAACTTGATAGTGACTAGGGCAGATAGATTTCCCTGCCGAAATACACTAGATAGTTGTGTGTGTGCACTCAACCCCAAATTATCTCACTGAGCTCTCCAATTCGACTTCACGATCAATAATCATATAAGCAACCCTTGCTCACTTGCTTTACCTTTCTTTTATAACATTCACTTGCCTGACCTAACTTTGACCTAAATTTTGCATGACTAGGTCGCTTTATCTTCTAATTTCCAGTTGACTTGCATGTAGTGCTTCCGGAGTGCATGGACACTCAATGAAGGAGTATCAGTGCATGCAACATGAAATATAGCTCGTATGTCATGCATGCAAGTGGCCCCTATTTATCTACTGATGATATAACAACCATGCTAAAGATATTCTTAGGGTGTAAATGGCATCAATCTTCAGTTAATTACCTATATGTCAGTGCCCACTTGAACCTATGGGAATCAAATAGATTAGCAGGATGGTCCTTTGTGCTCAAGCAAAAGAGGACTTATAGTCCTCCCCGCTTGAAATTGCTTATCCTCAAGCAACTGTAATGTTGGGTGCTGTAATACCTATTCTCCTTCCCAATTGGCCTCTTCTATATGCAATTCTTTCCATTGAACCAAGTATTCTCTGATGATCATGTTCCTTAATTTTATTTCTCGAACCTCTAGGATTTGCTCTGGAAACAAAATAAGTTGCTCCTCATCATCAAGGGGGGAAAGCTCGGATGACGTCACAATCTGTTGACCTACTGCCTTCTTAAGGTTAGACACATGAAATACGTTATGAATATCGCTTTTTGGGGGTAATTCGAGCTCATATGATACCTCTCCAACTTTCTGGATTATCTTGTAAGGACCATAGAAGCGAGGATTAAGTTTCTTTGCTCCTTTCTTTTAAAGGGACGATTTTCAGTAAGGTTGTAGATGTAAGTATACCAAGTCCCCTACCTCAAACCTATGCTCGATCCTGTGTCTATTTGCATATACCTTTTGCTGATTCTGAGCAACCTGTATCTTTTCCTTGAGAATTTTGAGGATATCATGACTCTCTTGAATCCACTCTTTGGATTTTGGAGCCCTACTATCACCAAATATCAGATATGCAAAAGATAATGCATCATAGTTGTACAAGGCTTTGAAGGGAGTCATACCAATGGTCATATGGTGGGTAGTATTGTAACAATGTTCTCCTAAGTGTAGCCATTTAATCCATGTTCTCTGCTGAACTACTACATAATTACTCAAGTATCCCTAAATCCACTTGTTAACTATCTATGTCTGTCTGTCGCTCTGTGGATGATAACTCGTGCTCATAGCTAATTCTGTCCCCACCAACCTGAAAAGTTCCAGCCAAAAGGCTCTAGTGAACTTGCTATCCCTACCACTGACGATGGTCTTAGGTAACCCATGTAGTTTGAATACCTCTCTGAAGAACAACTCGGCTACCTATGATACTGAATAGTCTGATGGGATGGAAAAGACATGAGCGAACTTGGTCAACCTGTCCACCACTATGTACACGTAGTCTTTACCCTGTACCTTGGGAAACCCTGTAATAAAATCCATGGAAATGGTTTCCCATTTTTGCTTGGGAATGGGTAATGGTTGTAGTAAACCGGTTGGGTGAGTGTGCTCTATCTTGTTATGTTGGCACAAAATGCACTCCCTCACATAATTCTTGAGTCCCTTCCATGAGAACCTCTCTCTAATCTTACTGTAAGTCTTAAGAAATCCCTGATGTCCTGCTAAAGGTGAGTCATGAGAAACTTGCAGAATCTTTTTCTTAAGGGAAGATTCGGGGACCAAGTAGATTCTGTTTTTATAGTATATGATGTCATCTATTACTCTATACCTGTCATCCTGAATCTGTCCATCCAATATTTCGCAAGAAAATTTATCTTTGGAATACTCGACCAAGAGATGAGATCTCCAATCTGACGAAATGCTCATAAGGGATAAAGTGGTTGGTCATCTAGAAAGTGCATCTGCTACCACATTGTTTTTTCCCTTTATGTATTTGATCTCAAAGTCATAGACTTGAATCTTACTCACCCATTTATATTGCCTCTGATTTAATTCTTTTTGTTCCAGGAAATATTTTAAACTGTTGTGATCTGTCTTAATCTTGAACTTGCCACCTACTAGGTACTGCCTGAACTTGGTTAGCGCATGGAGAATGTCTAACATTTCCTTGTCATATATTGAATAGTGGTGCTCATATTCCTTGAGTTTCCCGCTCTCAAATGCAGTTGGGTGACTGTTCTGCATCAATACTACCCCTGTACCCTCTCCCGAAGCATCACATTCTAATACAAATGGCTGTGTAAAATATGGTAGTGCTAGTACTAGGCACGAACTCATTACCTTTTTCATATTTTCAAATGTCTGCTGTGCTGTCTCTGACCAACTGAATGCCCCTTTCTTGGTAATATCGGTGAGATGTTCTGTCATCTGTGAAAACCCACTAACATATCTCCTGTAGTAAGTGAAAAGGCCCAAAAATCCCTTCAACTCTGTCACATTTATAGGTGTAGGCTAATCCAATATGGTTCTAATATTCTCTAAATGTACTTGTACTCCATTGGATCCTATCACATGTACCAAATATAACATCTCTTGCATACCGAACTCGCATTTGGACATCTTGGCATATAGTGTTTGTTACTTTAAAATTACAAGTACTTAATCTAAGTGTTTCAAATGTTCTTCCCAAGTCCTACTGTATATCAATATATCATCGAAAAATACCAGAAGATACTTGCGTAACTGAGCCTTGAAGATGTTGTTCATGCATGACTGGAAAGTGGCTAGTACATTAGTGAGCCCAAATGTCATCACTAGAAACTCATAGTGTCCGTAGTGACAACGGAAAGCAGTCTTTGGAATATCCTGTTCCCTAACCTGAATCTGATGGTAACCTGATCGGAGGTCAATCTTGGAGAATTACTTTTCCCCCTGTAGTTCATCCATCAATTCATCAATCTTGGGGATTGGATACCTTTTTTTAATTGTCTTCTTGTTAAGTGCCCTGTAATCGATGCACATGTGTAAGGTTCCATCCTTCTTCTTTACTAGCACCACTGTGGATGCAAACGGATTGTAGCTAGTTTTTATGTACCCTAGTTTGAGCAATTCTTTAATTGTACTTTCAATTTAATCTTTATATCTTTTGGGGTGTCGGTAAGGGGTAGTGATGACTGCTTGATTCCCCTCCTCTAGCTCAATAATGTGCTCAAATCCCCTATCTGGAGGTCTACCTGCTGGAAGGTTTCTGAATACTGCTTTGTGCTTCTACTGTAGTGCCTGTATATCTGTTGGATGTTGCGTGGATTTATATGGTGGCTTCCTGAACGTAACCAAGCACTCTGCTTCCCACTCTATGTATCCTTGTCAGAGCACTGCCTCCATCCTGTGTGATGATACTTCTTTGGGAGGGTAGTTATTCATCCCTCTCAAAACTACTCTTTGTCTGTTCATTCCATGAAACTCCATGTCCATGGTTTGGTAGTTCATAGAATAATTCCCTATGGAATAAAGCCACTGAAATCCCAATACCACATTTGTGTCTGGTACGTCAACCACATAGAATGTTTCGGTCAGTATATAGTTCCTGAGTGTTACTTGCAATTTTGGGATCCTCTGACTACACTCCATGGTGTGGTGACCTATTGCGGCTACCGTAAGTCCATCAAAACTCTGAATCAGAATACCTTTCCTTTTTATCTACGCGGTGTCAATAAAGTTGTGGGATGTCACACCATCTATTAATAATCCAACCCTATTTCCCTGTATGACACCTCTGATCCGGAGAGTGTGGAATCTAGGAACCCCAGATAATGTAGCAATGACACCTCCCGGTGACTGATCCTCATCTGCTGAGTCTTGTGCCTCTCCCTGTTCCTGATCCTGATAATCCTCATCCTCTCCACTGTCGGAGTAGACATCTATGTAGTGAGATTTTCCCTTCCTTGAACATCTTTGACCTGATACCCATGGTTCTTGATAGATGAAACATAATTTATTTCTTCTAAGGTCTTGGTGGGTATCATTATCCATCCACTCTTTCTTGGGCCATTCTTTTTGGAAGGGTTTCCTCTCTTTATATTTTATAGGAAAATTGGTTTTGGGAGGAAATCTATTTTTGGGAATTGAATCCTGTAAATATTTGGTACGACTGATCGCATCTGCTAGGGTGGTGGGTCTATAATCCTTAACCCATCCATGTAAGGGCTCAGTGAGGGCCTCGGTAAACAACATAATCAATCTTCTCCCTGAAATGTCTATCACCATGAATTCTACCCTCTGAAACTATGATATGAATGCATCTGGACAGCTTGTCTATTTCAGTTGTGCTTGCTCTCTGAAATGCACCTCGGGGTCTTTCATGTCAAAACGCTCAATGAGCCTCTGTGTAAAATATGTGTACGAGGTGATGGCACTGTGACCTAAGGTCACTAACCCATGGCACCACCACCCATGGGCTTCCCCGTCCAAAATGCAAGCTGGCCAACTTAATGGCATCTGTCTCTATCATGGGGTAGAGTTGGAAGTAAGTATCCAACTTTTTCACCCAATTCCGTGTTGGGCCTCTTTGGGTCCCCTCAAAGGCAGGAATAGTCAATTTCCCTACCGTGCGCTGTAGCTCAAATTTCTGGTTGAAAGGCTCGTTGTAATATCTTGGCCTGTTCTTACTTTTAAAGTGGCAAAAATCAGTGAAGGTCATGACCAACTAGAAGTCATCTCCTAGTTCTATGTACTCTCTCAAATATGCCCCCATGGGTTCTTCTGGCTCTACCTGCACTATGGGAACTATTGCCGGGCTATCTAAGAACTGTGGCATGGTAGGTCTGGAGGACCTATTGTAAAGATGTTTGTGGCTCTGTAGATTGGTATGTAACTATTCCCCATTGCTACTGGTAGATACCCTGTCACTGTTGGGAAAAATAGGACTGTGTGGGGTGAGCCCTGACTTATCTGTTAATTATTTGATGGAACTCACCATTTCTTTGTGTCCTGAAGTTAGTTCTTTCAAAGCAGAAAGGAGTCTACTGAAATCCATTTTATCATCATATGCCATTGTTTCTTTGCATTTACCCTTTCCAAACTGAGTCTCTATATCCCCTAGTTCTATATCATCTAACTCTTCTTCTTCTCTTCTTCCACTATTCCTAAATTTCTGCCTCCTGTAAGTAATATTGCGTGGGTCCTATGTATTCATTTACTGTTCACAAATGCATGCTCCCACAACTGGCAAGGAACATGCTCCGATACCACTGTAATATCCCAAACTAATATTTTTATTTTTATTTTTATGAAGTTCTGTTGCTTGCTAGTAGTCTTTATGGTTCAGTATATGAAGGGAGTATGAATGCATGTACTGATCTAAGAATGCATGCGCTTGCATGCATATGTATTACCCCAATAATCATAAATTTTATAAAATAGGGATAGAATTTATGCATGTAAGTACCATCAGATAGAGGAGTATATGTACGCCAATATAAGACCAACATGCAAGAATTGTGTTGGTGGATGAATGAGATATCGAATGCTTCTCCTCCAATAATGCGCCGTCTCTAAACTAGATATGGATGTGTAGGTGCAATACTGATCAGAAGTAGCTCCAGAAAGTGTGCAAGGGGGTTATAATCCCCCTTTGATCACAGTAGAAGTGGCATGCAGACCATGCCCTCGCTCAGAATCCTAAAACTTGATCCCCCTCTCTGAGAAAGTCACCCATGCAGCGAGGATGTCTTTTGCAAGAGGAATATGCTGATAACTAGCTCGGGGGTCAAGATAAGAAGCCCCTCTTCCAGGGGTAGGGTAATAATGCTTCTCTCGGAAGAATGGAGGCAACATGCAGAAGATCCAAACCCTGTAGCCTGGGATACGAGTGTAACTCTCCTTGAGAAATTCGCTCATGCAAGGAGGGCGAATCCCTCAGCCTGATGTGTAACTTGAATCCTACAAGAAATTGAAGAATAATATCTGATGATGAAAGCAATGTTGAATATGGATGATCCAACTTGATAGTGACTAGGGCAGATAGATTTCACTGCCGAAATACACTAGATAGTTGACTGTGTGCTCTCAACCCCAAATTAGCTCATTGATCTCTCCAATTCGACTTCACAAATCAATAATCATATAAGCAACACTGGCTCACTTGCTTTACCTTTCTTTTATAACATTCACTTGCCTGACCTAAAATTTGACCTAACTTTTGCATGACTAGGTCGCTTTATCTTCTAATTTCCAGTTGACTTGCATGTAGTGATTCTAGGTGCATGAAGACTCAATGAGGGAGTATCGGTGCATGCAACATGAAATATAGCTCGTATGTCATGCATGCAGGTGTCCCCTAGTTCCTATGCCCCCTATTTATCTATTGATGATATAACAACCATGATAAAGATCTTCTTAGGGTGTAAATGACATCAATCTTCAGTTAATTCCTTGTATGTCAGTGCCCGCTTGAACCTATGGGAATCAGATAGGTTAGCGGGATGGTCCCCTGTGCTCAAGAAGAAGAGGACATTACACTACCTAAGAATTATTTTCATTCCTCATGGAATCCCATTAATGCATTGACAACCTTTATGAAACAAGAGCAATTGTTAGGTGTAGTAAAAATAATTGAATATAAATAAAATTTGTATATATGATAAAGAGGACATTTTCTTACCTTGATGATTGATTTTATTATATTCCAATTTTCATAGTTGAGGTGTCCTTATCCATGGTTTTAATCTAGTCTCTTTCTTTCCATATATATATATATATATATATATTTTTTTTTTTTCTTCTTCTTCTTCTTTAGTAGGTCGATACCTATGGTTATTAGGGAGGAAGTGCCTATACTCATCAAGCACATCCTTTCCTAAACTTATTGAACCTCGAGATATCATTACAATACGTCAAACTAGACATGCAAATTTATTCTTTGTTTGAAGACTTGCAGGATATGAAATAATGTTGTTAGGATATTTAAACACTTAGGAGTTAGTTAAGGTCAACTTGGTCTAGTGTGTGTTTATCTAAATGATGTTTTATATTGTGTTTATTTAGTATGCATTTGTACTTATGTAAAATGATGGTCACAATATGTTCAAGACATCTTAACGATTTATCTTCTCCTTGATCTTAACAACTATACTGATTCATGGTTAACAATTGATTTTTCCATGATCTCTATTTAAAGAGCATGGAGTGTCATTTGACGATAATAGACCACGAGAAGTTCATATGTAAAACATTTTCCTTTTGCATTAGTACATTGTCTCAAGTGGTCACGTTGCGTTGGTCATGTTGGCTAGGGTCGTGCACTATTTAACTCCTTGAGGGTTTTAAAAACATAATACATTGGTGCGTCGATCTATGATTTGATTGCGTAAGAAGTTGCTTAAGGTGTCAAGCATGTGTGGAAATACCTTGTTTTAGTCGAACATGGTATCAAAACGCTTATGAAGATCCACTCTCAATGTTGATCAAGATCTTGAACATATGTAGTTGTATGCATCAAATCATTTTTTACTTCTACTATTTCTATGTATTTTTGGGTTGAGAGAGTTATTCCATTATGCCCATAGTGTTGCTTTAAGTTGGAAACACTTTTCTTTTCACAAAAAAAGGTTCTATTTGTGAAGATATGACCATATTATGAAATCCAAAGATATATTATTTACAATTTAAGGATTTTTTTTAAAATATTTCTCATACTCGTTAATATTTTAATTTTGATTTTTGCTATTTATATTCTTTATTTACTACCTTTTCAATCTACAAATGATCTTGCCCGCACAAGTGTGGTTCATTGGCAATTCGCTTGATATGAAGTCACATGTTGTAAACAGAGGTCACGAGTTCAAATCACACTCGGGCTTACTCGTGTCCCATGCTTGCAGCCTGTTGTGGGGCACCTAGGGGTATAGTGGTAGCGAGATTGGATCCTTGGACCCCGTGTCACGCGAGTACCAACCTAGTCTCCAGTTTCCGATTCCCCTAGTTACAAAAAGAAATATACAAATTATCTTTGTCATGTTCTTAATGTGAACTAAAAAAAATAGAAACATAACGGAAAATGTTTTATTTTCCGCATATTCTCTTTGCAGCGCTCCTTATGTAAACTCGATACATCAGAAAAAAAAGGAGACAGTTTGTATTTTTTAGGTAAGCTGACTGAGGGATAACCCCAATATTAAAAGTTTTGGTTTCAAAGTTTCACTTGTATTTATGTGCAACTGTGTTGAAGTTGTTTGAAAGCAAAAATAAGGGTTTTGGGGGTAAGCATGGACTTCTAGGCTTGAAAAAAACCTTCCTCCTTCATAACATTTGTTATATATTTTGCATTAGCTCGCTTGGTTGAAACCCACTTTATTAAGTAAGAGGCATTAAGTTTAAATTAATAACATTTCCTATATGTTTTTAATTAACTCACTTGGATGAAAGTTACTTTAATTAGTACAAGTTCCTAAGTTCAAGACTTTATTTTATTTAAGTTACTTTTTGAAAAACTTAAAGCAACTTTAAGTTATCACATAAATTGATTGTAAAGTGCATTTCACTTTCTTTTTGCGTGCAAGTTTAATTTATAAAGTAACTTCATTGTAAAAATGTTTTTCATTTATTTTATTTTATAAAAGCAGGTTGTTTATGTTATTTTAAAAAGTAACTTAGTTTTAAAAGTGAGCTTATATGCAAAGTTAGTAAAGGAAGGAGGATTTTTTTTCCTTAGCAACCTATCATGCATCTATCCCCATGTAGACCAACCTCTATTAGCCATGTGGCTCCTTGGTTCATTTTTATGCTTTTCTTCAAAATAACATACCTTTGACATTTGGATATCGTTTTCAGTGCCAATTTTTTAACCTACCTATTTTTTCAAGAGCTTTGCATATAAACCATTAGTTTTTGTTTTTTCTTATGTAACTCATATATGAAAATATTAACACAAAGAATATATTCAAGATAATCACACAACACAATAGATAACATACATAATCCACTATTTCATTGAAATAGATAATTCTTTTGATGGGATGAATCAAACCCTGTCCACTTTCCTCTTCAAGGGGGTTTCCTCCTAAATGAGCTAATATCAACATACAATATTATTCTCCACATCACATAAGGAAGAATCGATCTTTATTTATAGAATCACCATACACTACTAAACTCTTAACATCCTAACCACCTAGTGGACCTTCTTTAATGAGGTCCATTACATTTATTCACTAACTTAATATTGGGCCTTATTTAATAATAACAATATAGTGGAACCAATCCAGTTTACATTTAATTGCCTCCACTTCTATTCTAATGGGCCCTCCCCCCCCCCCACCCTCTTACCCCCTAGGTAGGGTCATAACAGTCCACCACCCTTAGGAAAGCGCCATCCTCAATGCTTTGTGTGGAGTTGTATAACCATAATACATGGTCCCATGTTAAGAAAATAAGATGACATTGAGGGTTTACTTTGTGCTATCTCCATCATGTAGAGTCCCGATTCCTAATTAAGAAGTATTACACATTTCAAAACATAATTTTGCCGGAAATTCCCATAGTAACACTAAATTCTCAAATAAAATTAACCATGACAAAAAATCACCACATAATTAATTGAATTAAATAATTTGCATAATAAACACTTATTTGTACTATCTAGAGGACAAGATAGAAGACGTACCTCCACTGGAAAGTTTAGACTTACAATTTCACAATATAAGCAACATCTAGTTCCCTACGGACAACACAGTAGCCACATCTCGTCTCTGGATTGCAACAATGTTTGGGGGGCCACTCTCCTCCCAACCAACCCTCAGTTGATACCTAAGGCCCCCGATCCCCCAACAGATAATACTATACCAGAAAACTAGATACCTCACCACTCATCCCTCAACACTCCATACTCCATACTCCCCCACAATTTGATTAGAAGAATCCCAAAAAGTAAATCAACCAGAAATAAACTAAACTCAAAAATACAACTCCATAGAACCACAATAACAACAAATACTCCACTAAGACCCCATCACTCACATAACAGGATAACACAACATTTAAACCCAAAAACCACCAAGACCAACATCACGAACCCCCAAAACCAGTTCCTCATTCCTCCCTTTATGCAAAATTCAAATTTTTAATTTTATTAGAGAAAATTATGCATGAGGGCCACATGACCTTCATGCACCCTACTTTATTTAATCAAGTTTAATTAACTTAACCTAGATTAATTGCTAATTTGATTTATTACTACTAACTTAAATTTATTAATCGTTCTCCTTTTTATTTATCTCATTGAATAAATTCCACTTTATTAATACTTCATTAACTAATGTGGGATTAAGATTTATAATCTCTAATTATTTTTTAGGGTTGTTACATACTCCCCCCTTCGGGAAATTGCGCCCTCGAACTTATATTCCCCATAGTAATAAGTTCACAACATAGAGTAGTATCAAACATAATACAAGTCTTACTTATATAGTATAGTGTTTATATACATTTAGTATTATTGTGAAGGTGAAAACTCGTTCATGTGGTCAATATGCATAAATTTTTCTCTTCACTAATATACACTCAGGTTCCCTGATTACTATATGCTCTTGATTAATTACCTAGGGCCTAATATGAAACCATTCATACAAGTTATGCATTAACTTCATCATACACTTCATGACACAACCTTCAATAAATAGATAATGAACCAAAACCAACTCAATTGGATAGAAATAAATAAACACATCACCCCAAAACTCCCTCACCTCACTCACCCTCTCCCTAAGAATCATACCATCTGATCTGCCTCCATAACCCTCCATTCCATCTTCAGATGGTATCACTCTCCATGGCACAATCCCTCTACTATAACATGTCCATGGATATAACAATAGACACTAGAAGTCCTCTCACTTAGCTTAAGGGCTAAACCGATATGTTATGACCTCATTAATCGCACCAGATTTTGGTCTCATCTGGTCACCTCATCGGCTGAACTAGATTTTGGTCACCAGACATACTTCCAGTATCTATTTTGACCTCGTCATTCGCAGTGGATTTTGGTCTCTTCTAGTCACCTCATCAGTCGCATCGGATTCTGGTAAACCAAGCATAGTTTCAGTATCTATTTTGACCTCATCAGCCGTATCGGATTTTGGTATCCTTTGGTCACCTCATCGGCTGCACCGGATTTTGGTCAACCAAGCATCTCAATAGGTTGGCCTTAACTTCCTGGCATATCCCTCCAAGGAAACCAATTCGAGGCATCGAAATTCCTTCTCCATATGCCTCCCTCTACAGCTAATGTATCTCAAGCCGTGGACTTCTAATATTAGACCTCATCAGCTGCACCAAATTTTGATCTCATCCAGTCACCTCATTGGTTGCACCAGATTTTGGTCGACGAGGCATCTCAAAAGGTTGTCCCTTGCTTCCTCCATATCCCTCTTAGGCAACCAACCCTGACGGATCTGTAGTTGGCATAGGATTATCTGATGGGTTGTCCCCCAACCCATAAAAGTATGTAGTATCACCATTCTCGTTCATGGTTATGGGACCCCTCAAAACCATCAAAATATAGTAGTTTCCCTAGAACATAGTTTCCCTCACCATCAAGACGGTGATTAGTACTCATATTTGTAACCAAATATTTTCTCATCTAAAAGTAAGATGTAACTCTTTAAGCATTCTATTGATAGACCATTTAAATCCCATCATAATTTTCATAATCATAAAACAAGGTTCCATTCTAAATGTCATCATAACATGATATCATAACCATATGATAATTAAACAACATCTCAAAATTGCATGTCATATATTACAATGAATCCAAAATAACCAGGCTACCAAATTACCTGTTATATCAGGATATCATAACCATGTGTTCTATGTTCTAAATAACAAGATCAAGTAACAAGTGAGTGTCGACATAAAATATCAACCTTTCATACTATATGTGTCTTTTGTCATCAAGTATCAAATAATAAGGCAGCACATGCAATTAATATCTTAGCATAAATCAATAGAGAATCATGTGTTACAATCACATATCATGAAACATGTAACAAGATTGCATGCCCATGACGAAGTCCTTCACATGTAACTTCTTAGTTGTATTTGAACGATGGTTACCAATTCAAAAGTTTATGTCAAATACAACATCATCGTTGTATGAGGGTTAAAGTGGTCTTGGATTTCAATATGGTTATATATAATTATAGCCATGTTTACTATGAACCGTTAGGTAAACATATTAGAAATGAAAATAAAAATAAGTTATACTTCCTTTAAAATTATCTTTCATATATGAGTAACTGGATAACTAATTTGAATGAATCAATATTTATCACTTTCAAATATACTTGCAAGCATATATTATTCAATCAAAGTATTCACCAAGTCATCTTAACCATGCCTACTTCGTCTCATGATCTTAAGATAGCTCTATTATTCACAAAATGAGTGATTCCAATGACATATGAATGAACCAAATAAAAAAAATATGTAGACTTTAGGATAACAATGTCAGTATAATATTAATAATTTAATTCAAGATCATTGCCATAACCACGTGATATTATCAAAGGCCCAATATCATAATTGCCATATACTAAAACTCATTCAAGATGCATTTAATTTAAGATTTACTACTAAAACTTCATTTACTCTCCAATCACATTTAGATTGTCATCATTCCAACCATTTAGTACATTTTCAATAAAAAAATACTAAATATCAAATGAGGTATTCATGGCAATCAAACTTTAAAAGAAAAATACAAACTCAATCTGTTGTAAAAATAAACACAATGACCAATTAGGAATGCTACTTATTGATGTTGCATGCCAAACACTTACAGGGTCTTCCAACAGAAAATTTTGGTAATGCCATATGCAACCATTTTTAGTTATTTAAATGTCAACCTTTAAATCAATGAACCCTTTATACTAGTGAACAATGCAAGGATTACATTTACTTGATGGCCTAAAATAATTCCAAAGTGAGATCTGAGAGTGTTATCCTAAGATGGGCATTCCAACAGTGAGAAGTATGTAAATATATCCACGGAAAGTACTTCTTATTGTCAGCAAAATTGTCATGAAATGGCCTAGGAGCTATATTGTTATACTCACATCTTTATAGGATTTAGATTTCCTTCACGGATATAAGAGAAGAGTAATAGGCATCAAATAGATTTTTGAAGGCATAAGATAAGAAAAATATGCCCTATTGATAATTAATGCCAACAGTAAACCAAACACACGTCAAGACAATTAGATGGACTACTAAATTTGGAGCTTAGTTTCTCCAACCATGACGCAACAAGTAGAGTGGCCAGCTATGGCCATTCCTTACATAGAGACTACCTTCGCTTTTATGGTAGCGTGATTTTGCCATTCCATTTGATGCATTTGCCACCTCCAAGATTGGCTGGAGAACGGGGCAACAATGGTTGCAACTTGCAAATGGGAAGAATTGTTTTTGCGGAGGTATTTGATTCCCTCTGACAAATTGGTGAAAAAATTGCAAGAGAAGGGGTGTTGTAGGAAGACTGATATTTGGATCTTAATTATGGTGGTTCCTAAACAAAATTTAATATATTAAGTTTTATGAAGAGACACCACAACGTTGATACATAGTCATTCATCCCCTGAGGCTCCCAAGCCACCAACAAATAATACTATGCCAGCCAACTAGATACCTCACCAATCAACCCTTAACCTTTCAAACTCCAAACTCCTACACAATTCAATCAGAAGAACTCACAAAAATAAAACCAGCAAGAAAGAAATAAAGTAAACTAAAAAAAATACAACTCCACAGAACCGCAATAACAATATATACTCCACTTAGACCCCATCACTCACATAACGAGATAACAAAGCATTTCGATCCAAAAAACACCAAATTCAAATTTTTAATTTTATTAGAGAAAATTATGCATGATAGTCACATAGCCTTCATGCACCCTACTTTATTTAACTTAACCTAGATTAATTGCTAATTTTCTTTGTCATATTAGATTAAATTTATTAATAGTTCTCCTTTTTATTTCTCTCATTGAATAAATTCCACTTTATTAATACTTCATGAGTAGATAATGTGGGATTAAATATTCTAATCTCTAATTAATTTTTAGGGTTGTTACACATTATGCAATCTGATTGGTTGGAAGAAGAAAGGAAAGAATGTAAACATGATCATAAATCGTGCAAGATAATTCAAGAACTATAGGAGGGCCCTAGTTCACTAGATAAATTTGCGTGGAAGAATGATTCACTATGGGTACTAGATCATGTATATATATGTAAGAATTATTTACTCAACTAGAAATTTTATTTGAAATTGCACACTTCTCCTATAGGAGGACATTCAGGGTTCTTGAAAACTTACCACGAGATCAAGAGGGATTTTTTATGGGAAGGTCTTCAAAGTAATGCCAAAAGTTTGCGGCATAATTTTTGATTTTCCAATAGATTAAAGGAGAGACAACCAAGACACCAAATCTTTTACAACCATTAGCTATACCAAGTCAAATTTGTAAAGAGGCTGCAATGGATTTTATCATAGGTCTATCAAAGTCAGAAGGAAATAATGTCATCATGGTAGTAGTGGATCGACTCACAAAGTATACCCATTTTTGCTCTCTTTTTCATCCTTTTAAAGCAAGTGTAGTAGTTGAATCATTCATGGAAATAGTTCAAAAGCTACATGGAATCCCCAAGATTACCGTAAGTGATAGAGATCCAATTTTCATTGGTAACTTTTGGAAGGAAATATTTACTTGGATGGGAACTTAATTGGCTCATGGATCCTCTTACCATCCTCAATCTGATGGGAAAAATGAGATTGTAAATAAATTCCTTGAAGGGTATCTTCTTTTCTTTGCATCTAATAAACAAACACAATGGGTCAAGTGGTTTCCCTTGGTAGAATGGTGGTACAACACATATTTCCATACTTCATAAAAAATGTCACCATTGATGGAACTTTATGGCTAGAATCCTCCTTCCATCACGTCATCCTTGAAAGACAAAGCTAAGGTTCAAGCAGTGGAGGTTCACATAGAGAACCAACAAGAAGTTCTCCAACTATTGAAATATAACTTGGCTATAACACAAAATAGGATGAAACAACAAGTAGATTAACATCATAGTCAAGGAAATTTGAAGTGGGGGATTGGGTATTTTTGAGGCTACAACCATACAAACATATGTCCCTCAAGCAACAAAATAAAGACAATAAATTAGCACCCAAGTGCTATGGTCCCTATAAGGTGTTCCCGAGTATTGGAAATATGGATTACAAATTGGAGTTTCCTCCTATTCACATGTACATCCATTCATCCATGTTTCTTTCATAAAAAATGTGATTGGTGACAAGATCTCAGTTTGAACTATTTTACCATAGATTAATGGAGAGAGGTAATTGATACTAGAACCTAAAACAATCCTTGACACAAGGATGAAACAACTGCAAAATTGAGCAATTACTTAGTACCTTATCAAGTGGAAGAACTTTACAATAAAAAAGGTGACATGGTGTCATGTCCCTTTCCAGATGACCACCATGGAGACGACTTATTAGCCTATTTAGTTCACGTAGCCTATAATCGAGAATAGAAGGGAATTAATTAATTATTAAATTGTCAACTAGGCTTAAATGTGTTTTATAAAGTGACAATTAATAATTAATTCCTAAGTGATTTTATAAAAGTCACTTGAGTCATAAAGTGATGCAAAAGTGTAAAAATGGGTCAAAGTGAAATTAAAAGACAAAAGGGGTCATTTTCTCCAAAAAGTCACTTTTTAAATATTTTAATGAGAGAATTGGTCAAGGGAAGTTGAAGAGTTACAAAAGGGGTCAATGTGAAAATATAAAAAGGACATGAGAGCTCATTCTCTCCATTCTTGTCTATTGCATTTTAAAAAACTAGAGCTATTGAGTTTCAAGCTTTTCTTGGACGAAACCCTAGGAGGAAATGGTTTCGATAGTGAGACAATCTATCCTAGCCATTGTTTGAGAAGATGTCAACCAAATTTCTCATTTGTGCTTCATCTTCTTGGTTCAAGATTTTTGTGTTACCTTCAGATTTGGGGTTTTATGAAGATTTCAGAGTTCTTGGAGTTAGGGTGCACTTGAAGGAAGACAACTATTGCTCTTGGGATGAGTTTGAATTTATGTGGTGGTAGATGTTGCACTATAGTGATGACGCACTCCCCGTTTGCTTGTATATCTTAATGAAAGGGCGTTTATAGACCACAAGTGCATGAAGTGGAGGGCGCATTATCGAAGAAGCATTCCCAATCTCTCTAGTTCTGAGTACAAGAGGAATGCACCCATGGTTCTTTTTCCAGAAATGAAAGGGAAGGCGCTATGACAAAATCCATGTGTTAATATCTCTCAGTCGTCCCCATGGTGGTCATCCGGAAAGGGACATGGCACATGGGAATATGAGTTCTTCATGTAGAAATATCCAGAGTTAATCAAGTGTCAAGAACAACACTTGTTTTAAGGGGAGGGACATGTTAACCCCTATATATTGCGAGATTACATTTCTATTATTATATTATTATTGTATTTATCGGTAGGCTAGGACCTTAAATGTAATTGTATGGTCGGTTATAATTTGAATTGTACCATTTATTTCCTATATATATATATACCGAGAGACCTAGTTTTAGGATCATATCATTTTCAACAAGTTATACAACTTGACGAGAACTTTCTACTCAAAACGAGAACTCTACCCATAAAATCTCATATTTTTGCATAAAAATTACCGAAAAACAACCCCGAATAAAAAAGTGGTGCTACCGGTAGGACCACTTTTTTTGTGGTTAAAAATATAGACATGGACCAAAACAATACTTATTTTTGTTTACAAAAATATTAAAATCAAGCCATGAATTAAAAACTAATGCTACCGGTAGCACACTTTTTCAAAAAATGGCATTATTATATTATTTTGTCATAATTTAAAATTGTATTTATTAAATCTCTTAGTAACGCTATATAAAACCTGCACTCTGTTTAACACAAATTATTCAAGAAATTTTTCCTTGGTAATTATTCAAGAAATTATTTCACCACTCTTTCTACATAAAATAAAAAACAATTCTAATAATATTCATAATTAAAAAAAACGAAATTAAAAAACTCTTCCAAAAAGGTTTTTTTTTTAACTTTATAAAAAATAAATGATAAAAACTTTAAAAATAAATCATTTTTTAAAAAAAATTAAAATTTACAAAAGAAAAGAAAATAAAAACCATTTAAAAAAAAATTAAAAATTATAATTTTTATTATTATAAAAACTCACAAAAAAAAACAATTTTAAAACACTTTAAATTTTTTAAAATAAAATTAAAAACAAAAAAACCCTGCCTCCCCCCTCCCCCTCCTCCTCCTCCTCCCTCTTTACTACCACTCCCCTCCGCCCCCATCCCCCTTCCCCATCCTCCTCCCTCTCCCCTCTCCCCTTCCACTCCCCCTCTGCGCTTTCCCCCTACCCATCCCCCTTGGAGGCCCTTTGGGCGCACGAGGGGCGATGACACCGCTCCCACATGCGCCCAAGGGGCGGCGCAATTTTGGTGGCAATGCCACTCCCTCGTTTTTCCAAAGGGCCACCCCCTTGGGGGGCCATTTGGGCGCACGAGGGAACAACGATGCCTTTGGGCACATGAGGGAGCGGGTACGCCTTTGGGCGCACAAGGGAGTGGCGATGCCTTGGGGCGCACGAGGGAGCGTCGTCGCCGTCCCTCGTGCACCCAAATGACCTCCAAGGAAGATGGGTAGGGGGAGGGGGGAGGGGAGGAGGGGAGTGGAAGGGGAGAGGGGAGAGGGAGGAGGATGGGGACAGGGTAGAGGGGAGGGGCAGTGGAGAGGGGGGAGGGGAGGAGGAAGAGGGGGGAGGGGAGGACGAAGAGGGGGTGGGAGTAGATAGGTTAGTTTTTGTTTTATTTTTATTTTTTTAAAAAATGTTTTTTTTAAAGTTTTTATAATTTGTTTTCTTTATAATTTTTAATTTTTTTAAACTTTGTTTTTTTTTTTATAAATTTTAAATGTTTCTAATTTTTTTTTTGTTTTAATTTGTTTAGGTATTTTTTATTTGGATTTTATTTATATATGTACCTTTAAAATATTTTTTAAAATTTTGTTTACATTTTGTTAAAAAAAAATTGTTTAAAAAAACTGTTTAAAAATGGTTGTTTAAAAATTGTTTAAAAAAAATGTTTGAAAAATGTTTAAAAGAAATTGTTTAAAAAATGTTTAAAAATTGTTTCATAAAATTTATTATTTTTTTTATAAATTTATAACTTTTTTACAAATTTTTATATTTGTTTACTTTTTCAAAAAAATAAAATTTGTTTTCTCATTTTGTTTTTTTTCAGATTTCTTTTTTTAAATTTTGATTTTTTTGCTTTGTTGTGCCAGGCCCGTTTGAGCTGTGGGGAAAATCTCCGCTCCTCCCCTAAGCCCTCTTTGGGCACCCAATGCGCAACTACAATGGGCGGCATGATTCCCGGGAAAATGTCAAACTTGACAAATTTTTGAGAACATATTTTTGTAATGTTTTGACTTTAATATTTTATTTTGAGAGTAAATATTATGTTTTGATATGTTTTTTTTCCAAGGAAAAAAGCGTAATTTCATTATATGATAATCAAATTACATATGTATAAGAACTTCAAGAGCTCTTTCATGTAGTAGCTTTTCAGCTTCAGTATAAAAAAAAGTGCAGAAAAAAGAGATGTCAAGCTCTTCAAGAGAGCTCCAAATGTCCACTACAGAGTAAACTGTTCCATAAGAGTGCTATATATGTACATGTGTCCCAAAAATGAAGATGTTGTCAAAGTACTACAATGTCAAGACCTTCTATAAACGTTCTATGATAATTTTCATGGAAAGTGTCATTGTCCTGCTCCAAAACTTTCCATTGACCAAATGGAAGAGTCAGCCCCTGCTTTGATAGGAGATCCGCAGCCATGTTCCTTTCCCTCTAAACATGTTTGCAAGTGAATTGGTCAAACATCTCAGTGATGTAAAGAGTCTCCTCGAGAATAGCGTTCAGAACCAAATTGTGACACCTTTGTAATTTGTTTATCTAGTTTATTATGATCATGGAATCACCAAAAACTTGAATGTGAGTGCAGTGTAATTCCAGCGCATAACAAAGCAACAAATTTAAAGCAGATAGTTCAACAAAATTGTTTGTGCCACTACCCAACCCCAATTGTAACTTGTAGCGATGGGTGTGTGTGAGAAATAGAACAACTCCCCCTTCGCAGGTGTTGTTTTGTGAAGCTCCATCAAAAAAGGCCAAGGGGATGTTTGGGGTGATAAGTTCAGTGGAGGGAAGGTGGGGAATGGGGGGGGATTTCTCCTGAGGGAAATGTGTAAGGGGAGAGATGCAGTGGTTCACTAGGATGGAGGGAGTGGTGGCTTTGTCCTGAAAAATCTGTTGGTTGCGTGCGAGCCATATACCCCATATGAAAATCATCGAGAGAGCTCGGATGTAAGAGGTCTCAGGGGAATCATACCATTTTTTCCATGCATCTTCTACAGTCTGCCCAGTTGCTGTATGGATAATTTTTAATAACGACCAAACATTTCCAGTGAACAAACAGTGAAGGAAAATATGTGGAGTAGTCTCTTCATCCTGCTCGCAGAGAGGGCACCAACCCGGTCCTTCAATTTTTTTGTTTTTGATATGGTCCCAAGTGGGGATCCGGTTTGAAAGAGTGCACCACATAAAATTTTTATTTTTGGAGGGACAATGCGATTTCCATAATTTTTGCCACCACCACTTCGGCTCGATCTGTTGATGTTTCTGCTCCATAATTAGTTTGTAGCCGAGTTTCGGTGTGTATCTACCATTTGAAGAGGACGCCCATACGAGTTCATCGGCAGAGTCAGAGATACGGGCATGTGAGATTCTTAGTGCTAACAGGTAATCATTCCAGTGGTTGTATAAGTCCTTTGGTAGATTCAAAATCTCCGAAGTCAACCAACCCTAGTGCCAAAGGGTGGTGGTCAGTGGATTGACAATTTGAGAGAGATGAAAAAAACCCTGTTGATGAACTAAGTGTAGTAAGGGGTCCAGCAGGATGTGTCGATTTTGGCACCCAATCCATGGATCCGATCCAATACGAATTTGAGTTCCATTACCGACCTTCCAAGCGAGGCCCTGAGTGATAATTGGAAGAGAATCCAACAATGCCTTCCAAATGACCGACATGCCAGTCCATGGATTTGAGGGGTTTCATATCCATTGTAAGAGGGTATCTAGAGCAATATATTTCTGTTTAACAACCTCCGTCCATAGGTTATCAGATGTGAGAATACGCGTGGAATACGCCAGCCCACCTTTGTCGCAAGAGAGGTTGCGAATAAGTGTATATGTTTGAGGCCCCAGCCCCCAATGATTTTGGCAATGCAAGACGTTCCCAGCATACCCAGGGAGTAGTGTGGTGGTCCGAGTGGCCCGACCAAAGAAAACAGAAGCAAAGTTTTTGAGATTTTTCCCTAATACCTTTTGGAATCCATGCCAGTGACTTCCAATAGACCGTGATGGTCTCCAAGACAGATTTAATGAGAACCAGTCGTCATGCTCTGGAGATCCATCGATGGCTCCAGATCAATAACCTTTTTTCAAGTTTTGCGATAAGCCAAGTCCAATCGCACATCTTGTAACCATTTGGCTTCAACTGAAAACCTAGATACTTTAGGCCATCATCAAGGAAAAGAGATTCAAAAGGGAAGGGAGTGAGATACATTTGTTATTCATCAACAGTCATTTGGTAGAGTGTAATAGAGAATTTGTTGATGTTTATAACCATTCCCGTGGCATCCTGAAAAAGTGTGAGAATGTTGGCCAGTTGTTCAGCATCCCTGAGAGAACCATTACAGAAGATCAAAATGTCGTCCAAAAAAATTAGATGAGTGAGCCGGAGATTGTTGGAGATGTGTAGGCCCTGGAAAGGGCCCTGGTTTTTTGCAGCTAAAATGGCCCGGCTAAGTCCCCCAGCCACAAGTAGAAAGAGTAGTGGGGATAAAGGAAATCCCTGTTGTAGTACACGTTCCGCGCAAAAAAAGGGTGAAGGATATCCATTGATGAGAACAACGAAAGAGGCTGTTGTAATGCAGCTCATATTCCATTTTATGAAGGCATAGTCAAAGCCCAAGTGAGTCATAAAAAACTGTAGATATAACCAACTGACTCTATCGAATGCCTTTGAGAGATCAATTTTGATAACATCTCCCTTAATGCCCTGGGTCTTCTGAGTGTGTAAACCTTCCTGTGCGACCCCAATAGCTTCGTGAATCTGACTTCCCTCTAGGAAGCCAAATTGTTCTGAAGAAACGAAATTTGAGAGAACAAATTTAAGTCTTTTAGCCATGATCTTTGCCACTACCTTGTAAGTGATTTTGCAGAGGGAGATGGGGTGAAATTCGTCCATGGTGTATGGTTTGTCTGCCTTAGGTATTAGAAAAATAAAAGTGGCATTTAATGGTGGATGTATATGACCCCCGAGTCTGGATTCCTCCACCAGTTGAAGAAGATCATTTCCAATGGTGTCAAAGTATTCAAGAAAGAATTCGATGGTCCAACCATCCAGACCCGGGCTCTTATCCTTTTGAAAACTGTGTAGGGTTGTGTATTAAAAATTGTTATAAAAAAATTGTTTTAAAAAAAATTTGTTTAAAAAATGTTTAAAAATTGTTGTTCATAAAATTTATAATTTTTTTACTTTTTCAAAAAAAAAAAATCTATTTTCTCATTTTGGTTTTTTCAAATTTCTTTTTTTAAATTTTGATTTTTTTACTTTGTTGTGCCAGGTCCGTTTGAGCTGTGGGGAAAATCTCCGCTCATCCCGTAATCCCTCTTTGGGCACCCAATGCGCAACTACAATGGGAGGCATGATTATGAGGAAAATGTCAAACTTGACAAATTTTTGAGAACATATTTTTGTAATGTTTTGACTTTAATATTTTATTTTGAGAGTAAATATTATGTTTTAATATGTTATTTACAAATATATGGTATATTTTTTGTTCAGTTGATGTGAATCAACACTTTATAGAAAATAATGTTAAATAGAATCATTTTTAAACATAAAATAGCTGAAAATATGTTAAAAATGGTTTTGTAATGTCTTTATTTTCTCATTTTTTTTACAAATTTGCCCAAAAATGACTCATTTAAGAGAAAAGTTTAAAGAAAAAACTTCCAAAATGTATATATTTTCCATTCTAACTAGCTTCTAAATGTTAACAAAATTCAAAAATGTATATGTTTTTAGTACAAACTTTGAAAAACGCCATTGTAAATAAAAGTTATAGTTTTCTTATGACCAAGAAGGTTTAAATTCACAAAAAAAGGATCAAAATGAAAAATGGTGCTACCAATATACACACGTTTTGAAATGGAGGTAAAAATAGATACTAAAATTGACCCCCCAAAAAACGAGAACAATGTCGGGTTCTCGTCAAGTTGTATAACTTGTTATTCTCCTGTGTATTTTATAGATTGTATAAGAAGGTTGCCCCCTTGAAGAGGCCTCTTATTCATCTCTTTATTTCATTCTCAAGTCATTGGGTTACTCTTTCTTTCTACTTTTATGTTATTTTGGGAATTTCATGCCTATTGCATCCCTACAAGTGACCATGGTCAATTTTTGGAAAGACCCACTAAACAACTCATTTACTACACCGCTTTTCACACAAAATAAGGCTTCCATAAAAAAATAAGTGGATGCACAATACATTGTATTCATTGGGCTAGCACACTGGACTCAACACTTAATCTTTCATTTGTTGCTCCATTGGGATGCTTGGAGGGAAGCTTTATTTGTTTGAGGAAATTATATATTATCCTATCATAACACACTAATGCTATTTAAGGGATATCTATGTTGGAAAAACTCAAATAAACTATATCAGGGGGCTCTAGTGAGGTCAAGTGTTGATACAAAGAATTGCATAACTTCAACAAATTCTCTAACTTAAATTTTATATCTAGATTAACAAGGACCATGCAAAGTGATTCAATAAATATTCTAGACACGGATTCAAAGATCCAAACCCACTTCCCTCTAGTGACAATTGTAATGTAGCTAATATTTAAATCGATGGATTCCTTCCATTGGTTTTAGGGCATAAATTGTGTTCATTTGCTTCGAGAGGTAAATCTACCCAAAGATCATAATATTAAGATTTATAGATTGTGTGGATATGTTTTTTTCATACGCATTTTTCCTCAAAATCATCAAGTATTGGTTGAAGCAAAGTGTACAATGCCTAAATTGAATTTTAGAAGATAAAAATTAGTTGGAAATCAAATATCTTCATTCCCACATACCTCTTTGTTCATATTAAGGTTGACATGATTCCAAATCCACGATAGAGAGGGCATAAGGAAAAATAAAACTTAGCCCACATATATACGATTAGAGTTAAAACTTACTAATTTAGGTGACATTATCAAATATTATGGCCCATTGTCGTTGTGACTTGCTGCTTTTGTCACCCTATAGCTCAAATATTTCCAGTGGGGTTGGCTTGTTAGTTGTAGAATGCAAATGGTATTTGAGGGTTATGGGTGCAGTGTGTAGTTGTTTGGGTACGCAAAGGCACTTTTTGTTGTACTTTAGTTTTTTTTTAATTTTATGTGTGCATGTGTACATATTATAGTCAGTTAACAAGTCCATCTGTTGGTTTAATGAATAAAATGTACTATATCCTCCACTACATTTGTCAATGAGAGTGCCACTTTGTACGAACAATGGTGTGGAAAATGAGTTGTTTGTTGGGTTTGGGTTAGATGCAGGGTAGTCATATTTTAGTTTTCTACCCTCTCGATTGATAACACATGTGTTGTAAGGTTGGCCAAGCTCACTATAGGAGGAACTCAAAACCAAACCCTTCTCCATTCTTCTTAGAGTTTCAAGGACTGTTGTGGCTCCCAAAGAGGGCTTACATCACGATGTTTTCATATATTTTCATTGAAGTTGGGTACTAAGTCTAGTGCGTTAGATCAATGACCATAATGCATTGTGTCATCCAATTATGTGTCGATGTAAGTGTCATTTCATGCAAAAAGTGGTGTAGTAAACAAGTTGTATGATGGGTTTGCACAACAATTGGTTGTGGATCAGTTATAGGATGGCTGAATTTCATAACCATACCATATTACTTAGTAACATGATTTGTAGGGTTAGCCAAGCTCACCATGGGAGGCACTCAAGAAAAATACCTTCATTTTTTTGCTTGGATTTTTGGGGATTTATGTGGATCCCTAAGAAGGCTTGTTTCTTGATGTTTTCATGGATTTTCATCAGAGAAGTGTGTTGAGTCGAATATGTTATCTCAATCACTACAATGTGTTGTATCACTCATTTGTTTTCTAATGGAAGTGACATTTGTGGAAACAATGGTGTGGTACATGAGTTGTTTAATGGGTATGCTTGAAAATTGACTACGTGTCTTGTTTTTCTTGGATTTCTCCATATCTATAAGGTTGTGATCCTCCTCTATAATATCTCTTCAAGTGTTATCTTTCCCTCATATAGGTTTTCTTCTCATTATAAACCCAAAACCATGTAACAATTGAAGTCCAACACCTAACCATTATAACAACTTATAAATGTAACCCTTATACAAACTTATGCATATTATCACTATCGGCTAACCCCTCTAATCCCTATCCTTTAATCATTATAAACACCTTAATGAATAACATGTATAACCAATATCCATTAGAATACCTAACCCCTGACTTATATAACCACACAATCACCCTTAAATTTTCATCCCCTACCTCTAACACGCAACCCTTGACCTATATAACCCCAAACCCCAACATGTAACAATGATAAACCCTATCCCATAATATGTATAACTTGTAATTCATATCATCCCTAAACCCATAACCCATATAATTCACTACTACATCTAGTTATGACATATGATGTTGTTTTCCAAAGTTGATGGATAAATTTGATTGTGACGTCGAAATTTATGTAGAAAATGTTTTGCATTTTTCTCTTTTTGTACCCCGATAGATGGCACAATTCTAACAAATTTCATATGATGTCAAAGTTGTGAACTCCATGTGTCTCTCTTTTGATGTTTTTTTCATTTAACGAAATTGTTGTTAGTTATGTCTAACTTTCGATTTGAATTGATTTAATATTCACTATATTTGACTAGGTCAAACTATCGTCAATATTTGGCATTTGTGAAATTAGAAATATTATAAATTAAGAGATATGGAAACAATTATATAATATTTGCAGCATCTGTTATAAATTTTGTCATTTTTGCGATGCATGAAGCAATTTTTTTCTGTCTACTTCAATAGTCCATTTCCTTATCTATATATTAGTTTGGATTCTCTTCATAATCCAAATTCTAAGGGAAACAAATTTTAAAATCTATATGTGTGGAATTCTTCGAATATATTCTTATGTTGTACTAATATTGCTCCAATGGATTTTTGTAGTAGATCATTACAATGACAAATTTTCATTAGGAATAAATTTTGAAGACCATTGCTAGGTTAATCAAGGAATATGGCAATGATAAATTATTTCCCTTGCAAAGAGAGTAAGTACATACACAGAGATATAATCAAGACATGAGAGATGAGTCAAATGCATCCAACTGGTTATATTCATCTTGATGGTATTATTTATACATGTTACATGTGGTTGGAGTGGTTGCACCCACTCCAACGGATTCTTTAACTATACTATTACATAAGTAACTAATGACAAGTAAGGAACCCGAAGGGTCCCCTCCAACATCTCCCCCACCTCAAAATATTTCTTCATCTCGAAGAAAACATTAACAACCATGAACTGTGACTCCTTTAGTATCTGTCAGCAGACTGGTAGTGGCGAATCGAGCCGCTTACCCCTTTCACCTTCCTGACGGATTCTCTTCCACGGTCCAGGAGCATCTGGGCTTCCACACTCTGCCATTGCACCAACTCACCAACTGCCTGAAAAATGTCTGAAATGACATTGAATAGATGTTTATGTGTGTCAGTACCGGGGGGCTTGATCAATTTAAGTGTTCTTTTGTCATTATTAACGTGAAGCACTTTCTCTGTGTGGTATAGATGTCTTCTGCTTGAGTACATGCTTTTCGTAGACTTATCTGTCATGAGGCTTCCTGCAAGTTTCAAATGTGTCGTTGTTGCTTGTGGTCGATACCAGCTGATATTGGTCGACTTGAATTGACTCGACATGACTTACTTGACTCGACATGATTTATTAAGTCGGCTAGAGACCGACTGAATTACAAAATTATAAAAGGTCGACTCTCGACCATATTTAACATCGACTTTTAAAAGACTCAACCACTTTACAATATAGACCATACTTCGACCAATGTATGTAATATGTCCAAAAAGTAATACTGACCATATGGTTGACCATAATTTACAAACTGACTAAAATTTACAAGTCGAGCTTCGACTATATGATAGTGACCCGACTACGTTTTTACATACCCGACCACTTACATTCACCAACAGGTTGCTAGCCCACATAGCAGAATTTACATGGTATTCACCGACTGGCCGTCATTCTTCAACATTAGACAAATATTTCTTCTCAGAGGGGTAATGATACATACTTTGATAGGCGGGAGACATTCGACAGATCCACCATGTTCTATCCTCCACACTTGACGAGCAGATGAATAAACACAATTAAACGACTGGAATGGTCAGCTGTTTGTCTCCTGAAGTGGTCGGCTGCTTCACGCCACTGTTCATTTACTTTGTCTCCGAGCAATATGGATAATTCTTCAAACTCGTTGCTTGCTGCATGCAAAGTTTAATATGATGATATTGCTTTATCCCATCGACATCTCCCTCTACAGTCGCGCTGTTTCTCCATAGTGATAAGTAGGTTATAAATATCGATGAGCTGTAGCCGTTGATTGTTTCAAAATGTAACTCGTCATGCTCAGTCGATGGATTTATTGAGTCGGTATTCCCTTGTTATCTGCAACCTGTTGGTTGGTACTCTCGACAGGATAATGGAGTCGATGTTCGGCATTCTCAACAATTGAATTGCTGGCGTGGATCTTCTCTCTTTGATGGCTGCACAAAACCCATGAGGAGAAATGGTCGATAGACATAATTTGCATATTTTTATAACCGACAGTCGAGTGCATTTATTTCCAAACTAACCACTGTGACAAGAAGTCGCCATAGATTTTCTCACACACAGAGGTCATATCACCATTTTTTGTAACAACACTGTGTTTCCTTCGCACCGGCAGTATGTAATTTTTCTTGCAGAATCTTCGACGAGCATCTCAAAATGTACTGCAATATCATTCTGCACATGATCGAACTAAGCAACAATAAACGATACCTTTAAAAGTAGAAAAAGGTGGATTTAAATTTTCAGGCACAATCTTTCAAACAACAACATCACACGGAGGCATAATCATTTCTGAGCATTTCTTGTAGGGTTCTTGATCGCTCTCACCAGCTTCTTTCTCTTGCACGCAGGAAAGTCTTCAACAACGCCTCAACAATTGAGCAATGATCCTTCTCCTCACAATCTTTTGCAAGTTCGAACTGGCTCCCTCTACTGCTGCTGTCACCCGGAAGAATACGGCAACGGCGCCAGATGTTGTATTCAAGCAGAGAGTAAGTACATACACAGATATATAATCAAGACATGAGAGATGAGTCGAATGTATCCAATTGGTTATATTCATCTTGATGGTATTATTTATACATGTTACATGTGGTTGGAGCGGTTTCACCCGCTCCAACGGCTTCTTTAACTATACTATTACATAAGTAACTAATGACAAGTAAGGAACCCAAAGGGTCCCCTCCAACATATACAAGGAAATGAAATTGAAAAGGAATTTTAAAAAATTAACTATAAAACATGATTAAGAGTTTGGGCACTTTGAAGCAGGGAATGAATATCATGGTAAACTATTCATTATATATTTGTATTATTGTCGTAAGAATTTCTATCATTTTAATATTTTATAGATTTACTAAACTTATTTGATTGTTTGCAATTACAAAGACAACGCATCATATGATTGGAATGCCCAAGGATGTGAAAATTGTAGTGGAAATATTGGTGAATGAGTTGATGGAGATGAATTTTGTCCTATCGAAGAAAATGATATTGATGTAATTGAGAATGACAAGATAAATGGATTGATTCATGACACGTTTTCTATAACAGATGATAACTTTAATAATATTCAAGATGTACCTATGATTGATAAGTCACGAAAACCACTATATGAAGGCTCAAGGAAATATCTTGTCTTTGTTATATTTTTGTTGGTAACTTGAAGGTATTCAATGCTTTGTAAAACACATGTTCACATAGATTATAAGGTATGCAACATAATTATTCATACATGAAATCCTTTTTTTCTTCTATTTTGAGTGTGCATCGTATAAAGGATGCAATATTGACAATCATTCATTACTATATGTCACAGATACCAAGAAATGGTTGTTCTTATAAAAGACATAACAATGGAGTATCAAGCCATCGATGGATGTCCTAATGTTCATATTATATATTATGGACAATATTAAACAAAGATGGAATGCCCTCAATTGGAATTAGTAGATATCAAATTGGTTAGGAAATAAATAAGATGTCCCACAAGGTTATTCACCATATTCCCATAATTCCATGTTTTAAATGATTGTTCAACTGGAAAAAAAAATAGCATAGTTTATGAATTACCGTGTATGGAAAAGAAGTGAAGATGGAAATTTGAAAATCCTTGCAAATGGTTCTATATTTAGGGACATCAAAGAAACGTGGCTAATTTTTAAAGAGGATCTTTGTAATGTTAAGCTTTCATTGGTAGTCGATGGTGTCAATCCATTTGGAAAGGTCAAGTTTGTTTACTAAGTGTGGACTAATTTTGTTATAAACAATAACCTTCCTCCTTGGATATCAATAAATAAGGATCACACAATTATGGCAATTATTGTTCCACGTATTTGTTTATAATATTTTTATAACATAAATTTTCATCTATGTTGTATGCAGGGTATTTTTTAAGGATTATAAAAGTATGATTCAATGTAGTATTCTAGGCGATTATTTTGGATTGAAAAAAACATAAATATAGATTGGTAGGCGAATATTAAATATGAAACGTACAATTTAATACTGAAACTTGTAATTTTTGGCGAATATTATGATAAAAAAACATATTTTATGTAAATATAGGCGATATTAGAGCCTAAAAAGGCCCCAAAAATAGCCAATTGGCTAAATTTCGCCCCTAAAAATTTCTTTGGTTGTATGATACATAATTTATTATATATACAAATAAAAAATATGTGTATTTTCAAATAATTAGGTAGGTACCAAGTTAAAGATATGGATGTATATGGTGAGCCTCTTATTGATGAACTGTTAAATGTATGGACTTGCATCACTATGTACAACATCTATAAACCAATAGGGTATAAACAATTTCAATTACATGGAATACTTACATGGACAATTCATGATGCTCTAAGGATAATGGGTTTTTATGGTATGTAAAGTATCGCACTTTAACAATATATAATTTTATCAAAAATATCTTGCATTTTTTATAAATAATTGCATGGTATACTAGTATTTACATTTGTTCGATTAAAATAGAGTATTTCTACATAGGTCGAACACCTTAAGCAACTACTCACACAAACAAATCACATATCGGCACACCAATGTATTATGTGGTTAAAACCCTTAGAGAGCAAATTTGTTCCCTCCTTGATGACAACTTCCTATACTCCTAACATAGTTCAAATTTTGGAAAACTTCACTTCTATAAGAGACTTCGTGAAAATGTTAGCAACTTGATCATCTTTAGGACAAATGTGCACTTCAATAATGTGATACGAAATAAGCTTTCTTATGAAGTAAATGTGTATCTCTATGTGTTTGTTATGCTTATGTTGAATATGATATTTGGAAATATTTATGGCACTCTAATTGCCACACCATATGGTAGTCAGATGTCGTTGTTGGAATCAAAACTCTAAAAGAATTTGTTGAATCCATAAGGCTTCTTGACTTGCATTAAATGCGGTTGGATACTTTTCTTCTACTAAAGAAAGAGCAAGACATAGTTGTTTATTACAACCCCAAATGACAAGTCCAAAACCAAGACTGAAAACATTATAGTACACTTCTAATCATTAGGGTCACCATCCCAATTAGAATCAGTGAAACGAACCAACAAAGGAGCCCCCTTGAACTTTAATGAATCCCAACTTACAGAGGCTACCAACTAACTAACGGTACAAGGTGGCATATACTTTGGGTGTAGTGTAGGTGGGGGCAAGTTTAAATCTAGATTGGAAGGGATATGGGGATGGTTTACAATGTTCCATGTGAAAGAAATGAAGAAGGTCACATGCATACTTGGATGAGGAAAGGAAAATTCCTTCCTTGGTTTGCAAGACTTGGAGGCCAAGAAAATAATGCAAATGTCCTATGTTTTCATTTCAAATTTCTTCTTAAGGATAGTTTTCACATGGGTTAAAAGTTTGGGGCCACTATTAATGAGAATAAGGCCATCGACATAAAGAACAAGTATTATGAGATGGTCTCCTAGTTGCTTGGTATAGACATGAAGGTCAGAATGACATCTAGAAGAATTGTTGTGAAGAGGAAAGATATTCATTTCAGCATACCAACCCTAAGGATATTTCTTAAGGAAATAAACAAGGCTGGAGTTATTCTGAGCATAACCATGAGTTTGTTCTATGTAAATTTATTTTTGTGAATCCCCATGTATGAAGGAATATTTGACATTCATTTGATGGACCTCCCATTCATGTGAAGTAGCAAGGGCTAGAGCAAGGTAGATGGAATTCATTTTGGATATGGGGGAAAATGTTTCATTATAGTCAATACCTTTAACTTGATTAAATACTTTGGAAATTAACTAATCCTTATGTCTTTCAACACTTCATTTGATGCATACTTAGTTCTATACAACGATTTACATCTGAAAAGATTTCTTCCTTTCGAAAAAGGTACAAAATCCCAAGTATCATTGGACATTAAGGAACGATATTCTTTACTCATTGTTTTGTCCCAATCTAGATGGCCATAAGCTTCTTCAAATGTATCTAGATCACGAGTCTCTAAAAATTGATCCAAAAGAGAAGAGGCTCATTGGAATTGTGAATGTGTACGATGTTGATTTGAAGGATCATTGGAAAGATCACTAGTTGCTTCTTATGTTGTACAAACCCAACATGAAACTTAAGTGTTGGTGCAAGTTAATGTTCAATGAACCCAAATTGAGGAAGGTGAGTAGGCAGAGGTGGATATTTATCCTCACTATCATCATTTAAAGAGGCAACTAGAATATGATGATTGGAAAAAAATTTAGGAATAAAAGTTGGAACAATCACCAAAGATGGTGTTGGCACAAAGTTTGTTAATTTTTCAGAATTTACTTCAATCTGATCTAGGATCTTAATTGAGAGAACAACATGTACAACATATCTACAGCATATCAATCATGGACACAATAATGCAAGCACACAAGAGACACATAGTTTACTTGGGGAAAACCATAAAGGTGAAAAACCCCAATAACTTCCTCAGAGATAGATAGAGCAATGATACAACCCAAGCATAAGAGATAGACATCTCCTAGTAGCAGCTTCTCCTCCTCCACAAGTGCACCACTCTCCAAAGAGTGTGTGTGAGAATAGAATGATAAAATAGAGTGCCTGCCACACTCTATTTATACTTGACTTGACTTGCCTAATAACCTTTACTAGGTCGGCCTCAACTTAACCACATAACACAATGCTGACTGGGCCGAAACCCAATAGGGTGGTCTAATAACCCTTTGACCCACATGGCCGATCCCCAATAGGGTGTTTTAAAAACCCTTTGACCCACATGAATTATACAGGGCCGACCCCAACAAGGTGGTCTAATAACCCATCAAGTATAAGTTATGACACTTACAATATAAATGACGACACTTCCGTATAGAGGAATAATAACATATCTATAGGAATACAAACACTTATGTATAGAGGAATAATACCATCTCTATAGGATTACAATATACATATATGAAATACATTCCGAAGTTACATATACATCAACACTCCCTCTTAACTAGGAAGGTATTTCTCGACACAGATCTGCTAGCACAAGTCTTCTTCTCTGGATCATCATCAGCGAATCATCGTTATCATCATTGATGCTACTATCTCAATCAATATCTGATTCTACTCGTCATGGGAAGTTCTACAGAGCCAGTCCTTTTTCATACTAGATGTAGTCCCACCACCTGCAGGTCTTCATCATCACTAGCCATACTGTGGAATTTGCAGGACTTATTACGTGCATCACAAAACCTTGCAAGAGCATCCAGGCTATTACGAGCGCACGACTCTACCTGTCGGATCTCCCAGGGTGCTATTATATGTGACCCCACCACAAAACCTCGAAAGAGAATCCCAGGACTGATTACGAGCACATGGCTCAACCTATCGGATCTCCCAGGGCACAAATTACATGTGGTCACCAAAAAACCTCGAAAGAGCATCTCAGGACTAATTACGAGCACACGGCTCAACCTATCGGATCTCCCAGGGCACAAATTACATGTGGTAATGGAAAAACCTCGAAAGAGCATCCCAGGACTGATTACGAGCACACGGATCAACCTATCGGATCTCCCAGGGCACAAATTACATGTCATAGGACAAAACCTCGAAAGAGCATTTGCCAGATATCCCAGGGCACAAATTACATGCCATAGGAAAAACCTCAAAAGAGTATCTGCAAATCTCCCAGGGCACAAATTATATGTCCTCCTAAGCAAAACCTCGAAAGAGCACTTGCCAGATATCCCAGGGCACAAATTACATGCCATAGGCAAAACCTCGAAAGAGTATCTGCAAATCTCCCAGGGCACAAATTATATGCTTATCTGCACAACCTGTTCCACGTCCACAAAGTATCAACCTTATACTCACCATACATCATCCCGATGTACACATGATCATCCTGATCATCAACACTGCATCATCCCAATGCATGTCATATGGAGCAACATCCTTAAGCTCGTCATCCATGATCATCCTGATCATACAATGCATCCACCTGATGCATACACAGTATCTGCCTGATACATATCATCATAGATGATCTACCTGATCATACAATGTATCCACCTGATACACATACAAATACATGATCCACCTGATCATACCTGATACATATCAACATACATGATCTACCTGATCATACCATGTATCCACCTGATACATCTACAGATACATACACATGATCCAACTGATCATATCCAACATCCAACATGATGCGTACATACATATACATATAAATGATCCAACTGATCATATCCAACATCCAACATGATGCATACATACATATAAATGATCCATTGATCATATCCAACATCCAACATGATGCATACATACATATAAATGATCCACTGATCATATCCAACATCCAACATGATGCATACATACATAGAGCAGTAACTGGAGCATCATCCTGATGCTCATCATCCAACATTTACATCCACAGCCATGGGAAGGATCCTCCTCTCATCATGCTTGGAATGGCTCCAGCAGATGTCTCCATCACTTCTTTCTCTAAGTGTCATCAATCTGAAGAACACCAAGCCTCTCTCTGAAGTACTCGAACTTCACTCTGGCTAGTGGTTTCGTCAGTACATCTGCAACCTACTCATCCGTCGCAACATACAGGAGCTTCACTGCTCCTCTCCACACCATATCCCTGATATAGTGATATTTGATCTCAATGTGTTTCGACCTGTCGTGGAACACCGGATTCTGAGACAGCTCCACACAACTCTGGTTGTCACAAAGGATACCAGTAGCCTCCAACGGGAGATCAAATAACTTAGACAGTAGCTTCCGAATCCATACTGCCTCACAACTAGCTGAACATGCAGCAACATACTCTGCTTCAGCTGTACTCAGTGCTACGCAGGACTACTTCCTGCTAAACCAAGAGATCACACTTAATCCCATACTGAAGCAACACCCATAAGTGCTCTTCCTATCTGCAGCACTGCCTGCCTAGTCCGAATCAACATAACCCTGTAGGTTAAACTTTTGATTTGCATCATACTTGAGCCCATAGTCAATCGCACCCTTCAGGTACCTCAGAATATGCTTTACAGCAACCAGGTGAACAACTCTGGGATTCGTCAGGAACTGGCTCAATGTGTTCACCGCAAAGCAAATATCCGGCCTCGTGTTCATCAAGTACATCAAGGACCCAATCATTTGACGATACATAGTGACATCAACCGGATCAGATGAAGCATCACACAGAAGCTTCAGGTTCGATGCCATAGGTATGGCCATGGCCTTGCAGTCCATCATCTCGAACCTATTTAGGATATCCACTGCATACTTCCCTTGTCCAAGGAAGATTCCATCTGTACTCTGCCACACCTCCATGCCTAGAAAATAGTGCATCATCCCCAAGTCCTTCTTGGTATTGGCAATCAAGCTATCATTACCTGTTACAAACAGATCATCTACATACAATAGTAGTATCACAGGATTGCCTTCCTCAACCTTGTAGTAAAGGTTGGAATCCGCTTTACTCTTGGTAAAGCCCAAACTGGATAGAAAGATTTCTATCCTACCATACCAAGTCCTAGGAGCTTGCTTCAAGCCATACAAGGCTTTCTTCAACCTGCACACATATGAATCCCTGTCATGTGTCTCAAAACCAAGTGGCTGCTCCACATACACTTCCTCCTTGACTACACCATTCAAGAAAGCTGTCTTGACATCCATCTGGTGTATCTTCCATTTCATCACTGCAGCCAGGGCAAGTACTGATCTGATGAAAGTGTACTTGGCTACAGGAGCAAAATTATATTCCCTCTTTCTGAGAGAAGCCACGAGCTACAAACCTTGCTTTGTATTTTTCTATGCTACCATCTGTAGCATGCTTGATCTTATAGATCCACTTGGAAGTAACAACAGACTTCCCTTCTGGTTTTGGGATTGCATCCCAACCATCATTCTTCATGATCAACTGGTACTCCTCGATCATGGCATTCTTCCCAAATCCTGGGAACTTCAATATTTTTAATATCTTCAATAGATAACTTTGTTTGTTGAACAAATGTTGTAGTCCTTCTTTTGTAGGTGATGGTATACGATCTTTCCTACAAAACAAGTTAAATTTCATGATTAGAAAACATCTCATAGTTTTCAGAACAAATTCTTATACATAAATAAATATGTCATACAGTCATGCAATTATCTTATCCAATGCTTCAATACAACATTTATCCATATCCCGTAAATTTCTAGATGCCTTCCAATCTCTACCAGAACTTTGTTAAGAGTGTGCACAACTCCCAACATGTCAGCAAAGAGGTTTCATTCTAGATAAGTAGCAATGGAATGTTGTACAGTGCCATAGGCCACTTACCCATCACATGCATATTAGTAGTATACTGTTCATTAATGCAACTATTCTAATATGCATAATACACAACCTAATTCTAGGGACATCAGTATATACATCATTGAACAATATTATTTAAACAATCAAATATGAAAGAAATGATAATTCAAATACTTATCTTTGTTTTTTTGTTGGGTTGACTCCCTCTCAGTCTTTGCTTCCTTTCTGTAACTCCATTCTGATGTGGATTGTGGGAAGTGGTCAACTCCCTTTGAATATCTGCATCCTTGCAGAAACTACTGAAGTGTGCTCCCTCTTTATCTTTGCTTCCTGGATTACCTGTCCTTGAACTTATATCCATCCTCGATCACTATGCATGCTTACAAGTATCATTATTGTGATATCCTCGATATCTCATACATAATCATACATTTATTAGTATAATCTCAATACTATCAGAAACACAATAATATTAAGCATGTATAGTCATGATCATTTCAAACAGAAATAATAAGCATTAGTATTCAAGGACTCTTATGGTTAGTCATATCATAAATTAAAGTAAGAAACATAATATGCCTAAAACCGTGATTACTCAAACTTATACTTTCATGACTCTTCTAGTTAGTCATATCATCAATTAAGGTAAGAAACGTAATATGCATAAACCCATGATTACTCAAACCTATACTTTCATGACTCTTTTGGTTAGTCATATCATCAATTAAGGTAAGAAACATAATATGCATACACCCATGATTACTCAAACCTATACTTTCATGACTCTTCTGGTTAGTCATATCATCAATTAAGGTAAGAAACATAATATGCATACACCCATGATTATTCAAACCTATGAATAATCATTATCAATCATGCCATGTATACTTATATAAGAGATCCTATCACAAGGTAGGATTCTAACTTGATATAGGAAAAACATACCTGGATTAATATGTTAGTTGGTTATTGTCTAACATACCCACATGATGTCTTTGTGACTTGTGCTATTAACCTGCATATCTCATAGGTTAACCAATATAGAACCAAGTTATACATACCTCGTAAATATATATTCTAAGTGATCCATGACAATGGATGAATCTTTGTCTTCATGTCACCATGATCATATGTTCTTGAACTAGAACATGATTTGTCTTTCTTGGTGTACCTTTCATGTTAGTGGACAACATAAACCTCATACAACACCATAATGCATTAGTACAATCATAAGTGTCAACACCCTAATCAATGAATATCTTCTATCATGCATTCATAATTTTATTAAGGTGATACGACAAGTCTAAATTTAATCAAGATTATACTAACCGTAATAATATGAAGACAAACATACCATAAACTTAATCATGAACAAATCTCGAAACATACCTGGATAAGTCATACCTGTTGAGATTGCTTGTAATCTTCTTATGTAAGGCCTTAGCCTTATCTCCCTCTGAAACAGGAACTTCTTCACTTATGCAGGTGACCAATCCATTTTCTCCTAGGATTAACCCAATCCACTTGATTTGCTGAAACTGGATCTGGGTTTGTTAGGGAAACCCTAAAAATTCAAACTTTGAATTTCAAACTTCTAAAAGGATAGAAAGATGCGCCTTAATGAGCTGATCAACCTGGTATACTTGGAATTTGAAAACTGCAAAGTTTCACTCCTCAAAATTTCCTTTGAAACTTCCAGATCTTCTGGACAGGATCCCAAAATAGGGTTTGATAAAGCCCACCCTTCTACCCAACCAAAAGGTTCGATCCAAAGCTCTAAACTTCGATTTTTCTAAGGAGCTTCCAACTGTGGTCACAGACTTAAAAAATTCCAACTTTTGCAGAAGCCCTAATTTTCCACTTTTTCGATCAAAGTCCCGAACTAGGGTTTGATCAAGCCCGGCCTTCTACCCAACCAAAAAATTTGATATTGGTCTCTAAATTTCAATTTTTATGAGTAGCATTCAACCGTGGTATCCGATTACAAAAATACCAACTTTCTCCGAAACCCTAGTTCCCAGAGCCATGAATGAAGGTGCTCAAAATCCAATTCTGTTTTGACATAAATATGCACCTGATTGTTTCTGGTGTAACTCCGAAAATATGAATCCACAGTGTCTGAAACTTCTACCTGTGGTAGCTCGACCTGTCAAATTTCCAACCCCATAGGTCTGACCTAAATTGGATTCTCTGAGAGAGAGTTATGCCAAGTGTCAGAACGTGACATGTTTATGGGATAAAACAGGAGAGCGAACTTGTACAGCGTGCCACGTGTCATGGGTTCAGTTTCGGCCTCTAAAAAAGTTATGTGAGAAAGTAAAGTCCGTGCACTACCTGTCACTTTTTATGAAATTTCATTTGGAGCTTCCTATCCAAAGTTATGACCTTTTTTCCTAGGTCACCTGTTTATGACTCAAATCTGGAAGAGGCAGAAACCCTAGATTGTACAGATCATAAAACACAAAGTACAACAAATTAGAAGTTGTCCTTTGGACAAAAGGTACATGGGGATCTATTATTCTACCTTTAAATGTTTCAGATCTGAAAACTTCACCAAAATGGATTTATAGCGAAAGTGCTACGATGATTGGTTTTTGCTATATCAAGCCCTAGCATCGCAAGTGCAACAAGTGTCATACATGCCATACCATGCCTTCTTTCAGGCTAGCTCTGATACCATGTTAATTTTTCAGAATTTACTTCAATCTGATCTAGGATCTTAACCGAGAGAACAACATGTACAACATATCTACATCATATCAATCATGGACACAATAATGCAAGCACACAAGAGACATAGAGTTTACTTGGGGAAAACCATAAAGGTGAAAAACCCCAATAACTTCCTCAGAGATAGATAGAGAAATGATAAAATCCAAGCATAAGAGATAGACATCTCCTAGCAGCAGCTTCTCCTCCTCTACAAGTGTGCCACTCTCCAAAGAGTGTGTGTGAGAATAGAATGATAAAATAGAGTGCCTCCCGCACTCTATTTATACTTGACTTGACTTTCCTAATAACCTTTACTAGGTCGGCCTCAACTTAACCACATAACACAATGCTGACTGGGCCTACACCCAATAGGGTGGTCTAATAACCCTTTGACCCACATGGCCGATCCCCAATAGGGTGGTCTAAAAACCCTTTGACCCACATGACTTATACAGGGCCGACCCCAACAAGGTGGTCTAATAACCCATCAAGTATAAGTTACGACACTTACAATATAAATGACGACACTTCCGTATAGAGGAATAATAACATCTCTATAGGAATACAAACACTTCCGTATAGAGGAATAATACCATCTCTATAGGAGAACAATATACATATATGAAATACATTCCAAAGTTACACATACATCAACAAAGTTAAAGACCAGGTTTCTATGTAGGGGCAACAAAATATCGCTATAATTTAGACACGCTAGAATTATTTATCTTTTCATAAGAGAAGAAAGTCTCACCTGAAGCAAAACTGAGACTAGTGTTAAATGAGGGAAGTGCTAGTGAACGATCAGAGATGTACTTGTAAAGATCATTTTATCCTTGTCTTAGATTGCACAATAGTAATGAAACACTATGTGACATCATATACCATTCATTCATAAACATACATAAATAAGAACAAAGGACGATCCATTAAAAATTCATCAGACATATAACAAAAAGTATTGAGGGTCACCAACAACTATCATTCCTTATTATTCATTATGTAGCAAGAACAAAATATTACAGAGCTGCTTCAATTCCCATGGGTGGATATCTGACAACATATATCTCAACCACTATACCCCTCCCTTTACAAATAGTTAACAAATATATATTTCCCCTCTCCCTCCTTCTGTAATATCATCCCCTAGCTCTTAATGGTCTTTAATACAAATCAAAGTGGTTAGTTCTAACCACGTCAAGACAATTACAACCCAACTACTCTTTCTTGGATGCTTTAATATCTATCTTATCTTCCATCATGTCCTCTTGCACAATTATTCCCGTGTTGACTATGTATCCATATTTTGTGAGCAAGTCTTCAAAATGAAGGGGCCAACAAGCCCTGACCACAATCATTGTCTCACCCTCGAGTCAACGTTTTTTCTCTATTGACCTTCAAATGAAGGGGCCAACTCAAGCACTATTGACAGGGATTTACTTTGAAATTCTTCTAAATTATCCACCCATTCCTTCCATTTCTCCACTAATATATTAGCACCAACAATGAATACTTGGGCTTGGTCTCTATTCAACACTAAAGGTTATTGTTTTTCCAATGCATGGCACTAAGAATCTGCAAATGATTCTAGTTTTTATAGGGTAAGGTAGGTGGATTTGGATGCAACCCAAAATTCACATATGGTTTTGTTTGCAGTAGCTACAGCTTTGTGGAGGATGTCCAACTAGTCATCTGCAGACTTAATCTCTTTGTACTTATGTTGTTCCTCCAACTTTGTGGAGGATTTCCAACTAGTCATCCGTAGCTTGAATCTCTTTGTATTTCTATTTTTGATCTGATGGATTACTCATGGCCTATGCCTCTTGATGTATTTGATTGAATCTGTCCAGTAATTCATTGACATGCCTCTGTCTATGTTCTAACAAACCCATCCAATCCCGTACAGTGGAAAATATGATCTTTATCGATTTAATAGCTTTGTGAAGGAGACTACAAGTTGTGTTGATTTCAATCACCAAAGGAGGTAGTCAAATCATGAGTTCCTACTACTACTACATCCCCTGACCTTGGACTGTATCTATCTCATTTTGTAGAGTGTCTACTTGGTTGCACAACTTCTTACAGGAGGAATAAAGCTGCTTGACATGCTCCTATGGACTAAAAAAACAACCTTCCCATGGATGTTTCCCCATTTGGGGTTTTACCATGTATATTTGGTGTATCATTTCTTTTGTCTTGTCTCTTGCTTACATACTTTGATTATTGTTGCTTGTATGGATAGAAGGATAGAATAGGATATTCTTGCTATTGATTTGCATGTTAGAAAACAATTGTTGTATGTTCATGCATATTCTCAATATTCTAACATGGTATCAGAGCTAATTACTATGCTCTACCTTCTTTGACAATTTTTTTTTAATTTTTTTTAGGAGAAACAAGTTCTTCAATTTTTTATTGGTTCCTCCATATTTAGTATATTTGTCATCAAATCTATCAAACCCTTGTGGTTTTTCTTAGATCTGGGAATTTGTTTAGGACATGTTTGAAGGCACATTTACGATGACCAGTGAAACACCTACTACCACACCTGATGTGGCCAAAGAGAAAGTGGTTCTAGTTGATGCAAGTGATGAAGAGACATTGGTAAATATTTTCCATGTAGTGTGCCTCAAAATACTCTCAGGGCATCTACATTATTTTATGCAATGAGATCACCCAATATTAGTACTAGTTTAGAAGATGTATCTGTTGTTGTTAAAAGACGAATATTGAGTCAATATTGGTATAAATATCAAAGAGGAAATCAAAAGAAAGAAAATCAGAAGGTAAGAAGTCTTTCTTGGTTGAGATGTCAAAACATGGTGAGCCCATTGGGAAACATGCTACAAGGTGGGCCATCGAGTTTCAAAATGTTATACAACAAATGGAAAATTCTTTTGAGACTATTGGTGTGAAGATCTCTAGAAAATATTACAAGAACATAATGAGAATTTTGATGAACAATTCTAGACATACATGTAGAAAAAAATCAAGGATGGAAAAGAGAGGATTGAATCTATTCTATTTCCCAAACAATTGGAGGAGTTGAAGAAAACTATGTGTTCCGAAGATTTTTTGGCCAAGAGTACATGAGGCAAGAAAACATGAAATATTGTGAGGGATACATATGATTTTGGTTGAGGTGGGTTGCAGGAAAGAAAATACAAATATGCAACAATTGTATTCCTTTTGGTTGAATTTACATCATTCTATCCATTTCAATTTGTTTATAGGATGGAATGTATGTTGAAACTTGACCTTGACGTTTAGGTGGAAAATAGTAATACCCTAGAACTGAGTGCAAAAGACATTGTCAAATATATGGTAGCATTAGACTCTATTAAAGACAATAAGATCAAGTAGAAATCTAAATTGTCAGATATTTCACTACATATGTTGAATTTCAAAGAAGCCCAATAAGAACCACTTCAAATGTTGAAAGCCCGAAAGATGACTACCAACATGCAATGGAGTGCATTCATGGGTTGATAGATCTGTAGAAAATATTACAAGAAGTCAAGGTTTAGGTTACTAGGTAAGAGGTATATGCTATGGAGAAGGTATTTTTCTCCAACACTATATACTTATAGTCCTTGGACCCATATTAAAGGACATATGCTATGGATCTGAAGTTCCTTTATTCAATATTAAAGGACATGTTTGAAGGCACATTTGTGATGACTAGTGAGCTAATATTAAAGGACATATGCTATGGCTCTGAATTTCCTTTATTCAATATTAAAGGACATGTTTGAGGGCACATTTGTGATGACTAGTGAGCCAATATTAAAGGACATATGCTGTGGAAATAAGTTTAAGGTGGAGGCTCATTGATGATTTGGTGATGTGATGGACATATTCTTAGGTTGTTTGAGTGCCAAACATCCACCATATGTTATGATAATATATTCATGTATGTTGTTTTTTGCATCTTTGTATATGCTCTTAATACTCTTGTTTTGTTGTATGAGTCATAGTTATTGGAAGCTTTTTGAGTGGGATTGTGTAGGACCCCGGTCCTAGATAATATCAGTTTATCAATAAACTAATCATTTATTTCTGTTTACGTTCTGTGTCATTTTCTGTTTCTGTTTTGTTGGTTTGTGTTCAATTTCAAGTATGTAAAAACAACATTTATTCTTACAGGTTGCTACATATATATATATTTTCTGCTATACCTATTTTTAACTATCAATTTCTAACCATTTCTATTTGTGCAGGTGTAACAACATATAATTTTTCTTAAGTGGAAAAAAATGAAACAGAGTTAAAAATGGATTATATACCTGACTGAAAATTACCTCACAATAGCTAGTAGATCCACCCTTGTTGCTGTCCCCTTTGGTGATCCCTTTTGTTGAATGCCTCGCTGTTTCCCTGCAACCAAAACCTTCTCTAAAACCCTGAAAACTCAACCAGGCCAAACTGCTTTAACACCTTGCCAACTGGAGAGGTCTCGCCAACCACCCATCTCCAAAGGTACCCCTTTGGACCCCCAAGCCCAAACCGAGTACAAGCCAACCTGTTATATCCCTTCAGAAAATCTCCAGCAAAAAACCCCCTTTCAGCTCTGCTCTGAAAATTCTATATCTGCTCTAAAACTTCTCCCCAAAATATCTAAGGTAAAAGATCCTCCCTTCTTCCTTCCTTCTCCCCCTTATCCCCCATGTTTTGCCGACTCTTCTCCCTGCAATTAATACCCTTATCCCAAAATTAATGTTTTTCCCTCAAAGGCCTTCCTCGAGCCCATCCCTCATCAATTCATAATTAATATTTTATTTTAATGTTTGGGCCCCCATTAATTTATAATTAATATTTTTATTTTAATGTATGGGTTGGGGTCACCCACCAACCACAAGTTTCCCATTAAATACGAACTTATCCTCATTAATACCATTCTTCATTCGTTGACTAATACAACACACAAATTCATATTTTAATTAATAATGTTTACTTATAAATCTCAAGCATATTTTAACATATTAATTTAATACCACATCCTAATTAATCATAATTAACCCTAATTAATTGTGATTAACCTAATAATCATTCATGACATTATTACCATTCAACATTACTCTCTTAATTACATTTAACTTGATTAATAAATTCTACTAAAGATAAGGATAGCCCAATTAACACACAATTAACATTAACTAATCACTATTAACACATAATGAACATTAGTAAACCATAATGAACATTATTCCAAATTATTAACATTAATCCACAATAATTAATCATTAACCAACTTCATTAACATTAATCGACTTTATTAACCTTAATCGACAATAACCAACATTAATCTACATTATTAACATTAATCATCATTATTAACCTTAATCGACATTTTTAACATCAATCAACAATAATTAACTATTACTCAACAATAATTAACATTATTATTCAACAATATTTCACGCAATTCATAAATATGTAGGCGAGTTATGTAAGCGTAGCTACTGCTTACATACCTCGCGTAAGTACGCTAACGGTAATAATTCACACACACATCAATCATAATCATGAAACTTGTTGTTCACTGACACAAGTTTTAAACGTAGTTTGCAAGGTACAATTCATTAACTAATTGAAATCTTATTAAGTTACGATAATTCATACATTACTGAGTTACGACACATACTCAATCAAGGGTTTTACACACATACAGTTAGATCTTGTTTTCACCCCTACTTCAAGCTACACCTATATACCTACATCATCACTAACTTCCACATCCTATCCTTTCCTCTGCTGGACTACCTTGAAGTGTCAAGCCATGACCGGTTCTAGCTAGAACCCGTAAACGGAAGTGTCGACTACATTGACCAAGCTTCCCCAGCAGGAAACCACCAGTCATTATCACACACCTTGGGGAGTGCACTGTAGCACAACCCTCCCATGGCTCTGGGTTTCGGGGATAAACGGTGGGTAAATCCTCCACCCCCCTAATGGAACAAGGGACTATGTCTACCCGACATAACAACATCGTTGCACTTGTACTCGGTTTGTCATCGTATAACCAATCTGGGCGGCTGAGTTTCCTGAAACCCTACCCCACCCATGTCATAATATACATCATCATAAACCACTTAATAAACATGTGAAAGTAAATAATGCATCACTCGCATATCATTTTATCTTTCGAATTCATGTCCCCGAGGTCCTCCCACCTCATAGGATCCAACTATTACTTATCCTTTTAACCTGTAAGTCAGTCCTCGACATGCAATATAGTATATCGTGCATAAATCCTCAACATGTACAGACATACCTTTCATCAACATAACATCAATAAACTCATTGATTCACCATGCACCTGGCATAACATTCATTTATTCAACATATAACTATAACGGTATCCATGTACCCATCATTTAGTAATTTGCATATATGAGACATAACTAGCACATGATACATATCTAAACATGACTACCGATAATAATACTAACATCACACACACACACACATATATATTGTCAAAATAATAGAACCATATGTCCACAATGTCGTCAAACCGACGAAGTCTCACAATCAAACAAATACAACATATAATAGTAGTTCGGGAAGTAATGTCAAAACGGGGTGTTACAGATTGTAGGGGATGTAGGGTAGGGTCCAAGCTATAGTATTTTAGTTGTTGATATAGGTTTAGGTTACTAGGTAGGATATATATGCAATGGAGTGCATTCATGGGTTGATAGAGACAATTTTGCAGCAAAGAGTACAAGAGGCAAGAAAACATGAAATATTGTGAGGGATACATATGCTTTTGGTTGAGGTGGGTTGCATGAAAGAAAAGACAAATATGCAGCAAGTGTATTCCTTTTGGTTGAATTTACATTATGCTTGTCAACACACATTATGCTCGCCATTTTTTAGGTCCCAAAAATGAAGGGTTTATATGGATGGATGTTTAGGAATTGTTTAAATATCCTTACATCAATTTGTTCCATGGGACTGTATGAATATGGTTTTATTTATCTAGACTATATATATGAGTTTTGTGATAAAGTATGTATGTAAAAATAACTATACATGATTAATATTTGTTCACACTAGATAGGTAATGGCCACATTCTAGGATCTCGATATTAATAATTTCTAGGAGAAATCAATATTTTGAGTTTATTGATTTTTTTGTTTTCTCTTAAAGTGAGAATTGTGTTCCCTCTCAAATTTTGTTGAAAAATGGATAGGTAACAAATGGCTTGTCATTTACCAGAATCCCTATGTATTCATTAATATCATTAACAATTAAGTTGTCATGGGCATTTATTTTAGCTATGTATGTAGTGCTTTATAGGTATTTCAAGCATAATGGTTTTAATTTATAATTCTAAATCCATGAGTTCATTATCATTCAACTTTAGGTTGAAGATATTCAACAACAATTAAATGAGCTCCAGTTCTGAGTGTGATTCATACAAATCCTTCAATTCTTTAAATTTCCATAAGAATTTGTAATGGATATGATATGATGACTCACCTCTTTGCTTATTGTATAAACAATCAATGCATAGGATTTCTTGCCTTTTTTCTTCCATAGTGCAAGCTCTTTGTTTACTATTGGTTTTGTAGGTTTAGTGCCACCCTCTCCATTGGAATATGTAATGATGACTTGTGAGCTGTTGTTGGTCGTGTAATGGTCAAATATATCAAAAGAAGGAATAAATAACTCCAATATTATAAATTAGAGTTATATTCCAACATGCATCATGTAATAAGTTCTCTTATTACCATTCTTTATATAAGAGAAGTTGTAAAGAATTTATCCCACATGTGTTATGTAATGTAAATTTTCCATTCCTCTATCTATATAATAGACCCTTTTGGGTATGTTGATGAAACATCATTGTGACATGATGTGATTCTTATGTGAGGATGCCATGTATTGTAAGATGGAATGTTTTTAATAATAAGAAGACAATATCTTCCCATGGATGTTTCCCCATTTGGGGTTTTACCATGTATATTTGGTGTATCATTTCTTTTGTCTTGTCTCTTTCTTACATACTTGGATTATTGTTGCTTGTATGGTTAGAATGATAGACTAGTATATTCCTGCTATTGATTTGCATGTTAGAAAACAATTGTTGTATGTTCATGCATATTCTCAATATTCTAACATGGTATCCGAGCTAATTACTATGCTCTACCTTCTTCAACAATTTTTTTAGGAGAAACAAGTTCTTCAATTTTTTATTGGTTCCTTTATATTTAGTATATGTTTCATCAAATGTATCAAACCCTTGTGTTTTTTCTTAGATCTAGGAATTTTCTACATGTTTGAGAGTTTTTTTCTCAAAACCCTAACCCTCGTCATTTTTTCATATTTTTTTCAAGTTTTTATTGATTTTTTCTACAGATCTCAGTTGAATTACATTATATACTAACTTGATATCAAGGTTATATCTTTCTTGCAACAAATCTGGTTTTTTTTTTTGTTTCCGTTTCATGGCTTTATAGGTTTTCATCCAGGAAGACGACTACTTTCATCACTTTCAGTTTCAAACTATTTTAGGCAATTTTAGGACTCCCATGCACCTTTTGGTCATAGGAAGTGTGTACACACACAAATTTCCCACAGATAAAGTGTGTACACATGCACCTTTTCCATAGAGAAATCCTGTGGGCCATATTTTTTGTCCAAAAATTCACCGAAACCTATTTCTGTTCATTGTTTTTGCTATAGATATACAGATCTGTTAATAAGTTTCATCATTGGTGAGAAATTTCTAGTATTATTCCTCTACGATTATTTTCATTATCATCTTGTCTTGTTTGCATTAAGGTTTAGTTTCTTAGTTTATTTATCATGTTTCTAGGGACCTTGTCTCTTGTTCTTGTAAAAATCTGAGAAAAAATAAAGGGAAAGTAAAGATATATTGTTGCCAACTTGTAGAAGCCAACACATTTGCGATTCAACAAATGTAGTTCATGAAAACAATAATTGGGATCATGCGAAACTTGATGCAACACTTAGTCTACAAGAGATTATTGATAAACATGAGGAAAAATAAAGAGCAAGTTTGAAGTTCCGTTATTCAATATTAAAGGACATGTTTGAAGGCACATTTGCGATGACCAGTGAGCCACCTACTACCACACCTGATGTGGCCAAGGAGAAAGTGGTTTTGGTTAATGCAAGTGATGAAGAGACATTGGTTAAATCTTTTCCATGCAGTTTGCGTCAAAATACGCTCTATTCATCTACATTTTTCTATGCAACGGGATCACCCAATTTTAGTACTAGTTTAGAATATGTATCTGTTGTTGTTAAAATACGAAGATTGAGTCAAGATTGGTATAGATCGCAGAGAGGAAATTGAAAGAAAGAAAATCAGAATTTAAGAAGTGTTTCTTGGTTGAGGTGTCAAAAGATGGTGAGCCCATTGGGAAACATGTTGCAAGGTGGGCCATTGAGTTGCAAAATGTTATACAACAAATGGAAAATTATTTTGAGACTATTGGTGGGAAGATCTCTAGAAAATATTACAAGAACGTAATGAGAATTTTGATGAACAATTCCAGACATACATGTAGAAAAAAATCAAGGATGGAAAAGAGAGGATTGTCTCTATTCTATTTCCCAAACAATTGGAGGAGTTGAAGAAAACTATGTGTTCCGATTTTTTTTTGGCAAAGAGTACAAGAGGCAAGAAAACATGAAATAATGTGAGGGATACACATGCTTTTGGTTGAGGTGGGTTGTAGGAAAGAAAAGACAAATATGCAGCAAGTGTATTCCTTTTGGTTGAATTCACATTGTTCTATCTATTTCAATTTTTTTATAGGATGGAATGTATGTTGAAACTTGACCTTGACGTTTAGGTGGAAAATAGTAATAGCCTAGAACCGGGTGCGGAAGACATTGTCAAATATATGGTAGCATTAGACTCTAGTAAAGACAATAAGATCAAGTAGAAATCTAAATTGTCAGATATTTCACTACATATGTTGAATTTCAAAGAAGCCCAATAAGAACCACTTCAAATATTGAAAATCCGAAAGATGATTACCAACATGCAATGGAGTGCATTCATGGGTTGATAGAGACAATTTTATAGTTGGTCGCCTCCATTAAACCTATTATTTTTGCATGGAATGAGAATGAATTAACTGATTCATATAAGGTAAGATGCTTAAAGTCTATCTATGAGATTTGAAAATATAGATCTAAGCACATAAACTAAAGAGATATACAATGAAAATCAAATAAACAAACAACTAATCATGTAACAAATTATTTATCATAGATCATTACACGAAAAGTAGAAGCATATAGGAAGAAAATAATGATGTATTCATCAACTTGAGTGAATGGAGGTGAACAATATTTAAAGGAATTTGAATTAGTTAAAGAGGCAACTTGAATTGATCATCCAGTGTAAGAAAGTATATTAGAGATTAACTAGATCCAAGGACCCTTAGTTAGCCATGCTTACTCTCCTTAACTGAGTTACGCTAACACAAGACATCACAACCACCAGTTCTAACTGAAGACTGTTCATGCATTGATTGCTATGAGCATGCAAACCCCTAATTAGTTCGGATGGCACTAATGGCTAAATTTGGACATGAATTTTTAGTTAGGAGCTAAATTAGGGGAGAGCTCTTAGTCACTAACTAAGGTTGAACTCCGCCATTCCTAAAATAAGGGAAAAGCTCCCCAAATCAAGGGAGGTGCCCCCAAATCTAGGAATATGTCTAGGTCAAACAAAATTGGTCATTAGACTTTGTAGTAAGTCGCGGATAAGGTGGTTTGGGACCCACAGAGTTTAGAATTAGACTTTAGGGTGACTCACGTGGTCAATATGAGTGAGATTTGGCTCACTAGAGTCATGAAGTCAAGGTTTAGGTTACTATGTAGGAGATATATGCTATGGAGAAGGTATTTTTCTCCAACACTATATACTTATAGTCCCTGGGCCCATATTTCAGTCCCTTTGCAATATTTTGTATATGCTTGTAATCTTTATATTCCATGCTCAAATTCTCATGGATAATAATATTTGTGGAACTAAGTTTAAGGTGGAGGCTCATTGATGATTTGGTGATGTGCTGGACATATTCTTAGGTTGTTTGAGTGCCAAACATCCACCATATGTTATGATAATATCTTCATGTATGTTTTTTTTTGCATCTTTGTATATGCTCTTAACACTCTTGTTTTGTTGTATGAGTCATAGTTATTGGAAGCTTTTTGAGTAGGATTGTAGGGGATGTAGGGTAGGGCCCAACCTATAGTATTTTATTTGTTGATTAGACTTCATACAACTTGTTATACTATAGAATGAAAACCCACACAAATTCTCATTCTTTTGGAGGTCACATTCAAATTACCTGTTTTTACCTCTATTTCGAAAAGTGGTGCTACTGGTAGCACTATTTTTTTTTGGGGGGGGGATTTACAACTTTTTTGAAACCCCATCTAGTGCCATTGCAAACAAAACCATAAATTGACCCCTGAATCAAAAAATGCTCACTTATTGGTAGCACCACTTTTTTTTCGAGGCCAAAATCAACCTATGACTCGAAAAAAGGTGCTACCAATGGCACCACTTTCCGTTGTCAAGTTACATTTACATAAAACCATTAAAATCGTTTTTTAGAAAAATAAAAAATTAAACAAATAAAATGTTAAACAAAAATTTTAAAAAATGAAAAAATAAAAATAAAAAAGATAAAAAAAAATCCTACATTTTATATCAAAAACTTTATATATATATATATATAAACAAAGGATTTTTTTTTTTTAAATATTTAAAAACCTAACAAAAATTTAAAAATATTAATTTTTTTAATAAAAGTTAAAAAAAAACAGTCAAAATGGGATGATAGAGTGGTGGTGGGAGGGAAGTGGGATTCTCAGCCACTCCTTAGACCCCTCTCTCCCCCACTCCACCCCCTTCCCCCTCCCCCTCCCCCACTCCACCCCCTTCCCCTTCCCCCTCCCCCACTCCACCCTACCCTTCTACCCTACCCTCTTCCCAACCCCTTCCCCACTCCATGTAACTCCACGTAATATGTTATGTGACATATTGCATAAATCCATGTAATATGTTACGTGGAGTGGGGAAGGGGTTGGGAAGAGGGAAGGGGAGAGGGGGTAGGGTGGAGTTGAGAAGGGGGAAGGGAGGAGAGGAGAGGAGAGGGGGCGAGAAGGGGTTAGGGTGGTGTGGAGAGGGGGAACATTTTAATGTTTATTTTTTTATTTTTTATTTTTTTGTTTGTTTTTAAATTTTTTGTTTTGTTTTTTAATGTTTCGTTTTAAAACTTGTATTAAGCTTTTTAATTCTTTTACATTTTGCATTTTTTTAATTTTTTTATTTATTATTATGTATTTTAACATTTGGCATTTGATTTTTGTGTGTATTTTCTTCCTTTTTTTTCAAGTTTTTCATAAAATGTATGGTTTTTTAAATATTTTATTTGAACTTTATTTTTTTTTTTCTAAAAAAGTTTAAAGATTTTAAATTTTTAGGCAAATGTAACCCGTCAAAGGAAAGAGGTTCCATTGGTAGCACCTCTTTTTGAGTTGCAGATTGATTTTAGCATTTTCACTGCAACAACTCTAATTGTTAAGGGGATGGCGTTAAACAAGTTGTAATTTTGGCCCCGAAAAAAAAAGAGGGGTGTTACCACTAGCACCACTTTTCGATTCAGAGGTTGATTTATGATTTTGTTTGCATGGGCACCAAACGTGGTTTTAAAAAAGTTGTAAATTTAGACCCGAAAAGACCACTTTTTGATTTGTGGTTGTTTTTTGTGATTTTTACGCAAAAATATGAGTTTTTATGACCAGAGTTGTCGTTTTAAATATATAGTTCTCATTCTATAGTATACCGTGTTATACATTAATTAAATCTCATTTGTCCCTTTAAAGTAAGAAAAATGCTACCTTTATGTATTTGGATATTTCCTTTATGTGTCCTAAACAAGATTCCTTTATTTCTATCACAACACATGCTAATATCAATTGTAACATTTTTCAAACCTTAATTTGATGCGTGCTTTTTGGATTTTGCAGAAATGTCAAGATAAACTCCAAGAAGGTGACAAAGTGAAGGTGTTGGATCCGTATGATGGTGTTGCTGTGGGCATTGGTTGGATAAATTCACTCTATCCATGGAGTGAAATTGAGCATAGGAGATGCAAATGTGAATATTTTAAAGGTCACAAGTAACATACCCCTTCCTTACCTGGAGAAAAAATAGATGGATGTAGTCGTTTGAAAGAGATGGAAGGAAGCTTCACACAATGGCCATTAAAATATTTATAATATTTATCATGTACTAGTTATTGATAGTAGTTGGCCCACTTCTTTATGTAGTTTCATTGAATGTATGTTGAATCATGGATCTTTTATGATGATGTGTTGGTGTATTTGAGTTGGAAACTCCATGAGACGTTTTGATTAGTTGGAAACTTAGTAGCACTATATATATATATATATATATATATATATATATATATATATGAGAGAGAGAGAGAGAGAGCTCGTTCATCTATGCATTATATGTTTTAATTCAAGTTTACTTGAATATTGTATGTTGAATCAAGTATCTTTTATTATGATATAGTACTAGTGTATTTGAGTTGGAAACTCCATGATATTTTACTAATTTGGAATCTTTGAATTTTATGATGTATGAACTTGTTCACGTATGTATATGCTTAGTTTAGTACATATATATTGTTAAATTTTGATAAGTACAAGTATTTTTCATTGATACTAAATGAACATCAATAATATTGTACAATAATTGCATTACACAATTTGATGTTATTTAATAAAATAATCATATAATATAAATGAATATGAAACTACTAAACAATATATCAATATACTACCAATTGATGGTAATTAATTATTAAAATCGATTAAATATATTACCAATTAACATAAATTACTGAATAAAACAATTAAATATACTACCAATTGATGACAATTATTATTGAAATCATTAAATATACCACCAATTGACAAAAAATAGTGAATAAATTGAATAAATATACTACCAAATGACAATAATTAATGATTAAAATGACTAAATATACTACAAGTGACGGAAATCAAGGACTACAACGACTAAAAGAACTACTAGGTGACAAAAATCAATGACTACAATGACTAAACAAACCACTAGTTAATGGCAATCAATGACTACAATGACTAAATAAATTACTAGTTAATGGCAATTAATGACTAATTAAATGACTAAATATACTACAAATTGACGAATACGAACAACCAATAAATGACTAATTTTTTTTAGTCAACTGGCAATAAAACACTATTAGTTGCCTGACTAAAAATAACCATTTATATGCAAATTTTAGTAGTTTTTTTAGTCATTTATTTGTCAAATTGTACTATTGTAATGAGGGTGAAATTTAAATTCATTTTAAGAAGATGATTACGACACAATACCTAGCGGGGGTTATGCTGATGTTGGGAATCCACATGTATATCTCAAACCTTTAAATAAAGTTAATGAGATTGGGTGCTTATGATGCTAGAAACATGGTGATTGTAGGCCTTCCTTAATAAAGAAATAAATAAACATGTATATAATAATGAAGAGACATTATATTTAATGGCATGTACTAGCACATCCACTTAACTTGTGGTCGGTGAACACCGATAGGCCATGATTTAAGTGTCACAAATAAGTAATAAGTTATATGTTACTTGTTGTCTTCCACAAATCCCCTTATCCGTGCATCAACTAAGAGTTATCCATGCATTAGCTACTAGTTATCCATGCATCAACTACCAATTATTATATATATATATATATATATTTCTTTTATAATTGTTTATTTCAAATTTGGAATGACGCCCATAAAATCAATCTGGAAAGTACACTTGTCTCATCCTCATGCAATCTAGGAAAAACATAGATGCTAATCCACCCAAAATTATAAGAAATAAACACATATCGGTGTAATTATTGTAGAAACATAGTGCTTGTAGATGACTCCAAGTAAATTGTCTGACGATGAAAATATCTATATTATTACAAATATTTATATTATGAATACATGAATGGGGAGTACTTGTAAATGATGTGAAATCCATTTTAAAATATTTGAAAAATAGAAATTAATTGGAATTTGTGCTTTGTTTTTAGAGTATACAACTATGAAAAATAGTTAAGAATAAATAAGTAGTAATTAAGGATTCAACATTCACATTTTCTTAAACAAATTTCACATATTTTGAATTAATTTTTGTACTTTCTAAATCCAATTTCGGAATCCAATATTGGCACATTTAGAATTGTATTTCACACTTTGGAAACAATGATTTTGGCCTCTGAAGGGGCTTAGAGTAGAATTAATCCAAATTTAATGAAATTTTCATGTGTGTGTGTGAACATGTCATGTTACTTTATGAAGATTAGGTTGAGCCTACATTTGTTTGGAAAGGAAATTTATGGTGGGTCTCTAGGGTTCCCACAAGGTTACCCCCTAGGTTGAAATCTTTAGTAGACTATGTAGAGGAAGATTATGATGTAGGGACTACATGGGAGGGGATACACTCTATAAATTTGGGTAAAATTCTAGCAGTGGTCTTGAAAATTGACTTAGCAAAAGAATATGACAAAGTTAGTTGGATTTATATTAGACTGGTGCTTTTGCAAATATGTATGAACCTATAGGTTGTTAACTCAATTATGGGATACAAATCTCCACTTTCATTTGTTGTCCCAATAGATGATCTCCTTTGGGTTTCTTCAAGGCTATTCATGGGCTAAGGCAAGGATGCCCATTGTTGCCTTTCTTGATCCTTTTAGTAGTTGAATGGTTTCTTGTTCCTTTTAGTAGTCGAAGGGCATATTAAAAGTCTCAAGTTTATGATTTTGTGTTGTTTATTCATATATTGTTTTTTGTTCTTGCAAGCTACCACAATGTTTTGGTTTGCTAATCATTTCCGAATTCGATATGCTCCAGAGTAAACCATAAACATTTTGGAATTGCGATATCTAGCCCATCATCAAGATCATAGAGATGCTAACATCATATATTGCTTGTTGATGACATCATGTTGTTTGACCAAGGAACAATAAGGGAATTAACTCAACTAAAGTAAATTATGGGGATCCACTGTAGTGCATTTGGAATCAAAATAAATATCTAGAATTTTGCAATGATCTCTCATGGTTTGGAATAAGGATTGGAAAGGCATCTAATGCATATATTACCTTTAAAGTATTTCTCTTTGGATTATGGTTTTAAATATTTTGGCTTTCATCTTAAGCCAAATAACTATAAATTTGAGGATTGGTTATGGTTGATTAAAAATATAGATGCTTGAATTTCATTCTGTCAAACATGTTTTACAGAGTATTACAATCTACTGGGTTCCCTTAGCTCACATTCTTGAAGGAATTCTAGATTAAGATCAAGAAAAAATGTTTTAGCTTCTTAAGAAGAGGGAAGAAGGAAATTGAAGGCATTCAACAGGTAAATTGGTCAAGGATAGCTGACTTAAAAGATGTTGCAATCTAGGTCCTATAAAATATTTCGAGATGGAGCCTTGGGTTCAAACTCAACAAGCTTCGTTTTTTAAGCCTTGAAGATGATGTTTCTTTGTTTCTCTTATAAAAATAGATTAGTAATTCTATGAAAGGGTTTGTATGACCAAGTATTCAATATAGGTTTTGTGATGCTCTAATGTTCATCTAAAATACATTGTTGTGTCCTTGCAATAAGCAATATCTAGGATAGGTTATTGACAAATTATATTTTGATTTCCTCTAAGAAATATCAAATATAAATTTTTTTCCTTGTGAAAAAAGTAATTCAATTTACAAAACAAAGGTGAAAAACAAACACAATATTGCATACACAATGTACCCTAGAATTGAGTAGAAAAAATCTATATTTCCTAATACATACTCAATATTCTCGTCTATATGTCATTGTTACCCACTCTATCTCCACACATTCAAAACACTCTGAAGTCTAGAGTTTTGTTTAATGTGGTATTGTGCACACAATGAAAATATTAACTTCTCAAAAGGAATAAGATAGTGTAGGCATGGATGTTACACTTTGAAACAAAACAACATACATTATGTCTTTGATAAGAAGACAAGATCCATAACATATATATATATATATTGTCAATCAACTACGCGTTTCATCACAAGGAATCCATCTCTACTAGTAATAGTTATCTATTCTTGCACAATGAGGCACTAACTCTCAAAATTTTTGCCCCCTAATGTTGTCAAGTTCTTAAATCTTTTATCAAACCAAGGAATCTATATTGCATATAATAGTATACAAAATCTCATTTATTATGGACTTGTCATATAAATTACATCCAAAATGAACCATAAAAAAATTGCAATTCCATCCCATTAAGACATATAACAATGGGTATTATAATTGCAATCATCATAGAACACAACCACAAAATTTCTATTTAACGAATAAGTTGAACCACACAACCACTATTGGGGAACTATTAACTGTCTAGCTATCGGTAATTCAATAGAACTACCACCTTTGAGCAAAGGCCATGGAATCACAAAAACAAGTGGGGTCTCTTTTCAACTACTCCCTCCCAACCTTAATCACCATTGCTCATAAGGATATCATAATCAAGAACAAAGAAGAGGTAGAAAATAAAAATAACCTATTTTTCATAGAAAAATCACATCTTTATAAGATTCCCCCCCTTATGCTAGGTGTCCACTTCAATAAAATCCACATGTATGAATCGCGTCACAACAACACAAGAAAAGTTCATCCATGTAGTTATGCTTAATATTATTAAGTCAAAGTATTTTTTGCCATATAGAAAAAAATTTATTTACTACAAGGATTCATATTCAATTTTTTACTAGGAAATCACCACAACCTTCCCTCACACGTACCAAGACATAACTATTACTTTAATAAAATAAAATATTTTTTGTCGAAACAAGAATTAAGGTATAAGAAGGAGATAAACAACTAATATCTTTGAATGAACAAAGATATTTTACAAGAGGGGTTGGTAACAGTATTCTCCAACCTTTGCACCATTTTAGTCCAATGCCCATCCAAGTGTTCCCCTTGGCCATTACATGTTTCATATTAAACAAATTTACATATACATTATATTTTTTACATATTGGTTAGTGAGGTGTTGGCCTCGGGAGAGCAATAGTTTTACATAATTTTTGCACGTGTCCATTATTTTTTTCATAGTAGTGTAAAATGTTGTCCAGATCACCATTATTTTTCATAGGTATACATGTGTCTTCCATTGCACTACACACACACATATTAGTCCATGCTAGTGATCAAATACATTATCATGTCTAAAAAATTATTGTCACTTGCACCATAAAAACCAATCAATTATGCCACACATACCAAACACTACTACAGAGAGAGAGAGTGCACCAAAGAAAGTTGAAAGGTCACAATGAAAGTTAAAGCACCAAGAACAAGTTTAAAGAGTTATGGAGGATGTTGAAAAATCAAATTGGACAAGAAGAGATGCAGGTGGAAGATGAAGAGCTTGAAAAAGATAGGCAAGAGATGCAAGCAACAATAAAAGAGTTTCAAGAAGCTATACAATCAAGCACAAAAATAAATAAACAAAAATGTTGTCATTTCAGTGGGGTTAGTCAACCCTAATATGAATCCCTTAAACACAAAGTTCCCCTACCTCGAGAAGCAAGTCCTCTCATATTTTTGTATCAATAGACTCTTGCACATCTTGGCATATTTATCGTTAAAATAGATCCTTAAGGAGATGTACAACAAAATATCAATTTTCTAATTCAAGATGCAATTGTTGAAGTAGGTGGCTATAAAATGAATGAAAATCTCATGTTAGAAAGAATTCTATGCTTCACATTAACACTTTCAAGTATACACAATTATGAAAGAAAAAATTTGTATTATTTGGCCTCACAGCTATCATTGCTTATATGTACGATACATTAATATATTTTGTGTAGTATATGTGTTTATCTTACCAAGAAATGGCATTAATCACATCAAACATAAATCATGTTTGAAAAATTTCCATTTATGTAACACCCATTTTTTGACCCCATGTTGTAATTATGTATATAATGATGTAAAGGCTAGAATCCATATATGACCAAATGTATTGTAAATTTGTATAATGATATTTAATATAAAATTCTTGACAACTGCATAATATAGAGAAGGACAAAGAAGATATAGGGGGCCTATGATTTTGCAAGAAGTGAAGTGAAAGGGAGTCTCATGAGTGGATAATCCTAGTGACTTATTAACCCAAGTAATTATTCCTATTTAAAAACCTTTTAGTGATTTTACCTTAAGGTTCCTAAATCCATGTTTATTAAAGTTGATTTATTAGTCCTTGCATATTAATTATCCTAAGTTAGGATTAGAAGCAAGAAAGTGGGATCCTCATGAGTGCTACATGGAAATTTCTTATCATGCATATAAAAGGTTGGGAATTTCAAAAGGATCATTCAATCCATCATTTTTTACAATCCTAGATGATAGTACAAGTAGGGGAATCTAAAGCTACCATACAACTCATGCTAGTTACCCTAGGAAACTGTTGTTAATGGGTGTGGTGCCCTTGTAAGAGGGACCTGGCTGATAACTGACATCCCTAGAGTCGCAACATAGAGACTCCCTAGTCGACCTATGCTAGAGCATTGGAAGGGAAGGGGGGAAACATGAGGGAGTAAGGTGTGGAGAAAGATGTATCATTCTTTGTGTTGAACAAGTTGATGGGGGATGACTGCTAGTGGATTGGGATAGCCATGGAGGGAGTTTCTACACCAAAAGGCTATATGAGTTGCGCTTGAGTAGTAGAATTTGGGATATTCACCCTTGTGGACTGATAACCCCAACCCAAGAGTGGCCTCTATCATAGAAAGAACTAGTGTGACACAATCCCTACAACTGAGAGAAATTTTCCTTTAAAAATAAGTTTCTCAATTGTGTATGAATGTCATTCTTTTATTTTCTATATGTATTTGTTTATTGTTTATGGAAATGTAAGTATGCATAGATTCAATGGACATGGTATGGATGCATTCAAGGTAGGAATGCTTTAGTTAATAGACAACTATAGGTTTACTTAAGCTATTAAAATTATTTACACAGTAATTCAATGGGAAATAAGAATTTGGTATCATGGATATATTTTATATGTGAATTGTGTTCAAAAAATTGTAGAGTATGTGACAAAGTGGTATCAGAACAAAGATCTAGATTTATAGTGAAATTTGGAGCACCCTATCAAATCTATATCCGACCCATTTTACCTTGTTTTGCAAAAATACTAAATTTCTTCCAGTTAACCACTTGCCAGGTATTCAAATCCTTTATATCATATATGCTCACACTACCCAGTACCCACCCCTAAAAAAACTATTAACAAAGCCTAGATGTGGAAGTCCTTGGAAACAGATTCATAATTATTACCAACAGAAATCATAGTAGTTACCATATAACACTGTCAGAAGAATTCAGCTTGTCTTATCAAATATAAACAACACAACAGCACAAACTTTTTATACTACTATGCAGTGATACGCTTCATGAAACAACTACAGTAATTCCAGGGCATGAACATACTTCAATTTCAGATTTATCTCCATTTTCCCATATATCGAGAAGGGATTTTTTTTATGTAGTGAATGCTTTCAAGAGTGAAATATGCTCCTTTGGTTAATAACATGTGTTATTTTTGAGGAGGTTACAGGTTCAAAACCAGCGACATAGAGTTGCTCATTGACCAGTTATAACAATAGAGACTTTAAACTAATTTTAATGTTTTTCAGATGTGAATTAGATATGAAGAACGCAGTGGAGTCTTACCAAAACAGTATGTGAATTAGATATGAAGAACGCAGTGGAGTCTTACCAAAACAGTATGCACGCCTGCAGCTTTGCCCGCTGCTATGTTACGTCTACTGTCGTCAAAGAAAAGCTGCTTGGAAAATTTTAAAATGAGATCACTCCAATTTTAGGAAGTATGCCTATAACATGCATTTCAAAGAAAATTCTATTGCCTCTAAAGAAGGCTTGCAAAGAATACCAGAGTTGGAATTTGTTTCAAACCAGGTTTCCAAGCCATCTTCATTACTGGTAGTTTGTGCACACGGGTTGACGGTTTTCAAGCTATTACTATTATCAACAATTTGTTGAGAGGGATTCAGTGTTTCAAAGCATATTATATCTTCAAAACAATCTTCCAACCCCAGTCTGCTTAAGGCTTTTGTAGCTTGAACTTTGTCAGCATTAGTGAATATCTGCGTCAGAGGATCAACAACACCTTATATAACCATATGAAAATCAAAGGCTTCCATAACTGGTTTAAAAACTAAAGAGTGACCATACCTGTGAAAGTCGTCATTATCAAACTCATAGACTAATGCCTGTTTGAAACCCAATAAGATGAAAGATTAGATGATGAAGTAAAATTTGAAACTGAGCCCATAATCTAATTGTTAGTATCACCTATTTCAACTAATTAGTACTATTTGTCTCAACTTTATCAGTACTTTGTACAACAAAAATCTTTAAAGTTGTCCAACCTTACATATTATGTCAACTAAACACAAGTTAACAAAGAAAAGTGGAAATTACAACAAATTAGTACTATTTGTCTCAACTTTATCAGTACTTTGTACAACAAAAATCTTTAAAGTTGTCCAACCTTACATATTATGTCAACTAAACACAAGTTAACAAAGAAAAGTGGATATTACAACAAATTAGTACTATTTGTCTCAACTTTATCAGTATTTTGTACAACAAAAATCTTTAAAGTTGTCCCACCTTACATATTATGTCAACTAAACACAAGTTAACAAAGAAAAGTGGAAATTACAAGCTAACCAAGCATTGATAGTAAAGAAGGAAAATCAGTTTAATGAAAATAAAGAGCTAGCATTGCAATTACACTTATAGATGTTTATATTTTAGAATTTGGGGTGAACAACTATTTATGCTTTTCCTAGATTGAAGGAGGATGAGACAAGTGTATTGTCTAAATTAATTTTATGGGCCTCGTTCAAAATTCAAAATAAACAATTATAAAATTTGAAACTCAATTTTCACTAGAGTGTCAGTCCATAATCTAATGGTTAATATCCCCTATTTCAAATTAGTACTATTTGTCTCAACTTTATCATTACTTTGTACAACAAATATCTTTAAAGTTGTCCAATATTACATAGTATCTCAACTAAACAGAAGTCAACAAAGAAAAGTGGAAATTACAACCTAACCAAGCATTGATAGTAAAGAAGGAAAACCAGTTTAATGAAAGTAAAGAGCGAGCAATATAATATACTATTTCTTTATAGGGAGGCACAATTTACACAGTGTTCAGAATTGATAAGGATTATTATACAACCCAAGGCATTGTATGCGATTACCAAGTAGTCAACTATCCAATCCACTGGCCCTTAGAAACATCAGCATTGAATTTACGGGAACTCAAAACAAGTCTAGCCATAGGGACAGAATTACCTTGAGTCCAACAATGGTAGTTTCGTGATTCTTGTAGAGATCAACACACATAGACATAACTTTGCTTTCATCAATTTTAAGAACTTCAACCATGTAGTCTGTTAAATGAGCAGATGCAAGCTCTGTTAGAATTAAATTTTACACAGTAAATTGTGTAATGCCATTTGTATGTGAGTTGGTTCTAGGTTGTCATAGTTATCTAGATTCTCAAGGGAAAAGCACACCGCGCAGTCAAGAGGATTGAATTGCACAGTGAGTGACAGACTTCTTTTTATTTGTTCAGGATTGCGCTGAACAAACACTTCACTGACCACAAGCTTCTGAAAAATTAACTTTGCAGATTAACTGCATGGAGACTAACTGCGTGGATAGTAATTGCGCATTTCAACTTTTTACTGCGCGGAGATTAACTGCGCATTTCAACTTTCTACTGTGCAGTTGAACTTCACATAAATGCGTAGTTAACTTCGCAATACATTACTTAGCAGACTTCTCAAATACTTCGCGGATCACTTAAACAAACTTTATCATGAAATATATTTTCTAAGGCATAACAACTCAAAACATCTTACACAAAGTTACTCCTTGTTAAAATAGAACTTTCACTACCGTGAACTATTTGGAAATCTTGATTTCTTTTACTGCGCGTAAATGTAAACAATATTCAAGGAGAAGATGTGCGACTTGCAATATTCAACATTCTTGAGAATGAAACATAAAACTATAGACTTATATATTTACCACAGTAAATTGCGCAATACCTCAATACATGGAAATGAGTTTTCACTTGATCTTTTACTTTCACAGAGCTTGGGCTCTTGATACAATCTTCGACCACTTTCTTTCACTCTTGCTCTACGCTATTTCTCTCACACCCCTTCTCTCATAGTTTCAACTATCTGCTTTTATTTATAGAGTTTCATAACAACCGACTTAAGATCACTTTACCTGGAAGCTATAGGATTGCATTAAACACTGTAATTAATTCTTACCTAAGAATTCTTGACATGTGAACTACTAACGTGGTTACATAAATACAAACTTGACGTGCGCTGGATTGGCTGCAAACTTACTGACTGACTGACATTGCAGACTCTGCGCGCTGACACAAAAAGACTGACAGGGTGACTTACAGAGATGACGCGGTTAGATACGCTATCAGCTCATAAATACATATTTCCAACACTCCCCCTTAATTATGAGCGGATGGGGATCATTAAACAAAAATAAAATTTTACAAAATGTTTCATAGCTAAAACATGCTCTGTGCATGACAAAGTTCACTGTGCAGAACTTGTCACTCCCAAACAACTTCGCATATATTGGAATGTGTCCCTTGCCAATGGTTTTGTAAATATGTTTGCTACCTGATCTTCAGACCTGCAAAATTCTAAATAGATTTATTTGTTGTTTATCAATTCTCTAATAAAATGATACCTTGTGTCGATGTGCTTGGTTCTCTTGTGGTACACATGATTCTTTGATAGCGCGATAGCTGAATTGTTGTCACAGTAAATGATTGTGGGTTCTTGTTGGTTCTGCGACAGATCACTTAACATCCTCCACATCCAAACGGCTCTGCTTCTGCTGAAGAAATAGTTACTATGGGTTGTTTCTTTGAAGCCCATGATACAACATCTGTTCCTACATGAAATGTATTCCTAGATGTGTTTTTTCTATCATCCATGCTGTCTCCATTGTCACTGTCAGTGTATCCAATGAGTTTGAAATTTTTCGAGGTTGAATACAAAATACCAAAGTCTTTTGTTCCACTTACATACCTCATAATTCTTTTACCTGCTTGCCAATGAGATTCTTTTGGTGACTCCATGATCTTGAGATTAAACTGACTCCATACATGATATCTGGCCTTGTTGCTGTAAGATACATAAGGCTACCAACAAGCCTTTTAAACAACGTAGGATCTACATTGGATCCATCATCATCCTTGCTTAATTTCAAACCTGTTATCATTAGTGTTGGAGCTGTCTTACAGTTTAACATCTTAAATCTATTCAAGACATCACTTGCATACTTTGACTGTGATATAAATATACCATTTTCAGTCTGTTGGACTTCAATGCCCATAAAATACTTCATAAGCCCCAAATTAGTCATTTTGAATTCACTTTCCATGACTGATCTAAATTCCTCTATGCCAAAATCACCAGTAAATATTAAATCATCTACATACAGGAAGACAATTAGCTTCTTACCTTGCTTGTTGATTTTTGTGTACATCGTTGGCTCACATTCACTTCTGTGAAATCCATTCTGAATAAGGTATGAGTCAATGCGGCTGTACCAAGCTCTAGGAGCTTGCTTCAAACTATAAAGTGCCTTTTTCAGTCTGTATACTTTGTGTCCTTGTCCTGGAACTTCATAGTCTTGTGGCTGCTCCACATATACTTCTTCCTCTAAATAACCATTTAAAAATGCAAACTTAACATCCATTTAATAAACAGGCCATGTCTTATGAGCTGCGATGGCCAAAACTGTTTTGATAGTGTCCATTCGTGCTACAGGTGCGAAGGTTTCGTTGAAGTCTATGCCAGGTTTCTAAGTGAACCCCCTTGCTACCAATCTTTTCTTGTGCTTCTGCACATTTCCATCAGCATCTTGCTTGGTCTTATAAATCCATTTCATGCTTATCACATCCTTGTCCTTAGGAACATCAACTAATTCCCATGTTTGATTTTTCTCAATGCATTCTATTTCTTCATCCATGGCTTGTGCCCAAACTTTATCTTCAACAACTTCTTCAAATTTTAGAGGATCATTAACTTGAGAAAATAATGCAAAAAATGAGAATGAATTAGGTGTACCGGTCTCATATATCTCATGCAGAGTTCTTGTCTTTGTCAGAGTTGCTGGTGTCGAACTGCGCGATGGAGTTTGCCGCACACTTGGTGTGCTTGTCGGAGTTGCTTGAACTGCAACTTGTGCCGGAGTTCCTTGTGCTGAAACATGTTGCGCTATCCTGGGAGTAGACGGAGCTGCGAAGTTCTGATTCACATGTGGAGTCTCAACCACAGCTTCTGCGATGTCATCACGTGACACGATTTTCACATTCTTTTCTACAATTCCATCCCATGCTTCATTTTCTACAAACTGAACATCTCGACTGATAATTACTTTTCTTGCAATAGGATCATACAACTTGTATGCTTTTGTGTCTTTAGAATACCCAATAAAAATTTATTTATGTCCTTTATTGTCTAATTTCCTTCTTAGCTGATCTGGAACATGTGCGTATGCTACACAACCAAAAAAATTTAAATGCGAAACACTATATTTCATACCTGTCCATGCTTCCTGTGGAACTTTGTTTTTCACGCTCTTCGTCGGACATCGATTCATGATGTATACAACAGTTTCCACTGCTTCAGCCCGGTATTCATTTGACAGATGCATGGATGCCAACATATTGCACGCCATCTCCATAATGGTTATGTTCTTCCTCTCTACGATACCATTCTACTGCGGTGTATACCGCGCAGTGAATTGCTTCTGTATGCCATGATTTTTGCAAAAAATTAAGAAATCATTTGAAACATACTCACCACCTCGATCTGTTCTTAATATCTTGATGCTGTAACCACTCTGCTTCTCCACAAGTGCTTTAAACTACTGAAAACAACAAAATGAATCAGATTTAGGTTTTAGAAAATATGCCCATGTTTTTCTTGTGAAATCATCAATAAAGGTGAGAAGATAAGTGCATCCTCCCATGGACAGTGTTTGCATTGGTCCACATATATCAGAGTGCACAATTTCGAGTGGTGTGTGACCTCTATATGACTTTCCAACTGGAAAAGTCTGTCTATGTTGTTTTTAAAAAATACATCCTTCACAAATTTACTCTGGCTTTTCAATCAATGGAAATCCTTTCACCATGTCCTTCATGTGTAGTAGCTTCAGCCCACCAAAATTCAGATGTCTAAATCTAAAGTGCCATAACCAGGATTCATCATTTATTTCTGTTTGAAACGCAACTTGTATTGCGCTGTCTTTTTCTTTCTTGTCGCAGTGAAAGTCCGCTTCTTTTCTTTCTGCTGTGAACGCAGTTCCATAATTTTCATTCTGACTTCCATGAACAACTTGAGTTGTTTTTCCTTTTATGATTGGTCTTATCCTCAAAGGAAACAAGCGATTGCTTGTCATCTGCACTTCAGCAATTAAGCGATTGCTTGAATATATGTCCTTGATCAGACAATGCTTTCCTTTCATGTGAACTCTGTAACCTTTTTCCATCAGTTGTCTAATGCTCATCAAATAATGCTTCAAACCTTGAACATAATAAACATCAAGCATAAATTTCTGCTCCCCCTGTTTGGTTAGAATATCAACAGTACCCTTACCCAAAACAGTGACTTGAATATTGTTTCCAAGTGTGATATCAGTTTGAACTGGTTTATCTAGACTAGAAAATAGATTTAAACTACCAGTCATATGATTACTACAGCCTGAGTTTAAATACCATATGTCATTTGGAATTTCTTGGACAACATTGCATTCAAGTGGAGATGCACATGCTAAGAACATTGAGTTGTTCGAAGTGTTGTTGTTACTTGACTGAGCTTCACCTTGCTTTCCTTGGTCATACTGCTTCTTCCTGCATTCATATGCGAAGTGTCCAAACCTCTTACAATAATGACATTGAATTTTTTATTTATCATACCTTTGTCCGCTTGGCTGACTGGGGATCTGATTCTGACCTCTACCAGCGACATGTGCAGGGCTGCTGCTGCGACCTCCTCTGAAACAACTTCATCCTATGCCTCTAGAGTTTGATCTTCCTCTGCCTCTTCCACGACTTATGGATGGCTGTGCTGCGAATGCACCTTCCAGCAATGTATCTGAACCGCTGATTTTATGTTCATGATTGAGTAATGAGGGTTGCAACTCATCAATAGTAAATTGGGACCGATCTTTGTTTTCCTCCAGGGTCACAACTAAAGATTCAAATTTCTTTGGAAGAACTCTAAGAAATTTTTCAATGACTCTTTGGTCACCTAGATTTTCTCCATGAGACTTTATTTGATTAACTAGACCAATAACACGAGTATAGAATGATTCTACTGACTCTGTATTTTTCATTGACAGAGATTCAAAATCTCTTCTAAGAATTTGTAGTTTTGCAGTCTTTACCTTGTTCAAGCCTTAATAGGAAGTTTCCAATGTGTCCCATGCTTCCTTAGCTGACGTCCCTGCTACTACTCTTGGGAGTATGGATTCATGTGTTGCTTGATGTATGTGGAACAACGCCTTTTCATCTTTCTTCCTTTGTTCCTTCAAGACATCCTTCTCAGCTTGTGTGAGATTGTTGTATGCTGCTAGATTTGCTGGTTCTACATAGCCATTCTGGACTATTTCCCATACATCTTGACCTCTGAACAAAGCTTTCATAGTTAGAGACCAATATTCATAAATTTTACCAGAAAATATTGGAGTCTGCAAATTACCAGAAATGGAAGCCATTCTTAATCGCTCTTCCCTTACAAATAGAATTCCTACTTTCCGTAAACTAGGCTTTGATACTAGATCAAGGGAAAAGCACACCGCGCAGTCAAGAGGATTGAACTGCACAGTGAGTGACATACTTCTTTTTCTTTGCTCAGGACTGCGCCAAACAAACACTTCACTGACCATAAGCTTCTCAAAAATTAACTTTGCAGATTAACTTCATGGAGACTAACTGCACGGATAGTAACTGCACATTTCAACTTTTTACTGCGCAGAGATTAACCGTGCATTTTGACTTTCTACAGTGCAGTTGAAATTCGCATAAATGCGCAGTTAAATTCGCAATACATTACTTCGCAGACTTCTCAAATACTTTGCGTATCACTTAAACAAACTTTATCATGAAATATATTTTCTAAGGCATAACAACTTAAAACATCTTACGTGAAGTAACCCACAAATCCGTAGATGTAAAATGATATATAAATTGATAGATTGATAAGATAAGATAAATATACAATTGTTGGCCCGCTTTTATAGTAGCTTGGGCATTGCCTATTTGAGGGGACGCATCCTCTCATTAACTATTACTCCTACTTATTATTAATATTAATGTATTATTAATTATTTGTTACATTGCCTTCCCCTTAAGGGAAGCTTTGTTCGCAAAGCTTTATTGAAGACAAAAGTTATGTCTAATTTTTTTTTGAATTGTCATCTCTCCATATTTTGTGTTTAGTCTTTGTGACATTTGATGAAACGAGGCGATACGAGTTACGAATTCCCCAGAAGAATTGTGGCATCGTCTCGGATGTGTTCCATCCCAAATCTAATTTTATCAAAGCTATTTGATCGCTTTGTGGGATGGGTCTTCTTGTTTGTTGTTTTGTATTTTGATTTGATTTTCTTGCTCATCTGACATCATCTCTCCGCCATGTGTGTTCATTTTTATCCTTTCGTTGGTCAAAATGATGTTTATAATTGGGGTGTCGATAAGGAGTTTTTGTTGTTTGTTCTTCTGCTGGATTGACTTATTTTTTATCTGTATTGATGACTGGATTTGTATTTGCTTCTTTTTCCTCAACTTGTTTTTTTGAGCCCAAAGGTTTTGATGTCCTCTTCTGAATGTTCGCCAACTTGTTTTCGAGTGAATCTTTATCATTCTTAAGATTCCTGATCGTTTCTTCTTGCGATTTTGCATCGTCTTTAAGCTCTAATATTTTCTTCTGGAGATCTCGATTTTCCTCCTCTATATTTTGATGGTCCTGTGCCCTATCTTTCACCTTCTTGACTTGAAAGAGCAACTTTTGATTATGATCTCTTAAACAAGATAACTCTTCTTCTTTGTCCCTGATGACTTTGTCTAATTCTTTCTGCATCTTTTATCTTGATTTTTTATCTTCTTGTGAAATCATCTTCGAAATGTCTTTGAAATCTTCAGATGACACATCCTTTGAATCTGATTTCATTGAAACATCCTGCAGTGTGATTTGCTTTTTCTTGTATGAAAACGTTAAAAACTTTTTCTTCATATTTAAGATAAATGATCCCAATGTTTCCATCCAGGGTGAACCTAGAATGATGTCGACTTCGTTTAAATATATAGTCTAAACATTGAATTGGGATGTGTACTTGTACTCATTAATTGTTAGTTGTAAGTTCATAATTTCATATTGCTTCTCATCGTAGTTATCTCTCTTTTCGATTATACTTGATTCTGGGATTAATAATTGATTTGCCAAACTGTTGCTAATGTGATTTTCCTGTATGGTAGGACAAATAACAATACTAATCTCTTTTCCTTGAAGAGTTCCCTCAAGTTTTAGTATGCTATTAGATACTTTTGAGTAGGTCTTAGGGAATCTTTCTTGATTTCCACTATAAGACTCCATTTTTGCTAACATTTGTTCGATAATAATAATTATTAATTTAATTAATTAATAATAATATTATTATTAATGTTATATAAACTATATATATAGTTTAATATATAATTTTTTCACAATAAAATAATTATTATTTCAAAAATAATAATTATAATAATAGTGTTATTGAATTAAGCGATGAGGGGTTTAAAAAAATAAAAATATTATAATAATTTATTTATTTTTTAAATGTTGGGATAATAGATCTTTAATAAAAACAAATATTATAATAATAGATCTTTAAGAATTTTTATTGAAAAGTTAGGGCTTACGTGGAGGTAGCTTTAGTGAGGGAAAGAGGGAATGGATGGTGAGGTTGGAGTGGTACTCGAATTTGAGTGTAGGCGGTGGAAGGGCAGAAGGAATGGTGTGCAGGTGCAGACGTGGCAGCTTGGGGGGAGAGATTAAGTGACGACAGGCGGGTAGGGGATTGGGAAGTGGCGAGGAGTTGGATGTGTGGATTGGAGAGGAGCTAGAGGGCGTATGTCAATGGATTTAGTAGGTGGAGGGGTGGCGTATGAGCTGTGACAGATTTGTGGAGTGCAATGGATGTTGGTGCGTGGGTGTTGACGAACTGGGGGAAGGCACAGGGAGACTAGCGCGGGGCAGGAAGGAGAACGGTTGGGAGTACAGCGCATGGGGAGATGGAAAGGAGGCGGCGACGGTGAGAGGTGGAAGCCGAGCGTGGGGAAGGGAGCGTGGAGGTGGCAGGAGTGGAGAGCGGAAAAGGAGGTGGGAGAGAGGATGAAGGGGAAGGGCGGAGCAGGTGGCGGGAGTGGAGAGCGTGGGGAAGGGAGTGTTGAAGCAGCGACAAGGTAGAAGGAGCAAGGCTGGTAGGTTGTGGATGGAGTGCTTCAAATAAGTGAAATGGTCTGTGGAGGTGACCAGCAATCTGGGTAGTGGATGGATGGAGGAAATGTGCGTAGGGAAAGGAGAGATGCAGAGAAACTATGATATTAATTGTGGCCAAAAGCTGGATCAAGCCAACGAGGCTCTGAAATCAATGTAATATCCATAGCTGGATATTCTCAATTAACTCGGGATGAACCCATAATTTCTGAAATAACCCAAAAATCCGTAGATGTAAAATGATATATAAATTGATAGATTGATAAGATAAGATAAATATACGATTGTTGGCCCGCTTTTATAGTAGCTTGGGCATTTCCTATTTGAGGGGACGCATCCTCTCATTAACTATTACTCCTACTTATTATTAATATTAATGTATTATTAATTATTTGTTACATTACTCCTTGTTAAAATAGAACTTTCACTAGGGTGAACTATTTGGAAATCTTGATTTCTTTTACTGCGTGTAAATGTAAACAATATTCAAGGAGAAGATGTGCGACTTGCAATATTCAACATTCTTGAGAATGAAACATAAAACTATAGACTTATATATTTACCACAGTAAACTACACAATACCTCAATATATGGAAATTCACAGAGCTTGGGCTCTTGATACAATCTTTGACCACTTTCTTTCACTCTTGCTCTGCGCTATTTCTCTCACACCCCTTCTCTCAGAGTTTCAACTATCTGCTTCTATTTATAGAGTTTCATAACAACCGACTTAAGATCGCTTCACTTGTAAGCTACAAGATTGCATTAAACATTGTAATTAATTCTTACCTAAGAATTATTGACACACGAACTACTAACACGGTTACATAAATACAAACTTGAAGTGCGCCAGATTGGCTGCAAACTTACTGACTGACTGACATTGCAGACTCTGTGCGCTGACACAAAAAGACTAACAGGGTGACTTACAAAGCCGGCACAGTTAGATACGCTATCAACTCATAAATACATATTTCCAACAGATTCACTAGTATTTAGGATCTAGACTATTCATCCATGTTATATAAATGTAATGTGTAACTAAATTCAAGATATAGAATATTCATCCAATGTTATATAAATGTAATGTGTGTGAAGCATTTGATAACAGAAAAAACATATTTTGCGTGTAGAATTTGTGTGCATTGGTTGCTCTCCCAAAATCTGATTTGGTATCAGAGCCAGGACAATCCCGACTCTCTGTCTCACAAGAGGGGCTGGAATATGAGATAGATTGGGAGCTAATCCTTTGTACATATGTAGTGTAGGAGAGTGTTCTGAGTTTCCGTCTGCTGTTCTTCTACTAAGAGTGAGTGATTGTTGTTGCTTTTATGGTGTGTTAAAGTTTTTCCCCTGGACAGACAATTGTGAAATCCACCTGCTCACCACCATTCTGTCAGAGATCATCGGAACTTAACCGCTTAAGAGGAGATCGTTGCCCAGGAATCGCCCAGGTGATCGTTGCTATTGATTGTTGACAGTTGAAGAAAAGAGTAGCCAAGAGGACGAGAAAGAGAGCCGTGTGGGTAAAAGTTGTTTCTGTGTCAGTTTTTGAAGACAGTCGCTCACTAGATTTCAGAATCAAATTGCCATTTGAAAGAGCTGTCACCGCTGTGCAAGAGAGTAACCACCATTCAAACTAGATCCACGGAAGAAAATGTTGCTCCAACAAGATTTACATTTTTCTAACAGTTTCTCCATCGACCGGTCAAGCTTTCAGGTTTCGTCTTATCTTTCCCTTTCAGATCGAGGTTCACTACAATTGGGAGAAAATGTGATTAGATTGGTGAGTCTTTTCTCTTTGAAGAAGAATTTAAATCACTGTGCCTGGATTTCTTCTTAGTCGCTTCTTAAGGCAACGTGGATGAAAGTATAGTGGAGATCAAAGGTGGACACATGCAAAACTTTTATTTTCTGTCAGGGATCCATGAAGAGCCATCAATTAGATCCATAGATCTAATATCCACAGCAAAATGTGTGATGTGGACTTTGTTGTTTTTATTGTGGTGTGGGTTTGATATTTATTAAGTGGTGTGTAGAATGAATTATGAAGACCAATCAATAGAACATAGTAGCATAAGGTAAATTAATGGTTCTTGACGTACTTCGGTGCCATGTAAGAACATATCGCTAATTTTCTTATGTTTACATTCTGTTAAAAGATGATGGATCTTGTTGCCTATTAAAAGCTGATGGATCTTGTTGTGCTTCGGGCTTCAAGAACAACATTTACAGGTTGTGTGTTATGTCTAATGTGTGCAAAAGGTCATTCTATAAGATTGATTGTTGGAGACATCTAGTATCCAGATCACATTCCTACATAACTGTAGAAATTTGCTCTTTGGGGGATTTCACAGATAGAAGTGTATCCATAAGATGATTCAGTATCTTGGTTATTCTTCAGGGTAGTCAAGAAGCTTTAATCCTGTAGATTTAGTAATGATGGTCAGAAGCGTGGATGTAAATGCTGATGAAGACCAGTCAGACAATGTTATATTTTTTCTATTTTTCTATTTCTTGTAATATGTTTGTAATGTAAGCATTAAGGGAGGGTGTTAGAATTAATGCTTACATAGTAAATTGTGTAATGCCATTTGTACTTGAGTTGTATGTGAATTGGTTTTAGGTTGTCATAGTTATCTAGATCCACTAGTTTAGGATCTAGACCATTCATCCAATGTTATATAAATGTAATGTGTGTGAAGCATTTGATAATCGAAAAACATATTTTTTGTGTATAATTTGTGTGCAATGGTTGCTCTCCCAAAATATGATTAGCTCGGATGTTCAACAATGGATAACAGCTAAAACTAAATAAGAAAATCCTCTAAGGACGAAATCGAAGGAGCTTCATGCAACAAAAGATAACAAATTAATTTCCTCGTCCTCGTTATTATACGAGACAAGGCATTCAGCTAGGCATTGCAGCTCATGTACTTAATTGTAAAAAGTATGACATTAAACAATATACTTTCAATATTCTTATGGCAGGCTAGTTGAAGTCATGTACTTAGAGGATACAAAGTATCATCCAAATCTTAAACAAGCAGAAGACATTTAGAGCTATTGAAGATAATACATATATAACATGAAAGTTTAAAACAGTAAATAACTGAAGCTCAAAATTTTATTATTGAAAAGGAATAAAAACTAACAATGTTTCCATATACATAATAGACTAAATAGCAAAACAACGGTTATGTCTGTAATTTCTTACCAAATAGAAGACAGTCATATTGGGGCATCCTAGCTTCCCCCGATATCTCTACACCATCCATAATGAATCTGAAAGAAAACAAACAAAAAACAATCGGATATCAAACAAGCAATTGACCTGTTGCTATAGAAATACAAATTGTTGTTCCATAATACTTAAAAGGTAATTTTTTACTAGAATTCTTAATAAGTCTGTGTAACCATCATGTTGTTCAAAATGAGTCAAAATAGGCTCTAAGCAAATAAAACCAAATATAAGCTCCAGATTTTCATATATTTATTTTACCGGCTTATAATTCCAGGCAGAAGTTCTGGAAAACAATTGTAAGATGCTAGAATAAACTTTATCTAAAGGTATATGAAAAACTAAAATGGCTTAACAATTGTATACACATATATTAGAAAAATAACACCAAACAGACACATTGATGTTCAGATTGAAAGCATGCATATATACACACATTAACAAACAGATAAACATGGTTTTTTCAGATATAGTCAATGCATTATCATTTTATTTTAAAGATAGGTGAAACTTGAGAATTAAATAAAGCTGGTACAAAGTCTCGTCAAATTGTTTAGATTTCTGGGAACTAAATGAAGACGTCTGAGTCCAAATCAAAGTAACAGCCAACATCAAGGCTACTATGGAAAACATAATGAAAAGAAACAAGAAAAAAATTCTCCACTACAAATAGAAAATCAACCCTATCTTCGAAGTCCAAAAGTACCTAGCAGAAGTGATAAGATGAAAAAGAAAGAAAGAAAATTGCAAAAATTAGTGTACCAGACTCAGCTTAGGAAAAACTTAGCTAGTACAAAAATCAGCTGCGCAGAAATCAGGAAAAAAAAGTGGAAAATGAGCCAAACAGATTAACTTTCTGAGTTATAGCGAGTTTTCTGATAGCTCCACAAGTCAAGCTCATTGGATCATCAAACACATTACTTGGATCTTGTGATGTATTTCATGACATCAAAACAGCAAGAGAATTACGGAAAGAAAGTGCATACCAGATATTGATGGGATCCTCCTGTACCAAAGTACATACCATATATTGATGGGATCCTCCTGTACCAGTGCAATGGATGGATGGAACATAGGCTGAAAAATAAAACCAAAAACATATTATAGGTTTAAGATTTCCAATACAGAACAACAATGCAGCCGCAATGAGTAATAGCATTACTGAGGGTGAATGGTTGGAAGGACAGTTGCTATGGAAATAAGGTATAACTGGGTTGAAAATTCCCAATCTAAGGATGAGAAAGCTACCAAACATTAATAGGCATCCACGACACTCCGTGGCCATTCTCACAGGATCGTTTCCACTTTTCGATCTTTCCATGGAGTCCGCATGCTAATTTCAGTAGCCAAATCCTCAAAATGGGCCATAAAAACCCCAACAAAACCCTTAACCATACATCCATTCAACGATTAATTAAGACCTCTTTAATTAAATTGGGTGCTTAAACATATATCCGTTCAACAATTATGACGAATGCCACTTTGATTAAATTGGATGCTTAACCTAACATCCATTCAACAATTATATTTAATGTCTCTTTAATTAAATTGGGTGTTTTATTGTGGGTTTTCTTTGTTCACATTATACTATTTTTCATTAAAAGATTTATATTGTTGTGCCCCATGTGGAAAGCTTAAAACAAACAGGTATTACATTGTCACTAAAGGAGGATTCCCTTGCTTGGACTTACAATGTCTCTAATGGTATGGTCAGTCCAACACTGGCCTATCATAGCTATTTAAAAAAGAGCTCTTGTACCCGTACTTTTTGGTGGACAAAATGGATCTGGAAGGCTGTTGTACCTTTGAAGGTAAAATGTTTCAGATGGCTTGTTTTAAATGATAAGATTCTAACATGGAAGAACCTTCAAAAGAGGGGGATTGAATGACCAGGGTGATGTTGCTTATGTTTGAGCTTTAATGAATCTGTGACCCACCTATTTGGGGAATGCTCCTTCTTCAAAACTGTTTGGAAAGAACTGGAAATTTTCTTTAATTTGCGGTTTTCTTGGTCGGATCAGGGTTTTGCAGAAAATTTACTTTCTTGGATTAAGTCTCATAAAAATGAGTGCTATGTTATTTTTTTCTGCTTATGGCACATTTGGGGAGCAAGGAACGACACCATTTTCAACAACTAGATACCTAACTCATGCTGGGTGGTGGCGAAAATAGCATCGTCCTTTAAAGATTACGAGTGGAAAGCGGCTCCAAAGCTGAGAACGAGACTTTTAAAGGAAGAGGAGTATCCTTTCCCTTTGGGATATTTTGACGGAGTAGAACAGGCTAAGAGGTGCGGTGCTGGAGCTGTCTTGAAGGTCACCTCTTCTGTGGTCTTTCATCTCTCTACTCTGGTAGGTTTGGGAATTAATAATCGGGTTGAGTTGGTTGCTTTATGGATCATTTTATGGTATGTAATAAATATTTCTCTGCAATCCTTGTGGGTCTTTGGTGATTCCAAATGTACCACGGATTGGGCAGGTGGGGGCTCTCTTTTGCACTCTTTACCTTTGGAACACTGGAAGACTAGAGTTAGTGACTTGATCTCTGAATTCGATCTGATACACTTTCATCATATTTATAGCGAGTATAATACGATAGCGAATCTTTTGTCCAAAAGATCACTTGGAAATATGGATGGTAAGCTTCTCTATGAGGAATACAGAGACATGATATTGGTAAGATCACATTTCAACATCTTTTGATTTTGGGTATTGGTTTCTCTCGGGAGATGTTTTTTGTTGAAAGATACAGTATGTTTTTGGATGGATGTATGAAGATGGCCCTATGACAATGATGTATTAAACCTGTGTGGATGTATTGTCACTTTGCTTTAGGTTGTGGAAAGCAATGAAGTATTTCTCATATATACCCAAGCGGATAGCTCGATTGGTCGGCTAATTGGAAGTCCCTCGTGTTAACACCTAAAAAGTGCTCACTAGCTCATTCCCTTATTCACATGACCCATTTGTCCACTTTTCCACCATTTGAGCCTCTAAAGTCACCAAAAGGTCACCAAAAGACCTTAATACACCCCTTTTTCCACTCAAAATGAGTATTTTTCCTAAAAAAGCATAAAAAACCCTCAAAAAGGGTCCAAAATTCCCAAAAATATTAAAAAGGGAATAAAAATATTCAAAAAAGGAAAAAGGAGGGAAAAGGTACCTAAACCATGTTGGTCAATACCATTGGTTTCCTCAAACCCATAATGGTATTCCCCACCACCAAAAACTATAAAAAGGTGGTGGGGGCTCCTCACTTTACATCCATCCATCATCCTATCCTCATGCTGCCAAAATATCCCATGAGTTTTTGGCTATTGTAGCTACCTTGGAGAAGGGACCCTTTGGAGTTTGGAGCTGCTCACCCTTGGAGCTACTCAACAACCTTCACCATTTGGAGGTATTATCATTGCAAGCACTTGCTTGCCCTTACTTTCAATACAAAGTTATTCTTTATTCTATTTCTTGTTCTTGTTTTCAATTCAAAAATTTATTATGATATGCACATGCTAGTTTAGTTTAGTTTTAGTTTTAGATTTACATTTGTTTTTGCTTTAATATTTGAGACTGCTGCTACTAGTTAGCAGGTGCCCATAGCACTAAGCTTGGTTGCAAAACCAAGCCAACAGTTTTTGGCGACTCCGCTGCTTTCGAATTTTTAGATCTCACTTTTACTTTAGATCTTAGTTTTTGTTAGTATTAGACAGTTTAATTCATAGATCTGCCACCCTAGACAGCAGATCCATTGCTGTTCTAGATCTTGGCCCATTTTATTGCCATTAACAGCCCGAAATTTTTAATTTTCGGGTTCGTTTTTCGGCGTCTGTGTACGGCTTTCGCCTCGCGGCTTTTTTCTCAACAGTCGCGCGGCTCATTGCGACTCCGTGGCCTTTTTCCGCGCGGCTCACCGCGGCTTCGCGGCCCATTTGCGCGCTGCACATTGCGGCTCCGCGGATATTTTCCGCGCTGCACATCGCGACTGTGTGACGAAATCCCGCGCTGCACATCGCGGCTTCGCGGCTGAAACTGGCGCTACCCATCGCGACTGTGTGACAGAAACCCGTGCGGTCCATCGCGGCTGTTCTGTCAAAACCCGCGATGCAATTTTTTTCCATTCGGCCAATCCGTTTAAAAAATTAATTTTTTGCTGTATTTCCTGCCCAATTAGCACATTTTACAGTATTAAAATTTCTGCATTTTTTACAGCTAGAAATCTTTTTACTATTTAGAATGCACCTTTAAAAAAGTATTTTTAAAAATTTTCAGAAATTGAAAGAAGGATTTGTTTTTCATTTTATCTAGATTAAAAAATTTTACTGTTTACTTCCTTGATATTTTGCCCACAACAAATTTTAAAAGAAATCCATCTATTTCTTGAAGAAGTCATATTATTTGCTTTCCTATTTCAAAAGATCCTTTGTTTTTTGAATATTTTTTGCAAAGCATTTAATTTCAGTTTAAAATACCAAACGTGCACCCACCCAAACACATAATTTAAATTGAGCCTTAAAATTTACCCTAACTTCAACCAACTTTTAGCCCCACTTGGGGAGCACTTAAAAGAACTTTGTAGCTAGGTAGTATTGAGGGGATAGGTGTTCCAATAACACCCCTCAGTTATTACATTTGAGACATAGCTGTTGTCCATTAGGGAACCAAAATCTCCTAGTATTTTTTGGCACGGTCACAACCAGTTTATCAGAAGGCCTCTCCCCTAGGAGGGTTGAAGTCGCGAGGATGGTTCCAGAAGCTTGAGTGGAATACCGAAATCCATTCAGTAACCGAAGGCTACCATTCGTAGTTCTCGGGATATCCCTGTATGGGGGTATTGCGGTAAAAGGACCAAACGACAGATTTACCTTTTCTGAACGTGTCATGAACGGAGTATCCTAGTTGCCATTCTTTAGGATTGACTACCCGGTGTCCCTCCCGGTAGGGGGATATCTAGCCGTTGATTCAACACTCAATATTGTCTGACTTGGATTTCATCACCTTGCAGAGAATGTCGTTTGTTGATTCACAATACTTTTAGTTAGGTGTTTGCATGATACAATCCACCTTTGGTCTAGTAGCACCTCTTTTTTCTAGAAGTTGTTTGACTGTTGGTATTCTGACCATTTTTGTTGCATCCCTCCACTTATTATAGCACAACTGCTATAATAAGTGCTTTTTGAGGTTGATTTTTTGGCCTGAGAGCCTTTATTTTCACTCCCCTTCTTGCACCCTTGGTTGCATTAGGGTTTTGAGTTTTTTATACATTACCATCTTACACAGAAGATTTTTACACAAAAACTTATTTCTCACCATTGAGAATTTTAGACGCTCTCGTCATCTTCAGGGTGAACCCCTAGAGTTCAGTCTACTTGGCTCTCCATGTCACCGACGTCAAGCCTTATCCCTTGACTCAACACATCGTCGGTCAAACATATAGTCATCTGATTTTGACACGCCTCACTTCACATCTGATTCTGAGGCTGAATCCGAAAACCCTACCGAGTTATTACCAACCAACCTCATGGCTGGAACACAATTCGACCCACTTTTTACCAGTACCATAGGAGATACATCCATAGACCCTTCTACTGCGGTGCCATCCATGGCAACAACCACCCCCCTAGGTATGCCTAATATGGGGGAAACTCCACCTTTAGGAATGCCCAACATAGGACTACCTCCTATTATGGGTATGCCAAACATAGGGGTCACACCCCATCTCACTACCACAACCCATATCCCAGGAATCCCCACTACTATTCCTAACCCCGGTGTAACCCATGTTGCACTTGGAAATGCTGGCCCATACCAGACCACAGCTGTTGGAGGACACATACCTTCAATACCTAGCATCCCCCTAGGAGCTACTGTACCCCTACATCATACCACCATGACTAGTCATGTCCCAGTCACTACGCCACATCCATCTGCTAGTTTACCATACATGGCGAGTCTGAACTTACCAGACTTAGCCAGGCTAACCAATGATCCTATCAGACACGACCCTACGTGGCCTCACATGCCCACCAAACTCCCGTCCGACATCCCTAAGTTTGAGGGCAAGGCAGGTGAGGACCCCCAGAACCATATCATGTCCTTCCATCTATGGTGTTCCTCCAACTCCATAGTGGACGACTCTGTCCGCCTCCGTCTGTTACAGCGCACCTTCACTGGCTCTGCAGCTAAGTGGTATATCGAGCAGCCCCATGGGACCCATGCCACCTTTACCTCCCTTGCCTCGACCTTCCTGCAGTTCTTTCAGTTACCTGTCTGCTATGATGCGGGAGTCGAGATCCTACTGTCTTGCAGATAGAACACAGCCACCCACATCACTGACCACATCCATGAGTGGCGTCGACACCGAAGCCTCTGCAAAATCAAGTTAGATGACCGTATCTTCTTAGATTGGTTTCTAAAATCCCTCTTCCCTCTCATTGCCAAGGATGTGGCATCCAAACGACCCCAGTCTGAAGAAGAGGCCATCCTCAAAGCCCAACAGTTTGACCTCATTTACGCCCAATCGGGTTATCTGTATACCATTATACCGGACGCCCCTCGGGGCGAGTCATCCCAACACGATGCACCATGGGCATCCCATGCCGCAGATGGCATCATTAGTCGTATGGCCTCGCATCCCCAACCCTTTTCCATTGCACATCCTAGCCATGGCCCCGACCTTTCGCGTGCTACATCTCAGTCTGGAGCAACCAATTCATATACTCCCATGGCACATCACCACCATACCCACGGACCCTCATGTCCACCACATTGCTTTGGTCATGCACCACCCGCATACGCCCCCCAGCCGCACCTCAACCAATGTATTACCCGCAGCAAGCTGCGACAGCTAACCCAACACCTCCAATAGCTCAGGGTTATCAACAACCCCAACAGGTAACTGGACCACCTCCAGCCCCACCCGCTTTTTATCCACCGCAACCTGCTCCCGCACCTGCGGTGAACCAAAATCCTCTCACTGCTCAAGGGCAAGTGTACACACAACACAATCAGCCCCAACATCAAAACAACCAACGCAACCAGGGTGGACAACAAAACCGTGGAAGAGGACGTAACCGCGACAACAACCAACAACAACATCAAGGTCCTCCACCTCCCAATCCTCTGCATAATAACAACGCTGCTCCTCCCAACCAGAATCTGGATCGTCATCCCAAGCAGCCTAAAAATAGTAACCTCAAAACAAACCACCCTTGTTCTATATGCGGGGTCTATGGCCATTACACACATGCTTGCCCACATTTGGAGCGACCTCGGCAACTCTGGACTGACGATGCCCATCGTCAAGGGCAAATGGCTCCTCAGGCGCCACCCAACCCTCCACCACCTCAACATCAACCTTTGGTGCTACAAAACCCCTTTCCAACCCAAGGCGTAGTGAACACTCAGCCGTTAGCTCCCCCTCAGGGCAATGCACCACCACAACAAATCACTTATGCCGCTCCTGATCAACCCATGTTCGATTCAGATACTCACCACTTGTTGATGATGTCATCCGTATATGCCAACCTCCAAACCCGTCGGAACCAATATGGCTCCACCCCTGAAGCCCCTCCAGCCGACAAGAACACTAACGGTCATCCCACGGATCAGACGTTATGTATACCTCCGGCTCCACTTGATGGCGCTTCTAAAGCACCTCGCTTCCCACTTCGTCGCATCAACAATAATCCCAATGCTCGTGCTGCGTCAAATTACAGCATTGTAGATGACTTAGCCCAGTCTCCTGCAGCCATGTCTGCTTTAGAAGTCTTAAAAAATTGTCCTTCACAGTGCAAGACTTTACTCTCTACCATTGGCGCCATTGACCCCAATGATTCACAACTGATGGCATTCGATTCGGACTAGTCCGAACCACGCTTACCTTCTACTTTAGCATTCCAATTTTCCGTTTCCGTTCGAAATCTTGTCATCCATCGGTGCATTATTGATGAAGGTGCCTCTACATGCGTTATGTCCACATTCGTTTGGCAGAAGTTGGGATCCCCTACTCTCCAGCAGTCCACCACTGCGTTGCGAGCCTACGACGACCGTTCGGCTCAACCCCAAGGTCTCTTAGCTAATGTCCCCGTCCAACTGGCTGGTAAAACCGTGCTCATTGACATAGAGGTCATCAATGCCCAACTTGACTACAACCTCTTACTTGGACGCAACTACATGTATGCCATGCGGGCTGTTGCCTCATCTGTTTTTCGTATTATGATGTTCCCTCATGACGGACGCATGGTCAAGGTCGACCAACTCACCTATTACGATCCCAAGGCCCCCGCTGCACTTGAAAATGTTCTCCCCATGGTTGAACAACTGGTTGGTGGTCCAACTACCTCATTTGTGTCCTCAGTGGGACCCGAACTTTACTCCGACGTGTCGATGACTTCTACATTCCAATCCATTCCACCACCGTCACCGGAGACCCACGTCACTAACCTCTGTACTCTTTCCCACAATACACAAATGCCCAACAATCAACCATCCTTGTTACCTAAACCACCATTGGTCCCTAGTCACATTGGTGTTACACCCATCCACACAATCCCCTTTCTATTCCCTCCCTCGGGCGTAGTAAGTGCTCCGGTTATGGCTACCCTCAGTCTCCCCGAGTTAACATTGGGATTACCCGTGTGGTATATTTTGCCTCCCGTTCCCCCGCCGACACCGAATGTCATCCTGCAACCGGTGCAACCCATTGTCACTTCTACTCAACCACCTCCCGGTATCACTACCCCTTCGTCATCTGCGAATCCCCCTCCTCTCATTAGGCCCACTGGGGGCAGAGGCCCACAACCATACACTGCGGTACCCCCACCCAAGGCAGTTAAACCTCCCCCTGTGTTCTGTGCTCCTCCTAAATGCTCGTTGTGTGATGAGTTAGGCCATCCAACCCAACAGTGTCCACAGTTACCCGCATTACAGGAACACATGCAAATGCGTGACAATGACCCCAACATCCCGGTTGTCAAAATCGACTCAAAACCCATGCCTCGTGACAAATCACTGCGTACCAACCACCCTTGTGCGATATGTGGTATTTACGGCCACTACTCACATCACTGTCCTGATATCCCAGATTACAGAGCAGCTCTCTACGAGATGAATAATTTGGACCTTGAGACGGCGCCCCCTACAATCGAGGAAATCTACCCTCCCATATCATCCTCATCCGGAGAGATTAACACCGTTTATATGATTTCTTCGACTACTACTACCTCGTCAACCAATTCGACCACTCAAAGTTTCCTCAATGATGAGGAGATTCTAGAGGCTCTTACTACCCCTGATTACCCCTGGGAAGATATGCACCATCGTTCACACTTCTTCCCAGAAGAGACCTCATCCACCACCGCTACCCAATTCGCGGTTGAGTCCAAAGATTTCCCTCCTACTACAGTCGACTGGTTTAAGGATCCTATTCCTACTCCTAATGCTTTTGAGGAAGGTAACATGGCCAATATCTCACCTGTCATCCACATCAATATCTCTGACCCACCTGGTGCCCTTGAAATCATTACATTAGGAGCCTCCTGCAATGAGCATGAGATTGGAGAATACAAAAAACTGATCCACGAATTCCGTGATGTCTTTGCTTGGTCCTATACCGAAATGCATGGTCTTGACCCCGCCATTATAGAGCACCACATTAACACATGGCCCGATGTCCCCCCCCTTCGTCAGCAACAGCGACCCATTCGTCCCCCGCAATCTTCCTCCTCGGAAGCAATTAACACCATTTACACGATTTCCACTGGATACCCCTCTATCCGGTCGGCCCCTGCCATTTATCTCTTTCACAGAAATGTTCCACTCTGCTACGTCGGTTTTGCTAATGGTGCAAGCCGTTGGTCCCCCAATCTGGCCTCCGCAGCTTGGGTAATATATTCCCCTTCACATGAGTTGATCCACATCGACGGAGTGTGTTTAGGTGCTGCCACCAACAACCAAGCTAAATATGATTCCGTGACCGGTCTCCTGGCCGCAGCTCTCCAAATGAGCATACATCGCCTTAACATTTTCCTGGACTCACAACTTCTTGTTTCCCAGCTCAACAATGATTACCAGGTACGCGATCCCTGTCTGTTCAGAAAATTTTTGCGCACTAAACAAATGATTCGACAGTTTGAATCCATTTCATTCACACATGTCCCTAGAAACCTCAATAGTGTAGCAGACCATATGGCCAACAACGTACTTGAATAGCACACCAATCAAATCATTTCATAAAGAAAATGCATCCATGTGCATAACATGTGCCTCCACGGGCATATACCAAAACAAAATGTGCATCCACGTGCATAATGTGTGCCTCCACGGGCATATACAAAAAAAAATTCAAAATGTTGCATCCACGTGCATAACATGTGCCTCCACGGGCATACAGAAAATCAAACATGCCTCCACGGGCGAACAAAAATACAACAAATGCATCCATGTGCATACACGACTATATATCAACATCACATATATATATATATCAAAACATGTCATAAGTGCCCTCAACACCCAATATACAAAAATACATCAGCCGTACAAAAAATAGCTTCCCCATATGCTCATCAGCATTTGGGGACAAATACATATCATCTAATCATCACGGTCTCTAGGCTCCTCTGGTGCCTCCTCCGTCGGTCCCGTCGGATCATGCCGAGCCCGGACTCGCCTCTCTGACGGCCCCGCTGGATCATCCCGTAAACGAATCCTGCCCTCCGCCGGACCTGCCTGATCCCGTCGATCCCTATCCCTCAACTCGGCCGCCATCACTGCCGCTCTCAACAACATCGAGCGCCACTCACGAGGCACCTCGAAACATCGCTCGACGATGTCCCGATCCAGATCCCTCCACCCATCCTCTGGGAATCCTGCTACAATCATACCTAGTGTCTCTCGGACACCAGCGACAGCATCATCTCGAGGGCCATCCCCTCGACCACGAGCCCCAAATCCTCGACCAGGTGGAGGCAGTACAGCTGCAGGAGGTGGAGCAACCACCATCGCCCGTCCCCTGCGTGCCACATAGTCAGCCGGTGGAACAGGACCAACATCTGCACAATGCAAATAAACCATCATATACATATCTAACTATAATCATAACCAATAAATCTAGAAACACATGATATAGTAGAGAACAAAATATACCATCTAAACCCCAGGCCCGTCCCTGGGCTCGAGGCATCTCAGGATCTCCTCGGTAATCCATACCAGCATATGGATAGTCCTCAATCAGCAGAGGGATCTTCTCCCACTGCTCATAAAACGCCTGCGAGAAGAACCCGCAGATACCACCACCTCCGCGAGGCATCATCTGCCCCCACCGCACCATCCGCGGCTCGCTCACCAAACCATCACAAATGGGCATCCATGGTCACAAAGTTGGTACCCGCTCAAAGAAAAAAGAACACAGAAAGGAGGCATAGCAGAACTCTCCCCCCTCCCGACTGACCTTGTCCAGATCTCTCCGGACACCAGCTAAAAACATCTGAGCCCATGCATAATAAATATCCCTCAGCAAAGAATCCACCATCATCGTTTTTCCCCCTGACAAACGATGTGGCGCCGCAACACCCAACACCCGCAGAACACAAGCCCTGACAGCGCGCATGTCCCACTCTCGCAGTGATCTCAGACTCAGCACGCTATTCTGTACAATCGCCCCAGCGACACAGAAAGTCTTCAGGAGATCCTCCATGTCAACACCTGCCGGGATCCTCGGCAGAAGATCCCCCACCTCCCCTAAGCGAGGCAACCCAGTAAGAAAATAGACATCTGTGAGGGTGATCTCCAACCTCTCACCCCCAACAACAAAGGCACCCTCTGCAGGTACCCACCAACTCACCAACTTGTTCAGTAGGGGTCCTACTGAACGCATTGGGGGAATCTGAGCGAACTTTAGCAGTCCACCCTCTGCCAAAACCTGTCGGACATGCTCATCAGTCCGAATCCGGATCATCAAGACTTCCTCCATCTCTCGCTCTCGCCACGATGTCAATGGCCTCCTCAGCATCCTGCCAAAAAACAAAGAAACTTTTAGCACCATAGAAATTTTTTTCAAAAATACCATCGCGGCTTTTCCATCAAAAGCCGCGATGATCATCGCGGCTTCTATACAAGAACCCGCGATGAACATCGCGGGTATTGACCAGACAGTCGCGATGAACATCGCGACTGTCTCCCCCATACCCGCGATGAACATCGCGACTTTCAAAATGACAGTCGCGATGAACATCCCAACTGTTAGCCTCAAACCCGCGATGTCCATCGCGGCAAAGGAGCTGAAACCCGCGATATTCCACATTGGAAGGCCAACATGGAATTTCGAGGCCTTCGGGGGCCCGCTGCTAACCAAAAAAGACATAATTGAAAAGGCTAAGGCGAATAGAGTTATCTAAAACTCGCGGAATCAAGAACCAACGGTGAAATCTCCCGGAAATCAAGAAAGAGCTCTGATTGCTCTGCCAAACTCACATGTAACAATGACATGTCATATGGGCCCCACGCCCTATTTATAGAGATTCCACCATTTTTCAAACAACCATTCCGGTGTCATATGACGTCCATTTCTCAAACCGTTGGAATCAGAACAATGAGAACTTCATGACAGTTCTTTCCTTTTCCAGTTTTCACCAGGTCCATTTTTTGACCATTTTTTCACGCCCTCGTTGCCTCGGTTTGCGTGCCACATCGACCATCGTCCGTTTTTGACAAATCTTATATCGCCAGATTTAGTTTTCCGCGCTCGTGATGATGCTTGAGATCATTTCTCGCTCTCACGCCCAGATTTTTCGAGCATTTTTCCCATGCCCCCTCGTCGCCTCGGTTCGCGTGCCACATCGACCGTCGTCTATTTTTGACGAGTCTTATATCGTCGGATTCAGTTTTCCACGCTCATGATGATTCTTGAGATCATTTCTCGCTCTCACGCCCAGATTTTTTGGGCATTTTTCCCATGCCCCCTCGTCGCCTCGGTTCGCATGCCACATCGGCCGTCGTCCATTTTTGACAAGTCTTATATATCCGGATTCAGTTTTTCGCGCTCATGATGATGCTTGAGATTATTTCTCGCTTTCACCTCCATATTTTTTGGGAATTTTTCCCATGACCCCTCGTTGCCTCGATTTGCGTGCCACATTGGCCGTTGCCCCCTTTTTGACAATCTTTATGTCACCGGATTCAGTTTTCCGCACTCATGATGATGCTTGAGACCTTTTCTCGCTATCATCAATCCCTTTTTGTTCGGTATAATTTTACCCCTTTTTCGGGGCCGAGCAATCCCTTTTACGAAAAAGGCACTTAGGGAGTTTCTGTTAAGCTCTTTTCTGACTCCTAAAACAATGAAAAGATCGCCGAGCAACCTTGCTTCCTTTCATGCTCGCTAAACATATCTGAAAGGGCGTCTACCTAGTATAAGTTTACCCCTTTTCCGGACCTTGTAGACTAATTACGAAAAAGGAATACTCTAGTCACATCGGCTAGAAGAGTTCTCCATCTGCATCATTTTATGTTTTTTCGGGCCTTGGAGACTAACTTACGAAAAAGAACACCAATGGAGTCCACTTACCGCTTTCAGACTCTCTAAACATGAAAGCGACCACGAGCAATCACCATCCTGGGCTCGTAAAACCAATAGGACAGTAATCATAACCACTGCAGAGTCTTCTTATCGTTTTCAGACTCCTTAAAAATGAAAGCACCAATGAGCACGAACAGTCCTGGGCTCACAAAATCCACAGGACAATACCATTTCAGAGCACACTTTTATCCCTTCTTGGAGCTCATTAAAACTACGAAGAAGGACCCAATGGTGCTTCTCGGTGCCACAACAGATCACATCTACTCATATGGCAGCTTCCCCTTTTTGGTCGCCTTTGTTCAGAGTATTCTGCAGTATGTCACCCTGAGAACCCCTCGACAACACCCATCAGCTTGACCCCCCCATAGTCAATACATACCCTTCAGTCCCTAAAATCTATGATCCCCACACCTACAAGTCAGTTCCCTACGCTACCAGGTCAACCATGTCATCATGCTCTGAACAAAGGAAGTTTGAGTCTACCCACTATATGACCCCTGTTACTTCCCATCCCCATAAGTATGTCAGTCCTACCATCAGTACTACACCACTTCAGTTCTACGCCTCGCGCTCCTATCAAGGAAACATCATTTCCTTGTTAGTTGCTGGTCTCCCTTTGTCGACGACAACCAAATTTATCCCAGAGGATAGACCTAGAGGTCCCTGTGTCTTGGACTCATCACCATTTACGATGAGTGCCTACGAATCATTTCGAGAAGAGTCCTCAGTGCCTCTCCAAATGGTTGTTTCTCACATGCTCGACTTCAACACCTTGATCGCATCGTTGAGACTCGCACAGGGTATTGGTCCATTCAGTTATTTGTTCAAGACCCCGGATACATCCTGACTCTTCTACATGTGAGAGTCTACTTATGGAAACAACCAGTTACATTTTTTCTATAGATATCCGGGTTGCGCATGGCGACAGTATTCAGAAGTACCTCAGTTTCCGTACTCCCTCGAGTATACAATTACATATACTTCCCAGAGATGGTTCACAGTCATTGAGTCCCTACAGATGTTGGACACCTTTAGTTTCAGCAATTCATCAACCCTTCTGAGACCTTATTCAAAACGATTGATGCTTTATTCCAGTGTATCAGTTATTGAGATCAGTCATGTTATGATCATGAGTACATCCCAAAATGATGTCCCATCGGGACCATTATGATGTACCAGCAGATTTTTTATGTATTTTTTTCAGGTCCCCCTTCTTGGGACTAATTGTTATGTCGTGATACGAGCATGGGTATGCCCGCCTCGTCCATTATCAAGATTATTCCTCATTCATATTGAGGCGTTGTAATATTGTTTATTTTTTGCAGCTTCCAAGGGCCGTGGATCCAGTCTCCAATCAGTCTCTTCTCCTCCCCAAAACCCTAGAAAAAAGACAAAAGAACTATGATGTCTATCGGCCATACGATGAGCTCCTACCCTCACACATCAGGGGGAAATCTGTTAACACCTAAAAAGTGCTCACTAGCTCATTCCCTTATTCACATGACCCATTTGTCCACTTTTCCACCATTTGAGCCTCTAAAGCCGCCAAAAGGTCACCAAAAGACCTTAATACACCCATTTTTCCACTCAAAATGAGTATTTTTCCTAAAAAAGCATAGAAAACCCTAAAAAAGGGTCCAAAATTCCCAAAAATATTAAAAAGGGAATAAAAATATTAAAAATATTCAAAAAAGGAAAAATGAGGGAGAAGGTACCTAAACCATGTTGGTCAATACCATTGGTTTCCTCAAAACCATAATGTTATTCCCCACCACCAAAAACTATAAAAAGGTGGTAGGGGCTCCTCACTTTACATCCATCCATCATCCTATCCTCATGCTGCTAAAATCTCCCATGAGTTTTTGGCCATTGCAGCTACCTTGGATAAGGGATCCTTTGGAGTTTGGAGCTGCTCACCCTTGGAGCTACTCAACAACCTTCACCATTTGGAGGTATTATCATTGCAAGCACTTGCTTGCCCTTACTTTCAATACAAAGTTATTCTTTATTCTATTTCTTGTTCTTGTTTTCAATTAAATTTTTTATTATGATATGCACATGCTAGTTTAGTTTAGTTTTACATTTGTTTTTGCTTTAATATTTGAGACTGCTGCTACTAGTTAGCAGGTGCCCATAGCACTAATCTTGGTTGCAAAACCAAGCCAACAACTCGGAGCAAATGTGGTAGGTCGTGGGATATGTTCTCGTCGAGTCCACATGGATTACCAGCCACTCTTTTGGTTGATGGTTAATCCGCACACCATCCGATCACCCCGAGGAAGCGTGCGGGATTCCACGAGTTGTTTCCTTGGAAAAAAAATTACTTGGTGAGTTAAATCGAATGGTTAAGTGTTATGAATTGCAAGCAAGAGGTCATGGGGTCAAGTAAGTGGGTTGGATATCTCTAATAATATTGTGGGGCACATTCGATGTCTCCGCTAGGTTAGGTTGTCAAATCTGCAACTGAATGGCTTACCCTAAGTACCATCCTCCAAATGAGGGGAAGTGCTCGAATACCTTAACGTTATATTGCATTCCTTTATAGAATCATTTGTAATAATGTACTTAGATAATATATTGGTTTAGATCTCTACCTGCAAAGAGTATATCTCATGTCTGAAGCAAGTGTTAGAGATCTTGAAAAAGCATAACTTCCTGGCAAACTTTATGAAATGTGAGTTTTCCCAGTAGTCATTGATATACTTCAGATATGTAATTGGTCGAGGGGAACTTGAGATAGATGTTTCAAAGATGGAGTCCATCTTGAAGTGAGAAACTCTTGCTAACATCACTATGGTCAGGAGCTTTGTTGGGGAAACACAATACCTATGCAAGTTTTCAACATCATTTTCAATTGTGGTTATGCCACTCCACGCCATAACAACCAATAGAAAGAGTTTAGAATGGGGAAAGAATCAACAAAATTATTTTGAAGAGTTGAAATGAAAGATTAGTTAAGTGTTAGTTCTTGCACTGCCTAATTTGCAAAATCGTTTCAAAGTGGTGACAGATGCAAGTGGGTATTTTACGGGAGCAGTCTTGATGCAGGGAGGTAAGACAACATCCTATCATTTTGAAATGTTTCATGGTGGAGTCCTAAACTACCCTACATATGACAAGGAACTATGTGCTTTGGTTGAAGCTATTAAGAAATGGAAGCTAAGCAAACACTATTAGTGGATGGGGTTTTTACAACAATTTCATCTAACCATCAAATATAACAAGGGAAACACTAATAAGTTGGTATGCATGCTTTCAAGGCCGTCCACATTCAAGATAACATCTTTGGGAACTCTCATTCACATGGATCCTTTCACCACATGATGCATACATAGAAGATGAGAACTTTAAATATATGTTTTAGCAAGTACAAAACCAAGTTTGTGTAGAAGAATGTGACAATATGTTGAATATACTAGGACTACAAGAATACAAGCTTTGTGTTCCTAAAGGTGAATGATTGCAACTTATCAGAGAGGCTCACACCTCCATAGTTGTAGGGCATTTTTGGTGTTGGGGAGACAATTTACAACTTGCAAAGGTGTGTGTATTAGCCCAAAATGCAATAATATGTAACTAGGTTTATTAGAGGATGTATACTTTGATGTACTGTCATGTCCCATAAATTTGCATTAGGTCACAATGGCCTAAGCCCCTTGGCCATAGTCATGATAGTTTGTCAAATTGATGCTAAGGGTCAAATAATTGCCAAGCATGATGTCTAAGTTGGTAATAATGAAAAATTATATCCAAATGGACAAGTTGGGTTACATCAAGAGAAAATTCCCAATTCAAAGTTTGTAATATTCCCATCCAAATGAACTATCATGGAGGAAAATTACTAGTTCCCTAGGTTGGGAGTGGAAGCATTAAAAGTTGGAGTAAAGGAGCTACAAGACCCAAAATGACCTTAGAATTACAAATTCACATTAAATGGGTCAATTAAATAATAATAAAAAGAAAATAAGGTGGCATTGGATCATGAGGGCACATAAGAGGTTGTGGAACCCACATGTGGCAAGATTCCTCACTACACTTGGCATGATTCTCTCACCAATTCAAGTTCAAGATGAAGGGTAACATACTTGGGGGAGTTTAAGAGGTATTATTCATGGCATGCGTCATGTAAGTTCAAATTGGAGCAGAAGAATAACTCCCATGGAAGAGGAAGATGCATCTTAGAAGAATTGTGACACTTGGAGCTAGATTCCCTAACTCCTATGACAACAATGATGAAGATTTTATGACACCTATGACAAAGTTCAGACTTGATTGCTGAAAGATGACATATATGACATGTGAGGGATAAAAATAGCATCCAAGAGGGTGCACAAGGGAGTTATGGAAGCCAAGAAGCTTCCCCATTCGAATTGAGGGAAGATGGAGACTAGGAATTGTTGGACAAGTGGCACACATTGGAATCTCTTCCCAATTTGAGTTGGCATGAGGCTTTTGGAAGGAATTAAACCCATGGAGGACTTGAGAAGTTTATAAAATACAAGAACAAGTAAGGAAATGAGCTTTTTATCATTTCTCATTTTGCAAATTGGAGAGCATAGCTTTTCCATGCTAGTGGACTGTTTACTCTACTTGCCTTAGTACTAATTTCAAGGGTGAAAGGTTCCCATCCTAATTGGAAATTGGAGAGGCCATTCATACCTTTAATTTGGAGATAAAATAGAGTCATTTGTTGCAGTTTGAAGCTACAGGGATGCTCGTGACCATTTCTCCTTCAACTTGTTCCCACATCTCTCTCACTTTTCTCTCTATATTCTTACGCTTGGAGGAAGGGCGCACATGGTGAGATGTTGATCTCTTTGTGGAAGTCCAAGGGGCCTCATTTATTTGTAATATGATATTTGAACTCTGTATTTGATGCTAATATTAACCTTAGGTTGAATATCCAAGTAAAACCATGTAAAAATGCCAAACTATATATGAATGGTGCCATTTTCCCCCATAGCTTTTGCATAGCGCACTTGTTGTTGCACATAGTTAGTGAAGGACTGCTATTTCGACTTCATGGAAATTTTATCTTCTATATATCTCTGTAATAATCATATAAGGAGAGCCACAACTTGAAACATTATGTATTTCAAGTGATATTTACATTCAAGGAAGAGATTTGAGCCATTTTCCCATATATCTTGTTCATAGAGCTTGAAGTTGTTTTGTATCGATTTGTATCAGTAAATATACCTGGTTTTATTTATGTTTGAAGAGACATTAATATACTAAAGAATTTTCATACACCTTATGCAAGTCCTTGTAACATTTCTCACAAATTTCATAGCAAGTTATAGAGTTTTTCTCTCATTTCCCCCTATGTTAAGACATGTTTACCAATATCTGATTTATGGGAGTTGAAGAAGACTTTAGGATCTGATTAATGATGCATTTGGATTCCCATTTAAGTCCTATAACTATTCCATGTCTCTGTTCTTAAATTTGGGAGGGTCGTAGTGCAATTGGGAAGCCATTAGTGACCTCTACCCTTGGGGTTTGAACCTCGAAATTACTAGTAAATTCCCTATTTTCTCCTGATTACAAATGAATGTTGCAGAAGTATTTTGAGAGTTTCCAAGCACCTATAAGCCTCCGTTTTATGTCTAATAACATTCAAACACTCCCAGTCCCAATTATAAATCCTTAGGAATCTTTTGGAGCCATCTACCCTTGGGGATTTCAACATCGATTTTCCTAGTAATTTTTCCTTTCATCGTCTAATTGTAAATACAAGTTTTTGAAGTACTTAGAAAGTGTACCAGCATATAATAGTTGTATTAGGGTGTTATAATAAACCTCAATCCACTATGTACATAATTAGAAACCATTTGGGATCATTTGGGACAGTTTGGAGCTTCACTAGCCCAAGATTCAAAAATTGACCAAATTGGGAAAATTTTCAAATTTGGGACATTACAGTGGTATCAGAGCATTGTCCTTGCACCTGTGCATTAGGGTCATCCATTGAAAAAGAAATTTCAGCCATGTCTTACTATTATTATGACTCCTATGAGTGCAATTCCATGAATGAACTACAAAGATTGAGAGCAACATGTAAAACCTTGCCACAACAATATCAGGCATATCTTGATCTGTATAAGGGAGGTACACAAAAGGCCATTCCTTTTGAATACTTTTCTGATTGGGTGTTTTAAAATAGGCCCAATATTGAATATGTGGAGTTAGTGAAGAAAGGTCTATGCCCTTCTTGCAAAAGACCTTGGAGAGAAAATCATATGTGTGTGAGTAAAAAGAGGAGTGAAATATTTGAAGCTTTAGGGAATGCATCTGTTTCCTACTTGAAGAGAGTTTTTGGGTTTTCTTCAAAAATAGGTTCCAAATATATTGATACTAAGGAAACCAAGGGGAAAAATGCATCAGCTTTCTTGAAGGAGCGAAAGGAGGAGACATATGAGCCACCTAGTTCTGAAATAGGTGAAGTAGAAGAACCAGTACACAAAGAGGATCGAAATTCACTCCCAAGTGACTCTGAAAAATATGAAGAGACATCACATGTGCATGATCCTAACCTTATGGAGCCTACAAATTATGACACTTTTTCATATTCTGATCATTTGGGTGAGTTGGTTCATTCTCCTACATCTTACACTTCCATATTTTTCAGCATTCATCCTAATGAAGTATGGGTGAAAAGTTTATTTTTGATGGTACCACATGAGGAGCATGAAAATCCTATCTCTCCTTTATATGATGAAATTTTTAGAGCACCTTCTTATTTACATTTGCAGTAGCATCATTTTTTACCTTATGATGATACATATCTTCATGGATGCACCTATGATGTTCACTTGAGTCACTTGAAGACTCATGATTTTCCTTGCTCCTTGCTTAGTTCAATTGATTTTGGAGGAACTTCATCCAATACTTGGGTGAAGAGATATATGATTGGAGCACATTTTTATTGGCAGCAACATCCTTTTTTATTTCTTGATGATACATATTCATGGATGCACAAATGGTACTTCTGTGAGCCCCTTGAAGGCTCATTATTTTATTTTCTCCCTACTTGGTTTAGATTTTAGTGGAGATTCTTCATTCACTTTTTGGATGAAAGAATACATGGATGATTATTTTGATGAATTTTACATCCTTTTGGAGCAGAATTATAGGACATGGGATCCTCACCTATGTCATTGGATCATATTTGATTGGTCACTTGAAGCTTGTATGCACTTGGCAAATGGTGGTCTACTTACTTGGATGTATAAGCACTTTCATGATTCTTTGATGAGGCACCTCCTTGATGTACATTTTTATTATGTTGTTATGTACTTTGATGATATATATTTGGTACTCATGATGTTTGGAAGAATGCATACAAGAAAATGGGATCCGGGAATTCTCTTGCCTGATGGTATGGGTTGGAGAGCACTCCTAATTGTTGGAGTGCAATACAAGCAATGGGACACTGGGATAAATTTTAGTCTCATTGGTTTCAATTTTTTGGGGACACAAATAGTATGGGAGATTGAGCCCCACTTAATAAAGTGATTTTGATCAGAATAGTGCATCAGCAAGCATGGTGGTTCCTCTCTAAATTTTTCATAGAATATTGAAGACTCAAAGTTGGGAAACTTAGTGGCAACTTCAAAGAATTATACAGAAAGGGGTTTCCAAAATATGAAAGAGGTAAAAGAGTAATTGTGAAAACTTTGTTTTGATGGATTTAATTAATATTTTGATGTTTAGTGGTGATGTCACATGGGATATCAATATGAAAAATAAAATCCACATCTCCTTTCTTTTGGAAACACACATTTGTAGTGCATGAGTGCCACTACTCAGAGTTTTAGAAGCAAAGTTTTGGAAATAAAGCAGGTTCTTCAACACCCATGTTTGAATTTGCTTGAGGACAAGCAATATTGGGAAGGGAGGATTTTTCATGTCCCAAAAATTTGCATTAGGTCACAATGGCCTAAGCGCCTTGGCCATAGTCATGATAGTTTGTCAAATTGATGCTAAGGGTCAAATAATTTCCAAGCATGATGTTCAAGTTGGTAATAATAAAAAATTAGATCCAAATGGACAAGTTGGGTCACATATCTCTCAATTCAAAGTTTGTAATATTCCCATCCAAATGAACTATCATGGAGGAAAATTACTAGTTCCCTAGGTTGGGAGTGGAAGCATTAAAAGTTGGAGTAAAGGAGATACGAGACCCAAAATGACCTTAGACTTACAAATTCACATTAAATGGGTCAATTAAATAATAATACAAAGAAATTAAGGTGGCATTGGATCATGAGGGCACATAAGAGGTTGTGGGACCCACATGTGGCAAGATTCCTCATTACACTTGGCATGATTCTCTCACCAATTCGAGTTCAAGATGAAGGGTAAATTACTTGGGGGAGTTTAAGAGGTATTATTCATGGCATGAGTCATGCAAGGTCGAATTGGAGTGGAAGAATAACTCCCATGGAAGAGGAATAGGCATCTTAGAAGAATTGTGACACTTGGAGCTAGATTCCCTAACTCCTATGACAACAATAATGAAGATTCTATGACACCTATGACAAAGTTCAGACCTAATTGCTGAAATATGACATATATGACATGTCAGGGATAAAAATAGCCTCCAAGAGGGCGCACAAGGGAGTTATGGAAGCCAAGAAGCTTCCCCATTCGAATTGAGGGAAGATGGAGACTAGGAATTGTTGGACAAGTGGCACACATTGGAATCTCTTTCCAACTTGAGTTGGCATGAGGATTTTGGAAGGAATTCAACCCATGGAGGACTTGAGGAGTTTATAAAATACAAGAACAAAGAAGGAAAGGAGCTTTTGATCATTTCTCATTTTGCAAATTGAAGAGCATAGCTTGTCCATGCTAGTGGAGAGTTTACTCTACTTGCCTTAGTACCAATTTTGAGGGTGAAAGATTCCCATCCTAATTGGAAATTGTAGAGGCCATTCATACCTTTCATTTGGAGATAAAATGGAGTCATTTGTTGCAGGTTGAATCTACAGGTTTTCTCGTGACCATGTCTCCTTCAACTTGTTCCCACATCTCTCTCACTTTTCTCTCTATATTCTTTCTGTTGGAGGAAGGGCGCACATGGTGAGATGCTGATCTCTTTGTGGATGTCCAAGGGGGCTCATTTATTTGTAATATGATATCTGAAATTTGTATTTGATGCTCATATGAACCTCAGGTCGAATATCCAATTAAAACCCTGTAAAAATGCCAAACTGTATATGAATGGTTCCATTTTCCCCCATAGCTTTTGCATAGCGCACTTGTTGTTGCACATAGTTAGTGAAGGAATGCTATTTCGACTTCATGGAAATTTTAGCTTCTATATATATTTGTAATAATCATATAATGAGAGCCACATCTCTAAACATTATGTATTTCAAGTGATATTTACATTCAAGGAAGAGATTCGAGCCATTTTCCCATATATCTTGTTGAGAGAGCTTGAAGTTGTTTGGTATCGACTTGTATCAGTAAAAATATGTGGTTTTATTTCTATTTGGAGAGCCATTAATATAATGAAGAAGTTTCATACAGCTTATGCAAGTCCTTGTAACATTTCTCACAAATTTCATAGCAAGTTATAGAGTTTTTCTCTCATTTCCCCCTATGTTAAGACATGTTTACCAATCTCTAATTTATGGGAGTTGAAGAAGACTTTAGGATCTGATTAATGATGCATTTGGATGCACATTGAGGTCCTATAAATATTCCATGTCTCTGTTCTGAAATTTGGGATGTTCGTACTGCAATTGGGAAGCCATTAGTGACCTCTACCCTTGGGGGTTTGAACCTCAAAATTAATAGTAAATTCCCTATTTTCTCTTGATTACAAATGAATGTTGCAGAAGTATTTTGAGAGTTTCCAAGAACCTATAAGACTCCTTTTTATGTCCTCATAACATTGAAACAATATCAATCCCAATTCAAAATACTTAGGAGTCTTTTGGAACCATCTACCCTTGGGGGTTTCAACATCAATTTTCCTAGTAATTTAGCTTTTCATTGTCTAATTGTAAATACAAGTTGTTGAAGTAATTAGAATGGGTCCCATCATATAATAGTTGTCTTAGGGTGTCCTAATACACCTCAATCCACTCTGGACATAATTCGAAACCATTTGGGATCATTTGGGACAGTTTGGAGGTTCACTAGTCCAAGATTCAAAAATTGGCCAAACTGGGAAAAATTTCAAATTTGGGACATTACATGTACCTACAAGTTCAATAATAGAAATCAAGTTTTAAATAACCCCTTACATGTACCTACTAGACCGTGGGAGAGCATCCCCATGGATTTCGTGTATGGTTTCTCAAGAACAAGGAAGGGACATGACTATATGTTTGTGATCGTTAACTTACAGGTTTAGCAAGATGTGCATTCTCATGCCTTGTTCAAAGACCATTGAGGGACAATATGCATTAAATATGTTCTTTGAAAAGGCATAAGTACACTTTAGGATACTAAAGGAGAATGATTTTAGATAAAGATACTAAATTTCTTATTGCCTTTTGGACTACACTTTGGGAAGAGATAAACACTAAGTTGAAGAGGTCAACAATTTCTATCAATGGAAAAATGGGTAGATAGAAGTAGTGAACATGACATTGGTTTAGCTTTTGAGGTGTTACAATGTAATGTCCCCACAAAAATGAGTATTGGAACAAATTCCTAACCCAACCAATCCCTTGGGTTGAGGAGACAGTTGCATAACCATGGGGTTAAATTTTGTATTCTAGGCAATTAATTAATTAGGAGTGTGCATTTAATTATATCCATAGTTTGTTATCCACTTGGAACAAATATTTATGGTGCAATTAATATTTAATGTTATGCTGGATAAATGGAGATAATGCTCCATTAGGGCGCATTAGTGGATAAGGTTGGAGGAGAGACTTGATGAATAAGTTAAGGAAAGCACATGAGTCCAAAAATGATGCCAAAAAGGAGAAAAGAGGAATAAATCAGGAAAAACAGCATAAATCAGGGAAAACAGGAAAGTCTAAAAAGCAGGAAAGTTAGAAAAAGAAGAAAAAGAAAGAAAGCCAAAGCAAAGCAAAGCAAAAGGAAATGAAGGAAATCAATCTTTCCTTATCCACTCAAGGAGGGCACATTCCTCATGGAGACTTTCTCTCCAAGTCATCCAATATCTATAAATAATTCCAGGAGCACCACATTCACATCTTTTGTTAGTTTGAGGAATTGTATGTGTGCATTTGTGCCTCAAAGACTTGGGAGATGTGCCCCGGATTTCTGTGAGAGGATGATGGAATTCAGCCATTGTCACTGAGTTTAGTTTCAGGTCTTGTAGCTGATCAAGTCAAATCTTAAGTTCAGAAGCATCATCAACCAGTTCAAAGTTCGAATCTTCAAGCCTTCTATGAGTTTCTGCAACTAGTTTCTTGTGTAGAAGAAGAGAAATATTTCTATAAATTTTTGAGAGGCATCTTGGCCTATTTCTGATGTAATAACAGAGTATTTAATGTTCTTATATCATTCCATTCAATATAAATTACATAACTCTGATTTCTTCTCCTATTTCTCCATCCCTTATAGATTTAGCTAGAATTTGACTAGCTTTCACTGTGTATTTCATAAGTCAATAATTATAAGTACAAATGAAGTAATTCTTGTTTCTGGAGTTGAGTAACATGTTATTTGTCATAATCCAATTCATGGTTCAGAATTTCATGAGCCTTTGAGCACTGTTTGGGAACCCATAATTCGCACTAGTTGAGTTGTCCTACAAGGCAATTTTTGTGTGTTTTGTGTGAGACTTGCTCAGATCTATTTGAAACTTTCTGGAATGTTGTTTTACTGTCAAATTAATTTTATTAATTCATATTTAACATCTCAGATTCATAAATTCTCATCTAGTCTACATACACAGACCATGAGTTAAGAGAAATCTAAGCTAGTGATCAATGTATAAATAATAATTGCAAAATCAAACATTATTCATTCAATGATTAAGGTGAAGAAATCAGATATCATCAAAGAAATTTGATAACATAAACAAAGAAGATGCCAAAAGAAACTAACTTTGATTCAACAGGCCTGCAAAAAATTACAAGATCTCCAATGAAGTAGCGTTTCTCTAATCCTTCTCTAGTGATTTTCTCCCCCCCCCCCCCTCCCATGAGACCTCTACCCTTTAAATAATAATTACAAAACAGTTACAAAGGATAGACCTCCCATAAAACAAGGATTACAAAATCAAGTTCCATTGCTAAATCATCTTCAAGAGCGATTAATACTTAACAACTCCCAAAATTCCCAAAGGAATTCATTATATACATTCAGAGAAATATCCCGTAGTGAATTGTGAAAGATAACAACAACCCACTAGCTTCCTGCGACAATTGATAAGGGAACTGAAAGATATTTCTCAAAAGATTCACGATGATCAACAAAGTCCTCAAAAACTGAAAAGTAGGCCACTTGTTCCTCCTTCAAAGAGATTGGTGGAGTGCCAGGTACTTCATTGATTATAAAATCATGGATAATGGTATCGTCTCGATCAACCTGTTTTTCAGTGACCTTCCTTCTCTTCTTCTTAGGGAGTCGTATGTACTTGGATTGAATCTCAAAATCTTCCTTTTCACTACCAGTTCTATCATCCAGAACATCTACTTTAAAAGGTGGCGACACATGTTCATGATATTGAAGAGGCTGAAGTTCTTTCTCTTGACAAAATTTGGCCGAAGATTTGTGACTTTTCTGCATCTCGCTCACAATATGTAGCTATTAGAAGGAAATCTCTTAAAATTGATTAACAAGGCTCTTCTATGCAATATGACGACCAACGGATTGCTCATATTAATGTTCGTATTTAACAAAAAATAATAATGATTCGAAAGTGATTGAGTGTGATGAATCGCCATGATTAAAATATTACGGTCTGGGAATTACAATTATGACATCTGCAACGAAATAACACACAGCATGTGTCGACGGAAATGGATTAAGACAGGATAAGATTCTTCATTAATTCACGTATGGTTTAATGTCAAATATTAACAATTCAATCATTACGAATTAACTAGATCAATGATTACCGTTTCATGCTTGGCCGAAGGTAACAATTGTAGTGAAGAACTTGATTGCAATTTAAAAAATTGGTGGAGAAAAATGGGAAACGGACATAGTTATTCAAATCAAAGCAACCTAAAATCAACCGCAGGACCAAGGTGAATCAACGGTTAAGATTAAACATGCAGGATGCGGGAGAAGGGTCGCGAGCATTTATTTTGCAAATATATACATCCTTTTCGCAATCCGCAATCCGCAATTGCGGGTTGCGGAATCGCAACTCTAAGTATTAACAAAACAGAAGTTTTCACAATCCACAATTGCGGGTTGCAGAAACGCAAACCACATTAATCAATATAATGACTCTTCTGCAAGCCACAATTGTGGGTTGTAGGTTGCGGAAATGCAAGACGCAAAACTATTTTAAGAGTGTTCCCGCAATCCGCATTGCGGGTTGCGGGTGCAAACAACCACAATTATTTGAAAAACAATTCCGCATCTGCAATCTGCATTGGGGATTGTGGGTTGTGGAATGAAAATATTTCAAAACCAAAAAACAAGCTTCCGCAATCCGCATTGCAGATTGCGAGTTGCGGAAAGAGCCAACTTTTAGGAAAATCAAAACTTTCCGCAACTCACAAAAACACACAAAATGAAAGACATTTTGAAAAATGAAAATTACTAACTTAATCAAATCATGACAAAGCAATAAGAGATGAAAAACCCCAGAATGACCATATAATTTAATCATTATCTTTGCATATAAAAATTTGAAACTCCCATGTTTTAATCAAAACGTGAGATCTGTTGTACCTACAACAAACCCACACTTCAAATTTGATCAATGCAGGCTATGTAGATAAAAAGGCATAAGGGGTATTTAATGGGATAAAAAGGCATAAATGATATTTAATGGGGGACATCAAATTTGATCAATGCAGGGTATGTAGATAAAAAGGCATAAGGGGTATTTAATGGGATAAAAAGGCATAAATGATATTTAATGGGGGACAAGAATTTTGCAAACATGGCACTCATGTGCCCCATACCTTTTGTTCTACTACGTAGATAAAGAGGCATAAGGGATATTTAATAAGGGATATGAGTTGCTTACATGGCACTCATGTTCCCATACCTTTTGTTTTAAATAAAACATTTCACGTGGATATTGGGGGTATTTAATGGGGGACATCAAATTTGATCAATGCAGGCTATGTAGATAAAAAGGCATAAGGGGTATTTAATGGGATAAAAGGCATAAATGATATTTAATGAGGGACAAGAATTTTGCAAACATGGCACTCATGTGCCCCATACCTTTTGTTCTACTACGTAGATAAAGAGGCATAAGGGATATTTAATAAGGGATAGGAGTTGCTTACATGGCACTCATGTTCCCATACCTTTTGTTTTAAATAAAACATTTCACGTGGATATTGGGGTATTTTAGCTTAGTTTAAGATGCGTACACTTAGGAGAAGTAGAGAGATTTTAGTATAAACTATATCCAATAAAACATTTCACATGGATATTAGGGGTATTTTAGCTTAGTTTAAGATGCGTACACTTAGGAGAAGTAGAGAGATCTCATTATAAACTATAATGAGGATAGGATGCATTAAGATTTAGATGCATACAAATGATTTGTCATAGGATGCATAAATGCATGAAGGTTATGATAGGGGTTTAACGGTTTAGTTTTGTATTTTTAAATGTTAAGTAAAATAAATAAAATAATTAATTTTATGTTTATTAATTTAGATTTATTAGTGTTCTAGTTATTAATAAATGTTAAGTAAAATAAATAAAGTTAATAAGAGGATTTTTATTTTTATTTTTAGGTAAGTGAAGATCGAAGAGAAGAACATAAAATGTGAAAAGATGAATTGCAAAAATTTGTCGAGACAATCGTAAAATTGGTCTCAAGTCATGAAGTAGAGAGAAACATGGATGATGAAGACAAAGTTGAAGATTCTGGTGATTAATGTCTGCACAAAATTAATGCGCAAGGAATCAGTGTGTCATGAACTATGACTGTCGATACATGATAATCATCTAATACTCTAACCATAGATAATACATGATGTACCTACGTGCGATGCCCACTGTAATTTAGCCCTAATTATTGATTTGATCATTTATTTCAAGCATTCCTTATACCATCGGAAAGGTATCGACGAGGCCTACACATTTGTGGTCATGATTATTTCCTATCAGATAGCCCAAGAAAATTATTAGATGAAGAATAACTACACCATCTATGGCTAAAAGGGTCTTATGAGATAGGCATGGTCTAGACTTATGTCGTCGCATACATGCACATGCACATGCACATGTGATGACTCTAAAGTAGTCAGAACACAAAATGATGTCTCCAAAATGCATTTCAGATGGCATGACAATAGAAAATGTTCTGATACCAAGTCGATCAATATAAGTCGTGGACAAGACATTAGCAGTGTCATGAAGAAGAATGAAGCACACTATTGGAGGATAAACATTTCATCGATCAACTGGCAATTGTCATTGGTCAAGTTGAAGGGAAACACATGTTGTTATTGTCTACAATGACACTTTGCATTTGATGAAGTCATGCTACAACGAGATCGATAGAACACACCCAAATTCATGAATATAGTCGAAAGCAGCATTGCGACATGAGGCACCACACCACATTCGAGAACGTTGAAGAACGACTGAGAATAAGGTGGATTAAGGAATCGATATGGCGGCCTCAAATGATCAATTCACCATAACATATTTTATGTATTAAAAGCTTATTATTCATATCTATGGAGGAAGTCTTTGTAGTGATAAATCAATAAAGTCAACATTGCCACATGAAGACAAAATCACTAAAAGACAAATTAGTGAAATCCCAAAGGCCACCCAAGGGTGAATTAAATTGATTTTTGTAATAATTGTTTTCAAAGGAAATATGGAAGGCCAAGGAGCACCTAACCTTGGCCTATATATTGTAATCTCATTCAATGAGAATGGGATTTTTGCTCTCGAAATTTTCCAATGTGCTATTGCTGAATTGTGAATGAGGAGAAGCATGGGGTTAGCTTTTGCACATGAATATTGACGTTATGTGGATGAATGTCTTGAATTGTTTTGCGCTCTTTCATGCACGGATATGGATTTCATGAATTATTCCTACAACTTTAGATGATTTTTATTCCATATGTTATTCATTTTCTTTTGTTGTCTATGGATAGTGAAATCAGAATGACATAAATACCAAGGTTGTTCTAATGTTTATGATTTCAATTGTTTATGTTTATCTGCTTCTTAAAACAATTAACTAAATTCTAAATGTGGATGTTCAATTGTTATTTCATTGCTCACCCTTTTACTCTCTCTCTCGGTTGGGATATGTTAGTTTAGTTAGGAACTGCATTTAGGTTAGATTAGCTTGCATTCCATCCCTTAATTATAAAACCCTAAACAATGAATTGAGATGCAACCGGTGAAACCCCAATAAGGAATGGTTTCCAGGAAAGAATCTGGACGAGTTCCCTATTCCAAACGGTTTGAGGTCTAATTGGGACTTCTTACCAGGGAGAAACCCTATTGTTGACCTAGGGTCATTTCGACATGTCAACACTCTTGTGCAAAAATGTCGAAATAAAAAGTTTATTAGGGTCAAAGCTAAGAATATTTAAATGATCGTCAGACATAATGTAGGGTTCGATAAATTAGAAGATTTGGTTGCCTTAGTAGGTAGATTCATGGGAAAATCAATTAAAAGTGATTCACATCACCAATCATTGGATGCAGGGTGGAAATTGGTACTAGGGTACAACCTTGATGTCCACATTTTGGTTAAAGGGTATACTTGTTTTGAATTCAAGCAAGGAAAAGATGCAAAGGTGATTTTGAGTCAAATTTTGTTTTGGGGACCCTATTTGTTAGTTCTAAGGTGTTGGAAGCCTTGTTTCAATACCAAGAGTGAACCAATTTTTATTCAACAGGCATGGGTCTTTTTTTCTGGTTTGTCAATTGAACTTTGGAGATTTTTTTTAGAAACTATTGGTAACAAACTTGGGATATTTAGTGATGTAGAAGACGAATTTTGAGCAAAAGAGGATAAGAGAATGGTGAAAATACTAGTAGAAATGGATTTAAGAGAGGGCATTCCTTCTAAAATTGAGATTGATTTTTGGGGCTCAATCATTTGAGAAATCATTAGATTATTGCCAAAACCTTTTGATGCTCAAATTGCCACACAATGGAACATTTGTGGTGGTCTTGTGTGGAGCCTTCATTTTTCATAAATAATCTAGTAAAAGTATGGATAGAAAAGGTAAAAGGTATGAATGGCTCTAAAGGCCAGTAAAATTCCGCAAAGGAAAAGGGTGTAAAAGTCCAAAACAAGAGAACATTGTAAATATTGAAGAAGAGAGAGTGGACTTCAACTCATCATGCCAATTCAATTTTGAAGTGTTCTAAAGTGGAGGAGGACTTATCACATGTTTTTCAAGGTTGGTCTGATCATGTTCATGTTTCTCCATTGTCTAATCAATGTAGTTAGTATTGAAAGTCTAAGGTTGAGGAGAACAATGTAAAAAATTGTTATTGGCCAAGCAACGCCAAGTCCTCATCCTCACCCTTAGGATCCTCTGATAGGCCTAAAACTTCTAGAATAAAATTATATATAAAAAAAAATTGTTGGACAAATAAGAGACTGAGTGGAGGATCAAACCTTAAATAGCAACACACAAAAAAATCAAAATTGTGCAATGTTTAGAAAATACATAAATACAATTTGTGAAGTAGGCTTACTTGATGGTTTGAGGTATTTTAAGGAAATTGTGTAAGCATGCAAAAACTATTTCAAATATTTGTTTAAAGAAGATAAAAATGTGAGTATTGGGTATATAATGAAAGTAATAAGGAGCTTTCTAAGATTGATTAATGACAACATGAATGAGGAATTGGAAGCAAAAAAATTAAAAGAAAAATTGAATCCATCCCTATGCTCATTTATGAAAGACAAAAGATGGAGTCCAAATGACGAACTATATGGTTCTACTTAATATTTTATGAGTTACTGGAGGAGGATCTCTTGAGAGTGGTAGAAAAAACTAGAATCTCGAGTTAAGTCTTTTATTGATCTTATATAAAAAAGGATGAACCCTTTTCTTTTGAATATGTTAGGTCCATCTCTCAATTTAACCTCTCTCAATTTAACCTAATTTACAAGCTTATTGCAAAGATAATAGCTAACAAGATGAATCTTTTACTATCATGGTTCATTTCAAAGGAACATTTTGGTTTCTTGTTCAATAGGTAGATTCATGATGATGTAGGTACCGCATGGGAGGGGATGTACTCTATAAAGTTGACGAAAATTCTATTAGTGGTCTTGAAAATTAACTAAGCAAAAGCACATGACAAAGTTAGTTGGATTTATATTAGGCTAGTGCTTTTGAAAATAGTTATGAATCTATAGACTGTTAACTAAATTCTAGGATGCATATTTTCACCTTCATTTGTTGTGCTAATAAATTAATATCCCTTGGATTTCTTATAGGTTACTCGTGGGCTAAGGAAAAGATTCTCGTTGTTGTCTTTCTTGTTCATTTTAGTAGTTGAAGGGTTAAGTAGGTTGTTACTAGAGGTCAAAAGGGAAGGGCATATTAAAGGTCTTGAGTTTATGATTATGTATTTCTTACATATATTGTGTGTTGATGATATCATGTTGTTTGGCCAAGGCACAATATAGGATTTAACTCAACTAAAGTAAATTATGGATATATATTGTATTGAATTTGGAATCGAAATAAATATGTAGAAGTTGACCATGTAATTTGGAAGAAGGACTGGAAAGGAAGCTCATGCAAATATTACGTTTGAATTGGTGTTCTTTGGATTATGGTGTTAAATATTTTGGCTTTCATCTTAAGCAAAACGACTATCAATTTTGGTTATGGTTGATTAAAAATATAGATGTTAGAATTTCAGTTTGGTGTCATCGATGGTTTCATTGGGGAGTCATATAGATTATTGTCAAACATGTTTTAGAGAGTATTCCAATTTATTGGATTTCCTTAGCTCACATTCTCACAGGAATTCTAGATATTATCAAGAAAAAATGTTTTAGTTTCTTATGGAGAGGGAAGAAGGAAATTGAAGGCATTCCCCTGGTAAAGTGGTCAAGGATATCTAACTTAAAAGATGATGGAAGCTAGGGCCTACAAAATATTTAGAGATGAACCTTGGTTTGAAACTCAACAAACTCCATTATTTAATAGTCTCGAAAATGATGTTTCTATGTTTCTCTTATAAAAATAGATTAGCAATGTTATGAAAGTGATTGTAGGACAAAGTATTCAAGATAGGTTTTGTGATGCTCTAATTTTGATCTAAGACTTTTTTGTAGGGTTGTAATAAGAAATATCTAGGACAAGCAATTGGCAATATATATTTTGATTTCCCCTTAGAAATATAAAATATAAAGTTTTTTCCATGGGAAAAAAATTCAATTTACAAAACAAAGGTGCAAAACACACACATTGCATACACACCACACCCTAGAATTGAGTACATAAACTCCTTTATTTCCTAATACATACTCAATATTCTCCTCCATATGTCATTGTTACCCACTCGATATCCACACATTCAAGACACTATGTGAAGTCTAGACTTTTGTTTTAATGTGATATTGTGCACACAGTGAAAATATTAACTTCTCAAAAGGAAGAAGCTAGCATAGGCATGGATGTTGCACTTTGAAAATAAAACAACATACATTTATGTCTTTGATAAGAAGACAATCTCTATAATCAATTTTTTTGTATATATTGTCTATCAACTGGGTGCTTCATCACAAGGAATCCATCTCCACTAATAATGGTTATCTATTCTTGTGATGGCCATTCTCTCACTAAGTTGGAAAACTAACTCCTATCTTAGATTTGACTCTATAAACAACAACTAAATGATACTTGAGAAAACCCATGTCAAATATAGTGAGATCGTGGGTTGTGTATATATTAGATAGTTGAGAATGCCTTAATAAATATATAAAACAACCAAATGGTTCAATGTGGTAAACGATATATGTGTATATAAATGGCACCAAAGTACAAAAATGATGGAATCCAAAGAAGATTTGAAAGTAATATTGGTAGTCAACATTCTAGGATTGTAGGTAATGTTTTAAATCATATCTTGTTTTTGCTTTACAATGTTAAAGACAACAAAGACTCCAAAACTTCCCCATCAATCAACATTAGGTACTATTTTACAAGAATTTGTGGACGCTACACAAAAGTTGTTTTAGCAAGAAACTTCACTAGTTTCTAGCATAGAAGGATAGTAGCATTATAACTTTTTTCCAACCTACCCAAAGAAAATGAAATTTGATAATATCAAACATGAATTGTTGAATTTAGTATTGTATTAACAATCTATAGGGAAGCTCAAGGTCCCTAATATCTGAAGAAAAACCTCAATCGGCGTTTCTTTGGGTCATGGCAGCGAGGGTTTGATGTGAAATCGTAGCTAGGTTTCCCGCAGGGGGGAAATCCTCTGCTCGCGTTAGGGCTCTGCCCGATTGTGGGATAAGGAGGTGGTGTATCGACCTCTGAGGGTTACCCAGATATAGTGGACCAAGGGTCTCGGATGGCGTCGCCCGGAGGGGGAGGAGCCCCCTCCACATCATCGGATCGCCCAAGCAGTACGTAGATACCCACTGTGCATCAACCAGTTCAGGGTATCGCAGTGGAGAAATCTATGGAGACTGACAGAAAAAAGACCCGGGGAGGCTGTTTACCCAGATCTGCTGAAAGTCCATCTCTGCAGATCACATCTGACAAGCTACGAAACCGATTTGAACAGTGGAAGGAGAAATCCCTCATCGGGAAATTCATTGGCATTTGGCCAAAGGGGAAATATCTGATACGATGGATAAATACCACCTGGAACCCCAAAGGTCATTATGATCTGCACCTGGGTGCAAAAGGGTTTTTTACCATTATCTTTTTCAACCAGGAAGATCAAGATCGTGTTCTAATGGGAGGCCCATACTTTTTTTACTCTTTAGGTTAATTCCTTCGCCCCTGGAAGGAGAGGTTTAACCATGATATGGAGGATCTAAGTATTGCTCTGGTCTGGATCTGGCTTTACTCACTCCCGTGTGAGTACTGGGAACCTAAAATTTTGGAGGCCATTGGGAACACCCTAGGGAAGTTTGTGAAAATTTCAGAATAGACAAGGCTTCAACGATACACCACCTATGCTCGAATTTGTGTCTACATGAACCTCTCCAAAGATATACCATAGGCAATCAATTTGACTTGGGAAGATGAGGATTGAGTCCAAACTCTTGACTATAAACAACTCCCTTTTCGCTGTCGACAGTGCCATGAATATGGGCATCTGAGCAAAGATTGCCCGACCCTTAAATCCACTGTGACCCCCTCCCTAGAGAAGAAAGAAAAGGAAAAGGATAATGAGGGTTTTACACAAGTTCATAATTGCAAGAAGCAAAACAAAAAGACCCCCCATCCACATCCCGCAAAATAGAACACAGACAAGCGGAATCAAAACGGGAATAGGTTTGCGACCTTGAGTAATATGGAGATAGAGGAGGAAGGTCCTCAAAAGGATAAAAATCCCTATGAGGAAGGAAATCAATCCACAATCAGGCCAATGGAGTAGGTAGTGGAAACCATGGAGGAAGAAATAACGGAGGAGAACGAGGACATGGACCTGGAGGAGAACGAGGACATGGACCTGGGCGATCTGGATTTGGATGAGATAGAGAAGGAATGCAGCAAAAAAGGGCAAGGTTATGTATCTAGGAGGAAGCTGGAACTTCTACAGCATGCTATCCTTAAAACCAAATCCTCCCCACACTTGGGTATATATAAGGATCCAATGAAGGGCAGTAAAACGAAACAACCCAAGGAAGGGGAAAAACAGGGGCGAAAGATGAATCAACAGAGAATAACAGAGATTGGGACCAGACTAGTTGAACCAGGCCAGTACCCAACGATACGGGTGGTCTTCTTAGAAGTAGTCAAGAGTATCTAATGAAGATTATAACCTGGAATATATGCGGGGTTAACAATCCAAGGAAGATGAAGACCCTGAAGATGAAGTTAAGGAAGAAAAAACCATATGTACTATTTCTGCAAGAAACTAAATGTAGATCGGATACTATGCAAGTGTTAGGTGGAAAAATTTGGCAGGGAAGTCAGGTGATTGCTAATGATGCCCCGGGTATGGCTGGTGGAGTTTCCATTTTGTGGAACCCTACGGAAATTTCCCTCTCCAGCTTCCACGCAACCAGGTTTTCCATCAGTGCTGACTTTAAGCTTGATACTTCTGAGGTAAGAGGTACTCTAACCAATGTCTATGGCCCCAGTGTTATGGACCAAAAACCTACTTTCTTATCTTTCTTATCTTTCTTATCCATGGAATCCAATGAGAATGATGGCTCTCTCTAGGTTTTGGGTGGTGATTTCAACATGATCACTTCCCTAGAAGAAAAGAAAGGAGGAAGGCGTAGTATGGAATTCACCAACATATGTTTCAAAAATTTCATGCAGGAGAATGGATTAGTTGACATCGAAACAGGGAATGGTTGGTATACATGGAACAACAGGAGAGGTGGTGAGCATCACATCGCCTCTCGTCTAGACAGATTCCTTTTACCTGAGGCAATGATTACTAGGGACATGGAAGTGACCACTTTGGTCCTACGCTCGACCGGCTCTGATAATTCGCCAGTAAGTTTGGTTTGGGATGATAGTGGTCCCCCCATTAGGCGACCTTTTCGGTTTGAAAAATTCTGGCTTGAGCATGAGCACTTTAGGGAACTTGTTGGAAAATGGTGGGAGGAGTTGACACCTATCAAGGGCACTCTGATGTACCAATTCCAACAAAAACTAAAAAAATTAAAGGAAAAAATATGTATTTTGAATAAGGAGGAATTTAGGAACATATTCCAAGATCAGAAGCTTCTAACTGAAAAGATAGATGAAATCCAACAGGAAGGCATGAATTCTGGGTACTATAAGGATTTGAAACAACGAGAACAGGCCACCTTGGAGCAGCTCAATGCAAGAGAATGAAAAGAGGAGATCCTGTGGAAACAAAAATCCAGAAATCAATGGCTGCAGGAGGGAGAACAAAACATGAAATTCTTCCACCACTCGGTGATTTAGAATTGCCAGAGGGCTAATATATCAAGGTTAAAAAAATATGATGGGAAGTACTTAGAAACAAGTGAAGATATGGACGATGAGCTTGTCCAGTACATCGAAACCATCATGAAGGAAGACAGGCAGGACAGATCTTCCCATATAAGGAATATCAACAGGCATATCCCCCGACAGGTGACGGCAACTCAGAATGAAATCTTGATGAAGCCTGTGGAATTCCAGGATGTTGAGGATGTTGTTAATCAAATGAAAGATGGGAAAGCTCTGGGACCTGATGGGTTTACCACAAATGTTTTTTATCACTTCTGGGATTTGATCAAATATGATGTCTGGAGAATTGTGGAGGACTCTCGTAAGGACAAAGGAGTCCTAAGAGGTTTCAATTCCACTTTTCTCACTGTCATTCCCAAAGAGGATGGAGCTGAATCCCCCAGGAAATTCCGACCTATCACGCTCTGTAATGTCATTTACAAGATTATAAAAAAAGTGTTAGATAACCGCCTTAAGCCTCTCCTCCCTGGCCTGGTGGCCCAGGAACAGTCGGGGTTTCTGTAAGGGCGTCAAATTCTGGATGGTATCATTTTGGTCCATGAAGTTATCCACTCTCCGAAAGTCACTAAAAAAACTGGTATGCTGTTAAAGCTTGATATTTCAAAATCCTATGATAAATTAAGTTGGCAGTTTCTGAAAGAGATGCTTGCGCCCTATGATTTCCACCAGGATAATGCATATTACCTCTACAACCTTCTTCTCTATCCTCTTGAATGGCTCCCCTACCAGAACTTTCACTCCTTCGCGGGGTATCCGACAGGGAGATCCTTTGTCCCCTTTCTTGTTCATCCTTATGACAGAAGGGCTGAGCAGGGTTATCAAAGGCAAAATTGAAAGAAGGGAGCTTAAAGGTTTGAACCTTCATAATGGATCAGAGACTATTTCACACCAACAATTGTGGATGACACCATGCTGATGGGTCATTCTTCGGTGCAAGAAGCAAGAGCCTTAAATAAATGCTTGAATTCTTTCACCAAAGCTTATGGGATGGAAGTGAATAACACTAATTCGTAGGTCTTTTTTTTCAATACTCCCAGGATTCACCAAAGGAATATTCTTCGTATCCTAGGATTCCAAGGGATATCCCTTCCATCCAAATATATTGGTTCCCCTCTTTCCGATGGGGTGATTAGGAAAGTTTACTGGGAGCACCTCCTGGATAAATTATGAAGGAAATTGGATAACTGGGCTTACAGGCCTCTCAACCTTTCCAACAGAACTGTGCTTATGAAAGTTGTTCTCCAAGCCATTCCTGTCTATCTTTTTTCCACTTTGGTTTCCCCTAAATCGGTTCTAAAGAAAATAAGATCAATCCAACGACAGTTCTCGTGGGGAGGCAATCAAGCCAAACACCGGTGGGATTTGGTTAGCTGGGAAACTGTATGAAAACCAAAGGATCAAGGTGGTCTTGGGCTACGAGATCCAGAGAAGAATAGTGAAGTTCTTGGAGCAAGGATCTGGTGGCACTGGGTGTCGCACAACGAAGAACCTTGGGCCAAGCTTTGGCATAGTAAGTACGCCCAGGGGAAACCCAAACAAGACCTGATAAGATTCAATGAAAACTTACAAGGATCCCATATATGGAATTATGCTCATGCAAACAGAAGGATTGTCCAAAATCATAGTTTCTGGGAAATAAGGGATGGTAAGAATGTCAATTTCTGGAGTGATTCCTGGAAACAGTTTCCAAGGATCACTAACCAGCAAGAAGTTCACAATAGCTGGTCCCGTGCCAAAGGTCTGGGCTTAACAAAAGTTTGTCAATTTTGGAGAGAAGAACAGGCTGATGAAGAATTCCACGAATGGAACCCACAAAATTGGTGGAACCAAATATTCATAGTGGATGAGATACCCAAGATCATGGAGGCCTTGCAGGATCATTGCATTCTATTCCAGAACTAACCGGATAAACTTAGATGGGGGTACCAAACCAATGGAATTTACTCCACTAAAGAGGCCTATGATCTGCTATTTAACCAAGAGGATACACCTCTTAGGATGGAGTGGAAGGCGGTTTGGGAATTTAACCCTTGGCCTAAAATAGTTACCTTCATTTGGCTGGTATCTTACAGGTGTATCCTGACAGGAGATAACCTCATAAGAAGAGGCATGCATGGCCCTTTTTGGTGTGTTCTCTGTGAAGGAGAGGTTGAGTCTATAAACCATATTTTAGACTCTTGTCCCATGGCTTCTTCTCTGTGGGACTGTGGAGCGGCAATTTTATGAAGGACGAACCGGGTCAGAGGGAAACCACACTAGATTATTAAAAATTGGGATAAGGAGGCATTCAAAAATCCTGTCATCCTTAAAATATGGCTCATGTTTCCGGGATCTTTGATGTGGGCCATCTGGAAGGAGATAAATGGGAGGATATTTGAAGGCAAGAAAAATTCGATGCAGACTATCTGGAACCAAGTCAGCAAGCATTTCCAGGAGGCCATTAAAATTACCTCGTGGACAAAGAGAGACTGGGAAATGGATGATCATGAAAAATATATTCTAGCGGGATGGGGCATGGATTGTTCTCCGCAAGTCTGGCGAAATCTTAGGGCCCAAAAGGCAGCTCCTTCCAGTCCTCATCTATGGTAGCTTCCTCCCAGAGGCCACTTCAAGCTAAACTTTGACGGGGCTTCCAAAGGGAACCCCAGTTCGGTCGGATTTGGAGGAGTTATCATAAACAACGTGGGTGGTATACTCCGATACTTCTATGGGAATATCGGAGATGACACCAACAATGTTGCAGAACTAGAAGGATTGCTTCATGGCATTAGAATTGCAATTCGCAATGGTTGGGAACCCTTGGTCATTGAAGGGGATTCGCACGTCATCATCCAAATGGCCAAAAAGATACAAGGTGAACAAACAGTTGCCAAATTTGTAAAGAGATGGAAAATGATGTATCGGGTCGAAAGGCTCACTGCCCTCATCCATGGCCACCACGCTTGGTCCTTCACCCACGCTAAACGGGACGGCAATAAGGTGGCTGACCTATTGGCCAACACCGGGGAACACAACGGAGCTAGGGAGGCTGAGGGACAATTGTCGGACGAGGGCGGTAATGATTGGAAGATCCGGTGCACCCACTTGGCAGCCCATGACATCAGGTTGTACCAGGATTCGATGGGGTGCACGAGTCTGGCCTCGATTACTATGACAAACGCACATTTATCAAGCCTACTCAACTCTTGGATGTCGTCCCATCTGCAATCATCATGCGAAGCCGATGCTTCATTATTAAACCAGGACATGACTACCCATGATCTCACCCCGATTTTCAATTATGGGGACATCTTGCAGCCACCTCCGTCCATTGAAAGGAAAGGTATGACGAACCAGGAAGAGCAGCTGAGAGAGGTACGGGATTCTCGTGCAACCCAGTAGCATGTTGGGAGAAATTAGTATGGTTATCGGTTTTTGTTTGCATCGCTTGGCTATTTATTCAGAGCACTCCCCTCCTGCCTGCATTCTGTCTCTACATGTTCTGGGAGCTGCTCTGAGTGCTATCCAGAGCGACTGTGGTGATTATTTGTTGTTCTGGGTGACTGGTGCAATGGCTCCCAAGAGGCATGCACGTAAGGGTAAAAAGGTTGATGGTAGGAGGAAAACGACCCGTGATCTATGGAAGGCAGGGCAGGCCGCCCAATTCTTTTGCAAGCGCATCCCTCCTATTATCAGGGAGGAAGTTGAACGGGTCATGAAAGACCTGTGGGAGCATACCAAAGCCCTAGATATTGATACCATCAAAGAGCAGGTAGAAGAGTGGATAAGTGATCCTGGGACTACAGTTGTGTGTCTTTCTGCCTATGACCGGATTGTCAACACTTACTAGGTTACTAAGGAGCTCCTGGCCCATGTGATGATGGATAGGGAAAACAAGGCTTTGGGCAAGGTTGAACCAGCGAGAGCTTGGAAAGAGAACTTAGAAGATAGTCGCTCGATGAGAAGGATGATCTATCGTATAGCTCTAAAACTTGGCCTATTACCGGAGGCTCCGGGTGTTGCTGCTGTTCCTTCCGCTCCGTGTCCTCCAGGAACTTGCCATATTCACGGTCCGTCTAGCCAGTCCTCTTCCGCATATGACCACAAGCTCGGCGGCCTTCGCTCTGGTACTCTGATCCATCAGAACATCGCCCAGACTCCCAAATGATGGGTTTCGGGTTGGTCTATGTTGATTACAGGTTTTTTTTGGATGATTATGTTTCTTTTTGTTCGGGTAGGCTATTATGGTGCTGGAGGGCCTTACCCACAGTATCCACCTATGTAGTTTCGTTCCACTTCGGTTGTAGTGTATTTTCCGTAGTTATTCAGTCTCTGTTTGAAGGTCTTTTGAGACAGATTTTTATTTGGGTTATTGTAACAGGGTTATGGGAGTCGATAGTTTCTATGTAGAAGGAATAGATGAACAGATGAATCTAGTGGTAGGGATGTGATTCAGAATATCTGGGCATGAAAGGCCCTGTGAGTCCTGATCCTTTTTGTACTGAAGGTTCCTCTTTAATATAATTTTTCTTGCTTACAGGAAAAAAAAGGTCCCTAATCTCTAACCCTTGACATTGTTACCAGTTGTAGCACAATGTGGTGCTAACTCTCAAAAAAATTTCCACCTAATTTTGTCTTGTCAAGTTTTTAAACATTTTATCCAAACCAAGGCATCTATATTGCATAATAATACTATAAAACCTTTCATTCATCATGGATTCATAATATCAACTAAATCCGAAAGGAACCCTTAAAAAATCAATTCCAACCTACTAAGCTATATAACAACGAGTATTACACTTAAGAAAGCCCATACATGTATAAATTACGTCACAACAACACAAAAAGTTTATACATGTAGTCTATGTGTAACAAATAAGTCAAGTGTTTTTTCCCATAAAGAAAAATTTTCAATGTTAAAACTTTTTTACTACAAAGTTTCATATTCATTTTTTGATTGGAAATCACCATACCCTTCCCTCACTCATATCATGACAAAATTTACTTAAAAAAATTATTAAAATATTTTTTGTCGAAATAACAATTAAGGTATCACTCATATCAAGACAAAATTTACTAAAAAAATATTAAAATATTTTTCGTTGAAATAACAATTAAGGTATAGGAAAATCATAAACAATTTATATCTTTGTTTGAAGAAAGAGATTTTGCAAGAGGGATTGGTAACATTATTCTCCAACCCTTTGCATCATATTAATCCAATACCCCTCTTAGTGTTCCCCTTGGCCATTACATGTTTCATATTAAACAAATTTACACATGCATCATTATCCCACACCTTATCTTTTATATATTTTTGACATATTTGCTACATGTTTCTTAGCAAGGTCTTGGCCTTGGGACCACAATAGTTTTACATAATTTTCTATACGTGTCCATTAATTTTTTCGTAGCAGTATAAAATGTTGTCCAGGTCACTATTATTTTCCCATAGCTATACATGTGTCTTCCATAGCACCACACACACACACACACACTTGAGTCCATGTCAATGATCAAATACATTATCATGTCTAAACATTTTTTGTCACTTGCACCATAAAGACTAAACACATGTATATGAGACTTTTTATATATTCGGGTATGGTTACTTTTGTACTGGTTACTTTTGTATTGGGATCAGTTTCTCCTGCAGGATGGATTCCTAATTTGTATTGTGGACATATGGCACTTTTTATTGGTCTATTCTGTTGTAGCTGATGACACATCTGTCATTATCTGGACTGTCCCTGCTCCTCTATATGACAGGAAATGAGAGTTTCTGATATGTTCTGACAGCTGGTTTTATTTACTATTTCATATATTAATAGTAAGTTGAATTTTTCTATGAAAAAAAGACTAAACACATGTGCCACACATACCAAACATTTGCACCACATGGACCATGCTTACACCACTTGTACCGCTACAAACTAACCACTTGCACTACATAGACTTGATGACTTTCATACGTAGTACCATTGGGATAGGAAAACAACCAAAAAGAGATTTATTATGCAAACTAAATGGTGAAAAGGGCACAACACTACAACACATGACAAAGAGAGTGTGCCAAAGAGAGTTGAAAGATCACCATGAAAGTTAAAGCACCAAGAACAAGTTTGAAGAGTTATGGAGGATGCTGAAAACTCTAATTGGACAAGAAGAGATGCAAGAAGAGACGCAAGAGGCAAATGGGGAGTTTGAAGAAGCTAGATAAGAGATGCAAGAGGCAAATGAAAAGTTTGAAGAAGCCAGACAATCAATCACAAAAATAAATAAACAAAAATGTTTTCATTTGAGTGGGGTTAGTTAACCCTAATACAAATCCCTTCATAAATTACCTGCCTCAAGAAGCAAGTCTTGTGAAATTTTTGTATCAATAGACTTCTTGCACATCTTGGCATATTTATCATTAAAATAGATCCTTGAGGAGATGTAAAGCAAAATATCATTTTGCCAATTCAACAGGGAATTGTTGAAGTAGGTGGCTTTCAAAATGAAGGCATGTCTCATCTTAGAAATTATTCTACACTTTAGATTGACACTTTCAAATATATAAAATTATGAAAGAAATTTTTTATCATTTGGCCTCATAGCTATCATTACTTACAAGATACACAATATCTCTGGTGTAGTCTATGTGTGTCTTACCAAGAAATGGCATTAATCACATCAAACATAAATCATGTTTGAAAAATTATCATTTCTATAACACCCCATATTTTACCCCATCTTGTGATTACATATATATAATGATGCAATGGCTAGAAATCAAATATAAATGATCTAAAATGATTGAATGTATTGTAAATTTGTACAATGATATTTAATATAAAATCCCTGACGACCGCAAGTAAAGAAGGACAAAGAAGAGATGGTGGGCTATGATTCCATAAGAGGGAGAAGTGAAAGGAGGTCCAAGGGAAAGATGATCCTAGTGTTAACCCAACTCATTATCTCTACTTAAAAATCTTGGATAGTGATTTTACCCTAAGGTCCTTAAATTTGTGTTTATTAAAGCTTATTTATTAGCCCATGCATATTAATTATCCTAAGCTCATATTAGAAGGGGGAAATGAGCTCCTCATGAGTGCCACATGGCAAGTTCTAATCATGCATATAAAAGGTTGGGGATTTAGTTCAAAAGGATCATCCTATCCATCATTTTTCACCATCCTCGATGTAAGTATAGGCAAGGAAAACCAAAGCTACCATACCACTCATGCTAATTACCATAGGAAATTGGTGTTGATGGGTGTGATGCCCTTGTGAGAGAAACCTGTCTTATAGTTGAGGTCCCTGTGGGAGTCTCAACACGGAGACTCCCTAGACGGCCTATGTTGGAGAACTGGAAGGGAATGGGGACAACCTAAGGGACTGTTGTACATATAAGGGGGTACAATTCCTTGTGTTTTGTAGGTTGCTTGGGGATTAGTGCTTGTGGATTGGGATAGTTTTGGAGCCTCAGTTCAAGGTTAGTCTCTGTCATAGAAAGAATTGGTGTGACGGAGTGTTTACAATTGGGAGAAACTTCCTTCATTTGCAACCACTTGAAGTACTTTAAAACATAAGTTTCATAATTGTGTATGAATGTGATAGTTGTTATTTTCTATATGTATTTGTTTAAATTACTGTTTAAAGAAATGATACTTACATTTTTTGAATAATTATTTTAGTTAATTGACTGCTATAGGTTTACTTCCCTTGTTAAATTATTTCATACTCAATCAATGGGAAAATATAAATTTGGCATCAGGAGAGATTTTATATGTGAAATTGAGTACACATGGCCAGATTGTGTTCAAGTGGGTACGTAAAAGAGTGATATCACAGCAGAAATAGAACTTAATGGTGAAAATTGAAGTACCCGGTCACCTCATCAGTGTTAAAGCAGTGGGCAAGTACATTACAATTTCAAATATAAAAATATTTAATGGATCGGCCCATTTTACCCTGTTTGCAAGAGTACTAAATTACCAGGTATTCAAACCCTTCATATCACAGATATGAACACACAACCCACCCCTCAAAAGTAACTACTAACAAAGCCTACATGTGGTAGTCCTTGGAAACAGATTCATAATTATCACCAACATAAATTATAGTAGCGTTTACCATAGAACATAGACATTGTTAGAGGCTTTTGAACCCTCTGGACCCTAAAAGATAGCACTGCCAGCAGAGTTCAGCTTGTCTTATCAAATGCAACCAACACACCAGCCAAACTTTTTATACTGCTGTGCATTTATACGTTTCATGCAACAACTACAGTTTCTACAGTAATTCCAGAGCATGAACATACTTCAATTTCAGATTTTTCTTCATTTTCCCATATCTCAGGCAGGGCTTCCTTTATGTTGTGAATGCTTTCGAGAGCGAAATCTGCTCCTTCTGTTCGGACAGAACTTCCAATCTGCATTCCAAACCAAAAATATTTATCCAGTGTTGGTTATAAAACTATGTAACAATTCCAACAAAACTAGTTTTATTGTTTTTCAGATGTGAAATAGAGATGAAGAATGCAATGGAGTCTTACCAAAACAGTATGCAAGCCTGCAGCTTTGCCGGCTGCTATGTTACGTACAGTGTCGTCAAAGAAAATCTGCTGGGAAATTTTAAAATTAGATCACTCCAATTTTAGGAAGTATGTCTACAACATGCATTTCAAAAGGAATATGGATAACAAACATACCGTTCTTTTTGGATCTGCATTTGCTATTTTCAACGCAAATTCCATTGCCTCCAAAGAAGGTTTGCAAAGAATGGCAGACTTGGAATTGCTTGAATTATCACTATTAGTAGTTTCCATGGTGTCACTGTAATCGGCTTTTCCGAGAGAGGTAATGACGGTTTCCAACTCATCTTCATTATCAGTAGTTTCAGTACATTGCTTGACAGTGTTCAAGCTGTCACCGGTAGTTTGTGCACATGGGTTGACGGTTTTCAAGCTATTGCTATTATCAACAATTTCTTTAGAGGGATTCAGTGTTTCAAAGCATATTATACCTTCAAAACAATCTTCCAAACCCAGTCTGCTTAAAGTTTTTGTAGCATGAACTTTGTCAGAATTAGTGAATATCTGCGGCAGAGGATCAACAACACCTTATATAACCATATGAAAATCAAAGGCTTCCATAAATAGACTATATATATTAAGATAAAATTCTGGCACTGAGCTGCAGTACTTACTATTTTACGTTGTGGAATACTCAGTAACAAACTCCTCAGTACAGGATCAGGACTAAGGTTCTCGTATGGTAGTTTTCCATGCACAAAACTGCAGATAGAAAATTCTTAAAATAAAGTAGCAACATGAAAAACAACCAGGAGTTACAAGTATTTCGAATCAAAGAAGAAGCATTTCAACTGGTTTAGAAACTAAAGTGTGAAAATACCTGTGAAAGTCATCATTATCAAACTCATACCCCAGTACCTGTTTGAAGCCCAACAAGATGAAAGATTAGATGATGAAGTAAAATTTGAAACTCAATTTTCGCTAGATTGTCAGTCCATTATCTAACTGTTAGTATCACCTATTTCAAAAAAAATAGTACTATATGTCTCAACTTTATCTGCGTTCAATAAGCAACCAACAGAAGTGTTTTAATGTTGCTGCTGCAGGATTATGAGCTGATGGATTGACAGTTGGTTCAAATCCAATGGTTCAGATCCCAGCAACAGCACTAAAAAATTGTCAGTCCATTATTTAACTGTTGGTATCACTTATTTCAAAAAAAATAATACTATATGTCTCAACTTTATCTGGGCTCAATAAGCACCCAGCAGCAGTGTTTTAATGCTGCTGCCGGATTATGAGTTGTTAGATTGACCGTTGGTTCAGATCTAATGGTTCATATCCCCGCAAAAGCACTGATGCAAGGTGCATATTGAAGGCCAGCTTTATCAGCACTTTGTACAGCCAAAATCTTTAATGATGTCCAACATTACACACTATCTCAACTAAACAATAGTCAACAAAGAAAAGTGGAAATTACAAGTTAACCAAGCATTGACAGTAAAGGAAAATATGTGCAATGAAAGTAAAGAGCAAGAAATGTAATATACTATTTCTTTATAGGCAGGCCAATTTACACACACTGTTCAGAATTGATAAAGATTGTTATGCAACCCAAGGCACTGTATGCAATTGCCATGTAGTCAACTATCCAAGGCACTGGCCCTTGAAAACATCAGCATTAAATTTACGGGATTTCAAAACAAGTCCACTTAAAGGCATAGGAATGGTGACAAAATTAAAGCACATAGATGAAAGAGGGTTACAGAATTACCTTGAGTCCAGCCATGGAAGTCCCGTGACTCTTGTAGAGATCAACGCACATAGACGGAACTTTGCTTTCATCAATTTTAAGAACTTCAACCATGTAGTCTGCAACAAAAGATAACACATTCATTTCCTCGTCCTCATTATTAATCAAGACAAGGCATTCAGCTAGGTATAGTTTTTAAGCAGCACTGGTAATTGTAAAAAAGTATGACATTCAGCAATATACCTTCAATATTCTTACGGCAGGCTGGTTGAATTCCTGTACTTACAGGATACAAAGTATCATCCAAATCTGAAACAAGCACAAGACATTTAGAGCTATCGAAGATAATACATAGCTCAAAATTTTATTATTGAAAAGGAATAAAAACTAACAATGTTTCCATATAAATAATAGACTAAATAGCAAAACAACGGTTATGTCTCTGTAATATCTTACCAAACAGAAGACAGTCATATTGCGGCATCTTAGCTTCCCCAGATCTCTCTACACCGTCCATAATGAATCTGTATGAAAACAAACGAAAACCAATCGTATATCAAACAAGCAATTGACCTGTTGATATAAAAATAAAATTGATGTTCCATAATACTTGCATCTAATATCTTAAAAGATAATTGTTCCATAGAATTCTAAATGAGTCTGTGTAACCATCAGAACTGGTAATAAGCAATTAAAACAAAATATGGGCTCCAGATTTTCATATATTTCTTTTACCGGCTTATAATTCCAGGCAGAAGTTCTGGAAAACAATTGCAAAATGCAGACTGAGCTTTATCTGAAGGTAAATGAAAAACTAAAATGGCTTAATAATTGCAAGCAGTTCAAATTGGTCTCACAAAATGTCAGAATCATGGACTCCTATGATCTGTGAGACCTGAAAACTGTCATGAAATGTTTTGACCTTCAACTCTTGCAATCTGATATCTAATTTGACAGCAACAAGATCATCACTGTCTGAATTGAACCAACAACTTGGCTTCCCAACTCTTCTATTTACTACATCTAAAACATAAACTAACTGGAACCCTAATAATTTTAGCAAACTGTAGTAACACCTGAATATGAACACCATTGTTTAAAATTATGATGCATTGCAATGAAAATTTCTAAAAGTAAGTGCAATTAAAATCCATTCCCACAATTGACTTAAGATTTGACTGAAAATTCATGAATCTTGAACACATCAACCCATAAATCAAAATACAACTGAAAATAGGTATGGTTGCAAAATACATCACAAATATATATAATCTGCAAATCCACACTAAGCCCTCAGCTTCCTTGCACATTATTATTTCTTCAATTCTCACTGTTAACTTTACTTAATATTTTAATTGAAAATTCATAAATCTTCAACAAACCTCAACCTACACATAATGAAATTTCTTCAGATTAAGCAAATAGTTTTATTAAATCAACATAAATAATATATCATTATTATTTCTTCAATTCTCACAACTAACTTTATTTAATATTTTGATTGAAAATTAATAAATCTTCAACAAACGTCAACCTATACAATGAAATTTCTTCAGATTAAGCATATAATTTTATTAGATCAACCTGAATAATATATATTATAAATCAAAGAATTTTAAATGGAATGATAAATAGGAGAATATGAGACATATACACATACATATATATTAGAAAAATAACACTAAACAGAAAAATGAATACAGACACACATATCAACAAACAGATACACATGACTTTTCCAGACACAGCAAATATTAGTTCAATTAGTTCAACATATTATCATTTTATTCAAAAGATGGTGAAACTTGAGAATTAAATAAAGCTGGTGCAAAGTCTGACCAAAGTGTTTAGATTTCTGGGAATTAAATGAAACCTCTGAGTCCAAATCAAAAAATAGCTAACATCAAGACTATTATGGAAAACATAATGAAAAGAGTTAAAAAAAACTTCTCTATTATAAATAAAAAATCAATCCTAACTGGGAAGACCAAAAGAACCTAATCAATCCTAACTTGGAAGACAAAGTGTTTAGATTTCTGGAAATTACATGAACCTCTGAGTCCAAATCAAAAAATAGCTAACATAAAGACTATTATGGAAAACATAATGAAAAGAGTAAAAAAAAACTTCTCTATTATAAATAGAAAATCAATCCTAACTTGGAAGACCAAAACAACCTAATCAATCCTAACTTGGAAGACCAAAAGAACCTAGCATAACTGATAAGCTGGAAAAGAAAGAGCAAAATTGCAAAAATTAGCTACCAGACTTGGCTTGGCAAGAGAGTAAGAGTTCAATTCAGCTTAGGAAAATCTTAGCTAATACAAAAATCAGCTGTGCAGAAATCAGGAAAAAACAGTGGAAAATAAGCCAAACAAACTCACTTTCTGAGTTATATCAAAGAAGAAGGCGAGTTTTCTGATAGGTCCATAAGTCAAGCTCATTGAACCACCAAATGACCTGCCCACTACTCTGCTAATTCTTTGAGGATCAAACTCATTCATCTTACGGAGTTGAATCGACATATGGCTAAATTGTAATTGATTCCAATTGCCAATTTTCATTTTTCTTTTCTACACTTAATATAAAGCATAGAAAGGCTAAGAAAAAAGCCTACAGTGCCAAAAAACAGAACAATCCCCAACAGCCAACTTGAAATCTTGTGCTGTATTTCATGGCATCAAACCCATAAACTTTCAAGCGCAGAGAAAAGCAAAACAGCAGGAGAATTATGGAAAGAAAATGCATACCAGATATTGATGGGATCCTTCAGTACCACTGGAATGAATGGACGGAACACAGCCTGAAAAATAAAACCCAAAGCAGATTATAGATTTAAGATTTCCAATGCAGACCAATAATGCATATACATTGTGTAGTGAGGTATAAGTATATATAGGCCTCACACGCAAGCCCTTTACTGAGAGGGAATTGTGGACAGGGCACTTGCTATGGAAAAAAGGTAGAACTGGATGAAAATTCCCCGAGCAGAGAAGTAGAATATAATGGTGGGGAATATGATTATGAATATCTGAGGAGGATGACGAAACTACCACGAAACTACCAAACATTAATAGGTATGCACGATAGTCCGTAGCCATTCTCACAGTATCATTGCGACTTTTCGATCCTCCCATGGAGTTGGCCTGCTGATTTCAATAGCCAATTCCTCAAAATAGGCCATTAAAACCAACAACAACACTAACCTGACATCCATTCTTAATTAATGCCTCTTTAATTCAATTGGGTGCTTAAACATACATCCATTCAAAAATTATAGCGAATGCCACATTGATTAAATTGGATGCTTAACCTCACATCCATTCAACAATCATAGTTAATGTCTCTTTGATTAAATTGGGTGTTTTGTTGTGAGCTTTTTTGGTTCACGTTATTCTTTGTAGGTAAAAGATTTATATTGTCCTGCACCCTATTTAAAAAGTAGTTTGTCCTTGATTCTTGGATTGAGTTTCACTTTTGGTGCTTTATTTTTGAATTGGGGTTTATTATTTGACATCTTTTTCATATTTCATTCATTTTATTTATAGCTATTGTATTTTTTTTAAGAGTTGAGTTAAATAAAATTATATTTATATATAGATATATAATGTATATTTTGTTGGGTGATTGTATTTTTTAGAGTTGAGTTAAATAAAATTATATTGATATATAGATATATGATGTATATTTTGGTGGATTAATTCGAGTGGTTGAGTATTATGAATAGCAAGTAAAAAGTTACAAGATCAAATCTCTAAGTTGATTGTCTTTGTAAATATTGTGAGAAAAGATAGATTTTATATGTTAAATAAATAATACTAATTTTATTTTTTACATTTTAATAATCAATATGTTTCAAATGGTAAAGTTTTAATTTAATTTAAATATTAATGTTTAATGAACTTAAAAGTTGGTTCACCTTATATAAGGTGACAAGGGAGCACATATTTAGTTAATCTCATACTTTATCGTATAATCAATCTAATAGGGCATGAATACATGGATGAAAGGACACTTATCACACCACTTGATAAGTGGTGGTAGGTCTATATGATGAAATGAGGTGTAATTTGTAAGCTCTAGTTACCACTTAGTTTGAGAATTCAATTCCATCATGCTACAATGATGAAGATGCATGGGGTTTTCCTTGAAATTGCTATCTTCCTTGCTCATAACACAAAATGAAGATGCATAAACTCTTTGACATAGCATGAACGTGGGTAAATTTGGGGATTCTCTTGAGTTCTTTATGTTTTCTTTGTGTTTTATGGGCTAGGGCCTAGATTGCATCCAACCTAGTCAAGTGGCGGTTTGATCTTTCGAGTAAGAATTGGGGTAGGGAATTGTGTTCTAGTTGGACGATTAGAGAAGCTTGAGTTATGCAAGGATTTGAATTGGGATATTACTCTCACCTTGGATGGAGGGCTTGAAGATCTATCATCCTCTACCTTGCAATTTGTGAAGGCTTGGAGCAATAGTTTGGAAGGGAATTACCATATGGGCAGGAGTGACTACCAGCTTCAGATGAATTCAATTGCAAAAGGGAAAAGGGTCACCAGTAAGGGCCAATCGAATGAAAGTAGAAGCCCTATCAATAAGATGGAACATCATAGAATAACCAAGCATTCATAGGTATGCACGATACTCTATAGCCATTCTCACGATACTTTGTAGCCATTCTCATGGTATCATTGTGAGTTTTTTTGGGTTACGTTATCCTTTTTTTGGTAAAATATTTATATTGTCATGCACCCTATTTAAAAAGTAGTTGGTCCTTGATTTGAATTGAGTTTCATTATTGGTGCTTGATTCTTGAATTGAGGTTTACTATTTGACATCCTTTTTATATTTCATTCACTTTGTTTAGGTAATAAAAAGAGGTAGTAAAAAGAAATGAAGTATCATTAACTATTGTTTCTTTTTTAGAGCCGAGTTGAATAAAATTATATTTATATATAGATATATGATGTAAACTTTGGTGGGTTAATTCGAGGAGTTGAGTATTATGAATTGCAAGTATAAGGTCATAGGGTAAGTCTTTGAGTTGGTTGCTTTTGTGAATATTGTGAAGAGAAGTAGGTTTTATGTGATAAATAAACAATGTTAATTTATATTTTTATATCTTAATAATTAATTTGTTCAAATGGGAAATTTTTAATTTAATTTAAATATTAGTGTTTAATGAAATTCAAAGTTGGTTCACCATGTATAAGGTGACAATGGAGCAAATATTTGGAAATATTTGGTTAATCTCATGCTCTTTCATATAATGAATCTAATAGGGCATGAATACATGGATGAAAGGACCGTTATCACATCACTTGATAGGTGGTGGTGGGTCTATATGATGAAATGAGGTGAAATTGTAAGCTCTATTCGCCACTTGGTTTGAGAATTCAATTCCATCGTGTTACAATGATGAAGATGCATGGGGTTTTCCTTGAAATTGCAATGTTCCTTGCTTATAACACAAGATGAAGATGCATCAACTCTTTGACATAGCATGAAGGTGGGTAAATTTGGGGATTCTCTTGTGTTCTTTATGTTTTCTGTGTTTTATGGGCTAGGACCTGTTGATGTATTTGTAACTTTGGAAGATATTCACTTGTATATTGTATGTATTACATTTGTACTTTATTGTATCCCCAACAGAGATGTCTTATTCCTCCGATCGGAAGTGTCGTCATATGTATTTGCAAGTGTCTCAAGTTATATTGTAAATGTCATAACTTATATTTGATGGGTTATTAGAGCACCTTAGAGGGGTCGGCCCAATATGAGTTAAGTGGAAGGGTTATTAGACTCCCTTATGGAGTCGGCCCAGTTAGGGTAAAAGGAAAGTCAAGTTAAAGTATAAATAGAGTGGTTGCACCACTCTATTTGCTCATTCACTCACACATCCAACTTGCCTAGTTGAGAGAGAGGAGTGCACACAAGTGGAGGAGGAGTAACTGTTGGAGACATCTATCTTTTGGGGTTTCATCTTTATGATATTTGTATTGGTGCTCATTATATCTCTGAGGAAGTTGCGGGGTTTTCTCCTTTATGGTTTCCCCGGTGAAATACTTTGTGTCTCTTGTGTTTGATATGCTGCACATGTTGTTCTCTCAGTTCAGATCCTAGATCATATTGAATTAAATGATGAAAAACTAATAGGGCCTAGATTGCATCTAACCCAGTCAAGTGGTGGTTTGATCTTTCGAGTAAGAATTGGGGTGGGGAATTGCGTTCTAGTTGGACGATTAGAGAAGCTTGAGTTATGCAAGGATTTGAATTGGGATATTACTCTCACCTTGGATGGAGGCCTTAAAGATCCCTCATCCTCTACCTTGCAATTTGTTAAGGCTTGGAGCAATAGTTGGGAAGGGAATTACCATATGGATAGGAGTGACTACCAGCTTCAGATGAAGTCAATTACAAAAGGGAAAAGGGTCACCGAGAAGGGCCAACCGAAAGAAAGTAGAAGCCCTATCAATAAGACAGAACATCAAAGAATAACCAGAGTCGAAAAGGAATCTATGGGGGAATCTAATTGCTATCAAAAGAGGCTTCCAATATGTGTCAAGGCTGAAGTTGAGGAAATTGAGAAAAAAGACAATACATCAATTAAGAAGGTAATTGAGGAGTTTCTCCAATGGATTCCTGATATGGGATTCTATAGAAATCAAGACACCAAATTCTTCAGGATGGTTTTGTTATGTTGGCACAACAAATCCTTTTTGGCCCAAGTGGTAGAGAAGAAAGGGATGTAGCAACATGCACTCCTAAAAAAGATGGATTTCTTGGAAAAAAAATATGAGACCCTGGTAAAAGCATTATGGGCAATAGAGGTGGTGGTTGAGGAGTTAGAACCAAAGGAGTGTCCACCCATGAAAGAGTTTTTCAACATCACAAGTAATCAATATACAATGATGTAGACTTTGATTGGAAGAGGAAAAATTAGCTTTTGCAATGCCAACTCTTAAGTTTTTTTGGTCATAGTTATTAGGATTAAATTTTATTTTTTGAAAAAATCTATATTCTACAATTGGGTATCACTATATTGTTATATTAAGACATGTTACGGCAACCTTTCATATGCAATTTTTGGATAATTTCAAATAGAATTACATGAAGTGGTAACTCTAGTATGAAAATGTTGTTATGTTTTTGTATATTATAATGAATGAGTAACTAAATGAAAAAAATGGGTCAAAGTTAGCTCATGAGAGTACAAAAATATGTAAAGGTAAATAAGAGGAAGGCTAAAGCACATTTTAAGGGAAAAAATACAAGAGAAGAAACAAGAAGAAAATAACTAGGAAGCCAAATATTATTGAGATGACGAACAATGAAAAAGCTAAAAAAGAAAGAGGTTCCTCACACCAATCTAATACCCACCAAAAACTCTTCCAAACATTTAAGACTGCAAAAAATACATAATCAAAATTAAAAATACCTTAAAATATTGTTATTACAATCTATTTACATAAAAAAAAAACAAATCATGCAAAAAATTATAACATATTCATATAAGAATTAGTTCCCACAAATCAAATAAAAAATATTTATGAAAATAAATACAAAATTGCTCCTTCTATAAATTAATTTTTGAAAATAATTATAAAAAATAAATCTAATTTAAAAAAAAATATATTAAACAAATTAAATTTTCTTATAAAATAAATAAAACAATTTATTAATATTATTTACTAGCAAATATTTAAAAATAGAAAAAATGTTATCTCAATAGTAAAAACATTATATTTAAGTTCAATATAATTATTAAACAAAATTTAAAAATATAAAATTTTAATAACAAAACGTATCTATAGATTATAAAATCTAATATTATTTACATATAATAATCACCTACTTCAAAACATATAATAAAAATAAAATTGTTTATTTCAATATAAATTATTAAATAAATTTTAAGAATCTAAAAATCTATAACAAAAGTTATCCATAAATTATATAATCTAATATTACTTAAACATAAAAACATAGTAATCAATCACCATCAAAATTAAATAAGATTTTTTTAAGATTAATAAAAATTTAAAAACCAAGTTTTTAATTTTTAAGTTTAAAAATCATTTTATTTTATTAATATTATTTATAAATTAATATTTAAAATTAAAAATGTTATTTCAATTATGAAACATTTTACTTATCTCAATATAAATAAAACAAAATCCAATATAAATCTTGAATAAATATAAAAATATAAAATTCAATATAAATTATAATTACAATATCAATTACATATAATAATCAACATCAAAATCCATAGTATATTTCTAGTCCACTTTATCATATCCTGAATATGGATAGAAAACAGAATATTTAAAGTCCACTTTATCATATCCCGTATGCTTTGCTTTTCTTTTGGTTGCATTGTTTTCATTAGTTGAATGAATTGATTCTAGAATTGATTTTATATTCTTGAGTGAAGAGTCGTTTTTCTCATGATTTCCCAATCTGATTTCATATTTGTCTTTAAATTTATTCTATTTAAGTCATTTTTCACATAATTTTGCAATATAATTTCATATTTGGAATTTTTTTATAATACTTTTATATTTTAATTTTATTTCTTATGCTTGATCACTATTAAATGATTTCCCAATCTGATTTCATATTTGTCTTTAAATTTATTCTATTTAAGTCATTTTTCACATAATTTTGCAATATAATTTCATATTTGGAATTTTTTTATAATACTTTTATATTTTAATTTTATTTCTTATGCTTGATCACTATTAAAGTACCTTTAATCATCTATACATATAGATAATATTTCCTATACCTAAAAGAGACACTATATCTACATCACATTCACGTCATTATGACACTCAAAGGTTGTTGAGCTTTCATTGATTCTTTTTTCTTTTCTTTCATAAAGAGTATTCTATTTTATTTAAACTTTATCCTTAACTTTGGCCATTACATATAGTGTCATGCAATTCTATAATATTATCTCTCAACATAATTTTATGTTATCAAGAATCTTGTTCTTTAAAGTGAGCATGTGGACTTTAAAGTGAGCATGTGGACTCTGACAAATAAGGTTGTGTCCCCAACAGTTGAGGGCATATGTTCTTTATGCACTAGACACGTATCATTTTAAAAATGGGGTGCATCTTCTAGAATGTGCTCATCCTAGTACCCCTTTATTCTTATGTCTATTTTATGAAAAAGGTAACATTGCCCCTCCTTTATTCTGACATGGAGAGTGATTTGTCATGTTTGCTTTGCATTGTCGTTCTTGAGAGCAAGTCCTCTTACAATTATCACATCAGGTTAAAACATAATTTTAAAGATGGTTTATAATAATTTTATAAATTTTAGTTTTAAGGATTAGTTTAAGTCATTATGGATGAGATCTTTTACTTGAGGAGGTTATAGCTTTGATTTTTTAAATTTTTTTGAAGTTAGGCTTCATAATTATGGTTAATAATTTACTCTATTTACTATTCATGGATGATGAAAAAGTACTTAGTAAGATTTTTCATGGGATTTTCTTAAAAAAATATAAACTTCTCATTTGATTTTCTTTATAAAATATTTTATTGACGTAAACTCAATGAAGAAGAGTTCAAGTACCTATAAAGCTCAAAGCGTAGATTGAGAATGTTATTTTTTGTTATGTATCACTCATAAATTGGAGTTGATACACTTTGACTTGTGTGGCCCCATGCATGTTGCTTCTGCAAATGGTAATAAATATCTCTTTACTTTTATTGATAATTATGCCAGGATTTATTTATTGAAGCATAAATCTAAGGCATTTGAAACATTTAAAAACTTTCATGTATAGATTGAAAATGAAACACAATCTCATATTGGCACTGTAACGTCCCCATACATCAATCCAACCAACAGAGGGGAGATTTACAAATTTCAGGGTTCTTAATTTTTCCCCATGGCCATATTACGAATTTATAAACAATAAAAATGTGTGTGCATATGCATAATAAAAATGCATAGCGGAAAATAAACTCTACCCATGCACAAAGCATGCATATACTAGCACAGTTATCACAAACATAACAATAAAAATAATTGCATATTCAAATACAAGAGAATACCTATCTTTAAACAAAGAATATCCAAGCAACTAGCTATGTAAGAGTGATTTTCCACCCGACCATAAACACTCTGTCCAACATATACTCTTTCTATTGAGAGGCCACCCCCAAGCTAGCCTATGAGGCCACTAGGGAAAAGGGAGCTCTTATAGGATTCTCTCTCTCAGCCCACAACCCATTCTACTCTCTATTCTTAGTCAAATTCTCCTACAGAGCTCTATAGGGATCTCACTTAACAACTTACAGCCTTGGACCCAACAATACCTACCCCACACAATACCCATCTGTGCTTAGGAATCCCTTTCACCAATGGATGGTTCTCTTGGGTGATCCATCTTGTCGGGTGCTTCCAGTGTGTGCATAAAAGGAGTCCAATCTGATATATGCTATTGGAAAACCACATGTAGCCTCAGTTCATGGCTTCTCAAGCATGCAAAAGTAGTAGAACTAAAGGGGTAATAGTCCCTAGCTTTCCCAACCTCTAAGCTCACCTACAACCATCTCTTTCTCCTTCAAAAATGCAGCTCTGTCTCCAAATTCGAATTTATGGTTTTGCACACTCTGCGAATTGGTAATGAACAACGAAATGATAATTATGAGTAGTCTCCAAACTACTGGTAAAAAAAATTATGCATAATCCCTAAAAATGGAAAAAAGAAACCAAAGATGAGAGAATGGTGGAAAAGACAGTCAACATAACTTCTGAACATGGGATAGAGGACTCTTACAGTAATAATAAAAGTAGATTCATCCCATGCTTCCATAATTACATGAGAATAATTTCCCCACCAACCTCACACATGCATTCAATGATTGGGTGAAACAATAAAAAGGGATTAATTGGCTCATTTAAAGCACGTGGCAACAAAATGATGAGTTATAAGGTTGACACATGGCAATAGAGGATTTAATCTCCCATAGGCCCCCCTTCCTCTCCCCCTCTAGTGGAATCATAGCCCCTATAGTGCTCTTTGCACAACCATTTTGGACCATTATATTATTTTCCAACATAATATTTACATAGCATTTCAAATTGGCGCGATAAGCCAACCACATCGTCCATAATTAAATATTTACATCATACATGCCTAGGTATTAACTAGCCTTGGCCTTGGCCTTGAACTCTGCACTAGGAATCCATACTAACATATTTACATCATTTACATGATTTACATGATTTGATTTAATATATTCCAAGTCAAAATTGTGGGTATTACAATCCCCTCTCCCTTGGAATAACATTGTCCTCGATGTTCTCTTAATTTTCAACAAGGTTCCATGTCCTTGTTTTTAGCCGCATTTGCAATGCCTTTCTCTTCAAGGTCACTTTGTCTCACTACTAGCTATTTTGGATAGCAATGCTCAATCATTCCTTTCTGTTACCTTGGAACACCTCCAAGGTTCTTTTTTCATTTCTTCAAATACCTATCTAGTCACTAAAGAAAAAACATGCTTGTCATAGCCATTTTAAGCAACACTTGATCCAGTAACAAATATTCAAGTTCCATAGCTACACACACACATATCACAAGATAAAGAATGCAATAAGACCAATGCATATATCAATGAACATATCTTTGATCCAGATTCCTTCCATGGGCGAGATTCGACTTACTATATTCTTTGACACACTCAAGATATCTACATATACCTCTAATGCCTTCTTGATCCCAACTAGCACATGTGACATGAATATCCAACTTAGATTCATTCAAGTTGCCTCTTCCTTGTAGTCGCTAATCATGTAGGATTAGGAATCCCCTTCATCGATCCATGGTTCCCTCAAGTAATCCATTATTTTCCCAGGCTTTCTTGCACAAGAAGAGTGAGTACATAGAAAAGGTGTTGGAGAGGTTTAGAATGCAGAATGCAAAACCAGTTAGTACATATTTGGCCAACCATTTCAAACTAAGTAAGGAGATGTGTCCCAATACAAAGGAAGAGATAGATTACATGTGCTAGGTTTCCTATTCTTCAGAAGTTGGCAGCTTGATATACGCCATGGTGTGCACAAGACCGGATATTGCACATGCAGTGGGAGTTGTGAGCAGGTATATGAACAATCCAGGTAAAGAACATTGGAAGGAAGTATAGTGGATTCTTAGGTATTTGAGAGGCACTACTACTCATGCATTATGTTTTGGAGGTTCAGATAATGTTCTACAGGGATATGTTGATGTAGATATGGAAGGTGATACAGATAGCAAGAGGAGCACCACAAGGTATGTATTTACTGTAGGTGGAACAACAGTAAGTTGGATTTCGAAGCTGCAAAAGTTTGTTGCACTTTTAACAATGGAAGCAAAGTATGTTACTGCAAAAGGATGGTAAAGAGATGATTTGATTATAGAGGTTCATGGAGGAATTGGGTAAGAAGCAGGAGAACAAAAGGTTGTGCAGTGATAACCAGAGTGCCATTCATCTTGTAAATAACTCAACCTTCCATTCTAAGACTAAACATATACAGCTCAAGTACCATTTCATACGATCTGTTATGGAAGATGAACCGTTGAAGTTGGAAAAGATTCACACTAGCTAGAATCTTGCATACATGTTGAAAAATGTGGTAACCAGAGAGAAATTGAGTTCCTGCTTAGTTTCAGTTGACCTTTGAGCATGAAGGTGAAGATGAAATTTTTTCCAGCTCCAAAGTTAAGAGCATAGTCTATCAAGTGCAGCAGTGACGGAGTTGCTGTGATCTATCTCCAAGTGGGAGATTATTGGTTGTGGAGCATGATCTTCGTTATTCATAGGTCGTGTTTCAGCTGTTTCTGGATCCCAGCCCATGACGAGGGGGTTTGGGGGGGATCCCCCCCCCAATATAGTCACCATAGGGGGTCCAGGGTAGCAAAAATTTTGGAAAAAAATGCCTTGTAAAATGTTGTAATTTCATAGTCATGACTTCGTCAATAATGGGTGATTTACAGGCCCATGGTATTGGGTGTTCCATAGTATTTTTTCCATGGTAATCCATCTTTAAAAGGAAGGCATTGTAATACGGACGGGTATTGTAGCATTGTAAATATCTCTATGATTGTGTAAGAGAGACTGTGAGAGAGTGAAGAGAAAGTTGCAACAGATGTGTTGCAGGTTGTATCCCTTCATTTGTTGGATGGTATAATAATAAGGACTGGAAATTTCTATGTGTACGTAGCCCATCTTGGGTGAACCACGTTAAATTGGTGTCTCTCTTGTATTGTGTTTATGTGATTTATATTTGCATTTTGTTTATTGTTATTGCTCCGCGATCCTATTTTTATAACAATTGGTATCATAGCCAAAGGTCTATTTGGCAGATAAACTCGCAGGAAAGAAGGGTTCCTAGTTCGAGTGGGAGCAATGGCGGAAGAAGGAAAGTTTAAGGTCGAGAAATTTAATGGCCAAAACTACTAGTTATGGAAGATGCAAATGGAGGACTATTTGTATCAAAAGGATCTATTCCTATTGTTGGGAGGAAAAGAAAAAAGGCCAATGACTATGAAGGACAAAGAATGGGATGTTCTTGATAGAAAGGCATTGGGAACAATATGGCTATGCTTGGATTCATTTGTGGCTTTCAATATCTCAAAATAAAAGACAACAAAGGGTCCGATGAGCGCATTGGGTAAACTGTATGAAAAACCCTCGGTCTTCAACAAGGTATTTCTATTGAAGCGTTTATTTAATATGAAGATTTTAGAAGGTGGATCTGTTGCTGATCATTTAAATGAATTTAATACTATTACAAAGCAGCTAAGTTCTGTAAATGTGAACTTTGATGATGAGGTTAGGGCTCGTCTAATATTGTGATCATTGCCAGAAAGTTGGAATGGCTTGGTCATGTCTATAAGTAACTCTGTCTCTAGTTCAAACACTTTGAAATTTGATGATGTTGTTGGTGTTATTCTTAGCGAGGAAATGTGAAGGAAAAGCACAGGTGAGACATCAGGTAATGCGTTGACTATGGAGAGTAGGGGAAGACAAAGGGAGAGAGGAAAAATCCCAGGTAATCGCAACAAGTCCAAGGAGGGAAGATCCAAGTCTATACTGGGAAATATAGAGTGTTGGAACTGTGGAAAGAAAGGACATATGAAGAAAGACTGTAGATCTCTAAAGAAGAAAGGAGATGGACAGCAGGAGACTACTCAGGAAGAAAATGTAGTAGGTTATGTGTTACAAGATGCTTTGATTCTTGCATTAGATAATACTAGTGATTACTGGGTAGTAGATTCAAGGGCTTCATGTCATGCTACACCCTATAATAAATTTCTTTATGATTACATTCAAGGCGATTTTGGACATGTTTTATTGGGTGATGATGAACCATGTAAAATTGTTGGAATGGGTAAGGTATGGATAAATTTAAATAATGGAGGTGAATGGGTGCTTAAAGATGTAAGGCATATTCCGACTACGAAAATAAATCTGATCTCAACAGGGTAGTTGGGAGATCGTGGATGTTTATCTACATATGGAGAAACATGGTGGAAGATCACTAAAGGATCGATGGTGATCACAAAAGGAGATAATATAGGTACGTTGTATATATGTCCTCATAATATTGACTATTCTATCTTTTTAGCTTCCAAAGGAATAGATACATCATTCTAGCATCATAGGCTTAGCCATATGAGTGAGAAGGGGATGCAGATTCTCCACTCAAGGAAGTTGCTACCAGATCTGAAGCAGGTAAGTTTGGAATTATGTGAGAACTATGTTTATGAAAAACAGAAGAGAGTCATATTTCTCATGGTTGGGAAACAGAAGAAGAGTGAAAATTTAGAGCTTGTGCATACATATGTATGGGGACCGAATCAGGTACAATCTCTTGGTGGTTCTCGTTATTACGTTACTTTTATTGATGATGCAACTAGAAAAACTTGGGTTTATTGCATTAGACAAAAATCTGATGTGTTTACTACTTTTAAGAAATGGAAAACTTTGGTTGAGAATGAGACAGGAAAAAGGTTGAAGTGTCTTAGATCTGATAATGGAGGTGAATATTGCGGCAAGGAGTTTGATAGTTACTGTTCATACCATGGGATTCGTAGAGAGAAGACAGTCCCATAAACACCGCAAGAAAATGGTGTGTCAGAAATGATGAATAGAACAATCACGAAGCGTGCAAGGTGTATGAGATTGCATGCAGGGTTGCCCTTACAGTTTTGGGAAGATGCTGTAGATACTATTGTTTACTTAATAAACATAGGGACTTCAAGTGCTTTGGATGGTGGTATTCCAAAGGAGGCATGGACAGGTAAAAATGTAAACTACTCATTTATGATAAATTTTGGTTGTGAAGCATTCGTCCATATTGATTAAGAAAATAAAACAAAGCTTGAGGCTAAATCCAAGAAATGTACCTTTATTGGATATGAGGTTGATGATTTTGGTTATTGCCTATGGGATTATGAAAATAAAAAAATCATTAGGAGTAGAGATGTGGTATTCAATGAAAAGGTCATGTATAAATATTAGTTGTAAGGAAAGAAACAGGAAAAAGGAAACACAGAGTACACAGTTCTTGATGAAATCAAAGAAAATGAAGTTCCAAAGGTGCCAAAAAATCAAGAACAACAGCAGGTACCTCAAACTCTTGCAAGTGTTAGAAGATCTACCGGGACAAGTAGGCCCCCTAAACGATACTATCCTTCAATGTATTATTTATTAATGACTGACTCTGCTGAACCATAATGTTATGAAGAAACAATGTAGGTGGAAACTAGAAAGAAGTGGGAGCAAGGCATGAATGAGGAGATGGACTCATTGGTAAGAAACCAGACTTGGGATTTGGTTCAATTGTCTGTAGGTAAAATAGAATTGCAGAATAAATGGGTTTACAGGTTGAAGTAAGAAGATGGAGGAAAGAAGCGGTACAAGGACAAACTTGTTGTAAATGGGTTTGCATAAAAGAAAGGTATATATTTTGATGAAATATTTTATCTTGTTGTTAAAATGACTTCAATTAGAACTATTTTAAGTCTAGTGGCGGTAGAAGATTTGAATATTGAACAGTTAGATGCAAAATAAACCTTTCTCTATGAGGATTTGTAGGAAGATATTTATATGTAGAATCCACAGGGGTATGAGGTCAAATGGAAGGAGAATTTAGTATGGAAGTTGAAGAAGAGCTTGTATGGCCTGAAGTAAGCTCCACAAAAGTGGTATTTGAAATTTGACAGGTTTATGAAAGAACAAGGTTATAGCAGATGTCATTTTGACCACCTTGTTTATTTCAAGAGGCTAAAAAATGGAAGACATATCATGTTATTGTATGTGGATGACATGCTTGTTGCAGGGTCTAACATGCATGATATAAATTTGCTAAAAAACAAGTTAGCTAATTCATTTGTGATGAAGGATTTGGGTGCTGCAAAGCAAATCCTTGGTATGATAATAACAAGAGATATGAAAAATCACAAATTGACATTGTCTCAAGGTGAGTACATAGAAAAGGTATTGGAGAGGTTTAGAATGCAAAATGCAAAACTAGTTAGTACACCTTTGGCCAACCATTTCAAACTAAGTAAGGAGATGTGTCCCAAAATACAGGAAGATATATATTACATGTCCAAGGTTCCCTATTCATTAGTAGTTGGAAGCTTGATGTATGCCATGGTGTGCACAAGACCAAATATTGCACATGCAGTGGGAGCTGTGAGCAGGTATATGAACAATCCAGGTAAAGAACATTGTAAGGAAGTACAGTGGATTCTCAGGTATTTGAGAGTTACTACTACTCTTGAATTATGTTTTGGAGGTTCAGATACTGTTCTACAGGTATATGTTGATGCAGATATGGTAGGTGATAAAGATAACAGGAGGAGCACCACAGGGTATGTATTTACTGTAGGTGGAACAACAATAAGTTGGATTTCGAAGCTGCAATAGGTTGTTGCACTTTCAATAACAAAATCGGAGTATGTTGTTTCTACAGAGTCTAGTAAAGAGATGATTTGGTTATAGAGGACCATGGAGGAATTGGTTAAGAAGAAGGAGAATAACAGGATTTGCAGTGACATCCAGAGTGCCATTCATCTTGCAAAGAACTCATCCTTCCATTCTAAGACTAAACATGTACAACTCAAGTACCATTTCATACGATCTATTCTGGAAGATGAACTATTGAAGTTGGAAAAGATACACACTATCCATAATTCCGCAGACATGTTGACAAAGGTGGTAACTAGAGAGAAATCGAGCTTCTGCTCAGTTTCAGTTGGCCTTTAAGCATGAAAATGAAGATGTGAAATTTGTCAGGTCCAAGGTTCAGAGCATAGTCCAGCAAGTGCAGGAACGATGGGGTTGCTGTGATTAGTCTCCAAGTGGGAGATTATTTATTGTGGAGCCTGATATTCCTTATTCAGAAGGTCGTGTTTGGATCCTATCCCATGACTGGGTTGGGGGGTATTTTCGCCCAATATATTTTCCATGGGGGGTCCAGGGTAGCGAAAATTTCAGAAAAAATGGCTTGTAAAATGTTTGTAATTTCATAGTCATGACTTGGTCAATAATGGGTGATTTACGGGCCCATGGTATTGGGTGTTCCATAGCATTTTCCCATGGTAATCCCTCTTTAAAAGGAAGGCATTGTAATACGGTTGGGGATTGTATCATTGTAAAGATCTCTATGATTGTGTAAGAGAGTCTGTGAGAGAGTGAAGAGGAAGTTGCAGCGGATGTGCTGTAGGTTGTATCCCTTCATTTGTTGGATGGTATAATAATAATGACTGAAAATTTCTATGTGGACGTAGCCCATCTTGGGTAAACCACGTTATATTGGTGTCTCTCTTGTATTGTGTTTATGTGATTTATATTTGTATATTTTTTATTGTTATTGCTCTGCGATCTTGTTTTTCTAACATCCCCAACAGAGCATTCCAGCAGGATATCAAACATGACTACCTTCTTGATGCAATTATTTCCCCTATATCCATAGCAACTCATGGAATGATCTCAAAATTGCTAATACTTCTATCATTTCATCTATTAGTGACTTGCAATGAAATATATATCACAACCATGCATTCACACAATGCATCTTAACATATGTACCCACACATATGCATGCATAACCGTAAGACTTATGAAATCCTTAAATGTGCATTCACTCAATGCACTTGGGAATTTATATAAAACATTTGTGTGCATACACATGTGTCCTACCATGGTAAGTTTGGCATTCTAGTCAATGCTTCAACACAATACCCAACCATCTCCCCAATCACTTGGTTAACTACCTGGGTTCCTTCCTTCTTTACCTAAACACAACATCCAGAGTTTAATCACTCCCTTCTTGTTGGAAAAGAGGTTCCATCCCAGATTAACAACAATATGGATTTCATGGGATACTTGTGCAACACTACAGAATTCACAACCCAACACCCTCATGGTCTCACACATGGCATGCATTATTTCTCATGAATGCATTCAAAATTATAAACAGTCACATGGTATAAGGTTCATTGTCCTTAATACCCCATGAATCACCAAATTTGATGGGACATCAATCACATAAATGCATTCAATATCATATATATAGAAATTTATGATGATTAAAATATGGCTGAAGGGATTCTTACCCAATCCCCTTTTAGCACTTATGCAATCATCATAAATAACCCATTACCTACATGGATACCATCAACATGTCTGATGTTACCTGATCAGTTGGTATTTTACAAAGGATTACACAATGCTTCCACCAACCTTTAGATCATATATTCATTGCCCCAACATTTCCTCACAAGGTTGTTGGTCACATGCAGAACATCATCAACATCTTTAACCATGTCTCTATTGTCTCTGGTAAGAAAATCATCATCAACCACAATAATTATCATTAATGTCTCATTGCATATGAAAATCATACTACTTATACCAATATGAAATATCATATGCATGCACAAGCATATTCACATGCGCTATGCATTATCTCTTAGTATGCCCACCAATGCTTATGCATTCTAGCTATCTATTATCTTGCATTTTCAACATTCCCATGCCATAATTTTATGTATATATAACTTATAAAATATAAATATAACAAGAGAGGAGTTAAGGAATTATCCCTTTCCAATTCCTCATCCTAGCATGGAGTTCCTCTTCCATATTATAGTTGATCCAATTCATGGCCTCTCTACCAAGCACACAGAGGATCGTTAATTATAATTTTCTTACCAAGTAGCAATCCAATACATATACACATGTATAACATTTATACTTGCTACTTCCCAAACATGATTCTTATGCTAGAAACAAAAATAGTGTAAGGTGAGAAATTTCCCTCTTTATCAAAGTTGCATTATGGAGATTATTCTCCAATTTCTGCCACCTCCATCTTATCATCCTTATGTAGCTTTCCTTGGTCATTACACTAGCTTTCATTTCACTTTGTTCTCATTTCCTTGTTGCTCCAATTGCTTTGGGAAATTCTAATCAAGTCCACCTTTCCCTTTCTTGGACTTCCTAGCACTTAACAACGTTGCAATTTATTACATCCCAACTCCATATGGAGTATTTCCAAGATTCATTATATTTCCTTGTGCCTCATTCAACTATGAGACTTGCCTTCCTTTCCCATGGAAATATTTTTTGCAATTTTTAAACACACAACAAATTCACTCATGAGAATGCCTCATCCGCTAATTGATATCCTTTGCATGGCCACTTTGTCACTATCATGAACCACATGACAAGTCCACACACTGAAATATATTATTCTATTAATGACAACTTCTTGGTAAATGGAATTTCCTTACTCATTCTCATTTCTTACACATAAGTTGTTGGTTCATATCCCACAAATTCTCTTAGCATGCATGCACTTTCCCACAAGGATTATTCACCCATCACCTTTACAATTTGCATGTCCTTTACCTGCTAGCCTATGACATACCTTATTGAGCATTCTCTTATGGAATACAATATCCATCTCCAGTAATCAAGGGCTCTCATGGATCTTCCTTGAAATTCAAATTACACATATTAATCACAATAATACCTTGGATGTGATCTTATCCAAGGCACCAATGTCCATTACTGGTCTATTTTTTTCTTTCATGGTTAGAAATGGTTGTCACTCCTCAATAATGTATATGAAAAATAATTACCCTCAATAAGGGCTTCCGCAACCCCTCTATGCAATTCATATTGCACATTAGGAACATAGAGAATGCATTGCATAGATTCTTGCTAAGGAATAATCAATTCCTCTTAGTTCCCTTCTTCCATCATGAGTGTTTATAAAATATAGTCCGCAAGAGTGTATTCTTATCCCCGCTCATTACTGGTACTACCTCATTACCAAGAACCCAACCATACTTGGTTCATTTCTTCATATTGCTTGATAACAAGCAATTTTACCATGCTTGTTTTTCCAACTACGCCCCTACTTTATTGCGGGAGCACCATTACCATGGTATGGGTATCATAATATTTACTCACTTTCATATTTGGTACACTCTCATACCATTATGCAAAGTTTTCTCGGGTTTTGGGTTACTTGGAAGTCACCCACATTGAGATTTTATTGCCCAATCAAGCCTAGAGGCTCTACTCCGCCTTTTTTCTGAAACAATTAGAAACTCGTTTCAAAAAATAAGAACATTTCATTTTATTCTTTTGTAGATAATCTTTCCAATTATATACTTGGGATTAATTCTGGATTCTGAGCTAAAAGTTACATCTCCTCAAATTTAGCATATTTTCCCAATTATGCACTTTTTCTACAGGAGCATTTATCTTCAGAGACCAACTTCAACCACCTATAGAAGAGAATACAACGAGAACTAGTTTTTTTTCTTTTCTATCGAGCACTATTAGTACATATAACAAGGATCACTCAGTAACTTTCAGAGCTATGATCTGATGCTCTAGTCAACTTCCATGAAATTATGGAATTGACTACTTTTTACTTTTGCACTTTTTCCTAGACTTGAATTTTTAGCAAAACTGGTTATCTCCCAAGATAAGCATTTATGGTAAAAATTCATCTAACAGAAGTTGTCTGTTTTGATATGTAAAATTTCAAATTCAAACAAATTTCGGTTTTGACATCTAGGGTCACTTTTACCTCCCAAGCTTTCCAAAATATCCCAAAAGTGCTCTAGAATAGTGGATTTTAGCCTTCTTTCACAACCCAACTTCACACCTTTTGGAATTTGGCCCCAATATTCCAGATTTATCTACATGCCTATTCCATGACTTTACCATATCAATTTTGGCCCAAATAGGAACCTCATAAGATCTTTAACACTGATATTTAAAAGTCACTATTTCAAATTTTCTGTCATATTGGAGTAGGATGAGCAAAGGCCTTGTTGTTGGTACAACATTCCCCCCTTAGATTTTTTTGAAAAAAATATTGGGGCCCCTCCTCTTTTTTTTGAAAAAGGAAAGTCTCCCCAAGGTTATCCAGACATCATAAATCTTTCATTAGCTTTTGCCTAAAAGGAATCTCAACTTGTCTTAAACTTTTTGAGTTATGTTTTTTGCCTAAGTAAAACTCAGGTTTTCGGGCCGCAACGGCGGAAGCTTTGAGCCAATTTTTCCGCCACGGCAGAAGAGTTAGTTCAAGCCTTCCGAAACGCGGAAATAAAAGGCTAAGTCAAACCCTCGGCGAAAAAGTTACCTTAAAGTCTCCGGAAGGGCAAAACTTCTGATCAAGCAGGCCCGCGGCGGAACGAATTCATCAAGTCTTTTAGCAACGGCGGAAGCTTTCATCTAACTCTTCCGCAAGCATCGAAAACACATCAACAAGTTTTTGCGGAAAGGCTCCTCTATCTCTTCCACACCGACAAACGTTGGCACGTTTTCAGAAGAACTTGGCTAACTTTCCTGTGAAAGCGGACGAGCTCACATAAGTTTTCCGTGGCACACTGCTCCTCCGCGGAAGCATTCGGACAATTCTCCCGCAACGGCGGGCAAAACTCAACTTTTCTTTTCGCAGGAGGTGGAAGCCTTAACCCAACCTTTCCGTTTGGCGGTCGTATTTATTGAGAAGGGGTTGATTTAACCCATCCGTACACACCTTAAATCCCGTTTTGATGACTTACAACCACCGAATTAATTGCTCGCACGTACCGTTTTGAATTTATAGGGTATAAACCCCGTTAACATACCATTGTCACTCGTCACCTAGAGTTTCTTCCCATTCCTGTTGAAAGTTACGAACAACGCCCCAGGATCGCAAGCTCTGCAACAGACACAGGCACTTCCATGTTAGTATCTTCATGGACCCTATGTTGTGGTATGCTGCCTGTGTAAAAGACATGATCCATCGCCCTTTTTTAAACCATCCTGTGTGCACCCGACTCAAACTTTGAAGCTTTAAGCATCGACGTAAAAGCTCTTTCCCATTGAGTCTAAGGTTTTTAGGAAGCATGTAACGCCAATGCAAATGGCGTAGGGCTCTGATAGAAAGTAATGAAGCTTTAGGAATCATAACCACGATTCCTCAAGAAGAGACCCTTACTGTCTTTGTTCCTTTCTGCATAGCATTAATAAGAGACAGGACCAATTTCTACGCGGCATGCAAAGGGTAATCGACCGCTTTGCTGGCTGCATTTAGAGATCTTAATCCAGAAGCAGGAAGACCTTATATATAGCAGGTGGAACCAGGCTCTAGAACCTCAAGGCTCCCACTACTTAATTGTTAGAAGAACCAACAACGTGCCTCCTCTTGTAATAAAGAAACCAACCATTAGACCAACCCTGCCCATTCTCGCACCAAGTTATAAGCTTTTTCGTAACCGCCGAGTCCACGCCTTTTCGCGCTTTCAGGCCGGTTGTGCCATGTCTTGTGTTATAAGAATGTAAAAAGCCCAGGCTCACCTCATGATCATTAGTTCATGGTTGCATTATCAAACGGCAGAGGTAACTGAATTTAAATTTTGGCATATGAAACAATTGTTTTGTTTTAGAAAAGAGAACAGTAATCAAACAAAAGTTAGCATTTAGATCTCATCATTATCAAAGAGACACTAGTTTGGGTTGTTAACATCATGTCATACATGCTTATTCATGTTTAATTGTTGAACATGATTTTCAAAATGGCTAAAGGTGGAAAGAGAAAATTGAAGGCAGTCGACGAAAGCACAAGAATAGAAACAACGTTCCAGGATACCAAGTGCACTACAGGCGTGCCTCCAGAAGTAAACTGGGGAGATGTCTACCACATGATAAGATATCAGGACTTTCCTGAGGCTCTTCTTGAGGAGGAATGTTTATATCAGAACATCCGGAACTCTTGTATATCCAAGGTGGCCACACGTCCAGAACTCTTCCCGTGCTCAGAAGTAATTGGATGGGTGTTGCAACATGTGAACACCGAGACAAGAGTCATAGCAGATAGCACGAGAAAGGCCTTTGCTTCATTTCACCCATCTTATATCTCAACGGCCTACAAATTACCCAAAGCATAGCAGCGGCTTGATGATGCATGGTTGGAAGGGATCCAGATGGATAATCTAGACATGGCAAGAAGGTTGTTAATTGCAGGCAAGCAAATCAGAAGAAAAGACAGTGAAGAGTATGAGGTTCAGAATCTAAGGCCTCCTTTCAGACTGATCGCTCTCATGTTAAGAAGAATCTTCGGGAGACCCGATGGGACAATGTTTATGCTATAATGGGTCCCTATCATCCACTATGTAGCCTTTAAAGGGACAATATTCAACTGGGATGATATCATCTCAGACAATCTGTCATTAGCTATAACAATGGCACAAGAAGGGTTGGTGGAGAGGAAGATAGAGTTTTATATGCCTTCATACCTGATAGATTGTATCATGGCGAAATATCCCTTCCCCAAGTTGGGATGCATATGGAACTCGGCAGATGGCTCAGTGTTCATTGCCTACAAAATCTTCTGGGCTCAAAACTACAAGAGGGATTACAAACTCATTTGCGAGGAGTTCATCATGCCCCTATATGAATTGATATTTAATGAAGAGCCCAACTGCCTATCTGAAAACGCCATGGAATCTTTGGAGAAATATGGTGATTTCTATTTTTCTCCAGACGACACCTACATAAGAATGTACGGAGGTTCCAAAGCCCTGTATATTCTACCTAGGTACACTACGGATTATATAGTCCATAAGGATATGGTAAGGAAGGTATTCATTGATGGAATGGGTAATACCCTATATAAGGCCAAGAAAGCTACTTTTCCTCCCTTACCCTTCTATGTCGGGGCCTACAAGTTTTCAGGAATTGCAACCGTGAAAGAGTTTGTTGCAGAGTTGAGAAGCTTTCATTTTTGAGAAAGGATTTTTCACAGGAATGATCGACAGGGAAAAATTGCACAGCATTGCAAAGAACTCTCCACTCCCTGTGAGTATGCCAACTTTTATGATCAACATGAGGAAGCATATAGGGGGATCATCAATATGACCGAGCTACATATTTGTCAAATGGGCAAAGGAGGGGCCAGCTCGAGCTCTAATGTTGTGGGGAAAATAGGTCCACAAAGAGAAAAGGATACCGTAGAGACTGCCAAGGATTGCTCGAAAGAAGAACAAAGGATACTAGAACAAGCAAAGAAAATTGAAGAAGATAAATGCATAGAAGGAGAGAAGTTGAGAATCCAAGCAGCCGAAGCTGAGGCAAGGAGGCAAGAAGAAGAAGAGAGAATTAGATTGGAAAGAATTGCGAAGCAAGAACAACATGATACATTAAGAAGGGAGCAGGAGGAAGAGGCACGGAAGAAAGAGGAGGAAGAAAAGAAGTCCCAAGAGGATATTGATCCCAAAATCCCAGACCTGCAAAATTTAGATATGGTTCCCCCATAAGAGATTTCCCCATTATCCCTTTTACACCCTACAAAGGCAGTACAGTTTCCAATTGGGAAAATTTCGCTTATAACAAGAAAAGGAAAACCATTGTCAAAGAGACAGGTTCCAAATTGAAAAGACCTTTTCGGCTAGACATCATCACTACACACGAGACTACGGTCATGCGGAACACAGAAGAGGCTGCTAAACTCCTGGCATCCATCTCCGTAGCCACGGTTACAGCAACTACAGACAATGTCAACCTACTAGGGGATAAATTGAGTGAAGAAAAGGAGAAGGCACGTCAGTTGTAGGAAGCTTTAGTCAAAGAGAAGAACTACACAAATTTGATGATCGCGAGGAATGATGCTCTCACATCTCAGAAGGAAGAGTTAAATGAAATTCTCCAGCAACTGGAAGCTAACAGGAGGGCCCTGGAAATACAAGTAAGGATGTTAGAGGAAGAAAAGGGAGGGCTTGAAGAAAAAAATCTGAGGCTTGAATCAGAGAAGGTTGACAACATTCAAGAGATCGTCGACCTGAAAGAACACATTGAAAAGTTACAAGGATGCAACGAATTGTTAGAACAACAATTAAAGCTGGAAAACAACAAAATGGGAGACATTAGCCCCTTCCACGAGCAAGCCTATGAAATACTAAGAGAGACCTATGGCATACAAGAACTTCTATCAGAGGAAATATACAAGCTAAAAGCTATAATGGCCCAGGTTAAGGAAATCAATGTCGAAGCCACTCGGGTCAGGAAGAAGCACACACGCATCAGGAGAGAGATTAAAAAACACATTGAATGGAGGGAAGGGAGGTCAGAGTTCCCGACAAATCTTCTCCTTAAGTCTGTTGTTGAGTACAGGGCAGATATATGCACCTTAGATTATTCTAAGGATTGCGGAGTAAAGTTGGCCAATGTGACCTTAGCTACTTATGAGCAGTGCAAGAATTTGTATTCCCAAAAACGAGCCACACAGGAAAGTTGTCAGATAGCCATGCCTCAAAATTTAGAAGAATTCTCGGATAAAGCACAACGTTTATCTAAGCTAAGTGAAGAACTCAAGGGAGAAAATGAATATGTGCAGAAGATAGATGTCTTGACTCGAGAAGACCTGCACCAATTTATCAATGAAGCAGCTATTCATAAGCACCGCCTAGAAGAAAGTCTCAGGACCACAATGGCAGAAATAACTGTTTTAGCAGAAGAACTCGCCAAGCAGAGAGTGTCCCTCAGATTTATGATTCCCCTGGTTGGAATAAATATAGTAAAAGAAACAAAGCAGTGGGGAAATTATATTGCAGAAGTAGATAGGGCATTGGCATCCAGTCAAGTTCCCACATCAGAAAGTGGCCCAGCTGCTGCAATAGTGATGGAAGAAGCCCCAGTGGTGGTCCCAGAAGCACCTAAGTCGCCCAAAGTGCCAGCTCAGGGATAGCTTACATTCGCCAACATGTCTCTTGTGTTGATAGTTTATGCATATACCTTTGTAATTTTAAAATGACTTGTGCTCCCGATTTTTGTAAAGTTATTTGAGATATTTCTCTTTTTGTAATGTCAACACTACAAGACAAATTAGAGGAATAGAAACGGTTAGGGTATAGGTGGAAACTCTTGACACATTTTGTAAAGCTATATAAAGCTAATTAGAGGACATAAGAAGGAATTTTGGCAGGTGAAAGGTTTTCTGTCATGTAAATGAACTATTTCTGCTACATGAATAAGAAAAATCGTTTTGGCCTGTGGAAGCCGGCACAACACTTTGCTTGAAGTCTTGTTGGATAATGGCTAAACTATTTCTGGGTTTTCATACATTTCTTGTGAGATCTTTCCTGGCTCTTATGAATTAATTCTTTGCTATGAATGGTTTCACTTTCTCTGCAAAATTTCTGTGTTAAATGGGTGATTGAATGCTTGTATTTATCTGGGCTATCTTGGATAATATTTATTTCTACTGTAAATGCTCCTTCCAATTTAACAGCTATTTGTGGAATTATTGGGTGTGTTTTCAGTTTATTACCCATTCTTTAAATTTGCTCCTTATAAGGATAGGATAATTTAGATTTAAATTAGATTAGCATAGATTTGTTTACTACATGCATTTAATTTAGGGCACATGCATATCATAATAAATAAAAAATACATAACTGGTGGACCGGGCCGCAACCGGTAAAACAAACAAATCTTTAAAACTCATGGTAGCCAAAACCGTTAACCGGACAGATTCCCCACACCAAATGGTGAGCGATCTAGTTGGGATCGCTTACTGGGGAGAATCTCTTGCTGATTGATGCAGCGATATTCGAGGCATCAACAGTTTTTGGCACTAGAAGAAGGGCCACTAGTGCATGGCTAGCAAAAGAGATTCTTTTGTTGGTAAAAATTCCACTGAAAACCCATCTGAAACAGTCATCCCAGAATTTCCAGATCTGGAATCAAGAAATCAAGAAGATCCTAACCCTGAAACAGAACAATCAGAAATAGTGTCTGCTGTCCTTTTTGAAGAAGTAAATCAATTCAGGAGACATACTCGCTCGTACGTAAGAAGTCTTGGAGGACTAACCACAGTTCCTCTGTTACCCAGAACCAGAGCTCCTCGAAAAAATCCTTAGTGTACAAGGGATTCCGTTCTTGTTCAAAGTCTAGAAGAATTATTAGATTTATCTCTAGAAGAGATCACTGAACCTTTTGACGAAGTTAGACCAGAGACCCCTACGAATCTTGAGCAGCAACACACTCGAAGGCATACCCCTCTTAACTCACCACCGCATACACCACCACACTCTCCCCCGAGAGTCATGGCCGTACCCGCATGGAAAGCCAAAGGAGCATAAAATGTAGTCGAACCATTCCATGATTTGCCCAAAACCCAGAAAAGGTTTTTCCTAAGTATGACCCTAGCAAAGGAATTTCTGCCGAAGACCACCTTAAAAGTTTTTATCTAGCTCTAAATATTTTAAATGTGGAGCACGAGGACGTGGTTTGTCATCTCTTTCCTTATACTTTCGAGCCCAAAGTATCTTCCTGGTACTTTAGTTTGCAAGCCGGTTCGATAACAAGTTGGGAAGATTTTGAGAAATGTTTTCTTAAAAAATATGGCAATCAGAAAACTGTAGCTACTCTAATGAAAGAATTATTGTCTATGAGAATGGAAAAGAATGAGAAAGTTCAAGAGTTTAACCAAAGATTCACAACGTTGGTAAATAATTTCAGTGATGCAACAAATCCCGCTGAGGAATGCTTAGTAGAATATTATACAACAGCTCTTAAATCCCCACTTGCAATGTTTGTCAAGAGAACAAAAAAACCTACCCTGACAGAAAATTTTGAAGAAGCCAAGAAGGTAGAAGAAGAACATGACAACATTGCGAAACAAGCTTTAGATATAGAGGGTAAACCGACAACTGTTAAGAAACCGTTTTTGTTAACCAGGGATAAGGAAGAACCCGCACCAGATTTAGAAAATGTCATAAAAATGATGCAGAAACTCTCCAATAAGATTGTGGATCTAGAAAAAGATAAAGCAACAAATTCTTCGATACCTCCTTTCAAACCTTTCTATAAAAAGAAAGAAGACAATGGACAGCCAACCCCACCAGTAAATAATTCTGCTGTACTAAATCTGAATGAAATAGGGATGGACCACTTCTGCACTTTTCACCAAGAACAATACTCAGAAAAAAGCTGTCCATAGTGGATCAACTCGATGAGCTTAGTAATGAACCAGATGTTAGATGCACAAATGCCCAAGCAAACGAGCCCCCAACAAGAACAAATTCTTAACAGTGAAGAACCAGCCCCCAACACTACGATGATCCTTTGGGATTGGACCCCTGCCCAAGAACTGTCTTGTGAAGAAGTCACAGACGAAGTACAAACAACATCTGTTAACATCACTACCGGGAGTAAAGGCCCAGTGATTGAACGAGTAATAGAATCACCTAAAGCCAGGCCTAACCAAGTACCGAGGTGGCACATAACTGTCATTCCTCCCCAACCCAAGACTAGCCCAGTGATTGCTCCTACGGTAACTAAAGAACCAAAGTCAGAAATAATTAGACAACCGCCAGCTTCTTTAAGCAAAACGGAGAATCAATCGAAGACTTTGAAGGGATGTGACATGAGCTATGATATAATCGAGGATATTAAAAAAATGAAAGAAAATGTTTCCATTTTTTATATGTGTAGCCTACCGCAATAGAGGAAGAAATTGATGGAAGCCTTAGATCCACAAACAAGTGTATCAGTAGAAAACAATGATGACAACCCATAAATTAATGAAGCAAGTATTGGTGGAAAATCGAAATCTCAAACTCTTCCTTTTCTCTTAACTTTTGAGATTTTTAATCACAATGTGCATAATTGTTTGGTAGACTTAGGTGCTAGTTCAAATGTCATGTCGTTGTCAATTTGCAAAAAGATCAATGGACAGCCGATCCCATCCCCATATCAAATCATTCAATTAGATAGGACCGCTGTCAAGGTTATTGGTGAACTAAAGGATGTACTTATTAGGTTGTCATCTGATCCTAGAGTATGTCAATTCATTGATATAATGGTGGTCGATATCCCTGAGGCATATGGTCTAATTTTGAGTAGGGATTGGTCTGTGAAACTCAATGGATATTTTTCAACAGATTGGTCTCATTTGTGGCTGCCCCATTAAAATCGCCAGAATCAGATCAAGATATTAAGGGAGCCACACATGAAACAAAATGTTACTCAGTTAGAAGGGAAAAATGAAGCTGTGGCTTTTTCCTCTTCAGTTTTAGGAAATTACTTCTTGGAAATTGAACCTGGGAACTACAAATTAGAAGAAGTTATTCATATTTCAGACAAACAGCTCGATCTCCTTCAGTTTTCATGGGCTAATGATATTGATTGTAATATAGTAGAATTAGTCACTAATTTAGACAGAAATCAAACTAACCTAGTTAAAGAAGACAATATCTTTTGGACTCTCTATTTTGATGGCTCCAAAACTCAAGAAGGATCTGGAGCCGGTTGCATTTTAATTGATCCTGATAGAAACAAACATTTTTTATCATGTAGGTTAGAGTTTGAATGTACTAATAACACCGCAGAATACGAAGCTCTCATTCAAGGTTTGAAGAAAGCCATTGGTCTTAATGTTAAATTTTTGAAAGTCTTTAGTGATTCTGAAATTGTTGTTAGGAAAATAAGAAATACAATTCATTGTCTTTCACTGCAATTAAAAGGTTATCAAGCAAAAATTTGGAATTTAATTTCATGTTTTGATGCTTTTAACATCAATTCTGTCCCAAGATTGCAAAATGCTGCGGCTGATCTGTTAACTACTTCCGCTTCCAGATTAGTACCCACTAATAATAAATGTTCTATTGAATTAATTTTCAGGCCTTCTGTTCCGGACAACATCACAAATTTCAGAGTATTTGATGACGATGATCAGATTATTAGTTTCTTAGCCAATGAAGATGCCTTTTAGGAAGCTATCATAGAGGAAGAAGAGCATGACTCAAATCTACAAGATAATGACACAGTGAAAGGGAACTTCATGCCCAAGGGAGTAAGAACTCTAGAGGCGCTTTTCGATTTACAGAGCAAATTCAGAAAACCCGTGAATGCCAAAACCCACAGCTCAGCCATGCAATACGAATTAATAAAATTGGGCACAGAAACTGAACCAAAGTATGTCAATCTTGGAAAATGTTGTTCGCCTAAAGAAAGAAGTAGATTCATTAAAATTTTCCAGCAATATAAAGATGTGTTCGCTTGGACCTATGATGATCCGAAGACATATGACACCCGCATCATTCAACACGTAATACCTATGAAGGAAGGTGTCAAACCTTTTCAACAACAGCTAAGGAGGATGCACCCGACACTTGAGCCTCTAATACAAAAGGAGTTAAATTTTTTTTTGGAGGCCAAGATTATTTTTAAAGTGCGACATTCTGAATGGGTGGCTAATCTAGTCCCCGTGTGGAAGAAATCAAGAGAAATCAGGCTGTGTGTAGATTTCCAGAACTTAAATAGAGATTCCGATAAAGACAACTATCCGGTGCCCCCAATGGAACCGATATTGCAGATGGCATCAGGATCATAACTCTTTTCCCTTCTAGATGGTTTTTCTGGTTACAACCAAGTGCTAGTAGCAGAGGAAGACCAACTCAAAACCACTTTTCGCACAAAGTGGGGAACCTTCGCATATCGAAGAATGCCTTTTGGTTTGATTAATGCAGGAGCCACTTTTCAGCGAGCCATGGACATTGCTTTCCGAGGACTGGGCGGTCAATGTGTAGTAGTATACTTGGATGATGTGACAGTCTTTTCAAAGAAGAGAGAAAACCATGTTTCTCACCTAAAGCAAATCTTTGATCGCTGTAGGAAGTACGCCATCTCTCTAAATCCTAAGAAAAGCGTTTTTGTTGTTCTCGAGGGAAATCTTCTCGGTCATATCATTTCCAAGGAAGGAATCTCAATAGATCAAGAAAGGATTCAGGTTATTGATAAGATTCCCATGCCCCATAGCAAGAAGTCTATGCAATCATTCATGGGAACCATAAATTTTGTCTGAAGGTTCATGCCGTACTTCGCCCAGATCGTTAAACCTTTGCAACAAATGGTTAAGCAGAATGTACAATTTAAGTGGATGGACTTGGAGAAGGTTGCATTCAAAGAAATCAAAGCTGCTATAGCCAAGGCACCCTCTTTAAGAAGTCCAGATTTTGATAAATATTTTATAATGTATACATATGCTTATGATGACTCTCTTGCAGCTGTGCTTACTCAGAAGACGGAATCAGGAGATGAATACCCAATTTTTTTTATGAGCACTGGTCTGCAAGGCGCTGAACTGAACTATCCCGTGGTAGATAAACAAGCATATGCAGTTTTCAAAGCAGTAAAGCAGTTCAGGCCGTATATTCTAAAAAATAGGACTAAAGTCATAGTCCCTCATCCCGCTGTCAGGTCTCTTTTCTTCCAAAAGGAATTGGGAGAAAGGAGAGGGAATTGGGTCACTGCGCTCCAGGAGTACGGCTTAGAATTCAATCCAGCTAGCATCATTAAAGGTCAAAGCCTATGCAAGCTACTCACTCAAAGCCAAACTGACGAAGAGCTAGATTAGAGGAATGAAGCCGAGCTAAATGTAGTAGACGTATGTCCAATTTTTACGGCCCCAGAGTCTTGGTACAGAGACCTAGTACATTACTTATAGTCAGGTTACTTACCAGAACATTGGAGTTCGAAGCAAAGGAGAGCCCTCCGTATTAAATCAACGGCTTATCAAATCATTGAAGGAGTACTCTTCAGGAAGAATTATGATGGCATTTATCTCAGGTGTTTAGAAAAGGAAGATGATATTAACGTGGTCAAAGAACTACACGACGAACCTGCTGGAGGACATTATTCTGGGGACACTACAACCCACAAAATCCTAAGAGTAGGTTATTATTGGCCTAATCTTTTCAGGGATGCCCATGCCTATGTCATAAATTGTGATGTATGCCAAAGAAGCACTGGAAAGCTACCTAAAGCAGCAGGTCCCTTGCAGCCAGTTATCATCACTGAACCTTTCGAGCAATGGGGTATAGATATAATTGGAGAAATAAACCCCAACTCTTCGTTGCAACATCGGTACATTCTGACTGCTACAGATTATTTCACAAGATGGGCCGAGGCCATTCCCCTGCAGAAAGATAACGAGGATACGGTCATCAAATTTTTGGAAGAGAACATCATAACCAGGTTTGTGGTTCCAATTTCTCTAGTTTTTTATAATGCACCTTATTTTTCGTCAATAAAGATTAATGAATTCACATATGAAAGAGGAATTAAGTTACATTACTCAGCCAATTACTACCCTCAGGGAAATGGTTTAGCTGAATCGACCAATGAAAACCTCATCCGAATCTTAAAAAAAACCGTGATCGAAAATCAAAGAAGATGGCACACCGCCCTCCCTCACGCCCTATGGGCAGACAGGGTAACGCCCAAAAATGCCTTAGGAGCTTCTCCTTTTAACCTGGTCTATGGAAAAGAAGCCATTCTCCCTCCGAATATATTACTCCCATCCTTGAAGTTGGCCCAATCCTCCCTAGGTTCTAGCAGTCAATCCCTACAGTCCAGGATTGATACCTTGCTGAAACTAGAAGAGTCAAGGGAAAAGGCCAAGGAACGGTTTCATCATCATCAAGACATAGTCAAACAATGGTTTGATAAAAGAAAATCCGGGAAGAGAACTTTCGAAGTAGGAGACTTGGTCCTCAAATGGGACCACCAACACGACGGTAAGGGAATGCACACAAAGTTTCAGCACCTATGGCTTGGCCCTTATCAAATTTCTGAAAAACTTGGCCCATCAACCTATAAAGTGAAAGATTTACAAGGAGATGAACTAAACCTCCCTCTCAATGGCATTGCCCTAAAACAATACTTTGCGTAATTCCTGAAATTTTTTCTTGTACATAAATAAAACTCTGTTTCTCTGTTTTTGATTTGTCTTTTCTTTCTTTTTGTTTTGATTACCTTTGGTTTGCTAGTCAGTCTGACCTTTTTCTTTTATTGTTTCGTTTTCCATTTTGATTTGGTTATGTACTTGAAATAAAGCCAAACTCAATTCATGGTGTAGCTAAAGGAGTGAGACTCCAGAAAACTCAGAAGGATGGTCATAAGAAGCCCACTAACAAAGGGAATACATATTTGTAACTTCGCCTTCACTGATCGGTTTCCTAGAATGCAATGATCCTCTTTCCTATTGGTCAAAATAACCCCTGTCAAATAGCTGAGATCCAGCATTTCCTTTTAACTATCTTAGGGCCCATTCACCCTAACATTAGTAGCTATCTTAAGAAGTTGGCTATGGCAGGACCCATGGAAAGGAAGCAGGTCTCACAGATACATGGCATTTAAAATGATCCCATGTTGTAAGTAAAGCCAAAAGGAATATATCAAAGAGTATGGTTTCCAGAAATTCTTGCCTCAATTAAAGCATGGTGGATAAAATAAAAGAAGCTCAAGGAAGCTGTCTAACAAACCAACCCAGCAAGGTTCTTCTCCGTCCGTGAATCATGAAGTCAAATCTTCTGTTCACACAAAAGGACATTTTGGATTGAAGAACTTACATCGAAACTATGAAAGCATGAGCAACTCATTTCTGGAAGACTCAAAGTGGCTAAAATTTGGAAATTAAGGAAACATCTAAAATGATGAAAAAGAACAGGAATGAGGAACAAACGAATGTCCCTGTGAGATTTTGTCACGATCCTGTGGGGTCCTATGTTATTTAACTTCTGAAAGACAATTTTCTTTTAAAAATCCCACAATTCGGTCCTTAGAGAGTTTTAAAGAAATCTGAGTCAAAACTGCCTTCCCCTTTTGTCGCCATCATGATAAGATTGATCGATGCATTCTTCAAAACTGAACTGCGGAGACATCTGGTTGCTCATGTAATCAACACTTTGAAATATTGGGCCCCCTCCTCTTTTTTTTGAAAACGAAAAGTCTGCCCAAGGTCATCCGGACATCATAAATCTTTCCTTAGCTTTTCCCTAAAAGGAATCTCAACTTGTCTTAAACTTTTTGAGTTATGTTTTTTGCCTAAGTAAAACTCAGGTTTTCGGGCCGCAACGGCAGAAGCTTTGAGCTAATTTTTCCACCACGGCGGAAGAGTTAGTTCAAGCCTTCTGAAACATGGAAATAAAAGGCTAAGTCAAACCCTTGGCGAAAAATTTACCTTAAAGTTTCCAAAAGGGTGAAACTTCTGATCAAGCGGGCCCGCGGTGAAACGAATTCATCAAGTCTCTCAGCAATGGCGGAAGCTTTCATCTAACTCTTCCGCAAGCATCAGAAACACATCAACAAGTTTTCGCGGAAAGGTTCGTCTATCTCTTCCGCATCAACAAACGTTGGCACAAAGGTGTATCAATTTTTTCTCAATCTCTTTTTATTTCAATCATTTTTTTCGCAATCTCGGCACATCAATCAAGAAATTGTAAAAATGAAATGGTAATTAATGAGTGTCATTAGAAAATTTATGAAATTGTAGTTAGTGAGTGTGATAGAAAATTGTAAACATGAAGTTCTAACTAGCTTTCCTTGACAATAATAATGTTAGGTATCCCTTCATTGTAGAGTTATTTAAAAACTCGAGACTCATTTCAATCTGATCTCAACTCATTAAATCTTCATTCATATTGGATTCCAAGTTCTAATAACTTAGCCTATCCCATCTCCAGTCATTAAATCTTCATACATTTTAGATTCCAAGTTCCAATAACTTAATCTTCAAGTGATAAAGTGTATCAAATCCCACAAAGAAAAAAAAAATACAGAGATCAGAAACAACAAGTATGGAATCGTCAGCTATATCAATTTGATAATGAGGACCATATCAGACTCCGTGGCAATCCAGACATAATCCTAAAACAGAGACTGTAAATTTTGTCTCTATTGTTACAAATTTTGTTTTCTATTTTTGGCTTTTGGTTTTGAAGGATGGAATTCCTTAATGAAAGGATTGCACAGAAGATTTCCTCCAACCTGGGTTAATTGGTTGCTGAACGAATGCCATTTTTCTATGTGAACTAAGTTGTGTGGTTGTATATAAATTGCCTAATAAACAGTGAATGCAGATAATAAACAGTCTGATAAGTAGTGTTTCACCTCTTGGAATAGACTTTAAAATCTCCAATCCTCTCTCTTGGCCTGAATATAAATTGATGCATTATAATACCATCTTATTTTTTACTTTAGTTTAGCTTAGAATTTTTAAGTTTTTATTAGTATCTGACTCTCTAATTATAGAATATGAAGAGTCTCTCACTTGATGTACTCACATAAATGATATGTTTTCAAAACTGAAGATAATGCTATTTGAATGGTTTCTCTCTCATTTTGTTGGTGTAAACTTTATGTTACTATTGTATGCATTTTTACTAACATAGTTCAAAGTCAATGTAAGGTTTCTCTCTCATTTTGCTGGTGTAAACTTTATGTTATTGTTGTATGCATTTTACTAACATAGTTCAGAGTCAATGTAAGAGTTGGCATTTAGGACAAGGTGAAGGTCGGAGAAGCAAGATCGAAGGACTATGGTATCATGTGAACATGAGATTGTGTCCAAGGGATTGATTGGCAGTTGGCACATGAAGGGTGGAAGGGGAGTCAAACAAGACTAAGAGGAATAAACCACAACCAAAGTTGGCACACTTTTTTATTTATTTAATATTTGAGTGATGTATATGATTATTAATATAGCCTAAGTTAGGACTTGAGGTGAATAAATAGACAAAAAAAATAGAGTATATTGTAGGGAGCATTTTGGGTAGTAGGAAGATCAAAACAGTCACACAGAAGGTAGCTTGTAACAGGGCCTGTAAGGCAGCCTCTAACAAAAACTAAAAAAATTGAGTGCAAAATTTGTCTCCTATAGGAAAAGAAATTGACAGAGATAACATTTTTTTTAAATTTTTTGGTATAGAAGAAATTAAAAAAATATTTGGTACATAATTTTGGTTGGATTTATTGTAATTTGTTTTAATTCTAAGTTGAAGTTTTAATTTTGGGTGGTAGCAAGTCCCAAAAGTTCCTCAAAAAGCAATCCCAGAATTTGCAAGTCCCAGAAGTTTTTCAAAAAGTTTCCTACCCTCACACAAATGCCCATCTCCATTCCTTTAGAAGTAGTTGCAAATCTTCATCCCACACTCGTGTTTATGAAATCCTAAAACAGAGACTGTAAATTTTGTCTCTATTGTTACAAATTTTGTTAGTATTATGTTTGTGTTATATCAAGATAATATGCAGCTAGTTGGCATTGCTCTCTCCTTTATTTTTCAGTTATTTGACTTGGCTTCTAGCATCTCATAGCTCTGCTTACCAGCAGTCTTTTTTGTATGCAGGTTAATTTGTAGACTTGCATGTGCAAGGTCAACAAGATAGGTTAATCTTTTGGTTTTTGGACTAGAATCCTCACACTGAACTTAAAGATTGAAAAATACTGTAAGTTGACATAATTTTTCTGATAAGATTTTCATTCAATTTCAGTAAAAAAACAAATTGGCACATACAACTCCCACAAGTTAACCTGCAACTAGCATTAGGTGACTGGATTAACTAGTACAAACAAATCGGTATAAGCAATTTCCACAAGGTCACTTCCAGCTCAAGTGCATAAGAGGTGACACATGCTAAAAAATACGACACACCAAAGAATGAGTGGCATCTAGAAAATATTTCTGGGACTATAAAAAAACACCTCATATACCTCGTATCCTACCCTATCTTATCCTTTGGACCTCACTTACAATTTTGGAATTATTAGTCACCTCTAAATTTTTAGGGAAAAAATCCATTTTCCTATAGAGTTGAATTAAAAGCATGTGACTTGCCACTTCAAATGTATGGAAGCGTGGTCTCAAATCAATCCTTAACAGAGCTCAAGTAACACTCAGACTCTTCATGACTGAGCAAAGTTCTAGGTCTTATGCATAGCTCAAGTAAAAGTTGTCACTTCACTGAAGGAGGTAAGGTATTGCACCGAATATTACATGAGCATAGCTAAGGGCTAGTCTTGTGCCAGTCTTACCTAATCTCTCCAAAAGGTTGGATAACTTAATTGAGCATAGCTAAGGCTTGGCTTGGTGCCAACCTAAGCAGTGCCTAAGCATAGCTCCAAGAGGTCTTAGAACTGAAGGTAAGGTCACCGAGTACAAGTATAGGTATTGAATTTGTATGCATAATAGTACAAGTTTGGTGCCTCACAAGAAGTCTGTTCCTTCACAAGAAATTGTAAATATAATAGAACAATATCACTAGCATACTTTTCTATGAACAGATCAATCTTCACAGGCTGATCCATTCATCTCCATCAATGTAGCTTAGATCAATGAAGGGCTTGGCTTCTTCATCTGTCAACTCCCGAGACCATGACACTCTGCCTGAAAAGTATGCCCTTGGTCCAATGCACTTGTATTTCCCATAGAAGACAGTCTTGCACAACAAAAACAAAAATTACCCCCATCATTTATCATGTAACAAGAGAAGATTATTAAACCCAACTCAACTTTGTGATATAGGAATTCTAGTATAGGGAGAGTGCAACTGAAAATTATCTTGAGGGATCACCCCAGCTGTACCAACCCTTGGGCACAATGATATTGTCCATGTAAGTATAAGCAAACACAACACGAGAGAATGTTCCCCATGCTCGTCCAAGATCTAAGGCTCCTGATCCAGTCACTTTGCATTTCACAAAGGAGAAACCAGTATCCTCTAACAAGCTCCCTCACTTTTGGGTTGTTACAGCTCCGGCCCCACTTGTTATTGCATGCACATGACACCCCTGCAATCAATCCATCAAAGTTTCCTCTATTAAAAGAGGAATCCACCCAAAATTGTAGAATGATTTTATGAAATAAAACTGCCCCCAAGCCATAGAATGGAAGGACAAGGCCGTGGATAGAAATCACACAATTTTGGTCCGAGTGGGATCAGAAATCCTGGAACATCTTTCTCTGGGGATTCCTAGGTTGATAAAAGAGATGCAAATACCAAAACATGGGATGGGTAGTTTTGGGTTTCTAATACATGTACAACATCATGACCTTGTGATGTCATAAGTCAATCCTTACCTATGTGTGACTCCATGAATACCTCAAAATGCCAAATGAAATTTAAAATATGAACAAGGATGTGAAACTCCTTGTTCCCCACCACTAATCCCAAGCCCTTTGGAAAACCTCACTTGCAATGTGAAATACACACTAGTTCCAAGCTTGTTGGGCATCCTCACTTGCAATGTGAAGGATCAGATTGGAAATTACCTTGGGTTTCAAGTCCTGGGTATGATTAAAGTTCAAGAAGCCAACAAAATTATGTTTTCAATGCAAAACTTGATGATTATGGTCTGACTATACACTCATTCTATTGATATATATGGATCCATCATCCTAATTTTCATTTTGTCCACAATCCAGATATTCAAATAAATTCCAATAGCCCAAATTTTTAATTAGCACAGCTCCATCTACCTCAGTCCTTTGTTATGCACCCAAAGCCAGAGCATTCAAATTCAAAGCATTTGTGGGTGTGGAAACATGGTTAAGGAGGATTCTGATGGCTTTGGACGCATAACTAATCCAAGGTTAAGATGGAGCTATGCTACATACACAAGCACAACTAGGAAAGAATTGTAACTTGATATAGTTATAGGTAAGCTCACCTCATACATGGACAGTGAATTTCCAAAACTAAAATCAACAAATCCTTCAATATAGCACTCCTTGAAGTAATGTCGACCTTGATCGTCATAAAGGGTATCCTGTGCTCCCAAAATCCTACAACCCCAAAACACAGCAGTGTCTCCTGATACTCTCAAGGCCACAGCCTGCTTTCCTACAGCTCCAGGTGGAGGTATCAGAACTGTGTTATGCATTATTCCAATCATTCCCAAACTATAAACAACATCATGTAAGAAACAACTCCAGATAGATAGAGAGGCCTTGAAATAAACAATGTGAGAACACATGATATCAATAGTGAAGACATTTTTTAAATGTGGGAATTATTAACCTTGAAGGTAATGTTTTTGGCAATGAAGTATGGAGAATCAACTGCAAAAGTTGCAGAGAATTTGGTGCCAATGGGAAAGCCTCTTGGATTTTTAGTGTCAGCAGTATCCCCCCATTGTATTACTGTGTTGTCTGCACCCCCTGCCTCCATAGTTATGAAGGCCTTGGTTGAGGGTATTTCAATTTTCTCCCTGCAATCAGTTGTCACATCAAACAATTACTGACATTGTAACATAAACAAATGAATAAGATCTATTGTAAACTTCACCCTCCAATCCAGAGTTTATACTTGCAGGAAGTTATACATTTTTTTTTTCCTTATACATATATAAAATCCAGATTTAAATTGGGAAGGGCACCACATTCTTATTGGAGCATCATAAAGTCTCAAGATTTTTCCCCTTTTTCCATGTGCTTTCACTTAAATTTGGTATTCAACTTCTGTTGAAATTGAATATGAAATATATTGAAATCACATATTTTGATTACACAAATATAAAACTTCTATCCTCTCACAAACAAGGATAAAGTTTCCTAAAATTTATTTTCAATCGAAAAGTTAGGCTTTTATCCTAGTATCTTTCTAATTAACCCACTTGATTGGCTGATTGTTGCAGGAACATGATGACATTCAAATTCAAACCTCACCTAGAAATAGTGCAAGAGACTATATAAATAAATATATATTAAGTGATATAAATGAAAAAGAAAGATGAGTTGATACATACGTGTACACCCCAGGATTGACCTTAATTACAACACGAATGAGATTGATAAGAGGAAATGAATCCAGGTCTCCCTTGACACAATTGAAATGCCCCACACCAGGAGTCTTATCCACTGTTATGTAGAGTGAAGGAAGCAGTTTGTTCTGGGCTACTTTGAACACAAAATAGCAGTTTAAACTTTTACCAGTAGTAGCAGATACAGGTGCAACTTGAAGATGTGGAGACAGTAAAGAGAGTGTAACTACTGAAGTAGTCAAAACGTGATGAAAACTAGAGGGCCTAAATTGTGCTGATCACATGGACCTTGCTGAAATAGGAAGGATGTACCGAGCTGCTTGTGATATCGGGGGGTTGCTAAGGAGCATAGCATGTTTCCTCTTCCCTGATGATTTGCTTCCCGTCAAAACACCTTTTAATGGCACTGTAGGTGCCATCATCACAGCTTGTTGTAGAACATAAAAACACATTTGAAGATTCAAAACTATTCATTGCAAAACATTGATATTCAATTGATCAAATATCATCGGATAACATTTAATGCTATGAAAATTAAACACAAAATTCAAAATTAAACACAGAATTTAATGCTCAATTCCTGAAACTCGTTGTTCAATGTGTCCTCTTCAATATCTTGACTTGTAAATAGTGCTGCAAGAGAAGGTCAAGAAATTCTACAAAGTAGCTAAATTGGTAGTCTGACGAGAGAATGAAACATGACAAGAACTTTCTTGGAACCTAGAAACCTCCAAAACAATGTTGCAGGCAGTTCAAGTATATGAGAAAAAACAGCTACAACATTCTCCACAATTAAAATAAAGTTGGAGACAACACCTTCCAAATCAATTTTACAAGGTATTTTATAGGAATGGGACAATTCATCTTTGAACAATGAAAACCTTTATTGTATGCCTTTTCTTTCATATATTGCTGCTTTGGAATTCAACAAGATTTGTTGCACTTTAATAAGATAAAAATAGAGATAAATTACAAACCCATGGAAATGTATGTGGGAAAGTTAAAGTATACTTGGCTTGTTAAAATATGCTAAAAATGAAGCACTAAGAGCACAAGCGTCCACACACACTCAAGTTACAACCAAACGGCCATCCAAATAGTTCTAAGAATCAATATTGTGTAGAATAATTCAGCAAATGATAGCAATTTCACCAATTTTAGAACATCAATATCCCCCAAAAAATGATAATGTATTGGAAATATTAAACACCCTTACAACAGGCTGAATAAAACCCTAACCTTTAATTTTTAATTTCTGAAACTGATCACTTGTCTGTAAAAATGACAAAAAAACAATTCCCCTAGTCACATTTATGAAGGCAATGATACTACTTGCCATATGCCTAAAACATTCCTTGTTGTAAACAATACATTTCAAAAAATTATCACTAAGTCAATTAATTTTAAAATTTACTGCGAGTTAAACACAGCTCTAGACAAACAATCACGAAATGTAAGAATGATAGCAAAAAATGGCATAGGATAAACTATTTCATTAAGAGAAGAAAACCTAACATAGAAACAAGCAATAATATAAAAAATTCCTCAAGCAAGTTGCCTCTTCCCTGATGATTTTCTTCCTGTCAAAACACCTTTTGATGGCACTGTAGGTGTCATCATCACAGCTTATTGTAGAACATACAAAACACATTTGAAGATTCAAAACTATTCATTGCAAAAACCTTGATATTCAATTGATCAAATATCATCGGATAGCATTTAATGCTATGAAAATTAAACACAGAATTCAAAACCTAACGAGCATATATGCCATAAGGATATTCATGGTGAAAAATCTTAAACCGCAAAACATGGGCATGGGCACCAAAAATTGACATACAAAAACTGGTTTCATCCCTTTAAAAGTAATATTAAATATAATTGTTGAACTAGGAAATGCTAAAAACTCTAATATGAGCATGGCCACCAAAATTTGAACAAAAAAACTAAGGAAGATCCATCTAGTTTACGATCCAATCGTACAAGTGCCCATTTTTCTACCTTATTTGAACAATTGGATTGGGGAGTTTCATCAAAATTGGAGGGTGTTGAGTCTTGACTGATGTCCTTAGAGAATCCATATAGAGGCAAAAGCTAGAGCCTAGAGGAGGGGGGCATAGGGTGTAACTAATGATGAGGATACCAACATAGGCGATGATTTTGATGATAAGTAGTTATTTGTTGTAGCATGAATTTTTGGTTAGATGCACCCTTACTTGCAAGTTGCTATATACAAGAGAAAATTGCATATTTTTGTCTAATGGTTTGGATTCACATCAATGTACAAGAATATATTTTTTTTAAATAAAAAAATGAATATTTTATGTAATTTTTGGTCATTTGAATTTTTTTCCAGTTTTGACCAATTTTCAGTTCCTAGGGTCCACCGATTCAGTGACTGCCCCATTTCTAATAACATTGAGTGCAATAGCTTCAAGACCAAGCTGCAGGAGCATAATAGCCAACAACCTAAGGTTGTGTGATTCTCACAAGAACAAAACCCTAAGGTTGCAGACATCCCAGGACCCACAACCCCAAGGTTGCACTAGAACCCCCAAGCTGCAGAACAATTGTAAATCACAAGAAACAAAAGATAAATAAAATACAAAGGTCTTGAAGGCACAGATAACACTTGTGAGAACCTTACAATTGGGCAATGAACATATTGCCATTTAGTCTTCCATATTCTAAGCCTGTTGTGACTGCAATTCAACACATTTACCTTCTCCTACCAAAATTCTAATATAATAGGGGAATTTTTGTATATATTTGTACTTGTATGACATAAGTAAGGCACTTGCATTTGCTTCTATCTGTACATTAGATAAGAGTTCCAGGAAATGCTTGTATTTGTACAGTGTGTTTTATTTGCAAATTATGCACTTTGGCAAGCTATCAAGCATTGGCTGGTTGCAAGTGTTCCAAATTCTGCAAAATGGAGACTAGAAGACATTCTTTGTTTTCAACGTTCCCTGTACCTCCAAATTGTAGATGGACAAATTTATTCGCATGGAAGAAAAAAATGTCAGAAATATAAAGGAAGCATTGTTCTTTGTGTCTATTGCAACATAGTACAAAACAATGAGAGATGGAAAAGATAAAAGCAGAGAGGGAGAAGAGAAGATGACTTGAAGTAGTGCAAAATGGCATGAACGTCGATGAATAACAATTGCAAAATAATATATTTTGAATCTGTGACATAAGGTTTTCAAACTATTGCTTTTTATTTGGAAAATCAAAGGGTATTCAATGCTTTGGAAATATTGCAGTCTATTGTGGATGAGAGAGAATTTAGTGGTATTTTTTTCTATAGATAGATGTTGAACAATATAAAGCAAATAACCTCTATACATTGAAAAATATATATAGCCTAAGCATATTTCAAATATTGCATATGTATCCTAAGCATATACGAATGTTGCAAAGAATTTTGCACATGTGTTATGAACAATTGGTTCATTGAATAGCTCTACAGGAAACATTTTGCTGCAAGTCAGTGACTATTTGCAAAAAAAGGAAAAAATAAATAAATCTTGGTGCAAGCAACAAATTGCTTAACTGAGAAGAATGCAAACATCAAAGGAAAAATAGATGAAGACTAGCGATTTCGAGTCACTGTTTGATCTACTAGCTTGAGTGGAGACATCGATACTGTTATATGAATGGAGTTTAAATAACAAACTTGAGGTGGAGAAGGTAGCTAACCCAACATTTCCTGATCTTCATGGCTTTAATTGTTTCAACATTTCAGATGCAGGGAACAGACTATACTATAACAAAAACGATTCACTTGATGACTACTTTGAATACAATGACATTAACGTTGACTATTACACAAATGACATAGCTATCCAAAAGAGGTTCTCAAATGGAGGAGATCCTTTGAGATTTGAACTAGATATCTGCAGGGAGACCAAACTAGCCATATTCCCTAACCAACTAGGGATTTCAGTGTGAAATGTGCTTCCATCAAGATGCAAAATTTGCAGGGAATGGGAAGTGGAACCAACCCAAAGGTCCGATTTGGCTCAAACCCAATTGCATTTTTTTTCTTTTTCAAGAAGAACGGAGACGCATAATTCCAATCCGACAGTACAAAGATGGAAGCAATTATAACTCTATTTCACAATAGCCATAACACATTCTCCCTTGCAATCAGAACTCTAATCAAAATTTTTGATACATGGAACAAAAATATCCACCAGCAACCTCAATTCCATAACATTTAACAAAAACTATTAAAATTGTGACATACAGTCAAAACTAAGACCCACAGTCAAAATTCCATAACATTTATTAAAAGAAGCACCATTACATAACAGGTTCATTACATATAGTTATCATAAAACCCATTGACGAGCTAGCTTTCAAGACCATTGACAATCGATAACAAGTTCACAACCCAAAATAGGGTAAGAACCCTTTTTTTGTGTTTCTTCGAGAAAGGGATACAATCAAAATCCCATAACATCAGCTCCACATTGCATACATGCAAGCCTTGGCAAGAAGGGCACAGTTTCATAGAAACCTGCAACACCCAAAGAGAGAATCAACATAGGGTTTGCAGAAACACCCACATTCTAGCATTGTAACACCGACCACAAACCCTTGAACAAGGGTAACATCGGCTACAAACCCTAGACTAAGAAACCATGCAAGTAGCCCCTGATAATATCAAATCGAATCGAAAATCATATGAGTTTTTCTGCTTACCTCTTCTTTATGAGCTTTCATCCCCAATGCCGAGCCTATCTATCACCGCAATGCACTTGCCACAGCTCTCACCGTCAGTATCAAAACCTTCCACGACCACAAGCTTCCACAAAAATCCCAACAAAATCCATTGAAACCAGGCATTTAAACAAAAAACCCCTCATTGTGCTAGCAATAATTTCTCACCGACAAACTCTATTACTGGACCCCCACCGGAAACTAGTACAGTGTATTTTATTTGCAAATTATGCCTCAAGCCCCTCAACCCTGCATAAACCCTGCGTACTGGTAAGCAGTGGGTAAGCCTGCGTACTGGTAAGACCTCGACCATGGGTAAGCCTGCGTACTGGTAAGCCCTCGACCATGAGCCCTCGACCCTACTCGCCATTTAGGGGATATTTGTGAGTCCGCCCACATAAAAAAGACCTCAAAATATTAGTGTATTACTATATTAAATAAAAAAATCCATTTGGCCCTTAATATATAAGCAATATAATTTTTTGGTTTTTATGATTATTTAATACCCCCAATATGAACAAACGTGATATTATATTGGCCCCCTAGTGAAGCCCTCGTGCAAGCACTCTTCGTAGTGATAATGGAAAATAATATACTTCCAATGAATTTTAAAACTATCTCTATCAACATGAGATTATGCATCAAACCACTGTTCCATGTAATCCTCAACATAATAGTGCAGTAGAAAGAATGAACAACACAGTCTTGAATATAATATGGTCCATACTATTTTTCAAGAATTTGAAATTGATGTTTTGGGGTGATGTAGTATGGTTGCATTCCTTTGGTGAGGCATCTTAGGGTTTTTTGTTCCATCTATTATGCCTTAATTCCTAAGGAACATAGAAACAAACTTGGTGCGAGGAATCAATAGTGCATCTTCTTGGGTACTCAAATACCACCAAGGCATATTGTTTTGATGATGAGGTAGATAAAAAGTTTATTCTTTCTAGAGATATGATTTTTCTTGAAATGAATAAAAATGACAAGATTGTGGAGAGTTAGCTTGATCATATGGACAAATTTACCCATGTAAATACATATCATGAATTTGACAATGATATTCCACATCTTGAAGAGGGGATATGTACTTGGATCAATATTTGGAATCTTCTTTTACAAAACCATCTTCCCCTTATTAAGAAGTTCTTGCCACTTCGCCATAATAAAAGATTCAATTTGATGATGTGATTGAGAGGATTGGAAAATTGGACCTTGAAGAGGATGAAGCACCATCAACTAAGCAACCAAGATCCTCATAAATTTCCAAAGTGGGTCTTGAAGGCACTTTAAAGTGTTCATACTAATGAGGTTGGAAATATAGGAACCGAAAGTTCGACAACACAAGAATATGGAGGTGATGTAGATGATTCAAATTTAGGTGATGTAAATGATATGAATGTTTCATATGATTGTGAATTGAATTTATCTTATAACCATTAACTAACTTCCTTTGAAGAAGCTACTTCTTATGATGTTTGCAAATAATCTATACAAAATGAATATGATGCTCTCATCAAGAGTGGGACATGGAAGTTGGTGGACACTCCATTTGGAGCCAAACCAATCAACTACAAGTGGGTTTACAAGAACAAGTACAAATCAGATGGATCACCATGATTGAACTAAGCACATTAACACAAAGTACAATATAATTCAATATAATGTAGAGGCCAAGACTATTCATTTGAGACATTGTTCCACAAGTGAGAAATTGTAGACATATTCATCAAAGCTCTTCGGAGATAAAAACTTAAGAAATTCGTAAAGATGCTTGGATTCACAAACACCCGTTAAGATTATGGGGGAGGGAATGTTAGAAACCTAACCCTATTAAGGGATTATGGTTGAATTGTAAATAATATTATTTGATGAGTCATAAGGTAATTTGAAGACTAGTAGAAGAATAATGTACCCTTTGGAAGATGAAACGAAAGGTTATATATGGTATATTTATATGAAGTTCATAGTGATTAATATTCATTCAAGTATTGTGGATTTATCCAGACCTATCAATGTCCCATCCATATATCTTTGATTTATTAGAAAAATAGAATAAGTGAAATTTAAAAATTACAATTTAATAAATTGTTTTCAGAAAATATTGGAAAATTTTTAAAAAAATGTATGGCATGAAATTGAATATATTTAAAGTAAAACCACTTTGACTTGCAAATGAAATGTATAATCCCCTTCACTGGAAAAAAGATGTATAATCCCCACTTTGATAGAGACTAATAAAAATATTCATTATTCATAATTACAACAATAAAACATGGTGGGGACCTAATCCTTAGGGTTAGGTATATTTACCAGAAATGAAGAATAAAAGTTAGGTAAATATTAAAAGTCATAGAAAAGTCCAAGACCTCTTAAAATCTGAAACCCAAGGGTCAATCCAATATGTACATATATTAATGAAAAAATATGGAAATTTCAAATAAAAAGTAAGAATTAGGTAAATATGAAAAGTCATGAAAGAGTCCAAGACCTCTTGGAATGTGAAACCCAAGGAATCTGAAACCCAAGGGTCAATCCAATATGTACATGTTCTAATGAGAAAATATGGGCATTTCAGGTATAATTTTCTTAGAGTTATCCACTGGGTGTTTAGTCATTGGATTGTGTGCCTTTGCGAGGCGCCTAGCTCAATGAGCCTTGTGGCCTATGTTAGTCCATTATGAGGTCATCGTCAAACCTGCATATGCTTTTTTTAGTCCGAGCCCTCTCTTCCTCTTCATTGCATGAGTGACATGCTTAAGACATCGCATAAAACCCTAATTCTCCTCCTTTACGAACTGCGTGAGACCTAAAGACAAAATCCATACATTTCTATATCTGTTCAATTTTCTACCTCTGTGGGAGCATATACCTGTGCGTCGGAGATTTGTAAGAGCCATGTCTTGGAGAGATTTGAAAAAAACCAACAAGTTAAAAGCAATCTGTGCAGAAAAGTTGCGCGTGTAGCTGCACTAGTTCCCTCGAAAATGCTTCAACTCATAATCATATCAATACCGACTCTCTGTATTCGATGCAGCTTCTTCAAATTCCTTTATGCAGATATATGAGGTACACACGCAGAGATCCATTTTAACTTTTCTGACGAGAATAGTCGCCATCGAGCAATAGCTCAATGCATTCAATGCAATAAAAGAGAGGCATGCAATCATTCCAACAATGCAAACAGAAGTTCACCAGTCATACAAAGATATACATATAAAGATAAAACACAGGTTGAAACAAACATTTTAGAAAGAACAGTAAGACGAGTGGTTAAACCATAATGATAAAGTTTGCAGAGATAAAGAATAGAGTGGAAACATAAAGAGTATATTCATTGCCTTCTCATTATTAAGCTCACATATATATAGTATCACATAGACTCAAAACCACTTGTTAATACTATGGGTCAGTGTATACCATGGGTTGATTAATGACATAGTCAACAACTAACTCAACTAACTTAGGACCATTGACTCAACTAACTAACCAACTTAGGACCATTGAGATTACAACTCTTAACACACCCCCTTAATCTCAAGTAGGATGGTGTGGTTAGCACTATCAATGTCTAAGTGTTGTGCCTGCTGGTCTATGTCTCAGCTAGGCATACATTTCATTCAAATAAACTTAAGCTTTACTTTCTTCCTTGATGTGTACTTGGACTGCTTCTTCTTTGTCTTTTTGACCTTGATGCTAAGTAGGTGTTCTTCAGCATCTTCTTTGTCTTCTGCACAATAAACAGTGTTATTGTTTTCCATTGTTCCTCGAACATAGTGCAAGTCTTCTTCTTCTTCTGTTTCTTCTTCTTCTTCTGTTTCAACATATTGTATGTTGCTGTCCATTTTACCTGCATACTCAAAAAATTTGTCAGAAAAAATATGAATAAATTTCAGCTCTTCTTGGAGAGCAAGCACTTCTTCATCTTCCTCATCTTCGTCTTACTCATCTTCGTCTTACTCATCTTCGTGTTCCGCATCTTCCTCATCTGTTGTTTCAAAGACAGCTACATCATCAATCTCATTAACTGTTGTAGCTTGTACCCAATGTGCATCCTTCACTGCTTCCTCAAAAACTGCGGGCTGACAAAGAAATCGAGCATACTCATACTGCTCATCAATAATGAGAGTCTGCTCATATAGCTCCCTCAAACTTCTGGTTTTCTGGTTCTTTGATGAACTCTCTACTGGTGCAACTTCTATGCTGCTATCAACTGTCTCTTTTTTTGAGAGACTATTGCTCGCGTCACTGGTGACGACTGCATTGACAGATTTGATTTCACTGTCATCAACAAATAGAGCTAGATCAACAAGCTTTGTTGAGCTTACTTGATCATTGGTTGCATCATAAACACAGTTTTCTTGGCTATCTTCCACTTCACTGTGGGATTCCTGGTGCTTTGCATGGCTTGCAAAGTCAACTGGTTCCTCTTTATTGAACTTTGCTTCATCTTCTTCTACATCAGATTCCTCTTCACTAAACTCTACTTCATCTTCTTCTATTTCAGGTTCCTCTTTATTAAACTCTGCTTTCAATATATCCCAAGCTTCTTTGGAAGTATAAACGTCTGAAATGTGATGAAAGATGGAATAATCTATACCATTTTGTATGATACTTAAGGCAACAACTTGCCTCCTTTCTTTTTGATACTCTATCAAATTCTCAAATGATTCTAGATCACTAGGATCCTCTTCAACAGCAAAACGCCACAGATCTTGTGACCTTAACATATCCCTATTTTTTAATGACCATAATTCATAATTGTCTCCATCAAAGGTTTGCCATGAACCTATTGAAATTAACAGATTTCTTACCTCTTCGATTTCTTCTCGTAGCTCTTCTAGCACCATCTTCAAGATTTAATCTTCTTGGTCGTTTCTTCAATATCAGTGGTCCTTCAGAATTCAGATCTTCTTTTCCCTTTTCTACACAGGTTCTTCTTGGATCGATCTCTGCAAGACTCGATCTTCTTCAATCAATGCTAGAAACGTTGTCCAATATTTTGGCTCAGCGTCGGTAGTATTTTCTCTTCAAAAACTGTATCTGAACAATGCTTGTACTTGACATGGCTTATGAAAATTCTTAAACTGGTCGGCGTAGCTTTCAGAATTCATAATTCTTGTCGTTCAGCATTGGACCTGAGATCGACTTCATGTTCAGGATTTCCATGGAGTATGACAACTGGTAAACTGACCGTCGCAGGCTGCTATGACACAAGGCTCACCGTCGCAATTTTCCTTCTAGCAAGGTGAGACGGTTGTCGCAGGTTGTCTTCAGGCAAGGTGAGACAGTGTCGCAGTTTGTCTTCAGGCAAGGTGAGACAATCGTCGCAGTTTCTCTTCAGTCAGGGTGAGACAACGTCGCAGTTTCTCTTCAGGTAGGGTGAGATGGTCGTCGCAGTTTCTCTTCAGGCAGGGTGAGATAGTGTCGCAGTTTCTCTTCAGGTAGGGTGCGACAGCCTCTTTTCAGTGGGTTTTTTGAGGTACCCTTCGCCGGATCAGGGTGCGACTTTTCGGATCGTGGGCAATAAAAAAATGTCACAGCCCGAGTGTTCCATCTCCGTCCCGTGCTGCAACTTCCAGTCGTGTGTGTGTGCTCTCCAGTTTCTGAAAAGGATTACCCAAAAAACAAGATCTAAGGATCAGGCCGTCAGCTTTGATACCATGATAAAGTTTGCAGAGACACAGAATAGAGCAGAAACACAGAGGGCATATTCATTGCCTTCTCATTATTAAGCTCAGATATATATAGTATCACATAGACTCAAAACCACTTGCTAATACTATGGGCCAGTGTATACCATGGGTCGATTAATGACCTAGTCAACAACTAACTCAACTAACTTGGGAAGGATACACAGTTTTGGGAAGTATGAATCATGGGTAAAGCTGGTGTACATTTTATAGTTTGGAAATAGACACAATATTGTTTGGATTTCTATAACATTCTGCCAGGCAATAGAAAACACAAATATGACCTTTTTCATCTATTAGACATTCCAGAGAAAGATGGTGAAACATCGAGTTAGAGGTGTACAAATTCAAAGGTGACGGAGGAGCAGCATTAGCCATGTACAATACTGATGCGGTATGGAATTCTTTTATGTTCTTGAGCAAATGCAAGATTTGGACTTGAAGAGGAGTTTGTCTTTTAATCACTTTTATCTCTTATTTTCTGGGTTTACTATTTGCAGTCTATACGTTCATTTGTGGAGGCTTCAATGATCGTGGCCTATGAGATGAAATGGCCACTCTACCTTAGTACGAAAATACAATTTTGAAAAAATAGGTATATTTACTAGCCCGTGTTTTGTGAATCCTAAACTAAGTTTTGTTGTTATCCCTGTTATATGTCACTTGTTTATTACATAGATCATCTTTGAATGGATAGAATGTCCTTATAGTGCATGAATACGATGCTGATATGATTTACATTCGGTAGGTTCAAAGACATTTTCCAAGAGGTCTATGAAGCTAATTGGAAAAGTAAATATGAAAAGGCAAGAATCTCGCGAGTTTTATGTTTTTGCAGGAATAGTATTGAGAATATTGAGCATAATACTAATCATTTGCATATGTTTGTTTATCTCTTATATTTCCTTGAATGTAATTGGACAGGTACGAACATAGGCTTATCGATGATATGGTAGCCTATGCTTTAAAGAGTGAAGGGGGTTATGTATGGGCATGCAAAAATTATGATGGTGATGTGCAGAGTGATTTCTTGGCACGGGGTAAGTAGATAATAATAAGTGGATGTTCAATGATCTGATTTGGTTCTGGTCATGATGTTTTAACTTTTACATCTATTGTTTGCTTATGTTATGAGGACACTGATTATGGTTTTATTAATTGTGGTAACTTTGTTTTTAATTTTTAAGGATTTGGATGCCTTGGCTTGATGGCATATGTACTGGTAAGATTAAATTCTTCTTTGCCTAACATATTTGTATGTCCCTATTCACTTCTGAAAACTTCTGAACACATTGATGATATGGTAGCCTGCAAAATGGCTTCCATGCACTGTGTTCTAACGGGCTTTATTCATAATCTGTCTTAAATTTAGGACCTAAGCTCTCTTCTCTGCTAAACAATTTTCTAACATTTGTGTAAGAGTATACAATTGCCTTCCATATTTGTGCATGGGTGTGTTGATGGTTGTCTTCGTAATTTTAATTTTTCCTTTAAAATTAAGGTTCTTGTTTGAGCAGTTGATAACATAAATATTGAGAAAGCACATTGTGTAATTTGGGATCACTTCATCTTATTTTTTTTAATGTTTAAGCACTATGGCTTTGGAGGTTCCTTTCATTTTTTCCTAGTTAGTGTTAGTCATCATTTTGCCTATTTGTGGTAAAACATGCATACTGGATCTAGAGGATTGTCTTCAAGTAAAATACAGTTTTTTTTTTGTGCAATTGTTTAGTATGTTGAACTTCATATTTCAGAACGACTGTGATAGTTTATGTTTAGAGAATCGTTCAGAAATAAGTTGATCTCCATTTCATCCTCGAAAACTTTGAAATTGCGTTTGTTGTTTAGGTACAACATGTTATAACTTATTATGTTGCAACTGTATCGATAATTAAATGTTGCTACTGAATGCTTGAAGAGATTGAGTCTCCAAGTGGGATTTCCAGCTGATGAAAGTCCATAAAGGCTCTACAAAATTTGCAATTACTAAATTTGTTTGTTTGCAAACTGCTTCGTCTTTGATTTTGTTGTCTTTTCCAGGTTTGTCCTGATGGAACTAACTATTGAGGTTGAAGCAGATCATGGCATTGAACTCAACATTTCCGTGTACATCAGAAGGGAGGTGAAACTAGCACAAATAGCATTGCTTCTATCTTTGCATGGACACGTGGGCTTGCACACATGTATCTGCTTAGATTCACTTTGTTAGGAAATCTAATGGTGTTATCTATTCTTCGTGGGCTTATGATTCTAATTAAATCTATGCTAGATACTATGGGCATTAGCATCTAGCGTACATCTCGTCACCATTTAGAGTGTCTGGTATACCTATTCTAAGAATATTCTGAAAATGCTTTTTTGTTACTTCTCTCTAGCGGGGCAAAACTAGACGGAAATGAAAGGCTACTGGAATTTACAGAGAAGCTGGAAGTTGCTTGTAATTGTCGAGGTTGGAAAAATGACAAAATACTTGGCGCTAATCATTCACAGTTCCAAGTAGGTTTTTTTTTTGTGCTTTAACTTCTATACATTGTAAAATATGCAGCCTTTGGTACAAATTCTAAATGTTTCATCTTTCTTGTAAATATTTTATGCAGGCTTTCTAGGGAGCACTACCTAAACACTGAAGAATTGATTGATGCAGTTGCAGAGGATCTGAAAATGAGGTTTTCTGCCAAACCAAAGTTGTAACCCTTTTGCATCCTTTCATTGGCCTGGCATTGGTCAATATTTTCATAAATAGTTTTGGCATAATTCATTAAATAGTTATTGAAATATGTTGGGCATGACTTTAAGAGATGTCTAACGTGTGTAGCATCTAACAATCTTTCCGGTTCAGTAGAGTTATATGTAGCCTTCATGGTTAATAGAATTCAGTGCAAGATGGAAAAATTGATTTTGAATTCACCTTTATTTCGTGCAAAGTTGCAGGAACAAAATATCAATTTTCAATCCCAAGCAAATCTTGAAATAGGCATAAACCAAGCGAAAGTTTTGTTATTTTTATCTGTAGCCTTATTTTCTATGAATTGTTGTTTCTGCATAAATTCTAATTGGAATTTCATTGACCTTGTAGGAGTTCTTAAGGCAGACATTGTCTTAATGTATGACATCTTTCCCAACTCTTCTTCCATTGATGACTTTATGAATTCTCACCTTATTTGATATATTAATATATGGTAATTTATTTCATCCAGCGGTCAATAACTAGAGTTGTTTAATTTCAATGTCGATGACTTAGCATAGAGAGTAATGGAAACATACCAAATTCAATATATTTTTTCTCTTCTCGTTCTTCAAATCCAAAAGCCAAAGGGATGTGATGGTTTCTAAAGGATTATTAGCTTCAAAATAAGGTTTTAACTGTGGGAATTATATCTTTCCCTTACGTTTACACCAGCTTTAACAAAGCTCCAAATTACTTTATTTTCCATTTACTTGGGTTGTCTCCAACCATAAAAGCTGTCTTTACATGAGTGCTTTTTGACATATTCCCACTTAATTGATTTCCAGATTTTACTAAATTATTGATTTTGTTAATGATGGATTAAAATGAAATAAGCTTTAAGAAAATGTTTTAATATACATTTTTTAACTTTGTTAAGAAGTATATATGTGTGTGTGATGCAAAAAAATATAAATCACATATTATATAATTGATATATAATATGTGATTTATATTTTTTTTGCACCACTTGTTATTTTATGGTGCTTTGCACCATATACAAGTCTGTGTATATTAAATAATAATAATAATAATAATTTTGGTGTTTTGCACCATACACCAAGGAATGCCACATACTCATTTAACACCAAAAACAACTTTTTTACAAACACCACTTTTGCACCATAAATATTAGCACCACTTGCGTATCCCCACATTATCACCACTTTTGCACCACTATTTGAAAATTCAGGATTTCCCAAATCCTTTACAAATAGTGGTGCTAATGTGAGGCTAAAATACCCCTTTTCTTATAGTGATCTGAAAGAGTTCCTCACTTGATTTTGCTCCGTTAGAGATGGAACTATTGCTCTAACTGTTGCTGCTATTGATCATTGAATGCTGCACGATTGGTACCTCCGTGTAGACTGAGATAACATACCTCATGTTGAACTTTGAACAACTAGTGAAAGACTGAGTTATGGTGGACATGGTGAGACAATGCAGAGAGGCATCAAGGGAAACCACCCATCCTGCAGGCTGCGCACTTGAAGGAAGCTAGCTGTGTTGAACAATGGCGTCTTGAAAAAAAATTTTTGTCAATTGAAAATTCATTCAGTTGCAACAATTAAATAATATTTTTAATATTTTTGACATGAGACTCGACCAATCCAACTGAATCACGCAAGGAAGGCGAACGAACTGGTGGTTATCGTGCTCCAGTGGCCACAATTATTGACTATATACCTGCTGGAGGAGAGGACACCTCTTTGAATTGCAGCTGTGGAAGGGTTCTAACTATATTTTAGACTGAAGCTAAGGTTGTATATTACGAACTAGCAATGTTTTGGGTATGCAGATTATAGAACATTCCAGAATTATGTGAAGACCTGGACTATGCTTCTCACGATATATTTCCTGAACTCATCATTTATTCCAAGTTTGTTAATGCTCTCTCCCTCTGCACGAGATACATGAGATACATTTGCGTGTTGAGACATTAGTAGAGTCCTGCGTGGAGTGCTCTCTCCCTTGGTGATTGTGCATGGACCTGCGTGCACTTATCTCTGATATGTATCCCATTACTTGGTATATTTGGTAGCTATGAGTGAGACTAGTGGAGACCAGCATTGGAGACTGCCTGTGGAGGTGTGTTGAAACTGCCGCTTTGAAATAATCTAACTGCGTGTTGATGAAAGAGAGCACAGAACATTTTGTGTGTATGGGAGCAATTATCTTACTATATCTAAAGTTGGTACGTTAATGAGTTTGTTGAAGCCTTCACAACAATTTACAATTGGTGTGGCAACCATCGAGATCCAACCAATACTTCTAGCAAGAGGAAATACTTGTGCATTGAGGTGGTTCTAGTCCCCTCCATCATCATCACGAGGGAGATGAAGTGAATGGTTGCATTTTGTAGGAAATAGTGCACATATACGAAGTTTGCATTAAATTTGTTAAGAGACTGCAGGTGTGGAGATTTGAATTGCAATCTGAGTACAATTGCTATGGTTACTACAAACCGTCTAATGTGAAACCTTCGACCTAAATAAGTTCGTGGACACCTCCAGAAATATGTATTGAGCATCTATTCCTTTACTTTCAAAGTTGCACTGTTATCTTTGTGTGATTGTAGAGATTCAATAGTATTGCCAAGCTGACTTATTTACTTTGTCGAGGGGAGAGAGTTTATCAAACATATATAGCATCATATTTTCATCTTTGTTGAATATTGTGAGTGGACAGTGGAGAGCGCTGAAACATTTTTTTGTAGACAAGTAGCATTCCGATTTTGAAACTGTTACACATTGCAGCGTTGCAGCGTTTTCCTCCATCACTGGTGACTGCCGCGGAGTTTCTAGTTTGTTGCGTATTGATTCACACCTATTGTTGCGTTGAAGCATTTTGGACTGGTTACACATCATTCTTATGGATTCATATCATCTTTTCTAGTAAAGACTTGTACCATTGGAGCTGTTGCAAATGTTTCACTATGTTTGCTATATATCGTCATATTTGAGATTGGTATTTAATTTGGAGTGGTTGCGTCAATCATATATTTGGACTACATATCGTCATTAAAGAACTTATTTGAAGGCCGATTCAACTTTCACATTGTTCAACTTGAAAACTGTGATTTTGTAAGTTCACTTGCAAATTCTTAGAGATGCATTGTACTTGGGTGCATTCTCGGTTGAGAGCGACAGTCTGACACCTTTCATTCTTCCATGTTAGAGATTTTTGAGTATTTGTAAAAGGGTGGAATTGCAAGAAGCCCTTCATTGTTTGAGTGAGTCTTCGACTTCATGATCGACGACACTGTCATGGTCGACAAGACCACACTCACTCACATTCAAGATTGTGTGCAAGATTCAAAAAACACACTTGATTTCCCATAGCTTGAGTTGCAGTTCCATCAAGAAGAAAAACATTCTTAACGCGTTCATGTTCAGAACAATCCTCTTTATGATTCTGTTGAGCAACATGAACAACATGACACCACTTCAGAATTACATAAGCAAATCAGTGACAAACCATTAGAAGTGAAAGAAAATGAAGATGAAGATATGCATACAGAGGTGCTGCTTGTTCCTTCCAAGCCCATCATCATACCATGGGAAGAGATCAGCCATAACATGCACAGAATCGGCCTTGTATATGACAAGGAAGTGACAGCTCACATTCCTGATTTCTGCAAGCCCATTTAGTTTCAGAGTGTTGGATTGCTCAACGAGAGTTCATGTTCATCCACATTAGTTCAGAAGTCGACATGCCAACACTGTGATCGAGTTGGCCACATGAAAGATCATTGTTTTGATCTTCACCATTGTAAGCATTGTGGAAAACATATGCACTCAGCATACAAATGCTTAAGTTTGAAGAAACCTGCGAGAGAGAAGATTCACTATGGGTGGGTCACTTCTTGGAAATGGTCATCAATAGCCAAGAATATATATAAGTCCTACTAGAGAGTTCATTCACGAGTATTGACACATCTCATAGTTGAGACATTTTCTTCTCCTCACGTTGTTCCTGACAAGGGGAATGATGAACAGTCAGAAACAAGCGAGCAAGAATAAGCAATCCTGCATCATATATATAGCCTTGACCCTACCAAACTTAGAGCTATAGCCAGAGCTAGAGCCATGACTATTCAATTAGTAAGATACATCAGATTTTACTAGCACTTTGGAATGTTCCAAGAATATCTGAGCCTTCGAGCCAAGTTCCATAGTTTGTGGTCAGCTTTAAACCACTCATTTAGTAGAATACATATAACTTTTGCTATCCTTTCAGAATGTTCTAGGAACCTCTGAGCTTTTAATCCAAGTTCCAGAGTTTGTGGTCATCCTTAAACCACCTTCATGGTTCATGATTTTCCAACTGCTGAGATTGAGAGTTTGTGGTCACGTTTAAACCACCCATGTAGTAGAAGACATGATCTTCTGCTATCCCCCTTTGGTTGGTGATCAACCAAAACCACCACTTCATAGAGCACTTGTACTTAGCAGGAGAAGTGATCTTTTTCTAACTTGCTTTGCATAGTCAGATTGTCAAGCTTTTTATTCAACTCTCTATTCTTGCACTCATATACACCCCTTCGGATTAAGGGGGTGATTGTTATGAACCTAATCCTAGGGTTAGGTATATTCACGTGAAATGAAGAGTGAGAGTAAGGTGAATATGCAAATTCACTGAGGAGTCCAATAGACCTCTTGGAATTTGAAACCCAAGAGTTAATTATCATTGTCTATATGTGTACATATCCTAATGAGAAAATATGGAGCTTTCACGTCTACTTTTCTTTGAGTTACTGATTGTGTGTTTAGTCATTGGATTGTGTTCCTTTGTGAGGCACCTAACAAAACAAAATGTAAAAAATAAAAGAAGAAATGATTTTTTTTTATAATATCATTTAAAAAAAGGAAAATATCATAATAAATATACTTTTTAATTATATATATATAATTCAAAGAGTTAAATTATATATATTGCAAAAGAGTTCTACAAACCAAGCCTAATCCTAGATAAAAAAAATTAATGATAAAACCAAACACATTATTTTTAACAAACAATTCATTAACCTGACCTCAATAGGATATAGTTGGTGTAATAAAAGAGATTCATGCATCACAACTATAATCTCATTAAGAGCTTGTGCAAAATAGTAGTATCAAAGTTGGTGTTATTGTCTTTGCTAATTGGGGAATATATTGTCATTGTCCTCTTCCAAACTTATCATCTATTTCTACTTCTACTTTTTCTTTTTTATGTCCTCGATAGGGATATCTATGTATCGTCCATCCCCTATTAATTTGTGCCTTGAGGTTATAATTTTTTTCCCTGACTATAGTTTGAATATAGTTTGGAATATTTATTATATTGAATGGAATTGTAAAAAATGGTCTTTTTAAAATCTGATTGGTTGTAGGACGTTGACATCGTCCTCATTTTTCCGTCCCAAGGAGGGGGCAATGGGATGACCTTACATCATGCACAGAGGATAGGCACGATGCACGCTCCAAGGAACTTAGTTCTTCGAGGTACTGTGAGTTGGATTGTCATTTATGAAGGCTCAAAGTAATGGTTCAACGCAAGGCTTGGTAGATATTCTATCTATTAATCTTATGGCATTATGATTTCATAATTGTAGTTTCACTACAAGGAAAAGGCCATGTAGTGGAGGTTATAGTGGATGCTCCACTCAAAAGAGTCCAAATATCCGTTTATAACAGAGGTCACTAGCGAAGGCGAGCGACCAGAGGTTTTAGCAGAGGTTTTTTTTCGATTCCCTTATTTTAATACGAGTGCACTAGTACATTTCCAATGTCGACACACCGGGAAGCCATATACCATGTTGCACCGCATTTAAAAAAATCATAAAGTGCAAAAAACAAAAAAAAATCGAAATTGGTGCGTTACGTAAACATAAACGCCCTGGTGCATTTCCATAAACATAAACACCCCATATTATATTTTATTAAAAACTAAACAAATATTATTTTATTAAAATATTCGTAATATTTTGTTTAGAATCCTATACGCGGTGCATTGTCTAATACCAAACACCCCGGTGCGTTTAGTAGACATGAACGCAATCATATATTTTATTAAAAAAAAAAAAAAAACATTTATTTGATTTAAAAACCTAGTTAAATTTATTTAAAACCCTAAAATCGGTGCGTTACCTATCACACCATGCCCCAGTGGGTGTACAAGTACTGAATGCACCAGTGTATGCGCTATTAAAAAATAACATATTTTATTATTTTATTAAAAAATCATTATATTTTACTAAAAACCCTACACTGATTTGTTAGCTAACCTAAAATGGCCATGTGCATGTCAGTTAACCGAAAGCACCGATATGTATTTCATTAAAAGATAAAAAAAATTATTTTAAAAAACGTTAAATTTTATTGAAAAACCTAACGGTGGCGCGGTTATGTTCTAAACTGCATCGGTGCATGCATTATTATTGGATGCACTGGAACATGGTTTTATAAAAAATATTACCATGCTATCAAACTCTTTTTTACCCATATACAATGCGTCTAAGCCAGTTGCACCGGTGTCGTACATCACCCACTCGACACCCTGCCACATGTGCTCATTCCTCATTGGTTGTAGACACATTGCTCATTCCAATTAGTTGCTGACTCGAGTTTGAATTTTTCCAAATGGTGGGAAAAAATTCAAATTCTCCATACATAGTTAGGATGCCTCCCTAATGTGCAGTTCAATAGGTAAATTAATTGTTATTTCATAATTCAATTTTTTAGCGGATTGAATTTTTAAATTGAGCAATTATTTCTCATTTTTTCCCAAATTTTTTAATAAATTCATGCAGTCTATTCAATCCCTTTAGCTCCCACCGGATGTTGGTGCACCCTGTAAAATTTAATAGCGAGCACCACTGGTAGGGCGAGCCAAACAGATATAATGCACCGCTTAAACAGTGCGCTACACTTTTGTAGCGCACGAGAGCAACATTAATTTTATTTTTAAAATAATGAACTAATTTGTGGTGCGTTCCTATCAATGTAATGCACTGAACTTCTGGTTCCCCTATGTGTATTGATTGCACTGGTGAATATTTAAAAAAACAAATTAAAATAAAATAATTGGTGCTTTTCGTTCACGACTGCACACCGATCCCGATGCATTAACGTGATCGTAATGCACCACTTTAGGAAATTTAGCATTTACATACCCTAAACAATCATAATTCAACGGTGCTCCTAGTGCACGTCAGCGCACTGGTCTTCCATGCTCTGACATTCAGTAGGGGCACCATAGATACATTCCTATCAACCTTAAAATAACATAAACAACAGTGCTTCCGGTTAAGTCAGCGCACCGGTTATGATGTGTTGAAAACCAAAATTTTGAATGCACCGATGCTCTTTTAATTTGATGCACCGGCTTGAAAATAGAATTTTTAAAAACTATAAAAACATCTCGGCGATGCGCTATGTTACAATATTTGCACCAAGTTACCCAATGAGCTTCATTCTAATGGGCGCACCATTTAAATTTAAAACCTCCGTACAATACAATGATGGTGCACTCGTTAAACATAACCACACCGCAACTCGTCTGCTGTAAGTTTTAAACCTGTGCAGAGAAGCAAAGCATATAGATTGTTTTAAGAAAAGCAAAGATTACACCACAACATTCACACATAGTACACAGAGATGTACCCTAGAAACCCTTAACCGGGAAAACCAACAAACCTTGGAGCCACCACTCCTATTTTTCTCATTTTTTTCATTATGAATCACTCACAATACATTATAGGTATTCTGCGGCATCCAATACCCTAATACGTTAACCCGGATTAGTAAATAGACCCCAATCCCTTAACCGGGATTAAATTACATATTTTTAGAAAATTCCCCCAAAATAACTTAAAACAACCCAAAAGGTAACAAACACATCAGATTTATGTCTAATGCAATAAACCAAAGTTTTTCTAGTTGCATCATCAATAAAAGTAACATAATAACAAGAGCCACCAAGAGCTTGTACATGAGTCAGTCCCCGTACATCTGTATGTACAATTTCTAACATTTCACTCTTTTTATGTTTCCCAACCCTGAGAAATATGACTCTCTTTTGTTTTCCATAAACACAGTTCTCGCAGAATTCCAATCTTACCTGCTTCAGATCTCGCAACAACTTCCTTGAGTGGAGAATCTACATCCCCTTCTCACTCATGTGGACAAGCCTATGATGCACAATGTTGTATCTGTTCCTATGGAAGCTAAAGAGATAGAACAGTCAGTATTATGAGGACATAAATACAATGTGACTATCATGTCTCATTTTTCTATCACCATTCATCCTTTAGTGATATTCCACCATGTTTCTCCAAACATAGATAAACAACCACCATCTCCCAATTGCCCTGTTAAGATCAAATTTATTTTCATAGCAGGAATATACCTTACATCTTTCAACAACCATTCACCATTCTTTAACTTTATCCATACCTTACCCATTCCAACAATTTTACAGGGTTCATCATCACCCAATAAAACATGTCCAAAATCGCTTGGAACAAAATCATGAAAGAATTTCCTATGGGGTGTAACATGACATGAATCCCCTGAATCTACTACCCAGTAATCCCTAGTATTATCTAATGCAAGAATTAAAGCATCTTGTAACACATCAACTGCTACATTTTATTCCTGAGTCGTCTCTGCTACCCATCTCCTTTCTCCTTTACATATCTGCAGTCTTTCTTCAGATGTCCTTTCTTTCCAGATTTCCATCACTCTATCTTTCCCAATATGGACTTGGATATTCCCTTCCTGGACTTGTTGCGATTATATGGGCTCTTTCCTCTCTCCCTTTGTCTTCCTTTTCTCTCCATGGTCAATGCATTACCTGATGTCTCACCTGTGCTTTTCCTTCGCATTTCCTCGCTAAGAATAACACCAACAACATCATCAAATTTCAAAGTGTTTGAATCAGAGAGAGAGTTACTTATAGCCATGGCCAAGCCATTCCATCTTTATGGAAATGAACACAAGATTATAAGATCCCTAACCTCATCATCAAATTTCACTTTTATAGAACTTAGCTAGTTTGTAATTGTATTAAATTCATTTAAATGATCAACAACAAATCCACCTTCTAACATCTTCATATTAAATAAATGCTTCATTAGAAATACCTTATTGGAGGCCAAGGGTTTTTCATACAACTTACCCAATGTGCTCATCAGACACTTCGTTGTCTTTTCTTTTGAAATATTGAAATCCACCGATGAAGCCAAGCACAACCGTATTGTTCCCAGTTCCTTTCTGTCAAGAACCTCCCATTCTTCGTCTTTCATAGTCGTCGACTGTTTTTCTTTTCCTCCCAATGGTATGAATAGATCCTTTTGGTATAGATAGTCCTCCATTTGCATCTTCTATAACTGGTAGTTTTGGCCGTTAAATCTATCGACCTTAAACTTTTCTTCTTCTGGCATTGCTCCCACTTGTACCAGGAACCCTTCTTTCCTACGAGCTGCCAAATAGACCTTTGAATTTGATACCAATTGTTAGAAAAATGGGATCGTAGAGAAATAACAATAAACAAGATGAAAATATAAATCACATAAAACACATTACAAGAGAGACACCAGTATAACGTGGTTCACCCAAGATGGGCTACGTCCACACAGAAATTTCCAGTCCTTATTTTATACCATCCAACAAATGAAAAGATACAACCTGCAACACATCCAATGCAACTTCCTCTTCACTTTGTCATAGTCTCTCTCACACAATCAAAGATCTTTACAATGCTACAATACAAATCTGTATTACAATGCCTTCCTTTTAAAGAGCAATTACCATGGGAAAATACTATGGAACACCCAATACCATCGGCCCATATATCACCCATTATTGACCAAGTCATGACTATGAAATTACAACATTTTACAAGGAATTTTTTCCAAAATTTTCGTTACGTGGGCGCTGCCCCCCGAACCCTTGCCGAAGGGGCTTCCCAAACTAGTCGTTTCCCCCCCTGGACCCCCCATGACAACTATTTTTTAGGGGAAATCCCCCCCAAATACCCCCTTCATGGGCCGGGATCCAGACACGGCTAAAAACACACCCTCTAAATAAGGAAGATCAGGCTCCACAACCAACATATTCTTGATACTGCTACTACAAGGATGAAGGTGGATTCAATCCGTGTTTGAGTAAATGAATCCAAGAAATGATGTTACTAGTGTTGTAGAGGCAGAACTATTGATGACCACAAAATTTCCACGGAGGGTGGGGGACCTAAATAATGGTGAAGTGTTGGAAGAACTTCACTATACCGGATGTGTTGCTACCATGAATCATAATTGTGAACATTACTACCATCATAACATATGAATCCCATGACGCAATAGACTTGTTGGTGTTAAGAATAGGGGATATCACTAAGTTAGGGAGCACTAATGGCTCTCCTTACTTACAAGGTGATACCTTATATGGATGAGAAGGGACCCAAAGGTACAAATGTAACCACGGGAACTCTTGGATTAGGGTGAGCTAACGTTGATGAGAGCTTAAACATCTGATAAGACAAGGGCATTATCTTAAAAATCAAGATCATTTTGTAACCAACTGGGACATTGATGGACTTGACACAAGATTGGTTCATAAGCGCGGGGCTCGTGACTTCCCTTAATTGATGAACACAGGGGTGAGTGACTAACGATAGCATTATTCAAGTGATGATACAAGGTGTATGTAATATTTTAGAGCTAGGATCACTCAGCAGTAACAGACCTCACTAGAATTTACTCATGTAGTGCAGAAAGAAGAAGAAATGCTAAATCAATAATCACTCATTACACAGAAAATAGAGAAAAAATGATGTATCATACATCAACTGTAAGCTAACACTATGTAATGTGAATAATAACTAAAAAATAATCAATGAGATTCAAATAGGCCAATAGGTCATTCGAATCATCCTCAATGTGTAGCTTGGATAACATTGGAGACATCATCCAATCAGTAGTGGCAATCATAAATGGTCAATAGTTAGTCAAATGAGTCTAATTGATCCATGTGAGCACAAATCAGGGGATGGAGACTCCAAGGTGGGTGCATGAGGCTATCAGAAGGTCAAGTGGCACTCCAAAATAGACAACTGGGAGCTACAGGCAGTTAAATTGAGCAATAAATGCACCAACTAGGTAATAAATGCTCTAACTGATTGTTAAACTCCTGGTAGGTGAGATAAGGTGCACATGTGAGCCAGGTGCGGAAAATAAGGTGCATCAAGTAGGTAGGATGGATACTGGGGGTTGAAGACGGGCTCTAGGGAGCTGAAGATAGGCTCTAGGTGCTAGGGAGACCACCAATATGATGATTGGATGCATGCATGCACGCAAAATATAAAAATCATGGTGATAATATTCCAACACCCTCCCTCAATCTATACTATGAGGTAGTAACTGAAAACTAGAAAAAGTAGGGCCCTAGTGACTGAGACCAAAGGTCACCCCATACAACAATCTAAATAGTAAAATATGAAAGAGGGAAAACCCAGTGGGAAGAAAGCCCTCCCTCAAAATAGAATGAAGGATGCTAATGCAGCATAGCATCACTCACCCTGGAAGGAGGAAAGTGTCATTCTTTTCCAAAGAAGGATCAATCAACCTGGAATGGATTAGTAATGTGAGAAGGATGAAACCTTACATTCTGATAATCTGATCTGGTCCTATGTTGATCAGTTGGATCACCAACAAGATCTCTGATAGATCTGAGACTAGTGGCTTCCCATCTCGGAAGAGGAGGATCATCAATTGAGAGATCATCAGGTTCTTGTGGAACTGGATCTCCCATTCACTCATCTTCTGAATCAGTTTCTAGATCTTCAGGTTCTTGTGGATATGGATATAGCATTCGCTCTTTATCATCATCACTCTCATACTTTGAATTTGAACTTTCATGTGGTGAAGGTTCGCTCTCTTGGAGCTCATCAAGCAATGGAGGTGTGGTAGGCAAGCTATCTTGCTCAATAGGATGAGCATCATGAAGAGGCCATTACTCAAACTGTACACTCCTATCAAGGAATGTGGTCATAGTAGAAGGATCAAGAAGCTTGTAGGATTTTTCATTCAATGCATAACCCACCATGATACACTCTTTGCTTTGTGGATCTAGGGATCTCCTTTTCTCATATGGAATCCTTGCCCATGATTTAGATCCAATCAATCTAAGGTGAGATACATCAGGTTTGTATCCCACCCATGCTTCGAAAGGAGTCATATCTTTGATTCCTTTGTGAGGAACTCTGTTTTGAAGATAGGAGGCACAATTAATGGCTTTTGCCCAAAGACTAGGGTGCAACCCTTTTGACTTTAGCATGCCAGTGGCCATTTCTTTCAATGTTCTGCTCTTCCTTTCAACAACATCATTCTGCTGTGGTGTATAGGGAATAGTATGTTTCATATCAATGCCTTCTTCAGCACAAAAGGTTTGAAAATCACCCTTAATGTACTCTCCTCCATTGTCAGTGCAAATGGCCTTGATCTTTCTATCTGAAAACTTTTCTGCAGAAGAGTTGAAAAACTTAAAGAATCCAAATACTTCTGACTTCAATCTAAGAAAGTATACCCATGTAAATCTTGAATAATCATCAATAAAATTGAGTATATGCCTTGCTTTGTTCAAAGATAGATCTGGAAATGCCCTTGCAACATCACTATGAATCAAATCTAGAGGATGAGAGGCTCTCCTTGCCTTCCCCTTCTCAAATTTCTTCTTAGGATGCTTGCCAATCAAACAACCATGACAGTTTCCCTTGGAAAAATTGATCTTGGGAAGCCCTTCAACCATATCTTTAGTATGCATGTCTTCCAAGTATTGATAGTTAAGATGTCCAAATATTTCATGCCACAATCTACTCTCTTCATTGGCATGAGTGTGAAGTGCAAATTGCTTTGAGAGAGGTAAGAAGTGGGAGAACTCATACAGTTTCGACTTATGATTTGCAACTCCTTTTGCAATGGTATATCCTGATACCATGTATTGAATTTCAACCTCATTAGGAGAGAAGATCACCCTCTTGGTCTCTGCAGTGTGGGCCATCTGATATACTGAAATTATATTAGCAGTTAGAGTGGGGACATAGAGTACATTCGAGAAGTATCCATGATCTAGTTTGATTCTTCCAATCCCTTCAGAAGAGACCTCAGAATCATTCCCCAACATGATGGATGGTCCAACAGTAGCTTTGAATCCAATGAAGATATCCTTGGAGGGAGACACGTGTCTTGATGCTCCAGAATCTATGATGAAGGAGGATTGAATTGATGCACCTACCATGGGGGCATGGCATCTCCCTTTGTTTTCAGATCTAGATGGTTCACTCTCTTTCTTTCTAGCACATGCAGGTACTGGAAGATTATTTTTTTCAAGAAGTGAAGCCATGAGATCTATGGTCTTCTTCATACATGAGCTCTCAGGGTGATATCCTCGATTACAGTATGTGCACTTGGATTTTCCCTTCTGAGTGTGCTTGTCCTTCTTAGGATTCGAGGCTCCATCTGACTGTATGGGAACCTGCTTCTACTTTGTATCATTTGAATTTCTATCATAATTTTTTTGTTTCCCTTTTCCATTCGCTCTTCTTAGCTCAGTAGTTGCAAGAGCTGAATCGAAATTGGTTTTTATCACTCCCATGTGTACTAGCTTCTCCTCCTCAAGTGTGAGAGATTGGATGAAGTCTTCAAGCGAATGGAACTTCCATTTTGGAATGGACAATCTTGCTGATTGGAAGGTCGAAACAAACACTGAATAATCAGGGCCTAGCTTCAACAGAATGGCAAGGATGAGTTGTTTCTCTTCCTTCTCAATCCCATACCTCTTCAAATGTGAAATCAAGTTCTTGAATTTGTTGAGAAACTCAGTGATAGTTTCAAAACTACTTGGGCTCATGGAGATGAGCTCATTTTCTAGTTTATGCCCCTTCAAATCATCTTTCTGGCCAAGGAGGGATTCGATCTTGTCCCAAACCTCCTTTGGAGTCTTCAAATCGATAACATGAAAGTGCAAATTTTCATAAATGCTAAGTAGAAATAGTCCTACTGCTTCATCAAGCTTGTCTAAGTACTTGGATTTCTCTACTGCACCAGTGGGCTCAACTACAGATCCATTCATCACTTTGGAAAGAATCTTCGACTTCAAGAAGATATCCATTTTAGCCTTCCATTCAAAGTAGTTGAATGAGTTCAACTTGAGATCCATGATACTGAAGAATTCGAAGCTGAGAGAGAGATTCCTGCAAAACAAATGAGAATTATGAAAAGAAGAATTGCTACAATTCGAATTGAACAATGCCTTAGGACATTGAGCACATGTGAGTAAGTCCTTTACACCTGGCTAGAAATCACTGGATTGCTCCAGTGAATTCAAGGTAATAGCACCAGGATTTGTTGTGGAAACTCAGAGGCTTTTGGTGCTCAATGAAAGACAACTGCTCAAGGAATTGCTGCAGCTGTTGCTGCTACAATTCGAATAGCTGCTGTCAACTCTGATACCATGTAATATTTTAGATCTAGGATCACTTGGCAGTAGTAGACCTCACTAGAATTTACTCATGTAGTGAAGAAAGAAGATGAAGAAATGTTGAATCAATAATCACTCATTACACAGAAAATGGAGAAAAATTGATGTACCATACATCAGCTGTAAGCTGGCACTATGCAATGTGAATAATAACTAAAAAATAATCAATGAGATTTGAATAGGCCAAGAGGTCATTCGAATCATCCTCAGTGTGTAGCTTGGATAACATTGGAGACATCATCCAATCAGTAGTGGCAGTCATAAATGGTCAATAGTCAGTCAAATGAGTCTAACTGAGTCTAACTGAGCCATGTGAGCACAAATCAACGGATGGAGACTCCAAGGTGGGCACATGAGGCTGTTAGAAGGTCAAGTGGCACTCCAAAATAGACAATTGGGAGATACAAGCAGTTAAATTGAGCAATAAATGCACCAACTGGGTAATAAATTCTCTGATTGACTGTTAAACTCCTGGTAGGTGAGAAAAGGCGCACATGTGAGCCAGGTGAGGAAAACAAGGTGCATCAGGTAGGCAGGAGGCCTATTGGGGGATGAAGACAGGTTCTAGGGAGATGAAAAGAGGCTCTAGGTGCTGAGGAGACCACCAATATGATGTCTAGATGCATGCATGATGACTGGATGCATGCATGCATGCAAAATATAAAAATGATGGTGATAATATTCCAACAGTGTAATGGAGGGAAACATACTACAAATGAAGGGATTTATTAGAGACACAATACTGATGAGGTAAGGTGAAATGACAAAACTTACAATGTTGGGGTTATGTGGACTCAAGTACATCGATCAAGGGTGACCAAGGGGTGATTCCAAAAAGAATAATGTGATGGGGTTCTCACAGTTTTGTGTGGATTGGGGAACAATTTGTACATAAATAATTATGGATGCGGTTCCCATGGTTTTGAGTGGGTTGGGGAACCAATTTATATGGGAAAAATTCCTATGGTTTCGAGTGAGTCGAGGAATCATTTTGGTTATGATGGAATGGTTTTGTGCAAACAAGAAGACGGGTGCCCCAGAATCAATGCCATGCAAATTATTCCTGCGGGAATAACTGAGTGGGATTGGTGTCTTCAGAGGGTGGGGCCCCATTGTTGTCTTCTTGGGAGTGATGATATGAAGAGGAATGCATATTATATATTTTTTATGGGGGGATGACAGGTTATCTATGAATCATACTCATAACATGTGTCGAGGGATCTAAGGGATGAAATGAGCATAATGCAATGCAATTATATGTGGTTTCAACTTTGGAAATATTGGTGAGTGATCATATTTTTCGAACTTTAGAGGGTTCGACATCATGGGTACCAAAATATGAAGGGGTTGTAATGGTGTGCACACCGATGGGGGGACATGCTTTCCTCGGTGTCAACATTGATGGTATGTCATGATCGAGAATTAGGACCCTATAGTTAACATCAGGAGTACTAGGTAAATGCACTGTAAACAAAGGGAATATGTTTCCTGTATGCCAAGTCGAGATGATATATCTGTGATTGAAGTCCATGCACCTTTGTTGTAAAGTGAGAGGTTGTTTCTTTAGTGATAATCCTACACACATGATGCACATACCCAAGCTTAATTGATTATGAAAACATTATTGACAATGCAGAAAAATGGACAAAGAAACATAGTGTACCTGGGGTGAAATTGAATGTCATGGAAATAATCTCTTCAAATATAGCCCATTGACATGTCTGCTTAGAAGAACTCCTTACAGATCGCTCAGTATTGTAGTGGGAACCTAGTGGCTTGGGTGTCGAAGTAGATTGGAATCAATCATATTGTGGACTAATCATTTTGGGTTATGGAATCTATTGTGGCGTGGGTGCTAAGGGTGATGAGCACCAATAGGATTATCAGTGTCCAGTTCTTGTTGGTGGATAATTTTATGGCCATACATCGAGTATTCTAGGTGCGTATGATGTTGCAGTGTCTTCATGAGATGTTGAATGAGATGTCCATGCGGGGGACTGGGTAGTTCACATATGGGAGCATAGTATGATCCTACTTATTTGAGAAATATCCATCATTGCGGTCGTCGGTGGTAGTGACCTTGAGAGGGTGGAGGGAGCCCTAGATGGCGTTCTGGGGGAGACTAATTCCCAAGGCTAGAGGAGGTAAGGTGGTTGCTATTTTCATGGAGGACTACTTTCGGGTATGGAGATAGATGATCGAGGAGATGGAGATATATCCTTAGAGTGGGATGGATTTCTGAGGGGATTTAGAGCTACCAGTGCTAATTCAAGGTTTGGATGGTTGAGGTAATTGTGATATTGTTTATACATGCTTTATACATTGTATTTTATGCATATGTTAATATGTATATATGTATATTGGGTACTGATATCAGATGATGTTTTGGTGTAGATGTTAGGCCTATGATATTGGTTGAGGTACCAACTGCTGCAGATGTGCCACCCTCCCTAAGGCCCTGACAACAGAGGAGATGTGATGAGGGTGTTGTTGGAGCAGGGGGAGAAGTAGATGGAGTGAGATCGTTGGGTGGTGTTGCACCTGGAGGTGGAGTTGTCTCAATGGAATGACTTGATGTATTTTTCGTCTACCTGGAGAGGCGGTTGAGCATACTTTTCATGGGCCGCGTGGATGAGCATCCATTGGGTGCTCTCAGTGACGAGAAGTTATCCTAGGTGTTAGGGATTCCACCAGAGTGCGGGCTTGGGTGGATCTAGGTGGTATCCAGACTCATAGTGGTGGGACACATCACCGGGAGATCAGGGAGGACAAGTTTTTCTAGAAATAGGTCTTGCATCAAATCCAGGTCCAAGGAAAACTCTAGGTCCACTGGCAGCACCGACATAGGTGGTGCACCATTGGGAAATATTTGGGCCTCATGCTCTATTATTGGAGGAGGCTCTTGAGTGAGGGGCACTCATGTATTGTATTTCTATATAGGGCGAGGAGCCCCATTTTGTACATGCCATTGGCATAGCCTATGGGAGGTAGTTTTTTTTATGTACCCCCCATAAGGCATATTGTTTGTATGTAAGGCCTATGGGGCCCATGATGTATATGAAATTTTGATGATACACACACACACACCAATTTCTGGAAATTTGGTCTCATCTATGTGTTTGATGTATGTTTATGTTTATGCTCATATGTTTTTTATGTTGATATGTAGCTTTAGGGGCTAACACATAACTTGTATGCTAAAAAAACATAGGATTGATTTCCTTGCAGGATCAGATTGACTGTCGATGTAGCAAGTGCCAATCTAGGACCTTGTTGGTAACGTGATCGACAAATGCATTAACTTTCCTAGGGACATGGGTGAACATGATGACTTCAAACTGTCGAACTAGGAGGCACACTCACAAAAACTTGCGAAAGAGGAGTGGATTGAGAACACGAAATACATTGTTTAGATGTGATACAATGAGTTGGGAATCTAAGTGGACATGAAGGTGTTGCATTCCGATGTCAATGGAATCGTTCAATAACCCAATGATCGCATCATACTCTGCTTGGTTATTGGTGACTTCCCCCAAGAAAACTCCACCTATATGGTATAGAGCCTGAGTTGGGTATAAATGGCCCAAGCAGCTAACGCCAAATTCTTTGACCAACAGCTCATGTCATTGGCAAAGCTGATGAAGCAATATGAGGATGCAATCATCTGCATCACAAATACCATTTGGTCATATTTTTCAATCTTGGAGATGAAAAACATGACAAAGAAAAAAAATGCTACATTGTATTAAAATTAAAGGAACAACATAGGGGTGAAAAATGGCATCACCGACTTAGCTTAGAGACTACTGGTGTTGGCAAACGATGCAACTTATCTCAATGATAGAATGTTTGTTTGTCCGTGAGGCATCCCAAGTCTGTTGACTTATGGGGGAGAGTTTTGTTGAAGTGCAACTCATTGGTGAGGTTGCATGGAATACATACCCCAAGGATACCCAACACGTGTTCAAGTTTCCTTGATGTATAAGGATTGTTTGATGGATTGTGGTAAGGTTCCATGATAGAGGATGATCTTGGTAGTGGACCTTGGTATTCCTTTGATGATGACAACGATGTGTCATCACTAGTATATGCAATGGATAACGATGGCATGTTGATGATGTCAACACGATCAATGGTATTCAACAGGGGGATTACTTCCTCTATAGGAAATATTGGTGGGTATTCCCTAAGGGGAGGAGGGTGGTCCTCGATCCATATTTGTTCTAAGTGAACTGCTCATTCTGCATGCAATATGGGGCATTGAAACGCGTAATGTGTTAATTTTCCAAATGATCTATGTGGACAAGTGGTTCAAGCGCAGTTAATTTCATGGGTCGGGCTTATAGGTCTAGTGACATGGTCAGGTACGATTGTGCTAGAAGTACTTGGGATCATATGGGTGTGATTCCCACATGATGAACACCCATGGGATTCCGCTACTGGTGTGGGAACCAATGGAATCGGTACCTCATGCGCTGGTACCTCTTGTGTCGTCACTGTTGTAGTGACAACGATGATGGAACTTATTTATTGATGACCGGGTGAGGGTATTTTGATGACAGGGTGTGTAAGGTTAATGGTCACCAATGTGTCTAAGAACCGAGGGATTTCAGGACAATGATGTGTAATGCCCAAATTGAGAACATATTGTGCACACATGATTGGTGCGCAATGTCTTGGTCTTGGTATTAGTATTAGGTGTAGCCGAGATGGTTGGCATGCCCCCTACTAAAGTGTTGGTTGTGTGGGTCACACTAATAGGGGTGTTGAGAAAATTCATGAGCTCCGTCAAGGTAGGAAACAAGTTAGTGGATTTCCCTTAATGCTTGCATAGAGCACATGCTTGGTTGATTATGGGTGCATGTTAACAACCAAATTAATACCCTTAACAAGTGATGGTTAGAATCACATTTTACTATTCTCTCGCAAGATGAAGACAGAAGACAGGCACACAAGAGAACAATCCTCTCTTATCTAATCATTACCTCCATAATTGGAAAGATTGAGTGAAGAAAGAGGTAACTTTACGAGGCAAGGTTCAATGATTGAACTGCCCGCTTGAAGGCTCGGATATAGTATCCACTAGTCAATAGCGAGAAGAAATGCACAAAATTTGCATTAATTGTGCTTGAAAAATATGGATTTGTGACAAAAATCCTGAAAATACTATAGAAAGAGGGTTTTTTGATTGGAAATTCAAAATTTGGGAAAAATGTATTATCCCACATTGAAGTTTGATTCATGAACTCCTAGTTCCCAATGCTATAAAAGAAAGGCATTTGAGGCATATAAAAATACAAAAAGTGAGAGTAAAGGCATGCTAGAATGATTTAAAGTTTGGAAAGCTCATCTTCAACACAAAGCACTTGGATCAAAGGCAAGGATGGAGAAGGATATCTCAAAGAAAATGATAAGGGATTCACCTCAAGCAAGGTTATAAATAAGTATCATTTCTTCTTTGATTTTATATGAAGTAATTGAATTTTCCTCCCATATTTGAGTTTTGTTTTTTCCCTGCAAGTTTATTTCAAATTCAAAAATGGTTAAAGATCTTAGGAAAATAGAGATAATTGCTTAATTTCTGTTAATTGAATCTCACCAATTCATAGTAATATAGATAATTAGAGTAGACACATCCCTACAATAATCACTATCAACATATTGGCCACCCCCAAGTTGGGCTATGAGGCCACTGGGGTGAAGGAAACACCTACATGCTTCTCTCTCTCAGCCCACAACCCATTCTGCTCATTGTGCTTAGCCAAAAAGCTCAACCAGAGCTCTATTAGGGGTCTCACTAAGCCATCACAGCCATGGAACTCCTCAAACTACCCCACACAACACAAGGAAGTCATTTCCCTTCACTCATCCACAGTTCCCTTAGGAAATCCAACCCTTATATTACTGACCAGTGTGTGTAGTAAGAGTCCAACCTGTTGTATGATAATGTAGAACCCACTACAACATTAATCCATGGCTTCTCAAGCATCCAACAATAAAATTTCTCAATGGGTAAGGGTTCCTAGCTTTCCCAACCTCCATGCTCGCCTACAACCATATATTTTCCCTTCCAAAAATGAAGCTCCATCTTCAAATTCAAATTTTTGGTTTAAACACAGCCTGGTAATGGTCATGAACAACAATGGAAAAAATGCTACGTAGTCTAGAAAACCATGCATGAGAGAAATATCAAAAGAGGATTGACTCCAAGGATGTGAGGTAAGGATGAAGAGACAATTGACATAGCTTCTGACCATAGAAGAAATAGGACTGGTGATAGCTTACATAACTGTCACAACCTCCATGCTTCAATAACTACATGAAATGAATTTCCCCACCAATCTCACACATGCATTCAATGATTGGGTTTAATAGTCAAAAGAAGGTAATTGGATCATTTAAGGCACATGGCGAATTATGGATGAGTTTTAAGGTTGACACATGGAAACATAGGATTTGGTTTCCCCATAGGCCCCCTTCCTCTTCCCCTCTCGTGGAATCATAGCCCCTCTAGTGCTCTTTACACAACCATATTGGACCATTTTATTAATTTACAACATAATATTTACATACATTTTGAATTGGCATGGTAATCCAATCATATTGTCCAAATAAAAATATATACATCATACATGCCTATCCATTCACTAGTTGGGACTTGGCCTTGAGCTCCACACTAGGAATTCATACTAGCATATTTACATAATTTACATAATTTTGAGTAAATACATTCCAAGTCAAAACTAAGGGTATTGCATCATCGAATTGAAGGAAAGACTAGTGAGCATTTGTGCATTGTTTGGTTCAATATTTCAAGTCTACACACCACCAGTTTCATTGCCATTCCTGAAACTAATCAAAATACCTTTAAAATTGGCGTTTAATATAAAACTTACCAAGATTTGAATTTCATATAATCATCAACAAGGTTAGGATAGATCCCTGATTAGGATTGGAGAGTTAACACTCCTGGGCTACAAAACTTTTGAAACTAGCATTGATTATTGAGAGTGTAAATCCATTAGTAGCAAAGAATGCTTGTCGGGAAAGTGCATCTAAAACATGCGTCAAGCACGAGGTCAATTTGGATAAGTAAGGGTGGTACCACCCGTCTTGCTTGTTTAGTGGGATATGAGCTCATCACAAAATTCCATATAAGTGACAAGTCCTCAGAATGACATCGTTGTTCTGGAGTACCTGGTTATGAGAGTTGTCCTAGACTTACAATTGTTCCTCCGGACTGTCGATTGTGAAGTGGTAACCTTATTTGATATTCCTAGGATATCACACGGGCTATTGTGAGTGGGGGACACTTGCAGTACCTGAGACAAAATTTGAAGGTTTTTCTCCTTGGGAGGGTGATTGGTCCAGAACCAATACTTGCACCTTTGATGATTAAAGTTTATTGTAACTATTTCTCATACATTCACTATTAGTAATTGTTTGAAGCTTGATATTCCCCAGGAGATACTAGTTTCAGAAGGCCCTTTAATCTAGCTTTCCATTGAGCCTTGGTTCTTTGTAAAAGTAGATTTCTTACTTGGATTCATAGGATATTTTCACTGTGTGGACACTTTTCTTTTTGTTGAGTCTAGATTGCTTTTAGGATTGTTTAATTACAAATTTGATTAAAGTACCATTTTAAACAAATCCTTTTATCAAAATATTCAAAGTGGCTAGTCTCCCAATCTGCTAGTCATGACAGCAGTGAGGTGAGTCACTGGAATTAAATGCCTCGTTGAATTGCAGAGACGAATACAAGAAACACACCCTAGTGACTTGGAAACTGAACAACTTATAGATTCAATTAACACTAATAGAGAAGAACAACATCAAACAAACACTGAAACTTCACCATTACATAACAAAGAAAACAAAGAAATAGTTGATGATATTGCTCCATTTGAAATTGAAACACTAGAAAATGACACAGCTACTCACATAAACCAACCCTTGATAGGTCCTTCAGACCTAGTGGTACTTCACATTAGTGAGTCATTGGATTGCATCAATCCTCTTTTCAGTCGTTTGAATAACATATAAAACACAACACTTTACCCTTTTTCTTCATCAGAAGTTCAAGGGACAACATGAATGCAACCTCAAAATGGATGTAGGAGGAAATAATGCTTCCACTTGACCTCAACATAAATCCCAATAGTTAGTATACTTGTTATTAGAACAAGTTCAACTAGCTCTTCAGTTCCCATTGGTACGGTTTTAGGTTCCAATCCCAGAAATGCATCCACTTCGTCTACAAGAGTCCCTACTTGAGCATGTGCCTTACCAAACATGGGTTTTCCATATGGTTCAACTAATCAAGGTCAAAACACACAAGGGGTAAGCCAAAATCCTCTTGGTATACCAAACACTTGTCCAAGTTCTACTTCTTGGGGAAACCCTTCACCATGGAATGGTAATATTCCTAGTGGAAGTAATGGGTCATATAACATTAATGCCAATTGGGGTTATCCTCCACATATTAGTGGAAATTCCCTAGGGGGGTTATCCTCTAAATTATCCTAGCACAATGACTAGGGGAAATCCACCTATCAACCCCATTCCGCAATGGAGTGGGCGAGTTCTAGGAAGTAACCAATATTATTGGGGACCACCTCCACAAGGGGGAAATCAAACTTGGAATTCTTATCAAAACCAAGGAAATGATCAATGGAACGGTCAGGTTCCGGTGAGTAACCAATCTTATTGGAGACTACCTCCACACGGGGGGAAATCCATCAATTCATCTTATTCCACAGTGGAATGGACAATTTTCAGGAAGTAACCAATATTTATACATGCAACCTACTTAAGGAGGAAGTCCACCTTGGAAAGTTTTTCAATCCCAAGGACAACCACCATGGTGTGGTTAGGATCCAAGAAGTAACCAATCTTCTTGGGGACCAACTCCGTAAGGAAGTAATCCACCCAATAGTCATGTTCCAAGAAGTACCCAATCTTCTTGGGGGAGATCTCCATAAGGGGGAAACCCACCTTGGAATGATTTTCATGCCCAAGGACCGCATCAATGGAGTGGTCAAGTTATAGAAAGTAACCAATCTTTTTGGGTCCTAACCCTGCAAGAGAGAAATCCAACCATTAACCCCATTCCGCAATGGAGTGGTCAAGTTCTGGGAAGTAACCAATCTTTATGGAGCCAACCTGCAAGAATTGTGTTTGATCTAGATATGCTACCACATAGACCTCATCCTGATGGTATGATGGATTTCATCAACCAACTTGAGTAGATTACTCAGCAAATGGGACAAATGTCTATTCAGACTTCGCAACCTACAGCTGGCTAGGAAATGAATCAACCTGCTAATCCTTTCAAGTCTTTTTAAATCCTCATAGTCCAATCCAAAGACCTTAGAGGAAAGAAGAATAATTACAAAGGTAATCAAAGTGCTAATCCTTCCCAAAATTCTGAAATCCTTATAGTGAGTCGAATCCATAGACCTTAGAGGAAAGAATAAGAAATACAAGGGTAAGCAAAATGATAACTATGGGAAAGGAGATGCACCAAACATGGCTCAATGCAGTGGGAAAAAGCAACCCACTATTTTGACGCTGGTACCCCTGCTAGGGGACAACTAGCCAACATATCTATAAGGGGGAAATCATCCCAATGCCAATATATTCATGTGTGATCATGAGATGAAAATTCAAACAAGACTTGATTCTTATGATGTCCCTCCTAGTACATCGTATCAATCGGTATCACATCCAAGTGGTTCTCTCTCCATTGAGAAACCAACCATAGACTTAGTACCACACCCCCCCAAAGGTGTTCTACATAGAAAAATAGATAATCCTAACGCTCGAGCTTCTCACAATGATAATGTTGTTAAGGACCTTGCTCAAGCACCATGTGTCATGTCGGCCTTGGAGGTATTGCAATGTTGTCTTGCACAAAGGAAGGAACTATTGTCTACAATTGGAACTGTTGATCTATCCGACGCAACTTCAATCACATCAGACATAGACCATTCAACATTGAGGATCCCTTCCGAAGTTTCTTTTCATATTAAAGTAATGACTCATGGTAAGAACATTTTTCGAACCATAGTGGATGAAGGAGCCTCAATTTGTGTAATGTCATTTAAATGTTGGCAAGCATTATGATCAACCACCTTAGTTCGATCCCATACTGTGTTAAAGGCAATTGATGGACATTCATTCCCTCCTCACGGAATCATTGTAGCCTTCCCTATTGAATGGGGTGGAAAAAAGTCATAGTGGATGTTGAGGTAGTAGAAGCGCATATAGATTACAATTTTATATTAGGAAACAGTTGGATACATACAATGATGGATCTAGTTTCTGCTGTGTCTCGAGTGATTCGATTCCCTCATAGGGGGAATATCGTCATGGCTGACCAATTATATTACTACTTGCCTGAAATTATTGTCCAATCAAATGTTCCTTTCATTAGGGATGAACCAAAGGAGTCTCAAGACATTGGGGTAGGATTGTGCAAAGATGCTTTCCTCATAGAAAATTTTACAATCCTGCCAACAATATCTACCCAACAAACTGATCCGGTTTTCACTATAACATTGGAGGTTTACTTTCCATTGACATTTTTCTTTAAGTCCACCACAATGAAAGGTCTCACTTCATTAAAGGGAGCCTCAAAGGAAGAAACCTTAGTCCAAAATAGTGATGGAAATTTACCCAATTTTATGGAACATGGTGAAATAGAGAGTAATCCACCCTTACCTGCTGTAGAAGTTTCACACCAAGCTATTCAAATGGCTTCGACAGATTTCGATCAAAATATTCCCTCGATAAAGGAATATGATCTAGTTACTTGGCCCATTGGGGCTATGAGATCTCTCAGCTTGCATGACTTCTTAGATGATATTTTATCATCAGTTGAAGCTATCCTTGAAGTTATTAACATTTGGTTATACCCACCTAAGGACATCTTTTGTGGGGCCACTGGGAGCATACTTGGTTTAAATATTCCCAAGTATAGGAGCATGATTTGCATGTTCCTTGATCTGATTAGGTATATTTGGAAGCTTGCATATAGGTTTAGGTTATCCCTCTGCGAGTATTCATTTGAACCTTTTGCAACCCAAACTTTCCCTAGGGTCGAACCTGTTGGAAGTTGGTGGGTCAGCCCATCATATCTTTATTTTCCACCATTCCGACACAAGATCCTACCGAACATGGGGCACTCTAGTCAACACCCCATTGTCATTTTGGTTCCCATGCTGAGTTATTCTCATAGGCCTGGGAGACCTATTAGTTCCATCATGACTTGGAGTTTGAGACTGCATATTTCTCTTTCATACATTTTTGACCATATCCTGGTGGGATCCCAATTTTGTGTCATTTTACACAAGCATGTGTTAAAATATCCACTTGAACATTCGTGCCTACTTCTTCGTTGATTATTTATTATGTTGCGTATTTTCCTTTGCAGACACTTTTTGTTACATGATGCCTATAAACCATTGCTTCTCTATAATTGGCACATACCCATGGAGGAAACACCCATAAGAGTGTACATAACTAGTTCATCCCTTGTTTGCAATATCTATCTTTTCCTTGGCCTGACCCATGCCCTTGAAATATAGGCACACACCCTTGAGACACTCGTTTCCTCTAATGTACCATAGCATGCTTTATTCTTTTTTCAAGCTAATAAATGAAAAAGTTATTAAAAATTGGAAAACACAAAAATTAAAAAGGGGGAGAATTGAATCATTTCATATTATATCCTTGAAAAAATGGCAACAGTCAGTCCTTGTCTCCCTTGAACATGGCACATAATTTTGTATCCGCCATCAATACATCATCTACATTTTTCTTAGGAAATAGTACTAGTGTTTTGAACAGATCTCCACTAATGGGTTATCCTTCCCACCACCGATGGAGCTTTCGTTAATGCATCTGGCATTAGTGGATTTAATTAAGGTCGGTTACTCGAGTATTATGTTTCCAAGTGTCCATTATGCGTTATGTTATGTGTTCAAGGGAAGTTCAAACAATGTCAGCCATTCCTCAAATATTCTTGACCAATCATGTCGACCTTCCTTGTGTCAGTATACAGTGTTGGATCTCGTAGCTCTACCAAATCATATCAGAATATTGATCTTCGTTTCATATTGGTTGATGTGGGATGCATTAATAATTTAATTACCTCCTTCCGATGGATCTAGCCCTATCGACACCAAATCATCATCTAGGAAATGGATCTAGGAACCCCAGAGTACCTTGGATCTTGCATCCATTAGTGGCAAGTATCCTAGTAAATGACAGTGGGTATACATCAATGACCCCTGATTATTTGATTCTACAAGTGTTCGACTTCAGAACATCTATTCACACTTTCTATTTTGTACTAAGTACCTTGGAGTCCATCATCATTATCAATGGGTCTCTTCGCATCTGTTTATGGTATACATCAATGACTGATAATTAGATGGTGTTTTATTATGCTCAACATCAACTCATATATTTGCATGGTATAAACTCGTACTATCATTGGTTTGTATTGAAGACCTTGGGAAAAATAGTTGTATCACTCATCGATGCACTGGCCGAGTTGCGCAAGATTAAACTACCATGTCAAAGTACCATGAAGATCTCGCACTCATAAAAGTGCACATTTGTATTTATGAAAATTTCCTTTTGACATGGATCCACTATGTGTATTGTTCGTGGCCATGCTTGTTTACTACTGAGCATGGGTATACCCGCCTTAGGAAGATTTATATATTTGGGAAATTGCTTTGTCTGACTGGTAGGTGTTCTCCCAAATCATGCGCCCATGGGTTAATCATGTTCTATCCTTTCCTTGATCAATAAATAGTATTAGTATAAAGAGTATTGTATAATGTATTTCGGCCCTTAGCTCCGCTCCGGACCTCACACATTAGGGGGCATCTGTTAAGAACCAAATTAACACCCTTAACAAGTGAAGGTTAGAAGCACATTCTACTATTCTCCCGCAACATGAAGACAAAAGACAAGCACATAAGAGAACAATCCTCTCCTATCTAATCACTACTTCCATAATCAAAAAGATTGAGTGAAGAAAGAGGTAAATTTAAGAGGCAAGGTTCAGTGATTGAACTTTTTGCTTGAAGGCTCATATCTAGTCTCCACCAGTCAACAATGAGAAGAAATGCACAAAATATGCATTAATTGGGCCTGGAAATTCTGGATTTGTGACAAAAAGCCCAAAAACACTAAAGAAAGAGGGTTTTTTGATTGAAAAATCAAAATTTGGGAAAAAGGTATTATCCCACATTGAAGTTTGATTCCTGAATTCCCAATTACCAGTGCTATAAAAGAAAGGAATTTGGGGCATAGAAAAATGCAGAAAGTGAGATTAAAGGCATTCTATAAGGATTTAAAGTTTGGAAATCTCATCTTCAACACAAAGCACTCAGATCAAAGGAAAGGATGGCGAACGATAGCTCAAATCAAAGGAGAAGGGATTCACCTCAAGCAAGGTTGTGAGTAAGTATAATTTCTTCTTTGATGTTATATGAAGTAATTGAATTTTCCTCCCATATTTGAGTTTAGTTTTTTTCCCTCCAAGTTTATTTCAAATTAAAAAATGGTAAAAGATCTTAGGAAAATAGAGATATTTGCTTCATTTATGTCAATTGAATCTCACCAATTTATAGTAAGATAGATAATTAGAGTAGACACATCCCTACAATAATCACTATCAACAGTGCAGGTGTAGTACTTGGTACTACACAGACTTTCAAATTGGGTTGCTTCAATCCCTCCACGTTGGGTTTAGTGACAACCAGTGGTGGTTGAGTCATAGGTGGTATCGCCCCAATAGGTGATGCTGATAGTGTGCTTGCGGGTGATACCAAGATAAACTCATAATGGGATATTTTCTTTGGATCCATTTCGAGATAAGGTGGTGTCAAATAACACACAGTTAACCCCAAAGTAAGACCGGGTAATGTGATTTGGGCGATTAATGGCATTCCTTGGACTCTCGTGGGGGGGAACTAAAAAGTGACTTGAAATATTGGTGGAACCGATGGACTTATGATATGCTTAGTTCCATGGCTAGTAGGATATGCTAATGGTTATGCAAATTGGGCTTGTGATAGTCTTGTCTTCACAGGTGAAGATAGTACACATGAGACTATTAGTGGATGCAGGGATATTAGGTGGAGGACCCGAGTATGCCCCCAATAAGTTGGAATATTTTTAAATGCTCAGACTAATATCAACATACAGGGGAGAAGTGGCTTATCCTATGGTGGGTAGAACGTTATTTAGGTTTGTGCCAGTATGTGGGTCATAGTAGTTGAGTTGGTCAAGGGTGACAATCTTCCAATTGTGAGGGAAAATCATGATGCAAAAAACCGGGGAGGCTACCGCCTTCATGGCATGCATATAACTACATTCTAATAAAATGTTGTAGTCAAGTTGTGCATCAACTACCTAATTATCCAAAAGTACCATTTCCCCCCTAGCTCAATGGGGACATTCTAGTACAAACCCAAAGGCTTCGATGGCCTCCCATCATAAGTGTGGAGAGAAATAGATGAGGAGATCAAGTCTTTTGAACCCATACATCTCCAAACATGAGTGGAAATCACACAATTTGATGCTCCTTCATCAACGATGCAATGATGGATGATGATGTTCTTGATTGTTATGAGAATCTGGAAAGTGACTAACGAGGGTAGTCATTGTTTTCCATTGTCTAGGTCAAAGTTCATGAGGCATGAATTGGAAGGGTTGAATGCCCCTAATGCACTAAGTAATGCCTTCTTTTGAGAAGGTAAAGACTATATAACTTCTAATATCGACATGGAAACAAGGGATTGAGATAAATAGTCTACAACGATGTAGTTGTTCACATCTTTCATGTGAGGGCTATGGGTGGTTTTTCTAAGCGGTGCTTTTGGTATTTGAGGGATATGATCACTATTTAGATGAGATATCTCCAAAGGACCACTAGAGGTAGCAGGTATATCTTCCCCTTGCAGGGAATCAGGCATGCCATACCCTTTGGCGCGAGTCTAGAACTTGAATTATTCCATGTTCATGTAGATGTTTTGAAAGGTTCCATCACTTGATGGGCAAGGATCCAACTATTGGGTAACCACCCCTTGGTTTGAAAAGGGTTGTGGTGCATTTGGTTCTTGAGGAGGATTGGTTTCGACCTTATTCTTTGCTTCAATCATTTGTTGGCACTTAGGTATCAACGAGAAATGGTGCATGTAGTGTCCAAACCCTCTACACATGGGGCAAGTATAGTTTGTCTTAAGGTTGGTGTTCTTTCCTTGTTAAGGGCGATTTTTTTCCACCTCGTTCTAGTTATCGATGTTATGTTTTTTTGGGGGAGGGGGATTTCCCCTTGTACCTCTATTGGTTTTGCCTATTCTTTCCTTTCTTCTTCCCTTAATTCTAAGGATTTCGAGGACTAGTCATGTTGAACTGTTCAAATCATTGAGTTTGTTGTGCATGAGAAGGTTGTACTAGATTCACCCCCATTTCATGCATGGGGGAACGACTTGGGGGACTAGGAAATGGGAAATATGGATTGTATCTAGGTGTGGGAAGCTATTGGTTTGGTTCTTTGTATAATGTGGATGTAGGAGCATGTGGCACCATTTGAGGTGGTAGTACCATCAATGATTGGCCAACATTAGGGTATGTAGGACTGTAGGGTCCATAGGATAACTGACCAAATGAATGATTTGGTGCAGTTGTGGGTGCCACTGACATAGGTGGTGCTAGCGAGTAATACTGTGCCATAGTGTATGGCATATGAATTTGTAATTGGGGAGTATTTATCGCAGAGAAATAGTCTTGATAATCCCATCAGTTGAGATAGACGTACTTATTAGATTAAACTTGACTCAATGAGTGAGTCATTTAACTAATATTGGTTTGGGTCAAAGAAAATGGTATTTGGTGGCCAATAGTATTTGGTGTCCCATTGTATTTGGTGTCCCATGGTATTTCCCAAGGTATTGCATGTAATGAAGCCTATAAAAGGCTTGGCATACTCCATTGTAATGTGGCCTGGAGGTGAGCAGGTGATATCACTTGGATCAATTGGCTGAGGGGCATCTGGGAGAATGGTATAAAGATAACCAGATTGTGCATAAATCAAATCGAAATGTTGGGCCTTGATGATGGCCTCTTCTTTTGTTTTGGGAAATGAGGTTCCCACATCCTTTGCAATCATGGGTAGGAGTGATTTAAGGAATCAATCGAAAAAAATTTGGGGTTGGATGTTTATTTTGCACAGAGTTTGATGTCTACACCATTCATGGATGTGATCGACGATATGGATGGAGGTGTTTTGCTGAAATTTCGTGAGGATTTCAAGCCCTAGGTCATGGAATATGGGTAATTGGAAGTATGTAAGTACAATAGTCGCAATTGACTCAAAGGTGGTATAATTCGTAGATGGTAAACTAACATACCATTTGGCCATTGTTCATGTAAGTGTTCTCTGAAAGAGTCGAAGACAAATTGGGTCTTCAATGATACTATTAGATGAGCACCAAATATGAAATGGCATAACATGGTTAGTTGGATCATATCCCTATTTCCCTTCAAACTTTGGGATATCTGAGGGAAGCTTAGGGGGCATTTCTGGCCAAGTTGGGTCATGACGAATGGGGTCATTGATCAATTTGGCTAATTCAAGGAGATTTAAGCTCACCATGAAAGGAAGGTTTGTGTTTCTTTCTGCCATGGTGTTCTATGTGCTTCCCCCTCTAGGAGATGAGAGTGGCATGAACGGTGGTGATTTCCTCCTTGAGATGGGGAATATGGGGCGTCCTTTATCCTAAAGAAGGAGTTGAAGAGGGGGTATTTCCTTCGGGAGGAGGAGATGTAGTATTTCCTCTTCTACGAGATGGTGAGGCAAGGGGAGTTGTATGATCTCCAATTAGAGAAAAGGGAGAGTTAAGCAAGGTGCACCCTCATTGATCCGACCCTAAAAATTTTTCCTAGTAATTCCTTTGGCTAGAGTATCTCCCTTGTGAAACACGAAGAGAAAATGTGAAAACACCTCACTAGAGAGGAGAACGTCCTTGCAGTCTGAAAGACTACCTCAAATTTCTTTGTTCTGCTATGATTGTGTTTTATGTGATCAAGTTAGAGTGATGATAAAGGGGTATAAACAAAAATGAACAAATGCAAAAATATGCCAACCACAACATATGCAATATGGTGCAAAATGAGAGATAGGTGCTAAGTATTTGTGCATATAGTCCACAAGTTAGTTCTTTTTTAATTACAAGTTAGGTGATCTTGTAAATAAAAAGAAAGCAAATGTGAATTCCCTAAAAGACATAACGTCCTTCCTCTCAAAAGTAACTGGGTCTTCCAATAACTCACCTATCGATGGTGATGAAGTCCCCCGATGATGGCTAGTGAAGGTATGATACAATCAGTTATCAAGTAATGATGTTGGGGCTATGTTTCAGAAGGGTTGTAAACATTTCCAATAGATAAAAAGATCTGACTCAGGAGTCATTTGCACCCACAAATTCTCCTTGGTGATATCATAGGTTTTGGCCACTAAGATACCTGCATCAAGTGTGGATAAGTGGTTCAGCGGTAAAGTGTTGTCTCCGTAAAAATTTGAGTGACCCTCTTTGTGGTGAGCAGATACATCTATACTATTAGAGGAAATTTGGGGTCTAAAATGGGCCTTATAAAAAAATGTGCCATGGGTGAGTATGATTTCTCAGACCAATAGAATTTCAATAAATTTAGTCAATCATTATGGTTGATTTGGACATGTAGAATTAATTGATGCTTATGTGTCATAATTTTATTTGACAATAGCTAACTTCATATAAACCTCACCTGGGTTAATATTTTGAAAATTTCATCTCAAAATATGATAGATATACTTGAAATAGTAAATATAGAGTATTTAATATTATCATTACTTCTGAGTCATTTAAAATATTCATATCACATTAATTAAGATGATAGTGGAGTAATTTTGAAATAATAAAAACATGTATATAATTAATCTCTTAAAAATAAAAATAAATAATATTTAAAAAGTATCATAAATATAAAAAATATGAGAGAGATAAAATAATCTTTCGTTATTTTTGCGATAACTTTCTCCCATGAACTCGGAATTGGATGCTCTTGGTTTGATTGGAAATGTATTGATGAGATATACAACTTTCATGTTTTGAGTTTGATGAGATTTAGCACCGATTTTAGGGGAGGGCATTTTAGTACCCTGGTACTAAAATATCCGCCCCTAAAACTTGGTGCAAAATCTTGGAAAACTCAAAACTTGAAAGTTGTATCTCTCGTCGATTCCTTTCCAATGGTACCAAGATCATCCAATTCCGAGTTTGTGGAAGAAATTTATCACAAAAACAACGAAATATTATTTTCTCTCTCTCCTATTTTTTATTTATGATACTTTTTTTAATTATTAATTTTTATTTTTATTTTTAAGAGATTAATAATATAAATGTTTTTATTATTTCAAAATTACTCCACTATCATCTTAATTAATGTGATATTTATATTTTAAAAGACTTCGAAGTAGTGATAATATAAAATAAAATAAAAATAGTGATTGTTTATTTTTAGTATTATTGCAATTATATATATTTTTTATAATTTTAGTTTTTTTAAGTTTTAGATTTTATAAATATATAAAAAGAAGTAGTGGTACATTTATAAAAAATTTAAATAAATTATAATGCAAATTTTAAAAATTTACCACTATATCATTGTGTGTGTGCACAAGAATCTAAACTTTTTCTTATTATTTTCAACCATCATCTCTAAACTCTACATGTTAGAATAAATGACCCCATCTATACCTTAGGATATAATTTATTTTATTTTAAGTTGTGTTCCTAGGTGTTAGACTAAGTCATGTGGTACCTAGGCATACTTGTCCCACTTCTAAGTGGTGTTTATCCTTAAGTGCGCCCTCTTTTTTCTTGTAAAGAATCTTTTCTGAGCAAAGGATCCACCCCAACTTTATTCCTACTTGTATCCTGCTTTACTGAGTTAAAGGAAGTTTTTATTGCTTTTATCATGGATAAAGATGAGCCAAGGGTGCTAGGATAGATTTAGCAAGTCTGCATGCTTTTGGCCACCAACTCTTATATGTGTGCACATATGTGTGACTGTCAAAACTACTACTTGCGTACATCGCCGCGGGCTTTGTTTTTTAAGAATTTTAACTCAAAAATCTCTCTTCCTCTTGTATGATGGTGATAGAATGGAGGGAGGGGGAGCATGATGTGATTGATAACCAAGTGCAAGGAGATTTTGCTTCCCAACAAGTTCTCCAAAGATGTATTTACAAATTTTGGAACATTGGTAACCTAAGGGAAAAACCAAGATTCTCCAAATGCTTATTGGTTATTGGGATCTAGACACTGATTCTTTCAACTTGGATGGGAAGCCTCCAAAGATTGAGGTTTATGATATCTATTTTATTACTGGATTGTCTCGCCGAGGTGAGATGGTCAACCTTAGGGCTTGAGGAGTTGATGGGGGAATGCCTATTGAGTATTAGATTGCTACATATTTCCTTCCTGACACACAAAAGGTGGGAATTCAATTCCCCATCAAGGCAATCCAGAGCCTAAGTTTGAATATTATCATACTAGTACTTGCCTGGATATCGGGTTTTGGTTGCACTACATCAGGACTCTAAACGCCTCATGTTCTATGTGGTAGAGTGTCTGAGACCTACTATGTATGATTGGTGTACATCATTGTTGGCCAACATGAAGAGACAACTCACTGAATGCAAGCTTGGGAGAACCAAAAAATTTGGATTTGAGAGCATCTTGTGTAGTTTATTCTTTGAGAGGGTTCCAGGCCTTAACCTGAGAGTAGAGATCCCTCCTCATAGTCTACGAGATCCAACCCAGACAAACTAGACTAAGATTATGATGCGGTTTGGAGGTGGTAGAGTGCTCTCTCCATATGATGATGACTTCGTCCACTGGTGGGGATGACAAGTGATCACCATAGATGACTATCCTTATGAGGGGATCGAATTATGTGGAGATAGAGACATGCCCTTACCACCAGGGTTAGTGTTTAGGGATATTGGTAAGCACTATTTTTTATTTTTTAAATATTTGATTTTGTTTCAAATTGTTTTTTGACATGAAAGAAAAAAATGTTTTTGGGTGGCATCATGTATTAACACAAAAATATTTTTTGGAGACATAGGTCCATGATGACTAGAGGGATACCCACGACACTAGCGCAGAGGATGATGAGAGGAGTTAGCTGGCGGAGATGTCGACAGAAACTACATAACGTATAGGGAAACCTAGCCCGGTTGACTCATAGAGTACGATGGTTCATATTGAGGACCTACCAGAGGCCATGTAGAGACACGTAGTAGGAGTACCCCATCACTGAGTGAGGATTTTCTGGCATCTAGCCAATGCCATAGTATGCTACCGTCATACACATCCCGCATCTTAGCCTTAGATGTCGTGGTTATGTCATGTATTGGCCACGTATATTTTGAGGGATACAAGCCCAATTTTGTACTATGACACCACATTTTTGGACTTTTTATGGAAATGAAAAAATTATGGCTACTGGTTTTACTATTATTTTTGTATGAATGAATTGATGAATGGATAATTCATTTTCTTAGTTGTGAGACAAATGGAAATCTAAAATATAGTTTTCATATGCATCAATGACTTGATTATAACATCTATGTATATGAATGTATGCGATGAAATTAAAGTATTGTTCCAAAAGTATTACCCATAAGGATCCTCTCAGTAATGTAGGATCTCTAACATGATACCGATTGTTCAATTGCGAAACAACCAATTGTGAATCCAGGAGAACTTCTAAGGACTGAATACCATTAGAAATGGCCTCACATAATAGCTCAATGATGACACTATACTCGACCACATTATTTGATGATGGCCCTAGACATACACCTCCCAAAGACACAAGTTGACCCTCAGGTGAATAAATGACCCAAGTGGAATAAGGTAAGTTCTATGTATGAAAACTAGCACCATCCGTAAATCTTAAGTACGTCGATGACTTCGTTGACATATTCCAACCAAGAGGAAGAATATAATAAAACTAGAGACACCAAAAGGAAAAACCAAACTATGTACAAGACTATACAATAATGTACAAGGCACTAGCCTAAGATGGAGGCTCAAGCATAGTATTGCTTAAGATAGAGCCCATTCCTGGGCTCCTTCTTCATGCCTCACAATGTAAGGACCATGCTACATTGGGTTAAACTTTCCTGCCCCCAGCGTTTCCTTAGCTTGGTAATGGTCATATAAGAGGACCAAGTCACCCTCAACGTACTATCAGGGACAGACAGACTTATCATACTGAGCCTTAACACGACGTTTATTAGATTCTATAGCTACAACGACATCTCAGCATTGTTCATCAAGTTTCTTGAGCTATATTAAATGTTGTTCTAACTCCAAAGTGTCAGGTAGGAGCTCAATGGCTAGCTTCAGAGATGGGATTTTTGATTCAACCGGAAGAATGGACTCCACACCATGAACCAACTAGAACGGTGAGAAACCAGTGGAAGTCTTTACTGTGGTTTAGTATGGCCACAAAGCAGGATATAGCATAATATGCCGGTTAGATTTGATTTGGATGATGATTTTTTGTAAGATGGCCTTAATAGATTTATTAACCGCCTCTACTTGGCCATTCGCTTGGGGATAGTAATACAATGAATGATCTTGTTTAAACCCCAACTTTAATGCCAATTTTCCCATCATATTATTTTGGAAGTGACTGCCATGTTCAGTGACAATCTCCTTCGGGATCCCAAGCCGAGAGATAATTTGATTGAATACGAAGTGGGATGCAATTTCACCATTGGCTTTAACAATTGGCATGGACTGTACCTACTTAGTAAAATAATCCACGACGACAATGATATGGTGATTGCCCCCATCCAAAGCTAGGTTGAAATCCATGAAATCCAAACCCACTTAGTGAAGGGACTGATGGTGATGACTGGATACAAAGGGACGGGATGAAAGCGGATATTAGAAGAGAACACTTGGAAAGGGTGACATCTATTGACCTCATTAACACAATCTTCAAAGATGGACGACCATTAGTAACCAGCTCAGAGAATATTCTGAGTTGTTGTGAACTCGAATAAATGGCCACCACATGCCAAACTGTGGCAGTCATTCACCATAGCCTCAGCTTCCTCTTTAGTTAAACAACGATGAAAAATGGAATCCACCCCTCAGTGATACAAAGTGTCACCGATGATGAGGTAGTTTTTAGCTTGATGACGTATATGTCATCGTTCATCCCTCGAAAGATGTGAAGGGAACTTCAGAGTCCAAATATACACAATAACGTATCCATACCAGGGTTCCAGAGATGAGATAAGGAAGATATGCTCATCCACAAATGAATCATCATGAACCATGTCCTCATCAAGCCTAGGGAAATCAGACATTAACTCCACAAAGAACAAAGACTTCTTTGATTTTGTCGAAACAAAATCAAGGTCAAATTCTTGTAAAATCATAATCCATTTATTATATTCCCCCCCAATCATGCGTCTTTTCAATACAAATTGAAATGGATTGATATTTTCCATAATGGTAGTCTTGCAAAGTAAAATGTTGTGACACAACATGTGAACTGCATGAACAGTCGCAAGTGCCAATTTTTCGACATGAGAATACTTGAGTTCAACGTCTACTATATTTCAACTAAGATAATAGATAATGTGTTCATGGAGCTCGTCATCCTCCTGAACTAGGACCATGCCAACCATCTCTTGAGACATGGCGATATAGAGAAAAAATTCTCTACTATAATTAGGAGGATGTAGCCGAGGCACCGATACTAGGGATTTATTAAGAGCACCAAAGGATTCCTAGGCTCCTTCATCCCATATAAAAGAACAACCTTCTTCAAAAGGCGCATGAAACCCTTAGTAAGGTTTTCAAAGTTCACTATAAAGTGATGTAGAAAATTAGCTTTCCCCCTAAGACTCTAAAGTTGAGTAGTTGAGCACGGGGGAGGCAATCAAAATATTGCCTCAACCTTTAAAGGGTCGACCCTGATCCCCTCCTTCGAAATGATGAATCCCAAAATACGACCTCTTTTCACACAAAAGATTCATTTCTTAGGGTTTAAACGGATCTTATAACACCAACATCTTTTGAATACAATTCGGAAGTGAGTTGGATGATCCACTCTCTTGCAAGAGTGAGCAGCAAGATCGTCCAGATAAGCCTCTACGATACATTGAGATCATGGAACGTGAAATTCATAGGTTGCTAAAAGTATCCCATGTACAATTGAATGTTGTCTTATGTTGATCCTCAAGCTTGATTTGGATCAATTATAACCCAAAAATATGTCCATAAACGAGAAAAATTCACTTCTCGCGCATTCATCTAGAATTTGATCAATGAAAGGTGTGGGGAAGTTATCTTTCAGACACGCTTTATTAAGATCTCAAAAATATGTGCACACTCGGATGATTCATTTATTTTTATCTACGGGAACAGGGTTGGATACCCATTTAGTTAAAGGAACCAGATAAATGAAGCCAGCTTTAAGGAGCTTCTCTACCCCTGCTTTGATAACGGGTTCCTTTCAAGGATTCATCGCTCTTAGGCATTTCCGAGCAGGTTTAGCATTAGGGTAAGTCTTGATTTCATGATCGAAAATACTCGGGTATATTCATGGAATTTCTTCATAAGACCAGGAAAATACATCCCAGAATTATTTAAATAAATCGGTGTAAATATGAACTTATTTAGGTGAGCAGTCTGCACCGATATATACATTCTCCACTTTTCTGGTAGTTCAAGAAATGTTGATCGGAATGATGGGAGAAATATTTTCCATGTTCCCTTCATTATATATACCATACGTATCCAACAGGACCACGGGGTGACCAAATTTCTCAGTTAAGGTTGACCTAAACACATCCTACTCGATCCTTTCGAGCACTAGGAGAAAATAAGATCTATGATGAAGTTACTCCAAAGGATGTTTGGGACCATTCATGGCCTCAATAATATCTTCATCCGAAGGAAAAGTATCATCGAGGAAATCATGTGAGCAAGACGACTTGATCTCCCAAGCAGGAGGTAGTGTGGGATCCTCCTCCTTCGTCCGCAAAGAGGAAAGATCAGGGTCTACAGTGACTTCTTGTATAGCTTGACAAGAAACCTCAGCTACAGACAGTGGCATATCCATTCTGATGTGTGAATTCCCTTCGCATGATGCAGTCGTGGGAGGGAGAGTCCATGGATCCTTAAAAAATGAAAGGATTTTCAGGACCATTCATGGCCTCAATAATATCTTCATCCGAAGGAAAAATATCATTGAGGCAATCATGTGAGCAAGATGAGTTGATCTCCCATGCAGGAGGTAGTGTGGGATCCTCCTCCTCCGTCCACAAAGAGGAAAGATCAGGGTCTACAGTGACTTCTTGTACAACTTGACAAGAAACCTCAGCTGCAGACAGTGGCATATCCATTTTGATGTGTGAATTCCCTTCGCATGATACAGTCGTGGGAGGGAGAGTCCATGGATCCTTAAAAAATGAAGTGAAAAATGAAACCAGACTCAACGATGATGGAGCACCATCATAAATGGAATTGATAAGCAAGATTGGTGCCGAAAAATTAAAGGTTCCAATGAGAGAGGAATACACCCTGACACCAAAATTCTTAGTTGCTTTCTAAGAATTTTCAATCTTTGGGACCATAGATCCCAATGATGTAGAGGAATTGGAGGTAGTAAAATATAATTGATCGATAGTCATGATTTTTCCTTCATGAGGAAAGAAAATCACATGAAACAAAGACGACACAACCGCTTTCATAGCATAGATCCAATTCCTACCCAATAAAATATTGTAGTCAAGGGTTGCATCAACCACCTCAACCTCAACCTCAACTGGCATGGATTTCCCACCCAAATGGACCTGAAGAGAGGGTATAATTCCATGCAGTCGAAACGAATGCCCATCAAACGTAGTCAACATGGTTATGGACTTAGATAGCGGAGGAGAGCCAAGGGCCTTCCAACAAGATAATGGCATCACTGGCATATAAGCACCTTTGTCAACAATAGTACATTTGATGGTCATATCAAGACACTCCACATGGACTTGGAAAGCCACATGGTAAGGAAAGCGAGGTTGAGAATCAACGGTCTCAAACTTGATAATGCTAGGGACACTTAAATCGAGAGATCCTGGGGAATATAACAAGGCATTCCTCTATGAAGGACACATCTGGAGTACCTCCAAATTTGACATAGCGCATGGCATTTTTCCCATATCCTAAAACATGGAATAGTTCTGGGTAGCTAGGGCATTAGGGTTGTGGGTCGATTGCTTAAGGAATCCTTTCAGAACACATGGCATAGGGTTAGTCTTATCAATCTGCAAAGGGATCTCCGGAGGAGGAGGCTCTTTTCCCATAGAGGGCTGTGGAGGACCATAATCACGAGAATGAGTGGTGACATTAACCTCTGAATAGACCATATTAACGCATCCATGGCCACCATCATGGGACAAAGGGTTTGAAGTTCCACCAGAACCATTCTTGGTGTTGGAAGCACTCGAAGTCTAGATAAGTCGTTAACAAAGCTGGGCTCTGTTATATGATCTTCGAGGCTTCATCCATCCTGGGAATAAGTGAGTGAGTGATCCTGTGGGAAAAGATTACAAGGAAAATTCACCTTCCGATTATGTTTCTTGTACCCACCAGTGTTATTTCCATTTTTATTATTATTTGGATTTCCTTTCTTATTATTATTATTCCCACCCTTGCGATTGTTCTTTCCCTTCTTCTTATTTCCTCCAGGTTGTTTTTTACCCTTCGGTTTTGTCGACTACACATAATGTACATCTGACGACTGAGTTGGAGAGGATGAAGTTGTAGCTTGTCCTGTTGCAGACTGGATAATAGACAATTCTGCATCTGGTTCGTCACCTGGTCTACAACCTTGACACTTGCGGATCCTACATTGCCATTGGCATGAGGTCCTGGAGTTGGTTTGGATTCATGACTCAATCACGGTGCGTCAAGAATAATCTCATAAAGAAGCCCATATTTAGTGTATATCAAGTCTAACTGCTGAAATTTAAAGTTAGATTGTTCCTCAGTCGTTACTTCGGATGTTGAGACATCCTTTGCAATATAGGGTAAAAGGGACTTAAGGAACCATTCCAATAGGAACTCTAGTGGCATATTAGCTTTAATCAACCTCTTTCATCTACACCACTCTTGAATATGATACAAAATGTGGGTGGCTTTATCTTGATGGAATGCCGATAAGATTTTCATTCCTTCTTCTTAACAGATCGACAACTAAAAGTGGTTGAGAAGAACTAAGGCTAAGTCGTTAAAGGTCTAGTACATGCCCCTGAGTAACTCGACATAGAATTTCGTAGCAAGCCCTATGAGGGTGCATTCAAGTAGTCTCAAATGAATAGAATCATGATTTAAGGAATTAGACGAGCACTAAAGGTGAAAGGTAGTAACATGATCACCCGGATCCTCACCCTTCTTGCCCTCAAACATAGGGATATACGAGGGAAGCTTAGTGGGGACTGGAGGCCATGATGGATCATGACACATTGGATCAGTCGTTAATCTAGATAAGTCTAGCAAATTTAAAGTAGCCAAAAATGGGAGCCTTGGTTGGGACGCTTGAGTCCATGCCCCCAGGAAAGACTGATTCTGTGGATACATGCCCGTAGGCATTAGATTTGATACCATGGGCCACAATTGATTCTGATAGAGGCCATGAACCTGAATAGTAGGATAACAACCTCCTCCAAATTGATGCATATAAGGATGAACAGGTAGCTGCATGGTAGGGATCCCTTGGGAAGAGAAAGCAACATTACCAAAATTTCCCATAGGATGGTAAGTACTATAAAAACATTGCTAAGTTATAGTTTTGTTTTTCAACTGAAATTTCTATGCCACTAAATGAAAATGAACAATTATAGTCTCTTTCAATTTCCAAATGCAAATGCAATCTTTCCAAACTATGCCTAGACTAATACAACTCCAAGCAAAAATGCAAGTGCTCAAGTAAAATGCAAAATGCAAATATTTTTATATTTTCAATATAATAGAATGAAAATGAAAGATTGAACCATGAACCTCTCAGATTGTGTAGCTAGTATAAGAAGACCAACCAAGGAAGACACCAAGAAGTCATGACCCAAACAGACAAAACACTACCAGTGAAAAAAATGAAAAAAACTAACTTGATTAAAAACTAATAAAAAGGGAGCTTCCAGTCACTATAAAGGAAACCAATAGATAACACATAGACCCAAGAAGACTAAAAAACACTCATAATTCACCCAACAAACATCCAACTCAAGAAATAAGCTTAAAATTGAGATGTACGTGACTATTAGGAAAACAACAACGTATGTACGTGGGTAAGACACAGTCATCCTGCATGGGTATGCAGGAAGGGAAAAACCAGCCCACGTCGATGGAGAAAAATGGCCAAAAAATTAAGAATGAAGCCAAATCACTCAGGAAAAGCAAGATACTGACTGTCAAGCTACTAGCGACACAGAAAATCAGAAAAATAAAGAGCAATAAGAAGGAAAAATCACCCATAAAGGAGATTCCCCAATATGGTCACTAATTCTATTACGGAGAAAACTTCCTATGGCTTGGGGTATAACCACAACAGACAAAGTGACACCTGAAATCAACTCAATTCTCAATTATGCTATATAAATATGAAATTCCAACAACAAAAAGAGAAAAATATTACCTCAATCGGATGTTCGAAGAATACCACCATTGAGCTCGCAACCCAATGCTCCTTACCTACAACTTGTCCTCAACAACCAAAATATACGAGCATATAAAATATATATAGATTGTTAGCATATAATCTAGCATAGTCCATTAAAATATTAAACAAATATACCCAATGAGAATTGTTAACTGACAATCCACTCAAGCGGACGCGAGCCGGATCTCCCTAGTTCAAGTGAATCTAGAACAAATAGTACAGAATACAAAACTCATTTCCTAGATCTAGTTATAGATTGAGTACTTAGATATCGTACCTTTCAGATCGCGGATCCTTCTCCTTGTTGTTGCTCCAAGTCTCGTGGTCATCAGATCTCCAGCTGCAAGACCTGTCAAGACAATATGGAAACAATACAAACAGTACAAGATATCTAAACAATAATTGATCTAAACTAACAGTTGAGGAAGAAAGTTCTAAACATCATCAACGAGACAACATTTATGGAAAGAGATTATATTAACTGTATAAAGAGTTGGGAATACATAGAAAGGATGAAGCTACAACCAAAGCCTCAACGTCGCATCCTCCATCCAACATGTCCAAACCAAGTCTCCAAGATGGTACAAGCTTCCCAATCACCAATATGGATCCTATCAGCATAAGGGTACCATAGACCTTCCCCCCTCCCATGGAGAGAGTGGGTGTTTATATAGGGCTAAAGAGATAGGGTAGGTTGAGGATTAGGGGGATATGGTTAAGGGATCTTCCCATAAGGTTAGGAACCGAAATGCCACCTCACCTAGAGCCTAGGGATAGGCCTCCACATCACTCATCTTCGAGAATGGGCTCGAAGATACTCTTTTATCCAAATAATTGACATCGTCGCATGTTGCATTAGAACAACCTGCAATGTCGCATGTTGCACAAGGGAAAACTGTGATGACCTTGAAAAGTAGGTCAGTTAAGCCCTCTAGTCATGGGAAACTTTAGGGATGTGTTTTTACTCTAAAATGGGTTTAGGTAAAATAGAAAAGAGTTTACACAATGGTCAATATGATGACATTATCACAACGGTCATGATGACGACACTTGGTCATAATGACGATACTTGCAATGGTCATGGTGACAACACTAGATCAGAACGATGACACTTGCAATGCTTGCGACACTTGTGACACTTGCACAAGGGTGACGAAATTTTGGTGTAACAGAATGCCCCCCAAAGAATGAAGCTGACGGAATGAGACAGGTGAAATGCTTTGTAGTAGGAAAAATGGCAAGGACTTGCTAGTTGGAAGGAGCTACTCCAGAAATGACCTGAGATCCACAAGTCTCATACAACACAAAACATGGCTGCCAACCAATACATTGCACATCCATGATAGTAAATACCGACTGAACACAATCATGGCTACTAGACACAATCGTAGATCCATGATGAGATGATAACACAGCCACGACCAATACAAAAGTGGATCCGTGTAACTCTGAACTAACAACACAACCACGACCAATACAAAAGTGGATCTGTGTGTCTCAAACAATCTCTATCGCAACCTGGGTAGAAAATAACTTCCCCAGGGTCTTCAAGCGGAACCCACAATGATACAAATCTATCCATGTGATTACAAATTTCTTGACGTCGAACATGGTAGAAACCACTTGATTACCGGCCATTGATGTAAACCATTAACAAGTGCGAGGGAGATCACCATTGATGTCAATGATTCCCAAGGTATCATAGTACATATCATCAAGCGTGAATAAATGATTTGAAGTCGAAAGCTAGATGAAATATCCCAATCAAGAGTCAATGATGTGAACTCGTGTTGAAAGCGAGGTAACCTGCCATTGAGGCATGCAGGGCCAAGGTACTTGGTTGGTTTCTAGATTCAATCCTCAGATGATGAGTTGATGTCGACAAGGATGAATCCGTCGAAGGAGGGCCATGATGAATCCCCCATCAATCGACACGAAACATGACAAAAAATGTGTAGAGTAGATCGGATGGTATAGTAATGTGCAAGACTGACTCAAGGTAGACTGACATGATTGAAGGTATACTGACTACAGATAATGAGTAATGAACATCTCTTGAACATAGGCATGGAATGTCTTGGTAGTATTGACATGACGAAAATGATACCAACTCCTAATGCAACTGATGGTGGAAGCATTCTTTGGCTGATCCAAAAGAGCGATGTGATTCATGGAATTGACAAGACTCGAGGACAAACAAATTATCCAAGTACTGATTGCAAATGCAAACGAGTGCCATGTTCAAGAGTGACTATGTACTGCCGTAATTAAGATGTAACACAAAATATTCCCTTTTTCTCCATCATGATTGATGAGTGCCTCATGTGTTTTTGACGAGCTTGATGAGGGTAACCAAATGCTCGGTATAGCTCATCTCATAGATGAGTCCAATCCCAAATGTTTTATGAACCTAGGAAAGGAGGGGTTCATCCCATAATGGGCCCTTCAATGTTTAAACTGTAACGAGTCCAGAGAAGGAAAACTCGGCGTCATTTCATGTTTAGAGAGTTTGAAAAGAACTAAAGGAGACTCCAACAGTCCTTTTTTGTAAAGTTAGCCTCAACACCCGAAAAAGGGTAAAACAACGCGGGAGAGGACTCTTCCAGCCATGATTGGTTGGGGTATTCCTTTTTCGTAAATAGTGCTTCCTGGTCTGATGATCATTCAAATGCTTTTACAAGCGTGAAAGCATCAAGTTCGCTTTGGCAATCTTTTCCTATTTAGGGAGTCTGAAAAGAGCTTAAAAAGGACTCCATGAACAACGTTTTCATGGTTGATGACCGAGTACGACAAAGGAAAAAGTAAACTCGGCACAGTTCCTTTTTTGTAAATAGTCTAGCAAGGCCGGATAAAGTGATAAACCTATACTCGTTAGACACACCTTTTTACTCAAATTTTTAACGAGCACGAGAATGGTATCAAAAGCACTCAGAATCTTTTTCATGTTTGAACCAAAGCATGAAAAAGTAAAAAGTAAGCTCAAACCACTTTTCATGTTTGAACCAGAGCACGAAAAAGGTGAAAAGTAAGCTTAAATGCCATCTTACTGTTTTTAATGAGCTCGAAGATAGGTTGGAAGAATGCTCATGATGTTTGCTTCATTTTTTAACGAGCTTGTAACATAAAATGAACTATGCTCGAGATAATTTTCATGGTTTAATGAGCTCAAAACCTAAGAAAGGAAAGTATGCTCGAAAATGTTCCCAATGGTGGACTTTTTCCCAACATGGCATCCAAAGGTTGGTGTGTGCCCCCAGAATGATTGCTAGAAGTAATTGACTTAGCTCCAACATGGTGTGGAGAGGCGATCAATTTGAATTCAACGTAACTTCGAGAGGTTGAAGACATGCCCCCAAGCTTCATTTCATTTTCCTAAGGCATAGGTGGGTGAAAAGAAGGTTCAGGTACTAAGTCTATGAGGAGACTCGACTCAAAGGGAAAGGATATGTTTCATTTTTTAATGAGATTGACACAAGATTAGTACTCTGCTCATGAGAAGCTATTTCATTTTTTAATGAGCTTGACATAGAAAGGGAACTATGCTCATAGGTTAAGGCCCATTGATGGGTTCCTTCCCAACATGATGCCCAGAGGTTGGCAAATGCCCCCAGCATGATTGCTAGTGGCTTAGCATGGTAGTGTTCCCTCAACATGATTGCTGACAGTACGACATGTGGTATGCTCCCCAAGCTTCATTTCGTCTAAAAATGATGCTTGCTAACCCAACTACCAACCTGGCTACTAATATGAAAATGTTCACCAAGGGGGGGAAAACGAGAATCAGAGGAAATGAAGGTTCAAGTTCTAACTCTAGCGAGAGACTCGAACTGATGGGAGGGAGATCTATTTCATTTTTACACAAGCTTGAAATAGACAATAACTATGCTTGAGGGGGCCCATCTTATTTTTTAACGAGCTTGAAATGGAATAAAACTATGCTCGAGTGGATTGATTTCATTTTTGTGCAAGCTTGAAACCAAAGGTAAACTATGCTTAGAGGGGTCTATCTCATTTTTTCACGAGCTTGAAAATAGAATAAAACTATGCTCGTAGGAACCTATTTCATTTTTTAACGAGCTTGACATAGAAAGGGAACTATGCTTATAGGTTATGGTTTCATTTTTATGCAAGCTTGAAATCAAAGAGAAACTTTGCTTGAAAGTTGGTTTCATTTTTTAACGAGCTTGAAACAAAACATAAACTATGCTCGCAGGAACCTATTTCATTTTTTAACGAGCTTGACATAGAAAGGGAACTATGATCATAGGAAATGGTTTTATTTTTATGCAAGCTTGAAATCAAAGAGAAACTTTGCTTGAAGGTTGGTTTCATTTTTTAACGAGCTTGAAACATAACATAAACCGTGCCCCCCATCCTTAGGGGGAAGAAAATACTAAAACATGTGGAACATTCAGGGAAGTCTGATGACTAGGATTCATATGATGAGTGGGTGTCACGAAGGAAAGCTTATCAATGGTCACAATATTCCCATGATGAGGAAAATACATCACTCGAAAGAGCATGGACACTATAGCTTTCATAGCATAGACAAAATCACATCCAAGGAGCATATTGAAATCTAAAGGACCTTAGACAACCATGACATCAACATAAACAGTTTTACCTCTCAACGTGATAGGTAACTGCGGGAGAATCCGTAAAGGTCCGGTAGGACTTCTATTAAAAGCCAAAATCTAGTCAGTTACTGGCATAAGCTGAGGGGAACCTATAGCTTTCCAAGCAGTTGAGGATAAAATACTAACAGAAGCTCCCTCACCAATTATCGTATGAAATATTTCTTTATCGGAAACTCCTACAGATATTTGAAAAGGAATACTCGAAGGAAGACGAGATTCTGTTAGACCATTCCAATCAAAGGAAATGACCTTAATACTTGGAGGGGGTCCTATAGGAATGGATAGGGTCTCCCCTTGCCTAGGACATTCTAAACTGACTAGGAAAGCATCAGTGGTTTCCAATTCATTCTCACTTGGAAGATAATAATGAGACGAAGATTGTGTCATGGTGACTGCTTCAGTCTGGACTTTCTCCAATGAAAGAGCGGGATCGAGTGGAGTTGACAGCGACTCGATCACTTCACTCTCGGAAGGAAGAGTGGGATCAACTATAGATGAAACTAAATTGACCACTTGGTTAACCAGCGAGGGGTCGAGGGACAACTTACTATCGCTTGTTGGAAGCACCTGTTGAGAGCTAGTAATATCTTCCAACCACCGTGAAGCTTCATCCATGCTTGGAAAAAGGTAAGTACAATGCATGCCCTTGCATATCCAACAAGGGTCTGTGGCTCTACCCTTCTGACCCTTCACCAATGGGTCACTAGTAGAGGGATTATTATCAACATGATGGTCAGAGGTCGACGATACAAGCGGTTTGGGGTTTTTATACCACACTTCTGACACATGGGAAAGACTGGGACAATTCTTGAGAAGGTGATCACCCTTGCAAAGTTTGCAAGGGAACTTGGGCTTGCGAGGCGTTCTCATAGAATGAGTGCCATTAGAGGCAGATGGTTGATGCTTGGTCTCTTTCTTATCTTTCTTCTTCTTAATCTTCCCTTTCTTCTTCTTTTTCTCCACTTGATTACTAACACTGGAGTTTTCAGTAGGAGAAGAGGAAGAGACGGAATCTTATTCAACTTTCAACGGAGAAGGAGAAGGGTCACCATGAGATTGATGCTCATGTGGTGAAGGACCTAGGTTGGACACATTTGGTGCACTTGGTGTAACTAGATTGGAAAATACCCATACTGGTAATCCTATCTTCAATCCAGGAAGACTCAACGTAGCCATAAAGGGAGGATCAACAGTTCCACAAGGGGGAATAACAAATGGCATACCCTGGAAAGGGGCCTCTTGGTTGGTAGTCCCAGAGGAGTCTTCCATATCTAAGCTTCCTAAGAGTCTCTAAAGTACCACACAAATCAAACACTACTCAAGTATAAAAGAAACAAGCAAACTGTGTGAATAGGAGTGGATTCAAAGTCTGGAACCTCACGGGATTATCAAGGCATCACAAACCACGATATACTGCAAGGTCCAACAATATGACGCGACAAGGAAGATTGGGACCGTACCCTTGCCTGCATACCCAATTACTTGGATAGTACGTGCGTGCTAATCTCCCCGAGTGTTGTTCTCGGTGTATTGCTTTGCCAAGATGGCCAAATGGTTAACTCAGTTGGTTTCAGGAATCCTAAGGGTGTCTCCCAATATACTCAAGGTACATGGGAGCTCAAATCCGTAGTGGTGCTGTCTAATGCACAGCCGTTGGCATGAGACCTTCCGATATATGTGTCAAGTACATGATACATCCTTCGATATACGCCAAGTACGGATTATGGTACTTGGTGGGTATGTGAAGGAGCTCAATATATTGATGTACGTGGAAGACTACAATACCCCCGGACTACAGTGCTGGAAAATAACGACAGCTTCCATGCTTAACGACGCCAGAACACGTCTCTAACTTAGACACAGTTACTAAATGATTTTAACCTAAGCCAGCGTTAATTTTATCTTGTATGATTAAGTGGATGCATGAGGTGAGTACATAAATGTAAACATAATGCAATCCTCAACTACATGATAGTAATGCACATTTTCCTTTCATTTTCAATGAAAACTACTTAAGGTAAGGGGAGATTTTTCTTTCTTTCAAACCAAAAGTACTTAAGTAGTAGCGAAAAGAAGAATTCCTTCCTAGAGTGCAATAATTCTAACTTTCTGCAATAATCAACCAAAAAGTGTAAAGAAAATGAAAGATGCAACTAATCTTAACAATGTACAAGACAAAATAATGAAGCATTTTCAATTTTCAAATGCACGTACCAAAAATGGAATTTGATAACTAAACGCTTTTCATATTTATATACAGAAAGTGAGAGAATATCTACAGCACTCTTTAATCATTTAGAAATTCCCAAAGAAAAATGGCAAGCACCCAAACAACTCAAAGGCACTCAAGAAGGGATCAAAATCTACCAAATGCGATAATTATAACTCATTTCCTATCTTTTTACACTTGAAAAAGACATATCTAAGCTACGAAAAGAAGGATTCCACTAACATTTCCAATCAAATGCAAGACAAAGGAGAGCATTTAACAATCTTATCTAACTCAAATGCACACAAAACTGAAACGAATCTTTCTTCTTCTTATGAGTGTGAGACCAAAAATTTCAAATGATAAAATTAAAGCAAGAAGAATACTTATGTTGTCCAATTTCATGAATATAGAAAAAGAGTGAAAAAATCAATCTTTTCTTTCAACTAAAGCGGAGACAAAGAATCAATCTTTTCCAATAACCATTAGATAGCTTAGCATGTAAAGGAAACAAGATGCATAACCCAAGAAAGAGAGGCTCAAAAAGACATGGACATCCCACACTCTTCAAGTCTTTAAAACAAGCCAATCACGCCAAACCAAGAAATGATCTCAAAACCTTGAGATGGGTCAAAACGACTGAAGAATGCACGATTCATGGGGCCAAACATGAATCCAAATCTCAAAAGACCCAAAAACCAATACAAACAAGCCAAATAACATGTGCAAAAAGAGGTTTGGGATCAGATCTAGTGCAAAGATCAGATCAGGTGAGGATAGGAGGGATAATAAGGTCAAGTGGATGAAGATGGGGGAACCAAAGTATCCACCACTACCAAGCTGAAACTTGTTAGAATGGGACCCAATAAAAATCCACACAAAATCGAACAATGGGGTCTTTGACTGGATCATACAGTACAGAGGGAGTTTGCACACAAACCAAACTCATAATAGAATTGGAGAGGGCATGCCTGTATGGAAAAAATGGCAGATTGGCGCACTCTGTGCTTATGCACAGTGTGACGTCGCAGGATACCAATGCGGGAAGTGCGATGTTGTCGTAGTATACCAATGGAAGGACTGCAACGACAGACTAACAAGCAAAGAACAAAGATAAAAAAACACACAGTGTCTCTCTGGGTACACTAACCAGGTGCGACGGGCGAGATTTAAGTTAAAAAATGAACCAATTCTCCAGATAATGAGCAATAAACAGGTCTGCAAATGGGATGTGCAAACTCAGAGGAAAGCAATCAGACTCTTCAAAGTGAAGATCTGATGGTGAAAGGGCTTAAGAATCAAATGGCCAAAGAGATGGCTTGGAAAAGCAATCAACTGAAACTGACATTCAGATTGAAAACAACAATGTTCTTCCCCAGCGGAGTCGCTAGATTTTTTATCGGACAATCCACTCGAGCGGACGCGAGCCGGATCTCCCTAGTTCAAGTGAATCTAGAACAAATAGTATAGAATACAAAACTCATTTCCTAGATCTAGTTATAGATCGAGTACTTAGATATCGTACCTTTCAGATCGCGGATCCTTCTCCTTATTGTTGCTCCAAGTCTCGCGGTCATCAAATCTCCAGCTGCAAGACCTGTCAAGACAATATGGAAACAATACAAGCAATACAAGATATCTAAACAATAACTGATCTAAACTAACAGTTGATGAAGAAAGTTCTAAACATCATCAACGAGACAACATTTATGGAAAGAGATTATATTAACTGTATAAAGAGGTGGGAATACATAGAAAGGATGAAGCTACAACCAAAGCCTCAACATCGTATCCTCCATCCAACATGTCCAAGCCAAGTCTCCAAGATGGTACAAGCTTCCCAATCACCAATATGGATCCTATCAGCATAAGGGTACCATAGACCTTCCCCCCTCCCATGGAGAGAGTGGGTGTTTATATAGGGCTAAAGAGATAGGGTAGGTTGAGGATTAAGGGGAGATGGCTAAGGGATTTTCCCATAAGGTTAGGAACTGAAATGCCACCTCACCTAGAGCTTAGTGATAGGCCTCCACATCACTCATCTTCGAGAATGGCCTTGAAGATGCTCTTTTATCCAAATAACTGACATCGTCGCAGGTTGCATTAGGACAACCTACGACATTGCATGTTGCACAAGGGCAGACTGCGACAACCTTGAAAAGTAGGTCAGTTAAGCCCTCCAGTCATGGGAAACTTCAGGGATGTGTTTTTACTCTAAAATGGGTTTAGGTAAAATAACAAAGAGTTTACACAATGGTCAAGATGACGACATTATCACAACGGTCATGATGACGACACTTGGTCATAATGATGACACTTGGTCATAATGACGATACTTGCAATGGTCATGGTGACAACACTAGGTCAAGACGACGACACTTGCAACGCTTGCGACACTTGTGACACTTACACAAGGGTGACGACATTTTGGTGTAACAAGAATAACATAAAAATTTGCAACATGAATTGGACGAGAAAAGAGTATTTCTATTAATATAATGAACAAAAGTACATAGTGACAACCTTCTGCCATCAACTCATCAGAATTGAGAAACTAAGTTCCTCCACTTAGGCCTCCACCACTTCAATCCTCCATGCAATGGCCAAATCAAAAGTTCAAGGAGAAATTGGGTTCCTCCTTCACAAGATATGGAAGAGCTTGGGAGATGAACAAAAAAGAGTTAAATCTAACAAGGACAAAGGGATGAAGACTCAAGGCAATGGAAATGGGGTAAAATTCTTCCAAATGTTTCTTTCTCTCTAATTTTTCTTCCCTCGAATGCTATACAATGGCTTAATATATACAACCCTCAAAGGAGGTGGAGGGTCGAATCAGAGCATTTTCCAGCATATGGACGGGCAAGGATCAAAATGGTCGTTACTTGGGAAGGAAACCCAGAATATTTTTAATTTTGAGCAGGAAACTCGATATACGCAGGAAGTAATGGATAAGCCCTCATATACGCATGATGTAATGCCGGTGACCCGCACACATCAACAAAAATGTGACTTTAAGTGGTTTTACTGAGCAAGAGGAGTAATATGAGTCTGCAGACGCACATGGTAGGCCATCAAGGCATGTTTCATGGGGTGTGTCAAATCATGCTATAAAAATGGGATGTGTGGTATTGGTATGAACATCCATCTTAGTTGGAATCATGTGTTTATATGAAGGATGGGAGCTGGCAACGATTCTAATACTCGAGCATAACTCCTTGCACTGTGGGGATTACTCTAGTTTAATAATAGATGTGGTTTGTCTACTATTTAGTTTGGAGGGGACTATAAAGCCATAATTGACTGGGTAAATGGAGTCTCTTCTATACATACCCTACTTTTGGAACATTGGGTGGTCAGAGTGAGGATGTTGACTTTAGAATTTGAATATATTACATTTCAACACATTTTTCAGGAATATAATGTTGTAGCATACGAACTCTCCAAGCAAGCTATAGGTGACATGGAAGGCATATTATTTTTTGAGGAATATAGAGATGGGGGAGTTATGGACTCTGGTATAATGAGTATCTTTTGATGTATCATGACTGATTGGTACTTTGCTTGATAACAATATCGTTTTTTTCCTACAACTTTGTTGTTTATTTTTTTCTTTGGGTATATTTGTCCTTATGTGTCTGGGATATTGGACCCTTAGTAGTTGGTATGAATCTATTGTATTGGTGATTATTTGTGGTTGATTGGTGGATTATGTATTCCCACTATGTTTTTTGAGGTTCTAGTTGAGGAAATATCGAGCTAGATTTCCCTTTGTTTTGATGATTTAATTCTTGATGCAACTTTAAGTCCATGGAATAACAAGTTGTTGTTTTTTCGACATGAAAAAAATATATATATATATGGTGAAATATGTTTGATAGCTCACCAATAAGAAAATAAATATGACCATCTTAACTTGCTTGGTATTGATACCAGGGTGATGACATCATTAAAATAAATCCAAGGAAGAAAAGAATATACACATTATTTATAATGTTTAATAATATCATATATCCAAATTTAATTTAGACATGGAATCTGGTCTTGACGTGTATTAAAAAAATAGTGGAAAAAGGGACATTACACCATAATTATTTTGTTGTGCATTTTTTTGTTTTCTGTCAGGGTTAGCTGGTGCCTCTAGTTTGTTGGGAGTATCATCTTTGTGATTACTACTACCTTTTTTGTCCACTATTAACTAGGAATTCGTCAACCTTAAGGTGATAATTTGTCCCCTACAATAGATTATTTGATTGCACGAAATTCATTAAATGGGAATTTGATTTTCCTTTAATGTTTATGATGCTCAATGAGGTGGAAAGATTTTTTTTTGTCACTCAGCATTGCTTCCATTGGGGTTCATCTAGTTGATATTGGTATCACTGTGTTTGATGTCTCTTACAGCCTTGTTTTTTAGATCTTGTTTGGTCATCGAGGTGCCTTCAATAAAAAAATTATCATCTTACTTCTTATTTCTCGCTCGGATATCTCTTCTTGGTTTATTTCCAATATGAGGTTTGATTATTGGAGTACCTTTGATCGATAATTTATCAATTGAATTTCTTGTTTTTCCTCCAATGGCTCTTCTAGGATTATTTCCGATATGAGTTTTTAACCATTGAAGAACCTTCCATCAAGAATTTATCAATTGAATTTCTTGTTTTTACCTTCGATGGATCTTCTAGGCTTACATTCGATATGAGGTTTTAAATGTGAGAGGAACTTCCATCGAGAATTTATTAATTGAATTTCTTATTTTTCCATCTAATATCTCTTCTAGGCTTAATTTCGATGTCAAGTCAACATTGGGTATCCATTCTGTTTGGAAAAATGGATCTTTTGGGGAACCCTCTGATGAAGGTTGCAAATCTATGTTGCTTTTGGGGTGGCACATCCATCAGATCACCTTTCATAAAAAATCATGGGTATTGTTGGGTGTAAGAATTGCTCTATTATGACCTTCATTTCCTTATCTTTTCATCACTATTTTTACAACTTAGCTACCTGTCTTATGGATATTGGCATAGGATTTTGGCATTTGTATTCTTTGTTCTTGAATTTCATTTTTGAGTGGGTTTTGGATGAGAAAGATGCACTAGTCATTGCTTATTGAGTTTCTGATGCAAGTTCCAAGTGAAAGAGCAACATTTTTGAAAATCAAGTTGTAGATCCTATCTTGGTTTTGCATAATGCGGCTACATATCCTATCTTGAATACATGCCCGATAGTTTTCCTTTTTCCATGCACCAGCTATCTCTCATTGGGTGGATCCACGATGTTTTGAATCCCTGCTATCTACTATTGATCATCAAAGGACCGGTTCTGAACGTGTGAAGACAAGATCAATAGACAATACTATGTTTTGTTTATGTGGACCCGAGGATTGTGAGAGCTAATTTTAGAAGCTGATTAAAACCACCTTATTTTGGATGCTGATTCAATTAGTTCCTCAATATTAGCAGTAGATCTGATTTTTTGGGATGAGCAAGTTATCTTTGAATTTGTAGTTACGCTTATTGTGAGCAGGTTGACTCTATCAAGTCGACCATGCTCTTTTTCCATTTATGTATAAATATTCCTTTGATGTAAGACTGAGGACAAGTTCAGATTACTGAAATATAAGTGTGTTGTTATATCTTTCTATTCCATTTTCGATTATGTTCCATTGTGAAGTGCATGAGTGGCTAGTTTGTTTTAAATTCGTGTTTGGAATGTGTTGTACTTGATCGAAGTGAGGAGGGAACCCTCAGCAGAGATCACGTACAACCCTTAGATCATAGTTTCATTTACTTAAAAGCATTGAATTCTTTTTTAGTATATTATTTGTGTGGTTGTTTATTTTAATTAGAAGTAAGTTATTTCTTTGAATTGAAAGCATGAATTATTTAGTGTGGATTTTCATTTAAAATGAACTAAAAATCCTCCATAGAACTACATCATTAAATTCATATCTATACTGGGGACGATTAAGGTTAATCTCTCTTTGTCTTGGTTGGATGATTGGTTTTGGTTCATTGATTTATTTCCTAGTTTTTTATTGTCATGATTAAATCTGCCATATAACCTTAACTTTTCCTTCATCATATTCTAGGATCTAGGATAATTTAAATGTGGTTGATCACTGCAAGTCTAAATTCCAGACTTCTGATCGATTTAGGAGAGTTAAAGGAAGTTGTGGATAGAGTGATTTAGTGTTATCTTTTTATTAAATTTTCCGGCGTGAGTTTCTATATAATTTCTATTTGTTGGAGTAGGTTTCCTAAATATTATATGACAATTCTTTATCACTAGCATAGATTTTGAGATAGCATTTAAAAGATATAATTATCATGGTTGATGATTAAAGATTGAGTGATGTTAATGATCTAAAAATACATTAATCTGAACCAACATTTTGGTGTCGTTGTCGGGGAGGCTATCAATGGTATAATAGCTTGATTTGGTATTGAATGTTCTCTTTCCAGAATTGTATTCATATCATGGTCCAAAGTTTATATCCTTTTTTTGGGTTCTATAGAATGCACGACTCGTTGAAGAAATTTGCGTAATGCAGGTAGAATTATTACTCCCCCTCGAGGAAGAGGTAGCCCCAATACTAACCATGTTGCAGGAAATAGGGGAAGAGGAAGAGGAAAGATGAATGATCACGAGCAAGAACTCCCTTCCTTGCATAGCATTGCATCCTCCTTTGCATCAACTAAATTTGAAGGGCCTCCTATGATAGAGGTGGTGACAAACGAGCTAATCATAGAACATTTTGGACATAGTGATCAGGAATCCGAAGCAAGATATAATCATGTTCACACTCTAGAAGGGTCTCTACAGGAATCAAGGGTAAGTGGGAGCATTCATTCTTAGTAAGCTTCATAAAATTCATAAGACATGATGGTAGGAGAAGAAAATGATGGATCAAATGTTACATTTGAATTTCCTATTGCAACTATTGGAGGTGAGGCACCTATGAAGAACATTCCACTCTCAGCTCTACCTACTTTCCATGGTTTGGTCTCTGAAGATCCTAATACTTTCCTTTCTGAATTTGATGTCTTATGTCATAGCTATGATTATCTTTTATATGCCCAAAAATTGAAATTGTTTCATTCTACATTGAAAAACGCAACATTACAATGGTTTATGGTACTAGGGAGCATACTATTCATACATGGGATGATATGAGAAAATATTTCCTGGAAAAGTACCAGGATTATTGAAATGCTAAGGAACTATGGGAAGAAATATTTATAATGACGTAGCATGATAATGAAATGTTGGAAGACCATGTTCAAAGATTTTTCTACAATTTACAAAGATCTCAGCATAGTAAATTAGATAAGGAAACATGTAAAACATTTTTTATCAGAGGGATAAATAATGAATACGTTGATATTTTAAATCTGATGGGGGAAGGTGATATTTATAAAACTAATTTTTCTAATATATATGATCTCTACAGGAAGTATTCAAGAGGAACAACCAAGTATGGAAAAAGAATTCGTGATGAATTACCAAAAGTTGCAAGAGCAACCCTAGGAGGAATCACCCGAGAACAAATAGGTAATATGTTGGATAATTTTAAAACTGACATTTTGAGTTCATTAGCATCACATATTGACTCATTTCAGGAAAAAAAAGCATATAGACTTAGAAAAAATGATGGTTGTCTTCTGTCCAAAATGCCGACAAAAGCATCCCTTAAAGGAATTCCCTCTCAATCATATCAAGGTCCGTGGAATATGCGAACAAAGTCACCCAACCGATAAATGGCCATCTCTACCCAGTTTGAAATTTGTATTTGAAGGGGAAAAGGTTGAATCTGAACCAGTTTTCTTTGTAGCTCAAAAAATATCCTAGCCACCTAGGCCTACAGGTATGCCACAAGATCTTATGCAATTTTCAAATGCTTATTGGTTTAACCAACATAATGCTCCATTTTCAAATACCTAGATGCAGTATCCTCCCAATGGTACCTCCATCCACCTTGGATGCAATGGTAGGATTTGACGCCTCAAAATAATCCTTGGACTGAAGGATGGAGAGGACCTTTAGCAAGTAGCTCACATAATCCTATGCAACTACCTAAGCCACTACAATTGAAGACTCCTCCAAATGCCCCTCCACGCCCACAACTTCTTGTACAAACCACCCCCAATCCTAACAACAATAAGATGAGTTAGCTAGCATATGTTGCTGACAATTAAGGGTTTCCCAGCTACTATGTCTCTCCAGTGGAATGTTGGATCATGGTAATTCTCCAAACATTACATAATATCAAGAAGAGGAGATGCAACACACAAATATAGATCAATCTGAACAACAAAAGCATCCTAAAACTCCTCGGGCCTCTAACTCTCAAACTCCTTATTAGGATGTAGATCCCCCATCCCATCCTTTCCCTGAAAGGTTAGGTATATCAACACCATCACCTCAACTCGAGTTTGATCTGGTAGGAGAAATCAGGAATTTGTGTGTCAAAATTCCTCTAATTCAAGCAATAAAGGATAGTCCTATTTATTCTAAAACTGTTAAATAAATTTGGATTAAGAAACCAGGGAGAAAATCAAAAGACCCTGCCACCATACATGTCATTGGATAGTTAGCCGATATCATGATTGGAAAAGCAATAACCCCTAAGTATAAAGACCCTGGAAATCTGGTGGCAAGTGTTTGCATTAGAGGCACTCATCCCCCTAATATCTTGGTAGACCTCGGGGCTATAATCAATATAATGACCATGGAAGTGGTTGAAAAACTTGGATTGGATCCAAGAGGAACCCCTACTGTCTCGAAATTAGCCGATCGACTAACCCTTCGACTTGTGGGGGTCCTTGAGGACATAGTTATCTTAGTGGATTACTGAGAATATCCTACGGATTTCATGGTTCTGCAACCTAGAACATAGTTTGGAGGACATCCTCTCATACTTGGAAAACCATGGATAGCTACAACCGATGCTTACATTAGTTGCAAATTTGGAAATATGATCATATCTCATGGGGACTTTACTAAGAAACTTACATTATAGCCCCTGCTCAACCTAACATAGAATATGAAGAACCTTTACGGATAGGAGAAGAGGAAGGAGACACGCAAATTATACAACCTGTATTAACAATTGAAAAATCATTATCATTTAAGGATGAGACTAAGGATTATCTAATCAATGTCTTTGTTAGCCATCCTACTTCCTCCTCTCAGCCAAATTCCCAGTTCCTAGAAGCTATAATGCAATCCTCTACTTAGGAGTTACATGAAGAAGAATTTCCTATAGATACTCCAACCTCAATTTTCTACCTTGGAACTAATTTAACCAATATACCCATAGAAATTGAGCCAGCCAAGTTTTTGAATATCAACTCACAATTACTTCCTGAGCAAAAGGAGCAATTAATTTCTCTTCTAAGAGAGCAGAAGGAATCATTTGCATGGGAATACACAAACATGAAGGGGATACACCCTGACCTTTGTACCCATCACATTTATATTCAGTTGGATGCTTGACCTATTAGAAAACCCCAACGCTGAATGAATCCTCTTTTAAGAGATATAGTGAAAGAGGAACTACAAAAACTATTGAATACAAATTTTATCAACCCCATTTCTAACAGCTGATGGGTCTCACCTTTGGTAATTGTTCCCAAACAAAATGGAAAAATGGACAATTTGTGTTGATTATAGGAAATTAAATAAAGCCGCTCAAAAGGATAATTTTCCTTTAACTTTTATTGACCAAGTTCTTAACACTTTACCAAGGAAGAAGTATTTTTCTTTCGACCTTGATGGGTTTAGTGGATATAATCAGGTCCATATTTCCCTCGAGGATCAAGATAAAACTACTTTCAATTGTCCCTAGGGGACATTTGCTTATAGGAGGTTACCTTTTGGGATATGTAACACACCAGCCACCTTTCAAAAAGATGTGTTAGGCATATTTTCTAATTTACTCTAGGAGTGTGCTGAAATATACATGGATGATTTTACGATGTACAATAATACATTTTAAGAAGCCTTGGCCAATTTAAAGAAAATACTCATTCGATGTAGAGAAAATCACCTCTGTCTTAGTAGTGAGAAATGCCACATGATCCTCACACAAGGTATAGTATTGGGGCATCATATCTCTGGTAAGGGGATTAAGGTAGATCCGGAGAAGATCAAGGTAATCATCAATCTGCTGGCTCCTAAAACACTAAAAGAGGTACATATTTTTCTTGGACATGCAAAATATTATCGTCGATTTATTGAACATTTTACTAAATTAGCATCTCCATTGTTTGCATTGCTTTCTATGGACATGGATTTTTGTTGGACTAATGAATTCCAATAAGCTTTTATAGCTTTAAAAGAAAAATGATCAATAGCCCCGGTCCGAAGGGGCCATGACTGGTTTTTACCATTTCATATTTCCACTGATGCGTCAAATACAACTATCGATGCAGTATTGGGTCAACAAGAAAAGAAGAAGCCTTATGTTATTTACTTCATCAGTAATAATTTGTCCCCAACTGAACTAAATTACACGGTAACATAATTTTTTTTTTAGTTGTGGTACATGCAATTAACAAATTTTGCCATTATATCATAGGCTATCAAGTATTTATCCATACTAATCATGCAACAATTCGTTAATTAATCAATAAATCAGTCACCAATGCAAGAGTGATTAGATGGCTATTACTCTTACAAGAGTTTGATATCACTATCATTTATAAGCCTGATAAGGAAAATGTTGTTGCAAACTTTATTTCCCCCCTTAACAATTATAATGATCCTATTCCATTTGAAGATAAATTTCCTGATGAACACCTTTTTGTAATTTCAACTAACACACCTTGGTACACAAATGTTTCTAACTACTTGGTTGTAGGACAAATTCCTAGTCACCTTTCTCCAAGAGAATAGAAGCACATCATTAGACAAAGTGCCCAATAATCATGGATCGATTGTGACATCCCCAAACCCCCTGGTGGCCTTCATACATTAGAGGAAATTGAGGTCTAAAATGGGCTTCCTAAGGAAAATAATAAAATAATAGTTAAAATAATGAAATAATATTTATTAATTTTGGAGGTAGAAAGAAACAAACTACCTTTTTTGTTCGTATTTTCAACATATATCCCCCTGTTTTTACTCAAATTTCGAGCAGGAGCACTCGTTGGATGAGGAATTAAATTCCGCATCCAACGAGTACCCACACTACATACTTTTGATGGACCCCTCTACCCTAAAAACAAGAAATACCTGAAAAATGTGATGATGATGTCATCATCACATTTTTTTAGGTATTTCTTGTTTTTGGGACAACGGGATCCGTCAAAAGTATGCAGTGTGGGTACTCATTGCATGCGAAATTAAATTCCACATCCAACGGATGCTCCCACTCGAAAATTTAGTAAAAACATAGGGAGATATGTTGAAAACGCGAACAAAAAAAGTAGTTTTCTTATGACAAATATTTCAAGTCAACCATTATGGTTGACTCATTTTATTGAAAATCTATTGGTTCTTGAATTCCAACTCATAAGAAATTATGGTTGGCTCATTTTCTTATAAGGCCCATTTTAGACCCCAAATTTCCTCTAATAAGTGATGGGATACCCCTTTGTTACATTTTTTTCAACAAATAACATTGATTTTCACACACAGCCACAATGGTCGTCGATCCATAATCCACAGTCTCCTTCCCGCAATTCGCAGTCAGAATTTGGAATTCGGATTCCCAAAATATACAACATTGAAAAAGTGCCCTCCAACTTTTGTAGTTCCACAATCTGCGATGCAGAACTCAAAAATTTGGAGCACCCATTTACCTGGCATCGAACAAATTACGAAATTGACTTCCGCGTTCCATAGTGTGGAAGTCAGAATTTCGGAGTGCCAAAACCTTCGGCGCAGCAGAAATGCGCCTCTGCATTCCGCATTTCTACAGTGCGAAAGTTGGAAATGCGGAGTGTCAAAACCTCTGGTGCTGCCCAAATGTGCCTCCTCATTCTGCATTTCCACAGTATGGAAGTCGAAACTACGGAGCGCCAAAACATTCAGCGTTGCATAAATGCGCCTCTACATTCTGCAACGCAAAAGTCAGAACTGCAGAGCGCTAGAACCTCCAACGTTGCAGAAATGGGAATCCGCATTCTGCATTTCAGTAGTGCGGAAGTCGGAACTGCGGAGCGACAAAGTGCCCGACACTACTGAAATGTGATCCCGACTTCTGCATTCCACAATGCATATGCGGAAGGTCAAAAGCTGGCCATGCCCTGTCCAGCCAAATTTCCAAGCTCATAACTCCTGTGAAAATCCTCACAGTAGATCTAAGAGATGATGTGTACCTCACAAGAGTAATTATGATTAAGCAGGAAAATAGAAGAAGAGTGAACAATACAATATAATGAGCAACAGAATAATCTGGTAACGTAGAACTCAGATAGAAGCAATAATACTTCACACACACTAGTTAATTAATCACAATATGGACAAATAAATAGTACAAGCATGAGGATTCGAATGTCTAAGGTGGAAATTCGAATTAGCCTTCATGGAGTGATCAAAGGATCAATGGAGTGTCATCGGAGCACAACTAGGTGTCCTCATGATCATCAGTGGAGTCATCAATGCACAAGTAACTGTCAACTGTCAGTCAAACTGAGTGTAGTAGGTGTAACTGAATGTAACTAGCACATGGAGACACTAACTGGATGAAGTAGGCTCAGTGGAGGATGTAGTAGGCCCTGCGGTTCCTTCTTTTGAGATGACATGACCCAAATACTATACCTTCTGCTAATCGAAATCACACTTACTCAACTTTGCATACAATTGGTGTTCTCTAAGGACTTGCAAAACCATCCTTAGATTTTCATTATGCTCCTCTCCATTCTTTGAGTAAACAAGAATGTCATACAAGAACACAATCACAAACTTGTCCAAGTACTTTCTAAAGACACTATTCATGAGACACATGAATGTGGCAGGTGCATTGGTAAGACCAAATGGCACCACCATGAATTAATAATGGCCATATCTAGTCCTAAAAGTTGTCTTGTGAATGTATTCTTCATTAATCCTCACTTGATGGTACCCAGACCTCAAGTCAATCTTTGAAAAAACTCTGTCTTCCTTCATTTGATCAAACAAGTCATCAATTTTGGGCAAGGGATACTTGTTCTTGATTGTCACTTTATTGAGCTTCATGTAATCAATACACAGTCTCAATGTCCCATCCTTCTTCTTAACAAATAATACAGGTGCACCCAAAGGAGATACACTAGGTCTAATATATTCCTTGTCCATTAATTCTTGCACCTGCATCTTTAATTCTGGTGTGCTCATTCTATTAGGAGCTTTGGAAATTGGTGCTGCCCTTGGAACAAGATTTATGGAAAAATCAATGTCTCTCTTTGGTGGAATCCCTGACACTTCATTTGGAAATACATCTTGGAACTCTTGCAATAGCTGAAAGTCTACTATCCTTGGTATCTTATCCTCCGATGAATATGATATATGCACTGCATATAATTGACGACCATTTTTATTAAAATTTCTCAGCTGTAAGGTGTAATACCCCAATTTTGACCCTTAGGAAATATTGGCTCTAATGTAAATATTGTAAACACACGATGTATGTTTCCCTAGCGTGGAGCTCAAGGCCAAGGCCCCGCTAGTTTATGCTCGGATTTTATTTAAATTAGACACACTTGATATTTTGTTACCCACGTGCTATTAAGCAATGGGATATTGTAAATTGATGTAAATATTTAACATTGAAATGAAATACCAAAACTGGCTATGGAGGCAACGAATGAGAAGGGGCCACGTGTATCCACTAGGGAGTGGTGAGGGGGCTATGGGACTGAACCCTAGGCTGCCATTTGTCATTATGAGAACCCATTGACTTCCCTAGGTGACATTAATGCCTGTTGTAAGAAAGTGGTTGAGATTTCATCCCATGGCTTCAATGGAGCATGGGCAGCGCTGAAATTCGTATGGGTGGGCATGGGCTCTGTTTGCTTGGGCAAGAAGTCACTCAACCTCATGGGAGGTTGCTTCATTCTCACCCCATTCCATTGTGAAACTACCTAGCATCATTCTTCATCCAAAAAAAAAAAACGAGTGTCAGCAGTAAGAGAACCAGAAAATCGCGACCTTGGGAGAACCCAGTTTTTGAAAGACCAAAAACGCCCAGATTTGGCATGGGACAGGGAAATCCAATGGGGAATCCATTAGCATGAACCTTGGGGCGAATTTGGGAGCATTAGCTACCCCGAAATCAATAGGATAACCCAGGTTTTGCAGCCCAGAAAACGAGTGACGGATTTGAGAATTTGGTGAGCAGAATGGTGAGAAATCAAGTTGGAAATGACTATGCAGAGGTTGGGTGTGCTTGATAAACCCAGTGAAGGCTAGGATCTCAAGGATTAGCCGCTGGACCTTTCTATGCCCATCCTGAAGAGCACTGGAGGGAAGAGCTTCCTGAGGGACTGTGTAGCAGAGAAGGGGATCTTCCTTGTGTTGGATGTGGTAGGTAATGTGGGTGCCTGACTGTTGAGCTCACTTGAGATGCCTGTAGTTTTGTGGTTGAGCTCACTGGCTTAGCGTTACCCTCCTCTATCTTCTTGGATGCTTGACTGAAACCATGGCTGTGAGTGAACCCAGCTAGTCCTCCTTAGTGGATACACAGCCCAGCTCGGGGGTGATCTCTCAGCTGAAGGAATATAGGCTGGATAGAGATCTACGGTTGGGAGGAACATTGCCTTCACGTAGCCAGTTGTTGTACATCAACTTCTCAAGATAAGTGTTCTGTGGATTTAAATTATTTGCATTCTGTGTTCTGCTACGCATTCAATCTGAAGGATTAATTATTCCTGTTAATGAAATGAAATGCATCATGTTTTATGCAATATGATAATCTATGGCTGTTACATGTATGGTTGAGTTATGTTAATTCTATGCTCTGCAAACAATTTAATTAATGATTGTTGTTGATCTGTTGAATGCATGATGAAACTACGTGCATATGTGATGTTTAATTCCGCTGTGTAGTTATTGAGTTTAAGTCTGCACCCATAAGTTTTTAAATTGCATGCGTTATGAGTCAAAGTATTGGGGCTAAGCCTTTACGAAAGCCCTGTGTGTTGTTAACGTTTCCCTTCCCACATTCGATGATGGAAGGGGACATTACAGTTTGGTATCAGAGCTGCGTTGCAGCATTGGGCCTCTATGGGCCAAATCTGATAGAGTTTTTCTTAAGTCTGTTTTCGAAAATGATTGTTTTAAGTCTGTTTCTGGAATTTTTGTTTTAAAGACTGTTTCGGGAAGTCATCCCGAAACTGCGGAAAGGTTCCGCGAACCTTCCCGCAATTGCGGAAGAGTTCTGCGAACCTTCCCGCAATTGCGGAAGAGTTCGGCGAACCTTCCCACAATCGCGGAAGAATTCAACGAACTGCTCCGAAACAGCGGAGAAAAATTCTTTTTTGTGAAAAATTTTCTAAGTGTCGGCGTCGAAAGGATTTTGCGGAAGGAATTCTCTTCCAAAATTTCGGAAGGATTTCTCTTCCGAAATTTCGGAAGGATTCCGCGAATCATTCCGAGACACGGAAAAGTTCGGCGAGTCGTTCCGAAGTTGCGGAAGACTTCGACGAATCGTTCCGCAATTGCGGAAGACTTCACCGAATCGTTCCGCAACTGCGGAAGACTTCGGCGAATCGTTCCGCAATTGCGGAAGGCTCCACGAACCTCTCCGAAATTTCGGCCAAGCGCCCCGCAATTGCGGAAGGCTTTGGCCAAGCGCCCCGCAGTTGCGGAAGGCTTCGGCCAAGCGCCCCGCAATTGCGGAAGGCTTCGGCCAAGCGCCCCGCAGTTGCGGAAGGCTTCGGCCAAGCGCCCGCATTTCGGGAGTGTTCAGTGAACTGGCCCACAACGGCAGCGCTCAGCGGAAGGAAAAACAAAAAAAAAAGTGCCAAAAAATCAATTTTTGGATAGGGGGAGCACCGGGGCTTAGAATGGGATGATTCCTGTGGGGCTCGGAGGCCATTGGCGGGGGCCATGAAAGAACCAGTGAAGACCCCGAGCCCGTTACACTCCAATTTGACAGAAAAATGGGAATAGTGACTTTTGAAGGACAGAGTCCCGAGGCTTGACAGAAGGTCGGTTTGAGCTGAAATTGATCAGGCGCGGCCATGAAGCAAGCACAGTGTTAAGTTCCGAATCTTGGAACCAAACTCCAAAGGATGTGGAGTCGGGGTGAGCAGGAAGGCCAAAAAGCACTGTTCCGGGCCACTTTTTCGGGATTCTGAAAAGCTTGTGGGTAGTAAAAGTGACCCTAGATGTGGGAATCAAAAATTTTACTGAACTAGACATTTCATATTCTCATTAAGACGGACAACTTCCGTTAGACGAAGATTTCCCAGAAATGCATCGTTTGGGAGATAGCCATTTTTTGCCCAAAATTTGGAATTTTGGAAAAAGTGAAAAGTGAGAAGTAGTAAAACCCAGAAATTCATAGAAGATGAATGGTGTATCGGAATTGGAATCCATAAATTGCTGAGTATTCCTTGTTATGTGGACTAACTTCACCCGATAGATAAGTTTTTGAGATTCCGCATAGATTTTCTCCCACAGGTGGCTGAAGTTGGCCTTCGGGACCAAAACACAACTGTGTAAACTGTGCAGAATTATTGGTAAGAGTTGTCATTTTTGAAACAACGTTGTTTCCACACCCGATGTCGGAATGGAGCACGGGGACAGGCATTGGAAATCTTGTCTAGCAAGGAATAATGAAGTATGACCGGAATTTGAATTGGGTTATCAGACATCATATATAATCAGGGCAGAAAAGTGCCGGTGACTGTTTTGTCAAATTAATGACAATATGGGCAATTTTCAGAATTGCATGAATGGGCAAAAGAATTGAATAAGTAACAGCTATGTGAATTATTCCATGAGTTCTATTATGTTAAATATTGATTGTGTATATTTCTAATATGCATTCTTATGATGTCTGACAAATATTTCATAATGCACAGTGTTTGCAGCTCATAACATTTATAATTGTAGCAGAGGTAGCATACAGGAAAGATGGTGACCATAAATGATGCTCAAGATCCTTATGAACATGAAGAAGACGTTCTAGGAGAAAATGTGCATGAAGGGAATGCGGAGACTGAATCCAATGGGAGAAGGGAGCAGGTGACTCCTCAGAATTTGGTTGAAACCATGGTGAGCTTCAATGAAAGATTGATGAAGGCTCAAGAAGAACAACACCAACTAAATGCTGCTATTTTGCAAAGCCTCACTGATATGCAGCATAAGATAAACCTTGGGTCCAACCCAAGCAATATGGGTGAAGAAGGAAGAGATGCAGGGAGTCATTCTAGAGGTCGTTCGAGGAGGAGGACTCCAAGCCCAAGGAAGAGTTCGGTGAGCAGAAAACATAAAACATCTTCATCAAGGTCTTCTTCCAGCAGGTCAAGTGACTCCAAATGTTCTAGGAGAAGTCCAGGACATGCACCTAAGAGATTGGACGGAAGAAAGAAGTTTAAGGGCATCCCACAGGGAGAATTCAGGAAGGCAAGACCTCCCACATTTGATGGGGAAGGCAAGACAGGTCAAGAGGCAGAAGCATGGCTTCTGGGAATGAAGAAATACTTCAGAATTCAAGACTACTCAGGAAATGAGAAAGCCAGAATTGCCATTTACAACTTAAATGGCAGAGCTTCCATTTGGTGGGACAATCTCTTGCAAGTGAAAAGAATTAACGAAAGAAGGATCAGTTGGGAAAGATTTAAGGGGTACTTCAAGGAGAAATACCTTTCTGCTAGGTATTATGACGGTAAGAGAAAAGAGTTTAATGAACTTAGGTTGGGACAAAAATCTATGGAAGAGCATGTCCACAAATTCTTGGAATTACTGAGGTATGTTGACTATATCAAAGATGAGAGAGTAAAAATCCAATGCTTTCTTGGGGGTCTACCTCATAGTTTCAGAGATCGTATTGAGTTTGTTAATCCACCAAGTTTGGATGAAGCCATTAGGATGGCAATGCACTGCTATGAGCAAAATAAAGGAAAAACAGAGGCTAACCCAGCGTGGAAAGGAAAGCCAAGAGGGAAGTTTGATCAGAAGAAGGATGGCTTCAAGCCACCATTCAGAGGTCAGCCTAGAACCTTTCCACAGGGGCAACCAGCAAGGAGTGGATTCAAACCAGCAGTGGCAGTAGACAAAGCATCAAAGGGACCACTTCAGTGTTGGGGATGTGGAGAAAACCACATGTTGAAGGATTGTCCACATCGGAAAAACAATTCTCGGAAGTTGAACAACCTGAAGGGAGTAGCTACGGTGGAGGACATGGCAAGGGCAGCACCTCGTATTTATGCAGCGTTGGATAATCATCAAGCAGACCATCAATCATTAGTGGTGGAAGTCGAAGGTAAGATTGCTACGCAATCTATTTCTGTTTTGATTGATCCAGGATCTACTCATAGTTATGTTTCCCCAAAAGTGGTTGAAGGTTGTTCTCTTAGAAAAATAAAGCATAATAAGTCTTGGCTAGTGCAACTAGCCACGGGAACCAAGAGAAAAGTAAGTGAGGTAGTGATGGAGTGTCCCATAGAATTGAATGGACTCCACACATATGTTGAATTGAATGTGTTACCATTAGGATCCTATGATGCATTAATTGGCATGGATTGGTTAGAAAAACATAGAGCCAAATTGGACTGTTATGAGAAAGCACTTGAGTGCATTGATGAAAAGGGAAGGCCAACATTGGTAAAAGGGATTCCCAAGCAAGTTTCAATAAGACAGATTTCAGCCCTGCAGTTGAAAAAGTTTTATAAGAAGGGTTGTCAATTATATGCAGTCCATATGCCAGATTCATTAGAGGACAAAGGGCCAAGGCTAAAAGACTTCAGGATATTGCAAGAGTTCCAAGATGTGTTTCCGGATGAGGTACCAGGGTTGCCACCGATGAGAGATATTGATTTTACCATCGATCTTGTTCCGGGGGTAGCGCCGAATTCCAAAGCTCCTTATAGAATGAGTACGCCGGAGTTGGTGGAATTGAAAATGCAGCTGCAAGAATTAATGGATAAAAGGTATATCAGGCCTAGTGTGTCCCCTTGGGGAGCACCGGTGTTATTTGTCAAGAAGAAAGATGGGACTTTAAGGCTGTGTATTGATTACAGGCAGCTCAATAAAGTGACAGTTAAGAACAAGTATCCATTACCAAGAATTGATGACTTGTTTGATCAAATGAAGGAAGCCAAATTATTTTCAAAGATTGACTTGAGGTCTGGCTACCATCAAGTGAGGATTAAAGAAGAAGGCATTCACAAGACGGCTTTCAGAACTAGATATGGTCATTATGAGTTCACTGTGGTTCCATTCGGCCTTACCAACGCACCTGCCACATTCATGTGTCTCATGAATAGTGTATTCAGCAAATATTTGGACAAGTTTGTGATTGTGTTTTTAGATGACATTCTTGTCTATTCAAGAAATGAAGAAGAACACGAGGAACATCTAAGAATGGTGTTGAAAGTTCTTAGAGAACATCAGTTGTATGCCAAGTTAAGCAAGTGTGAATTCTATCAAAAGAGGATTCAATATTTGGGTCACGTCATTTCAGAAGAAGGAATTGCAGTAGATCCAGAGAAGATTAATTCCATCATGGATTGGCCAACTCCAAGAAATGTTTCAGATGTTAGATATTTTATGGGCCTTGCTGGTTACTACAGAAGGTTTATTGAAGGATTCTCCAGGATAGCGCATCCGATAACTTCATTGCAAAGGAAGAACATCAAATTTGTATGGTCTGAAAAATGTGAGAAAAGTTTTCAGAAATTAAAGGAGTTACTTACTAGCACTCCTGTTTTGAAGATAGCCGATCCAAGGAAGGATTTTGTAGTATGCATAGATGCTTGCATTGAAGGACTGGGTGGGGTTCTCATGCAAGAAGGAATTGTGATTTGCTATGAATCCAGGAAATTAAAAGAGCATGAAAAGAATTATGCCACACATGATTTAGAATTAGCAGCCATAGTGCATGCTCTTAAAATGTGGAGGCATTACTTGATGGGAAGAAGATTCAAGCTTAGGACAGACCACATGAGCCTAAAGTATTTGTTTGAGCAGCCAAACTTGAACGCTAGGCAAGCTAGATGGATGGAATTTCTTTGTGAATTTGATTTTGAAATTAAACATGTAAAAGGGAAGGAGAATAAGGTTGCAGATGCTCTTAGCAGAAAATTTCATGTTTCAGCAGTAAGTATGTGCAAATCAGATTTGAAGACAAGAGTTCTTGAAGCCCAAAACGGTGACGAAACTTGCCTTCAAATTAAAGAGAAGTTGCAGCATGGTGATGTGGATGAAAAGTGTGCAGGATATCAGCTGGGTGAAGACAGTATCCTCATCTACAAGGATAGGTTGTACATTCCAAATAATGCAGATTTGAAGAAACTAGTGATGGATGAAATACACCAAATGCCGTACTCTGGACATCCAGGATATCAGAAGACTATAACAGCGGCAAGAAAGCATTATTTTTGGAATGGCATGAAGAAGGACATAGCTGAGTACATTTCTAGGTGTCAGAAGTGCCAACAAGTCAAGGCAGAACACCAACATCCAGCAGGGTTATTGCAGCCCTTACCCATTCCGGAATGGAAGTGGGAAGTGATCTCCATGGATTTTATAACGGGTCTGCCCATGACAGTGAAGAAGCATGATTCAATCATGGTTGTGGTGGATAAGCTATCAAAGGCAGCTCACTTTATTCCAGTGAAGTCCAATCACAAGGCTAGTGACATTGCGAACATCTTCATGAGAGAGATATTCAGACTGCATGGATTGCCTAAAGCAATAATTTCTGATCGTGATACAAAGTTCACCTCCAATTTATGGAAGGGATTATTTCAGGAATTAGGAACTAAATTGAATTTCAGTACAGCTTACCATCCTCAAACGAACGGCCAAACCGAGAGGGTGAATCAGGTCCTTGAAGACATGTTGAGAATGTATGTGATGGACAAACCATCCAAGTGGAAAAATTATTTACACTTGGTTGAATTTGCATACAATAATGGGCACCATGCATCCTTGGGAATGAGTCCATTTGAAGCATTGTATGGCAGGGGATGCAGGACGCCAGTGAATTGGGATGGCCCAGTGAACAGGGTGGTGCTTGGACCAGAGATGATCAAGGAAATGGAATAGAAAATTGTTAAGATCAGGCAAAATTTAAAAGCAGCTCAGGACAGGCAAAAAAGTTATGCATATTTGAAAAGAGTACATAAGGAGTTTCAGATTGGGGATCATGTTTATTTGAGAGTGAAACCAAGGAAGAGTTCCCTCAAGTTGGGGAGTTGTGCCAAGTTGTCACCAAGATATTGTGGACCATTTGAAGTCCTTGATAGGATAGGGCCAGTTGCATATAGAATTGCATTGCCTGCTAGCATAAGAGCTCATAATGTTTTCCATGTATCTTTGCTTAAGAAGTATGTACATGATCCTAATCATATGATTGATTGGAATGTGATATAGGTGGAACCCGAGGGAGAGTTCCAAGTAGAACCTATGCACATCCTCGACAAGAAGGTCACATTGCTCCGGAACAGAGCCATCGAGCAGGTAAAGGTCCAATGGGAGCACCTTAGTCCCGACGAGGCTACATGGGAGCTAGAGGATGCCATGAGGGAGGCATTCCCATTTTTGTTCAGTTTTGAGAACACCGAGGACGGTGTTGTTCTAAGGGGAAGGGGAATGTAATACCCCAATTTTGACCCTTAGGAAATATTGGCTCTAATGTAAATATTGTAAACACATGATGTATGTTTCCCTAGCGTGGAGCTCAAGGCCAAGGCCCCGCTAGTTTATGCTCGGATTTTATTTAAATTAGACATGCTTGATATTTTGTTACCCACGTGCTATTAAGCAATGGGATATTGTAAATTGATGTAAATATTTAACATTGAAATGAAATACCAAAACTAGCTATGGAGGCAACGAATGAGAAGGGGCCACGTGTATCCACTAGGGAGTGGTGAGGGGGCTATGGGACTAAACCCTAGGCTACCATTTGTCATTATGAGAACCCATTGACTTCCCTAGGTGACATTAATGCCTGTTGTAAGTAAGTGGTTGAGATTTCAGCCCATGGCTTCAATGGAGCATGGGCATCCCTGAAATTTGTATGGGTGGGCATGGGCTCTGTTTGCTTGGGCAAGAAGTCACTCAACCTCATGGGAGGTTCCTTCATTCTCACCCCATTCCATTGTGAAACTACCTAGCATCATTCTGCATCCAAAAAAAAAAACGAGTGCCAGCAGTGAGAGAACCAGAAAATCGCGACCTTGAGAGAACCCAGTTTTTGAAAGTCCAAAAACGCCCAGATTTGGCATGGGACAGGGAAATCCAATGGGGAATCCATTAGCATGAACCTCGGGGCGAATTTGGGAGCATTAGCTACCCCGAAATCAATAGGATAACCCAGTTTTTACAGCCCAGAAAACGAGTGACGGATTTGAGAATTTGGTGAGCAGAATGGTGAGAAATCAAGTTGGAAATGACTATGCAGAGGTTGGGTGTGCTTGATAAACCCAGTGAAAGATAGGATCTCAAGGATTAGCAGCTGGACCTTTCTATGCCCATCCTGAAGAGCACTGGAGGGAAGAGCTTCCTGAGGGACTGTGTAGCAGAGAAGGGGATCTTCCTTGTGTTGGATGTGGTAGGTAATGTGGGTGCCTGACTGTTGAGCTCACTTGAGATGCCTGTAGCTTTGTGGTTGAGCTCACTGGCTTAGCGTTACCCTCCTCTATCTTCTTGGATGCTTGACTGAAACCATGGCTGTGAGTGAACCCAGCTAGTCCTCCTTAGTGGATACACAACCCAGCTCGGGGGTGATCTCTCAGCTGAAGGAATATAGGCTGGATAGAGATCTACGGTTGGGAGGAATGTTGCCTTCACGTAGCCAGTTGTTGGACATCAAATTCTCAAGATAAGTGTTCTGTGGATTTAAATTATTTGCATTCTGTGTTCTGCTACGCATTCAATCTGAAGGATTAATTATTCCTGTTAATAAAATGAAATGCATCATGTTTTATGCAATATGATAATCTATGACTGTTACATGTATGGTTGAGTTATGTTAATTCTATGCTCTGCAAATAATTTAATTAATGACTGTTGTTGATCTGTTGAATGCATGATGAAACTACGTGCATATGTGATGTTTAATTCCGCTGTGTAGTTATTGAGTTTAAGTCTGCACCCATAAGTTTTTAAATTGCATGTGTTATGAGTCAAAGTATTGGGGCTAAGCCTTTACGAAAGCCCTGTGTGTTGTCAACGTTTCCCTTCCCACATTCGATGATGGAAGGGGACGTTACATAAGGCTGAAATCTGCCTTACTGAAACTTGCTTGGGAATTTCTCTTACCAACTTTGGCCTTCCTTCTTCATCAATGCATTCAAGTACTTTCTCATAGTAGTCTAACTTGGCTCTATGTCTTTCCAACCAATCCATACCTATCAGAGAATCATAAGAGCCTAATGATAGGACATTTAAATTTACATGTGTGAGGAGTCCATTCAATTATATGGGGAAATCCATCACTAGTTCACTTACTTTTCTCTTGGTTCATGTGGCTAATTGAACTAGCCAAGACTTACTATGCTTTACTTTACCAAGAGAGCAACTTTCAACCACCTTAGGAGACACATAACTATGAGTAGATCCTGGATCAATTAAAACAGAAATAGATTCCTTAGCAATATTACCTTCCACTTATACCACTGATGATTGATGGTCTGCTTGATGATCATCCAATGCTGCACAGATTTGAGGTGCTACTCTGTTCATATATTCTATTGTAGTTTCTTCTTCTAGGATGTGAAAAAATGTGGGATTATCACTCCGATGTGGACATTCTCTAAGAACATGGTTTCCTCCACATCCCCGACATTGAAGTGGCCCTTTTGATACTCTATCTACTGCTACTTCTAGCTTGAATCCACTTCTTTCTTTCTGTCCCTGTGGAAAATTTCTGGTTTGATTTATAAATAGTGGTTTGAATCCATTTTTCTTTTTTTAAAACCTCCCTCTGGGATTTCCTTTCCATGCTGGCTAAACCTATGTTTTACCTTTATTATGTTCATAGCAATGTACTACCATCCTTATGGCTTCATCAAGGCTTGGTGGATTGAAAAACTCAATCCTATCTCTATAGTTTTGAGGTAGACTACCAAGGAAATATTGGATCTTCACTCTTTCATCCCTGATGTAATCTACATACCTCAACAAATTTAAAAACTTGTGAACATGCTCTTCCATGGAATTCTGTCCCAATCTGAGTTCATTGAACTCTTTTCTCTTGTTGTCATAATACCTAGCTGATAAGTATTTCTCCTTGAAGTACCTTTTAAACCGCTCCCAACTGATCCTTCTTTCACTAGTTCTCTTCACTTGCATGATATGCTCCCACCAAATTGAATATCTACCACTTAGATTGTAAATGGAAACTCTGGTCTTCTCATTCTCTAAATAATCATGAATTCTGAAATACTTCTTCATTCAAAGAATCCATGCTTCTGCCTCTTGAACTGTCTTTCTTTCTCCATCAAAGGTGGGAGGCCTAGCCTTCCTAAATTCTCCATGTGGGATACCTCTGAATATCTTTCTTCTCTCACTTCTATTGGAATTATGGCTAGCGCTTCTTTGAGAATCTCTAGAATCACTTGACCTGCTGGACATAGATCTTGGAGAGCGTGTTCTATGATTTTTGCTCACAGAACCCCTTTTAGGGCTTGGAGTCCTCCTAGAATAGCCTCTAGAGTGGCTACCTGCATCTCGATCCTCTCTGCCCACATTGATTGGGTTAGACCCAAGATTTATCCATTGATGCATATCGATGAGGCTCTGCAAGATGGTTGCGTTGAGTTGGTGCTACTCTTCCTGTGCCTTCATCAACCTTTCATTGAAGCTCACCATGGTCGAAACCAAATTTGGGGGACTTATCTTCTCCCTTCTACCATCAGACTTGGCTTCAATATGTGCTTCTTGCACGTTCTCTCCAAGCACGTCATCCTCCTGCTCATATGGATCCTGGGCATCATTAATGGTAACCATTTTCCCGCCTTCTCTACACACTACCCTGCTATACGATTCAACTACCACTGCTGCAATCAATGTGCATCACAAAGGCATTTATTAGAAATCATAAGCATGTATATAAACCTAAAAAATCCATTCAAATATGGAAATTATTCATTCAGAAACAACAACAATACGAATTAATTATCAAACCCACGCCATGGGTGCTTCTCTGCTTGGAAATTCATTCACGACTCATCCCATGAAGTCCCAGTGCTAAAAATTGATATCTGATACCACTCTGTGACATCCCCAAACCCCCTGGTGGCCTTTAGAAGCGATGGGAGACCACATATTTACATTTTTTTTCAACAAATAACACTGATTTTCACACACAGACCCAATGGCCGTCTATCCACAATCCGCAGTTTCCTTCCCACAATCCATTGTTGGAATTCGGAATTAAGGTTCCCAAAATATAAAACATTGAAAAAGTGCCCTCCAAATTCTGGAGTTCTGCAATCCACGATGCGGAACTAGGAAATTCGGACCGCTCATTTACCTAGCATCGAACAAATTATTATTCTGACTTCTGCATTCCGCAGTGTGGAATTTGGAACCGTGGAGTGCTGAAACCTCCAGCACTGCAAAAATGCACCTTCGCTTCCACATTTTTTCAGTGCGGAATTCAAAACTGCGGAGCATCAAAAACTCCAGTGCTACATAAATTTTCCTCCGCATTTCGCATTTCTACAGTGTGAAAGTCGGAACTGCAGAGCACCAAAACCTTCGGCGCTGCAGAAATGTGCCTCCGCATTCCGCATTTCCACAGTGCGGAACTCATAAATGTGGAGCGCCCAAGTGCCCGACACTGTTGAAATGTGATCCCAACTTCCGCATTCCACAATGCATATGCGAAAGGTCAAGAGTTGGCCATGCCCTGTCCAGCCAAATTTCCAAGCTCATAACTCCTGTGAAAATCCTCACAGCAGATCTAAGAGATGATGTGTACCTCACAAGAGTAATTATGATTAAGCAAGAAAATAGAAGAAGAGTGAACAATACAGTATAATGAGCAACAGAATAATATGGTATAGTAGAACTCAGATAGAAGCAATAATACTTCACACACACTAGTTAATTAATCACAATATGGACAAATAAATAGTACAAGCATGAGGATTCGAATGCCTAAGGTGGCAATTCGAATTAGCCTTCATGGAGTGATCAAAGTAACACTGGAGTGTCATCGGAGCACAACTAGGTGTCCTCATGATCATTAGTGGAGTCATCAATGCACAAGTAACTGTCAACTGTCAGTCAAACTGAGTCAAACTAAGTGTAGTAGGTGTAACTGAATGTAACTAGCACATGGAGACACTAACTGGATGAAGGAGGCTCAGTGGAGGATGCAGTAGGAGCTTACTAGAGTCAGAACAGGCAGTTTAGTCTCACTGGAGGTCCATCAGAGTGATAAGGTCAGTAAAGAGTCAGTTAATCCTTAAATCAAGGAAGTAACTGAAGATAACTGAATATAATTGGACTGGTAGGTGAAGAAGGCGTCTTTGTCATGCAGTGGAGCAAAGGAGGGCGCATTAGTCACTGGGAGGGATGAAAATATAAGGAAAGAAGCTCTCGAAGCTAGCTCACTGAGGGCTAGGTGCTGGTGCTAATGACTGGAATGCATGCAAACCCTAATATTTGCATGCATGACTGAAAATGCAAACAATGGAAATGCTGCTAGGACTAGGATGGAGTATAGGAATATCCTAACACCCCCCCTTAATCCATCCTAGGCCTTGGTAACTAAGACCAAAGGTCACCCAATACAATGAATAATAACAGTCAATAAACCAAGGAAGTGGGAAAATTTCATGGGAAACATAACCCCTCCTCAAAAAACAGACTGTAAGGCACACACAAAAATAAATGCTCCAAACTCAAGCAGGTGTGATGCTTGGTCATATGTCTGGAGGTATCTTCTTCTTGGGAAGAAGTGGATCATACTCGAAAAACATGTGCTTGTACTTGCTCTTCAGATCGAATGTGATGAGAACAAATCCAACAGTATGAGAATGATCCTTGAACCTGTGATTCGAATCAGCTGAGGTAGGATCAAATCTGTGAAAGTGCATATAGTCTTTTGTCTTCTCCTTTGAACCACCATGGGTGAGATTATGCCAAAAAGAACTATTGTATGTTTGCTTGAAATCAAAATCAGATTTAAGACTTAAAAAACAATTTCTTCAGATCGCCCTTGAACTAGCAGGGGTGAGATCAAAACTATCATATGCATGAGAAATTTTCCCAAACAGTAATTGCGTAGAACCCAAATTAGATACAAGACTTGAATCATGGTTTCTTGATATCTCCTTTGAACCATGAGAGGTGAGATCAAAACCAGTAGATGCATGAGAAATTATCCCAAGCGAATGGCAATGGCCATATTCTTCAATGACCTTCTGAAGGCATGGAATTATGATCATATAGTAGTATAAAAGAGGAGATAGCTGGAGAGGAGTGAATGGATTACCTTCAATAGTTGTTTTGACCTCCGAAATAATCATGTGATCATGATGCAAACCAATAGACTCTGGTGCAAGAGAGGATTTAGGACCTTTTACAATATCTAGAGTGTGAGCTGGCACATAAAGAGAAGAAGGTTTGAGCATGAGTGGAGAATCTGTAAGTTCTTTGTCAACAACTTCAATATGAGATGATACTGGTTCATGATCTGACGGACCATCAAGAGGAGCAAATGCATCACTTTGCCTGCTTTTGAATGGGTTAGGACCAAGTCCTTCATTCTTTCTGCCAAATTTTTCATCTAGGTGAGCCCATAACCCTTTTGGAGTCCATAACTCTCTTGGAGTTTCAACACCATCATGGTATTTGAATTTGAATCTTTGGTATGCACACAAGGAAAGCATCATTGTTCCAAAAGCCATGTCACCTTTATTCAACCAGTAAATATTCTCTTCAGAGGATTCGAACTCTCTTTCAAAATAACAATCAAAGAGATCATGGCTCTTCAAATATGCTACCATTTTTGGTTTCCATTCATCATAGTTGAATGGAGAATCAAGAGGGATTCCTTCTAAATATGAATACATTGAAGCTGTGGAAGACTTGCAAAAACAATATAGAATAACTACAACTGCTACTGCTGCACTCGAAATCTTGGTAATAACCTACAAAAAACTCTCAAGAATGGAGATAAACAATACTCTCAACATGCTCTGATACCATGTGAAAATACTCAGAGCAGATCTAAGAGATGATGTGTACCTCACAAGAGTAATTATGATTAAGCAGGAAAATAGAAGAAGAGTGAACAATACAGTATAATGAGCAACGGAATAATATGGTACAATAGAACTCAGATAGAAGCAATAATACTTCACACACACTAGTTAATTAATCACAATATGGACAAATAAATAGTACAAGCATGAGGATTCGAATGCCTAAGGTGGCAATTCGAATTTACCTTCATGGAGTGATCAAAGGATCACTGGAGTGTCATTGGAGCACAACTACGTGTCCACATGATCATTAGTGGAGTCATCAATGCACAAGTAATTGTCAACTGTTAGTCAAACTGAGTCTAACTAAGTGTAGTAGGTGTAACTGAATGTAACTAGCACATGGAGGCACTAACTGGATGAAGGAGGCTTAGTGGAGGATGCAGTAGGATCTTACTAGAGTCAGAACAGGAAGTTTAGTCTCACTAGAGGTCCATCGGAGTGATAAGGTCAGTAAAGAGTCAGTTAATCCTTAAATCAAGGGAGTAACTGAAGATAATTGAATATAACTGAATATAACTGGATTGGTAGGTGAAGAAGGCACCTTTGTCATGCAGTGGAGCAAAGGATGGCACATTAGTCACTGGGAGGGATGAAACTGTAAGGAAAGAAGCTCTCGGGGCTAGCTCACTAAGGGCTATGTGCTGGTGCTGATGACTGGAATGCATGCAAAATGCATGCAAACCCTAATATTTGAATGCATGACTGAAAATGAAAACAATGGAAATGCTGCTAGGACTAGGATGGAGTATAGGAATATCCTAACAACCCCTTTATCCTTGGACTAAATTGGGAAGGGTTGGTACCATTGGAAAGCTCTTGAAGAGATCTATCGATTGGTGTGGTCCCCTACCACATCTGATTACTATAACCTTGTCATATTTCCAACTGAAACTCTATCCATAACCTCCTCTGTGTGCCTTTATCCTTCTACCAAGAACTTTGCCTGTCCTCTAACATGAATTCCCCCTTCACCTGATCCATAGAGGGATCATAACACCATAGGGATATCACCTTCCTTTCTCAAGTATAGGTGGGGCCCAACAGTCCTTCATGAAGGTAAGTGCAATGCATAAAGAAACACCTATTATGAAACTAACACTAATCCAATGCATCTACAAACTACAAGTTTAGCAGCCTATTAGACTCATGCAAATGATGAAGCATTTAACATGAACTCAGCCTCATACTTAGGATTATAAATGGTCTTCACATTAATCAATTTCATGCATTCATTCATTCAATAACTTAAGCATAACAAGCATATCATAACATAGGGAAAATACATCATTTTACACATAAAGCACTTATCTTTGGAATGAAGCTACCCCGGGAAAGTGGCTAAGTGAAAGAAACTTCCCACCCAACCTTAGGTCTTTGTCCATCCTATACTCTTTCAGCTGAGAGACCACCCTCGAGCTAGGATGTGTATCCACTAAGGAGGCTAACTAGGATTTCTCGTAGTCAAGGTTCCATCCCAATTCTAAGACAACCTATAGTTGGGTTTTTCAAGAATACAAGGGAACAAGGGGTATGTTGCTAAGCCAGTGAGCTCTCCCAAAGAGCTACAGTCATCTCAGAACAATCAACAAACATGGAACCCACATTACCTACCTCAACCAACACAAGGAAGGCCCTCTTCTCTATTGCACAGTCCCTCAAGGCCCCTTCCCTCCAGTGTTATTCATGATTGGTATAAAAAGGTCCAATTGTTGTTTCCATGGTACTCTTTCCCTCACTGGGTTTATCAAGCAGATCCAACCCTTATCTTTCCTTCAAATCTATTAATCAAGATGGAGTCTTCTTAGGGTTGCGGCCGAAGTTCTATCCTACAATTTGGTCCTTTGCAAAGAGATCTAAGGTCTTGTCCAAGGTTTTCTAAGCTGCTCAAGCTCTGCAATTCATCTTAGGTTCCGATCTCAGGGTTTCCAACTGGTCTCACTTCCTACGTAGGGTTCCTTTGCATCCTTGGCTCTACAAATTCGCGCATGCACAGAATCGTGATTTCCCTTGTTTTCTATCCCGGCTTTCTCTGCAAATGCGTAATGGATTCAGTTGTTGGTCAAACGGGGAATAGGGACAAGGGTGATCGAATTCCCTGGCAGTAGAGTAGCTTAAGGGGAAATAAAAACAGAGTCATACCTTGCCATATGGATTGTAGGGATGCTCCATACTCTATCGAATTCATGGACTGGCCTTCTCAACAACCTTCTCACAGTAGAATTAATGTCAGCACAGGAGTCAAATCGGTTCACAAATTTACATGTGGCCGTATGGATTCCAATCCCATAACTCCCTCACCTCTCCCTAGTGGATACACATGGCCCCTTCTCAGTGGTCTCCTCCTTATCCAGTTTCTTGGTATTTTTATTGTAATATTTAATAATTACATCATTTACATTATCTCATGGCTTAACAACACATCGATTATCAAAATGTCAAATACTTGCCTATCCAATTGAACCTAATCATCCACTAGTGGGGCCTTGGCCTTGAGATTCACACTAGGGAAAACACACATTGCATTCATACAATATTTACATTGAAGCCATTAAAATCTAAGGTTCAAAATAAGGGTATTACAAATCCCTCCCCCTTAGAACAACATCGTCCTTGGTGTTCTCAAAATTGAACAAAAACGGGAAAGCCTCTCTCATGGAATCCTCGAGCTCCCATGTGGCCTCTTCAATACCAAGGTGCTTCCATTGCACCTTCACCTATTAGATGGATCTATTCCTAAGAAAAGTGACCTTCTTGTCGAGGATGTGCATAGGCTCGACTTGGAACTCTCCCTCTGGTTCCACCTGTATCACATTCCAATCAATTATGTGATTACAGTCATGTACATATTTCTTAAGAAAAGAAACATGGAAAACATTATGAGATCTCATGTTAGCAGGAAATGCAATCCTATATGCAACTGTTCCTATCTTATCAAGGACTTCAAATGGCCCACAATATCTTGGTTCCAACTTGGCACAACTCCCCAACTTCATGGAACTCTTCCTTGGTTTCACTCTTAAGTAAACATGATCCCCAATCTGAAATTCCTTATGCACTCTTTTCAAATATGCATAACTCTCCTGCCTATCCTGTGTTGCCTTCAAATTATGTATGATCTTAACAATCTCTTGCTCCATTTCCTTCATCATCTCTGGTCCAAGCACTACCCTGTTCACTGGGCTGTCCCAATTCACTGGATTTATGCATCCTTTGCTATACAATACCTCAAAAGGACTCATTCCCAATGATGCATGATGTCCATTTTTGTAACCAAATTCTACCAAGTGTAGGTAGGCGTCGCACTTAGATGGCTTATCCATCAAATACATCCTTAGCATGTCTTCAAGAGCCTGATTCACTCTCTCAGTCTGACCATCTGTTTGAGGATGATATGTTGCACTAAACTTTGGTTGAGTCCCTAATTCCTGGAATAATCCTTTCCAAAAATTGGAAGTGAATTTGTGTCTCGATCTGAAATTATTGCCTTGGGCAATCCATGCAATCTCAATATCTATTTCATGAATATATTTGCAATGTCATTGTTCTTGTGAGTGGACTTGACTGGAATGAAGTGAGATACCTTTGATAGCTTTTCCACCACTACCATGATTGAATCATGCTTCCTTACTGTCATTGGAAAACCTGTTATAAAGTCCATAGATATCACTTCCCACTTCCATTTTAGAATGGGTAATTGCTGCAACAATCCTGTTGGATGTCGATGCTCGTCCTTGACTTGTTGGCACTTTTGACACCTATCAATGTACTTTGCTATGTCCTTCTTCATCCCATGCCAAAAGTACCGCTTCCTTGTTGTTGTTATAGTATTCTGATATCCGGGGTGTCCAGAATATGGCATTTGATGAATCTCATCCATCACAAGCTTCTTCAATTCTGCACAATTTGGAATGTACAGTCTGGTACCCTGATAAATGATAACTTCATCTTCACCAATATGATATCTTGCACACTTTTCATCCACATTTCCATGCTACAACTTCTCATTGACTTGAAGGTAAGCTTCATCATTGGTTTGAGCTTCAAGAACTTTTTCCTTCAAATCTGATTTACACATACTCACTGCTGCACCATGGAATTTTCTGCTAAGTGCATCTGCAACTTTATTCTCCTTACCGTTGACATGCTTAATTTCCATGTCAAATTCACAAAGAAATTCCATCCATCTAGTTTTCCTAGCATTCATATTTGGATTGTCAAACAAATATTTTAAACTCATATGATCTGTCCTGAGCTCAAATATTCTTCCTAAGAGATAATTTCTCCATCTCTTGAGAACATGAACTATGGCTGCTAGCTCTAAATCATGTTTGGCATAATTCTTCTCATGCTCCTTTAACTTCCTTGACTCATAGAAAATTACAAACCCTTCTTGCGTGAGCACTCCACCTAGCCCTTAAATGCAAGTATCTGTACACACAACAAAATATTTCTCTGGATCTGCAATCTTTATACCAGGGGCACTGGTGAGCAATTATTTTAACTGTTGAAAGCCTTTATCACACTTTTCATACCATACAAACTTGATATTCTTCCTCTGCAATGAAGTGATTGGGTGGGCTATCTTGGAGAATCCTTCAATGAACCTTATGTAGTATCCTGCAAGCCCCATAAAATATCTAACATATGCAACATTCTTTGGAGTAGGCCAATCCATTATGGCTTCAATCTTCTCTGGATCCCCTGCAATTCCTTCTTTTGAGATGACATGACCCAAATACTATACCTTCTGCTAATAGAAATCACACTTACTCAACTTTGCATACAATTGGTGTTCTCTAAGGACTTGCAAAACCATCCTTAGATTTTCATTATGCTCCTCTCCATTCTTTGAGTAAACAAGAATGTCATACAAGAACACAATCGCAAACTTGTCTAAGTACTTTCTAAAGACACTATTCATGAGACACATGAATGTGGCAGCTGCATTGGTAAGACCAAATGGCACCACCGTGAATTCATAATGGCCATATCTAGTCCTGAAAGTTGTCTTGTGAATGTCTTCTTCATTAATCCTCTCTTGATGGTACCCAGACCTAGGGTCAATCTTTGAAAACACTTTGTCTTCCTTCATTTGATCAAACAAGTCATCAATTCTGGGCAAGGGATACTTGTTCTTGATTGTCACTTTATTGAGCTTCATGTAATCAATACACAGTCTCAATGTCCCATCCTTCTTCTTAACAAATAATACAGGTGCACCCAAAGGATATACACTAGGTCTGACATATTCCTTGTCCATTAATTCTTGCAGCTGCATCTTCAACTCTACCAATTCTAGTGTGCTCATTCTATAAGGAGCTTTGGAAATTGGTGCTGCCCCTGGAACAAGATTTATGGAAAAATCAATGTCTCTCTTTGGTGGAAGCCCTGACACTTCATCTGGAAATACATCCTGGAACTCTTGCAACAGCTCAATGTCTACTATCCTTAGTCTCTTATCCTCTGATGAATCTGATATATGCACTACATATAATTGACAACCATTTTTATTAAAATTTCTCAGCTGTAAGGCTGAAATATGCCTTACTGAAACTTGCTTGGGAATTCCTCTTACCAACTTTGGCCTTTCCTTCTTCATCAATGCATTCAAGTACTTTCTCATAGTAGTCTAACTTGGCTCTATGTCTTTCCAACCAATCCATACCTATCAGGGAATCATAAGAGCCTAATGATAGGACATTTAAATTTACATGCGTGAGGAGTCCATTCAATTCTATGGGGAGCTCCATCACTAGTTCACTTACTTTTCTCTTGCTTCATGTGGCTAATTGAACTAGCCAAGACTTACTATGCTTTACTTTACCAAGAGAGAAACTTTCAACCACCTTAGGAGACACATAACTATGAGTAGATCCTAGATCAATTAAAACAGAAATAGATTCCTTAGCAATCTTACCTTCAACTTATACCACTGATTATTGATGGTTTGCTTGATGATCATCCAATGCTGCACAGATGTGAGGTGTTGCTCTTGTCATATATTATATTGTAGTTTTTTCTTCTAGGATGTGAAAAAATGTGGGATTATCCCTCCGATGTGGACATTCTCTAAGAACATGGTTTCCTCCACATCCCCAACATTGAAGTGGCCCTTTTGGTACTCTATCTGCTGCTAGTTCTAGCTTGAATCCACTTCTTTCTTGTTGTCCCTGTGGAAAATTTCTGGTTTGATTTATAAATGGTGGTTTGAATCCATTTTTCTTTTTTTCAAACCTCCCTCTAGGATTTCCTTTCCATGCTGGATAAACCTATGTTTTACCTTTATTCTGTTCATAGCAATGTACTACCATCCTTATGGCTTCATCAAGGCTTGGTGGATTGAAAAACTCAATCATATCTCTATAATTTTGAGGTAGACTACCAAGGAAATATTGGATCTTCACTCTTTCATCCTTGATGTAATCTACATACCTCAACAACTTTAAAAACTTGTGAGCATGCTCTTCCATGGAATTCTGCCCCAATTTGAGTTCATTGAACTCTTTTCTCTTGTTGTCATAATACCTAGCTGATAGGTATTTCTCCTTGAAGTACCTTTTAAACCGCTCCCAACTGATCCTTCTTTCACTAGTTCTCTTCACTTGCATGAGATGCTCCCACCAAATTGAATATCTACCACTTAGATTGTAAATGGAAACTCTGGTCTTCACATTCTCTGAATAATCATGCATTCTGAAATACTTCTTCATTCCAAGAATCCATGCTTTTGCCTCTTGACCTGTCTTTCTTTCTCCATCAAAGGTGGGAGGCCTAGCCTTCCTAAATTCTCAATGTGGGATACCTCTGAATATCTTTCTTCTCTCACTTTTGTTGGAATTATGTCTAGGGCTTCTTTGAGAATCTCTAGAATCACTTGACTTGCTGGACATAGATCTTGGAGAGGGTGTTCTGTGCTTTTTGCTCACAGAACCCCTTTTAGGGCTTGGAGTCCTCCTAGAATAACCTCTAGAGTGGCTACCTGCATCTCGATTCTCTCTTCCCACATTGATTGGGTTAGACCCAAGATATATCCATTGATGCATATCGATGAGGCTCTGCAAGATGGTAGCATTGAGTTGGTGCTACACTTCCTGTGCCTTCATCAACCTCTCATTGAATCTCACCATGATCTGAACCAAATTTGGGGGACTTATCTTCTCCCTTCTACCATCAGACTTGGCTTCAATAAGTGCTTCTTGCATGTTCTCTCCAAGCACGTCGTCCTCCTACTCATATGGATCCTGGGCATTGTTAATGGTAACCATTTTCTCGCCTTCTCTATACGTTGCACTGCTATACGATTCAACTACCACTGCTACAATCAATGTGCATCACAGAGGCATTTATTAGAAATCATAAGCATGTATATAAACCTAAAAAATCCATTCAAATATGGAAATTATTCATTCGGAAACAACAACAATACGAATTAATTATCAAACCCACGCCATGGGTTCTTCTCTGATTGCAAATTCATTCACGGCTCATCCCAAGAAGTCCCAGTGCTAAAACTTGATATCTGATACCACTCTGTGACATCCCCAAACCCCCTAGTGGCCTTCATAAGCGATGGGAGACCCCTCTGTTACATTTTTTTTCAACAAGTAACACTGATTTTCACACACAGCCGCAATGGCCGTCTATCCACAATCCGTAGTTGGAATTCGGAATTAAGGTTCCCAAAATACACAACATTGAAAAAGTGCCCTCCAAATTATGGAGTTCTGTAATCCACGATGCGGAACTCGGAAATTCAGACCGCTCATTTAACTAGCATCAAACATATTACGATTCTGACTTCCGTGTTCCGTAGTGTGGAATTCGGAACTGCGGAGTGCCAAAACCTCTAGCGCTACAAAAATGCACCTTCGCTTCCACATTTTTTCAGTGTTGAATTCGGAACTGCGGAGCGTCAAAAAATCCAGTGCTGCATAAATGTTCCTGCGCATTTCGCATTTCTGCAGAGTGAAAGCCAGAACTGCAGAGTGCCAAAACCTTCGGCGCCGTAGAAATGTGCCTCCACATTCCGCATTCCGCATTTCCGCAGTGCGGAAGTCGTAACTGCGGAGCGCCCAAGTGCCCGACACTGTTGAAATGTGATCCTGACTTCGCCATTCCACAATGCATATGTGGAAGGTCAAGAGATGGCCATGCCCTGTCCAGCCAAATTTCCAAGCTCATAACTCCTGTGAAAATACTCACAACAGATCTAAGAGATGATGTGTACCTCACAAGAGTAATTATGGTTAAGCAGGAAAATAGAAGAAGAGTGAACTATACAGTATAATGAGCAACAAAATAATATGGTACAATAGAACTCAGATAGAAGCAATAATACTTCACACACACTAGTTAATTAATCACAGTATGGACAAATAAATAGTACAAGCATGAGGATTCGAATGCCTAAGGTGGCAATTCAAATTAGCCTTCATGGAGTGATAAAAGGATCACTGGAGTGTCATTGGAGCATAACTAGGTGTCCTCATGATCATCAGTGGAGTCATCAATGCAGAAGGAACTGTCAACTGTCAGTCAAACTGAGTCTAACTGAGTGTAGTAGGTGTAATTGAATGTAACTAGCACATGGAGACACTAACTGGATGAAGGAGGCTCAGTGGAGGATGCAGTAGGAGCTTACTAGAGTCTAAACAGGAAGTTTAGTCTCACTGGAGGTCCATCGGAGTGATAAGGTCAGTAAAGAGTCAGTTAATCCTTAAATCAAGGAAGTAACTGAAGATAACTGAATATAACTGGACTGGTAGGTTAAGAAGGCGCCTTTGTCATGCAGTGGAGCAAAGGAGGGCACATTAGTCACTGGGAGGGATGAAACTATAAGGAAAGAAGCTCTCGGGGCTAGCTCACTGAGGGCTAGGTGCTGGTGCTGATGACTGGAATGCATGCAAACCCTAATATTTGCATGCATGACTGAAAATGCAAACAATGGAAATGCTTCTAGGACTCGGATGGAGTATAGGAATATCCTAACACCCCCCCTTAATCCATCCTGGGCCCTGGTAACTAAGACCAAAGGTCACCGAATACAATGAATAATAACAGTCAATAAACCAAGGAAGTGGGAAAATTTCATGGGAAACATACCCCCTCCTCAAAAAACAGACTGTAAGGCACACACAAAAATAAATGCTCCAAACTCAAGGAGGTGTGATGCTTGGTCATATGTCTGGAGGTATCTTCTTCTTGGGAAGAAGTGGATCATGCTCAAAAAACATGTGCTTGTACTTGCTCTTCAGATCGAATGTGATGAGAACAAATCCAACAGTATGCGAATGATCCTTGAACCTGTGATTCGAATCAGTTGAGGTAGGATCAAATCTGTGAAAGTGCATATAGTCTTTTGTCTTCTCCTTTGAACCACCATGGGTGAGATTATTCCAAAAAGAACTATTATATGTTTGTTTGAAATAAAAATCAGATTTAAGACTTAAAAAACAGTTTCTTGAGATCTCCTTTGAACCAACAGGGGTGAGATCAAAGCTATCATATGCATGAGAAATTTTCCCAAGCAGTAATTGCATATAACCCAAATTAGATACAAGACTTGAATCATGGTTTCTTGAGATCTCCTTTGAACCATGAGAGGTGAGATCAAAACCAGTAGATGCATGAGAAATTATCCCAAGCAAATGGAAATGGCCAGATTCTTCAATGACCTTTTGAAAGCATGGAATTATGATCATATAGTAGTATAAAATAGGAGATAGCTGGAGAGGAGCGAATGCATTACCTTCAATAGTTGCTTTGACCTCTGAAATAATCATGTGATCATGATGCAAACCAACAGACTTTGGTGCAAGAGAGGATTTATGACCTTCTGCAATATCTATAGTGTGAGCTGGCACAAAAAGAGAAGAAGGTTTGAGGATGAGTGGAGAATCTGTAAGTTCTTTGTCAACAACTTCAATATCAGATGATACTGGTTCATGATCTGAGAGACCATCAAGAGGAGTGAATGCATCACTTTTCTTGCTTTGAATGGGTTAGGGCCAAGTCATTCATTCTTTCTGCCAAATTTTTCATCCAGGTGAGCCCATAACTCTTTTGGATTCCATAACTCTCTTGGAGTTTCAACACCATCACGGTATTTGAATTTGAATCTTTGGTATGCACACAAGGAAAGCATCATTGTTCCAAAAGCCATGTCACCTTTATTCAACCAGTCAATATTCTCTTCAGAGGATTCAAACTCTCTTTCAAAATAACAATCAAAGAGATCATGGCTCTTCAAATATGCTACCATTTTTGGTTTCCATTCATCATAGTTGAATGGAGAAAGAAGAGGGATTCCTTCTAAATATGAATACATTGAAGCTGCAGAAGACCTGCAAAAACAATATAGAATAACTACAACTGCTACTGCTGCAACTGCTGCACTCGAAATCTTTGCAATAACCTGCAAAAAACTCTCAAGAATGGAGATAAACAATACTCTCAACATGCTTTGATACCATGTGAAAATCCTCACAGCAGATCTAAGAGATGATGTGTACCTCACAAGAGTAATTATGATTAAGCAGCAAAATAGAAGAACAGTGAACAATAGAGTATAATGAGCAACAGAATAATATGGTACAATAGAACTCAGATAGAAGCAATAATACTCCACACACACTAGTTAATTAATCACAATATGGACAAATAAATAGTACAGTCATGAGGATTCGAATGCCTAAGGTGCCAATTCGAATTAGCCTTCATGGAGTGAACAAAGGATCACTGGAGTGTCATCAGAGCACAACTAGGTGTCCTCATGATCATCAGTGGAGTCATCAATGCACAAGTAACTGTCAACTATTAGTCAAACTGAATCTAACTGAGTTTAGTAGGTGTAACTGAATGTAACTAGCACATGGGGACACTAACTTGATGAAGGAGGTTGAGTGGAGGATGCAGTAGGAGCTTACTAGAGTCAGAACAGACAGTTTAGTCTCATTGGAGGTCCATCGGAGTGATAAGGTCAGTAAGAGTCAGTTAATCCTTAAATCAAGGAATTAATTGAAGATAAATGAATATAACTGAATATAACTGGACTGGTAGGTGAAGAAGGATCCTTTGTCATGCAATGGAGCAAAGGAGGGCGCATTAGTCACTGGGAGGGATGAAACTGCAAGGAAAGAAGCTCTCGGGGCTAGCTCACTGAGGGCTAGGTGCTGGTGCTGATGACTGGAATGCATGCAAACCCTAATATTTGCATGCATGACTAAAAATGAAAACAATGGAAATGCTGCTAGGACTAGGATGGAGTATAGGAATATCCTAACAACTCCTTCATCCTTCTACCAAATTGGGAAAGGCTGGTACCGTTGGAAAGATCTTGGAGAGATCTATCCATTGGTGTGGTCTCCTACCACATCTGATTACTATAACCTTGTCATATTTCCAACTGAAACTCTATCCATAACTTCCTTTGTGTGCCTTTATCCTTCTACCAGGAACTCTGCCTGCCCTCTAACATGAATTGCCCCTTCACCTGATCCATAGAGGGATAATAACACCATAGGGATATCACCTTCCTTTCCCAAGTCCAAGTCGGGCCCAACAGTCCTTCATGAAGGTAAATGCAATGCATAAAGAAACACCTATTATGAAACTAACACTAATCCAATGCATCTACAAACTGCAAGTTTAGTATCCTATTAGACTCATGCAAATGATGAAGCATTTAACATGAACTCAGCCTCATACTTAGGATTATAAATGGTCTTCACATTGATCAATTTCATGCATTCATTCATTCAATAACTTAAGCATAGCAAGCATATCATAACGTAGGGAAAATACATCATTTTACACATAAAGCACTTATCTTTGGAATGAAGCTACCCCAAGAAAGTGGCTAAGTGAGAGAAACTTCCCACCCAAGCTTAGGTCTTTGTCCATCCTATACTCTTTCAGCTGAGAGACCACCCCCAAGCTAGGATGTGTATCCACTAAGGAGGCTAACTAGGATTTCTCATAGTCAAGGTTCCATCCCAATTCTAAGACACCCTATAGTTGGGTTTTTCAAGAATACAAGGGAAGAAGGGGTATGTTGTTAAGCCAGTGAACTCACCCACAAAGCTATAGTCATCTCAAAACAATCAACAAACATGGAACCCACATTACCTACCTCACCCAACACAAGGAAGGCCCTCTTCTCTATTGCACAGTCCCTCAAGGCCCCTTCCCTCTAGTCTTATTCATGATTGGTATAAAAAGGTCCAATTGTTGTTTCCATGATACTCTTTCCCTCACTGGGTTTATCAAGCAGATCCAACCCTTATCTTTCCTTCAAATCTATTGATCAAGATGGAGTCTTCTTAGGGTTGTGGGCGAAACTCTATCCTGCAATTTGGTCCTTTGCAAAGAGATCTAAGGTCTTCTCCAAGGTTTTATAAGCTGCTCGAGCTCTGCAATTCATCTTAGGTTCTGATCTCAGGGTTTCCCAACCGGTCTCACTTCCTACGCAGGGATCCTTTGCATCCTTGGCTCTACAAATTCGCGCATGCACAGAATCGTGATTTCCCTTGTTTTCTTCACGGCTTTCTCTACAAATGCGTAATGGATTCGGTTGTTGGTCAAACAGGGAATAGGGACAAGGGTGATCGAATTCCTTGACAGTAGAGTAGCTTAAGGGGAAATAAAAACAGAGTCATACCCTGCCATATGGATTGCAGGGATGCTCCATACTCCATTGAATTCATGGACTGGCCTTCTCAACAACTTTCTTACAGCAGAATTAATGTCAGTACAAGAGTCAAATCAGTTCAGAAATTGACATGTGGCCAAATGGATTCCAATCCCATAACTCCCTCACCTCTCCCTAGTGGATACACATGGCCCCTTCTCATTGGTCTCCTCCTTATCTAGTTTCTTGGTATTTTTATTGTAATATTTAATAATTACATCATTTTCATTATCTCATGGCTTAACAACACATCGATTATCAAAATGTCAAATACTTGCCTATGCAATTGAACCTAATCATCCACTAGTGGGGCCTTGGCCTTGAGATCCACACTAGGGAAAACACACATTGCATTCATACAATATTTACATTGAAGCCAATAAAATCTAAGGTTCGAAATAGGGGTATTACAACTCCCTCCCCCTTAGAACAACATCGTTCTTGGAGTTCTCAAAACTGAACAAAAACGGGAAAGCCTCTCTCATGGAATCCTTGAGCTCGCATGTGACCTTTTCAATACCAAGGTGCTTCCATTGCACCTTCACCTATTAGATGGATCTATTCCAGAGAAAAGTGACGTTCTTGTCAAGGATGCGCATAGGCTCCACTTGGAACTCTCCCTTTGGTTCCACCTGTATCATATTCCAATCAATTATGTGATTACGGTCATGTACGTATTTCTTAAGAAAAGAAACATGGAAAACATTATGAGATCTCATGTTAGCAGGAAATGCAATCCTATATGCAATTGGTCCTATCTTATCAAGGACTTCAAATGGCCCACAATATCTTGGTTCCAACTTGTCACAACTCTCCAACTTCATGGATCTCTTCCTTGGTTTCACTCTTAAGTAAACATGATCCCCAATATGAAATTCCTTATGCACTCTTTTCAAATATGCATAACTCTCCCGCCTATCCTGTGTTGCCTTCAAATTCTGTCTGATCTTAACAATCTCTTGCTCCATTTCCTTGATCATCTCTGGTCCAAGCACTACCCTGTTCACTAGGATGTCCCAATTCACTGGATTTATGCATCCTTTGCTATACAATACCTCAAAAGGACTCATTCCCAATGATGCATGATGTCCATTTTTGTAACCAAATTCTACCAAGTGTAGGTAGTCTTCCCACTTTGATGGCGTATCCATCAAATACATCCTTAGCATGTCTTCAAGTTCTTGATTCACTCTCTCAGTCTGACCATCTATTTGAGGATGATATATTCTACTAAACTTCAGTTGAGTCCCTAATTCCTAGAATAATCCTTTCCAAAAATTGGAAGTGAATTTGTGTCCTGATCTGAAATTATTGCCTTGGGCAATCCATGCAATCTAAATATCTATTTCATGAATATATTTGCAATGTCATTGCTCTTGTGAGTCGACTTGACTGGAATGAAGTTAGATACCTTTGATAGCTTTTCCACCACTACCATGATTGAATCATGCTTCCTTACTGTCATTGGAAAACTTGTTATAAAGTCCATAGATATCACTTCCCACTTCCATTCTAGAATGAGTAATTGCTGCAACAATCATGTTGGATGTTGATGCTCTTCCTTGACTTGTTGGCACTTTTGACACCTAGCAATGTACTCTGCTATGTCCTTCTTCATCCCATGTCAAAAGTACTGATTCCTTGTTGTTGTTATAGTATTCTGATATCCGAGGTGTCCAGAATATGGCATTTGATGAATCTCATCCATCACAAGCTTCTTCAATTCTGCACAATTTGGAATGTATAGTCTGGTACCCTGATAAATGATAACTTCATCTTCACGAATATGATATCTTGCACACTTTTCATCCACATTTCCCTGCTACAACTTCTCATTGACTTGAAGGTAAGATTCATCATTGGTTTGAGCTTCAAGAACTTTTTCCTTCAAATATGATTTACACATACTCACTGCTGCACCATGGAATTTTCTGCTAAGTGCATCTGCAACTTTATTCTCCTTACCATTGACATGCTTAATTTCCATATCAAATTCACAAAGAAATTCCATCCATCTAGTTTTCCTAACATTCATATTTGGCTGGTCAAACAAATATTTTAAACTCATATGATCTGTCATGAGCTCAAATATTCTTCCTAAGAGATAATGTCTCCATCTCTTGAGAACATGAACTATGGCTGCTAGCTCTAAATCATGTTTGGCATAATTCTTCTCATGCTACTTTAACTTCCTTGACTCATATAAAATTACAAACCCTTCTTTCGTGAGCACTCCACCTAGCCCTTAAATGCAAGTATCTGTACACACAACAAAATATTTCTCTGGATCTGCAATCTTTAAAACAGGAGCACTAGTAAGCAATTATTTTAACTGTTGAAAGCCTTTATCACACTTTTCAGACCATACAAACTTGATATTCTTCTCTGCAATGAAGTGATTGGGTGGGCTATCTTGGAGAATCCTTCAATGAACCTTATGCAATATCCTACAAGACCCATAAAATATCTAACATATGCAACATTCTTTGGAGTAGGCCAATCCATTATGGCTTCAATCTTCTCTGTATCCCCTGCAATTCCTTCTTTTGAGATGACATGACCCAAATACTATACCTTCTGCTATTAGAAATCACACTTACTTAGCTTTGCATACAATTGGTGTTCTGTAAGGACTTGCAAAACCATCCTTAGATTTTCATTATGCTCCTCCCCATTCTTTGAGTAAACAAGAATGTCATACAAGAACACAATCACAAACTTGTCCAAGTACTTTCTAAAGACACTATTCATGAGACACATGAATGTGGCAGGTGCATTGGTAAGACCAAATGGCACCACCGTGAATTCATAATGGCCATATCTAGTCCTGAAAGTTGTCTTGTGAATGTCTTCTTCATTAATCCTCACTTGATGGTACCCAGACCTCAATTCAATGTTTGAAAACACTCTGTCTTCCTTCATTTGATCAAACAAGTCATCAATTCTGGGCAAGGGATACTTGTTCTTGATTGTCACTTTATTGAGCTTCATGTAATCAATACACAGTCTCAATGTCCCATCCTTCTTCTTAACAAATAATACAGGTGCACCCAAAGGAGATACACTAGGTCTGATATATTCCTTGTCCATTAATTCTTGCAGCTGCATCTTCAACTCTACCAATTCTGGTGTGCTCATTCTATAAGGAGCTTTGGAAATTGGTGCTGCCCTTGGAACAAGATTTATGGAAAAATCAATGTCTCTCTTTGGTGGAAGCCCTGACACTTCATCTAGAAATACATCCTGGAACTCTTGCAACAGCTGAAAGTCTACTATCCTTGGTCTCTTATCCTCTGATGAATCTGATATATGCACTGCATATAATTGACAACCATTTTTATTAAAATTTCTCAGCTGTAAGGCTGAAATCTACCTTACTGAAACTTGCTTGGGAATTCCTCTTACGAACTTTGGCCTTCCTTCTTCATCAATGCATTCAAGTACTTTCTCATAGTAGTCTAACGTGGCTCTATGTCTTTCCAACCAATCCATACCTATCAGGGAATCATAAGAGCCTAATGATAGGACATTTAAATTTACATGTGTGAGGAGTCCATTCAATTCTATGGGGAACTCCATCACTAGTTCACTTACTTTTCTCTTGGTTCATGTGGCTAATTGAACTAGCCAAGACTTACTATGCTTTACTTTACCAAGAGAGCAACTTTCAACCACCTTAGGAGACACATAACTATGAGTAGATCCTGGATCAATTAAAACAGAAATAGATTCCTTAGCAATCTTACCTTCAATTTATACCACTGATGATTGATGGTCTTCTTGATGATCATCCAATGCTACACAGATTTGAGGTGTTTCTCTTGTCATATATTCTATTGTAGTTTCTTCTTCTAGGATGTGAAAAAATGTGGGATTATCCCTCCGATGTGGACATTCTCTAAGAACATGGTTTCCTCCACATCCCCAACATTGAAGTCGCCCTTTTGGTACTCTATCTACTGCTACTTCTAGCTTGAATCCACTTCTTTCTTGTTGTCCCTGTGGAAAATTTCTGGTTTGATTTATAAATGGTGGTTTGAATCCATTTTTCTTTTTTTCAAACCTCCCTCTAGGATTTCCTTTCCATGCTGGATAAACCTATGTTTTACCTTTATTCTTTTCATAGCAATGTACTACCATCCTTGTGGCTTTATCAAGGCTTGGTGGATTGAAAAACTCAATCCCATCTCTATAATTTTTAGGTAGACTACCAAGGAAATATTGGATCTTCACTCTTTCATCCTTGATGTAATCTACATACCTCAACAACTTTAAAAACTTGTGAACATGCTCTTCCATGGAATTCTGTCCCAATCTGAGTTCATTGAACTCTTTTCTCTTGTTGTCATAATACCTAGCTGATAGGTATTTCTCCTTGAAGTACCTTTTAAACCGCTCCCAACTGATCCTTCTTTCATTAGTTCTCTTCACTTGCATGAGATGCTCCCACCAAATTGAATATCTACCACTTAGATTGTAAATGGAAACTCTGGTCTTCTCATTCTCTAAATAATCATGCATTCTGAAATACTTCTTCATTCCAAGAATCCATGCTTTTGCCTCTTGACTTGTATTTCTTTCTCCATCAAAGGTGGGAGGCCTAGCCTTCCTAAATTCTCCATGTGGGATACCTCTGAATATCTTTCTTCTCTCACTTCTGTTGGAATTATGTCTAGGGCTTCTTTGAGAATCTCTAGAATCACTTGACCTACTAGACATAGATCTTGGAGAGGGTGTTCTGTGTTTTTTGCTCACATAACCCCTTTTAGGGCTTGGAGTCCTCCTAGAATAGCCTCTAGAGTGGCTACCTGCATCTCGATCCTCTCTTCCCACATTGATTAGGTTAGACCCAAGATTGATCCATTGATGCATATTGATGAGGCTCTACAAGATGGTCGCATTGAGTTGGTGCTACTCTTCCTGTGCCCTCATCAACCTCTCATTGAAGCTCACCATGGTCTCAACCAAGTTTGGGGGACTTATCTTCTCCCTTCTACTGTGAGACTTGGCTTCAATAAGTGCTTCTTGCACGTTCTCTCCAAGCACGTCATCCTCTTGCTCATATGGATCCTGGGCATCGTTAATGGTAACCATTTTCCCGCCTTCTCTATATGCTGCCCTGCTATGCGATTCAACTACCACTGCTGCAATCAATGTGCATCATAGAGGCATTTATTAGAAATCATAAGCATGTATATAAACCTAAAAAATCCATTCAAATATGGAAATTATTCATTCGGAAACAACAACAATACGAATTAATTATCAAACCCACGCCATGGGTGCTTCTCTGCTTGCAAATTCATTCATGTCTCATCCCAAGAAGTCCCGATGCTAAAACTTGATATTTGATACCACTCTGTGACATCCCCAAACCCCCTGGTGGTCTTTAGAAGCGATGGGAGACCCCTCTGTTACATTTTTTTTCAACAAATAACAATGATTTTCACACACAGCCGCAATGGCCATCTATCCACAATCCGCAGTCTCCTTCCCGCAATCCGTAGTTGGAATTCAGAATTAAGGTTCCTAAAATACACAACATTGAAAAAGTGCCCTCCAAATTCTGGAGTTCTGCAATCCATGATGCAGAACTCGGAAATTCGGACCGCTCATTTACCTAGCATCGAAGAAATTACGATTCTGACTTCCACATTCTGTAGTTGGAATTCGGAACTGCGGAGTGCCGAAATGTCCGACGCTGCAAAAATGCACCTTCACTTCCACATTTTTGCAGTGCAGAATTTGGAACTACGGAGCGTCAAAAACTTTAGTGCTGCATAAATGTTCCTCCGCATTTCGCATTTCTGTAGTGTGAAAGTCGGAACTGCAGAGCGCCAAAACCTTCGGCGCTGTAGAAATGTGCCTCCGCATTCCACATTTGCACAGTGTGGAAGTCGCAACTGCGAAGCGCCCAAGTGCCCGACACTGCAGAAATGTGATACCGACTTCTGCATTCCACAATGCATATGCGGAAGGTCAAGATTTGGCCATGCCCTGTCCAGCCAAATTTCCAAGCTCATAACTCCTGTGAAAATCCTCACAGCAGATCTAAGAGATGATGTGCACCTCACAAGAGTAATTATGATTAAGCAGGAAAATAGAAGAAGAGTGAACAATACAGTATAATGAGCAACAGAATAATATGGTACAGTAGAACTCAGATAGAAGCAATAATACTTCAAACACACTAGTTAATTAATCACAATATGCACAAATAAATAGTACAAGCATGAGGATTCGAATGCCTAAGGTGGAAATTCAAATTATCCTTCATGGAGTGATAAAAGGATCACTGGAGTGTCATCGGAGCACAAATAGGTGTCCTCGTGATCATCAGTGGAGTCATCAATGCACAAGTAACTGTCAACTATCAGTCAAACTGAGTCTAACTTAGTGTAGTAGGTGTAACTGAATGTAACTAACACATGGAGACACTAACTGGATGAAGGAGGCTCAGTGGAGGATGCAGTAGGAGCTTACTAGAGTCAGAACAGGATGTTTAGTCTCACTGGAGGTCCATCGGAGTGATAAGGTCAGTAAAGAGTCAGTTAATCCTTAAATCAAGGAAGTAACTGAAGATAACTGAATATAACTGGACTGGTAGGTGAAGAAGGAGCCTTTGTCATGTAGTGGAGCAAAGGAGGGCGCATTAGTCACTGGGAAGGATGAAACTGCAAGGAAAGAAGCTCTCAGGGCTAGCTCACTGAGGGCTAGGTGCTGGTGCTGATGACTGGAATGCATGCAAACCCTAATATTTGCATGCATGACTGAAAATGCAAACAATGGAAACGCTACTAGGACTAGGATGGAGTATAGGAATATCCTAACACCCCCCCTTAGTCCATCCTGGGCCCTGGTAACTAAGACCAAAGGTCACCCAATACAATGAATAGTAACAGTCAATAAACCAAGGAAGTGGGAAAATTTCATGGGAAACATAAACCCTCCTCAAAAAACAGACTGTAAGGCACACACAAAAATAAATGCTCCAAACTCAAGCAGGTGTGATGCTTGGTCATATGTCTGGAGGTATCTTCTTCTTGGGAAGAAGTGGATCATGCTCAAAAAATATGTGCTTGTACTTGCTCTTCAAATCGAATGTGATTAGAACAAATCCAATAGTAGGAGAATGATCCTTGAACCTGTGATTCAAATCAGCTGACGTAGGATCAAATCTGTGAAAGTGCATATAGTCTTTTGTCTTCTCCTTTGAACCACCATGGGTGAGATTATGCCAAAAAGAACTATTATATGTTTGCTTGAAATCAAAATGAAATTTAAGACTTAAAAAATAGTTTCTTGAGATCTCCTTTGAACCAGCAGGGGTGAAATCAAAACTATCATATGCATGAGAAATTTTCCCAAGCAGTAATTGCGTAGAACCCAAATTAGATACAAGACTTGAATCATGGTTTCTTGAGATCTCCTTTGAACCATGAGAGGTGAGATCAAAACTAGTATATGCCTGAGAAATTATCCCAAGCGAATGGCAATGGCCATATTCTTCAATGACCTTCTGAAAGCATGGAATTATGATCATATAGTAGTATAAAAGAGGAGATAGCTGGAGAGGAGCGAATGCATTACCTTCAATAGTTGTTTTGACCTCCAAAATAATCATGTGATCATGATGCAAACCAATAGACTCTGGTGCAAGAGAGGATTTAGGACCTTCTGCAATATCTATAGTGTGAGCTGGCATAGAAAGAGAAGAAGGTTTGAGCATGAGTGGAGAATCTCCAATTTCTTTGTCAACAACTTCAATATGAGATGATACTGGTTCATGATCTGAGAGACCATGAAGAGGAGCGAATGCATCACTTTGCTTGCTTTCGAATGGGTTAGGACCAAGTCATTCATTCTTTCTGCCAAATTTTTCATCTAGGTGAGCCCATAACTCTTTTGGAGTCCATAACTCTCTTGGAGTTTCAACACCATCATGATATTTGAATTTGAATCTTTGGTATGCACACAAGGAAAGCATCATTGTTCCAAAAGCCATTTCACCTTTATTCAACCAGTCAATATTCTCTTCAGAGGATTCGAACTCTCTTTCAAAATAACAATCAAAGAGATCATGGCTCTTCAAATATGCTACCATTTTTGGTTTCCATTCATCATAGTTGAACGGAGAAAGAAGAGGGATTCCTTCTAAATATGAATACATTGAAGCTGTAGAATACTTGCAAAAACAATATAGAATAACTGCAACTGCTACTTCTGCAAAAATGCAGAAACTGCTGCACTCGAAATCTTGGTAATAACCTGCAAAAAACTCTCAAGAATGGAGATAAACAATACTCTCAACATGCTCTGATACCATGTGAAAATCCTCACAACAGATCTAAGAGATGATGTGTACCTCACAAGAGTAATTATGATTAAGCAGGAAAATAGAAGAAGAGTGAACAATACAATATAATGAGCAACAGAATAATATGGTACAATAGAACTCAGATAGAAGCAATAATACTTCACACACACTAGTTAATTAATCACAATATGAACAAATAAATAGTACAAGCATGAGGATTCGAATGCCTAAGGTGGCAATTCGAATTAGCCTTCATGGAATGATCAAAGGATCACTGGAGTGTCATCGGAGCACAACTAGGTGTCCTCGTGATCATCAGTGGAGTCCTCAATGCACAAGTAACTGTCAACTGTCAGTCAAATTGAGTCTAACTGAATGTAGTAGGTGTAACTGAATGTAACTAGCACATGGAAACACTAAATGGATGAAGGAGGCTCAGTGGAGGATGCAGTAGGAGCTTACTAGAGTCAAAACAAGCAGTTCAGTCTCACTGGAGGTCCATCGAAGTGATAAGGTCAGTAAAGAGTCAATTAATCCTTAAATCAAGGAAGTAACTGAAGATAACTAAATATAACTGAATATAACTGGACTGGTAGGTGAAGAAGGTGCCTTTGTCATGCAGTGGAGCAAAGGATGGCGCATTAGTCACTGGCAGGGATGAAAATACAAGGAAAGAAGCTCTCGGGACTAGCTCACTGAGGGATGGGTGCTGGTGCTGATGACTGGAATGCATGCAAACCCTAATTGCATGAAAACCCTAATATTTGCATGCATGAATGAAAATGAAAGCACTGGAAATGCTGCTAGGACTAGGATGGAGTATAGGAATATACTAACAAATCCTTCATCCTTGGACCAAATTGGGAAAGGCTGGTACCGTTGGAAAGCTCTTGGAGAGATCTATCCATTGGTGTGGTCTCCTACCACATCTAATTAATATAACCTTGCCATATTTCAAACTGAAACTCTGTCCATAACCTCCTCTGTGTGCCTTTATCCTTCTACCAGGAACTCTGCCTGCCCTATGACATGAATTCCCCCTTCACCTGATCCATAGAGGGATCATAACACCATAGGGATATCACCTTCCTTTCCCAAGTCCAGGTGGGTCCCAACAGTCCTTAATGAAGGTAAATGCAATGCATAAAGAAACACCTATTATGAAACTAACACTAATCCAATGCATCTACAAACTGCAAGTTTAGCAGCCTATTAGACTCATGCAAATGATGAAGCATTTAACATGAACTCAGCCTCATACTCAGGATTATAAATGTTCTTCACATTGATCAATTTCATGCATTCATTCATTCAATAACTTAAGCATAACAAGCATATCATAACATAGGGAAAATACATCATTTTACACATAAAGCACTTATCTTTGGAATGAAGCTACCCCAGGAAAGTGGCTAAGTGAGAGAAACTTCCCACCCAACCTTAGGTCTTTGTCCATCCTATACTCTTTCAGCTGAGAGACCACCCCCGAGCTAGGATGTGTATCCACTAAGGAGGCTAACTAGGCTTTCTCATAGTCAAGGTTCCATCCCAATTCTAAGACACCCTATAGTTGGGTTTTTCAAGAATACAAGGGAACAAGGGGTGTGTTGCTAAGCCAGTGAGCTCACCCACAGAGCTACAGTGATCTCAGAACAATCAACAAACATGGAACCCACATTACCTGCCTCACCCAACACAAGGAAGGCCGTCTTCTCTGTTACACAGTCCCTCATATTTGGCTAGTCAAACAAATATTTTAAACTCATATGATCTGTCCTAAGCTCAAATATTTTTCCTAAGAGATAATGTCTCCATCTCTCGAGAACATGAACTATGGCTGCTAGCTCTAAATCATGTTTGGCATAATTCTTCTCATGCTACTTTAACTTCCTTGACTCATAGAAAATTACAAACCCTTCTTTCGTGAGCACTCCACCTAGCCCTTAAATGCAAGTATCTGTACAGACAAAAAAATATTTCTCTGGATCTACAATCTTTAAAACAGGAGCACTAGTAAGCAATTATTTTAACTGTTGAAAGCCTTTATCACACTTTTCAGACCATACAAACTTGATATTCTTCTCTGCAATGAAGTGATTGGGTGGGCTATCTTGGAGAATCCTTCAATGAACCTTATGCAATATCCTACAAGACCCATAAAATATCTAACATATGCAACATTCTTTGGAGTAGGCCAATCCATTATGGCTTCAATCTTCTCTAGATCCCCTGCAATTCCTTCTTTTGAGATGACATGACCCAAATACTATACCTTCTGCTAATAGAAATCACACTTACTCAGCTTTGCATACAATTGGTGTTCTCTAAGGACTTGCAAAACCATCCTTATATTTTCATTATGCTCCTCTCCATTCCTTGAGTAAACAAAAATGTCATACAAGAACACAATCACAAACTTGTCCAAGTACTTTCTAAAGACACTATTCATAAGACACATGAATGTGGCAGGTGCATTGGTAAGACAAAATGGCACCACTGTGAATTCATAATGGCCATATCTAGTCCTGAAAGTTGTCTTGTGAATGTCTTCTTCATTAATCCTCACTTGATGGTACCCAGACCTCAAGTCAATCTTTGAAAACACTCTGTCTTCCTTCATTTGATCAAACAAGTCATCAATTCTGGGCAAGGGATACTTGTTCTTGATTGTCACTTTATTGAGCTTCATGTAATCAATACACAGTCTCAATGTCCCATCCTTCTTCTTAACAAATAATACAGGTGCACCCAAAGGAGATACAATAGGTCTGATATATTCCTTGTCCATTAATTCTTGCAGCTGCATCTTCAACTCTACCAATTCTGGTGTGCTCATTCTACAAGGAGCTTTGGAAATTGGTGCTGCCCCTGGAACAAGATTTATAGAAAAATCAATGTCTCTCTTTGGTGGAAGCCCTGACACTTCACTTGGAAATACATCCTAGAACTCTTGCAAAAGCTGAAAGTCTACTATCCTTGGTCTCTTATCCTTTGATGAATCTGATATATGCACTACATATAATTGACAACCATTTTTATTAAAATTTCTCAGCTGTAAGGATGAAATCTGCCTTACTGAAACTTTCTTGGGAATTCCTCTTATCAACTTTGGCCTTCCTTCTTCATCAATGCATTCAAGTAATTTCTCATAGTAGTCTAACTTGGCTCTATGTCTTTCCAACTAATCCATACCTATCAGGGAATCAGAAGAGCCTAATGATAGGACATTTAAATTTACATGTGTGAGGAGTCCATTCAATTGTATGGGGAACTCCATCACTAGTTCACTTACTTTTCTCTTGCTTCATGTGGCTAATTGAACTAGCCAAGACTTACTATGCTTTACTTTACCAAGAGAGCAACTTTCAACCACCTTAGGAGACACATAACTATGAGTAGATCCTGGATCAATTAAAACATAAATAGATTCCTTAGCAATCTTACCTTCAACTTATACCACTGATGATTGATGGTCTGCTTGATGATCATCCAATGCTCCACAGATTTGAGGTGTTGCTCTTGTCATATATTCTATTGTAGTTTTTTCTTCTAGGATGTGAAAAAATGTGGGATTATCCCTCTGATGTGGACATTCTCTAAGATCATGGTTTCCTCCAAATCCCCAACATTGAAGTGGCCCTTTTGGTACTCTATCTGCTGCTACTTCTAGCTTGAATCCACTTCTTTCTTGCTATCCCTGTGGAAAATTTCTGGTTTGATTTATAAATGGTGGTTTGAATCCATTTTTCTTTTTTTCAAACCTCCCTCTGGGATTTCCTTTCCATGCTGGCTAAGCCTATGTTTTACCTTTATTCTGTTCATAGCAATGTACTACCATCCTTATGGCTTCATCAAGGCTTGGTGGATTGAAAAACTCAATCCTATCTCTATAATTTTGAGGTAGACTACCAAGGAAATATTGGATCTTCACTCTTTCATCCTTGATGTAATCTACATACCTCAACAACTTTAAAAACTTGTGAACATGCTCTTCCATCGAATTCTATCCTATCCTGAGTTCATTGAACTCTTTTCTCTTATTGTCATAACACCTAGCTGATAGGTATTTCTCCTTGAAGTACCTTTTAAACCGCTCCTAACTGATCCTTCTTTCACTAGTTCTCTTCACTTGCATGAGATGCTCCCACCAAATTGAATATCTACCACTTAGATTGTAAATGGAAACTTTGGTCTTCTCATTCTCTGAATAATCATGCATTCTGAAATACTTCTTCATTCCAAGAATCCATGCTTCTGCCTCTTGACCTGTATTTCTTTCTCCATCAAAGGTGGGAGGCCTAGCCTTCCTAAATTCTCCATGTGGGATACCTCTGAATATATTTCTTCTCTCACTTCTGTTGGAATTATGTCTAGGGCTTCTTTGAGAATCTCTAGAATCACTTGACCTGCTGGACATAGATCTTGGAGAGGGTGTTCTGTGCTTTTTGCTCACAGAACCCCTTTTAGGGCTTGGAGTCCTCATAGAATAGCCTCTAGAGTGGCTACCTGCATCTCGATCCTCTCTACCCACATTGATTGGGTTAGACCCAAGATTTATCCATTGATGCATATCGATGAGGCTCTACAAGATGGTCGCGTTGAGTTGGTGCTATTCTTCTTGTGCCTTCATCAACCTCTCATTGAAGCTCACCATGGTCTCAACCAAATTTGGGGGACTTATCTTCTCCCTTCTACCATCAGACTTGGCTTCAATATGTGCTTCTTGCACGTTCTCTCCAAGCACGTCGTCCTCCTGCTCATATGGATCCTAGGCATCGTTAATGGTAACCATTTTCCCCCCTTCTCTATACGTTGCCTTGCTATACGATTCAACTACCACTTCTGCAATCAATGTGCATCACAGAGGCATTTATTAGAAATCATAAGCATGTATATAAACCTAAAAAATCCATTCAAATATGGAAATTATTCATTCGGAAACAACAACAATACGGATTAATTATCAAACCCACGCCATGGGTGCTTCTCTGCTTGCAAATTCATTCATGGCTCATCCCAAGAAGTCCTGGTGCTCAAACTTGCTATCTGATACCACTCTGTGACATCCCCAAACCCCCTGGTGGCCTTCAAAAGCGATGGGATACCCCTCTGTTACATTTTGTTTCAACAAATAGAAATGATTTTCACACATAGCCACAATGGTCGTCTATCCACAATTTGCAGTCTCCTTCTCGAAATCCGTAGTTGGAATTCGGAATTAAGGTTCCCAAAATACACAACATTGAAAAAGTGCCCTCTGAATTCTGGAGTTCTGCAATCCACGATGCGGAACTTGGAAAGTCGGCCGCTCATTTACCTAGCATCAAACAAATTACGATTCCGACTTCCACGTTCCGCAGTGTGGAATTCGGAACTGTGGAGTGCCGAAACCTCCGTCGCTGCAAAAATGCACCTTCGCTTCCACATTTTTGCAGTGCAGAATTCAGAACTGCAGAGCGTCAAAAACTCCAGTGCTGCATAAATGTTCCTCCGCATTTCGCATTTCTGCAGTGTGAAAGTTGGCACTGCAGAGCGCCAAAACCTTCGGCGCTGCAAAAATGTGCCTCCACATTCCGCATTTCTGCAGTGCGGAAGTCGTAACTGCGGAGCGCCATAACCTCATAACAATCAGCAAACATGGACAGTGAGCTCAGCCACAGAGCTACAAGCATCTCAGAACAATCAGCAAACATGGCACCTAGATTACCTACCTCACCCAACACAAACATAAGGAAGGTCCTCTTCTCTGCTACACAGTCCCTTCTCTACTATACAGTCCGTCAAGGCCCCTTCCCTCCATTGCTATTCAGGGTGGGCATAGAAAAGTCCAACTATTGTTTCCATGAGACTCTATCCCTCACTGGGTTTATCAAGAAGATCCAACCCTTATATTTCCTTCAAATCTGTTAATCAAGATGGAGTCTTCTTAGGGTTGCAACTGAAAATCTATTCTACCATTTGGTCCTCTGCAAATAGATCTAAGGTATTCTCCAGATTTTTCTATGCTGCTCGAGCTCTACAATTCATCTCAGGGTCCAATCCCAAAGTTTCCCAACCGGTTTCAATTCCTACTCAATGTTCCTTTGCATCCTTGGATATGCAAATTCGCGCATGCAAAGAATCACGATTTCCCTTGTTTTCTTAATGGATTTCTCTACAAATGTGTAATGGATTCAGTTGTTGGTCAAACAGTTAATAGGTACTAGGATGATCAAATTCCCAGGTGGTAGAGTAGCTTAAGGGGAAATCAAAACAAATCCATACGGTGCCATATGGATCGCAAGGCTGCTCCATACTCCATCGACTTCATGGACTGGCCTTCTCAACCACCTTCTTACAACATAATTAATGTCAGCATGGGAGTCAAATGGGTTCACAAATTGACATGTGGCAACATGGGTTCCAATCCCATAACCCCCTCACCTCTCCCTAGTGGATACACATGGCCCCTTCTCATTGGTTTCCTTCTTAGCCAATTTCTTGGTATTTTTAATGCAATATTTAATAATTACATCATTTACACTATCTCATGGCTTAACAACACATGGATTATCAAAATGTCAAATACTTTCCTATGCAATTGAACCTAACCAGCCACTAGTGGGGCCTTGTCCTTGAGCTCCACACTAGGGAAAAAACACATTGCATTCATACAATATTTACATTGAAGCCAATAAACTCTAAGGGTCAAAATAGGGGAATTACATCGATGACCTTGTCTTCTTTACAGGGCCGGATATGATTATTCAACGCTGTGTAAGAAATGAAGAAATTTATTACATCCTTAAGGCTTGTCATGAAGAGCCTTCTAGTGGTAATTTTTTAGATAAGAGGACAAGGCATAAATACTTAAGGATGGGTTACTACTATCCTACCCTGTTTCGAGATGCCACAAAATATGCAAAAAGTTGTAATATTTGTCAGAGAATGGGGCAGCCTGGAAGAGCCATCGACATCCCACTTCAGACCCAACTTCTAATCGAACCTTTTGAAAGATGGAACTTGGAATTTGTGGGGCCTATAAACCCCCCATCTCGTTCCAAAGTTCACATCTTGGTCGATACAGATTACATCACGTCGAGGCAAAGGCTATCATAAGGGATACAGAGGAGGTTATAGCAGATTTAGTGTTTGAAGAGATTTTTGTTCGTTATGGGATTCCTTGAGATATAGTGATAGATGGGGCCTCACAGTTCACTTCTCAACTGATTCATGAATTGACTCAACAATATGGAATCAAGCACATGATTACCTCTCTTTATCACCCTCAAGCTAATGGACAGGTTGAAAGCACAATTAAGGTATTGGAATCAATCATGACGAATATCATAAACCTCCATCGAACAAATTGGGATTCCAAGCTTCTTGAAGCCTTGTGGGCTTAGAGAACTACATGGAGAAATACAAGTGGGCATACTGTTTATGAATTGGTTTTTGGTAAGAATGTTATCTTTCCTATTGAATTTGAGATCAAAACTCTTAGGACTGCTATGGAAATAGGGTTAGATCTCACTCAATCTCAGTAGCATCGCCTAGATCAACTTAATGAATTGAATGAATATCGTTTAGAGGTTTTTCATCAAGCTATGTTTGTTCAAAAATAGCAAGCTAGATGGCACGATAAGTTGATAAAAAATAAATCATTTCAAAAGGGAGATTGGGCCTTACTTTATGACTAAAAATTTGTTAAATTTAAAGGAAAATTATGCACAAGGTGGATGGGCCCATACGAAGTAGATGCTATTTATGACAATGGAACTGTGTTGTTAAGAACGATTCATGAGGAGAGGATTCCACTTCTTGTCAATGGTCACCAGGTCATAATCTATCAGAAACATGTTTCAAGGGAGACTTTTATCAAACAAGTTGTTGATTTTTTAGAATTTTAGGTTGTAGATTATGAGGTTTTTCCTTCTACATCTGCCACTGAATGACCTATGTATGGCACTTTGAAAAAAAAAGAGAGAAAAAGAAAAAGAAATAAAATTTTCGTATGGCGAAAACCAACTTGCTAGCACCACATGACTTGGAATTGGGGGAAACTAGTCTTTTGGCTCCCAGTTTCAAGAATTAAAAGAAAAAAAGGATGGTTAAGACAAAAGCTTGTCTATGAAAACCAATTTTTTTGGTGCAATCAAGTGGGTACTTCTTGAAAACCAGGATTCCGGCAGGAAGTACTTGAATAAAAAATAAATAAAATAAAAATAAAAATAAAATTGGGGCATATTTGTTTCTTTCCTTGCAAATAATCTTTGTTTCCAAATATTTCTCATTTAATTTGCAAAATTCAGGTTACAAGCTTATCTTGGCTGCAAATCCTCCAAAGGATGCGAATCTTACTACTGAGAATTTTATTCACTTCATGCAGAGATCTAAATTTTCCAGGACTTTCTACCATCTGCAACAATCATCTTCACATTTTATTCCACGGCATCCACAACATCTACAGCATACTCAATTCTCCAACATTTCCATTTGTTCCAGCATAATATTTACAACATTCTTAGTTACATCATCCACAATAATTATAAGCACTCCTTTCGATACCATCATCATCTACAACATCTGCAACACGCTTATTCACAACATAATCATCTGCAGTATTCAAATGACTATCCTTAAACTTGGAAACTCATAGGTAAGTGGAAGGTATATTTTTCTCTCTAACCTCATTTGAATATGAATAAAGGATAAAAGTATAGTTATGCTAAGACTTCTTCTAGTATCCAAAGTGTTGTTGTTGATCCTTTCTGTAAGAGGACTGTATTCATCATGTGTTGGGGGAGGGAAGATCCTTCATAAGTTCACACAAACCATCCTAATTGTTATTTTCTTGATCAAAATTTTTCATCATCAATATATCTCATCAAATCAAAGGGGTTTGTGAGTGGCATTATTTCCCAGAGTAGAGTCACACATATGGATTTCATCCTCATGATTAGCTATAAACAACCATTTGTATAGAAGCAATCATTTCAAGATCGATGCTTTCAAAAAATCAATAAATACCTTCAGGAACCATAATTTTGTAGATAGTAACCTTCCTTTAGGACATTTACCTCTTTACGGTATTTTCACCTTTTTGAAGTCAGTAGCTTCTGCTTGTAGACCGTAACCTTCTCCTGAATAGTCTTTAGAGCCTTTTTCCTCATCACAATGATCTTCAAACAAATTATCCTTCATCGTGGAGTAGGATTCAAGAAAGAACCATGGGTGGGCCACTAGTAAGGAATAAACCTGCAGATGCTACAAATGTTTATAAAGATGCAAGAGTTGCAGTAAATTCCTATTTCCAAGCCTAATGAGATGGAATTATGTTTCTCAAATATATTGCATGGAGAACTACATTACCCCAAAACATCATTTTCACATTCTTCAAAAATAACATGGAAAGCACCATATTCAAGTTTCTTGTTCATTCTTTCTACTACATCATTCTGTTGAGGGTTATATGGAATTTTCTTTTGATGCATCATCCCATGTTGAAAATATAGTTTTAAAATTTGTTAGAAGTGCATTCCTTTACATTATCACTATGAAGAGTTCTAATACGAGATTGTGCTTTATTTTCAATCCATACATGAAAATTTTTAAATGTTTCAAATGATTCAGATTTATGCGTCAATAATTAAACCCAACACATCCTGGTTCAGTCATCAATAAAATACATGATATAATCATTACCATTTTTTAGAACCAACAAGCATGGATCCACACAAGTCAAAGTGTATCAAATGTAATTTTCTACATGCTCTAGAATTAGAATCATGAAAAGGTTTCTTTTGATTTTTTCCAAGGATACATGCATCACATTTCTTCAGATTCCTTGGAACTGTGGGAAAACCAAAAAACCATTCGTCTTCAAAAAACAAAGACTATTATAATTGATATGCCCATATATATCATGCCAAAAAATACTAAATGAAAATGTACCTTAATCATGGTGAGAGGTATGCAAAATTATGTGCCCCTGTAGATGTCCCTTTCAGTTTCAACAATCTCTCATATCCGCATCCTGTCACGATGACTTAGTTGTTAGAAGATACCCTTATCTCAACTTTTCCATCAACCCTATGACTGAAATGGCCTTGCTGTCTAATGTGCACAAGAGATAGAAAGTACCTCTATAACTATGTAATATAAAGAACATTATACAACATAAAGTTTGGAAATCCATCTAAATTGTCATGTAGTTCTTCAAAAAAGTCTTTTGTGAAAGTCATGTGGTAAGTAGCACTAGTGTTAAGAAACCAAATATCTCTCCAAGAAGAAAATGAAGCATTGAACAAAACTTGATTTACACCAACATTGCAATGTGCAACAATGAAATGAGTAGATTCAAGAGCTTTTCTTGATTCGGTAGCTTTAACTTTTTCTTCTTTATGCTCCTTTTATATGATTTTCTCCCATGAAATTCTACATGTCTTTGCCTCATGTCCCTTCTTTCCAGAATGGACACAGTGAATATCAAATCTCTCACTCTGGTTATGTCTACCCCACTTTCCTCTAAAATTATTTCTTTTGCATCCTCTCTTACTGCCATATCCTATATAATAATTATGTTATTGATGCTTTCATTTTCTAAGCAAAATATGTTGTCCTTTCAGTCGGATGAACTATTTTATTTCCAAAATATTCTTTCATTTGACAATTTTCTCCACCAAAGTGTCAAATTTGAGGGTCTTCATTTTGCCACTAGATTGAAGTGATTCAAGATAGTGGAAGTATGTGGGGAAGAGGACCTTGATGAAGGGCATGAGAGAAATTTCTACCTTCACACTAGAGGCATCAATTTAATGCATAATGGATTTGATTTCTGATGCTAAATCTCTGGGGTCATTATCCTTCAACTCTAGGCTAAAGAGCTTCAACAACAATTGAATGAGCTCCAATTCAAAGTTTGATTCATACAAATACTTCAATTTATTTGAAGAACCATAAGAATATGTAATGGATATGATATGATGACTCACCTCTTCACTTACTATAGCAGCAATCAATGCATAGGATTTCTTGTCTTTGCTATTCCATGTTGTGAGTTCTTTATCTATTGTTGGTTTTATAGATTCAATGCCATCCTCTCCTTCACAAATTCCATCCTACAAATCATTGGAGATGAGTGTGTGCTTGATCTTCCTGGACCATTATGTATAGTTATCTTTTCCATTTAGCAACACTATGACAATAGAGATAAGAGAATGCATCTTCAACAAAGCTGGAAACACAAGCTTTTCAATATAGTTTCCATAGTAAAATATATGCAATGCAATAATGTGAAGTAGACCATATGTATATGTAAACAATGTGAAGTATGTCAAATAAGCACATTCCCTTGCTAACAAAAGTGCTATTATCACATTGACGTAATGATAGCAATTTTACACTAATACTATGGACAATAGATGAACGTGTGCTTGATCTTCCTTGACCATTATGGATAGCTATATTTTCCATTTAGCAACACTATGACAATAGAGATAAGAGAATGCATCTTCAAAAAAGATGGAAACACAAGCTTTTCAATATGTTTTCTATAATAAAATATATGCAATACAATAATGTGAAGTAGACCATATGTAGATGTAAACAATGTGAAGTATGTCAAATAAGCACGTTCCCTTGCTAACAAAAGTACTATTATCACATTGACGTAATGATAGCAATTTTACACTAATAGTATGGACAATTTTATGGTAGAAGATGAAACTCATTTTCAACAAAATAATAGCTAAGTGCCATTTCCAACCACATATATCTCACAAAAAAACTCGATGAGAATTTCAAATGATATGTATATAAAACTAAGATTCGCAATTTCAAAGTGTTGCTGCTGATCCTTTCTGCAAGAGGACTGTATTCATCATGTGTTGGGGGAGGGAAGATCCTTCATAAGTTCACACAAACCATCCTAGTTGTTATTTTCCTGATCAAAACTTTTCATCATTAATATATCTCGTCAAATCAAAGGGGTTTGTGAGTGGCATTATTTCCCAAAGTAAAGTCACACATATAGATTTTGTCCTCATGATTAGCTATAAACAACCATCTGTATAGAAGCAATCATTTCAAGATTGTTTCTTTAAAAAAATTAATAAATCCCTTCAGGAACCATCATTTTGTAGATAGTAACCTTCCTTCAGGACATTTACCTCTTTACAGTATTTTCACCTTTTTTAATTCAATAGCTTGATCTTGTAGACTGTAACCTTCTCCCAAATAGTCTTTTGAGCATTTTTCCTCAGCACAATGATCTTCAAACAAATTATCCTTCATCGTGGGGTATAATTCAAGAAAGAACCATGGGTGGGCCACCAGTAAGGAATAAACCTACAAATGCTACAGATGTTTATAAAGATGCAAGAGTTGCAACAATTTTCATAGAAGCAGGCTGGATGGATTACATGGAGAAGATCCATGGATCTGATGCCAATATCGTGCTTGAATTTGACCTCACATTGAAGAATTCAGTTGCTAAAGTGTGGGGAATTTATACTCCAATGACGAATGAAGTAATATCAAGGGTGAAAGGACTGAAGTAGAAAGAGAATCGTGGTTTGAAATAAGAGGACCATCTATGGATCTAAGGAATGAATTTGTTCAGGGAACCGACGAGCATCTGGTAGGGAATGATAAAGGGGTTCAAAGAATCTCACTAATTGAGCCATGGAGGTAAATGGCCTACTGCATTCAATGATTTTTCACATGTGAAGGTATATGGTTACCACTTCCGATTGCTCATCCATATTCGACACCGTAGAAATATTAACATGCCTTATTTCCTCTTATGGTATTTGGAGTTAATGAGTATAAAGGAAAATGATAGTTCAAACCTTGATGCTAGCATCACACAACATGGACTAGTCAGGCTTCTGGTGGAAGACACATTACAAGAAACACATTGGACATGGGTCTCGTTGGTAGAAGGAATTTCATAATACCCATAGGAAAATAAGAAAGGTGATATCTTAGAGCCAATTCAGTCAGTGAAGGATGCAAATGACAGGGTACCGGAAGTAAGAAAATCAAAATGCCTCAAGACCAATAAAATTGAGATAATGGCTCTTAAAAGAATGAAGTTGCATCCAACTAAGGAAAATACCCATGATAAGAAGGTCGAGAAAAACCCAGTGTGAGAGAAGGGGGACTTCAATTCCTAAGAAGAAACGATCCCATCTAGCAATCGAAATTGATGTTGACCCAAGAAGAGAATTCCAAGCAGACTTGGTAGAGAGTCTATTAGAATTAGGAGCATGGTAGCAAGATAAATACAATGGGGAGTCTGGGGGGACAAGAATGCCACAAAAGGAAAAAGTAGTTGCTGAACAAAAGAAAAAGAAACAGCCTGTCTTTCCAAAGAACAAACCTTTGTTTCTTATCTCTCACCTCCGGAAGTCCTACTATAAGGTAAGAAAAGATAACTTTGATTTAATAGAAGCCAATCGTAAATTACAACAAGAGCTAGTAGAGGTAAAAGAAAGGTTGAAAATATAGGAATGTCAACATGGAATAAATACCTTATTACAAGCCATGGATGTGGAGAAGAATTCATTATCATCCATTGCATGTGATGATAGAAAATCAAAATTTGATAAGGGTAAGGAACCTCTGAGAGAAGAGGTAAGAATGATAAGGGTAGAACAATCTCAGGACAACTTGGGAGGAGCTGAAAATAAAGTACTCAAACAGAGGATTATGGAACAACAAGTGCAGGTGGATTTTCTTCATAATAAAGTTGATAATATTACTCAAAATTATGAAGATATGGAACCACAGAGGGAGTCGGAGAGAATCAAATTGAGACAACAAAGGTTATAAATCGCTAAGCTTAATCAAGAAATTGAAGTACATAGGATTGATAAGAAATATCTGTGCTACTTGGGGCATGTCATGAGGAGCTATTCGGCTCCATCTCCTATGTACTCCATATTTTTAAAGTGCCAACTTGCTTATCTACAATCAAGAGCATTAGCTGCCAACAATAAGTGCTATGTGGCTGATGAAGCTCAATTTGCACAATTATATCACAAATGTAACGAATAAGACAAAAATTTATTGTGTGAGATTTACTTTCATAACTTAGTACTTCTTGGACATAATTCACGAGATCCAAATCCTTTATTTGGAGATGTGCAATTGACGGATTTTTCATCATATATGAAGAACCAGATGGTATGGAGTCGAGTAACCTCTTATTTGAATAATGCAAAGAAGGTAGAGGGTTTGAAGGTAATACCAAAAAATGATCCTCGTGATTTCTACAGACAAAGAAGGAAGAAGATGCAAGATATTGGATTCATGGCCACTTTTGAAGAAAGACAAAATTTAGCTCTCACTTCCTATGAATAATGTATTGTGGAAAACAAGTTAGAGGCTATTTACATAGCATGAGGAGATAGGAGGCACTCACCAATGAGATGATAGAAAGGGAGCCTCTTTCTCTCACCACTTTTGGTCCAGCTCTAGATAGGGTTCCCAGATTTATCAGCTATGTTAAATATTTAAGGACCCGATGGTTAGGTTTAAAATTTCATTTTCATATCTTATGGGTTGTAATAGATAAAGGGGAGGAAGAGTATTGGGTTGAAGTTATGGCACAGTTTGGGTTTAGAGATCCATAAGATTCATGGCAGCCATCTTATGACTGGAGCAAGACTCATTGCTTGTCCCTACCTCCAACAGACGAAGACATTGGAAGTTCAGAATGATTTCAGAGGGACCTGAAAGGTATTAAGTTGGGGGGATATGTTGGGTGTAAGAAATGCTCTATTCTGACCTTCATTTCCTTATATTTTCATTACTACTGTTACAACTTAGCTACCTATCTTAGGGATATTGGCATAGGTTTTTGGAATTTGTATTTTTTGTTCTTGAATTTCATGTTTGAATGGATTTTAGATGAGAAAGATGCACTTGTCACTTTATATTGATTTTATGATGTAGGTTCCAAGTGAAAGAGATACATTTTTTAAAATCAAGCTGCAAATCCTATCTTGGTTTTGCATAATGCAGGTGAAAATCCTATTTTGAATACAAGGCTGATAGTTTTCTTTTCACCATGAACCAGTTGTCTCTCATTGGGTGGATCCACGATGTTTTGAATCCCTGCTATCTACTATTGATCATCAAAGGACTGGTTCTGAACGAGTGAAGACAATATCAATAGAAAATACTATGTTTTTCTTATGTGGACCTGAGGATTGTAAGAGCTAATTTCAGAAGGTGATTAAAACCACCTTATTTTGGACGTTGATTCAATTAGTTCCTCAAGATTAGCAGCAGATCTGATTTTGTGGGTTGAGCAAGTTATCTTTGGATTTGCAGTTACGCTTATTGTGAGTAGGTCGACTCTATCAAGTTGACCATACTCTTTTTCCATTTACGTATAACTATGTCTTTGATTTAAGACTGAGGACAAGTCCGGATTACTGAAATAAAAAGTGTGTTGTTATATATTTCTATCCCATTTTTTATTATGTTCCATTGTGAAGTTCATGAGTGGCTAGTTTGTTTTAAATTCGTGTGTGGAATGTGTTTTTTGATCAGAGTGAGGAGGGACCCCTCAATAGAGGTTAGGTACAACCCTTAGATCATAGTTTCATTTCCTTGAAAGTATTGAATTCTTGTTCGGTAGATTATTTGTATGGTTGTTGATTTTAATTAGCAGTAAGTTATTTCTTTGGATTGAAATCATGAATTCTTCAGTGTGTATTTTAATTTAAAATGAACCAAAAATCCTCCATAGAACTGAGTGATTAAAATCATATATATCCTAGGGCCGATTTAGGTTAATCTCTCTTTGTCTTGGTTTGATGATAGGTTTTCATTCATTGATTTATTTCCTAGTTTTTTAATTGTCATGATTAAATCTACCATATAACCTTAACTTGTCCTTCATCATATTCTAGGATCTAGGAGAATTTAAATGTGGTTGATCACTACAAGTCTGAATTCAAGACTTTTGATTGATTTAGGAGAATTAAAGGAAGTTTTGGATAGAGTGATTTAGTGTTATCTTTTTATTAAATTTTCCGGTGTGAGTTTCTATAGAATTTCTATTTGTTGGAGTGAGTTTCCTGAATATTATATGACCATTCTTTATCACCAACACAGATTTTGCAGACATCCTTTAAAAGACAGACTTATCTTGGTTGATAATTAAATATTGAGTGATGTTAATGATCTAAAAAGGCATTAATAGGAACCAACAGGTACCCGTTTCTCCTCATTCTAAATAATGAATTCTTTTAGGCCTTCTTCCGATGGTAGCCCTTGTTAGCCTCTAGAATACCCATAACCTCTCTTTTTTCATGCATCAAAACTTGATATTCCAGTGGGCTATCGGCATTTCGATGCTCGAGGTGATTTCTTTTCCTTCTTCTTATAGAACATATTAATTCTTATGTCGGTTTGGTATATTAAAAGGATTTCATCTGGTCATCCATGAGGGTTGTCACATGGGAATTCTGCGACCATCCAACATCCCCATTGGAATTCCTATGTTTATAACAATATTTCATAATTACATATTGAAAGAAACCTTAGTATAATACAAGAAAAGGAGTTAATTGGTTACCCAAATTTACAGTTGTTCATGATGTGGACCTAGTTTCAAATAACGCTTCCCAAGCTTGTTTTCTATAGTTATTCTAGGTGACCATATTGAAATCTCATATACCTACTCTGGGATGGTATCGATTTCATAGAGTGGGGGTTTTTCCTGGGGTGTCCTTACCCTTCCCTGCTTATATATTACTCGTGGAATTCCCAAATATAGGATGTGTTAACCCTCCTAGCATATGGTATCCCATCAAGGAATTCATGATTTGAGGAGCCATTCCCATATAATTTCTTTAGTCAGTATGGTCCTAGGCATTCATAATTGAGTTTCTCTAATTTGTCATGTTTTATGTTGTTGTATAGGAGGATGAGTTAGCCTTCCTCAAACTCATATTTCTTTAACCTACTATCATGGTACCTCTTATTCATCCTTTCACTATTACATCTTGAAAATCAAACCACAACCTGTCTTCGTAAGGTTTTTCCAGTTTTTGCAATCAGTGTTTCATAGATTTGTCGATTCCCCATCATTCTTCTAGTGAATTACATAGCCAAGGTACCCAATATTCCATATTCATGATAGATTATTTTTTGAACACTAGTTGGAATATACTAATACTTTACACCAAGTGGTTCTATAAGACCACAATGGTACATGTAGGTATTTTTCCCAATCTGTTCATTTAAGTTCACAAAATTTCAATAGTACTAATATGAAGATTTTGTTTATGATTTCCTCTTTTCCATTCTATGTCAAATAATATGGACTACTCTTATTACGTAACACTTGAAATTTATCCATTAAACTCTTGTTAAGATTCAATATGCTAAGACAGAAAATAGCATCATTACATTCCATTTCACAATAATAGCATATACAGGATCACTGAAGAAACAACAAGCACAGCATAAACACAAGAGACACAGATTTATCCTGGGAAACCCTCATGGGGTAGAAAACCCAGTAAAGCTTCCTCAATATAGATGACCAGCAATATACAAAGATGTAACCCTGAGCATAAGCTCCTCCTTCTCCATAGCAGACCTCTCCTCCACAAGTGCGCCACTCTCAAGTGAGTGAGTGTGTGTAAAATGAGGAATACACCTCCTCTATTTATACACTACTCCGACTTGTCTTTTACACAAAACATGTAGGCTCGTATTTAACCAATGGGTTAAATACCCCACTACAATTGACTGGGCCGACCCCTCTAGGGTGGTCTAATAACCCTTTGACCCACATAACACATACAGGGCCGACCCCCACTAGGGAAGTCTAATAACCCAAGTTACCACATTCCGACGGAGGAATAAACATCTCCGGATATACAATAAGATCTTCAAGGAGGAATGAAACATCTCCAGAATAATAAAGTACAAATATAATATTCTTTGAAGTTACAATATCTCAACACTCCCCCTTAACAAGAAGGATATTATAACAGCATCTGCACGAGCAAGAAGTCATCAACATCATACATGATACATCTATAAATCATTGGAAGCTTTCTCAATATCATCAGTAACTCAAGCAGTTACTGGAACATCAACATCTTCAGTACTGAGTCTTTATCTTCTATAGCACTCGAACAGCTACAACAACATCAACATCTGGATCCTCATGATCATCAGCATCGTCATCATACGATCATCAGCATTGGGATCATCTCGATCTACAACATTTGGATCATCACGATCTACAGCATCTGGATCATCACGATCTATAGCATTTGGATCATCTCGATCTACATCATCTGGAGCATCACCATCTACAGCATCTAGAACATCTCGATCTACAACATCTGGATCATCATGATCTACAGCATCTGGATCATCTCGATCTACAGCATCGTCATCACACGATCATCAGCATCATCATCACACGATCATCAGCACACAATCAGTTTACAGGATGATCAATCCTGCTCTCTTTAGGACATAGGTCCATGGATGATACAATCCAGATCAAGTTCCGAGATGATCAGTCCTTATCACTTTAAGACAAGTCTCATGTCTAGGGACGATGCAATCCCGATCTAGTTCCAGGATGATCAATCCTTATCATTTTAAGACAAATCTCATGTCTAGGGACGAGGCAATCCCGATCCAGTTCCAGGATGATCAGTCCTTATCAATTTAAGACAAATCTCATGTCTAGGGATGAGGCAATCCCGATCCAGTTCTAGGATGATCAGTCCTTATCAATTTAAGACAAATATCATGTCTAGGGACGAGGCAATCCCGATCCAGTTCCAAGATGATCAGTCCTTATCAATTTAAGACAAATATCATGTCTAGGGACAAGGCAATCCCGATCCAGTTCCAGGATGATCAATCCTTATCAATTTAAGACAAATCTCATGTCTAGGGATGAGGCAATCCCGATCCAGTTCCAGGATGATCAGTCCTTATCAATTTAAGACAAATCTCATGTCTAGGGATGAGGCAATCCCGATCCAGTTACAAGATGATCAGTCCTTATCAATTTAAGACAAATCTCATGTCTAGGGACGAGGCAATCCTGATCCAGTTCCAGGATGATCAATCCTTATCAATTTAAGACAAATCTCATGTCTAGGTACGAGGCAATCCCGATCCAGTTCCAGGATGATCAATCCTTATCAATTTAAGACAAATCTCATGTCTAGGGACGAGGCAATCCTGATCCAGTTCCAGGATGATCAGTCCTTATCAATTTAAGACAAATATCATGTCTAGGGACGAGGCAATCCCAATCCAGTTCCAATATGATCAGTCCTTATCAATTTAAGAAAAATCTCATGTCTAGGGACGAGGCAATCCCGATCCAGTTCCAGGATGATCAGTCCTTATCAATTTAAGACAAATCTCATGTCTAGGGATGAGGTAATCTCGATCCAGTTCCAGGATGATCAGTCCTTATCAATTTAAGACAAATCTCATGTCTAGGGATGAGGCAATCCCGATCCAGTTCCAGGATGATCAGTCCTTATCAATTTAAGACAAATCTCATGTCTAGGGACGAGGCAATCCCAATCACGTACATTTTGAACCGAGGTCCAGGGATGATGCAGTCCTATCTTCCATTCTCGGAGACATCTGTCTACGGCTCACTTTAGGACTGAAGTCCAGGGATGATCCAATCCTTTTTCTTTCTCGGAGACATCTGTCTACGGCTCTCTTTAGGACTGAAGTCCAGGGATGATCCAATCCTTTTTATTTCTCGGAGACATCTGTCTACGGCTCTCTTCAGGATGATGCAATCCTATTCTGTCCACCAAGGACTTCTTTTTCGGAGACATCATGTCTACGGCTCTCTTCAGGATGATGCAATCCTATTCTGTCCACCAAGGACTTCATTTTCAAAGACATCATGTCTACGGCTCTCTTCAGGATGATGCAATCCTATTCTGTCCACCAAGGACTTCATTTTCGGAGACATCATGTATACGGCTCTCTTCAGGATGATGCAATCCTATTCTGTCCACCAAGGACTTCATTTTCGGAGACATCATGTCTACGGCTCTCTTCAGGATGATGCAATCCTATTCTGTCCACTAAGGACTTCATTTTCGGAGACATCATGTCTACGGCTCTCTTCAGGATGATGCAATCCTATTCTGTCCTTCTCGGAGACACCTGTCTAAGGACCATCCACCAACCTCTCTGTCGGCATCACTAATATAGGTATCCTCATCATCGACCTCACTGTCGATGTAGGAAATCTCATCATGAGTTATCACATCACTCCCCCTTTCGAGGAGGGTCCTTTTGAACTATATTAAGTTTGTCTCGGAATACTTTACTTGAGGTAGAGGTTTGGTTAGTACATCGGCAACTTGTTCACTTGAGGTAGAGGTTTGGTTAGTACATCGGATCGGTAAAAGTTTGGTTAGTACATTGGTAACTTGTTACAAATTCGAACTTTTGGTTCCTTTCTTCACCATATCTTGGAACACTAGATTCTCTGCCATCTTGATACAACTCTGTTTGTCACATAGGATCATAGTTGGGTCTATCTCTAAGTCAAACAATCCTGAAGCCATACTGCTTCATAACTTAGCAGAGCAAGCAGCCATATATTCTACTTGTGCTAAGATCCACACTAGATTGTTTCCTGCTCAATCATGAGATCATGGCTGATCCCAGACAATAACATCCTCTTGATGTGCTCTTCCTGTCTGATACACTTCCTACCCAATCAACATCTGTGTAGCCATCTGAAGTCATGATCTCCAAGATAACATAGATCAAAGTCTATTGTATCCTTTAGGTACCGTATCACATGATTTGCAGCTTATCAGGTGAACACATCTAGTTTCCACTAGATACTGACTCAAGGTGTTCACATCAAAGCATATATCTGACCTAGTATTCGTTAGACACATCAATGACTCAATATTTTTGTCTGTACAGAGTTCTATCCACTAACTCTGATGAGTCATCTGCTAACAACTTCAAGAGTGGCCATACCAACACATCAAGTCCTTTTAATATTTCTCAGCATACTTTCCTTGGTTGAGAAAGATTCTTTCTAAGCCTTGCCATACTTCCAGACCTAGGAAGTAATGCATCAATCTGAGATCTTTCATTTTCATTCCTGCAGCCATCTTCTTCTTTCTTTTCATGATCCGTTTCTCATTCTTTGTCAGAAAGAGATCATCGTCATACAATAATGGTATGATAGGTTCATCATCCACAAGCTTAAGGTAAAGGTTAGGAACAACTTTACTTTTGGTAAATCCCAAGCTTATCAAGAAACTGTCAATTCTCCCTTTGTGACTGAACATCATTCACACTCTGCATTGAATGATCTTTTGCATATCTATCTGTGCCATCTCTCGTTAGATGGGTCTACTGATATGAGCCTCAATATCATTTGAACTCTGTGGTGAGTTCCTTCTTGCATCCATGTCATCTGTGTATAGAAACAATATTCAACCTTGTAGCAAAGGTTGAGATCCTCATCACCCATGGTGATCATTAAGATCATCAATTGATTATTGATCCTGGGAACCCATACAGAAACTGATTCACACTTCTTCTTTAATTACACCATTAAGAGAATGGTCTTATCTAGCCACTTGGAGCAAACATCTCATCATGATTCTCTTCCTCTTTCTAAGAGAATCTTCTAGCCACAAGCCTTCTATAGTGTGTTTGATTTGTAAATATTTTGTTGAACATCCATCGCTTGTTCAGTGTTCATCATTCATCATGATCTTTCCTACAATTCAAAATTAAGTACATGATTAGTAATACTTCATAATCATCAAATCATATTGACATGATAACCTATTATGCATACAGATATCATTTACATAGTTATGCAACTATTTTGACCAATACTTTGGCACAACACTTTCCCATATCCTGTATGCATACAGTGGCTATCTAGATTCCTTCCATCTCTACCAGAACATACTATCGAGAGTGTGCACAGCTCTCAGCATGTCAGCAAAGAGGTTTCATTCTAGACAAGCAGCAATGGAATGTTTGTCCAACTTACCAATCATATGCATATTAGTAGTATACTGTTCAATGCTCTATGAATGCTTACACTCAGCATGATATATTCTAGGAATACAAATATGCATACAAGCAATATCATTTACTATTTCAAATAACAACTCAAATACTTATATTTTATGTTTGTGTGGTTGCCTCCCGCTTGATCTTCTATATGTCTTTTGAACTTCTATTCATTCTGTACCACTGTGCATGCTCAAGTGTGCACTAGTGTCATCCTCATGATCTCATACACAAACATACATTCATTAGTATATTCTCAAAACATTCTAATTCTAAATAATCTTGAATATGTATAGTCATGATCATTAGTATTCAGGGTTTCAAGGAAGTCTTCTTTTACTCATGCATATTCTTGTTTGATCATAGTACTCTTCTGGTTAATTAAATCATCAAGACAAGAGACATAATATGCATAAACCCTTGATTACTAACTTTATGAATAAGCATAACCAATCATACCAAGTATACTTATATAAGGGATCCTAACACAAGGTAAGATTCTAACTTGACATAAGAAAACATACCTGCTTAGTTATGTACAACATACCTAAACAATCTCTTCAATGATTTAGAGATCCTGAGCTAGAACCTGCATGTCTCGTAGGTTAAGCATAATATAACAAAGTCATACATACCTCGTAAGTAGAACAAAGATTATGGATGAGTCTTTGTCTTCATGTTGTCATGGTCATGGAACTTGATTTGTCTTTTGTGATGTACCTGTATCTTGTTAGCAGACAACATCAACCTCACATGACACCATAATGCATTAGTACAATCATATAACCCTATTCAATGAATGTCTTCGATCATTCACATGCATTCATACTGTTACTAAGGTGATAAGACAATTCTAACATTAATCAAGATTGTACTAATAAATAATATGAAGACAAACACATCATGAACTTAATCAAGAATCAGATTTCAAGACATACCTGAACCTCCTTAAATCATACCTGTCGAGACTTCTTGTAGTCTTCTTATGTAAGGCCTTAGCCTCAATTCCCCCTGAAACTTGATCTGGAGCTTGATTAGGGTTTGCTAGAGAAACCCTAAAAATTCAATCTTTGACTTTCACACTTCTGAATGGATGGAAGGATGTGTCTTGCTAGCATACTTCAATTTTGAAATCTCCAAAATTTGACCCCTCAAAATTGCCTTCGAAACTTCTAGATCTTCTGGACAGGAACCCGAACTAGGGTTTGATGAAGCCCACCCTTCTGTCCAATAAAAACGTTCGATCCAAGGCTCTAAACTCTTATTTTTCTGAGGAGATTCCAGCCATGGTTACAGACTTCAAAAATTCCAACTTTTGCTGAAGCCCTAATTTTCCATCTTTTCGATCAAAATCCCGAACTGGGGTTTGATCAAGCCCGGTCTTCTACCCAACCAAAAAATTCGATCTTGGTCTCTAAATTTTTATTTTCCTGAGTAGCATTCAGCCATGGATTCCTATTCCAGAAATTCTAACTTTCTCCGAAACCCTAAATTCCGGAAGCCATGAATGAAGGTGCTCCAAAAATAATTCTGTTTTGACAGAAATATGTACCTGATTGTTTCTGCTATAACTCCGAAATTTTCCCTCCATAGGGTCTGAATACTTTTTTTGTGGTATCCTAACTTGTCATATTTCCAACGCAATAGGTCTGACCTCAATTGGATTTCCTGAGAAAGAGTTATGCCAAGTGTCGCAACGTGACCTGTTTATGGGATAAAATAGGAGAGAGAACTTGTACGGAGTTCCACGTGTCACTGGTTCAACTTCGGCCTCTGAAAAAGTTTCTTGAGATAGTACAGTCTGTGTACTACCTGTCACTTTTTACGAAATTTCATTTGGAGCTTCCTTTCCCAAGTTATGCCCTTTTTGGCTAGGTCACCTGATTTTGACTGAGATCTGGAAGAGGCAGAAACCCTAACTTGTACTGATCATAACTTACAAAGTACAACGAATCTGAGGGTTCCCTTTGGACACAAGATACCTGGAGATTTTATATATGACCTGTAAAGGTTTCAGATCCTGAAACTTCACCAAAATTGATATATGGCAAAAGTTCCACGATGACTGGTTTTTGCTATATAAAACCCTAACCTTCAAATTGTCGTAAGTAAAGAAAGTGTCGTAAGTGCCATACCTTGCCTTCCTTCAGGTTAGATCTGATACCATGTTAAGATTCAATATTCTAAGACATAAAATAGCAGCATTACATTCCATTTCACAATAATAGCATATACAGGATCACTGAAGAAACAACAAGCACAGCATAAACACAAGAGACACAGATTTATCCTGGGAAACCCTCATGGGGTAGAAAACCCAGTAAAGCTTCCTCAATATAGATGACCAGCAATATACAAAGATGTAACCCTGAGCATAAGCTCCTCCTTCTCCATAGCAGACCTCTCCTCCACAAGTGCGCCACTCTCAAGTGAGTGAGTGTGTGTAAAATGAGGAATACACCTCCTCTATTTATACACTACTCCGACTTGTCTTTTACACAAAACATGTAGGCTCGTATTTAACCAATGGGTTAAATACCCCACTACAATTGATTGGGCCGACCCCTCTAGGATGGTCTAATAACCCTTTGACCCACATAACACATACAGGGCCGACCCCCACTACGGAAGTCTAATAACCCAAGTTACCACATTTCGACGGAGGAATAAACATCTCCGGATATACAATAAGATCTTCAAGGAGGAATGAAACATCTCCAGAATAATAAAGTACAAATATAATATTCTTTGAAGTTACAATATCTCAACAACTCTTAATGACTCGAGCCATGAAGTGTGTTCCTTGGTCAAACATTATCTGGATAGTGCATCCAAAATGACAAAATACCTCTTAAAAAGGAATATATTTGTTACCTCCATTGTCAGTGTTCTCATGGCCCTTTCCTATTTCCATTTAGTGAATAGGTCAATGGCCATGATGATATATTTACATTGTGTCCCCTTGGTATGTATAAATGGTCCAATGAAGTTGATTCCCCAATGCTCGAATGGTTCCATCGACAATATTGGGTTTATTTCATGGAAGTTGTGGGTATGTGGTTTATTTGTTGCCTTCTAGCATTCTTCACAGCTTCTCACCTTCTCGTAAACATACCTAAGTTATGTAGGCCTAAAACATGGTATTAATGCCAACATTATTAATGCCCTAATCATGTAACAATTACTAAAGAAGGAAATTGCCTTCGAATGGATTGTGGAATTCCAAAAGAGTTTAAAATAACTAAAGAACAATATGATACCTTTTGAGTTGTTCTATTCACATATAGGTTTCCACATGTTGTCCCATACTGTGCTTTTTTTATGAGTTCTATTTTGATAGAGTCGATGAATCGATGCATTATTCCATCCATCCCAAGACGGTATAGTTTTCCCCATAGGAGATTAAATCTAAAGGATTTCTAAACCAATTAGTGTCTCTAAGCTGCGTTGAGCCATTAGGAATCCCACCCATGCTATGGGAATTATAGGAGGTATTACAAGTAGTTTGGTGCTTTGGTGATTAGGAAAATATTTATATAAGGAAAATATCCTTCTCCCAACGCACCTTCTTCCCCAATCTCTATACAACATAAATGGTCTAATAAAATGTATGCCTTTTCAAGTTTGATGAATACTTCAAATTTATACTTTTGGAACAATATGATCCATCAACTTATTTATCCTATTAAGATGGGTTTGTTTACTATGTACTTCAATGCTCGGTGGTTGATGTAGAAATTGAATTTGTTTACTAGTAGGTAATGTTAAAACTTTTGTAACGCATAGATCATTCCTAGTGCCTCCATCTCTATTGTGTTTATAAGTTTTCTTGGATATGGAAAATTTCCTACTGGCATAATAGATGGCTTGTGCTCTAGGTATGCATATATATATCCAAAAATCTCTCCACTACATCTATCAATGATTGAAATTATTTGTTCCTTTCCCATCTTTGATGCCATGAAAGGAACAATCCTCAAAGTGTTCCCCTTAACACTGCCCAATGTCTATCTAGGATTGGAATTCCCCCTAATTCCCATATAGACCTAAGAAGGAAGATGCAGTACTGTTAGTCTTTAGTTCCATGGAATAGTGATATTGGAGCTAGATATGAGTGTCTTGTGTGTGCATTTCTATATAATGTAATGTGACTATCATCAGGTTTTCCTAAGTGTGTGTGATCCCAGTTCTCCCCAAGAGGTTCCTATACTTTTTTGGACACCCTAATATAGTCACTTTCTATAATCAGGTTTTGCTATAGTGGGATCTTTATGTGTTCTCCATATGTGGATATCGATGTCATTGGTATCAGTCTTGTATTTGGAATCGTCATCGTGGTAAAAATTATACTATTCTTTACTTGTTTTAGGCTTTGTGAGGCACCTGCAACAATTAATTAACAAGAATACGCGAAATAGCAGAAATGACAGAACTCAGAATCACTTTTGTATTGATCACAGGCCACTTCGAGGGGGCAACCTCCTTTGAGCAAGCTCAATACAAATAACTTCACGGTGCCTTCATAGGTCTCAACACACACTTATATACTAATTCTAGGCGCCAATACTATGGGTCGAAACCATGGGCCGTTACAAACTATGGATCAACAATACTACGGGCGACTTACAAAGCATATGCGCCAACAACAATAACACAAACTATTGATCAACAAATACTATGGGACGACTTACAAAGCATATGCGTCCAACAACAACATACTAACAAAGTAAAGATATGGGTTCCTAACATCCCCTCCCCCTTAAAAAAAGCTTTGTCCTCAAAGCTTCAGATGTGGAAATTGTTGTTGAATCTGAAGGAGTGGTTCCCATGTAGCATCCTCTGGTTGCATGTCGTGCCACTGAATTAAGACCTCTGTGATAGAGCGAGAGCGAAGCTGACGTGTGCGCCGATTGAGGATGGCCTCTGGTTCCAAAAGGATGGATCCTTCATTATCCAGTTTGGGTAGAATCATTTGGCCGCTGATGTTGGTGCCAAGAACCTTCTTCAAACAAGAGACATGAAAGACTGGATGAATGCGAGAAGAAGGAGGAAGTTCCAATTTATAAGCAACGGACCCAATCTTCTGAAGAATCCGATTTGGCCCATAGAACTTTGGAGCAAGCTTATGACGCCCTTTGAGTTTCAAGGAGGATTGTTTGTACGGCTGGAGATGAAGAAAAACCATATCACCGACTTGAAAAGTGCGCTCTGAACGGTGCTGATCCGCTTGTTGCTTCATGCGATTTCTTGCCATGTGAAGATTGTCCCGTAAAATGCGAAGAATCTGATCGCGGTTGCGAAGGACCGTGTCAACTTCCTGAACTGGTGAACTGGTGGGGGTGTATGGAAGAAGAGCTGGAGGTGCTTGACCATAGACTGCTTCATATGGGGTCATTTTCGAGGCAGTGTGGTAAGAGGTATTGTACCACCATTCAGCAAGAGGGAGCCACTTTGCCCACTGATGTTGTTGTTCTGAGGTGAAGCAACGAAGATAAGTTTCCAAGCATTTATTGACAATTTCAGTCTGACCATCTGTTTGTGGGTGATACCCTGAACTCATCTTCAGTTTGGTGCCAGTGTGGCGAAATAGTTCTGTCCAAAAATGACTAGTGAAAGTCGCATCACGATCCGAGACAATGGAAGAAGGGATGCCATGAAGACGAAAGATCTGGTCCATAAAAATTTGAGCAACTGAGGAGGCTGTATAGGGATGACTGAGAGCACAAAAATGACTATATTTGGAGAGGCGATCAACCACAACGAGAATCACTGTCTTCCCGCCAGATTTAGGGAGCCCTTCAATGAAATCCATAGAAATATCTGTCCAAATTCGTGTAGGTATGGGTAAGGGTTCAAGCAATCCTGGAACGAGTGTTGTTTCCCCCTTATTGCGCTGGCAGGTATCACATTCGGCCACCATCTGTTGAATTGTCCTTTTCATGCCCTGCCAAAAGAAGTTTCGCCGTGCTCGTTCATATGTTTTGAGGAACCCAGAGTGCCCGGCCGATGGAGAAGCATGGAGTTCATAGAAGACAGCCTGTTGAAGATCTGTGCTCTGGGGAAGCACCAGACGACCCTTGTATCGCAGAGAAGCACCATCCCAAGAGTAATGTGGTACAGCAGAAGGGTTGTTGGTCAAGCGTTGGATGATCTGAGATAAGGAAGAGTCATTGACATAACCCTGTTGAACAAATTGCAACCAATTTGGAACAGGCATAGAAATAGCTGAAAGAGAGCCTTGGGCACCAAATGTGCGAGAAAGAGCATCTGCCACAATATTGTCTTTACCCTTCTTGTAAGTGATCTCATAGTCATAACCCATGAGTTTGCTAACCCATTTCTGTTGTGCCGGGGAGGAGACACGCTAATCCAAGAAATATTTCAGACTCTGGTGATCAGTCTTGATGCAGAAATGATTCCCTAATAGGTATGGACGCCACTTCTGTACTGCATGCAAAATAGCCATCATTTCCTTCTCATAGGTAGAAGCAGCTAAATTCTTACCTGAAAGGGCTTTGCTGGTGAACGCAATGGGGTGTTCATTTTGAAGGAGAACAGCACCAAGTCCATTGCCGCAAGCATCACTCTCAATAGTGAAGGGATTGGAAAAATCGGGCATAGCTAGCACAGGTTTAGTACACATAGCTTGTTTTAGTTTGTCAAATGCACACTGAGCAGCAGGTGTCCATGTAAAAGCATCCTTTTTCAATAGAGCAGTTAATGGAGCTGCAATCTTCCCATAATCCTTGACAAATTTGCGGTAGTAGCCAGTCAACCCCAAAAAACCACGAAGGCTTTTGAGTGTCTGAGGACGTGGCCAATTGTTCATGGCGTCGATTTTGGCAGGATCCACGCGAACCCCTTGTGCTGAGATAATGTGCCCGAGATACTCAACTTCCTTTTGTCCAAAAACACATTTAGACTGCTTGGCATGGAGATGATGGTCAGAGAAAAGTTGCATGACAAGATCCAGATGCTGGAGATGTTCATCCCATGTTTTACTATAGATGAGGATATCATCAAAGAATACCAGAATGAATTTCCGCAAGTATGGTCGAAATATTTTATTCATTAAGGCCTGGAATGTGGAAGGAGCATTAGTGAGGCCAAAGGGCATGACCAAAAACTCATAATGGCCATCATGTGTGCGGAAAGCTGTTTTAGGAATATCATCCTCATGAACCCGAATTTGATGATACCCAGAACGAAGATCCAACTTGGAGAAAAAGTGAGCCCCATGAAGCTCGTCAAGAAGTTCATCAACAACAGGAATTGGAAACTTATCCTTGATGGTGAGGTGATTAAGTGCTCGGAAGTCAATGCAGAGGCGCCATGACCCATCTTTTTTGCGGACGAGAATAACTGGAGAAGAAAAGGAACTAGTGCTTGGGCGAATAATACCTTGCTTCAATAAGTCCCGAACGAGCATTTCAATCTCCGTTTTTTGGTGGAATGGGTAGCGATAGGGCCTGATGTTGGGAGGAGCGCTGCCAGGAAGGAGCTGAATACGATGGTCTTCTGGCCTGGAAGGTGGTAATCCCACTGGTTCAGCAAAGACACCTGTATATCGATCCAGAATTTGTTGTAGATCCAAAGGAGTAGTGGAGCCTGCTGATGGTTGCATCTGGATGGAATGGATCTGAGCGATGACACCATGTGAATTCTTCTTGAGGAGTTTTTCCATGCGATGTGAACTGATGATGCTGAGAGAACCTGGTTGTAATCCTGTCAATGTGTGTTTGTGTCCATTCTCGGAAAACTGCATCCAAAGTTCGGCAAAATCCCATAAGATAGGGTCGAGTGTGCGTAGCCATTGAGCGCCCAAAACCACATCACATCCGCCTAAGGGCAAGGCAAACATGTCCGAGCGCAAGGTATAATCGCCCATAGAGATACGCACATTTCGACACTTCCCTTTGCAAGGCAAGGTGCCCCCATTGGCAATCATGACTTCAAAGTTGGAGCAAGGATGGATAAAACAATCAGCTTGTTTGGCGATCCGAGGGTCAATGAAATTATGCGTGCTACCAGAATCAATGAGGATTGTAAGAGGAAGCTTCTTGAAGTAACCCCTGACCCGCATTGTTTGGGGGGTGGTGATTCCAGCTAAAGCATGGAGAGATATCTCTGGCTGGTCATCCTGAGACGGAGGGTCAATAGGCGGTTCCTGAATGTCGACCGGAGCATCCAGTGTTTCTGGATCTTCGTCACCCATTTCAGAGGCAGGCGGAGACTCCACGTCCAGGAGATAGAGCTTTTGCTGAACACATCTATGTCCCCGAGTGAACTTCTCATCACAATTATAGCAAAGACCCTTTTCTCTGCGTGCTTGCATCTCTGTTTCCGACAAACGCTTGATAGGAGTCGGTCGAGGAGCCTGCGGTATAGGAGGTCGCTGAGACCCCATATTTCGGAAAGGAACAAAAGTGGGCTTGGAGCGTTGTTGGGCTGCAATCTTGTCTTCTTCCAATTTAGCCAACCCGAGTGCTTCCATCATTGTGTTGGGACAGAACATTTTGACCTCAGAGCGGATGGCATCCTTTAGACCACTGATAAAACAACTCCGGTAAAATTCATCAGACAATCCTTCGGTGTGGTTGGCTAGATTCTCAAATTCGGTTTGATACTCTCTCACAGTGCCAGTTTGGTGAAGTTTAGTGAGGGCTCCTGTGAAGTCATCAAAAGCACTAGGACCAAATCGTTGCAAAAGGAGCTGGCAAAAGTCTGGCCAGTTGGGCTCTGGATGAGCCTTGATGTACCAACGGTACCATTGAAGAGCTTCCTGTTCCAAATGAAAGGATGCCAACGGAACTTTGTTGACATCAAAAGTATTATGCAGACTGAAATACTGTTCTGCACGATAGATCCATCCAGTTGGATCGGTACCATTGAAGCGAGGAAAATCAAGCTTTGGACCACGGAAATTGCTGGAAGAAGAGAACCCATTGTCTACTGAAGACTCGGACTGCCGTTTGTTGTTCATAGATGAATGTTCAAGATGGAGACCAAGAAATTTTTCATCCAGATCCTGGAGTTTGGCTTGGATGGCTGCAAGGGCTTCCTCCATGGTTTTTGCTCCTGCACGGGTGACAACCATAAACAGGGATTTTTTTTTTTTTGACTAGATAGGAAAACAAAAACAGGAACTACTTCAGTAAAGGAAAATTTGGATTTGAGAAAAAATCAGAAGGGTAATTGGGGTTTGACTCGTTTTTTTGGACACTGTTGGATAGACAGGGAAGCAAAAATGAGGATTTCAGCAGCGGGGTGAAAGGATGGAAAAATTTGGCAGAGGGAAACAAAGAAGCAGAATTCAGAAAGGAAATCTGTGGTAAAAATTGAAGGTGATTGGGTGAAATCTGAGGAAGTTATGGCAAACCCTAAAAATAGACAAATGTGAGATTTCGGGCTGTAGGAAAGGGAATTGAGGATAGGGTCCTCAGGGATGAAATATGCAGAATGGAATGACAGGGGTTCCCTGAAATTTTCAAGAAAAACAGAGGTAAAACAAGGGAGATATGGAGAAAAAACAGAATTTTATACAGTTTTTTTTTTTTTTTTTTTTTTTTTTGAGACTGGAGCGGCTAGGGCTCGGTGGTTTTTTTTTTTTTTTTTTTTTTTTTTAACAGACTGGAGCGGCTACGGCTCTGCTTGCAGAATGGGATCTCCGGTTCGAAGGATTCTGGAACAACGCCGAACGGCTGGATCTGGAACGGTTTGCAAAATGAATCTGAAACGGCGCAGCAGTGATCGACAATAGTTTAGCTGAAAGTAGATATGGACCCCAGGTATGTGCGGCTTCCTAACAGTTCAGGGTTTTCACTCGGCCACCAATGCTGTCTGACGGCTTGCGTATTGGGGCAGTACCCCTCACTCCACGGCTCAGGTAAAACTGATAACCGCTTTGCCACAAACGACAGCTCTTGGTTTACCTCACGGGTGGGAACTAGTCAATCAGGTAGGGGTCGTTGCCCTTTTCGCCGGCAGGTCCTCTCAATGGGCCAGCTACTTCGGGGTTCCTGTGGTACTCCTCACAATGAGTTTTAGGGCTTATGCCCAAGTACTTCCCACAGTTAAGCGGATAGGGATTATTCCCAAATTCGAACCTGCAACAGATGTGAAAAAAAATTTGGCAGAAATTTCACCCAGCGAGCCCAAGAAAGTGCTCTGATACCAGATGTGAGGCACCTGCAACAATTAATTAACAAGAATACGCGAAATAGCAGAAATGACAGAACTCACAATCACTTTTGTATTGATCACAGGCCACTTCGAGGGGGCAACCTCCTTTGAGCAAGCTCAATACAAATAACTTCACGGTGCCTTCATAGGTCTCAACACACACTTATATACTAATTCTAGGTGCCAATACTATGGGTCGAAACCATGGGCCGTTACAAACTATGGATCAACATTACTACGGGCGACTTACAAAGCATATGCGCCAACAACAATAACACAAACTATTGATCAACAAATACTACGGGACGACTTACAAAGCATATGCGTCCAACAACAACATACTAACAAAGTAAAGATATGGGTTCCTAACAGGCTTGCCCCAAAAAACTAATATCGAACTTCACATGTTTATGAATGTATGTCTCTATTATGATTACTAGTTATTAGTGCAAATTCTAGAGTCAAAATGGCCCCAAAATGTTGGACCATTTTTAGTCACAACAGCTTAATTCAAACTTATCATGCAATCTTCAAAGGCTAGTACCAACATATTATATAATAACTATACAAATAGTATAAATAGAACATTCAATCATAACATCCCATGAAATTGGCACATAGAACTACTGTGGGAAAACCTCTCCTCCCGAGGCAAAAAACCCACAAAGCTATGCCCAATCCAAATCATGATAGATATTTGTCCAAAATTCAAATACTAGTTCATTAATTAATATTCCAAAAACTACAATGGTTTTGATTCTCTAATGCATTACTTATTTTATCTATTTATACTAGCTTATTTGATTGCTTGGTTACTTGAAGCACCATGCAAACCCATTCCATTTCTTATATTTTGTTAGTTAGGGGCATTTACCCTCAACAATTAAATTCAGTCATGCAAAACATTTTGGGTAATTCTCCTGTGTACTTCTTTTGGGAGATGAATATATACTTTGGATTTTGAGTTACTTCAATACCTGAGTAGTAGTGAAGATGTCCCATATCAATAATCTCAAAATCTCTCTTCAATTATTTATTTATGGATGTAATTTAGCTTTTATTGTTCCCTATCATCAATAGATCATCTACATACACTACAAGATATAAAATAGTTTTTCCAAGTTTCTTGAAAAACATAGTTGCATCATCAAGATTAAAGTGTTTGAAATTTAATTTCAGAAGATGCTCAGTTATATTTTCATACTAGGCATGAGGTACTTTTTTTCGGACATATAAAGACTTAGTGAGCTTCCATGCCTTTTTTTCTTATCCTTTCACAACAAAACCTTTTGGTTGGGACATGAAGATATTCTCTTTCAACTATCCATTCAAGAAATAAGTATTGACATCTATTTGATGAAATTTCCACCCATTTTGTGTAGCCAAAGCCAATAGAGTACGAATGGTATCCCATTTTGTTGTCAGGGGGGGATTCTCCTCGTAGTATATGCCTTCTTTCTATGCAAATCTTGTTTCCACAAGCCACACCTCATGCTTGTCAAGTGATCCATCTGGTTTGTACATGTTCTTGTAGACCCACTTGCAACCAATTTGCTTTGTTCCAAATCGGGGTCTGCCAACTTCCATGTCCCATTCTTGATGAGAGCATCGCATTCCTTCTACATATATTATTTCCATTCATCATGAGAATCATCTTATTTCAAGGAATTTGGTCTGTAGTTAGAAAATAAATTCAGTTCGCAATCATATGAAACATCCATATAATTTACAACACCTGAATTTGAATCATCTACATCGCCTATGTATTCTTGTTTTTTCGAACTTCTAGTTCATGTATTTCCAATATCAACAAGATAAATGCTTTCATGAAGTTTATTCATGACCCAATCTGGAAAATTTTATGAGGTTATAGGTCTCTCAAATTATTGATATGAAGTTTCATTCTCATCAAGATTCAATCTTCCAATCCTCTCAATTACATCATCCAATTGAAACTTTTGTTCTGGTGAATTGCTAGGAATTTCTTCATGGGGGATAGATCAGTATTCCAAATGAGATTCAAAATATTGATCCAATATAGGGATCCCTCCTTTAATATGTGGCTCTCATTATCGAGTTCATGATATGTCTTTACATGGGTAAATCTATCTAGATGATCAATCTACTTCTCTACATTCCTGTCATATTTTTTATTCATTTCAAGAAAAATATCTGGAAAGAATACACTTTTTATTTACCCCATAATATAGATGATATTCCTTGGTTGTATTTGAGTACCCCAAGAAGATGAACTTTCGACTCATTGCACCAAGTTTGTTTCTCTATTCTTTAGGAATTAAGGCATAGCATGTGGAACCAAAAACCATGAGGTGCCTCACTGAAGGAATGTGTCCATGTCACATTTCATCCAAAGTCCTATTTCCAAGAGAATGAGATGGAATTATGTTTCTCAAATATATTTCACGGAGAACTACATTACCCCAAAACATCATTTTCACATTCTTCAAAAATAACATGGAACTCACCATATTCAAGTCTCTTGTTCATTCTTTCTACTACACCATTCTGCTGAGGGTTATATGGAATAGTCTTTTGATGCAGCATCCCATGTTGACAAATATGGTTTTAAAATTGGTTAGAAGTACATTCCTTTACATTATCACTACGAAGAGTTCCAATATGAGATTACGCTTTATTTTCAATCCATACATGAAAATTTTTAAATGTTTCAAATGCTTCATATTTATGCGCCAATAATTAAACCCAACACATCCTGGTTCAGTCATCAATAAAATACATGATATAATCATTACCATTTTTTAGAATCAACAAGCATGGATCCACACAAGTCAAAGTGTATCAAATATAATTTTCTACATGCTATAGAATTAGAATCATGAAAAGGTTGCTTTTGATTTTTTCCAAGGATACATGCATCACATTTATTCAAATTCCTTGGAACTACAGGAAAACTAAAAAAGCCATTCGTCTTCAACAAACAAAGACTATTATAATTGATATTCCCATATATATCATGCCAAAAAATACTAAATGAAAATGTACCTTCATCATGGTGACAGGTATGAAAAATTATGTGCCCTTGTAGATGTTCCTTTCAGTTTCAACAATATCTCATATTCGCATCATGTCACGATGACTTAGTTGTTAGAAGATACCCTTATCTCAACTTTTCCATCAACCCTGTGACTGGAATGGCCTTGCTATCGAATGTGCACAATACATAGAAAGCAACTCTATAACTATGTAATATAAAGAACATTATACAACATAAAGTTTGGAAATCCATCTAAATTGTCATGTAGTTCTTCAAAAAAGTCTTTTGTGAAAGTCATGTGGTAGGTAGCACTAGTGTCAAGAAACCAAATATCTCTCCAACAAGCAAATGAAGCATTGAACAAAACTTGATTTACACCAACATTGCAATGTGCAACAATGAAATGAGTAGATTCAAGAGGTTTTCTTGATTCAGTAGTTTTACCTTTTTCTTCTTTATGCTCCTTTTCTATGATTTTTTCCCATGAAATTCTACATGTCTTTGCAGCATGTTCCTTCTTTCCAGAATGGACATAGTGAAGATCAGATCTCTCATTGTGGTTATGTCTACCCACCTTTACTCTAAAATTATTTCTTCTGCATCCTCTCTTACTTCCATCTCCTATAGAATAATTATGTTATCGATGCTTTCATTTTCTAAGCAAAATATGTTGTCATTTCAGTGGGATGAACTATTTTCTTTCCAAAATATTCTCTCATTTGATAATTTTCTCCACCAAAGTGTCAAATTTGAGGGTCTTCATATGGCCACTAGATTGAAGTGATTCAAGATAGTGGAAGTATATAGGGAAGAGGACCTTGATGAAGGGTGTGAGAGAAATTTCTACCTTCACACTAGAGGCATCAATTTAATGCATAATGGATTTGATTTCTGATGCTAAATCTCTGGGGTCATTATCCTTCAACTCTAGGCTAAAGAGATTCAACAACAATTGAATGAGCTCCAATTCAAAGTTTGATTCATACAAATACTTCAATTTATTTGAAGAACCATAAGAATATGTAATGGATATGATATGATGACTAACCTCTTCACTTACTATAGCAGCAATCAATGCATATGATTTATTGTCTTTGTTCCTACATGTTGTGAGTTATTTATCTATTGTTGGTTTTGTAGATTCAATTCCATCCTCTACTTCACAAATTCCATCCTACAAATCATTGAAGATGAGTGTGTGCTTGATCTTCCTTGACCATTATGGATAGTTATCTTTTTCATTTAGCAACACTATGACAATAGATATAAGAGAATGCATCTTCAACAAAGATGGAAACACAAGATTTTCAATATATTTTCTATAGTAAAATATATGCAATACAATAAAGTGAAGTAGACTGTATGTAGATGTAAACAATGTGAAGTATGTCAAATAAGCACATTCCCTTGCTAACAAAAGTGCTATTACCGCATTGACGTAATGATAGTGATTTTACACTAATACTATGGACAATAGATGAGTGTGTGTTTGATCTTCCTTGACCATTATGGATAGATATATTTTCCATTGAGAAACATTATGACAATAGAGATAAGAGAATGCATCTTCAACAAAGATGGAAAGACAAGCTTTTCAATATAGTTTCTATAGTAAAATATATGTGAAGTAGACCATATGTAGATGTAAACAATGCGAAGTATGTCAAAAAAGCACATTCCCTTTCTCACAAAAGTGCTATTATCACATTGACGTAATGATAGAAATGTTACACTAATACCATGGACAATTTTATGGTAGAAGATGAAACTCATTTTCAACAAAATAATAGCTAAGTGCCATTTCCAACCACATATATTTAAAAAACAAACTCGATGAGAATTTCAAATGATATGTATATAAAACTAAGATTTAGATGTAGGCAACACGTAGAGATGAGGTAAGAGAGGAGATGTAAAATGTGAGGATGTGTTTGTTTGAGTAATGTCTCATGGACTGTTAACATGCCCAAGTAATATCCATAGTGAGGTGAGTCTCCACAGTGGGGGAAGTATCCACGAAGGCGGTATCCATGGTGAGGGGACTCTTCACGATGATACCAATTGAAACAAGGTCTTCAAGGGTGAGGTGATTCGATCCTTGTTGCTCGATTTATAGATGAATGAAGAGGGATTTCTTTTAAAGAGGCATTTCAAAATGGGAAAGAATATGCCTTATCTGAACTCAATGGAATGGTTTGTGATCCTCTAATGGTGGAGGGAAACATAGAATAAAACTAGAAGGAGTTAATACAATACAAACTTATATTATTTCATCCATGCAAAGGTAAAACATATTATAATTCACAAAGGTGATAAGGAGAAATGAGATAGCAACATCCATAGAGACCAATGCACATAAGTTTAGGGTTTTTTTTTCTTAACATCTAAACACCTAGGACAAGGCTGAGAGAAAATTGTGTGAGAGCAAAAGGTAGATTGAGCATAAGCTGCAAGTATGCATAGATGAAGAGACAATATGCATAGGTATAAGGGAAATATGGGATAGGTTGGAGAAAATTCACAATTAATCATGGAGTTGTTAAAAAACCAAACCTTTAATACCAATGATAGACCTAGATAACTACAATGCCTGGGATGATTTGTATTGACTAGAACCACACATAAATACAATGAGGTGTGACCTTTGGTTTTCATCTTCCAAGAGGTCCTTTGAACTTCACAGTGACTCTTTAGATTATTTCTGGGTAATTGAAAATATTTACAATAATATAATATGTGCAATATACCATAATCCCTAAGGATTAGGTTTCTGACAAGTAGATTACATAGTCGTGTATGTGTGTGTTGATTTTTGTTTTCATAAATAAGTCTATTATTTATGTGTGCAAATAAATATGTAAATCTATTGCCATTGAAAAAAGTTGTGTATAACCATGATCTCTTCTAATTTAAGTGATACAGAATTTGTTCTTCCATAGTGATATGAAATTCACTAAGCTTTTAATTAAAGATTGATCTCTTCCATATCCAATCGACACATTCACTTAGCAATCAACCAATTGATAAGTTGTAAAAAGAAATTAATCCACTATCCTTTCAAATATTTGATAAAGGTATATCTCATTTAAAACACAAGAAATCTCAGCACTTCCATGATTCCACAACTCCAATCATGGATTTGGTCACTTCAACCTTATGCCAGCAACAACATTCCAACAAATTATGATCTACACAAGCCTTGGATCCTTGCATAGGTCGATACTCAAATATACACATATGTCCTATAACAATGCAACAATATTTGGCATTTTTTTTTCTCTCTTATAAAAGTACGTAGCCAGGCTTATATTGACACTTAGACCACAACTCATTATTGCAGAGGGTTCGTCTATTTTTCTTTGTGAAAACCCTACCTTCAAAGGTTAGATCATTGGGTTGGGTTCATTAAATTCATTATTATGGATAGATGTAAATTCATTACCAAATGGGATGGTATGAAGGACATTTGGTATCGAGCTACATCAACAAGACTAGACAATAATCCCAAGATGGAAGCAAAGTTTGAGGCACCATAATTTATGTTGTTGGAAACCTTGATGATTGTACATGTGAGTCAATTTGCAAATGTATGGTTGAGCTTGAAGTTCAATTTTCAAAAATAATATAGTGGCTTGAAGCATAATGTATCCACAATCCACACATATCTAATTATTTTAGTGGAAGGCATAATGCATCTCAATTGTGGCCTTTTGAACATGGAAATGTTTGGTGGTGAAGAGAGATTCAAGGTTCCTTGTGAATAAAAGTCTAGAGTGGTTTTTATTTTTCAAATTTTATAACTTAGGTCTCTAGTCTAAGTGCCTTATTAGTTTAGAGTCCTAAGTTTGAATAAAGAATACGTGTGCCATGTTTTTAAATTGTCATGTTAAACATATTTCTTATTGCAAGGGTGCATTATCGATAGAAATCAACATCCATTAAAATGTGTTAGTCTATAATGGGGGATTGTGTCTATCAAAATGTATGACTTGCAATATAAATTATCCAATTGATTTAAGAACACAAAGGAGGCTAGTGAAAATGGAGGAAGGATTCCAATCACAATCTTGATTTTTTCAATAACTCATAGATTGACAATCCACTACGGTGGAAAAAACAAAGTGTCCAAAAGATAAAAAATATGAATATTTATATTCATCAATAGAAGACAATGTAATCCATCTACAGAGGATTCAAAAACCCATGTACCAAAAGACTAAAGACATGTATGGCGTTTAGTGCAATTTTTGTTAGGGAAAACTTCCTATAGTTGGGGTGAGACTACCAATGTACTGAGGTGAAAGATAGACATACAAGGTTCTGCAAGTATAATGATTAAGCAAAGAGATTGGGGTTTAGGAGGATGTGTACCTTATTCAGAAGGTTGATCCAAGCCTCTCTTCTTGAGTCTTCATCTTTCTCTCTAATGCTACAACCAAAAGTGGGAAAAATTCCTATAGCTAGGGTGAGACTACCAACGTATTGAGGTGAAAGATAGACATACAAATTTATGCAAGTACAATTACTAAGCAAAGAGATTAGGGTTTAGGAGGATGTGTACCTCATTCAAAAGGTTGATCCAAGCCTCTCTTCTTGAGTCCTCCTCTTTATCTCCAATGCAACAACCTGCAAAAACATTCCCAAAGACCTTTCTCAAACCAGTTTGACTACAAATAAAAGATTGGCATTTATAAGAGAATGAAATATCAAATTGTAATCAAATTTGAAGAATACATGAAAAAATCTATTGGAAAAGGAAGAATGTTTGATCTTTCTTAATGAATGAAGCAAGTACATCAATTTATACCTTCCTTCAAACATGGCACTTCATGAAACCAAGATTCAAGGTCTCTTGCTCCTCTTCTCCAAGGTTCCCAACCTTTGATAAGATGTGCTAGGGTTTGTAAGCAACTAGGGAACAAGTGAGGGGGATGTGAGTCCAAATTACTCCAGCATAACACTATAATGGGATTGATTCCATTTCATGGTCTCTATTCCTCTCTTATATGGCAGGTGAAGAAGATAGGGTCAAGGAAGAAGTAGTTACAACTGGAAGAGGAGGTTCCAAAACCACCCATTTTTTGAGTTTTTATATATATATTTTGGTATTTATGAGGCATTCGCAAATTTACAATGGACCACAAGCGGGTGACCCATGATTCTACAATGTGCAACTAGCATATTTTTGGCAAACCCGCTAGTGAAGAGCCTTCCACCTGCGTTTTTGTGGAAAAATGGTCAAAAACAACCTTTTTGGGGGGTTTTCTAGAGAAGTTTTGGTCTCCAAAATTGTTCCCAAGGTTCCTATCTATCAAATGGCCCATGAATTAGGGAATTCCATCCTTCTAAAGTCCCAAATATGGCTCTTCCATCCAAAAATTACCTTTTGTGTGACTTGTTAAATTTTCAGAATTTACTTCAATCCGATCTAGGATATTAACTGAGAGAACAACATGCACAACAAATCTACAGCATAACAATCATGGACACAATAATGTAAGCACACAAGAGACACAGAGTTTACTCGGGGAAAACCATAAAGGTGAAAAACCCCAATAACTTCCTCAGAGATAGTCTTCTCCTAGCAGCAAAGCCTCCTCCTCCACAAGTGCGCCACTCTCCCAAGTGTGAGTAAGAGAATAGAATGTGTAAAATGAGAGAGAAACACTCTCTATTTATACACTAACTTGACTTGACCTTTACTCAATTAGGTCAGCCTCAACTTAACCACTTAACATAATGCTGACTGCGCCAACACCCAATAGGGTGGTCTAATAACCCTTTGACCCACATGGCTGACCCCCAATAGGGTGGTCTAATAACCCTTCAAGCCACATCACTTATACAGGGCCGACCCCAACAAGGTGGTCTAATAACCCATCAAGTATAAGTTATGACACTTACAATATAAATGACGACACTTCCATATAGAGGAATAATAACATCTCTATAGGAATACAAACACTTCCGTATAGAGGAATAATAACATCTCTATAGGAATACAATATACATATATGTGAAATACATTCCGAAGTTACATATACATAAACATGACTCACAGTAATATCATGAAGTGTCGTCATGCGAATGCTGTCATGTGACCAAAATATGTAAGTGTCATCACGGATGGAGAAGTGCCAATTTTGGCTATAACGTGCATCATGGATTTTGCAGCCTCACATATGGTTCTATTCTTCCTTTCGACAACCCCATTTTTCTGAGGGTTGTATGGTACTGTTAACTGTTTATATATTCATGCATCACTAAATAGCTCATTAAATGCATGTGAAGCAAATTCACCTCCATTATCAGACCTTAATGAACGGATGTGCTTTTATTTCTGATTTATTATTTACTACTTATTTGTTCTTAATTGTTTTTCGTAGTTGTATACTCTAATAAAAAGCACAAATCATTAACTATACATTGAAAATAAAAAATGCATACGATACATAATTATTCGATTTTGATACTATTGAACGTATGCTTATACTGAGAGACCTGGGGGGGATCAGTATAAGATACTTTTTACTTTAACCGAGCATTAATTAACTTTTGAAACAATAAGCACATATAAACTCAAATGACAATACACATAATTTAACGTGGAAACCATTTTGGGAGAAAATCACAAAATCTTACGTTTATAAATTTATGTAGGAACCAACCTACTGTTACAAATTTTGTAGGCACCGACCTACAAGAGACACCCATCCCCTCAACTGAGCACCAACTCTGCAGGATGTAGGCACCAACCTACTAGAGGCATTAATCCCTACTTTTTTTTGTAGGCACCGACCTACTAGAGACACCAATCCCCACTTTTGTTTGTAGGCACTGACCTACTTGAGACACCAATACCCACCCGACCTACTAGAGACACCAATCCCCACTTATGTTTGTATGTAGTAACCAACCTACTTCCAAGTTTACAAGTTCTTCATATCCATTTCATTCACATGTCTTCTTGCTACTTCTTTCTTCTCTAGGCTTGCTTGTGATTTCTTCCTTTATCAAATTTGCTTGCTGCTTCTATATTCACTGGGAATGCATGTGACATCATCCTTTATCAGATCCACTTGTTGCTTCTGTCTTCATCGGGACTTCTTGTGACTTATTCCTTTATCATATATGCTTGCTTCTTCTTTCTTCACCGAGCCTTCTTGTGACTTATTCTTTTATTATATCTGATTCCTGCTTCTATCTTCATTGGGACTACTTATGATTTATTCCTTTATCAGATCTTCTTGTTGCTTCTATATTCATCAGGCCTACTTGTGAATTCTTCTTTTACCATATCTGCTTGTTGCTAGAACCCAGATCAATTTTTTTTTTCCGATATTCAAACGTTTCTTCTCAAATGACATTTAATCATCACTTCTTGAATGATCTTCAATCATCACTCCTCAACCTTTTTCATAAGCATTTGTCTTCTTGAGTGGTTCCTCTTATATAAGATGATATTTAATTTTTCACTCACACACTTGTTTCCCACAATACTCTTCTCCTTTTATACTTTACCATTAACCTTATATCAAAAGTCATGTTCATTTGAAAAGATACGACTTTCATTAATTAAATAATTAATTCCCGTCCTTTTTTATTTTAACCCATTTTTTATGTTTATGTGCACCCTCTTTTAAATACCATGGGCTTCCAAAACCATGGGAAATACCAATTTCATTTTTTAATCCACTTTCACTTAACTTCATTTTTAATCCATATTCACCTTTTTAATCACTTTCACTATTTAATCCACGATTCCACTTTCACTTTTTAAGCCACTTTCAAGTAAATTCATTTTTAATCCACCTTCACCTTTTTTAATTGACTTTCACTCTTTAATCTAGCTTCACCTTTTTAATCAATCTTCACTTTTAATACACCTTTTTAGCTTTTTATTTCATTAAGTCACCTTACCTTTTAATACACCTTTTTTCACTTTGTATTTTTTAAATTCACCTTACCTTTGAATACTTACCTTTGTCATCAATGAAAAAATATATTTCCAACAATCTCCACCTTTTGTCATTGATGGAAACCCTTAGTCAAATCTGCAACAATCATGTAGTAACTCCCCCTGTTTGCAACTCTAATTTTGTCTACAATTCTCCTCTTGTTTGCAACTTCTCCCCCTTTGACATCAATGGAAAAGGGCTGCTCACCCCGCACTTGTTCCTCTCCTTGAATTTTCAATTCTTTCCTTGCCTAACTCTCCCCCTCTAATATCAGTGACAAAGGGATGCTTCCCCGAAGCTTATGCTTTTCCTTAAGCACTGAATAACGAGATGGGATGGATATCACTCCCATATATCATATTTCTTCTTTGATTTCATTAAGTACGTATACGTTGCTTAAGGTTCTGGTTGCTTTTGCCACTAATATTCCTAAATATTCTTTCCTTATATCACACCCTTTACAATGTAATGTTAGGTTGTAACCTTCATCAAACATTTGATGGACACTTAGAAGATTATGTTGTAGCCCTTCAATGTATAAGAAATTTAGTGTTTAGTCTTTCCATTATCAATACTAGCCATACCTTTTCCAGCTATCTTTGTAGAATCTGTTAGGAACCCATGTCTTTACTTTGTTAGTATATTGTTGTTGGACGCATATGCTTTGTAAGTCGTCCCGTAGTATTTGTTGATCCATAGTTTGTGTTATTGTTGTTATGCTTTGTAAGTCGCCCATAGTTTTGTTGATCCATAGTTTGTATTGGCCCATGGTTTTGACCCGTAATAATTGTTGATCTATATTTTGTATTGGCCCATGGTTTGTATTGACACATGGTATTGATCCATGGTATTGACACCTAGACTTACTATATAAGTGTGTGTTGAGGCCTATGAAGGACGGTGAAGTTAATTGTATTGAGATTGCTCAAAGGAGGTTTCCCCCTCGAAGTGGCTCGTGATCAATATAAAAGTGATTCCGAGTTCTGTTATTTCTGATATCTCATGTATTTTCATTAATTAATTATTGCAGGTTCTTCACATCTGGTATCAGAGCACTTTCTTGGGCTCGTTGGGTGGAATTTCTGCCAAATTTTTTTTCGCATCTGTTGCAGCTTCGGATTTTGGAATAATCCCTATCCGCTTAACTATGGGAAGTACTTGGGCATAAGCCCTAAAACTCATTGTGAGGAGTACCATAGGAACCCCAAAGTAGCTATCCCATTAAGAGGACCTGCTAGCGAAAAGGGCAACGATCCCTACCTGATTGACTAGTTCCCACCCGTGAGGTAAACCAAGAGCTGTTGTTTGTGGCAAAGCGGTTATCAGTTTTACCTGAGTTGTGGAGTGAGGGGTACTGCCTCAAAACGCAAGCCGTCAAACAGCATTGGTGGCCGAGTGAAACACTTGAACTGTTAGGAAGCCATGCATACCTAGGGTCCATATCTATTTTCAGTTGAACTGTTGCCGACCACTTCCACTCCAGATCCAGTCGTTTCAGATCTATTTTGAAAGTCGTTCCAGATCTAGTCGCCATTTCATATACTGTTGTTTTTTATCCCTTCCGCGCCGTTGCAGATCCATCTTTTGTGGATCCCTTCCGCGCCGTTGTTGACAATCCATTTCTGAAATAAAAAAATTCTGTTTTTCGGCCATATCTCCCTTGTTTCAACTCTGTTTTCCCTGAAACTTCATTGACATCCCTGCAATCCCATTCTGTATATTTCATTCCTAAAGACCCTATCCCAAATTCCACTTTCCAAGACCAGAAATCCCACATTTGTCTATTTTTAGGGTTTGCCATAACTTCTTCAATTTTCACCCGATTGCCTTCAAATTTTACCATAGAGTTCTCGCTTCTGAAATTCCCATTTTTTGCTTCCCTGTCCCTCAGAAAGTGTCGAAAACCTAGTCAAACCCCAATTACCCCTCCGATTTTTTCCCAAATCCAAATTTTCCCTTACTAAATAAGCTTGTGTTTGTGTTTTTCTATCCATTCCCCCCCCCCCCCCCCCCCCCGCAAAAAAAAAAAAAAAAAAAAAAAAAATTACTGGTTATGGTTGTCACTCGCACAGGAGCAAACACCATGGAGGAAGCACTTGCAGCCATCCAAACCAAACTCCAAGATCTGGATGAAAAATTTCTCAGCCTCCATCTTCAACATTCAACCATGAACAATAACCAACAGCCAGAATCTTTTGCAGCCACCGGGTTCTCTTCTTCCAGCAATTTTTGTGGGCCGAAGCTTGATTTTCCTCGCTTCAATGGTACTGATCCGACTGGATGGATATACCAAGCAGAACAATATTTCAGTTTGCATAATACTTTTGATGTCCAGAAAGTTCCACTTGCATCCTTTCATTTGGAACAGGAAGCCCTTCAATGGTACCATTGGTACATAAAAGCTCATCCCGAGCCAAACTGGACAGATTTTTGCCAACTCCTTTTGCCACGATTTGGTCCTAGTGCTTTTGACGACTTCACAAGAGCACTCACTAAACTTCACCAAATTGGCACAGTGAGAGAGTATCAGACAGAATTTGAGAAACTAGCCAATCACATAGAAGGATTATCTGATGAATTCTACAGGAGTTTTTTTATCAGTGGTCTCAAGGATGAAATCTGCTCAGAGGTCAAAATGTTTTGTCCCAATACAATGATGGAAGTCCTAGGGTTGGCTAAGCTGGTCGAGGACAAGATCGTAGCTCAACAACGCTCCAAACCCACCTTTGTTCCCTTCAGAAATATGAGTTCCCAACGACCTCCCATCACGCCTGCTCCTCAACTGCGATCAACTTCTTCTCATTCTGCAGGACAATCTTCACATGGAAAGAATTCGACTGAAACAACAAGCCGATCATCACCATTTTGCGTGCACTTTTCACGTCGTTGATATGGTTCTTCTTCGTCTACAGCCTTCCATGCAATCCTCCCTGAAACTCAAAAGACGCTAGTGGCCTAGAATGCAACCCGAGGACGCTATCATTAGAGAGATTTTGAGGTCAAAAAAGGGCCTCCTAAGAGATGTACTACAAAAATATGAGATATATTAAAATATTATGAATTGGGGGTTTTATGGGGTAGGTATATATGACAAGTCACCTCCCACACTATTTTCTATGCACAATATAAATAACCATGGTTGAGTTACTTTTCAAAATTCACTAGAAATAAAATTAATAAAATAAGTCTACATTGATGTGACTAAGATTCATTGTAAATTCCCAAAAATGTATTGTCCTTTAACATTTATTTGTCTTGAACTTGCAAATGAAATTAAATAATAAAAAACATTTTTAAGAGCTTTTTTTTTAATTTTATGTTGACTTTTTATATTTAGTACTTTTCTCATGAATTTAATAATGTAATTTAATTGAGAATTTATTTACATGTAAAATGTCAATAATATTATTATAATCCACATTGCATTATTATTATTATTATTATTATTATTATTTATTAGTTTGACATTATGTTATTAAATAGAATGGAGTGAATATATAATTTAAAATTAAAAACATAAAAATGATAATATATTATTTTATAAAAAAATGTGAAAGGACTTTCTTTATGAATTAAGAGTACTTCACTTGAAAATGACAATAATATTATTTTATGAAAAGACTATCATTATGAGTATTTTACTTTATGACTTAAAAGTACTTACACCACTACCTTGGTTAACTATGTGTTTTCATCCACCATAGAAAATTTGACAAATAAGCATTCTTAACTCATGCAATGCCACCTCACTAAGGGGGATGATGTCATCTACTAGAATGTGATTGGTTGTATTTTATAGTACATTTTCTTTGTTTTGAGGCCCTTTTTTGACCTCAAAATTTCTCTAATGAGGGGACCCACTCCTTCAGATTCTGCATCAATTTCCACATCTAAAGATTTGAGGACAAAGCTTTTTCTAAGGGAGAGGGGATGTTAGGAACCCATGTCTTTACTTTGTTAGTATATTGTTGTTGGACGCATATGCTTTATAAGTCGTCCCGTAGTATTTGTTGATCCATAGTTTGTGTTATTGTTGTTGGCGCATATGCTTTGTAAGTCGCCCATAGTTTTGTTGATCCATAGTTTGTATTGGCCCATGGTTTTGACCCGTAATAATTGTTTATCTATATTTTGTATTGGCCCATGGTTTGTATTGACACATGGTATTGACCCATGGTATTGGCACCTAGATTTAGTATATAAGTGTGTGTCAAGGCCTATGAAGGACGGTGAAGTTAATTGTATTGAGCTTGCTCAAAGGAGGTTTCCCCCTCGAAGTGGCCCGTGATCAATATAAAAGTGATTCTAAGTTCTGTTATTTATGATATCTCATGTATTTGCATTAATTAATTATTGCAGGTTCTTCACAGAATCATGATACCCAAAATTAACAATACCTCCTTTTTCTTCTTTTAAGGTGAGAAACTTGGTTTGGTCCCTTGTCATGTGTTTTGAGCATCTACTTCCAATATGTAATTTGTTTCCTTTATCTTGAGCATAGAGTGAAAGTCCACATTTTCCCTTCTTCTGGATCTTCTTGCTTTTTTTCCAAACCTTAGAGTATCCTTCTTTATGTTTGGCAATGACATCTTCTTCCTTGTTTTTTTATGATCTCCTACCATGATGCTTCTACAATAACGTGCTACGTGCTCATAATTATTACACTTATAGCATTCAAAAATAAGAAGGGGAGAAAATGAATTGTAACTTACGTCAGCAAACCCATAAGAAATTCTATTTTTGTTATAGCTCACATAATCATCATTTGAAGTATTATAAGGACCTTTGTTTCTCAAATGTTCATTTATTGTATAAGCTCTACAATCTATAGATTTATGACAAAAAATATTGCAAGAAAAACAATGGCCAAAGAAGAGATTTTGGTACCCCGGGGTGTGAAAGATCTTCTTGGTTGAACAACTCTTCTGAACACGTCCTTGTTGTCCTTGTGAGAAGAATTAGGTTGTTCCTGGTCATCATTTCCTTTCTTGTTGTTTCTTTCATTGTTGATGGATCCTTTGAGAACATTGGCATAGCTTTTAGATTTTTCTTCATTTACTTTCTTCAATGGCTATACAACTTTTGAATCTTCTTTGGTGGTCATCTAAATCTTATCATAGCCAACACCAGTCTTAATAAATGGTGACCTTTGATAGTTTATGATATGATCTAAGGTTTTAGTACTCTTTTCAAACTTCAAGCTTATGTTCAAATGAGCAGTTGACGTTTGCAATTCCTTTCTTAAGGAAACAATTTCAGCTTCTAGCTTCTTGCAATTTTCTTCCTTTTCCCTCAGGTTGATTCTCAAAACTTCTTGTACCCTTCTTTCCTCTTCTAATTGCACCTTTACATTTGTGATAATGTTTTTTGATTGTTCAAGGCTTTGTGACATTTTATCTTTTGAATCACGATCCTCTTCTTCATATTTCTTCAACTACTCTTTTTGTTTCAAATTATTTTTCCTTAGTTTCTTTATTTCGCTTAAGGAACACATGAGTTCTCCTTTAAGATCCACATCCCCATCTATTTCAACATTTTCTTTTGAATCCTTCGCTTCTCTCTCTTTTTCTTCATTGATATTTGTTTTCCTTTTCATAAAGATAGTTTCTTCTCTATGGGAACTGCTTTCACTACTTTCTTCAGATGAGTCACTAACCTATTTTGAGTAGAGGCTCTTCTTCTGATTATAAGAGTTCTTCTTCTTTTCATACTTATTCTATTTGTGGTTATTTTTTTGTTGATGATGTTTTCTCTTTACCTTATAGTTTTCTTCATCCTCACTACTTTCATTTTTTGCATATGGACACTTAAGAGAAAAATGTCCTACTTTCCCACAATTAAAGCATTTAAAGGGTAGCTCACATTTGTATTTTCCAGATCCCTTTTTGAGTTTTCTCATGAAATTTGCTTCCTCTATGATTGATTCACAGCTTGAACAAACACTTGATTTTTGTTCTTTGTTCTTTGTCTTCTTTGAGGCTTTGAAAGTTACTTCCCTTTTTGATGGATTTTCCTTTTCATTCCTTATTTTATATGCAGTGAGAATCCCATGCAATTCATCGATCATTAATGTATCAATATCCTTCATTTCTTCAGTGTAGAGACTTTGGGATTAAACCTTAAGGGGAGTGACCTTAACACCTTTTGTACAATGATTGGGTCTTTGACCTTTTCATTAAGTCCTTTCATGGTGTCGATAATTTCATCCACATGGAGGAGATAGGGTGCCACATTTTCTTTTCCTTTCATTTTCAAACTCTCGAATTGACTTCTACGAGTTTGGAGAATTACTTTCTTAACCTTGTTATCACCTTAATAGATATTTTGAAGCATGTTCCAATTTTCCTTTTCTGATTTATCCTTCATTTCTTCAGTGTAGAGACTTTGGGATTAAACCTTAAGGGGAGTGACCTTAACACCTTTTGTACAATGATTGGGTCTTTGACCTTTTCATTAAGTCCTTTCATGGCGTTGATAATTTCATCCACATGGAGGAGATAGGGTGCAACATTTTCTTTTCCTTTCATTTTCAAACTCTCGAATTGACTTCTACGAGTTTGGAGAATTACTTTCTTAACCTTGGTATCACCTTAATAGATATTTTGAAGCATGTTCCAATTTTCCTTTTCTGATTTACAATACATCATCTTGACAAACTTGGATTCTGATAAACCGTACAAGATGGCATTCATGGATTTTACATCGTTTTCACTAGAATTCTTCCCAACCGCATCTGTTGGTGGAGACATTGGGGCTATATAACCAGTCATGATCGATTGCAAAATATCAAAAATAAGGGGCATTAAATATGTTTGCATCCTTATACTCCAGAAGGCATAGTTAGTTCCATCAAACAATGAAGCCTTGTTTGTAGAGAAAACTTCCCATCCATCTATGTGCACTCCCGAGATCTACATTCCAGTGGTTAGACTGTTTCCAAAGGAACCTGCTATGATACCAATTGTTGAACTTATGCTTATACTGATATGGGGGGTGAATTAGTATAATATACTTTCTACTTTAACATAGCATTCATTAAATTTTGAATTAGTAAGCACATATAAACTCAAATTACAATACATATAATTTAACATGGAAACCTTTTTGGGAGAAAACGAAAAAAATATTATATTTTTAAATTTATGTCGGCACTAACCTACTGTTACAAAGTTTCTATGAATTGACCTACATGAGACACACATCCATTTAATTGAGTACTAACTTTGCAAGATGTAGAAACCGAACTACTAGAGACAACAATCCACACTTTTGTTTGTAGGCATCGACCTACTAGAGACACCAATCCCAACTTCTATTTGTAGGCACTGAACTATTGGGGGAACCGATCCCCACTTCTATTTGTAGGAGCTGACTTACTAGAGACAACAATCCCCACTTCTATTTGTATGTAGGCACTAACCTACTTCTAAGTTACACAAGAAGAGAGAAAGAAAGATGAAGACTCAAGAAGAGAGGCTTGGATCAACCTTCTGAATAAGGTACACATCCTCCTAAACCCTAATCTCTTCGCTTAATAATTGTACTTGCATAACTTTGTATGTCTATCTTTCACCTCAATACGTTGGTAGTCTCACCCTAGCTATAGGAATTTTTCCCTAACAACAATGCATGATCAAGATATGTCTACCTCATCATGGGAAGAGGCCACCAGTATAGCTTTGTACATCTAGAAGAGAAGCTTGCATGCCATTCTAGATGAGAAGACACTAGAAGAAGTGTTTATTAGTGAGAAGATAGACATCTCACACTTGAGGATCTTCAGGAACCCAGTATACATTCATATACTAAAAGAAAAGAGAACAAATATGGATCCTTCTATAAAGAAAGGCACCTTTGTGGGTTATAGCGAGTCATCCAAATCATACCGAATATATGTACCTGGTGAGAGACACATTGAAGTCAGCTGAGATGTTACCTTCCATGAGGAAGCTTCTTTCAAAATATTGAAAGGGATTCAATGTGATTCAGAGATGGAGGATCCCGAGTCTAATTCTCCCCCTTCAGAGTTTGATAGGGAGAAGCCAAAAGATGCCTTAGATTCGTTAGCTCCTAAAGAACCAATATAACTGATTGAGAGGTAACCTGATGAACCTCCCTCTAAAATAATATTTGCTTGGTGTTGGGATATCTTAAAATATGCAGAGAAACATGGAGCACTAGTAGAATCATTCAGAGATTGCAAGAAACCTGACAGATATTCAGGGTATGTTGCACTGATCAGTCACATCAATGATTCAGAACCATCCTCATATGAAGAAGCTGCAAAGAAGAAAGTTTGGAAAGATGAAATGACAGAAGAGTACAACTCTATAATGAAGAATGATGTTTGAGAGGTTGTTCCCAAACCTGATGGGAATTCCATTGTGACTTCCAAATGGATTTACAAGATAAAGCATTTTGCGGATGGTAGCATTGAGAAGTATAAATCCATATTCATTGCCATAGGTTTCTCTTGGAAAGAAAGCAGCGATTATGATGAGACCTTTTCCCCTGTCACAAGGTACACCACAATTTAAGCAATGATTGCACTTGCATCTGTTCTAAGATGGAAACTTCACCAAATGGATGTGAAGACAACCTTCTTCAATGGTGAGGTTGAGGAAGAGGTTTATATTTAGTAGCCTTAAGGATTTGTGGTGCATGGTAAGGAGCCCCATGTTTGCAAGCTAAAGAAAGCTATATATGGGCTTAAACAATCCCCTAGGGCTTGGTACTCCAGAATTGATAGCTACCATCATAAAATGGGTTTCTGTAAGAGTGAAGCTAATCCAAATTTTTACTTCAAATTAGTGAAGAACCAAACATTGATATTGGTTCTATATGTTGATGATTTGTTTCTCATTGGAGAGGAACATCTAATTGCTTGGTGCAAGAGGGAGCTCACCTTAGATTTCGAGATGAAATACTTAGGTCTGATGCACTACTTTCTTGACCTTGAGATCTGGAAAATAAAAGATGAAGTTTTTCTATCTCAAGGGAAGTACACTATTGATATATTGCACAGGTTTGGCATGATAGATTTCAAATCTATGACTACACTGATGGTTTCCATTTGAGAAAACTTCATGATTCAGGCTCTGGATCAAATCCAATAGATCCCACTTTGTATAGACATCTTATAGACTCATTAATGTACTTGATACATTCAAGGCCTGATGTATGTTATGATGTGAGAATTCTAATTTAATTTATGTCTGATCCGAGATGTAGACACTGGATAGTTGCTAAGCATGTGCTTAGGTACCTTCTAGGTACAATTTCATATGGACTCAAATATGCCTCAAGTGGAGGAGTCATGTTACTTGGCTATACATACTCAAACTGGGGAGGAAGCATTGTAGACCGTAAGAGTACATTCGGCTACTGTTATAGCCTAGGATCAACTATGATATCTTGGTCCAGCAGGAAGCAAGGATCTGTATCCCAGAGCACTATAGAAGCAGAATACATAGCTACTAGTGTTGCCTGCCAAGAAGTAGTGTGGCTCAAAAAGATACTAGCATGGTTGTTCGGTGAAAATATTGAGCCTATAGTTATTAGGTGTGACAATCAGAGTTGCATCAAGATTTTTGAAAACCCAGTGTTTCATGGCAAGTTGAAGCACATTGAAATGAAGTATCACTTCTTCCAAGACATGGTCCAGAAAGGTACATTGAAACTTCAATACATTGCTGCTGATGAGTAGATTGCAGATGTGTTAACAAAGCCTCTGTTAGTGACAAATTTTAGGTACTTACGAGATAAGATTGGTATGGCAGAGAAATCCTCCCTCGCTTAGAGGTAGTGTTAAATGTACAATATCAGGAGACAATCTCCAAACCAATCTTGTGCAGCCAAGATTGATCCTCCCGTATAGATGTAATCACTTTGATTTCCTTTCGTGTAAAGGCTATTCCTCTTGTATAGAGGTAATTGATCAAAGTAATGATGTTGTAAAGTATTTTTGGATAAGGCTCCAGAATTGTGTGTCAAGTCATGATTCTCATGTGAACCTTCCATATAAAGGTATCCATGGGATGGACCTCCAGTATAGAGGTGGAACTTCCATATAAAGGTCATGCTTTACTTTTTAAAAGCATTTAATGTTTTGTTATGTATTATTAACCATCATCACCAGTTTCTATTAAGTATCCTTCAGAGATTGATCACCTCTAAAATGAATTACTTTAGCATATGATCATTTGGTCCGGAATTATATAATATGATCACAACATTCGATAATTCTTCTTAGTATAATGTAATGTGATAGATAATCAAAGTTATCACACATTGACCATGCAGTAAAATACAAATAAATAAAAGATAAATCACAGAGATAAAGAGAATTTGAAATTTCCCATGCAAACACTTCAACTAATTAAAGATAACTTGAATTGTTAAAGCTTCAATTAAGTAACAATGTATGCCTCAATCAATACTTCAGTTAAAGCTTCAGTTAAACATATGTAATCAATTAACTAAAGGAGAAATTAGTGATCACTTCAGTAAAATCAATCAACATGATTGTTAGTTAAGAAAAGTTAACTAAAGTGTTAAAAAGGAATTAGTTAACTAAAGTGTTTTGCATGACGACACTTTAGTTAAACTAAAAGTTAAAAGGCGACACTTAAGTTACAAAACTAAATTTGCTCCTATTGCATGAGGACACTTATGTTAGCTTGTTAACTAAGTGCTCCTACATCAGTTATGAGGCGAGTTCACTCCAAACTCAATTAAGCATGATTTCAAGTTAAGGAAGAAAGGCATGGGGCATTGATGGTGCATGATTGAAGAAACTAGAAGTTCACTGCAACTATCCAAGAAGATAACTCACTATGGTTTGCATGGGAGGCTTATCTTTCATGCATTGATTTTCTATTCATTACATGGCAGTGGTTTTTTATATATATTGATGTGTTGGTCACATTGGAAAACACATCCAATTTATCTCTCTTCTCTATTGATTATGTATCTTCACCAAGAGTGTTTGGTGATCAATGATCTCTTATCTTCCGAAAGAAATATGCTATATTGTAAAAGAAAGACATTCTCCACTATCCAATATATTATACTAAGAAGAGTTGTCAGGCTTTTTGTTCTCATTGTTTTGAGGTTTTTCTCCAGGGTATATCTTGTGTTATGGTTGCATGAATTTCATGAGATTGAATTGTCTCATTGTTTCAAGTTTCTACATCTAAAAGAATTAAAGATCAAATCTCAACCAAATAATAATAGTTTTAGCATTGTTGGATTTCACTCAGTCGTTTGTATTAGAATGTGATGCATCAGGATAGGGTTTAGGGGCACTACTAATACATAATCATCATCCAATCGTCTTTGAGAGCAGGAAGCTCAAATATTATGAGCACCATTATTCGATATATGATAAGGATATGCTTGATATTTTACATGCCTTGTCCAAATTCAGGTAATATTTGGTAGGTGGCAGATTCAAAATTAAATCAGATCATAACAACTTAAGATACTTCTTAGAACAAAAGGAGTTAAATGAGAGGCAACAAAAGTGGGCCATTAAGATACAAGCATATGATTTCGAGATTGAGTATGTGAAGGGTAAAAACAACGTGGTAGCTGATGCTCTTTCTAGGTGGACAACCGCATTATCTGTTATGGATATTTTTGCAGATTAGAAGTATCACCTCCTGGTGGAGTGATCAAAATATAAGTTTGCTCATGAATTACTAGATGGACAGGTACAAGGTAGTAGATGATATCATGTAATATACATAAAGTACATCACATCTATATAATAATATATAAATTTTCAAATTATAAAATTAGTAATTTAGGATAGTATTTCATATTTACTATTGTAACTAATAACAGTTGTACATTTTCCCAAAGGTCATGCCTTATCATCTTTCACATGTATTTATATGCATGTCCATTGTATCACAAGACATGAATTATTAAAACATGTCCATTGTAAGCAAAATGTATGATGCATCTATTTATCTGTTCGAAAGTTAGTCTTTAATGGAGGCAATCAATTACGAAGGGGAGGGGATCTAAGTTTGTATATGAGAGATGGTGTAGGGGATCAACCTCCACATTTCTTGAGAAGCAGATAGGTGCAACCTCCATTCTTTCAAAATTTGGGCTATATATCTTACATTTTAGCCTTGCGAGGGAAGACTTTAGAGGGTGTCTACCTTTTTTCATTGAGGAAGGAAGGGCCAATTTACTTGACCTACTTACAATACTATCAAGTATGAAATCTAACTCTTATTTTGAGTAATGTATGGTTCTCTTCACGCTGTTTTCTTTTGGATTTAGTAAGAGAATAGAAATCCATTATCTTATAAATTTACTTATTACTGTTGTAAAAATAATTTCTCTACATCGAGTGAAGAGAGATTGTCTCAAGTCAAAAGAATCGATCCCCTTGTTATTTTTTATTTATGTACTTCATATTGTCTGCATTGATAAGGGAGTGGAGAAAACCTCCCCCAAGGAGTGTCCACCCATTGTTTGTGTTATGCTTGATGAAAAGAGAAGTGCTCTTTAGAGAAGGACCAACTCGTCCTTCTCTTAAGACGAAGGGGAAAACCTTGGCTTCGAACTTACATAAGATGTGCACATTGTGCTGACACTTAACAGGAAAAGGTAGTATCCCCACTACCTTTGTGTTTAAGAATATATTAGATTATAACATCTAAACAAGATTGATATGTTTTGCATAGTAGCAAAGATATAGTCTTAGTATATATGACATAACAGAGTGGGAGGGATCTTGGTGAAGAGAAAAATCTACCTAGTAGATTCGTTGCCCAACTCGAGGGTGGCCTCTCGACGGAAATATTATACGCCGGACAGAAATCCAAAAGTTTGGGTGGAATGTTGCCACGGGGGCTTCACTCATTAAACTGCTATCATAGCACGTTCATTCATCTCATATAAAACAATACCCCCAATTTCACTAAATATTGGAAAATACCTTCCAAAATCGTTTTTTTAACCCCCTCCCAATATGCCTTCCCAATTTAGAAAAACCCCTATTTTCACTAGATATTGTATGTATCAATTTTTTCATTAACATTTTTTATACCCCTTTATATTTCTACCTAGTATATTGATATGATACCCCTCTTATGACCCCACATGCATTCTATAATGCCCCTTGCTTCTTTTGATGTATATTGTGGATGCACATTACTTCACCCACAATGCAATTAATCAACCACATATCATTATGATTTGCAACATCTAATGGTATAATGAAGAGATAGGAAATCACTTCTTGTATGTCACTAGAGCCAATGCACATAGTACAACATTTAGATTGCATGCTGCAGTTCCCCAATCGTTGACTAAGTCTGTTGTGGGTTAGGTATCCAAGCCCCCAGGGCCTGTAACAAGATCTAGGAGGTTGACCAAACCTCCTAAGGCTTATAATAGGCACGATTGGTTGGGTATTCAAGCCCCCAAGGCCTATCGAGGCCCTATAACAGGCCCTGGAGGCTTACAGCCTCCCAAGGCTATTGGTAACAACTGGCTGAGTGCTTTGGGTAACAATTGGTTGTCAATGACCACTGTCTCTTGGCTATGATTGACTAGAAACCCACTTCACCACGAAACCCCTAGCCTCAAGCATGCCTCAAGACGTGATTTCCCTGTATACTGGTAAGCCCAAGCCTTGCCTCAACCTGATTTCTCATCCGGGCGCGATTCCACCGTCTCCATTTGGCAGATATTTATCACCTGCCCATATAAAAAAGACCCCAAAGTATTTTTGTATTGTTACATTAAATAAATAAAAAACCTTTGCCCCTTAATATATAAGCAATATAATTTTTTAGGTTTTTATGAATATTTAATACCACAATATGAATGAACGTGATATTATATTGCCTTCTAGTGAAGTCCCCGTGAATGTTGTAGTCAGGACTTTAGTCACACAAGCTACTTAAACCTATAAGTGTTCTACAATTCTTTTGTTACCTTTATCCACCAAATTATATAAAACTCTATTCTTAAGATGTTAAGTAATGAATAAATATAAATGCGTGAATATTCATTTAATCATGTATAGATGTCCCTCATTTATGTTCTTTTATTCATTTGCTCATAATATTATAATTTCATAGCTATGAACAATAATTAGATTACTTAATTGTTTTGAGCTTCCATAAGAATATTTAATAGTTTCTTAATTATGCTTGAGAAGTCTTGACTATGAATTAAAAGCATTGATATGCTCTTAACTTCTTGATTTTAGTTCTTCATTGATTAAAATCACAATAAATTGGATTTAGGAAATTATTAGTATGCAATAATAATAATACATGAATATTTTCTTAGTTAATCGAAGTAAACACCACTATATGTGTAGTAAGTAAATTTGACTTACCATAGAAGTATTTAACCATATCTTGAGTAATTATTCTCATATAAGGGTGTTGGCATTAATTAAGAATAAGTTGTATAGTGATATATCGATAAAAATGTTAGGTATATGGATGCCTCCTTACAATAAATGTAACCTTAATTATTGAGAAGGTGAACTTATACTATTTGGATAAAATAGATATTTTGTATGAAATAATCCCATAATGATAAGTTACTGTGATTAGCTTACAATAAATGTTAATGCTTGAATGGACGAGCATAAATACTAAACAAAGATCACTTAAAATGTTTACCCTTATTCAAGTAAGTGATGATGTGATCTCAAAGGAACTAAGTTGGCTTGAATTTACACCTGTCCAAATGTATGAATGTATAAACGTAATCTTTGTCTTAACCTTAACCATGCTTGATGATGATTAAAGTTATGACTAAAGAATTAAGTTTGAAAAAGGTAAACTAACCAAGTAATTTTGTAAGTGTTACGTTGAAATGTATGCCCCATCTAATCAAGTTTTTTAAGATATAAGAAGGGCAGAGTTGGTTACATTTCCTTATATGTAAGTGTACGATTTATGGGAATATATGTGATTATATTATATGGCAAGCCATGTAATTAACTTAGTTGGTTGGTTGGGATGATATTTAAGAAAAAAAATTATATCTCATTTCCTAAAATGTATTGAGGATTTTGGGTACATTACAAGTGGTATCAAAGCAAAGTAATTATACTATGGTTTAATGGACTCGCCTATGTGCAGGTATGTTCTGTAATCTATGGACTAATGATTATTTGAATGCAAAGTTGTTTCCGCAAATATGGATTAATGAAGGCATACTAGAAGGTTTTTTTTCTTAAGGCATAGATTAAATGATACAACTGATAGTCGAAGCATGCAAACTATACAACGTAAACTAGACATACTTAATTGAATGCATGGTGGCATGGTTAGGTATGTGAATGATCCATGAGACATGCATAATTATTCATCATCATGCATAAGGTAGTAAGGATTAAGGAAATTCCAAGTTTCAAAACTTGTTCTAGTTATAAGTAAATTTTATGGTAGTGACTATTTGAGTTAATTATTTTCTTCAATGTTAAGGACTGTAGTAAGATTAAGCACAACTAACAAGGAAGACCAAATTTTGTTAGGATATTGTAATACTCCATCCTTGTCCTACTTAGCATTATTTATTTTTCCTAGTTGTTAATGATGTCATTTCCCCCCTAGTGGTGTGCAGATGTCATCCAGGATCCATCTACCACCTTCTGATCTATGCATGCATCATTTTAGGACCACTTCAGTTAGCTCTCTATTTTATAGGAACCAACTGAGTATTCCATTACATTCCACCTGAGTTAACTGACTCTTGTGGTGGGTTAGAGCTCCAGATGCCACTGATTAATGCCTCATGCACCCATTTCTTATTAACATGTACGAAAAATTCACTATTGCACCCTCCTTAGTTAGTTAACTGATTGTGACTTCAGTTAGTTGAGTTTAGGTTCAGTTCAGTTGATTTTGAGTCTTTCGGAGCATTCTAGTGGTGATAATCCCTATGTTATACCAACTAAGGTTCGAATTCTCCTGAGTGTTTCGAATTCCCTCCATTGCAACATCATTGTTGATTATACTGATTATTGGATAATGTGACATTATTTTGCTCCTATCTAAGTTCTGCTGCATAATTATTTCTCTACTCTTTTTACTGCAGTTTTCACTCTTATTCAACTTTTCTGCTCATTATTTCTATGTGAGGTATACTCATCTCGTAGATCTGTTGTGACATAGAATTTCACATGGTATCAGAGCCATTGAGCGAATAGGTTGAGCAGCTGCTTTTAGTAGTGCACCAGAAGCCTCTGGATTTCCACAACAAATCCTGGTGCCATTGCATTGAATTCATTGGACAAATCCAATGAGATCTAGCCAGGTGTGAAGGATCCGGATAAAAGTGCCTATTGTCCTAAAGCATTGCTCAGTAGTATTCTACCTCCATTATTGGGAGTTTTTTTTTCCAGTTATTCAAATTTTTTTAGTACAACAATAGTTACAGCAGTTTTATGCACTTGCAACAATTTTTTCACTTGCACTAGTGTTTCTGCACCTGTGTTTTTCTGCACCAGTGTTTTTGCACCTATGTTTTTATGCACTTGTGTTTCTGCACTCAATTTTCATAGCAGCAGTTTCACCTTGTATTTGCTCCAGCAGTTGTAATGGACAATTTGAACTCTCCTCTCTCTCCTAGATCCTGACACCCTTCAATTACCTTGATTGGAGGATTGATATGTAGATGGTATTGTGCAACAAATCACTATATAGGGTGAAAATGGGGAAGGATCCCGAACCACAATCAACTATGGAGAAAACCAAGTATCTGAATAGATTGGATGACGCATTTGGTTTCATGTGTATTCATATTTCCAGAGATATACTCTTCCACATCGAAGGATTGAAGACTCCAAGAGAGTTATGGTTGAAGTTAGAGACCCTCTTTGGAAAACAAGATGAGCTAAGAGGGCATATTCTGGAAAATGAGTTGATTTCTCTTCAACCCAGCATTTTCGAGATCATCCAACAATTCTTTTCAAAATTCAAATCTATAGTTATGCAATGCAAGCAGTATGGCATTGAGAAGAAGGATCGGAAGTTGGTGCTATCCATTATGAACAAGTAGTTCCCGAGTTCTCCATCTTTGTCTTTACCTTCCATTCTAGGCGAATATCAATCCATGGTTGGAAGATGCCCTCCTTTGATATTTTCACTGAATCTCTCATCCAAGAACAAGATAAGTTGATCCAGCTGGGCACCTTGATGGCCTCCAACAATCAAGCTCTTTTGGTTGGAGAACCAAAAAGTGAGAATGGGAAGGGGAATCACAAAGGAAATGATAAGAGGCCATCTAAAACCAAGCTTAATTCCAATTCAATTCCATCGGAAGGAGCCTCTAGCTCCAAGAAGGAGAAACAAAAGGGATTTGAGAAATCCAAGTGTTCCTATTACAAGAAAAGAAACCACCCAGAGAGATCTTGCGTGCATAAGAGGATAGATCACATGATCAAGCTTCTTGAACAACACAACATTTCCCTCCCAAAAGGTGCAAGAGAGACTGATTCTAGAAGTGAGTCTAATGGTCATGAGAGATGCCATGCACTGAAGGCTGGATTTTCAAAATCACAAGCCCTTCTCATAGATTCAAGAGCCTCCAACCACATGGTTGCCTCCAAAGAACCATTTTCTTCTCTAGATCTCAAAGATGGTCCGATTATTCACATGGGAGACAACTCTTAGATCTCTGCTAAAGGGAAGGGAACAATATATATGGAGCACGGTAAGTTCAAAAATGTTCTATTTGTGCCTTCTTTGTCAACAAATTTGTTGTATGTATATCAGATGACTCACACAGGTTCACCGAAGAAAGTGGTATTTGGTCTTGACATAGTTGATAATGTAGAGATCTCTACTAGGAAGATTATAGAAAAAGGGTTTACAAACCATTCCTCCAAGGCATATGAATTCTCACATTTTTTGCCATACTCTCTTCCTACCCCATCGAAATCTGATGAATATTAGAGTGATATCTCTTCTAATGAATATGAGGATCAAAATCTTGACATTGGGAATAAATTTCAAGGAGATTTAGATTTAGATCCAGATCCAACACATGCTCCCAATCCATGGCAAGGGCCAATATGGGCTCACAAAGTCCTTGTAGTTGCTGGGAACACAGTTGGGGATCCATCTTACCATAGAACCACCAGATCTCGGTATCATGCAAAACTTGCAATATGTCATGAAGATCCACTTCTCTTAGAAAGGTGCTACATGATGGTGGGGTTTGATCCACAATCTCTTTGAGAGACTTGCCATGGGGGATCTACAACCAAGCAAAAATCTTGGTTGTCTGACAAAAGGTACTCAAAGGTTCATGATTTGGACCACAACGAGCCATTCGATCTAGTAGCAAGAAGGGTTCCTGAAAGACTTGTTTTGGAAAATACAACTTCTACACTGTGGGAGGTACATCAGAGGAGCAGATCCAGATCTAGCACCTGCATTGTTATCCTACATAGGAGCAATCTTCCAATATTTTTGCAAATGCTTTCACTGAGGAAAGTTTTTTCATTCTCTACTTAGTATGAAGGTTCTTTGAGTTCCCTATTGTTTTTTGTTTGAGGGGGAGTATTTTTCCCATGAGGTTTTTCCCCATTTCCTTGGTTCATGGATAGTTCTTTCTTTTTCTCATTTATTTGATTGTATGGGTGACTTTGGTCTCAGTAACTGGGGCCCAAGATGAAAAACTATGGATTTTAATACTACATCCTTGTCCTACCTAACATTATTTATTTTTCCTAGTTGTTGATGATGTCATTTCCCCCCTAGTGGTGTGCAGATGTCATCTAGGATCCATATACCGCCTTCTGAGTCCCGCATGCATCATTTTAGGGCCACTTCAGCCAATTCCCTATTTTATAGGAACCAACAGAGTGTTCCAGTTCAGTCCACTTGAGTTAGCTGACTCTTGTGGGGGGTTAGAGCTCCGGATGCCATTGATTGTGGCCTCATGCACCCATTTCTGATTGACATGCATGACAAACTCACTATTGTGCCCAGTTAACTGATTGTGACTTCAGTTAGTTGAGTTTAGGTTCAGTTCAGTTTAGTTTGAGTCTTTTGGAGCACTCCAGTGGTGATAATCCCTATGCTATACCAACTGAGGTTCGAATTCTCCCAAGTGATTTGAATTCTCTCCATTGTAACATCATTGTTGATTATACTGATTATTGGATAGTGTGACATTATTCTGCTCCTATCTGAGTTCTGCTGCATAATTATTTCTCTACTCTTTTTACTACAGTTTTCACTCTTATTCAACTTTTCTGCTCATTCTTTCTTTGTGAGGTATACACAGGTCTTAGATACGATGTGACATAGAATTTCACAGATTTTAATATCTTGCCTACTTTCATGTTGCATAAAAATGAACATAAAACATGAAGAAGTGATAATAAATATGTGCCAAACGTTAGTAAGATGTTGTTAATGATTGTTTGGTTGATGTATATAATGCTTAAATTTCTAAGGACATGATTGACATGTTTTCCTTCTTGTAAGCATGGAAGAAGAAGCTATGACCACAATAAAGTTGGTATGCATTGAAGTATGAGTGATTCTAATTATGTTATATAAAATCATGAATTAATTTAAAGTATTGGGAATGCTTCATCAATCATAAATTAAATTTTATGACTGTTAACAACATGTAAAGGGTTTCCAGGAACTTGACATCTTAAGTTGAACACATGAGAAAAATGAGTTGTAGGCCATCATGGGTGTACATGTTTTACTTGGTCATGGGGATTTAAGGTAATGATTGTTTTGTTTATATCAACATGTGTGTTAGAAGAATGATTACAATATGTTATCGACACCATGATTGCATCTTAAGTTTGTAAGTACCAAGAAAGAAACACAAATAAAACTGAATGCATTATGATATTAATGGAAATATAAATTGGCATACCCATGCAAAGATTTGTTCATGTTATTTTCGCATGCATGTTGTGCAAAATGCAAGTCTATGTGTAACTTGTTGAGATTATGCTAGAAAGGTTAAGCGCATGATATTTGGTTATTAACACATTGAGTTAAAAATGTCTTAAGAGAGGACATGATGTAGTAAGGTTACTACTAGCATCAAAAGTATGAAATTTTATAACAATGTAAGGTATGAATTATGATTAAAGTGCAAGTCAATGAAAGATAAATGCAAGTATAGTTATGACTAGGTTTTTTGAAAAAGCAATGCATTGGGATTATGCATAAGAACATTTTGTTGCATCAAGAGTTTATGTGCACTCAAAATAGAAATTTGATGTTGTATTGCTTGATGTTGACAAAAGAAATTTTGATGTAAATCATTTCTAGCAAGAAATTGTGAGGGAAGCATGCAGGTACACATGGTTACAAGAAGCTTCACCAAGCTTAAGGGAAGATAATGGAAAGCAATACATGAGGTAACATCTAGTATGAGCTATGGTAACTGTTTTTGTAAATATAGCAGAATGATATTGGAAGTAGACCAAATAATAGTCAATTGCATGAATGATTTATTTATGACAAGAACATATTTTATAAGAAATAGAATATGAAACAAATTGGTAGATTTGAATTCTTATCGAAACACCTGAAATATAACATTTCCAAGAATGTTAAGTGTATATAGATGGCATAGTTATGTTAATGCAGTTAAATAAAAAAGGATAGAAGATGTAAACCGAGAATTGTTGGAATGGTTTACACATGCTTTACAAGATACTCAAGGGATCCAGTTATGAAACTGGTAATATGATGTTTAACATATTGGATGTTATTGTTAATCAAGTCTTGGAGGACTTAGTGATGCATGCCTTGATGTTGAGTTGGGAACTCTAGAGCATCGAGATTATTTAGAACTATTGTGTTTGCTTTGATGTTGAGCAAGTAAGCTCTCAAGCATCAAAATTATTTAGATTTATTATACTGATTTAATGTTTGAGTCAAAGGACTCTGGAGCTTCAGTATTGTTTATGATGACTTGATGTTGAGTTGGGGAAACTCTGGAGCATCAAGGATAAGTTTGACTTAATGTTGAGTTAATAACTCTAGAGCATCAAGTATACTTAGTGATGTGATGATTATGATATTTCATGTTTCTTTTTGAAAAGTAACCATTATATGTCATTGTGACTGACAGTGTTTTGAGGTCATTGCAGGTAATGGGCTATGGCAGCCCCAATAGGACCATAACTTAAGAACATAATGTTAATTTATAAAACATGCAATAAGAACAGTAAAATTAATACAACCAAAGAATATTCAAGTAAATAATTATGAAGCCTTTGAGCTAACCATGGGGGATTTCCTTGGTTATAAGGCTCTTGAACTTTTAAGAAATCTTTCTACATTAAATAGAACTCTTTATATTGAAAATTAACCAATTATGGAAAAGATAGAAGAGATTGGATAATAAAAGTCTGTGTCTAAGCAAGAGAACCTGAATTTTAATAAGAGCCTTTCCCAAAAAGAAAAGTTTCAAAGAGTGGACATTACAGGGGGTAATGGTCCCTAGAACACTGGAGGTTTCCATTGCAGGTCCTTGAGCGTTCAGTTTTTCCATGGTATAGTATATGGCTAGTTCAAAATGGGTTGTGTAAAGGGGAAAAAAATTACAGGACTCTACACAGAGTAGGTAAAAAACCTTGTGGATACTCTGCATTAGTAATAAAGATAGAAAACAACCTTGAACTCTTGACCAAGTCTACAGCAAAAAGGTAAGATTCTTCTTGTATTGGACGATTTGATGAAGTACTTGGTGTTGATGTTTGGTGTTGAGCTTGTAGCCTCTGGAGCACCTAAACTGCTTATACTCATTATGATGGTTGAGTTTGGTGTTGAGCATGTTGGCTCTAGAGCACCTAAACTGCTTAGACTCGTTATTATGTTTAAATTCAGTGTTGAGCTTGTAGGCTCTAGAGCACCTAGATATGCTTAGCTTGAATGATTTACGGAAGTACTTGGTGCACTGTGAGTACTTGGTGTACTCTTAGCACTTGGTGTGCGAGTTAATAACACTTGTTGTGTTACCACCCTGAATAGAACATGTAGGAGATACACCAAGAAAGGGTATCGTCCTCGTGATGGGTGAGTTATGAATGGTATGAACACTATGTGTTTTCATATTTTGCTTATGTACATGTTATGCTTATGTAATGTTCATGATATGCTCATGTTATGAAAAAATTGATATGATTACTTAAAGTTGAAAAGCAAGTGGAATGTGACTAAAAGTACTTGGGAAGAAGTACTACCATACATAAGGTATGGATGAAGATGCTTTATATGGAAAATTTAGGTGCCATGAAAAGAAATATGTGATAGAATATATGTCAAGGTTATGATCCATGAAAAGAATTTTGTGAATATTTAATCTTATATCATGATTTATTTATATCATGTATGGTTAACTGATACTGCAGGTGCATGAATATTACAAAGTGAAGCTTTGTATGTATAACTGAACTCTAAAAGAGTTTCTATGAAAGGGAAACAACAGGATGTTGCAAAGGAATTATTGTTTATGTTCCTTTTGCTTTTGGATGATTATGTGTATGCATATATTTTATGCTAGAATTCTAGAAATAATTTGTATTGCATGTGTAAAATGCAGGTTATGAAAGGTAAAGAACCTTAAAGACATCTAAAGGAGATGTCAAAGATATCAAAGTTCAAAAAGGAAAGCAGAAGTAACTGAAGGTTGTATTTCACAGAGACAATTGAAAGTTGAAGACAATTTTTTTTAAAGATACGAACACCGAGGACGGTGTTATTTATAAGGGGGGAGGATGTAATATCCTCTCTAGACCCTGCTTTTTTGTAACAGAAATACAAATGTACAATGTACAATGTACAAGTTCCTGGCAAGGAGCTCAAGGCCAAGGCCTGCCGGTAAACTCTGTAAGTAATGTCATGATTTCCTAAGTTGTTTTGTATTTTGATTTGTAGACTTATGAGATTGAAGGGATTGACACAACTAAACGATAGGGGCACAAATACAATACGGGGAGAGGTGAATGAATAGGAAGCCATGATGAGAATTCAGTTATTGATGACATGATGTCATTTTGCTAATGTGGGCACTTGAAGAGTGGTGAACAATGATGTTCACTTGATGATCTTAAGTTTATAAGTGTTGTCTTAAAGTTAAATGGTCAGTCCTAAGTAGGAGTGCTGAAGGATTTATTGTTCGTCACGGGATAATAATGGACTCCTATGACCTATCTATTAACATAAAATTAATTATTATTATTTCTAAGATTATAATCACCTTAACTGTAGCATAAAAGTGCCAAAGGGTATCCACAGGAGAAGTTAAGCCTTTCTCACGTTAAGGACTATGATATATTCATCTCAAATAAAAAGATGATTAAAAGATAATTCTATTATATATATATATATATATATGAGTAAAATTTAATATACAAATATATTATAAATGTCCATAAATAATAATTTAGAATATTGTTGTAAAAATATAGATAAGAAAATATATATATATATATATATATATAACAATTTATAAATATGGTTAAACTCTCATATATGACTTAAAATCATTACTCCATGAAAGTAAACTCAAATGTATTTCAAAAACATATCTTAGAAAAAATTGAAAGCTAAGTAACACTTGAGGAAAGCTAGTGATATAAATACCATTCGATACTGAAAAAATATGTAACTAGAAAATCTAGTACGAACAAAATGCGATAGTAGATTGCTTATAAAAAATTAAAACACAACCCTACCAAAATTTATAATGATATTGTTATAGAATATTATAAAAAATAAATTTAAAAATCCATAATAATTTTTAAAATTCTTTTACTTTTAAATTTTAAAACATTAAAATTTAAAATCACAAAATATTATAAAAAAAAGAAATTTTAAAATCATTTTAATTCTAAATTTCAAAACATTAAAATTTAAATCCCATAAGACGATTTCTGAAGTACGTACATCTAATTTTTAATCCATTTGTTGTGTTAGGCTTCTTTACCTAATTTTATTCCAAGTCCAACGACCTTCTCTGAGTCAAATTTTAGTTACTGATATCATCTTCGTATTCGTATTTCAGGAGATTTTTTTTGCCAACAATTCAATTCAGAGATAAAAGGAATCGTCCATTGATGAGTAAGTTTATTGTTTCATGCATTTAATTGTATGTAAATGAATTTAAATACAGATATGATATGGTCAACAATACTTTGACCGTATGTATCTGTATTACATCGAATATACGTCGATTTCTATACTTTTTCCAAATTTCCGTACAGGAAAGTTGAATATGACTAAATTATGCTATTATGGTTTGTATGCATTTAATTATATGTAAATGAATTTAAATACGGTCAACAACACTTTGACCGTATGTATTTGTACTACATCAAATATATGTCGATTTTTGTACATCTTCCAAATTTCCGTACAGGAAAGTCAAATATGACTAATTATGCTATTATGGTTTGTATACGGGAGATGGTGCAAGGGAGCAAGATGACCATCGTATTGTATGAGAGAGCAATATCTGTCTAAATATTTGGCTTTTTGATTTTATTTGTAGTTATTATACATATGTTACTTGGAATGAAAGGCGACCCCGACCGATCCTTGTCTAACCTTTTATTATATTTACTATTATTGCATTTATTTTGAAGAATGCTAATAATTTATTCACAATCTGATAACAAAGTAAATGTATTTATTAATATTGTTAAACAGAAAGATCCCTCGGCCAAATTATATAAAACCCTATTCTTATGATGTTAAGTAATGAATAGATATAAATGTGTGAATATTCTTTTACTCGTGTATAAATGTCCTTCTTTATGCTTGTTTATTCATTTGCTCATAGTATTGATGAGAAAATAAGATGGCACTTGGTCATTGAGACACATTGGTAGTGTAGGACCCACAAAAAGATAGATTCCCCATGTCACATGGCATTCCACTCTAATCCATTTGAATACAAGGTGGAGACCACTATTCTTGGGGGAGTTGGAAGGGCATAATACTTGGCATGACTCAATGAGGTCAAAATGTAGAGGAAGAGTAACTCCCATGGAAGAGGAAGAGGCATTTTGGAGCGAGTGGGACACTTGGGCTAGATTCCCTAGCTTCTATGACACCAATGATGAAGATTCCTATGACACTTATGAAAACATCAGACCCGATGGATGACATCTGACATACATGACATGTCAGGGATAAAAATAGCCTCCAAGAAGGCGCATAGGGGAGTTAGGGCAGCCAAAGAGACACCTATTCGAATTGAGTGAAGGGGGAGGCTAGAATTGGAGGGACAAGTGGCATACTTTGGAATCTCTTCCCAATTCGAGTTGGCATGAATCTCATGGATGGAATTCGAGTTAAGGAAGCCTTAGGAAGTTTATAAAAGATGGGAACAAAGAAAGAGAGCAGCTTTTGATCATTTTACATTTTACATTTTGCATTTGGAGAGGAGAGCTAGTAGAGTGTCATTCTACTTGCCTTAGCACCAATTTCGAGGGTTAAAGATTCCCATCCTAATTGGAAATTGGAGAGGCCATTCAGACCTTTTTGGAGCTACAATGGATTCCTTTGTTACAGGTTGAAGCTACAGGGAAACTCGTGGTCACATCTCCTTCAACTTGCTTCTACAACTATTCTTCCATTTCTTGTCATACGCTTGCTCCTTGAGGAGAGGCGCACTTGGTGAGGTGATGATCTCTTTGGGATAGTTCTTGAGGCCCCATATCTTTGTAATCTGATATATATACTCTGTATTTACTGCTCAGAAGACTTTCAGATCGAAACTCCAAGAGATTTTATGTACAAATGCTAAACTATGAATAAATGGTGTCATTTCCCCAATACCTTGTTATTTGCACTTGAAGTGGTATCAAATTTGAATTGGTCAAAATTTGCAATTTTTCCTAGTTTTTGCAAATTCTTAAAAAGGGACACTACAGGTTTTGTGATGCTCTAATGTTCATCTAAGACTATGTTGTAGGTTTGTAATAAGAAAGATCAAAGACAAGTTATTGGAAATATATATTTTGATTTACCCTTAGAAATATCAAATATAATTTTTTTCCATGAGAAAACAAATTCAATTTGCAAAACAAAGGTGCAAAACAAACACATTGCATACACACCACACCCTAGAATTGAGTACATGGACTCCTTTATTTCCTAATACATGTACTCAATATTCTCCTCCATATGTAATTGTTACCACTCTATCTCCACACATTCAAGACACTATGTGAAGTCTAGACTTTTGTTTTAATGTGGTATTGTGCACATAGTCAAAATATTAACTTCTCAAGAGGATATAGGCATGGATCTACACTTTGAAATAAAACAACATACATTTATGAAATACAATCTCTATAATCATTCTTTTCATATATATTGTCTATAAATTGGGTGCTTCATCACAAGGAATCCATCTCCACTAGTAATGGTTATCTATTCTTGTGATGGCCATTACTCTCACTAAGTTGACAAACTAATTCCTATCATAGATTTGACTCAATAAACAACAACTATAATGCTTGAGAAAACCCATGTCAAATATAGTGACATCATACCCAATATTTTAGATAGTTGAGAATGCCTTAATAAATCTATACAACATCCAAATGGTTCAATCTGGTAAACGATATATGTGTAAATAAATGGAGTTGAAGCAAAAAAATTGTGGAGGCCAAAGAGGCTTTGAAAGTAATATTGGTAGTCAATATTCTAGGATTGTAGGTAGTGTATTAAATCATATCTTGTTTTTTCTTTACAATGCTAAAGACAGTAATGTCTCCAAAACTTCTCCATCAATCAACATTAGGTACTATTTTACAAGAATTTGTGGACACTACATAAAAAGTTGTTTTAGCAAGAAACTTCACTATACTTTCTAGCATAAAAGGTTAGCATTATAACTTTTTCCAACCTACCCAAAGAAAATGAAATTTGATAATATCAAACATAAATTGTAGAATTTAATATTGTATTAACAATCTACAGAGAAAGCTCAAGGTTCCTAGTCTCTAACCATTAACATTAATATCAATTGTAACATAATGTGGCACTAACTCCAAAAAATTATGCCACCTAATATTGTCAAGTTTTTAAAGATTTAATCCAAACCAAGGCATTTATATTGCATATAATACTATAAAACTTTTCATTTATCATGAATTCATCATATCAACTTACTCTAAAAGGAACCATAAAAAATTTGCAATTCCAACCTACTAAGCCATCTAACAACAAGTATTACACTTCAAGAAAGTCCATGCATGTATAAATTAGGTCACATCAACAAGAAAAGTTTATACATGAAGTCTATGTGTAACAAATAAGTCAATATTTTTTCGCACAAATAAAAAAACAAATAAGTCAATATTTTTTCTCATAAATAAAAAAATTCAATGTTAAAATTTTTTTACTACAAAGTTTCTTATTCATTTTTTTATTGGAAATCACCATACCCTTCCCTCACTTATACCCAGACAAAATATACTTTGAAAACAATTTTTATTTTTTTTATCGAAATAACAATTAAGGTGTCACTCATATCAAGACATCCCTCACTCATACCAAAACAAAATTTACTTAATTTTTTTTTTTTTTCTATCAAAATAACAATGAAGGTGTTACTTATATCAAGACAAAATTTACTAAAATATTTTTTTGTTGAAATAACAATTATAGGAAAGTCATAATTATATCTTTGAATGAACAAATAGATTTTGCAAGAGGGATCGATAACATTATTCTCCAACTTTTTGCAGGTCATGTTAGTCCAATATCCCTTGTGTTCTCCTTGGCCATTACATGTTTCATATTAAACAAATTTACACATGCATCATTATCTTACACCTCATCTTTTATCATCATTTTTTCCCATAGCTATACACTAACACCACACACACACACATGTTAGTCCATGTCAATGATCAAATACATTATCATGTCTAAACATTTTTTGTAACTTGCACCATAAAAACTAAACACATGCCACACATACCAAACACTTGCACCACATGGGCCATGCTTACACCATTTGTACCACTACTAACTAACACTTGCACTACATAGACTTGATGACTTTCATGCATAGTACCATTGGGATAGAAAAACAATCAAATAAAGATTTCTTATGCAAACTAAATAGTTGAAAGGGCACAACACTACAATGCATTACAAAGAGAGTGTGCCAAAAAAAGTTGAAAGATCACAATGAAAGTTAAAGCACCAAGAACAAGTTTGAAAAGTTATGGAGGATGCTGAAAACTCAAATTGGACAAGAAGAGATGCAAGAGGCAAATGGGGAGTTTGAAGAAGTTAGACAATCAATCACTTAAATAAATAAACAAAAAATGTTTTCATTTGAGTGGGGTTAGTTAACCCTAATATAAATCCCTTCACAAAAGTCTTTGCCTCAAGAAGCAAGTCCTATCAAATTTTTGTATCAATAGACTTCTTGCACATATTGGCATATTTATCATTAAAATAGGTCATTAAGGAGATATAAAGCAAAATATCATTTTGCTAATCCAAGAGGCAACCATTGCAATAGGTAGCTTTCAAAATGAAGACACATTTCATCTTAGAAACCATTCTACACTTTAGATTGGCACTTTCAAGTATACAAATTATGAAAGAAAAAATTTGTATCATTTGCACTCACAACTATCATTACTTACAGGATACACAATATCTCTTGTGTAGTCTATGTGTTTGTATTACCAAGTAAATGCATTAATCACATATCAAACATAAACCATGTTCGAAAAACTATCATTTCTATAACACCCCATTTTTTACCCCGTGTTATGGTTATATATATATAATGATGCAATGACTAGAAGCCAAATATAAATGGTCTAAAATCTCTGAATGTAACGTAAATTTGTACAATGATATTTAATATAAAATCTGTGATAACTACAAGTAAAGAAGGATGAAGAAGAGATGGGGGCTATGATTCCATAAGAGGGAGAAGTGAAAGGGGGTCTAAGGGGGAGATGACCCTAGTGTTAACCCAAGTCATTATCCTTAGTTAAAAACCTTAGATAATGATTTTACCCTAAGGTCCTTAAAACCATGTTTATTAAAGCTTATTTATTATCCCATGCATATTAATTATCCTAAGCTCATATTAGAAGGGGGAAATGGGCTCCTCATGAGTGTCACATGGCAAGTTCTGATCATGCATATAAAGGTTGGGGATTAAGTTCAAAACGATCATTATATCCATCATTTTTCACCATCCTGAATGCAAGTATAGGCAAGGAAAACTAGAGCTACCATACCACTCACACTAATTACCATAGGAAATTGGTGTTGATGGGTATGGTGCCCTCGTGAGAGAAACCTGGCTTGTAACTGAGCTCCTTGGACTCCTAGAATGGAGACTCCCTAGCTAGCCTATGTTGAGAACTGGAAGGGAATGTGCACAACATGAGGGACTCTGGTGCAAAGAAGGGGGTACAATTCCCTATGTTGTGTAGGTTGCTTGGGGATTTGTGCTAGCCGATTGGGATAGTTTTGGAGGGGGTTTCAGTACTAGAGGGTTGTATGAGTTGTGGTTAAGTAATAGGCTTGGAGAGTTTAACCTTGTAGAGTGATAGCCCGAGTTCAAAGTTAGTCTCTGTCATAAAAAGAACCTGTGTGACAATGTGCTTACAATTGGGAGAAACTTCCTTTGTGGGCAACCATTTGGTGGACTATATGTATTTGTTTAAATTGCAGTTTAAAGAAATGTTTGTATGCATGGATTTAATGGACATGATATGGATACATTCATGGTAGAAATAGTGAATACTTACATATTTTTGAATAACTACTTTAGTTAATTGACTACTATAGGTTTACTTCTCTTATTAAATTATTTACATACTAATCAATGGGAAAATAAAAATTTGGCATCACCAAGAGATTTTATATGTGAAATTAAGTACCCCATGGCCAGATTATGTTCAAGAAGTTGTTGGATAATGATAGAGTGGTATTAGAGCAGAAATATAAGTTAATGGTGAAAATTGAAATACCCAATCACCTCAAGAGTGTTAAAGCTATGAGCAAGTACATCAAAATTTCAAATATAAACATTTATTAACAAATATTTTTTAAAGTAATATGTAAAATTAAAACCCAAGAATATGTCCTACATAAAATTTAATGGATAAGTCCATTTTACCATGTTTTGCACGATTACTAAATTACCAAGTATTCAAACCCTTTATATCAGGTCCATTTTACCATGTTTTGCAAGATTACTAAATTACCAAGTATTCAAACCCTTTATATCATGGATATGCCCACACAACCCACCCCTCAAAAGTAACTACTAACAAAGCCTACATGCGGTAGTCCTTGGAAACAGATTCATAATTATCACCAACAGAAATTATAGTAGTGTTTACCATATAGCACAGACATTGCTAGAGGTTATTGAAACTCTCTGGTCCCTAAAAGATAGCACTGCCAGCAGAGTTCAGCTTGTCATATCAAATATAAACAACACAACAGCCATACTTTTTATACAGCTGTGCATTGATACGTTTCATGCAACAACCACAGTTTCTACTGTAATTCCAGAGCATGAACATACTTCAATTTCAGACTTTTCTTCATTTTCCCATATCTCAGGCAGGGCTTCCTTTATGTTGTGAATGCTTTCGAGAGCGAAATCTGCTCCTTCTGTTCGGACAGAACTTCCAACCTGCATTCCAAACAAAATACATTTATCCAGTGTTAGTTATAAAACTATGTAACAATTCCAACAAAACTAGTTTTAATGTTTTTCCGATGTGAAATAGATATGAAGAATGTAATGGAATCTTACGACAACAGTATGCAAGCCTGCAGCTTTGCCGGCTGCTATGTTACGTACAGTGTCGTCAAAGAAAATCTGCTCGGAAAATTTTTAAATTAGATCACTCCAATTTTAGGAAGTATGTCTACAACATGCATTTCAAAAGGAATATGGATAACAAACATACCGTTCTTTTTGGATCTGCATTTGCTATTTTCAACGCCAATTCTATTGCCTCCAAAGAAGGTTTGCAAAGAATGGCAGACTTGGAATTGCTTGAATTATCACTATTAGTAGTTTCCATGGTGTCACTACAATCGGCTTTTCCGAGAGAGGTAATGACGGTTTCCAACTCATCTTCATTATCAGCAGTTTCAGTACTGTTCAAGCTATTACTATTATCAACAATTTCTTTAGAGGGATTGAGTGTTTCAAAGCATATTATACCTTCAAAACAATCTTCCAAACCCAGTCTGCTTAAAGTTTTTGTAGCGTGAACTTTGTCAGCATTAGTGAATATCTGCGGCAGAGGATCAACAACACCTTATATAACCATATGAAAATCAAAGGCTTCTTCCATACCTAGACTATATACATTAAGATCAAATTTAGGCACTCAGCTACAGTACTTACTATTTTACGTTGTGGAATACTGAGTAACAAACTCCTCAGTTTAGGATCAGGACTAAGGTTCTCGTATGGTAGTTTTCCATGCACAAAACTGCAGATAGAAAATTCTTAAAATAAAGTAGCAACAGGAAAAACAGCCAGGAGTGACAAGTATTTCGAATCAAAGAACAAACATTTCAACTGGTTTAGAAACTAAAGAGTGACGATACCTGTGAAACTCATCATTATCAAACTCATAGCCCAATTCCTGTTTGAAACCCAACCAGATGAAAGATTAGATTAGATTATGAACTAAAGTTTGAAACCCAACCAGATGAAAGATTAGATTAGATTATGAAGTAAAGTTTGAAACTACCCAACCAGATGAAAGATTAGATTAGATTATGAAGTAAAGTTTAAAACTCAATTTTCGCTAGACCATAATCTAATTGTTAGTATCACCTATTTTCGCTATACGTCCCAACTTTATCTGCATTCACCCAATCGCAGTGTTTTTTAATGCTGCTGCTGCAGATTATAAGCAGTTGGATTGCAGATTATAAGCAGTGGGATTGACCATTGGTTCATACCCAACTGTTCATGATCCCCATAGCATTAAAAACACTGCTGCTAGATACATTTTAGTTACATATTAAAAGCTAACATTATCAGCGGCACTCAAATCGTCTCGGTATTTTGGTTATGGGATGAGGCACAGTTCCACTTTTTTTGGTTATTTTTTTGGAATTTCGATCATCTGGATCGTTTTAAAATGAGTCAAAACCCTTAGAAGCACAGTTTTATGGCATAGTTCCGCAGTAAATGAGGTGGAACTACGATTCCACCAATTTTTATAACCGAATCTAGGGAACAAATCACCAAAAAAGCCGGGCAATTTGAATGCCACTTATACCACGCCCACTTTAAGTTTATACAACCAAAATCTTTAATGATGTACAACATACTGTCTTCACTAAGCAGAAGTCAACCAAAAAAAGTGGAAATTAAGAGTTAGCGAAGCATTGATAGTAAAGAAGGAAAATGTGTTCAATGAAAGTAAAGAGCAAGAAATGTAATATGCTATTTCTTTATAGGCGGGATAATTTACACACAGTGTTCAGAATTGATAAGGATTGTTATACAACCCAAGGCACTGTATGCAATTGTCATGTAGTCAACCATCCAAGCCACTGGCCCTTAAAAACATCAGCATTAAATTTACGGGAACTCAAAACAAGTTCACTTAAAGGCATAGGAGTGGTAACAAAATTAAAGCACATAGATGAAAGAGTGACACATAATTACCTTGAGTCCAGCCATGGTAGACCCGTGACTCTTGTGTAGATCAAAGCACATAAACTGAACTTTGCTTTCATCAATTTTAAGAACTTCGGCCATGTATTCTGTTAAACGAGCCGATGCAAGGTCAGATCTTTGGCAAGGCAGTGGACAAGGGGTAAAATTAAATAAGAAAAGCCTCCAAGGACAAAATCCAAGGGGGCTTTATGCAAAAAAAGATAACAAATTCATTTCCTCGTCCTCGTTATTAAACAAGACAAGGCATTCAGCTAGGTATAGTTTTTAAGCAGCGAGTTGGTAATTGTCAAAAAGTATGACATTCAGCAATATACCTTCAATATTCTTACGGCAGGTTAATTGAATTCCGGTACTTGGAGGATACAACGTATCATCCAAATCTGAAACAAGCACAAAACATTTAGAGCCATTGAAGATAATACATATATAATATGGAAGATTAAAACAGTAAATAACTGAAGCTCAAAATTTTATTATTGAAAAGGAATCAAAGTTAACAATGTTTCCATATTATAAATAATAGGCTAAATAGCAAAACAATGGTTGTCTCTGTAATATCTTACCGAACAGTAGACAGTCATATCGCGGCATCTTAGCTTCCCCAGATCTCTCTACACTGTCCATAATGAATCTGGATGAAAACAAACGAAAAACAATCGTATATCAAACAAGCAATTGACCTGTTGCTATAAAAATAAAAATTGATGTTCCATAATACTTGCATCAGCTAATATCTTAAAAGATCATTTTTCCCTAGAATTCTTAATGACTCTATGTGTAACCATCATGTTACTCAAAATGAGTCAGAACTGGCTATAAGCAAATAAAACAACATAAGGGCTGCAGATTTTCATATATTTCTTTTACCGGCTTATAATTCCAGGCAGAAGTTCTGGAAAACAATTCTAAAATGTTAGACTAATCTTTATATGAAGGTAAATGAAAAACTAAAATGGCTTAATAATTTCAAGCAATTCAAACTGGTCTCACAGAAGTTATATGTCAGAATCGTAGACTCCTATGATCTGTGAGACGATCTGTGAGACCTGAAAACTCTTGACCTTCAACTCTTGCAATCTGATGTCTAATTTGACAGCAACAAGATCATCCACTGTCTGAATTGAACCAACAACTTGGCTGCCCAACTCTTCTATTTACTACATCTAAAACATAAACTAACTGGAACCCTAATAATTTTAACAAACTGTAGTAGAACCTGAAGATGAACACCATTGTTTAAAATTATGATGCACTGCAATGAAAGTTCTATAAGTGCAATTAAAATCCATTCCCACAATTGACTTAAGATTTAATTGAAAATTCATGAATCTTCAACAAACCTCAACCTATAAATCAAAATACAACTGAAGGTATGGTTGCAAAATACATCACAAATATATATAATTTGCAAATCCACACTAAGCCCTTAGCTGCCTTGCACATTATTATTTCCTCAATTTTCACTGTTAATATTTTGATTGAAAATTCATAAACCTTCAACAAACCTCAACCTACACACAATGAAACTTCTTCAGATTAAGCAAATAGTTCTACTAGATCAACATGAATAATATATCATTATTATTTCTTCAATTCTCACAATTAACTTTACTTAATATTTTGACTGAAAATTTATAAATCTTTAACAAACCCCAACCTATGCACATTGAAATTTCTTTAGAATAAGCAAATAGTTTTACTGGATCAACATGAATAATATATATTATAAATCAAAGAATTTGAAATGAATTGATAAATTGATGAATATGATACATATACACATACATATATTTTTGAAAAATAACACTAAACATAAACATGAATACAGACACACATATCAACAAACAGATACACATGAGTTTTTCAGATGCAGAAAATATCATTTTATTCAAATGATGGGTGAAACTTGAGAAATAAATAAAGCTGGTGCAAAGTCTGGTCAAAGTGTTTAGATTTTTGAGAATTAAAAGAAACCTCTGAGTCGAAATCAAAAAATAGCTAACATCAAGATTAGTATGGAAAACATAATGAAAAGAGTAAAAAAAAACTTCTCTATTACAAATAGAAAATCAATCCTAATTTGGAAGACCAAATGAACATATCATAACTGATAAGCTGGAAAAGAAAGAGCAAAATTGCAAAAATTAGCTACCATACTTGGCTTGGCAAGAGAGTAAGAGTTCAATTCAGCTTAGGAAAATCTTAGCTAGTACAAAAATCAGCTGTGCAGAAATCAGGAAAAAACAGTAGAAAATAAGCCAAACAAAATCACTTTCTGAGTTATATCAAAGAAGAAGACGAGTTTTCTGATAGGTCCATAAGTCAAGCTCATTGAACCACCAAATGACCTGCCCACTACTCGCTGCTAATTCTTTGAGGATCAAACTCATTCATCTTACGGAGTTGAATCGAGATATGGACTAAATTGTAATTGATTCCAATTGCCAATTTTCATTGATCTTTTGTACACTTAAAATAAAACATATAAAGGCTAAGAAAAAAGCCTACAGTGCCAAAAAAACAGAACACTCCCCAACATCCAACTTGAAATCTTGTGCTGTATTTCATGGCATCAAACCCATAAACTTTCAAGCGCAGAGAAGAGCAAAACAGCAGGAGAATTATGGAAAGAAAATGCATACCAGATATTGATGTGATACCACTGGAATGAATGGACCGAACACAGCCTGAAAAATAAAACCCAAAGCAGATTATAGGTTTAAGATTTCCAATACAGAACAATAATGCATATACATTGTGTACATTGTGTAGTGAGGTATAAGTATATATAGGCCTCACACGCAAGCCCTTTAGTGAGAGGGAATGGTGGGCAGGACACTTGCTATGGAAAAAAGGTATAACTGGATTGAAAATTCCCCGAGCAGAGAAGTAGAATATAATGGTGGGGAATATGAGTATGAATATCCGAGGAGGATGAAGAAACTACCAAACATTAATAGGTATGCACGATACTCCGTGGCCATTCTCACAGTATCATTGTGACTTTTCGATCCTCCCACTGAGTTGGCATACACTGATTTCAATAGCCAATTCATCAAAATAGGCCATAAAACCCCAACACCAACATTAACCTTACATCCATTTAACCATTAATTAAGGCCTCTTTAATTAACATACATCCATTATAGCTAATGACACTGATTAAATTTTCGGTAGTCTAAAAATTCTACGATTTGGGTAGGAATAGATGAATTATATGAGTATGATTTTGAAAAAATCTGGCCTTAATTTTTCAAAATCCATGTTACAACTGTTAAATTCTAGAATTTTGAGTGTTCCACTGGATTTTGAGAGTACTAAATCCATTTCTACCACCAAAAATCTCAATAAAACACAGCTAAATTTTGATTTTTTTAAATTAAAAAAGGCTAGAATAAAAATGATCATCCGATCCAAATAGTCAAATTTTTAGACAACTCCATTAAATTGGATGTTTAACCTCACATCCATTGAACAATTATAGTTAAAGTTAATGTCTCTTTGATTATTGGGTATTTTGTTGTGGGTTTTATTTGGTTAAGTTATACTTTTTTGGTAAAGATTTATATTGTCATGCACCATGCACCTATTTAAAAAGTATTTAAAAAGTAGCTGTTCCTTGATTCTTGAAATGAGTTTCACTATTGGTGCTTATTCTTTGATTCTTGAATTCAGTTTTACTATTGTTGTTTGAATCTTGAATTGAATTTTACTATTTGACATATTTTTTATATTTTTTTTCCAAGTAGAAAAAAAGTAACTTGTTATTCATTTCTAATCAAAGTTACATCTTACAAAGGACTCTCTCCTCATGTATACCATCAAACAAACATTATGCTTCTAGCAAGAAGACTGAGTTCTATGTCCAACACTCACAATCTATAGTCATATACATGGAAAACCAAAACTGTTCAGAAGTTCCAAAAAGCACTAGAGCTGATGAAAAGATAAGATTCCCAAATCAATGGTTAAACCATCGACCAATTCCTCAAAATGGATATACCCATCAAAATCTCCTACAACTTCTTTAGAAAGCTTGTCAGCAGATTCATTAAATTCTGGATATATATGAGTGAAAGATAAAAATGCAAAATCTTGTCTTAGTTTCATACTCATGTTCTTCCAAGAAGAAAAATGTAATGCAGCCAAATCATGGACACCATTTTCCTAGTCAATAACAACTTTGGAGTCACCAACAACCTGTCAACTTTGAATTCCACGTCTCAACTTTGGAGTCACCAGCAACCTGTAAACTTTGAATTCCACATCTTATTGCATACCAAAGAAGACCCCAGCAAGCCACCAACTCAGCTTTGTTTCCTTGATCCATGACCAACTACATTGTATCCAATCCAGTCAAGTGGTGGCTTGATATTTGGAGAAATAATTGGGGGGAGGAATTGTGTTCTAGTTGGACAATTATAGAAGCTTAAGTTATGCAAGGATTTGACTTGGGATATTACTCTCACCTTGGATGGGTGGCTTGAAGATCCCTCATCCTCTACCTTGCAATTTGTGAAGTCTTGGAGCAATAGTTGGGAGGAATTACCATATGGATGGGAGTGACTACCAACTTAATATGAAGTCAATTGCAAAAGGAAAAAGGGTCACCGGGAAGGGCCAACCCAAAGAAAGTAGAATCCTTATCAATAAGATGGAACATCAAAGAATAACTAGAGCCAAGAAGGAATCTATGGGAGCAACTAATTGCTATCGAAAGAGGCTTCCAATATGTGTCAACGCTAAAGTTGAGGAAATTGAGAAAAATTGCAATACATCAACTGAGAAGGTAATTGGGGAGTTTCTCCATTGGATTCTTGATATGGGATTCCATAGAAATCAAGACACCAAATTCTTCATGATGGTTGTATTATGTTGGCACAACAAAGCCTTTATGTCCCAAGTAGTATAGAAGAAAGGGATGTAGCAACATGCACTCCTAAACAAGATGGATTTCTTGGAAAAAAATATGAGACCTTGGTAAAATCATTTTGGGCAATAGAGGTGATGGTTGAGGAGTAAGAACCAAAGGAGTGTCCACCCATGAAAGAGTCACTCAACATCACAAGCAATCAATCTACCATGATGTAGACTTTGGTTAGAAGAGGAAAATTAGCTTTTGCAATGCCAACTCTTAGTTTTTTTTGTCATAGTTATTAGGATTAAATTTTATTTTTTGAAAAAATCTATATTATGCAATTGGGTATCACTATATTGTTATATTAAGACATGCTAGGGAAACCTTTCATATGCAATTTTTGGATAATTTCAAATAGAATTACATGAAGTGGTAATTCTAGTATGAAAATGTTGTAACATTTTTGTATATTAAAATGAATGAGTAACTAAATGAAAAAATGGGGTCAAAGTTGTTCATAAGAGTATAAAATATGTAAAGGTAAATAAGAGGAAGGCTAAAGCACATTTTAGGGAAAAAATAATCTAAAAGAAGCAAAAGAAGAAGAAAATAACTATGAAGCCTAATCTTATTGAGATGATGAACAATGAAGATGCTCTAAAAAAGAGGTTCCTCAAACATACCTAATACTCACCAAAAATTCTTCCAAACATTTAAAACTGCAAAAAATACATAATAAAATTAAAAATACCTTAAAATATTGTTATTACAATCTATTTATGTAAAAAAAAACAAATTATGCAAAAAAATTCTAATATATTCATATTAGAATTAGTTCTCCGCAAATCAAATAAAAAATATTTATGAAAAGAAATACAAAATTGTTCTTTCTAAAAAATAAATTTTGAAAATAATTATAGAAAATAGATATACCATTTTTAACCTATCTTAAACAAATTGAATTTTCATATAAAATAAATCTATTTAAATTTTCATATAAAATAAATACATCAATTTATTAATATTATTTATTAGCAAATATTTAAAAATAATAAAAAAATGTTATCTCAATAGTAAAACATTTTGTTTAATTGCATTATAATTATTAAACAAAATTTAAAAATATAAAATTATGATAACAAAACACATTACCATACCAAATAACAATAGTGTTTATTAACTTTAAATTGTAAAAGCTGCAATAGATCACCAAGAGGCAAAAATATGTAATATATAAATGGAGAGATTTAAAAGAGTACCAAATGGTGGAAGCATATATTATATAAATAAAACTTATCTATAGATTATAAAATATAATATTACTTACACATGGTAATCAATGACTTCAAAACATATAATAATCAAAAACATATAATAATCAAAGATTTTTTTTTTATTTCAATGTAATTATTAAATAATTTTTAAGAATATATAAATATATAACAAAAGTTATTCATAGATTATAAAATTTAATATTATGTTGATATATTAATCACCAATCTTAAAATACATAAAATACATAGTAATAAAAAACCATCAAAATTAAGTAATATTTTTGTAAGATTAATAAAATTCTTAAAAACAAATTCTAATTTTTGTAGGCTTAAAAAATCATTTTATTATTATTATTATTATTATTTATAAATTAATATATAAAATTAAAAATATTATTCCAATTATAAAGGATTTTACTTATCTCAGTATAATTAAAACAAAATCAAATATAAATTTTTAAACAAATCTAAAAAATACAAAAGTCAATATAAATTATAATTACAATATCAATTATACATATAATCAACATCAAAATCCTTAATATATTTTTAATCAACTTTATCATATCCTAAATATGATATCAATTATACATCGTAATCAACATCAAAATCCATATTATATTTTTAATCCACTTTATCAAATTCCGAATACAATATCAATTACACATAATAATCAACATCAAAATCCATAGTATATTTCTAGTCCACTTTAGCATATCCTGAATATGGATAAAAAACAATAGTATATTTTAAGTCCACCTTATCATATCATGCATGCTTTGTTTTGCTTTTGGTTGCAGTTGTTTTCATTAGTTGAATGAATATTGATTTTTGAATTGATTTTATAGTCTTGAGTGAAGAGGTGTTTTTCTTATAATTTCCCAATATAATTTCATATTTGCTCTTTAAATTTATTCTATTTAAGTTATTTTCCACATGATTTCTCAATTAATTTCATACTTGGAATTTTTTTTATAATACTTTTTATATTTTAATTTTATGTCTTATGCTTATCATTATTAAAGTAGCTTTAATCATTTATATTAAATAATATTTTCTATACCTAAAAGAGACTCACTATATCTACCTGACATTCACGTCACTATGGCACTCAAAGGTTGTTGAGCTTTCATTGTTTCTTTTTCCTCTTCTTTCATAAAGAGTATTCTATTTTATTTAAACTTTATCCTTAACTTTGGCCATTGCAGGTAATGTCATGCAATTCTATAAATTATCTCTCTAACATAATTTTATCAAGAATCTTGTTCTTTAAAGTGAGCACGTGGACTCTGACAAATAAGATTGTGCCCCCCCCAACATTTGAGGGCATATGTTCTTTATGCACTAGACACGTATCATTTTACAAATAGGATCCATCTTCTAGAATGTGGTCATCCTAGTGTCATGAAACATTAAGAAGAGGTTGGCATTTGTCTCACTTGAGAGTACCCCTTTATTCTTATGTCTATTTTATGAAAAAGGTGGCATTGCCTCCCCTTTATTCGGACATGGAGAGTGATTTGCCACGTTTGCTTTGCATTGTCATTCTTGAAAGCAAGTCTTGTTAGAATTGTCACATCATGTTAAAACATAATTTTAGAGACGGTTTATAATAATTTTATAAATTTTAGTTGTAAGGATTAGTTTAAGTGTCATAGGTGAGATCACTCTTGAAGTTGAGGAGGTGAGGTTTGATTTTTTTAATTCTTTTCAAATTAGGCTTCATAATTAGGGTTAACCATTTACCTTATTTACTATTTATGGATGATGAAAATGTAGTTGAAAGATTTAATTAGGGTTAACCATTTATCTTATTTACTATTTATGGATGATGAAAATGTAGTTGAAAGATTTGTTAAGGGATTTTCTTTATATATATATAACTTCTCGTTTGATTTCTTTTCTAAAATACTTTATTGACGTAAACTCAATGAAGAAGATTTCAAGTACCTATAAAACTCAAAGAGTAGATTGGGCATGTTATTTTTTGCTATGTATTATTCATAAAAGGTTGCATGTAATAGCATAAAGGAATAATTGACAATTTTCTAGATATATAAGTTGTATTATTTGGATTATCTGTGAGATGTAGAACAGTTGGTGGCGGGATATGGTTAAGACACCCTCTAAGCGGAAAGGTCGTTGGTTCTAATCCCACGGATACCAAAAAAATCTAACCATGTTAAGGGCTGGTGCGGTCCAAACCGGGTGTGATCCTTGGGTGATTTTGATGGATTAGATGCCCCTGGTTCGTGGTAACTTAGCCAAAGGAAAACTTGCTAGTCAAGGAGGTTCCACCACTTTACCAACAAACAAACAAAAATGTTGCATTATTTGGAAGCCTTTATAAGTGTGATAGCAGTGTGTTAGGTTAGTTTGAATAATTAAATGCTTTGAGCTTTATACAAGTTATGTGCATCACTCGATACTACTATTGAATTAAATGTTATAATCAACACTAACGAGTTTGCAATGGGTACCATCTATGATTGTGGGGAAGTACTCGAAAGTTTCACCATAAGATTTGCCTTAAAATAAATATAAGACTTAAAATAAATATAAGACTTGTTATAAGAAAAGACAAAGAGATATAAATTTACTCATCATAATATATTTGACTTTGTGTAAAAATGTTTTATGGATGTTTACTTTGACACTAGTTTTATCTTTGAGGTTTTGTATTCAAGATTCAAGAGAAAGAAGTATTTAAAAAGTGCATTCTCACCCACATTGACCCTAATAATTCTAGTTAGTAAACCCAAAGTTTTAGAACAATGGTGTTGTCAAATTGCCATAAGGTGTTTGGCTAGGCAAATTTACACTAATACTAATGGTTGATGGTTGAATGTAAAGATGCTAGTTAGATTCTCTTATTACAATAATTAATGCATCAAGCACAAAAACCTTAGCATTTAGTTCAACTTGTTAACACCGATAGTGTTGGGTATTTGGCTAGTTTGTGCTAGCAAGTGCTTATTTCAAATCGCTAGGTTTTTAAGTGCGATAATTACACCAACATGTTTACAAAGGATGACATACACAAATGTGGGGAAGCATCCTTAAGTTTTCATGTTAGGTTTTTCTTTAAAAAAACTTATAAAATCAAGATGAGATGATGGGACTTGTGATTCGAGTTGAGAATGAGTCCACACTCTCCAACATGCAACACCACAAGACAAAATAATTGTATGATTATAAACTAACATAAATCCATCTTAACCCCAGATCTAATAAGCACTGAGAAAAATCAAAAGAACAAAGATATAATTATTTGGTACTTAAAATACCTAGGGCTAAGATGGATCTATATTAGTTTTAGTTTATTATAGAATTTTATAATTGTTATGTCCTTTCTTTAAAAAAAATTATTATGATTAGTTTTTTTTACTTTAATTTTATTTTTTATTTTCATTTTAGTTTATTAATGTTACATACATGACACATCTATCTAAATTATAAATGCATTTCACTACTCTCATATGCAATAATGATTAAATAATCTTAATCTAAGATGGCTTAAAACAAGAAAAAACAATTATTAATTAATTAAAAACCACCTCATGGCCAACATCTAACCATGACTAAAGGAAAGATAACATGGGTATTCTAGTCAAAATCATCAAAGAGAACATGGTGTTGGTTTGTTATTAAGGAGATCCTGAGTAAGATTCCTTTGTAAATTTAAACAAGTGGATATGCCACAAAATGGCTAGTCCTTGCTAAATATGGAGATCGATAAAGTAAATAAGCTCTAGGTTGAATATACAAATTGAAAGAGTAAATAAGCTCGAGGTTGAAAATATAAATTGAAAAAGTAAATGAGAACTCGTAAGAACAATTTTTTTTATTAAAAAAATCACATTAATTGGTAATTATTCTTATAAAAATATATAAAATTGGTCATATCAATCAAAACATCACATGAGAAGTGATAATTGTTTATATTTTTTAGCTAACAAAAAACATGTGAAAGTTTCCACATGACATTTTAAAGGAATTTTATATTAAATATTCTTAATGTTATATTCTACATTTTATAAATAAAGTTTTTCTCTTAGGGATTTATGCCTATTAGAAACCTAATCCGAGGGATTATGGTTGAATTGTAAATATTATTATTTGATTATTAATAAGGCAATATGGAGAGTCGTAGGAGAATAACGTACCTTTTGGAAGATGAAACCAAAGGTCGCAAATTTTATATTTATGTGAAGTCCATAGTGAATACTATTCAATCTAGCATTGTGGAGTTATGCAGGCTTGTGACTCAGTGGTATCAAAGCCATGGTCTATTTTTAACTCCATGATAATTTGTGAATTGCATAAAGTTCTATGTTGGTATTATTCCACAGGTCATCTCTATCAACTTCCTCTGTTGCCTCCAGACTTTCCATCTCAGTCGATTGTGTTTGTTTCCTTTAGACATGTGCACTGCAATATATCAGACCTAAGTTATTGTGCATTTAACTCCATATTGTATTACCATATTCCATCTTTGTTCTTGATCTGTGTATTCCTATGAGCGCATGCAGTCCATCTACATTCATTTCATCTTTCTATTACCCTTGATTGATATCTCCATACCTTTGTGTGAGGACATCTCCATCTTCTTGAGGGTATATCCATATGTGCATTAGTGTATCCATTGCGTATTTAGGTTCTAACATTACAACTAGTCTGTGAGTGGATACTTCTACATTACCTCTACATTTCTATACCTTTGACTCTATACCTCTGCATGTCTATACCTTTGAATTTATACCTATGTGTGTCTATACCTTCAACTCTACACCTCTATGTGTATATACATTACCACAAGTTTGTGCTATGTGGTATCACTTTGTGTGGATATATTTGAAAGGGACATGTACAAACTACATCTCTGGTGCTATGCATAGTGATACTCACATCTAATTGGTGGTGGTATACTCACACTATATTCAACTCATATTCACATTGGACTATGCTTGATGATACTCACATCCAAATGGTGGTGGTAAGCGTAATCTATGCAGGTTGGAGAGTGCTACATTTATTAGTATTGGTATTGCATTGGTATCGTTACAATGATAATGGTATTGCATTGTGTTGAGACTCCATTGCATTGTGTTGAGACTCCATTGCATTGTTATTATTGTATTGCTATCATTGTTACAACATTGCAGAGAGTGTATCGCAATAGATTATAATATAGCATGTATTGCAAAGACTGTTGCAAAGCTTGTTGTCTTTAAAGATGCTTGTGTTCATCTCTATTGTCAAAGTGGTGCTTAGTGGTAAGTAAAAGTATCCATAATGGTCGAGGAAGATCAATCATACCCTCATCTTCAATGATATGTGTGATGGAATTTTTTAAGGAGAGGCTGGTGTTTCACTTGAAGAACCTACAACAAACAATTAGCTTTCCATATGGAAGAACAAATATAGCAAGGCATATGCATTGATCACTGCTACAGTAAGTGAAGAGGTGAGTCAAAATATTATATTTGCCAAAAATTCCTATGGTGCTTTGAAATTGAAACTAATTCAATTGTTGTTGAATCTCTTCAACCTAGATTTGAAAGATAATAATTCCATGGCTATAACATTTGAGATTAAAGCCATTATGCACGGGATTGATGCTACTGGTGTGAAGGTAGAACTTGCTCTCACAACCTTCATTGCATTGAGAGGAGTGAGGTTCTCTATAGCCCAATATAGCAGAGATGTTGTCATGTCAGGTAAGGTAACGTAACATAACGCAACAAAATAATTAAAAAAATTCATGTCGCCTCATAAAATAAAAAAATTATGAAAAATAATTAAATGAAAAGTAATTAAAAAAATCAATGTCTATCTATAAAATAAAAAAGTAAATCTTAAACCCAACCAAGAGATAGATCAAATCTCTTGAGTTTAATTTTTTTTTTTAAATTACACCTTAAGAAATTGGATCCCTCTCGATGCTTGATAAATCTAGATTTAAGATGGATCTATGCTAGTCTATGTCCTCAACCCCAATTACTCTTGATATCTTGAATCACTTCAAGCTAGTGGCTAGTTGAAGAATCTCAATTTTAAGCACACTCTAGTAGAGAAAATTGCAAATGAGAAAAATCCTTTGGAAATAAGACAACTCAACCCACTGGAGAAACTATGTCCCTTGCTCAGAAAGGGAAGAATCAATCACATGATTTTTCTAGAGGACGTGGAGGAAATAATTTCAGATCTAGGGATAGGGTATACATAACCATATCTCCAATGTGTCCATTGTGGCAAGAAGGGAATTGAAGCAAAGACATGAAAAAATCCATGGGAGAAGATCATAGAGAAGAAATAGGAAAAATTTAAAGCTCTTGAATCATGTAAATATCCTGAATCAAAGCATTTCATTGTTGCACATTGCAATATTGGTGTAAATGAAGTTATGTTCAATGCTTCATTTTCTTCTTGGAGAGACACTCAGTTGCTTGAAACTAGTGCTACCAACCACATGAATTTGAGAAACTAATTCTTTGAATAATTGAATGACAATGTAAATGATATGGTGTATTTTGCAAATAAATCCGTCCTCAAACATAAAGGAATTGGCACCATCAGACTCAAATTTCCTAGATTCCCATCATTTTTGTTGCATAATGTTCTATATCTTCCAAAGTTGTAGAGGAAATTTATGTCTCTTGTGCACATTTGACAACAAGGTCATTCCATTCACATGGTTGATGGAAAAGTTGAAATAAGGAGATCTTTTGACAACCAGGTCATCATGACATGATGGGATGATGAGAGATTGTTGAAGTTGAATGGGACATTTTCAAGGGCACTGAATTTTGCAAACCTCTCCCACCATGATGAAGGCACATCATCATCTAGTCTTTTGTGGCATGCTAGATATGGGCATATCAATTATGATAGTTTTCATTTGTTGAAGAAGAATGGTCTTTATGGTTTTCCCACAATGCTAAAGAATTTGAAGTAGTGTGATGCATGTATTATGTATCCTTGGAAAACATCACAAGCAACCTTTTCATGATTCTAATTCTAGAGCATGTAGGAAATGGGAGTTGATACACTTTGACTTGTGTGGCCCCATGCATGTTGCTTCTACAAATGGTAATAAATATCTCTTTATGTTTGTTGATGATTATGCTGGGATGTGTTGGGTTTATTTATTGAAACATAAATCTAAGGAATTTGAAACATTTAAAAAGTTTCATGTATAGATTTAAAATGAATCACAATCTCACATTGGCACTGTAACATCCCCATCCATCAATCCAACCAACGAAGGGGAGATTTACAAATTTTAGGGTTCTTAATTTTGCCCCATGGCCATATTATGAATTTATAAACAAAAAAAATGTGTGTGCAGATGAATAATAAAAATGAACAATGGAAATAAACTCTACCCATGCACACAACATACATATACCAGCACAATCATCACAAGCATAACAAAATAATTGCATATTTAAATACAAGAGAATACTTATCTTTAAACAAAGAAGATTCAAGCAACTAGTTGTGTAAGAGATATTTTCCACCCAACCGTAGGCACTATGTCTATCATATACTCTTTTTGTTGAGAATCCACCCCCAAGCTAGGCTATGAGGCCACTAGGGCAAAGGGAACTCCTACAGGATTCTCTCTCTCATCCCATAACCCATTATGCTACCTATTCTTAGCCAAATTCTCCTAGAGAGCTCTATAGGGATCTCACTTAGCAACTTACAGCCTTGGACCCAACAATAACTTCCCCACACAACACCCATCTAGGCTCAGGAATCCATTTCACTGATGGAAGGTTCTCTTGGGTGATCCATCTTGTCACGTGCTTCCAATGTGTGCATAGAAGGAATCCAATCTGATATATGCTATTGGAAAACCACATGTAGCCTTAGTTCGTGGCTTCTCAAGCATGAAAAAGTAGCATAACGCAAGGGGTAATAGTCCCTAGCTTTCCCAACCTCTAAGCTCACCTACATCCTTCTCTTTCTCCTTCAAAAATGCAAATCTGTCTCCAAATTCGAATTTCTGGTTTTGCATAGTCTGCGAATTGGTAATGAACAAAAAAATGATAATTCTGAGTAGTATCCAAACTGCTAGTAAAAACAATCTTCATAATCCCTAAAAATGGACAAAAGACTCCAAAGATGAGAGAATGGTGGAAAAGACATCTGACATAACTGCTGAACATGGGATAGAGAACTCTTATAGCAGTCATAGAAGTATATTCATCCCATGCTTCCATAACTACGTGAGAATAATTTCCCCACCAACCTCACACATGCATTCAATGATTGGGTGAAACAATAAAAAGGGAGTAATTGGCTCATTTAAATCAAGTAGCAGCAAAAGGATGAGTTCTAAGGTTGAAACTTGGAAATAGAGGATTTAATATCCCATAGGACCCCTTCCTCTCCCCCTCTAGTGGAATCATAGCCCCTATAGTGCTCCTTACACAACTATCTTGGACCATTATATTATTTTCCCACATAATATTTACATAGCATTTTGAATTAGCATGATAAGCCAACAACGCAATCCATAACTAAATATTTACATCATACATGTCTAGATATTCATTAGTCGGCCCTTGGCCTTGAAATCTGCACTAGGAATCCATACTAGCATATTTACATCATTTACACGATTTGATTTAATATATTCCAAGTCAAAATTGGGGGTATTACAATCCCCTACCCCTTGGAATAACACCGTCCTTGGTGTTCTCTTAATTTTCAACAAGGTTCCATGTCCTTGTTTTTAGCTGCATTTGCAATGCCTTTCTCTTCAAGGTCACTTTGTATTACTACTAGCTATTTTGTATAGAAATGCTCAATCATTCCTTTGTGTTACCTTGGAACACCTCCAAATTTTTTTTTGCATTTCTTCAAATACCTATTATAGTCACCAAAGGAAAAACATGCTTGTCATAGCCATTTTAAGCAACACTTTATCCAATAAAAAGGATTCAAGTTTCATAGCTACAACATATAACACAATATAACGTATGCAATAAGACCAATACTTATATGTATGAACATATCTTTGATCCAGATGCCTACCATTGGCGATATTCGACTTCCTATATTCTATGACACACTCAAGATATCTACATATACCTCTAATTTATTCTTTATCCCAACTAGAACATAACATTAATATCCCACTTAGATTCATTCAAGTTTCCTCTTCCTTGTAGTCACTCATAATGCAGGCTCAGGCATCCTTTTCACCGATCCACGGTTCTCAGGCTTTCTTGCACAAGAAGAGTGCAAACTCAAAGGCCTTACTACTAGGGTATCCCGCTAGCAACCCTCAATGTAGCATAGTTCATGGGGATCAAGGCACATCATAGGGTTCTAGTATCATTATAGTATCATTCTCCCCTTTTCTTGTAATATTTTAACAACCATCATCTGTCCTCACTAGATAGATCCATCATCTCACCTATATTACACACATACATTTACCATGAGATGTCATCATAATAATTTCAATTACAAATTCTAAAATATGTTTCATGTAGAAACTAGATTTCCCAAACATGAGGTCCTTCTCATGATGTTGAGATCTTGAAATCCAAAGTACACGGTCTTCTTGCAATGTTTCCGCCTCACACAATTCATGAACATCCAACCAATCAATAACATTAATAATCAAATTCAAATTTGAACTTACAATTTTGTATCCTACTAAAATTAGATTTATTTAACCATGAGGCCATCCTCATATTGTTTGTCTCTTGTAAGTGGAAGCACTTTGTCCCTTATGGTTTTACACTTGCTTCCATAACCTGGACATCCACCTACATCATGTCCTCTTCACACAATTCTAGATCAGCCAAACAGCGATTAGCAAAAATTTCAAATCTGAAATTTACAAATCGGTTCCCTATAGAAATCAAATTTCTCAACCATGAGATCTTTCTCATAAATTTAAATCAAAAAATTTCAAATATGTTTCATACAAAAATTATATTTCACAACCATGATAACCTTCTCATAACGTTTGGATTTTGCACATGGTATCTTCTAGTCTCTATTATGGGCTTACACACATTTCCATACCCAAGACAGTTCTACCTACAATTCGAAATTTCCAATCATTCAAATAATTTGTGAGCATCCATGCATATAATATTTTCATTGCAACATGTACAACAGTCACTGAAGTGATCTTGGAATTATAACACTAAATAATTCAAACACTTGCAGCTATTAATATCTCAAAGGAAATGAAATACATTCACTTTATATGCATCGTTATCACAATAAAATTGCAAGATATAGTCACATGATCTATGCAATCAAATAAAACTTTAAGTACTCATGATTACATAGTCATATCCTTTCATGCAATGTTGTCCTCCCAACAAAGAATTCTAGTAGGCCATCAAACATGACTACCTTCTTCATGCATTTGTTTCCCCTGCATCCATAGCATCTCATGAAATGATCTCAGAATTGCAAATAATTCTATCATTTCATCTATTAGTGACTTGCAATGAAATATATATCACAACCATCCATTCACACAATGCATCTTAACATATGTACCCACACATATGCATGCATAACCACAAGATTTACAAAATCTTTAAATGTACATTCACTCAATGCGCTTGGGCATTTCTATAAAACATTTTTGTGCCTACACATGTGTCCTGCCATGCTAAGTTGGGAATTCTAGTCAATGCTTCAACACAATACCCAACCATCTCCTCAATCACTTGGTTAACTACATGGGTGCCTACCTTCTTCCCCCAAACAGAACATCAAAAGTTCACTCACTCCCTACTTGTTGGAAAAGATGTTTCATCCCAAATTAACACCAATAGGGAGTTCATGGGATACTTGTGCAACACTATAGAATTCACAACCCAACACCCTCACGGTCTCACACATGGCATGCTATAATTTATTATGAATGCATTCAAAATTATAAACAGTCACATGGTATGAGGTTCATTGTCCTTAATACCCCATACCTCACCAAACTTGGTGGGATATTAGTCACATAAATGCATTCAATATCATATACATACCAATTTATGATGATTAAAATATGGTTGAAGGTATTCTTACCCAATCCCCTTTTAGCACTTATGCAATCGTTATAAATAACCCATTACTTGCATGGCTACCATCAACATATCTGATGTTACCTGATCACTTAGTCTTTTACAAAGGATTACACAATCCTTCCACCAACCTATGGATCATAGATTCGTTTCCCCAACCTTTCCTCGCAAGGTTGTTGGTCACATGCATGGAATCATCAACATCTTCAACCATGTCTCTATTGTCGTTGGTCAAAAATCATCATCAACCACAATGATTATCATTAATGTCTCACTGCATATGAAAATCATACTACTTATACCAATATGCAATATCATATGCATGCACAAGCATATTCACATGCACTATGCATTATCTTAGTATGCCCACTAGTGCTTATGCACTCTAGCTATCTATTCTCTTGCACTTCAAACATTCCTATGCCATAATTTTATGTATATAGAACTCATAAAATATAAATATAACAAGAGAAGAGTTAAGGAATTATTCCTTTCCAATTCCTCATCCTAGCATGGAATTCCTCTTCCATATTATAGTTGATCCCATTCATGGCCTCTCTAACAAGCACACAGAGGATCGTTAGCTATAATTTTCTTACCAAGTAGCAATCCAATACATATACACATGTATAAAATTTATACTTGCTACTTCCCAAACATGAAATTTGTCTGCTAGAAACGAAAATAGTGTAAGGTGATATGTTTCCCTCTTTATCATTGTTGCATTATGGAGATTATTCTCCAATTTCTGCCACCTCCATCTTATCAGCCTTATGTAGCTTTCCTTGGTCATTACACCAACTTTCATTGCACCTTGTTCTCATTTCCTTGTTGCTCTAATTGCTTTGGGAATTCTAGTCAAGTCCACCTTTCCCTTTCTTGGACTTCCTAGCACTTAAAAATGTTTCAATTTATTACATTCCAACTCCATATGGAGTATTTCCAAGATTCATTATATGTCCTTGTGCCTCATTCAACTACGAGACTCGCTTTCCTTTCCCATGGAAATATTTTTCACAATTTTTAACCACGCAACATATTCACACACGAGAATGCCTCATTCCCTAATCGATATCCTTTACATGGCCACTCTGTCGCTGTCATGAACCACATGACAAGTCCACACATTGGAATTTCGTATTCTATTAGTGGAAACTTCTTGCTAAATGGAATTTCCTTACCCATTCTCATTGCTTACACATAATTTTTTGGTTCATATCCCGCAACTTCTCTTAGCATGCATGTACTTTCCCACACGAACAATTCACCCATCACCTTTACAATTTGATTTCCTTTACCTGCTATACTATGATTGAGTATTCTCTTATGGAATACAATATCCATCTCCAATAATCAAGGGATCTCATGGCTCTTCCTTGCAATTCAAATTACACATATTAATCACAATAAAATCTTGGATGTGATCTTATCCAAGGCATCAATGTCCATTATTGGTATATTTTATTATTTCATGGTTAGACATGGTTTTCACTCCTCAATAATGTATATGACAACTAATTACTATCAATAAGGGCTTCAACAACCCCTCTATGCAGTTCATATTGCACATTATGAACATAGAGAATGCATTGCATAGATTCTTGCTAAGGCATCATCAATTCCTCTTATTTCCCTTCTTCCATCATGAGTGTTTATAAAATACAGTCTGCAAGAGTGTATTCTTATCCCTTCTTATTACTGGTATTTCCTTATTACCAAGCATCCAACTAGACTATGGTTCATTTCTTCATATTGATTGAAAACAAGCAATTTTACCATGCTTGTTTTCCCAAGTGTGCCCCCAATTTATTGTGGAAGCATCATTACCATGGTATGGGTATCATAATATTTACTCACTTTCATCTTTGGTACACTCTCATACCATTATGCAAAGTTTTCCCAAGTTTTGGGTTACTTGGAATTCACCCACATTGAGATTTTATTGCCCAATCAATCCCAAAGGCTCTATTCTTCCTTCTTTTCTAAAACAACTAGAAACCCATTTGAAAAAATTAAAAACATTTCATTTGATTCTCCTCTAGATACTCTTTCCAATGATATAGATGGCCTTAATTCTATTAATATTTGGTTGAGATTTGATCTTTAATTCTTTTAGATGTCGAAACTTGAAACAATGAGACAATTCAATCGCATGAAATTCATACATCAATAACGCAAGATATACCCTTGGGAAAATACTCAAAATTATGAGGACAAAAACACCAGCAATTCTTCTCGGTATAATATAATGGATAGCTGTGAATGCTTTCTTTTACAACATAGTAGATTGCTTTTGGAAGATAAGAGGTCACCAAAACACTCTTGGTGAAGATACAGAAGAAATAGAGAAGAGGGATCAATCAGATGTGTTTTCCAATGTGCCCAACACATCAATAACAAGCAAGAACAATAACATGCAAAAAGAGAAGCACCTTGCCTTCAATGGAGAAGAGAATTCGCTTCACATTTAATTCATCAATCCCGTATAGAATATTTATACATTCTTCTCATGCATTGGCTTCTTATCACTTTAGGATGAAATCACCCTCAGACTGGATATATCAATCTTGCATGAAGAAGTGTGCCCCACTTCTCATGCAGTGCTTTATCTCACTAAAATGTCTCTTAGGATGAACTCGCCTCTTAATTGAAATCTTTCCCACTTAGTTAGGTGGCTAACTTAAGTGTCATCATGCAAGTGTCGCAACTCAAGTGTCGTCTTTTAGTTTAACATAAGTGTCATCGTGCAATAACACTTAGTTAACTAGGTCTTCTTTTTCATCACTTAGTTAACTCTCTTTAACTGATCCTTTCTTGATAACATCATTGTAGTGATCAATTCGAGTTCTCCTTGATTTATTGAAGTGTCATCTTTTAGTTTAACTAAAGTGAAAACACTTTAGCTAACTAGTCCTTCTTAGTTAACACTTAGTTAACTATATTAGCTGAAATCATGTTGATTGAGTTACTTGTAGTGACCACTGTGAGTTCTTTAGTTAACTAACACATAAACTGTGGCTTTAACTGAATATTGACAATTCGATTTCACTTAGTCATCTCCTGAACAATTAGAATTCTCTTTTTCTCTATGCATTTATCTTTATCTCTTTATATTTTACTGCATGGTCAATATGTGCTAACTTTAATTATCCATCACATTACATTATACTAAGAAGAATGATCAAATGTTGTGATCATAGTATATTATTCCAAACCAAATGATCATATGCTAAAGTAATTTACTTTAGAGGTGATGATATCTAAAGGAGACTTAATAGCAATCTAGTGATCATGGTTAATAATACATCACACAACATTAAATGCTTTTAACAAGTAAAGCATGACCTTTATATGGAAGGTCCACCTCTATACAGGAGGTCCATCTCATAGATACATTTATACGGAAGGTTCACATGAGAATCATGACTTGACACACAAGTCCAAATCCTTTTCCAACAAGACTTTACAACATCATTACTTTGATCAATTATCTCTATACGGGAGGAATAACCTTTACACAGAAGGCAATCTAAGTGTTCACCTCTATACGAGAGGATCAATCTTGTTTGCACAATATTGGTTTGGAGAATGTCTCATGATGTTGTACATTTAACACTCCCTGTCAGCGAGGGAGGCATTCTCTACCATACCAAGCTTGTCTCAGAAGTACCTAAAGTTCGTCACTGACAAAGGCTTTGTTAACACATTTGCAATATGCTCATCAGTAGAAATGTACTGAATTTTCACTGTACATTTATGGACCATGTCTTGTATGAAGTGATACTTCATTTCAATGTGCTTCAACTTGTCATGAAACACTGGGTTTTCATAAATCTCGATGCAACTCTGATTGTCACACTTAATAACTGTAGGCTCAAGATTTTCACCGAACAACCCTGCAAGTAGCTTTCTGAGCCACACTGCTTCTCGGTAGGAAACATTAGCAACTATGTAATCTACTTATGTAGTGCTCTAGGCTATGGATCCCTACTTCTTATTGGACCAAGATATCATAGCTGATCCTAGGATATAACAATAGTTGGATGTACTCTTATGATCCACAATGCTTCCTCCCCTGTCTGAGTCTGTATAACCAAGTAACATGACTCCTCCACTGGAGGCATATTTGAGCACATATTAAATTGTACCTCGAAGGTACCTAAGCACATGCTTAGCAGCTATATAGTGTGTCTCATATCAGACATAAATTGACTCAGAATGCTCATGGAATAACATATATCAGGCCTCGAATGTATCAAGTACATTAGCGAGCTTATAAGCTATCTATACAAAGTGGGATCTATTGGATCTAATCCAAATCTTGACTCATGAAGTTTCCTCAAATTGGAAACCATTAGTGTAGTCATAGATTTGCAATCTATCATGCCAAAACCGCACAATATATACACAATGTTCTTCCCTTGAGATAGAAAATTTTCATCTTTTCTTTTCCAAATTTCAAGGCCAAGAAAGTAGTGCATCATACCTAAGTCTTTCATCTCGAACTCTGAGGTGAGATCCCTCTTGCACCAATCAATGTGATGTTCCTCTCTAGTGAGAAACAAATCATCAACATACATAACTAATATCGACATTTGGTTCTTCAGTACTTTGGAGTACAAATTTGGATCAACTTCACTCTTACAGAAACCCAGTTTCTGAAGGTAGCTATCAATTCTAGAGTACCAATCCCTAGGGGCTTGCTTAAGCCCATATAGAGATTTATTTAGCTTGAAAACATGGGACTCCTTCCCATGCACCAAAAATCCTTCAGGCTACTAAATATAAACCTCTTCCTTAACCTCACCATTGAGGAAGGTTGTCTTCACATCCATATGGTGACGTTTCCATCCTAGAACAAATGCAAGTACAATCATTGCTCAGATTGTGGTGTACCTTGCCACAGGGGAAAATGTGTCATCATAATTGATGCCTTCTTTCTGAGAGAAACCCGTATCAACAAATCTGGCTTTATACTTCTCAATGCTACCATCTGGAGCATGCTTTATCTTGTAAATCCATATGGAAGTCACAATGGACTTCCCATCAGGTTTGGGAACAAACTCCTAAACATCATTCTTCATTATAGAGTTGTACTATTCTGTCATTGCATATTTCCAAACTTGTTTCTTTGAAGCTTCTTCATATGAGGATAGTTCTGAATCAGTGAAGTGACTCATCAATGCAACATACCCTGAATATCTGTCAGGTTTCCCGCGCTCTCTAGATGAGCTTGCTAGTGATCCATGTTTCTATGCATATTGTAAGATATCTTGGCACCAAGCAGATCTTATTTTAGCGGGAGGTTCACCAGGTGACCTCTCAATCAATTCTACTGGTTCTTCAGGAGCTAAAGAATCTGAGGCATCTTCTGGTTTCTCCCTCTCAAACTCTTAAGGGGGGGAATCAGACTCGGTATCCTCCATCTCTAAATCACATTGAATCTCTTTCGATATGTTGAAAATAGCTTCCTCATGGAAGGTAACATCTCGGCTGACTTCAATGTGTCTCTTTCCAGGTACATATATTCGGTATGCTTTGGATGATCGCTATAACCCACAAAGGTGCCTTTATTTCCAGAAGGCTCCATCTTTGTTCTCTTTTATTTCGGTACATAAATGTATACTGGGTTCCTGAATATCCTCAAGTGTGAGATGTCTGGATTCTCACTGGTAAAACCTTATTTTGGTATCTTCTCATCGAGAATGGCATGTGGGATTATATTATGGATGTACACAACTGTATTGGTGGCTTCTTCCCATAATGAGGTAGATATATCTTGATCATGCATCATGGCTTTTGCAGCCTCACATATGGTTCTATTCTTCCTTTCGACAACCCCATTCTGCTTAGGATTGTAGGGTACTGTTTACTATCTACATATTCCTACATCACTACATACCTCATTAAATGCATGTGAATAAAATTCACCTCCATTATTAGACCTTAATGCACATATGTGTTTTTCTTTACGATTTTCAACTAGGGATTTAAACTCTTTAAATTTGCTAAGAGTTTCACTTTTAGCCTTCATGAAATAAATCCATGGTTTCCTATAAAAATCATCTATGAATAGTACATAATATAAGAAGCCACTCAGGGAGGGAGATTCCATGGGACCACATACATAAAAATGTATTAAATCAAAAATCCCTTTATATATAGTAGTATTGCTAGAAAAAAATTTCTTAACATACTTCCCAAGTACACAACCTCAACATACACTATCATGCTCAAAATCAAATACAGGCATACCTTTTACCATCTTTTGAAGCCCTGGTAGTGATTTGTAGTGTATTCATCCAAGCCTTTAGTGCCATAGCTCACATGGATTAATAGTGTGGTCAATCATAACTTGAATGTACTTCATGAGTACCTTATAGAGTCCTCCCTCTCGAACTCCAATCATATCAGCAGATTCTAGGATTTTGTTCTTTGGCCATAAAAGTGCTTTGTTATCCATGAAGATAACTCAGAAGTTGTTGTCTTCAAGAACCGAAACTGAAAGGAGTTTCTTCTTCAAACTTGGAACATATAGAATGTCCTCCACATGTAAAATATCACCGGTGCTCAACTGGAATGAGGTGGATCCAACTCCTTGGATCAAATAAGTTGAGTTGTCCCCCAACTCTACCATGCATGTGAACATTTTCTCCTTTAGGTTAGTGATGGAACTCTTGTAACCAGTCATATGTTTGGATGTTCCACTGTCAATCAACCATGTGTCTACACTTGTGATGAAAGATCCTGAAAGGAAACACGGTAATACTCCCTTCTTGTCTCCTTTTCTTCAGATGCATTCTTTTGAGTGGTTTCATCTTCTATGGCGGTAGAAGCACGAAACTTTCCTTTCCACTTTGCTTTGCACTCTCTTGAGAAATGGCCTTTCTTGTTGAAATTGTAGCATATAGATTTTGACTTATCAAAGTATTTATTGAACTCCTTCTTATTTGGATGAGAGAACTTCTTTTGGAAGAGGGGTTTCTTTCCTTTCTCCAGTTTTTTTGTGAGGGCAATATTTTCTTCTTTAGTGCACATAGCTTTGATATGGATTCGCCCTTCCCCTTGGATACAATCATGCCACAATATTTCGAACCCAGGTTGCACTTATAGGCCATTGATAGAATCCAAGAATGTCTCTCATGAAGATGGGAGACCATCAATGATGGTTTGGATGAGTTCATATTCATCCACTACAACTCCAATGTTAACAAGATGATCTCTTACCTGAGAGATCTTAGTGAAGAAGGAGGCCACTTTCTCATCCTTCTCCATCTTGAGGTTTCGTAACTTGTTCTTCAATTCCCTCTTTTGATATGGGGCCTTCTTCTCATATAGATTATTCAATGTATCATAAAATTATTTTGCATTCTTCAGTGGTGTGATCACGAGCATCAAGTTATATTTTACCGAATCATAGATGATCCGTTTGGCCTTAACTTCATTCTTCTTGAATTTGATGCACCCTGAATTAGATGTAAGCTCCTCCAGCACATTAGATACATAGCTATCCAATTCATGTTCCTCTAGGATGTTGAGAATCATAGCCTTCCAAGTGTTGAAGTTTGAGGTGCCCTCAAGACGGTCTTACAGTCATACAAAGACTGATGCCATAGTCTTCAAATATTGTGCTCAACTTCTCAAGATCTATGTAGGCTCTAGCTAGCATGCAAAACTGAGCTCCATCATGCCATAAGATATGATACCATGTTAATATTTGGTTGATATTTGATATTTAATTCTTAGAGGCTGAAACTTGAAACAATGAGATAATTCAATCACGTGAAATTCATACATCCATAACACAAGATATACCCTGGAGAAAATCCTCAAAACTATGAGAACAAAAACCCCAACAATTCTTCTCAGTATAATATAATGGATAGCAGAGAATTCTTTCTTTTACAACATAGCAGATTGATTTCGGAAGATAAGATATCACCAAAACACTCTTGGTGAAGATACAAAAGCAATAGAGAAGAGAGATCAATGGGATGTGTTTTCCAATGTGCCCGACACATCAATAACAAGCAAGAACAATAACCTGTACAAAGAGAAGTTCCTTGCCTTCAATGGAGAAGAGAATTCGCTTCACATTGAATTCATCAATCCCGTATAACATATTTATACATTCTTCTCATGCATCGGCTTATTCTAACTTAAGGATGAACTCGCCCTCATACTAGATGTATCAATCTTTCATGAAGAAGTGTGCCCCACTTCTCATGCAGTGATTTATCTCACTGAACTATCTCTTAGGATGAACTCGCCTCTTAACTGAAAGCTTTCCCACTTAGTTAGGTGGCTAACTTAAGCGTCGTCATGCAAGTGTCGCAACTCAAGTGTTGTCTTTTAGTATAACATAAGTGTCATCGTGCAATAACGCTTAGTTAACTAGATCTTCTTCGTTGTCACTTAGTTAAATCTCTTTAACTTATTCTTTCTTGATAACATCACTGTAGTGATCAATTCGAGTTATCCTTGATTTACTGAAGTGTCGTCTTTTAGTTTAACTAAAGTGAAAACACTTTAGTTAACTAGTCCTTCTTATTTAACTCTTAGTTAACTATTATTAGCTAAAATCATGCTGATTGATTTACTTGTAGTGACCACTGCGAGTTCTTTAGTTAACTGAGGCATACATTGTGGCTTTAACTAAAGCTTGACAATTCGAGTTCACTTAGTCATCTCCCGATCAATTTGAATTCTCTTTTTCTCTATGCATTTATCTGTATCTCTTTATCTTTTACTGCATGGTCGATATGTGCTAACTTTAATTATCCATCACGCTACATTATACTAAGAATAATTATCGGATGTTGTGATCATAGTATATTATTCCGGACCAAATGATCATATGCTAAAGTAATTCACTTTAGAAGTGATCAATCTCTAAAGGAGACTTAATAGCAATCTAGTGATCATGGTTAATAATGCATCACACAACATTAAATGCTTTTAACAAGTAAAGCATGACCTTTATATGGAAGGTCCACCTCTATACAGGAGGTCCATCTCATGGATACCTTTATACAGAAGGTTCACATGAGAATCATGACTTGACACGTCTGGAGCCTTGTCCAACAAGACTTTACAACATCATTACTTTGATCAATTACCTCTATACGGGAGGAATAACCTTTACACGGAAGGAAATCAAAGCGTTCACCTCTATATGGGAGGATCAATCTTGTTTGCAAAATATTGGTTTGGAGAATGTTTCCTGATGTTGTACATTTAACAAATTCTAGGTTCTTAGCTAAAAGTTACATCTCCACAAATTTAGCACATTTGCCCAATTTTGCACTTTTTTTGCAGGAGCATTTAGCTTTAGAGACCAAGTTTAGCCACCTATAGAAGAGAATATAGCGAGAACTAGAAAAAAAATTAGTACATATAACAAGGATCACTCAGTAACTTTCAAATCTCTGATACGATTCTCTATTCAACTTCCATGAAATAATGGAATTGACTACTTTTGCACTTTTTCCCACTCTTGAATTTTTAGCAAAACTGGCTATCTCCAAAGCTAAGCATTATTGGAAAAACTTCGTCTAATGAAATTTGTCTGTCTTGATGAATATGTAAAAATTTGAATTCAAAAAAATTCTGGTTTCGACATCTAGGGTCACTTTTACTTATTGCAAGCTTTCCAAAATCCCCCAAAAGTGCTCAAGAATAGTGTATTTTAGCCTTGTTACGCACCCCGACTTCACACCTTTTTTAATTCCCCCCCAATCTTCTAAATTTATCTACATCCCTATTCCATGACTGTACCATAGCAATTTTGTCCCAAACAAGGCCCTCATCGGGTCTCTAGACACTACTATTTAAAAGTCACTATTTCAATTTTTTTGTCAAAATGGACTAGGATGAGCTCAGGCCTCTCACTATTATTTTTTGTGACCTTCACCAATGGAATACGAACGCCACAAGTCTCAATAGATTTTGATCTAAATTGCTCCTGATATGTACAAAACAATTTCATGCTCTAGACTTTTTTTAAAGCTTTTTCTAAATCGCCATTGCGCCTTCCCTATCATCCTTTCTTGCAAATACATCAAAGTAAACCCTGGTAGATAGGCATTGATTCCCACTATGTAAATCCTCAATGGATCTATTCCTTGGGACACAATTTTGCACCCAACGGATGCACATTGATGACTACTGTAGACCTACTCACCTTACCTTCCTTTCATGCCACTTTGAAGCAAATTTGCAGACTTCTCCCCCCAATAATGCATGGGCTTCTCACTGTAGCCCCCGCAAAATTTCATCATTTCCCCGTGTATTTTTTCCCGCGACAACCAATGGACCTAAAATTTTTTTTCCCACGTGGACTCTTCTCCTCCGCCCTCGAGACTTCTCTCCTCCACACTCATGGACTCTTCTCAATTGCTCCCATGAACTCTTCTCCATGACACCCCGCAGAATCTCTCCCCCATGCCTGCTAACTCTTCTCTACTGCTTCCGTGAACCTATTCTCCATTGCACCTCGTGGACTCTCTCCATCATGCTCGTGAACTTTTGTCTGCCATTCCCATCGAATTTGATCCACAACACTCGCAAACCTCTTATTCGTTGCACCCACATTCTCTTCTCCATTGCACCCACTGACTCTCTTTTCCATGCCCACGAACTTCTCTCTGTTGCGCTCGCGGAAATTTCTACAAAACACCCACATACCTCTTCTTCATTGCACCTCGCAGACTCTTCCTACCACGCCTACGAACTTATCTCCGTGATACCCCCGTGGACTCCTCTCTACAACTCCCGCAGACTCCTCTCTGTGGTACCTCATGGAATCCTCTATGCATGGCATGTATGGGATCCATCTAAAATTTCCAAAATTTTATATTTTCATAATTAAAAAAAATATCCTCCATTTATGAAAAATCTCTGTTGCATAATAGAGCAAAAATTTGTTCTGCTAATAGCTGCAGAATTCAAATTTCCCCTAATTTTCTCAACCCAATCTATTATTGTTGTTGGTAGAACATGAATTGAAATCACTGGGGCTCCATTAAAAACACCAATCATAATTCAACCCACAATTTTTTATAGAACGTTTACCAACACTTCTTGTGCATCTTTGTTTTTTTCATGTGACTGTGGATTCCAGCCCATACATCCCTGGTGTTGCAACCAATATCTCTGGTACCATTACATAATGTCCCCATCCATCAATCCAACCAATGGAGGGGAATTTGTGAATTTCGAGGTTCTTAATTTCGCCCCATGGTCATATTACGAATTTATAAACAATAAAAATGTGTGTACATATGCATAATAAAAATGCATAGTGGAAATAAAATCTACCCACACACACAACATGCATATGCCAGCACAATTATCACAAGCATGACAATAAAAATCATTGCATATTCAAATACAAGAGAATACTTATCTTTAAACAAAGAAGATCCAGGCAACTGGCTATGTAATTGCAATTTTACACCCAACTATAAGAACTCTATCTGGCATATACTTTTTCTATTGAGAAGCCACCCCCAAGCTGAGCTCTGAGGCCACTAAAGTGAAGGGAACTCCTACATGATTCTCTTTCTCAACCCACAACCCATTTTGCTCTCTATGCTTAGCCAAATGGTCCTATAGAGCACTACATGGATATCTCTCAACAACTCATATCCTTAGCCCCAACAATACCTTCCCCACACAACACCCCTCTGGGCTCAGGCATCCCCTTCATTGATCCATGTTTCTCTTAGGAAATTCATCTTGTCAATTGCTTCCAATGTGTGCATAGAAGGATTCCAATTTGATATGTGTTGTTGGAAAACCGCCTATAGCCTCAATTTGTAGCTTCTCAAGCATTCAAAAGTTGCAAAACTCAAGGGATAACAATCCCTAGCTTTCCCAACCTCTAAGCTCACCTACAACCATCTCTTTCTCCTTCCAAAACACAACGTTGTCTCCTAATTCGAATTTCTGGTTTTGCAGAGTCTGACAATTTGTAATGAACAATAAAATGATAATTCTTACTAGTCTCCAAACTACTAGTAAAAAAATTCTACACAATCCCTAAAAATAGACAAAAGACTCCAATGATGAGAGAATACTAGAAAAGACAACTAACATAACTTTTGAACATGGGATAGAGAACTCTTATAGTATTCATAGAAGTAGATTCATCCCATGCTTCCATAACTACATGAGAATACTTTCCCCGCCAACCTCACACACGCATTCAATGATTTGGTGAAACAATAAAAATGGAGTAATTGGCTCATTTAAAGTACATGGCAGAAAATGGATGAGTTCTAAGGTTGACCCTTGGAAATAATGGATTTAATCTCCCATAGCCCCCCCTTCCCCTTCCCCTCTATTGTAATCATAGCCCCTCTAGTGCTATTTACATAGCCATCTTGGACTATTATATTATTTTTCAACATAATATTTACATAGCATTTCTAATTGGCATGATAAGCCAACCACACAATCCATAATTAAATATTTACATCATACATGCCTAGATATTCACTATTTGATCCTTGGCCTTGAGCTTCACACTAGGAATCCATACTAGCATATTTACATCATTTACACGATTTGATTTCATATGATTCCAAGTCAAAACTGGGGGCATTACATGCCTTCTTCGTCATGGAAAATTTTAGGAGCTAATCTTAGCCCATGGGCTAAATTTAGGGGTTTTAAATTTCAATGGGATATTTTTTTTATTAAACACCCATTAGGTATGATTAGCCCTTTATTTTTAATGAATAGGAGGTTAGCCCCATCGAATTTAAAAATGGAATCCAAGATAAAATAATATTGCCCCTCTAAAAATGGATTTAAACCTCTATTCGCCCATGAAAATCAATAGGCATCTCTCATTCGCCCCCGATTTCCAAAAATGGTAGTTGCTAGGGGCTCTTTCGCCTTCTATCGATCATGGAAATCGAATTCGGAGTTATATTTGGCCAGATTTTATGGGTTGAATCTTGTATTGCAAGTTGCTTAATGTCCACATGAGAAGGGTAATTGATATTTACTACCGGGTCTTATAGTGACCCATGTGCATTGAGGAGAGTTCTAAACCCCGACACCTCAGATCCAAAGTTTCCCCAACAAACATGGGGATTGTGAAGCTTGTGATCAATGATGTGGCAATAACATTTTTGTGGGCGTTTGGGGCATCATGCCTAGGGGATAGGAATTCATTCATAGCCACGTATTTGGGTATGTAGGGAGCATGACTTTCCAAGGAGAAACTTGCCGAAAAATTCACGAAGACTTCACAAGGTTTTATAATTTAGTGAAAGATTCGCCAAGATTTTACAAGGTTTTATAATTTAGTGAAAGATTCGTTAATATTTTACAAGTTTATATAATTCAATGAGAGATTCGCCAAAAATATATATATATATAATATAACATTGATGAAATAGCCTTCATATTTTCCTATATATCATGGGTATTCGCCCATTTATTATACATAGAAATTTAGGGGGGTTCTTAAAATTTTACATGTTCTTCGTAGTGATAATTGAAAATAATTGATTTCAAGAAGATCACATCTATAGAAAGAATAAATTTTTATTTACCTCATCGCTGGAACGATATGCCTTGGTGTTATTTGGGTACCCAAGAAGATGCACTATTGATTCCTTGCACCAAGTTTGTTTCTATGTTCCTTAGGAATTAAGACATAATAAGTGGAACCAAAAAACCTAACATGCCTCATCAAAGGAATGCAACCATACCAAATTTCATATGGAGTCTTTTTGGCAAGATCGTGAGATGGACTTCCATTTCTTAAATAGACTACACATAGAACTACATCACCCCAAAACATTAATTTCACATTCTTGAAAAATAGTATGGAGCATACCATACTCAAGAGTGTGTTGTTCATTCTTTCTACTACACCATTATGTTGAGGACTACATGGAACAATGGTTTGATGCATAATCTCATGTTGACATAGATAGTTTTAAAATTCATTGGAAGTATATTATTTTCAATTATCACTACGAAGAACAGGGAAAATGTTAAGAACCCCCCCTAAATTTCTATATATAATAAATGGGCGAATACCCATGATATATAGGAAAATATGAAGGCTATTTCATCAATGTTATATTATATATATACATAATTTTTTGGCGAATCTCTCATTGAATTATATAACCTTGTAAAATCTTAACAAATATTTCACTAAATTATAAAACCTTGTAAAATCTTGGTGAATCTTTCACTAAATTATAAAACCTTGTGAAGTTTTTGTGAATCTTTCAGAAAGTTTCTCCTTGGAAAGTCATGCCCCCCTAGATACCCAAATGCGTGGCTATGAATGAATTCCTATCCCCCAGGCATGATGCATCAAACCATCTATGCATTCCTACCCCCTAAGAATTTTAAAACTATCTATGTCAACATGAGATTATGCATCAAACCATCTATGAATTCCTATCCCCCGGGAATTTTAAAACTATCTATGTCAACATGAGATTATGCATCAAACCATTGTTCCATGTAGTCCTCAACATAATGGTGTAGTAGAAAGAATGAACAACACACTCTTGAATATGGTATGCTCCATACTATTTTTCAAGAATGTGAAATTAATGTTTTGGGGTGATGTAGTTCTATGTGCAGTCTATTTAAGAAATGGAAGTCCATCTCATGTTCTTGCCAAAAAGACTCCATATGAAATTTGGTATGATTGCATTCCTTTGATGAGGCATCTTAGGGTTTTTGGTTCCACCTATTATTTCTTAATTCCTAAGGAACATAGAAACAAACTTGTTGCAAGGAATCAATAGTGCATCTACTTGGGTACCCAAATAATACCAAGGCATATCGTTTCGATGATGAGGTAAATAAAAAGTTTATTCTTTCTATAGATGTGATTTTCTTGAAATGGATAAAAATGACAAGACTATGGATAGGTAGCTTGATCATATGGACAAATTTACCCATGTAAACACATATCATGAATTTGATAATGATATTCCACATCTTGAAGTAGGGATCTATATCTTGGATCAATATTTGGAATCTTCTTTTGCAACACCATCTTCCCCTCATTAAGAAGTTCTTGCCACTTCACCATAATAGAAGATTCAATTTGATGATGTGATTGAGAGGATTGGAAGATTGAATCTCGAATAGGATGAATCACCATCAACTGAACAACCCAGACCCTCAGAAACTTCCAAAGTGGGTCATGAAGACACTTTAAAGTGTTCATACTAATGAGGTTGGAAAGATAAAAACCAAAAGTTCGACAAGACAAGAAGATGGAGGTGATGTAGATGATTCAAATTTAGGTGATGTAAATGATATGAATGTTTCATATGATTGTGAATTGAATTTATCTTCTAACCATTAACCAACTTCCTTTGAAGAAGTTATTTCTTATAATGTTTGCAAAGAATCTATGCAAAAGGAATATGATGCTCTCATCAAGAATGGGACATGGAAGTTGGTGGACACTCCATTTGGAGCCAAACCACTCGGTTGCAAGTGGGTTTACAAGAACAAATACAAATCAGATGGCTCACCATGATTGAACTAAGAACATTAACAAAATGTACAATCTAAATTAATATAATGTAGAGGCCAAGATTATTCATTTGAGACATTGCTCCACAAGTGAGAAATTGTAGACATCTTCATCAAAGCTCTTTGAAGATAAAAACTTGAGAAATTCATAAAGATGATTAGACTCACAAACACCCCTCCAGATTATGGGGGGAGGGAATGTTAGAAACCTAATCCTCGTGATTATGGTTGAATTGCAAATATTATTATTTAATGAGTCGTAAGCTAATTTGAAGAGTCGTAAGAGAATAATGTACCTTTTGGAAGATGAAACCAAAGGTCACAAATTGTATATTTATATGAATTTCATAGTGATTAGTATAGACATATCAATGTCCCATCCATAAACTCTTTGACTTATTATAAAAATGCAATAAGTGAAATTTAAAAATCGTGAAATTTATTTTGAAATTTAAAATTTTCAATTTAATAAATTGTTTTTAGAAAACATTAGAAAAATTATAAAAAAAATGTATGACGTAAAATTGAACAAATTTAAGGTCAAATCACTTTGATCTGTAAATAAAATATATAATCCTTACTTTGATGGAGACTAATAAAAACATTCATTATTCATAATTACAACACTTAAACGAAATGTAAAATATAAAAATAAAAAAGACAAACTTTTAAAATAATATATATATATATATATATATCAAAAATAAAAAGACAAACTTTTAAAATATTATATATGTATATATATCAAAAAGTTAAATAATAGATATTGCAAAAGAGTTCTACAAACCAAACCTAATCCTAGATAAAACAAATTAATGATAAAACCAAACACATTATTTTTATCAAACAATTCATTAGCCTAACCTCAATAGGATATGGTTGTGGTTGGTGTAATAAAAGAGATTCATGCATCACATCTATAATCTCATTAAGAGCTTGTGGAAAATAGTAGTATCAAAGTTGGTGTTGCAGTCTTTGTTAGTTGGGGAAGATATTGTAAATGTCCTCCTCCATACTTATCATCTATTTATATTTTACTTTTTCGTTTTTTTTCACTTATTCTTCATCCTTTTTGGAAGCATTTCTTCTTTTCAATATCTTCGAAATGAAATCACTATCACTTTCTTATATATTAAATTCATGCAAAAAAATACCCATTATTATTTTTCCAAATATTATGGAGTTACAAACCCAAGAGAGGTTAGGGATGGGATTTTATTTCACATCCACATAGAGAAGATGCTTTAGCATAGATGTTGGTGAGATGAGTGATGATAAGGTAGCAAGATAGAGGGACAAGGCATGGAAGGATGGACGACCAACATGGAACTAACTGTTTCCCAGTGGATATCAACAATTGACACATGTTTAATATCAAATCAACAACATATGATTCACAATAGAATGCCTTATGGCATAATTAAAGAGATTAATTTGATTTTGTTTGTGTATAGTATGAAGTACCATAGCACTTTTTATTTAATCTATGGGACAAGTGTCATATGTAGTTATGATGTGTCTTTACCTCTCTAAGATATAGGCATATTCATTCGGCTTGCTATCTTCTTTCCCATTCCTGATTGTTCTCTAAGCAGAAGAGAGAGCCGTACCATTCATACGGGATGGTACACCGCTCCTCTATCGATGTATTTTGACATCCCACAGCTTCGGCAGATCGCTTAGTCCCGTTCATCTTCAGCGCAAGAGTGCTCGATCAGTGAGCTATTATGCACTCTTTCAAGGTTGGTTGCTTTTAGGAAAACCTCCTGGTTGTCTAAGTATACTTAAAGAAGTTATGACCACTAAATCATAAACCTACTCGGATGTCCAATTCATAAGACCTACTGCTAAGCCCTACCACTTAAGGTTCAATGAAAAATAACTTCCTTTACCTCTATATTTGTTGGTGGTGGTAAAATGGTAACTTATATTGAGGTGTTAATTTACCTATCAAACCATCACCTGTTTCTATCCAAAATATTAGTATTACAAGACCATTTTCATCCAAATAACGAAGTGAATGAACATCTAAATGAGATATTTCTCTAGTAATTCTTTCAGGACCTTTGACAACACATAGACCAAATGCACAATTAACTTATTTAACGATGCACTTGTAACAATTGGATAGTTAAATATTTAGGATGTCTCTTGGGCGGATCGAATAGGTGTTTTACAAAAGGACGAAGAAGCTTTTAATTAAACGTATATTCCTGTAGTAGCATCAAAAGCTCTCGTCGCGTTTGCCAAAACCTGCGTCCTACTAGGCATGGGTAGGACCTAGCTAGTTGCCCTATAAAAGTCCTACCGGGGGCGGTGTACTAAGTCGATCATTGTTTTGTAATTTTGCTTCCCTTATTAAATTGTCAAAATAATATATTAATAAATGTCATTTATGTTGGTTATGTTATGGTCATGGCTTACGTTATTAAATTGTCAAAATGGTATATTAATTAAATATCATTTATGTTGGTTATGTTCTGTTCATGGCTTACGTTATTAAATTGTCAAAATGGTATATTAATTAAATGGGAGCTTATTATTTATGGCTTTATAAAGTGGTTTATCTAGAGATATTTTTAAGGACTTACACTTATTTAAAAATGTATAAACCTTGGTAAATTTTACAAATTTTTAAAATGTCAACTATAAAATATTTTATAATATTTTTCTAAAATTATTTCAATTTTTAAGGATTTTATATAGTTTATATAATAATTTGACGATTTTTAGAGTGAAAAAAGTTTACCACATTAAAATTGGGTGAAACGGGGCTTCATAAAATGCAAATTGGCAAAAAAAATTTGGAAAAAAAATGAAAAAATAGCCCATAAGCTAAATTTCGCCCCTAAAATTATCCTTAAGTCACCGCTTATCATTTATGAACACATTTTTTTGTAGATTTTTCTTTGAATTTCTAAAATGACATGTTTAATAACTTCCAACTCGACTTTAATTAAAATTGGGTGGTCTATGTCAAAATACAAGTTTAAATCAATAAATAATTTATGTGAATAAAAGCATTTGAATTTATGATTTGATAGGTTATCACATTTCATATTTATGACAGTTCATGTTTATGAAGTATTTTAACATCTATGTCAAAATACAAGTTTAAATCAATAAATAATTTATGTGAATAAAAGCATTTGAATTTATGATTTGATAGGTTATCACATTTCATATTTATGACAGTTCATGTTTATGAATTATTTATTAAAAGAATATTGTATGTAACATAAAGAAACGCATTAACTAAAAAATTGGTGGTCTAAAAGTTTAAATCAATAAATAATAAATGTAAAAAAAATATTTGAATTTATAATGTGATATGTTATCACATTTCATATTTATTAACTAAAAAATTGGGTGGTGTAAAAGTTTAAATCAATAAATAATAAATGTGAAAAGAAGTATTTGAATTTATAATTTGATATGTTATCATATTTCATATTTATTAAAAGAATATTATATGTAACCTACATAAACATATGTAGGACAATCTTGGAAATTGAATGATTAGTAGCAATCCATTTAATGACGTTTGAAAACAATCCTATATTATATAGTTATTTTGTTTTCTTGACTCAATCATGTGAGAAATACAATGATAAAGAAACATTACATGTAGTGGGTGTTATCTTTCTGATGTAATATAAATCAATAGTAAAGAAAATAATATTATAAGGAAAATATTTTTTAGTGGAGGTTTTTTATATTATAAGATTGGCAAAATTTATAATAATAAACTATGTTATTGATAGTAGAAGTTTTAATAGATTTCTATAAATATGAGTAGTTGAGGGTTCTAGCGAAGATTTTTTTAAATCAATATGCTTAAATAAACATAGTACACTAGTGCAGTAAATATATTTAATATGCAACAATTCACTACATATTAATATACACCAATGAATCCAGATAACAACTCTAACACTGATGTGTGTACTACATATTGTTGATTCCTTAGTGTGTATTTTAGATATTAAAAGAAATGGGGCATCGATACAAGACCCAAAATCAATAAAGAAACTATAGTTTATGCTTCGAATCCCTCATAGGAATAAAAAAAGATTATTAGTCCTCATAGAAACAGTTGTCCATAATTATGTTAATCAATAAGAACATTACCAAAATCCATTTGCGGAGCTTCTTTAGAAAGAGATTCCACTATAGTATTCATTTCTATAAAAACGTGAGAAGCCACTAATTTTGAGGACACTAAAATATTGCACCTACTAAAATAAACCACTAATTTCCTTCAGATGAGAAGCCAACTAAAAGATATTTGTACTAAGCACATGTACCTCACCATTCATCCATTAAATTATTAATGTTGAATCACCAAATACTTGAATCTAGGTGAGACCCAATTCCACTACAAAATTCAAAAGATAGAAGAGTGCATTAAACTCACCCATATTGTTTTTCCTAGCCCCCAAATAGGCCTCACCTATGAAGAAATGGATACAAGAGATATATAGAGAAAACCCAATACTACATTGATGTACAGGGCCCTAACAGCTTGCAAACAAATCTCTAAGACATATCTAGATTCACCACTATTTCACCAACCTTCAAAACCACGACCGTGGAATAAAATCTAAACAAATCCATCACTTGAATTAAAGTCTTGAATGTGGGGATCCACTTATCTTATAAAATGAAATCATTCTGAGCCAACCAAACTCCCCAACAAATCAAATAGGGGATTGATATGTGTCCTCTAAGATCCCAACAAGTAAAGAAATCATGTAAATATTCAACCATAGTGCCTTTGTCCCATAAATTCCTCAAGTTAAAATGAAGTTTGACATCTCTCCATACATGTTGTTAATAAGAGCAAGTATGGAATACTTGATCATTGGTCTCCTCACTTTCTCTATACAACATACAAATACCAAGACCATATTTACTCCTTCATGGCATCCTACCCCAAGTAAGAATTGTCTTGTTCATGATTAGCCAAAGGAAGAGTTTTCTCTTCGGATACGCCGCCACCTTCCATAGTTTTCTCCACCAACAAAACACGTCCATATCTCTTGCAATTAGTTCCAAGTAGCCAAGTTTTTCAAAATACTAACCTCCGACCCGATTGTAGGCCCAAACTATCTCGAACTCCCCATCTAGGATTCTAATATGTGCCTTTTGAATCTCTAACAATAACACATCCCATCACTTCCCCAATTCACTATCAAAGTCCAGGTCCGAAGAGTCTAGTTAACCTTGTCTCCATAGGTTGATAGTTACTAGATTGGGAAACTTGTTTAATGTACATCATCCTTGTTCTTGAAAATGAAAGGCCATCTCTTCAAGGAGAAACACTACATTCCCACAACCCATTATTGCTTCCACACTCGCCCTAATCAACTCACCATATCCGACAGTCCATGCCAAATGTCACTTAAATGAAGTATAAAGGCCAATGACCATTCCTTCCGCTGATTAGACACATTGTGGATCTTCTTATTTCATGATTGGATCCAATCAAGATTAGACCCTGGTGCAATATACTTCACCACCAGGATCCTTCTCTATAAGCTATCCCGATTCATGAAACTCCATTGACATCCAACGCTTGATTAAAGAGTTTTATAATTTTTATGGTCATTTCTTTATTTTTATTTTATTATGATCAGTTAGTTTTATTTTATTTACTTTAATATATTTTTAGTTTCCTTTTAGTTTATTAATGTTACATACATGACACGTCTACCTAAACTATAAATGCACCTCACTAATCTCATGTGCAATAATGATTAAATAACCTTAATCTAAGATGGCTTGAAACAAAAACAAAAACAACAACTATTAATTAATTGAGACAAAAACCACCTCATGGCCAACATCTAACCATAATTAAAGGAAATATAACATGGGTATTCTAGTTGAAATCATTAGAGAGAACATGGTGTTGGTTTGTTATTAAGACGATCCTGATGCCTTTGTAAAGGAAACAAATGGCAAGTCCTGAAAATATATAAATTGATAAAGTAAATAAGCTCTAGGTTGAATATATAAATTGAAAAAGTTAATGAGAACTCGTAAGAGCAATTTTTTATTATTATAAAATAATTAACATTAATAAGTAATTATTCTTATAAAATATATATATAATTGATCATATCAAATCAAAACATCACAGGGGAAGTGATAATTGATTATACTTTTTTAGTTAATAAAAACATGTGAAAGTTGTCTCACGACATTTAAAAGAAAATTTAATATTAAATATTCTTAATTTTTATTTTCTACGTTTTATAAATAAAGTTACTGTCTCAAGCATTTATGTTTGTTAGAAACCTAATACTAGGGATTATTGTTGAAATGTAAATATTATTATATGATGAGTCATAAGGTAATCTAAAGATTCGTAGGAGAATAATGTACATTTTTTAAGATGAAACCAAATGTCACAGATTGTATATTTATATGAAGTCCGTGGTGAATAATATTCATTCAAGCATTGTGGAGTTATTCAGGCTTGTCAGTGGTATTAGAGATATGGTCTATTTCAATTCCATGATAATTTGTGGTTTGCATATTGCTCTGCATTGGTATTATTCCATAGGTTAGCTCTATGGATTTCCTCTATTGCCTCTAGACATACTAGCTCAGTTGATAGTGTATGTTTCCTTCAGACTTGCACACTAAGCTATATTAGACCTGAGCTATTGTGCATTTACCTCCATCTTATATTACCATATCCCATTTTTTCTCTTGATATGTGTATGTTTATGAGTGTCTGTAATCCATCTACATTCATTTCATCTTTGTATTACCCTTGATTGGTATATGCATACCTTTGTGTGAGGATATATCCATCTTTGTGAGGATGCCTCCATCTATATGTAGATATCTCTGTTGCATATTTAGGTTCTAACATTACCACTTGTAATGTCCCCAGCTTGACCCTATTGCATTAATATTGTAAATGATGAAAATATTGTTATTTAGTCATGGTGAGGAGCTCAAGGCCAAGGCCCCGCCATTGATTTAATGTTCTATGTATCGGCAATTAGAATAGATGCCTATGGTTCTTGTGCGAGATGGGCACAATGTAAATAAGACACCATGTAAATATGCAATTTTAATGAAAACACCCACAACTAGCTATGCAATGCAACAAAGAGATGGGGCATGATTCTACAAGGAATAGGGAGGGAAATTACTCAAACCCTTGAGCCCATGGTGTTAATCCATTTCATTGAGGAAACCCATGAACTCTCAACTACCCATTTGGTCTCATGCACCCAATCACTTAATCCTTCCAAGAATTGGTTGAGACAATAAATGCCTTGGGATGGGAGAGGTATGGCTGTCAATTTTCGTGCATGGGCAAGCCATCAACTTGGAAAATCGTGTTTTTGCTTGTGGGGCAAGAAAACCCCCACGAAATTGGCCCAAAAGCCATTCTTCACCCAGGGCATTCTTCCTCTCACGCAGTCTGAGCCTGTTGGGGTTTTATCCTTCACGTTTTCACCTTTCCCTGCGTTTTTTCCATGCCTGCAAACTCGTTTTTTGGTTAGCTCATTGGATGGGAGAAGAGAGCCACGATTTTTGGGGTTAGGGAGGCCGTTTCTGCCCACGAAATGCCCATGAGCATTCTTCTGAAAACAATTCTGCTCTCCTGGGGTCGAATTCCCATTTTCTCCTTTTCGTTTTGGTTGCCCACGTTTTCTGGAACGGTCAGGAACCCATTGTTGGGAACTTCACTATAGAAGCGTTTTTCTCATGCCCAACACTTATGCTTTTGATGATACATGCACCCATCTCTTAACAGCCTGAGAAACCCAATTGCTGATTGGCTTGGCTGATTTTGATATACCTTTGGCTATGTGAGAGCTTGTTTTTCCCTTTTCCTTGTGGAGATCATGCCCAGCTCGGGGGGTGGCAGTGGTGCTGAGAGATTGAGGAGCACACTGGCCTACGGTTGGGTGGAACGTTGCAGAAGCGTAGCTAGTTGTTTGGTACTACTTCATTAAGATAAGTATTTTCTTGTGCTATCTTGCAATTGTTTAATTGATGAATATCTTGAATGTGTGATGATGGTGTATTTCATAAGTTAATTCTGCTGTGATTTCTGATAAGTATGCATCCTTATATCTCTGTTATATTATGGGAATGTTTAGTGGTCCACGATTTATGGGGCTAGATGCCCGGTTTTAGCACAATGACCCTCTCTATCATGGTATGATAGGAGGGGACATTACACCACTAGTTTATGCGTGGATACATCTACATTACCTCTGCATGTCTATACCTTCAACTCTATACATCTGCATGTATATACCTTTGAATCTATACCTCGGTGTGTCTATACCTTCAATTCTATACCTCTGTGTGTTTAGATATTACTAGAATTCTATTCTACATGGTATCTCTTTGTGTGGATATACATCTACATACTGCATCTCTGGAGCTATACGTGGTGATACTCTCATCCAATTGGAGGTGGTATACTCACATAAAATTCAACTCATATTCACATAGGACTCTGCTTGGTGATATTCGCATCCAATTGGTGGTGGTAAGTGAAATCTATTCATGTTGGAGAGTTCTACATTTATTAGTATTGTATCGTTTTAGTGGTAATGGTATTGTATTGTGTCGAGACTCTGTCACATTGTTATTATTGTATTGGTATCATTGTTACCACCTTACAAATAGTGTATTGCAATATATTGTAGTGTATATAGTATTGCAAATACTATTGTAGAGATTGTATTGTAAGACTATTGTAGAGATTGCATTGTAGAGATTGCAAATTTCAAAAGATAGAAGAGCAAATTGAACTCACCCATACTGTTTTTCCTAGCCCCCAAGTAGAATTTATCTATGCATAAATGGCTATCAGAGATATATAGAGAAAACTTGATCTTGCACTACTCTCTAGGGCATTGACATTGACAAGCCCCATGAAAAAAACTCCAAGTCATATATGGATTCACTGCTAATTCACTAATAACACACCCAACCTTCAAAATCACAATCAGGGAATAAAATTTAAATGGAGCTATCACTGGAGTTGAAATATTGAATGTGGGGATTCACTTTTCTTCTAAAATGCAAGCATTTTGAAGCAACCAAACTCCCCAACAAATCAAATGGGGGTCAATATGTGGCCTCTAAGATCACGACAAGAAAATAACTCATGTAAACATTCAACCATAGTGCTTTTGACCCATAAATTCCTCAAGTTAAAATGAAGTTTGATATCTCTCCATACATGTTGTGAATAAGAAAGTACAGAATGAGTGATCATTGGTATCCACTTTCTCTACACAACATACAAATACGAGGACCATATTTACTCCTATGTGGCATCCTGGCCCAAGAAAGAACCCTCTTGCTCCTGATCATCCAGAGGAATATTCTTCTCTTTGGAGGTGACACCATATTCCATAGTTTTCTCCACCACCAAGACATATCCATATCTCCTGCAATTAGTGCCAAGTAGCCAAGTTTTGCATAATACTGACCCATAACCTAATTCAAGGCCCAAATAATATTAACCTCCCCGTCTATTATTTTCATATGTACCTTCTAAAGCTCTATAAATAACATATCCCATCACTATTCCCATTCACCATCAAATTCCATGCCTAAAGAGTATAGCCAAACTTATCTCCATAGATCGAATATAGTTATCAAATTGAAAAACTTGTTTAGTGTACATCATCCCTATTATTGAAAATAGAATCTCATATCTTCAAGGAGTAACACCGCATTCCCACAACCCATTATTGCATCCACACCCACCCTAATCAACTCATCGGATCTCACATTCCATGCTAAATGTTTCCCAAGAACCGGAAAGACCAATATAGTGACTTTCACTGATTAGACATGTTGTGGATCTTCTTATTCTATGTTCGAATCCAATCAAGAACAAATTTTGGTGAAATATACTTCACCACTAGGACCCTTCTCCATAAGATATCCCGAGTCATGAAATTCCATAAGGATTTAGCATCCAATGCTTGAATAAAGAGTAAAATATTTTTCAACCACCAACCACCCTCATCCTTTAGGGAGTTTTTGTATTTCCATTTAGCTAAGTGGGATCCCTTATAGTCGTAATTTACCTTCCATACTTGTTTCAAGTAAACATTTATGATCCTATCCAATATACCCTTTGGAACGTGAGACATTAGAAGCCAATAAACTAGGATGGCTTCTAGAATACTTTTTATAAAAACTAACCTCCCACCTCATGAAATCCTACAATTGCACCAAAAGTTCACCTTCCTTTCAATGTTAGAAATAAGCCAGAACTAGTCTGTCATCCCTTACTTATTTGGATTGAGGGTATATCCCAAATATTTAGCACTTTCTTCCAACGCGTGAGAGGGATAGGGAAATCTATCTCCTAAACATGTATTGTCTTATGAGGCCCCTCCTTAAAATACAAATCTCACTTATCTACATTCACAACCATACCATTTGTCATAAAGAAGAGATTAATAATATCAACATATTGCCTACCTTCCTCCTTAGAACAAAGACATAAATGGAGAACATCATCAAAAAACAACATATGAGTTAATTGTCCCCTTCCACTAAAAGAGATATGATCTTGAATCCTCCATTGTCTCCTTGCTACAAGAAGTGCCATGCTCAATTCTTTGACTACCAACATGAAGAGATAAGGGATAGTAGACACTCCTATCTAAATCCTTGAGTAGGCCTGAAAAAACAAGAACCATGCCATTAATTAATACAACAAAAGAAGAGCATGTGACATAACCCATGATCCACCTAACTATAGGAAACTTAAAACCAATATGAAGCAATAAAATCCTCAAATAGAGCTCGGATATGTGATCATAAGATTTAGGCAAGTCCATATTGACAATAACAACATCCAAATGTGAGTATTTAATAGTGTGTATACCCTCCAAGGTTGATCCTATCACTTGATGAACCATCCTGACTTGAATAAATCCAAACTACTCTAAAGAAATAACCAAAGATAGGAGAGGCTTAATGCAAATTGTGATCAATTTCGAGAGAATCTTATAGATTTTATTACATAGAGATAAAGGGAAAAAATCATCAATGCACCTTCAAAATCAGGGCCATAAAAGTAGTATTAGAGTTCCTCTACTTTTTCCCAATCAGACTAAGCTATTGAACCACCTTTAACAAATCATCATCAATGACTTCAAAGAAGTCAATAAATAACTCAACAAACCACCCATCTAAACCTAGGCTCTTATCCTTTTGGAATGAAAGGAGTAAGGACCATAATATTCCTTAGTCACTGGCCTATAGATGTACTCATTGTCATTTTACTCAACCAACCTAGGGAATAAGTCCACCACCTTCATAATCCCCCAAATTTGAACGATTGGGCTCTATAAAGTAGTCTAGAGATTATTTATTCCCAAGCGTGCTATTCCACCCAACCCATGAATTTCTTTCCCATCCCTATACTTCATCTCCCAAACATATTTATGATTTCACCTAAATATTGCAAAGTTGGGGAATAATTTTGTATTTTGATCCCCTGCAGAGATCTGCAGTGCCTGACTCTTCATCCTCCATTTGTTTTCTCTATCTGGAAATAATTTATACCTCCTCTATTCTACGGTGATAATTTGATCATGTGTTAACTTGTCACTTACACCACCATTGTGAAATGACATGACCTACTTTATATCTTGCTCAAATTTCACAATCAACCCATCGCACTTCTTATGTTGCTCTCTTTCCCACAAAAAAACATTTTCCTTGAGCATTCTCAAATCAAGTGCAAACTTCTCACCAAGATTGATATCCAAATTCTCCTCAACATGCTTCCAAGTGTTATTAACAATATTTTTAATCTCCTACTCCTAATCCCATGTCGGGTTATACTTGAACAAGGAACCTAACTTTCCCTCTCCAACTCCTATGCACCACCTACATGAGTTGTATCTATTTCAACAGAAGCCAACCCATCACTTCCAAAAGCATAACAAGAGGCAACAAGAAGTGTTTGATCCATATTAAGAGTAGATAAAGGAAAAATATCACACAATTCTTACTTAGATAAATAGAAGCAAGCTCGATGTCATTCCAAATAGCTTCCAAGTGCAATGAGTCGAGGAAATATCCAGGTCTCCAAACACATCTCGAGATATAATCCTGCACACCACATGGTGATGATCGTTGATGATCAAAGGAATCTATATATCACCAACTACCAAATCCTAGAATGAGATCCCCTATAACTAATCGCCAAAAGAAGCCATAGTCTCCTCACCCATCATGCCTTCCTTCTATTCCAAATTCTTATCGGCCTCTATGAAATCCTACATGCACCCGTGAGAGTTAGACTCATCTGTTGGCACCTCTTGTCACTTCAATCTCCATATCTTATTCTAGCGTGACAGGTCACAATCTGCCAAGATGTGGCCATAATGACAATAGCAAGAACATCCATAATGACAATAGTGGGAGAAGCGCAACGATATATTAAGATAATCCAAATATTGGGTGTGGTTTCTATCCCCAACCACAAATTTAAGTGATTCAAAGAGCCCCTGCCTCATGTATAACTCTACCATAATGTGAGCCAATGATCAAGTAAAGTTGGAGTAGAAACTATCATCCATTGTTAGAAACCTACCTAAGGACTCACCAATCGTCTTTAGTCCTTCCTCTATTCGTAATTCAATCGACAACTGAGACAATTTGACATAGATAGGTGAGCTAGATATGATATCCTCCCAAGTACCAAATAACATATGCCAAAGCTTAAGAACCATGAGGTTCTTATCCAAATACCAACATCGTTGTATAATGCACAATGCATCCCCGTATCATATAAAATAGGTCTTCAAAAATCAGTCTCCATGGATTGGTTGATCCCTTGGTGCCTACAAAAAACTAGAATCATTTTCTTGTACTATGAGGTGAGACTATGGAGGGAAAGATTTATGAGGAATTTATTCTTCTAACAAACATCAATAATGATCACAATTAATGCATATAAAATAGATCTCAATAGGATTCATTAAACAATTATCATCATATACCTATCGAGGAGTGGTGGCCAACCTAGACTACCTAGTAGTGTATTGATGATAAACTTTTCATTTGATATTCAATTGGAGTGTTCCAAAGCCAAATTAAAGTATATTAATAGGAATATATCCATTATAAACAAGTTCTAAAATTGAATCAAACTCATACGTCAAATATGCTGAGGAACAACCTGCATGACAGAGTTGTTTTTTTTTTTTTCAATTTTGACCAACAACCACTAATTTTATCGCAACTCTTTTGTAGGTCCACACATGTTTTAAAATAACAATGAATTCATAGGTCCAATATGATGATGAATAGGCTAGGCGACAATGTTTTAGCAATGCATATTTTTAGAATAGCAGACACTTTTCAGGGCATAACTTATTCATGGGAAATTGTAATGAAGTGATTCAAGTTGGAATGGAAACTAGAATCCAAAGATAATATCCCCTATAAACAGATTTCAAAATATCCTTCCTTTGATCCCACAAAACATGGTTGTTCCAATTCTATTTTTAGGAGATTTATCATTTCAAAATGCTACGAAAAGTGTTGGGATTTATTTTCCATTCAAGTATAGAGGATGAGGTTTGTAGGGAAGTCGGGAAGTTTCAAGATAGTTCCAAATTCGTATCGTAAGGTGTTTAGGCATAAAATCCTCAAGCTATCTACTTAAGGGTTTATCTAATGATAATTCAGAATGTAACTTAATATGACCTAAAACTATTATAAAAAAAAATGCCTAACCCCAAGCAAAGAATAGATTGAAACTTTTATTGCCTATTTTGAAGATCATTTTATCATAGGTTTCCACGGCTCCCTTGAAGAATTCAAATCTAGGCTAATTCAAGTTTTGAGGACAAATGTAAAGGAGGGGATGTTTGCAGTGGGAGGATACCAAATTGGAAGATCAAGTTTTATTTTATCACCTTCTGAATGATAGAAAGAATTGGAGTGTTTGTCATGGACTTACCTTGAGATGTTGGTGAGATTGTTATGTTTTCTTCGAGTGGAAAAAATGTACTTGTTCCTAATCTCATTTTCTCATGTAGTGTTGGTCATTGGCCTAAACTTCATAATACTCCCAAAAGTAACACAACCATCGATAATTTAAACATCAATACATTACTTTGGTGTGCACTTGTAATTTCAACCCATAGACCTTCTTGAATAAAGATATTGTGTGTTTTTTAGATAGGGCATCGAATGAAGGGCTTGTTGCACAACCTAGGAGCCAAATGATTTCAAGGTAAACCAGCTACTAACTCGACAAAACTATGGGATATCCCACCCAACTTGTCACTACTGAAAAGAAACGCCAAGACTTCCCTTAATACTAACAAGCAATTGCTAGCTTTCATAAGAAATTATTATCCTTGCGAGAGTTTGTCTAATATTAAAAGGATTAAAATAGGATACACTATGGAAAATAATCCAAAGGTTTTTTAGAATTTGGGAGTGAAATACAAATCTCCTAGCTTGATCAAATTCAAGGTAACTATAGGTAAGTTGGTGTATGAATGCATATCTACCAAGAACATTCAAATATCATGACAAGTGTGCATATAAAAGTTTAAGCAATGTATATGAAATTATTGACAAAATTTAACCCATAGACTTTGGCTTAGGACAAGAAGCAATGTCATGACATTGTAACTCTTCTATCTACGTGCGGGGTCCAATAGTAATGCTTGGCCCAATCTCTCAGAGCACTAACCAAGGAGGATAAATCCTACCCTTGGCCACATTACCCGACTACCCAAGTATGTGAATAGTAATCTTCTCAAATGTTGTTTTTGGTGCACTACAATGACAAGACGATTGATAGGATAGTTTCAAGTATCCTGAGGAGATCTTCGATATAATCAAGGTACATGGAGTTCAACTCCATGTTCAAGTCATGTCTAATGCTATACTACTCGAAGGGTTATTGAGAGGAGTTATAGCGGTGGCCAACACTGCCCCCTAGTATGTCTAGGACACAACTTGTGCTTAAGAACCTACTGTATTCACAATCAATAATGGATCCCCACTTTCATATTTACAAGCCTAATGACATATCTTTGTTGTTGTTTATAGACATCGGAACACATCTTCTACTCAAACCCACAAATATTTCAAAATGATATCCCATATACCATATATTCCTCAAACATCAAATATGATAACCATGTCATTGAAAATAGAACATCAACATCTGATCATTCCATGAACAAGGGTAAAGTAAATATTTTGAATCTAAGTGCAATATCAATCATAAAATATATTCACAAATTTGCAATTATTTTCCCAACTACAAATTAATGTTGGTAGAAATGACTAATATGTGTTATGTGTTTGTGTGATAACAATAGTGAGCATATAGTTTCAAACCTAAGCAAAAGTAAAGCTATGGTCCTTACTTGATAAGAGTTACTTGATCTAAGAACTATGCAATGATAGTAATAAAAAATATTAACACATCCAAGAGTGTGACTCTGTGAGACTAGATCCTTACAATAGTATACATGCAAATGTAGCTCACTAAAACAGTGATGTGCATTAGCCTAGATGAGCCTAAAATCTGCATAATGTCAAGATCAATCACACTGCATATATTGTTGTTTATTAGATGCAAAAATGAAAGTAAGAAAAACAATAGTAAAGGAAGCTATTTAAATCTGAGCAATATGATTTGTGTTCAACCAAAATATAGTATCTTCAAAACTACCATCTACACCATGCTACAACATTCAAATATAAAAATAAAACTTAATGTGTAAAGAGTATATATGCAAAAGAGTGTTAGCAATAATGGCAAGTTAGAAGTATTCACTATATACAATGAACCAAATTATAATATGTTATAACTAGCAACTTAGTATGGTTGATTTTAGTTAGTTTGTGTATGGTTCCCTTCTTTAGCATGGATTTTAATAGCTGAGAATGAGTAAAAGAAGGGAATGGGAATGACCTCAAGGACAAAATTTATCTTTTAGCCAAGTAAAATGGTGAAATGGGTAGAAAAGAAAATTAGAGAGAAAGAGAGAGAGGAGGAGGAGGAGGAAATAGGGGTTTACATAGATCAAGTGCCTTAGGTGTTGGGCATGGAATCAATTCACCCTTCCTAGCTGATTGTTCTAAAGATAAATCCCATGAATGGAAGAGGCCCTGGAGCAATCTACAACTCGATCTGGATGAGGCACCCTATAGAAACTTTTCCCTCCTCCATCCTATATGCCAAGTAAAACCTGGAAATGGAGGTTGATCAGACAGTCCAAATCCTAAGGGAGCAACCAACAAACAAGTTAGAAGATTGATGTATAAGATAAAGAGAACAAAATCCATAAATGAAAGCAATGGCAATTGATTTCTTAACTTAGTTTTTTTTCCATAAATTTTCAAAGTATCATAACAGTTGCAAATTTCAAACTTATACATGAAACAATATGAAATATATTACCTCTAAATAGATTAGAATTCATAAACAAACAACCCGAGGAAAGCAAGAGACAAAATCCAATGTAACAAACACTATTAACACAAGAGAGAAATTTTTGTGAAGTCAGAAATATTTCTATTACTCACAAGTACCCTTTTCTCTTCTTCTTTACAATGAAATCACCCTCCTCTTTTATAGAACGAGAGGGAAAATGAATCCCTAATTCTAAAAAGATCAATGTATGAGATCCCATAAGTATGTGATTTACAAATGAATGGTTGAGATTTAACATTACAAAGCTGAGTAACATCAATGACCAAGTCACCCTCCTCTATACAGGTGCACTTGGACGAAATGGAGTGTGTGGTCCAAGCCAAAATATAATGTAGATCAAATGTTGAGTCGACCAAGTGACAATACAATGTTTTCTAGATGAGGTGAAATGTTGAAGTGGATGGGTGAGAGAAAGTGTGAAGTGTTTGCACCATGTAATTCGCCCTCCTTGACCAAGTGCGCCCTCTACCAATTCACCCTCATTGAGTGGAGCCCAAAAATAGGTGCAAAATCCCCATACTGAATGTGGTATAACATCTGGCCCCATGGGGGACAAGTATGTTGAGGGAGAGAGTGTTTGAGAACCACAACATCTCTGGTACACGGGGACTATTAGCAACAAGTATGATAGTATCTACAATACAAAAATATACCCTCCACATAAGGTCACATATTGCCTAAAATTGTTGAACATAGTTTTAATACATAAGGCTGGTCTTTTCAGCTTTTTAAACATCAAATTTAACCACTGAAGCTTTACCCTCTCCATGGTTAAAAGAAATGCCACATTCCAATTGTATATCAAAATTCAGAAACTATTTCCAATAGCAAACATCTTCTCTACATGGATTTCATATGATTATCCTTCTTTTAATCCATTTTTATCCATATTTGGAAAACATAGTAAGCATCAAGAGTTATTTTCCATCTTTAGGCTTCATAGGAAGCAAGACCTAAGTACTCATGATATTGTCTTTGAAGATACCGATGAAAGCCATCAACAATTATTTGGCAATGAGATTTTTATTGTTATTGTATTAGTATGTGTGCAATATGACTATATCCATTTAGGAATAACCATGGAGAATTTTAAGAATAACCATGGAATTCTCCACAAGATGTAAATGAAAAAATATTGCATGTCATGAAAGGATCCTCATACATGTTTTTACCTTTTGATATGGCCTTAAGTCTTATCAAAATGCTGTCACTTGTTCAATACATGAATATATTTTGAGGAGTTTTCTATGTCCACAACAATGCAATTCATGAACTTGGACTTTGAAAAGCTTCCTTGCCACATCATGCGTGCACCTCTACCCACAAAAGTGTTGTACATTGCATCCAAACCTTCCTTAAAATTAATCCTATATGACTGAGAGAAACAATTGTGTTGTACATGCTGCATCCAAACCTTCCTTAAAATTATTCGTATATGACTGAGAGAAACAATTGAATGGAGTTCACTTTGAATCATATCTCCAAATTGCTTGCTTCACAACATCTTGCATTAGTTTGTGAGTGATTTTCTTTTCGAAGGGTTCCAGGAGAAATATAGAAGCACACTTATATGCAATCTCTAAAAGTATATGGCACTACATTTTCAAAATTCGCATTGTAATGATCATTCAAATCTAAGTGCAAATAAGGAATAATGAAAGATGAAGGATTAATTTGATTGAGACAATTATCAACAAAACTTATATCAACAACCTCAAAAGCTAATTTTGTTTGCTTTAGTGAATCACCAACAACATGCATGTATAGTGTTCTTAACCCTTAAACTTAGAACACAATCTATTATACACATATTTATAATACAATAACAAAAAAATATAGTGCAAAATAACCAAACACGAAGACAATTGAAATGAAATGTTGCAGAAAAAACTCGTGTATCATGATAATCCAACATAAATCAATGTTTACTTTCCTCTTAAGGTTGAGAAACCTTTCACTTGAGCCAAGCTCCAAACACTACAATGTTTGACAAAACAAACCTTAGCCTTGTATCTCTTTAAATAGGCCTCCAATGGCCAAAACCCTAACTACTTGTGGTCCCATAATTAATGAGTACCAACTACCAAGTGGGCCTTAATTAATAGTGAAACCATTTTTTAATTAATTTATTATCCACTATTAACTACTCAACGTTATTCAAAGGATATGCCCACATACATTACTTAACTAACTCCTATGAAACTTAAAGTAGGGGGGTCAGGGTAATTCCCATCAAATTGTATCATCGATATTGGCTTAACCAATCTCATGCAAGAAGTGGTACACTCCATAAACCTCTTGATCCTAATATTGATTTGGGAACCACTTCCTTGGTAATTCAGAGAATCTAAGAACCTCATAATATACCAAAGAACAAGAAGGACAACATCTCTAAGATAAAACTCTAGTAACAAATAAATTGGTTGCAAAGATGATATCACACTTTATAGCATTGGATGCAATATCCATTTTCTTATACATGATTGAATTACCCCTCATGTGTATTGCATCTCAAACCCCCTGCAGGTCTCATCATGATGAACTATGATGTCTATTACTAAGCCTTCAAGAACATTTGTAAGAAATGTCTAGCATAAGCACAAGCATTGTTTATATGCTTGTAGACATAGATATGTTTATCTTTTATCTTATTGTCCTCTTAGAGGCAGATTTTCATTTATATGAGAAAATAAACTAATATCATTTGAAAAGGGAAAAATAGTAGTGGAATAATAGGAGTGGTGACTTCAAAGAGAATGTCACCCTCTTAACACCAGCATAGATCCGTCTTAAACCTCAAAGAGGATGTCACCCTATTAACACTAGCATAAATCGATCTTAAACTCGGATCTATCAAGCACCAAGAGGGATCCAATTTCTTGAAGTTGAATTTTTTTTTTATCTTAAATTTTTACACATTAAGAAAAGATTTACACCTTAGCATATTTGATCCCTCTCGGTGCTTAATATATCTAGGTTTAAAATGAAATCAATATAATTTATTTTTTTTGTATACACTGACATCATTTGCATTTTTATTTTTTTTATGGGAACGACGTGTTACATAACGTTGCACAATGTTACGCTTACAACATCTCCCCCATATTGAGTTGTAGAGCACCTCACTATGCTGGGTGCAACAACTATACCCAAATATTTATTGCGAGAAATAATCCCAAAAAGAAATCTCATGCTACCACACCATGATAGATTTTTTAGTTTTATAACTACAATGTGTTGCTTAGGCGATGTCATAAACATTGAATACAAAGTTTGAGCGTGAGTGGGACGTTGCTTAAGTTAGTGCAACATTCACATCGAATGAACATTCTTAGCATCTGTGGGATGTTGCTTAAGCGACGTCATTAATGTCGATAGTACAACAATCTTATCGGTTGCACATTATATCTATTCCTACGTCATTAATGTCGCTAGTACAACATTCGTATCGGTTGCACATTATATCTATGGCGTTGTCTAAAAACACAACGTTTTGCACTTTGGTGGTCGGAATCCGACAACTCGAGAAGGCAGAGTTCCGATAAATCCAAAACTCTGATCGATTTTTTAAGCATCCGGGTAGGTTTTAAATGGGCAAAAATCCCCAGGGTAAAAGTTCCATAGAGGAACGCTGCCACTACACCCTTGGAACTATCACCCACCTGAAATTTTCATCGAATACATAGAAAAACTCTACCGAAAAAACGATAAAAAAAATGTAAAACATTGTGATTTTAGACTACTTCTATATCTATTCCTATATCAATTTGTCAAAAAATAACATACAAAATGCCAAACTAAGTCACAAGGGTCCAATGGGTTTAAGGAGGACATTCACAATCCACTCCAAGTCCTTCCACTAATTTTTTTACCCAATTGATTAAATGTTATCATTCTTGATTGAATGTTATCATTCTTTTTACAAACCGCCCATAAGTCGTGACACGGGAGCAAGTATGAGCCGTCAATTACAATCACAATTAATTGTTTGTTGCCCTCACCATCGATCAGAAGTATGGTTGCCTCGATATTAAATAAAGCATAAAACAATAAGTTGCGAGCCTTCGTGTAAGTATTAACGAAAAGATGAAAAAAAAGTATTAACGAAAGTATAGATAATTAAAAGAATGTTAATTTATTAAAAGGGTAATGTATCCATGAAAAGGTGCCCATGATTCAATTTGGAAAATAATTATTAATTAAATAATTAAACTCACGACCTTGCCTTAGATGATATATAAGTTGAGTTTCTTTCTAAATTCATCTTATTATAAGATTATAAGTGACTTTAAAAAGTTCAAAGTATCCAAGGAGCAAGATAATAAAGGAAAGAGTTAAAGGAAGCTTTAGCGAAGAATTAAGATGACATTTTTACATGTGTCTTAAAAACACATTTAAGCGAATTTAAAAAGGATGATATATTAAAGTGAGGGTACATTAATATATTTCATATACAATAAATCCTTAAAACTAAAATATAAAGTGGAAAAAGAGTTATTTGAAGTGATTAAATCTCAATTCCTAAGTCATGGAAAAATGAATATGGCAATGTTAACTCTATTTATTCATATATATTATTTTAGTCATTTTATTTATGTTTGGTGAACACTAATAGGTTAAAAGTTAAGTGTCATGAACAAGTTATTTGTTACTTGTTCTCCATATTTAGTTGTAATGTTACTTGTTCTCCATGTTTAGTTGTAATCACTTGTTGTCTATGCCTCAACTACATGTTACCTTCTTTATTTAAATGGATTGTATGTCACTATTTGTTATTCATGCATGAGCTGCAAGTTATCCATGCATCAACTACTAGTTATTATTTATATTTATTTTTTATAATTGTTTATTTTGAATTTTGAAGGACGCCCATAAAATCAATTTGGAGAGTACGCTTGTCTCATCCTCCTTCAATTTAGGAAAAGTATAGATGGCAGTCCACCCCAAATTCTAAGATATCAACGCCTATCGAGGTAATAAACACCTATCGGTGTAATAAAGTCTTATTTCATATCAATTTGGTAGGGTTTTGTGTGCTTATTTATTACGATGAACAAATATATAATTATTAAACTATAAAATCTTTATGAAAAGATATTAGAAAGCAACATAATTCTTATTTACAAAATCAGAATTGAGATTTTCTCCACAAATCATAAAGTTAGAAAAATAGAGAGATCACAATTAGAAATTATAATAGGAAAATGAAGATCTCGAGAAGGAATTTGGCAAGAGCCTACTAGAAAGAAATGAAGAGATTTCTCGCCTAAAATATCCTAGTCAAAAACTACTTGCACAAATTAAGAAGTTGAAGGATAAGAAGCAGTGCATTCGGAAGTTGGATCAAAATAATCGAGATCTCAAGAATTGGTTATCAAAACAAGATCAAGAAGTTTCTAACCTATGTAACCTTAATCAGAGGTTGCTATAGTATATTAAAATATTAACATAGGAGCTGTCAGAAAACCAAGACCTTATGGACAAAGTCGAAAATCCAAAGAACGATGAAGAATTGTCATGCTTAAATATCCATAACCAAAGCTAATTACTTATACAAATTCAGAAGCTAAAGAATGACAACTACAGAACAAGTTAGAGCAATCTATCATGAAGGAATTGTTGATCAATAAATATTAAACAATGATCGATCCCATTGAAATAGATATTTCATTAGATGTAAAATTCAAAACATAAGAGAAAGGAGTCACTATAAATCCAATCGGAATTACATATCATAAAGATGCATATCCAATGGAAGCGGAGATATCTTTAGATGTCAATGTACGAGTAGTTGGAAACCAAAATATCTCTACCCATAAACATTTGATTATCAACAAAGTGACAAAATTGTGCAATGAATACGTACTGCAAAGGAGAATCAAGAAAGCATTTCAATTATGAAGAAGAAATATTAGATTACATGGGCATCTTATCGACATCCAAATCAAATGAACCGATGCTTTAACCAAGCTTTACATCAACATGGTTTTGAACAAAAACAATTGACCTATATGTCGAAGAATATTAATGTTGGTATAGTTGGGTCTCAAGGTAGAAATCATCATGGAAATCACAATACATCAGGTTCTTTCCAAGAATCCTATAAATGTTCAGTTCTACAGAAGATTGAATTAGGGTTGTCTTACCAATTTGACAACTCTACTCAATTCTTAGAAGGACATATCATCTCTTGTTCTCAACCATGAGGAACATAGGAATGAATAACCATGAGAAGGAAGTACAAGCCAGAATGAAGACATAAATTTTGCATGCTTTAAGGACAAAGAATTTTAAATGGTTAGCGAATGTAATGAGCACAATGTATATATAGATACTAAATAAATAAATAGTAATAATAAACATTAATTAATGAAGGGACACATATCTTAACTAAGGGGCATGACTATTCAACCATGTGATTAGTCAATGTGTATATATACTATCACAACAGTCATTGTAAATCATATGTATCATTTATTCATTACTCTATTATTATGTATTGGTCCTTTATGGATTTTAACATGTTGTCCTTCTTATCTTGGATATTCAACAAATGAACTATGTTCATATTCTAGAAATAGACTTTGTTCATTCCAGCTCGACTGACGAGTCAAACCGTCACCCACTTTTAATGGTTGGGTTTAAAAAAATGTGTTTATGAAAGTATAATTAGCTAAACCGAAATACAACCTACACACACACCACCAATAATCATTCCCCTAAAAAATTAGAAGCAAAAACAAGCAAATCAGGACAGAGAGCCTTCCAAATTATGGGACGATGAGAGCCTAGGATCAACCAACGAAGGTGTGAGATACGATTATGGTAAACCTCATGCAATAATCACCTAAGGTACATGTGAGGATACTATTCCCTACTCTAAATTTTCATATTAAATTCATATATCACAAAATGAAAACATGTACAATATCATTCTACTTTATTTTCAATATAAATGCGCATATTCATATCCATGTATTGTCTAGGAAATTCAACACATTATAGAATTACCATTCTATAGTAAATCAATTCAACATAACAAGGAATTATCTCTCATAACACTTGGCTGGGATTCCAAAGAGGTAACTGTGGAAATCTACCTTGCTCGCAACTAGCACGAGGGAATCTACCTTGCTTGCAACCAAGAGTTATATTGGTCCCTAAGTTACCCCATGTATAACACCTGGTCAAGTTCACACACCTGCATTACCATATGGTGTATCTCAATTTTCACAAGCACATTTATTCCTAGGGTATCTCATTTGTCACGAGCATCTTTATTCTCAATTTCCTCTCGTCCCCTCCAAGACAATGTCCAAATTCCAATTCAAATAGAAAATGAAATATTTTGTTACCAAACGTAACGACCCTTTACTTCTACATCATAACTTTTGGTTATTACACAACCACAAAATAACTAATTATTTTTTACTTTTTACATTGTGTTCTGGTTGGAAACCTAATCCTACAGGATTATGGTTCCACCAAAATAAATTTGTAAATAATAGGTGTAGAAGACGAATAGTCTTTTAGGGAATATAAAGAGTTTTTGGAAGGTGAAGTCCAACATTCATATGCATTATATAAATAAATTATTTCCGCCTTGAATAGAATCATTTGAGAGTTATTTTGATAGTGGTATCAAAGCTTCATAACTCTTGCTATGTATGCCAATCCTGGCATTCTTCCCATCTTCCCTTTGCCAGCCTGCTCACTTATTTGCCATTCTGCATCTCAAGTATTCCATCTGTATTCTTCTATTCATACCCATGTAGTCAGTTTTCTTTTCTGGCGTCTATCATGAGTATGCCACTAGTCTTCCATCTTCAAACAATGATGTTTTTCATTTTACACTCCATGGCGACCACAAACCCTAGCGTGTTTTTGTTATGTTAGTCCACACCATTCTATTGAGATGTAGCTTGATCATTTCCATACATGTGACCTACCCATTCTCTCATGGCACCCTCGGTATCTGTGAATTATTGTTTCATGTCCACACGATACCCACGCTTAGATACCTTTCTCTTTGTGTTTTTATATACACTGTGAATTTTTGTTATGCATTTCTGCAAACTACGTGTTGAGTGCATATTAAGTTTGGGACCTACTGCCATCCAAAAACCTTATTTTTATCTGAGGAATATATACTCAAACTACTAAGCTCCATCTCGCGACCAATCCCCAGCTTGCAAACAACTAGTATGTCTCCTTGCGGATTCGGGTTGTGCGGAGATGAGGCATCTATGCATAGAAACCTGAGAGTGGAAGGTCATATGCAATTACTTGTGGCACCTATGCGTGGAGATTTTTAAAAACTATCTCTGTGTTGAAAGACTATCATGGAGTAGTGGTGAATATGCTCTCTCCCACAATGGTGTGGGCTCTCTTGGTGTGTGAGAACCATTCATTGAAGTTCTTATTGCTATACAATTTTTTAACTAGATTTGTGTGTCACTCATTTCCATGCGTTGGTTCTCTCTCTTGGTTGACTCCTTTCCACTTAACGTTTGATCTGTATGTAGAGTGTGGATTTTTTTTCCTTCGCAACTATTGATGACAAGACTATAGACGTGACCTCTCTCTATATATGTGTAGAAGAGTTGCGACCATTGATGAATTTGCATTGAAGTATGAGACTGTGTATTTGTTGCTACATTTTTGGGGTTGAAGATTGGAATGAGACCATGAAGATTGCTGTTGCTGTAATTTTTTTGTAAATTTGTGCATTGAAAGTTTGGTAACTAAAACCCTAGTTTTTGGAGAGAATTAAAGTATCACATTCTTTTGTTTGAAAATGGGTGATGCACCTTTTTATTTTTGAAGTGTGGTATACTCACCCTTTTTCCTTTATAGTTTTGTTGGTTGAAATCCCTCTAGTGCTGCATAGTGCCTCCACAAACTGTATTGCTAACTATTGCAACATAGCCTATTGCAACATATTCTAAAATCTTGAAGCTCTCTGCATTTTTTTTGCCTTATGAGTGCATTGAGAATATTAATCAAATTGCACATTGTAAGCATTGTACTGTATTGAAAGAATACATTGTAAAAGGTGGAAGAGACATAGACCTGCACCTGCTTTTGTTTCCAAAACACTATTTATTTGTAGGTGAAAGTTGCAAAAGATGCATTCATTGGCATCTATAGTTGGAGTAGTACTCACTGGAAAAGACAACTACCCAAAGTGTTCAAGGAAGATCAAATCCACATTCATCTATAATGATATATATCATGGAATATGTGAAAGCACCACCATTAAAACATAAGATGGTCTGACCTTGAAATCTGACCCAAAGCCACCAACAACAGAGAAAGAAATTGCTACATGGAAAACCAAAGACAACAAGGCATTGGCAATGATCACTGCAATAGTAAGTGAAGAGGTGAGTCAACACATATTTCTTGCAACATCTTGTTTTGATGCCTTGGAAAGATGGAAGGATCTATTTGACACAAATTCTGAGATGGAGGTAATTCAACTGATGTTGAAACTGTTCAATTTATAAATGAAGGATAATGATCCCATCATTGTTGCATATGATATCAGAGCAATCGTGCATAATTTTCAATCCATTGGCATCAACCGGACTTTCCACTTGCTTCCTACATCAATTCCCTCTATCATAGACATTCACATTACCTTGAATCACTTCAAGCTAGTGAAAAGTTGAAGGACCTCACCTTCGACACCTTGGTCGAGAAGATTGCAGACAAAGAGAAAGCATTTCGAAAGAAGACCAGTGAACCCACTAGAGAGACCCTTTTCCTTACTCAGAAAGCAAAGAACCAGTTAAAAGACTCTTCAAAGGGAGAGAGTAGCAGTAGAGAATGAGGAAGAATAAATTTCAAAGGCAAGGGGGGCAGAAACAACTCAAACAGAAGACCATACCTACAATGTAAGCATTGTGGGAGGAATTGACATGAATCAGATTAGTGCTAATCCCCATAGTGTTGTCATTATGCTTCAGTTGTCATTGATGGTTGGAAAGCAGATAATGAGGGCATACAAGGGAATCATTGCGGGCATCCATGAGGGAATTAGTTGAATACTGCAAGCATACATCAGGGCCAAGTATAAATCCCCTGCGGGCATCCTGCATGCAGAGGATGAGCCCCCGCGGGCATAGGATGAGCCCCTGCGGGCATCCCGCGGGCATATGATGATCCCCTGCGAGCATAGGATGAGCCTCTACAGGCATATGAATGCTGCAGGCATCCTTGTGGGCACATGGTGAGCCCCTGCAGGCAAAGGATGAACCCCTGCGGGCATAGTGTGAGCCCCTGCGGGCATAGGGTGAGCCCCTACAAGCATATGAATACTGCGAGCATTCTTGTGGGATAAAGTATGAGCCACTGCAGGCATATGAGGGCATCATTAAGACTTATAAAACATCTTGCGGGCATCTAACTCATCAATAAAATAAAAGGAGGTTTTAATGGACATCAAAAGAAGTGTTTTGGTAAAGCTTAAGTGGCAGAAAACACATCTAAACATTTATATATTTATTAAATAGTCAGTTACAGCATGTGGGAGATCTGGAAGTTAAAGAGACAGTTACAGTTTTCAAATTGGGAGATCTAGAATTTGAGGAGACCGAGGCATATATCTTCACGATCTATAAAAACTAATTGAGAAGAACAAAAAGGTGTAGTGAATTGAGAGAATGAAGAGGAGTGGTCGTTGGTTGAAAAAAAAAGGAAAATGAAGCTATGATTTTGAATCTAAGAAGACAATACAAAAGCAAAGAAACGTGTGGCCCGAATCTGTGAAGAAGAATGCTCAAAAATTCGAATTTGACCAAATAAAAATTGGAAGTTGAATGTTGAAGAACTGAGGTTCAACCAAGGCAAAAAATGAGCTATAGCAACACAAAGAAGAGATGAAAGGAGTAAGTACTGATATATCTGAACTGGTGAAATGCAATTGACTATAAATTTCTTAAATAGGGTGGAAGGGAGGTGCTAGGGAGGATTGGTTTTCTGTATAATTCAAGTTGGTGCTTGATTCTGGGAGTGGGTGCTAGAAAAACATGAGACTTGGTGCGCTCAACAAGTTGCAGCTTGTTAAACAGAGGTTTTAGCCTCATCTTGAGTTGGTGCTCAAAAATAAATGATGTACAAGATTTAAAAAACTGCATATCATTCTAAGAAGAAGAGTTTTTTTCCCGTTATGGGTTTCCTCATGAATATTTGTGTCTGTGTACATCATATGTGTGATTGATGATTACTAGTTCTATTGCTTATCTTGTTCATATCTTGACAATCATTTTGTGAATGGTAATAAAGTTATAAAAGGGACTAAAATTGTTTAAGCATAATACAATTGATTCACCACCCCTCTCAGTTGTATTAATAACAACAAAAATTGGTATCAGAGCCGATTCCTTTTATTTAAAGGTAGATCTGTAAGCTTAAACATGACTAGTCATGAAGGAAATTCAACCAATAAGGCTCCTTTGTTTGACGGAACAAATTTTTCTTTCTGGAAGGTTAGAATGATAACATATCTAATGTCCTTAGGTGTTGATGTATGGGTTGTAGTTGAAACTGGATATCTAAAGCCCATTGTACTAGCCTCCAAAGATGACAAACTAGAATTTACCTTTAATGCAAAAGCAATGAACACTATTCTCAGTGGTCTTGCAGAAGCTGAATTTGTAAAAGTGATGCATCTTGAATCTGCCAAAGGAATGTGGGACAAACTTATAAGCATCTATGAAGGGAATTAGAAAGTAAAAGATGCCAAATTGCAGACATACAGTTTGAAATTTGAATAACTAAAGATGAATGAGGATGAGACTGTTAGTAAATATTTCCTAAGGGTTGAAGAGCTTGCGAATGCTATGAAGGGCCTCGGTGAAACAATTGAAGAAGCATCCTTAGTTCAGAAAATTTTAAGATCTCTTCCTGATAAATTTAACCCCAAAGTTTCAACAATAGAAGAGTTAAATGATCTTAAAACTCTGGGTATTGATCAACTCCTAGCAACTCTAACTGCTTATGAAATGAGGATTAGTACAGATAAACTCATCACTAGAGAATCATCCTTTAAAGCAGATAAGAACATTGACTCTGGAGCAGATGAGATTGAGGCAAAATTTGTAAGAAGATTGAAGAAAGGATCAAGTAAATATAGACACAAGCTTCCCTTTAAATGTTTCAACTGTGGTAAGATAGGTCATTTTTCCTCTAAGTGTCCTCACAAGAAAAAATATCAAAATTCTGATGATGAAGAGAAATACAGTAAAAAGAAAATTTTGTGTGCAAATGATGATGACTCCTCAGAGGATATAGATAGCAGTTCATCTTGTGAAGACAGAGTGAACAATTTTATGCTTATGGCCATAAAAGATTTTAATGTGAAGAAGCTTTGATTGATATCGAAGTTGAACTAATCAGTGCTTTAGAAGAGATTGACACCTCAGACTTAAGAAGAGAAAACAAAAACAATTATTGATGCAACTTGAAAAGAATGGTAAAGAACCAAGTGAAGATTTTGTGTTGTTAAAAATAGAATTAGAAGAAGCAAAGAAAATAGAATATATTCTAAGACAACAATTAGCAGAGAAAAAAGTGAGATGTGAAGCTCTGGAAGAAGAAGTAGTGAAAGCTAGAAAAGATTTGGAGAAATTTCAAGCTTTGTACCACCAAAATTTGTCAAGAATTTGTCAAGTATCAAATCCTCAAAAGAACTAAATAACATCCTGAGTAAGCAAATATCTCCATTGATAAAGACTGGCCTAGCTTATGAAAGTGGTTCAAGTAGTAGACAATCAGATGATGATCATACTTTGCTAACAAAATTTAATGAAGATAAGTTGAGGTCTAACCAGGAACATAGCCAACAAGAGATAAAGCAATCAAGAAGACCAATATCCAGGTACCAAAAAAATTTCTATGGTTACTGCTATTATTGTTCTAACTTTGGTCATAAAATTGCAAATTGTGGAATTAAATTTAGAAGTATGCAACTATGGAGGTCAAAGAGTAATCAACTGCTACAAAATAGAGCTAGACAACCAGTGAGGAAACAAAGATATCATGTAACTCGGTCCACAACTAACGGAAGAACTTATTATAAACATATCAACTCTTTTGATCTATTAAACAATGAGCCAGAATGCTATGTTTGTCATAATTTTTGACACAAGGCTTCAGACTGTCATCTAAGGAAATACAAAACAAATCCAAGAATGAGTTATACAGTTGAAAAGTCCAAGGTTTGGAAGAAGAAAGAAAGTAACAAGTGTGGATTAGTACTTTCTGTTCAAAGGAAAAAGGATCCCCAGTATATTGATAGTGGTTGTTCTAAGCACATGACAGGTGATAAAGATAAATTTATGTCTCTAAATGAAAGTAAATCAGGAAATGTGACCTTTGGAAATGATGCTCCAGGGAAAATCGAAGGAAAAGGGATGGTAAGTTTGAGTAATGGCAGAGGAAAGGCTCAAGACGTATTGTTTGTACATGGTTTGAAACATAACCTCCTTAGTGTTAGTCAAGTTTGCGACAGAGGATGTGAAGTTGTCTTTAATTCTAAAGGTTGCAAGATCAAATTTGTACCCTCGAGACAATTGATTGCCAAAGGAATAAGGACAAAAAATTATGTTTATGTTTTGAATGAAGAAAAAGAAGAATGTCATCTAAGCAAGTATGATGAGAGTTGGTTGTGGCATAAGAGACTTGGACATTTGAATTTTGATCATATAATCAAACTTAGCAACAATAGGGCAGTAAAATATCTTCCAAGGATATCAAATCCATATGATTCTGTTTGTAAGTCATGTCAAATGGGAAAGATGACCCGCACTCAGTCTAAATCAAAAGGTTTTACATCAACAAATAAACCTCTTCAGTTAGTACATATGGATTTATGTGGACCATCTAGGAAGGAAGGTACAGGAAAAGAAAACTATTTCATGTTGGTCATTGATGATTATTCTAGACTCACATGGGTTGCCTTTTTGAGAGAAAAATATGAAGCATTTGAAAAATTCAAAGTGTTTAAGGCTCTGACCGAGAATCAAACAGGAAAAAGATTGAAGGCAGTAAGGACTGATAGAGGAGGAGAATTTAGTTCAGGAGATTTTAAAGATTTTTGTGATAAACATGGGATCAAAAGAGAATATACTATTCCACGGAATCCACAGCAAAATGGAGTAGTGGAAAGATAGAATAGATTAGTATAACAAATGGAAAGATCAATGATGAATGAAAAAAATATTTCTTAGACGGATTGGGTAGAAGCAATTCATAAAGTTGTCCATATTCTCAACAAAGCTCACCTAAGACCAAACAGTGATAAAACTCCTTATGAACTTTGGTTTGGGAGACCTGCTACTATTAATAATTTTAAAATCTTTGGAAGTAAATGCTATATTAAAAATAATGATGAACATCTTGGAAAATATGATGACCGAGCTGATGAAGGTATCTTTCTGGGATATGCAATAAACAACAAAGAATATAGATGATATAATAAGAGATTGCATAAATTAGTTGATTGTATTGACATTAAATTGATGAAGAAATATCAGTTAAAAATGATCAGATAAGCAGTGTTGAACCAGATGCAGAGAATACAATTGAGATTGAAGAAGAACAGGTCCAAGAATCAGAAAAAAGAAAATTCATATTCAGATGATGAGCATGCAAACATTCAGGAAGATTAAAATCAGCAGACAAAAACAAATCACCTTCCATAATTGTTAAAAAGAATCACCCTGAAAGTCAAATAATTGGTGACAAGAATAAAGGAGTTCAGACAAGAAAGAAATTGATTGAAGCTTCAAAGCAATCTCAGGTTTCCTTTCTCTCTATGACTGAACCTAAGAATTTTGATGAAGCCAGTAAGAATGAAGATTGGATTAGATCCATGAATGAAGAGCTTGATCAAATTCAGAAGAATAATACTTGGGAACTTGTTCCTAGACCTGCAAATAAGAATGTAAGAGGTTCTAAGTGGGTATTTAAGAATAAGATGAATGAAAAAGGACAGGTTGTGAAAAATAAAGCCAGATTGGTCTGTAAAGGGTATGCACAATTTGAGGGTTGGGATTTTGATGAAACCTTTGCACCAGTGGCAAGATTAGAATCCATCGGAATGTTTCTTTCCTATGCCATCCACAAGCACTTCAAAGTTTATCAGATGGATATTAAGTCAGCATTTCTTAATGGAGACCTAGAAGAAGAAGTCTATATGGAGCAACTTGAAGGATTCCAACTGACAAACAATTTTGATTTTGTTTTCAAGCTAAAAAAGGAATTGTATGGACTGAAACAAGCACCACGAGCCCGGTATTATAGATTGGATAAGTATCTACAGGACAAAGGATTCAAGAAAGGTATTGTTCACAGTAACTTGTATATCAAATATAAGGGTGATGATTTATTAGTTGTTTTGGTTTATGTGGATGACATTATTTTTGGAAGTATTAATTACTCTTATGTTCAATGGTTTGCTAATGCCATGAAATCTGAATTTGAGATGTCAATGATAGGAGAACTGTCATACTTCCTTGGTCTTCAAATTACTCAGAATTTTGCAGGTCTATTTCTCTCTCAAGAGAAGTATTTGAAAAAAATGTTGAAAAGATTTCATATGTAATATGCTTCACCTATCAGCACACCCATGGTTATTGGATGCAAGCTCAGCAAGGATGATGTCTCACCAGATGTTGATCAAATAACATATCGGTCAATGATAGGCAGCCTATTGTACATCACAGCATCTCGTCCTGATATAATGCAAGTTGTTGGAATGGTAGGAAGATTTCATTCTACTCCTAAGCAAAGTCATTTGGTAGCTCTCAGTAGGATATTCAAATATTTGAAGGGCACAATGACTTATGGTCTCTGGTATCCTAGAAATCATAATTTTCAATTAACTTCATATTCAGATGTTGACTAGGCAAATTGTCTGGATGAGAGAAAGAGCACAAGTGGAGGTGCATTCTTCTTAGGTGATTCAATAGTAGCATGGCTAAGTAAGAAGCAAGGTTCTATATCTTTGTCTACCATAGAAGTTGAGTACATTGTTGCTGCTACATGTTGTACACACGTACTATGGATGATTCAAACTCTGGAAGACTTGGAGGTAAAATATGTTGAATCTATTCCTATTCATTGTGATAACACAAGTGCCATTAGTGTCTCCAATAATCCTATTCTTCATTCCAAGACTAAACACATTCCAATCAAGTATCATTTCTTAAGGGAGAAGGTTACAAACAGAGTTTTTTAGTTTCATTTCATTCCTTCTAAAGAACAAATTGCTGATATTTTTATTAAAACCTTATCCAAAATCCATTTTGAATATCTATGCCAGAATTTGGGTGTCATATCTTCTTCCAACTAACCTGTTCACTTTGGCAGGGAGAGTTTATATCTCTTGCACATTTGATGTATTTTTTAGAAAGTTTTCATTGCTATAGCATCTCTTTGAGTTTAACTTGACAGGGGGAGTTGTTTAACTTGACAGGGGGAGTTGTATTACCATGCTTTATTTGATATTGATGTCAAAGGGGGAGAAGATCAGGTAGTTGCAACATCATAGATATGAAGGTTTCCATCAATGCTAGAGGGGGATATTGTTGGCATTATGTTTCAGTTTTCATTGATGGTTAGCAAGCAGTTAATGAGGGAATCACTGCAGGCATCCATGAGGGAATTAGTTGAAGACTGCAGGCATACATGAAGGCCAAGTATAAAGCTCTTGCGGGCATAGGATGAGCCCTTGCGAGCATCCTGGCATAGGATGAGCCCCTGCGGGCATAGGATGAGCCCCTGCAGGCATAGGATGAGCCCCTGCGAGCATAGGATGAGCCTCTACGGGCATATGAACGCTGGAGGCATCTTTGTTGGCACATGGTGAGCCCATGCAAGCATATGATGAGCCCCTACGGGCATAGGGTGAGCCCCTACGAGCATTCTTGTGGGATAAAGTATGAGCCACTGCAGGCATATGAGGGCACCATTAAGACTTATAAAACATCTTGCAGGCATCTAACTCATCAATAAAATAAAAGGAGGTTTTAATGGACATCAAAAGAAGTGTTTTGGTAAAGCTTAAGTGGTAGAAAATGCATCTAAACATTTATATATTTATTAAATAGTCAGTTACAGTGTGTGGGAGATCTGGAAGTTAAAGAGACAGTTACAGTTTTCGAATTGGGAGATCTGGAAGTTAAAGAGACAGTTACAGTTTTCGAATTGGGAGATCTAGAAGTTGAAGAGACCGAGGAATATATCTTCAGGATCTATAAAAACTAATTGAGAAGAACAAAAAGGTGTAGTGAATCACGAGAATGAAGAGGAGTGGTCACTAGTTGAAAAACAAAAAGGAAAATGAAGCTATGATTCTAAACATAAGAAGACAATACAGAAGCAAAGAAAGGTGTGGCCCGAATATGTGAAGAAGAATGCTCAGAAATTCGAATTTGACCAGATAAAAATTGGAAGCTGAATATTGAAGAACTGAGGTTCAACTAAGGCAAAAAATGAGTTGTTGCAACACAAAGAAGAGATTAAAGAGGTAAACTCTGATATATATGAACCAGTGAAATGTAATTGACTGTAAATTTCTTAAATAGGGTGGAAGGGAGGTGCTAGGGAGGATTGATGTTCTGTAAAATTCAAGTTGGTGCTTGAATTCTGGGAGTGGGTGCTAGAAAAACATGAGAGTTGGTGCTCTCAACAAGTTGCAGCTTGTTAAACAGAGGTTGTAGCCTCATCTTGAGTTGGTGCTCACAAATAAATGATGTACGGGAGTTAAAATACTGCTTATCATTCTAAGAAGAAGAGGTTTTTTCCCTTTATGGGTTTCCTCATGAATATTTGTGTTTGTGTACATCATATATGTGATTGATGATTACTAGTTCTATTGCTTATCTTGTTCATTATCTTGAGAATCATTTTGTGAATGGTAATAAAGTTATAAAAGGGACTAAAATTGTTTAAGCATAATACAACTAATTCACCCCCCCTCTCAGTTGTATTAATAACAACAACACTTAGGACTCCATCAAAGAAATATATAACCACAATAAAGAAGACAAAAGTAAGAGCCAATGAGAAGTTGGTAAATCTCCTCAATCTGCCCATTGTATTGTTGCACATTGTAATATTGAAATAAATGAAATCACATCTTTTTCGTCTTGCAAAGATGCTTGGCTGCTTGATATTAGTGCAACATCCCACATGAAATTTAGAAAAGACTGTTTTGAAGAACTAAATGACAATGTAGATGGAATAATGTATTTTGCAGACAGATTGTTAGGAACCAATGTCTTTACTTTGTTAGTATATTGTTGTTGGACGCATATGCTTTGTAAGTCGTCCCGTAGTATTTTTTGATCAATAGTTTGTGTTATTGTTGTTGGCGCATATGATTTGTAAGTTGCCCGTAGTATTGTTGATCCATAGTTTGTAGTGGCCCATGGTTTTGACCCATAGTATTGGCGCCTAGACTTAGTATATAAGTGTGTGTTGAGACCTATGAAGGCACCGTGAAGTTATTTGTATTGAGCTTGCTCAAAGGAGGTTGCCCCCTCGAAGTGGCCTATGATCAATATAAAAGTGATTCTGAGTTCTGTCATTTCTACTATTTCGCATATTCTTATTGATTAATTGTTGCAGGTGCTTCACATCCGGTATCAGAGCACTTTCTTGGGCTCGCTGGGTGAAACTTCTGCCAAATTTTTTTTTTGCATCTGTTGCAGGTTCGGATTTGGGAATAATCCCTATCCGCTTAACTATGGGAAGTACTTGGGCATAAGCCCTAAAACTCATTGTGAGGAGTACCATAGGAACCCCGGAGTAGCTGGCCCATTGAGAGGACCTGCCAGCGAAAAGGGCAATGACCCCTACTTGATTGACTAGTTCCCACCCGTGAGGTAAACCAAGAGCTGTCATTTGTGGCAAAGCGGTTATCAGTTTTACCTGAGCCGTGGAGTGAGGGGTACTGCCCCAATACGCAAGCCGTCAGACAGCATTGGTGGCTGAGTGAAACCCCTGAACTGTTAGGAAGCCGCACATACCTGGGGTCCATATCTATTTTCAGTTGAATTGTTGTCGATCACTGCTGCACCGTTTCAGATCCAGCCGTTCAGATCCATTCTGCAAGCCATTCCAGATCCAGCCATTTTCAATCCATTAGGCGCCATTTCAGATCCCTCTATTTCCACTCACTTCTGGGTCGTTGCAGATTTATCTATTCCAGATCCCTTCCCAGCCGTAGCCGCTCCAGTCTGAAAAAAGAAGAAAGAAAAAAAAGTGATCCCTTGTTCATATCTCCCTTGTTTTCACTCGGTTTCCCTTGAAATTTTCGAGGAACCCCTGTCATCCCATTCTGCATATTTCATTGCTTAGGACCCTATCCCCAATTCCCCTTCCCAAAGCCCAAAATCCCACATTTGTTTATTTTTAGGGTTTGCCATAACTTCCTCAGATTTCACCCAATCACCTTCAAATTTTACCACAGAGTTCCTTTCTGAATTCTTCTTCTTTGTCCCCCTCTGCCAAATTTTCTCATTCTTTCACCCCGCTTCTGAAATCCTCATTTTTGCTTCCCTGTCTATTCGACAGTGTCTAAAACCTAGTCAAACCCCAATTACCCTTCAAATTTTTTCCCAAGTCCAGATTTTCCTTTACTGAAGCAGTTTCTGTTTTTTTTTTTCCTACCCAATCAACCAATAAAAAAAAATTAAAAAAAACTCCTGGTTATGGTTGTCACCCATGTAGGAGAAAAAACCATGGAAGATGCACTTGCAGCCATCCAAGCCAAACTCCAGGATCTGGATGAAAAATTTCTCGGCATCCATCTTGAACATTCAACTATGAACAACAAACAACAGTCCGAGTCTTCATCAGACAATGGGTTCTCTTCTTCCAGCAATTTCCGTGGTCCGAAGCTTGATTTTCCTCGCTTTAATGGTACTGATCCAACTGGATGGATCTATCGTGCAGAACAGTATTTCAGTCTGCATAATACTTTTGATGTCAACAAAGTTCCGCTGGCATCCTTTCATTTGGAACAAGAAGCTCTTCAATGGTACCGTTGGTACATCAAGGCTCATGAAGAGCCAAAATGGCCAGACTTTTGCCAGCTCCTTTTGCAACGATTTGGTCCTAGTGCTTTTGATAACTTCACAGGAGCCCTCACTAAACTTCGCCAAATTGGCACTGTGAGAGAGTATCAAACCGAATTTGAGAAACTAGCCAACCACACCGAAGGATTGTCTGATGACTTTTACCGAAGTTGTTTTATCAGTGGTCTAAAGGATGCCATCTGCTCTGAGGTCAAAATGTTCTGTCCCAACACAATGATGGAAGCCCTAGGGTTGGCTAAGTTGGCAGAAGATAAGATTACAACCCAACAACGCTCCAAGCCCACTTTTGTTCCCTTCCGAAATATGGGTTCTCAACGACCACCTATACCACAGGCTCCTCGACCAACTCCTATCAAGCGTTTGTCTGAAATAGAGATGCAAGCACGCAGAGAAAAGGGGCTTTGCTATAATTGTGATGAGAAATTCACTCGGGGACATAGATGTGTTCAGCAAAAGCTTTATCTCTTGGATGTGGATTCTCTACGTGCCTCTGAAATTGATGACGACGATCTAGAAACACTGGATGCTGCGGTCGACATTCAGGAACTGCCTATTGACCCTCCGTCTCAGGATGACCAGCCAGAGATATCTCTCCATGCTTTATCTGAAATCACCACCCCCCAAACAATGCGGGTCAGGGGTTACTTCAAGAAGCTTCCTCTTACAATACTCATTGATTCCGATAGCACTCATAATTTCATTGACCCTCGGATCACCAAACAAGCTAATTGTTTTATCCATCCTTGCTCCAACTTTGAAGTCATGGTTGCCAATGGGGGCACCTTACCTTGCAAAGGGAAGTGTCGAAATGTGCATATCTCTATGGGAGATTATACCTTGCGCTCTGACATGTTTTCCTTGACCTTAGGCGGATGTGATGTGGTTTTGGGTGCTCAATGGCTACGCACACTTGGCCCTATCTTATGGGATTTTGCTGAACTTTGGATGCAGTTTTCCTTCAATGGACAAAAACACACATTGACAAGATTACAACCAGGTTCTCTCAGCATCATCAGTTCACATCGCATGGAAAAACTCCTCAAGAAGAATTCACATGGTGTCATCGCTCGGATCCATTCCATTCAGATGCAACCATCAGTGGTCTCCACTACTCCTTTGGATCTACAACAAATTCTGGATCGATATACAGGTGTCTTTGCTGAACCAGTGGGATTGCCACCTTCCAGGCCAGAAGACCATCGTATTCAGCTCCTTCCTGGCAGCATTCCTCCCAACATCAGGCCCTATCGCTACCCATTTCACCAAAAAATGGAGATTGAAATGCTCGTTCGGGACTTATTGAAGCAAGGTATTATTCGCCCAAGCACTAGTTCCTTTTCTTCTCCAGTTCTTCTTGTCCGCAAAAAAGATGGGTCATGGCGCCTCTGCATTAACTTCTGAGCACTTAATCACCTCACCATCAAGGATAAGTTTCCAATTCCTGTTGTTGATGAGCTTCATGGGGCTCACTTTTTCTCCAAGTTGGATCTTCGTTTTGGGTATCATCAAATTCGGGTTCATGAGGAAGATATCCCTAAAACAACTTTCCACACACATGATGGCCATTATGAGTTTTTGGTCATGCCCTTTGGCCTCATTAATGCTCCTTCCACATTCCAAGCCTTAATGAATAAAATATTTCGACCCTACTTGCGGAAATTCATTCTGGTATTCTTTGATGATATCCTCATCTACAATAAAACATGGGATGAACATCTCCAACATCTGGATCTTGTCATGCAACTTTTCTCTGACCATCATCTTCATGCCAAGCAGTCTAAATGTGTTTTTGGACAGAAGGAAGTTAATTATCTCGGGCACATTATCTCCGCACAAGGGGTTCGCGTGGATCCTGCCAAAATCGATGCCATGAACAATTGGCCGCATCCTCAGACGCTCAAGAGCCTTCGTGGTTTTTTGGGGTTGACTGGCTACTACCGCAAGTTTGTCAAGGATTATGGGAAGATTGCAGCTCCATTAACTGCTCTATTGAAAAAGGATTCTTTTACATGGACACATGCTGTTCAGTGTGCATTTGACAAACTAAAACAAGCTATGTGTACTACACCTATTCTAGCTATGCCCGATTTTTTCAAGCCCTTCACTATTGAGAGTGATGCTTGCAGAAATGGACTTGGTGTTGTTCTCCTTCAAGATGAACACCCCATTGCGTTCACCAGCAAATCCCTTTCAGGTAAGAATTTAGCTGCCTCTACCTATGAGAAGGAAATGATGGCTATTTTGCATGCAGTACAGAAGTGGCACCCATACGTATTAGGGAATCATTTATGCATCAAGACTGATCACCAGAGTCTGAAATATTTCTTGGAACAGCGTGTCTCCTCCCCGACACAATAGAAATGGGTTAGCAAACTCATGGGTTATGACTATGAGATCACTTACAAGAAGGGTAAAGACAATATTGTGGCAGATGCTCTTTCTCACACATTTGATGCCCAAGGTTCTCTTTCAGCTATTTCCATGCCTGTTCCAAATTGGTTGCAATCTGTTCAACAGGGTTATGTCAATGACTCTTTCTTATCTCAAATCATCCAACGCTTAACCAAAAACCCTTCTGCTGTACCACATTACTCTTGGGATGGTGCTTCTCTGAGATACAAGGGTCGTTTAGTGCTTCCCCAGAGCACAAATCTTCAACAGGTTGTCTTCTATGAACTCCATGCTTCTCCATCGGCAGGGCACTCTGGGTTCCTCAAAACGTATGAATGGGCACGGCGTAACTTCTTTTGGTAGGGCATGAAAAGGACAATTCAACAGATGGTGGCCTAATGTGATACCTGCCAGCGCAATAAGGGTGAAACAACACTCCTTCCAGGATTGCTCGAACCCTTGCCCATACCTACACTGATTTGGATAGATATTTCTATGGATTTCATTGAAGGGCTCCCTAAATCTGGCGGGAAGACAGTGATTCTCGTTGTGTTTGATCGCCTCTCCAAATATAGTCATTTTTGTGCTCTCAGCCATCCCTATACAACCTCCTCAGTCGCTCAAATTTTCCTGGATCAGATCTTTCGTCTTCATGGCATCCCTTCTTCCATTGTCTCAGATCGTGATGCAACTTTCACCAGTCATTTTTGGACAGAACTATTTTGCCACACTGGCACCAAACTGAAGATGAGTTCAGGGTATCACCCACAAACAGATGGCCAGACTGAAATTATCAATAAATGCTTGGAAACTTATCTTCGTTGCTTTACCTCTGAACAACAACATCAGTGGACAAAGTGGTTCCCTCTCGCTGAATGGTGGTACAATACCTCTTACCACACTGCCTCTAAAATGACCCCATATGAAGCAGTCTATGGTCAGGCACCTCCAGTTCTTCTTCCATACACCCCCACCAGTTCACCAGTTCAGGAAGTTGACATGGTCCTTCGAAACCGTGATCAGATTCTTCGCATTTTGCGAGACAATTTTCACATGGCAAGAAATCGCATGAAGCAACAAGTTGATCAGCACTATTCTGAGCGCACTTTTCAAGTCAGCGATATGGTTTTTCTTAGTCTCTAGCCGTACAAGCAATCCTCCCTGGAACTCAAAGGGTGTCATAAGCTCACTCCAAAGTTCTATGGGCCATATCAGATTCTTCAGAAGATTGGGCCCATTGCTTATAAATTGGAACTTCCTCCTTCTTCTCGCTTTCATCCAGTCTGTCATGTCTCTTGTGTGAAGAAAGTCCTTGGCACCAACATCAGCAGACAAATTATTTTAAGGATCCATCCTTTTAGAGCCGGAGGCCATCCTCAATCAGCGCACTCGTCAACTTCGCTCTCGCTCTATCACAGAGGTCTTAATTCAGTGGCACGACATGCAACCAGAGGATGCTACATGGGAACCACTCCTTCAAATTCAACAACAATTTCCACATCTAAAGCTTTGAGGACAAAGCTTTTTTTTAAGGGGGAGGGGATGTTAGGAACCCATGTCTTTACTTTGTTAGTATATTGTTGTTGGACGCATATGCTTTGTAAGTCGTCCCGTAGTATTTGTTGATCAATAGTTTGTGTTATTGTTGTTGGCGCATATGCTTTGTAAGTCGCCCATAGTATTGTTGATCCATAGTTTGTAATGGCCCATGGTTTTGACCCATAGTATTGGAGCATAGACTTAGTATATAAATGTGTGTTGAGACCTATGAAGGCACCGTGAAGTTATTTGTATTGAGCTTGCTCAAAGGAGGTTGCCCCCTCGAAGTGGCCTGCGATCAATATAAAAGTGATTTTGAGTTCTATCATTTCTACTATTTCGCATATTCTTATTAATTAATTGTTGCAGGTGCTTCACACAAATCCAGCCTCAAACCGAAGGGAATTGGTTCCATTAGGTTCAAACTACCCGGATTCCCTAAATTTCATTGTAGAATGTTATTTATCTTCTAGAGTTGCAGAGAAGCCTATTGTCCTTGATGCAGATTCAAAAGCAAGGCCATTCCATCCACATGTTCAATGGAATCATAGAGATAAGGAAGTCCTCTAACAACTAGGTCATCATCACCAGATATGAAGATGGAAAGTTTTTGAATCTAAAAGGCTCATATGTAAGCGTTCAGAACTTTTCCTACCTCTCTCAGCATGAAGAGGGTAATATTTCATCCAGTTTGTTATGGCATGATAGATATGGTCATCTAAATTATAATAGCCTTCACTTTTTGAGAAAGAATGGTCTTTCTGGTTTTCCCACCATTCCTAAGAAGATGAACAAATGTGATGCATGCATATTAGGTAAACATAGTAAGAAGCTATTCCAAGAGTCAAAATTCAAAGCATGTATAAAGTTAGAGCTAATTCACTCTTACTTATGTGGCCCCATGATTTTTCCTTCTGACAATGGTAATAGATATATGATGACCTTTGTTAATGACTACACCATCATCTGTTGGGTATACTTGTTAAAGACAAAATATGAAGCATTTCAAAGATTCAAAAATCTTCATGCATGGATAGAAAATCAAGCACAATCTCATATTGGCACTCTTCATACTAATAATGGAAAGAATACACTTCTAATGCTTTTGGAGACTATCTTCGTCAACATGGGATTGCACATAAAACTATAGTTCCTTACAACCCTAAAAAAAATGGTGTGGTAGAAAGAATGAATAGAACCATCATGAATATGGCATGCTCAATGGTGTTTTTCAAGAATGTCAAACTGGTGTTTTGGGGTGATGCAATGTTGTGTGCACTCTATTTGAGAAATAGAATTCCATATAATGCTCTTGAAAACAAGAGTCCGCATGAAATGGGGTATGGCCACATCCCTTCAGTGAGGAATATCAGGCTTTTTGGTTCCACCTGCTATGCCTTGATACCAAAGGAGAAAAGAGACAAGCTTGGTGCTTTAATTCAAAGATGCATTTTCTTTGGGTATTCAAATACCTCCAAGGCATATCATATTTACGATGAGGTAAAAAGGAATTTTATTGTTTCCAGAGATATCATTTTTCTTGAAAGTAATGAAAATGACAAGTCTATTTATAGATAGCTTGATCGTCTAGAGAAATTTTCCCATGTCAATACATATTATGAAGTTGATAATGAAATTCCACATGAATGAATGATCCCTATATTGGATCAATCTTTGGAATTTCATTTTGAAGCACCAGCACCCCCTCATGAAGAAACTTGTGAAGAAGAAGTTCTTGCCACTTCACCTAAATAGGAGGTTCAACTCGATGATGTGATTGAGGACTGGAAGAATGATACTTGAATAAAATGAAGCACCACCAACTGATCATCCTGGGCCATCACGGAAAGTTTCAAAATGGGCCACAAAGACACTTGAAAGTGTCCATCTGGATGAAGTTATAAATACGGGAACAAGGATTTCAACCAAACAAGAAGATGGAGGAGATGCAAATAATGCAGGTGATGACAAGGATGTCTCATTTGATTATGAATTGAATTTATCTACTAAATTTGAACCAACTTCCTTTGAAGAGGATGCTACTCGTTATAAATGGAAAGAATCCATGCAAAATAAGTATGATACACTTGTTAATTTTTGAGCATTAATTCAATATACTCTAGAATCTTTACTGAGAGAATAACATGTACAGTATATCAATGCATATCAATCATATCAAGCATATCAATCATCACAAGGTGCAAACATAAGAGACAATAGACACACAGAGTTTCCGTGGGGAAAACCCTAAGGTTAAAAACCCCACAACTTCCTCAGAGATAGATAGAGCAATGATACAACCAAAGTACACAGATGTAGACTCCTCCTAGTAGCTGATCCTCATCCTCACATGTGTGCCACTTTCCGAGTGATGGAAGTGTGAGTTCTGAAGTGATCCAAATAGAGATCGGGAGATCTCTATTTATACTCGTCCTAACTGCCCAATAAAATTATGGGGCCGACTTGTCTATCTTAGCACAATAACCTCATGTTACATTAATCCGGGCCGAACCCTTACAAGGTGGTCTAATAACCCATCGGCAAGTTAACACACTTGTGACACTTGTCAATACAAATGACGACACTTCCATATAGAGGAATAACACATCTCTATAGGAGTACAATAAATATATATATGAAATACATTCCGAAGTTACATATACATCAACAACGCTCATAAATAACGGAACTTGGAAGTTTGTTGATCCTATAGTTGGAACCAAACCAATTGGCTGTAAGTGGGAATACAAGAACAAATACAGATCAAATGGCTCACTTTAAAAGCACAAAGTGAAGCTTGTGGTGAAAGTCTATGCACAAAGGGAATGCATTGACTATGAAGAGACATTCCCCCCCACAGAAAAATGCGCTACCATCCGCACCTTATTGTATTTGGCTACACAAAATGAGTGGAAAGTCCACCAGATGGATGTAAAAACAACTTTCTGGAATGGAGACTTGAAAGAAAATGTCTTCATGTCTCAACCAGAAGGATTTTTTGTGAAAGGGAAATAACATAAGGTATTTAAGCTCCTCAAGTCATTGTATGGCCTAAAACAAGTACCTCGCGCATGGTATGAAAATCTAACTTAGCTTCTTCTGAAGTTAAATTTCAAACATTATAATCTTGATGGCACAACACTATTTGTAAATAAAGTTGGAAGATATGTTGTGTTTCCTGTGGTGTATGTATATGACCTTTTGATGACAGGGAACAATGAAAGTTATATTGCATCCATAAAGAAATATTTGAAGAAGGTATTTGAAATGACAGATCTGGGACACCTTCATTACTACTTGGGAATTGTAGTAACTCAACATCCTAAGTACATATTCATGTCCCAGAAGAAGCACGTTGGAGAATTGTTGAACATATTTTCATGACAGAATGCAACCCTCTCTCAACTACAATGGAACAAAAGTTGAATCTCACATCAATTAAAGGAAAATAATTCGAGGATGTGACCAAGTACCAACGACTTGTGGGAATCCTTATCTACTTTACAACCACCATACTATCTCTTTGATATGTTGTTGGCATCCTTCCAAGGTTCATGCACAAACCTTGTGAAGGACATTGATATGCTGCTAAAAGATTTCTAAGATACTTGAAGGGGACTCAAGTACTCTAAGGTGGATGAATTCAAACTTATTGGGTACTCTTATTGATCCATAAACGGTAGGCCTATGGTCTGTTCGTTTCACCAACACATATCTTTGTGGAGAAAATAATAATAAAATGCTTTCTTCTAGATGGCACACTGCCACATATGGCTATAGATCAACAAATCATTCAATGAAGATCACAATCAACTAATTTACCACAAAAAACGTTTTTATCCATCCTCTAACATTTTCAAATGACTAGAAAACGTTTAATTCATCCCCGGGTTGTTTAATCTGCACCCAATAGCAAAAGAAAAGTGGTTGGCACTGTTTAAGAACACCCAACAACCACGAAAATGCCCAAGCATCTATAAATTCACCCCAACATATTTAAATTCATCCCACCACTCTTTAAATTCACCTAGGATTGTATTAAAATTCCCCAGGCATCAACAAAAGCGCCAATACATCATTTTACACATCCAGGCATGACTAAAAATGCCCCATCTAGTATAAATTCGCCCAACACTCTTTGAATTCACTTAGGATGTATTAAAATGCCCCAGGCATCATTTTACACTTCCAAGCACAACTAAAAACGCCCCAATATGTATAAATTCGCCTAGCTATGATAAAATTATTCCCTATGCACTAAATTCAATCAGCTGTGATAAAAACACCCCAATGGTACATTTAGTTGTCACCATGATTTCATAGTAGAGATTAAACACCATTATTGCATAAAACAAAGATTAAACGGTTTGTTCACAGCCATCAACCACTATTTTCAAAGCATTGTATGGGGATTTGTTTTGTTTCTCAGAAGGTAAGTATAGAGGGGTGAGCTATACACAAATATTGTGCATTCTTACTCACTCATAAATACAAAAATTTCATATGGCAAGGCTTAGAGACCCTTTTTCTATTCATGAACAAGCTCCTTGACTCCTTCGTCCACCATTCTTCAAGCAAGTTGACCTCTTCAAGTTGTCATTGTTGCCATTGTTCTCTGCCTTCTTTTACTCCTCTCTTACTCCCCCAGAATGAATGGCGTCCTCTTCTCCAGCCTTCAATTTTTATTGGATATCCTTGGAAGGAAAACCATCACAATGGTCCGTTTCAACTTCCAAGGAGAAATTGGACTTTTCTAACTTTGAAAAAGAAAACAATAAATGTTTACAAAGTTTTACAAGAGAGGTTTTTATTTATTTATTTATTGAGGATCCAATTCGGATCACTTATTCATACTTTGATGGCGACAAAGAGACATGAGTGTCTACTTATGGATACATGATGAGTCTTGGATCAGTAGTCATTTCCTGGAGATCACGCAAATAGTCAATTCCAGTAGATTTGATAATAGAGGCAGAATATGTGTTTGTTGCTAAATCAATGAAAGATATTGTGTGGTTTGGGAAGATACTTGAAGGTTTGCAGGAGAAACAAGAGAGATCCACTCCCTTATTGATTGAAAACACTTTTCCAATAAAGTTTCCAAGAATCCCAGATTCCATGATTGAGCCAATCACATCAACACGAAGAACCATTTGATTCGACACCATGTAGAGGCCAAGACAGTCCATCTACGACATTGTTCCACATACAAGAAAATTGTTGACATCTTCACCAAAGTGCTTGGATGAGAGAATTTTGAAAGGTTTAGAAACATGCTCGGACTTACAAAAACCTTCATTACTACTTGGTAATTGAAGTGACTCAACATCTTAAGTACATATTCATCTCCCAGAATAAGTATGTTGGAGAACTCTTGAACAGATTTTGCATGATAGAATGAAACCCTCTCTCAACTCCAATGGAACAAAAGCTGAAGCTCACATTAATTGAAGGAAAATAATTCGAGGATGCGACCAAGTATCGACGGCTTGTGGGAATCCTTATCTACCTTACAACCACTAGATCAAATATTTGATATATTGTTGGAATCCTTTCAAGGTTCATGCAAAAACCTTGTGAAGGAAATTAATCTACTGCTAAAAGAGTTCTAAGATACTTGAAGGGGACTCAAGACTTTGGACTCAAGTACTCTAAGGTGGATGAATTCAAACTTATTTGGGTTATCTTATTTAGACTATGATGGTGACAAATAGACAGGAGTGTATACTTCTTGATACACAATGAGTCTTGAATGAGCGGTTGTCTCTTGGAGATCACGCAAATAGTCAATTTGAATAGATTCGACAATAGAGGCAGAATATGTGACTGCTACTGAAGCAATGAAAGAGATTGTGTGGCTCGGGAATATACTTAAAGACTTGCAAGAGAAACATGAGAGGTCCACTCCCTTATTGATCGAAAACACTTTTGAAATCAACTTTCCAAGAATCCAAGATTCCATGATTGAACAAAGCACATCAACACGAAGTACCATTTGATTCAACACCATGTAGAGGCCAAGACAGTCCATCTACGACATTGTTCCACAAACAAGCAAATTGTTAACATCTTCACCAAAGCGCTTGGACGAGAAAAGTTTGAAAGGTTTAGAATCATGCTTGTACTTACAAACATCCATTCGGATTAAGGGGGGAATGTTGGAAACCTAATCCTATGGGATTATGGTTCCATCAAAATAAATTTCTAAATAATAGGTGTAGAAGATGAATAGTTTCCTAGGGAATCCAAGGATTTGTTGGAAGGTGAAGTCCAATAGTCATATGCATTGTATAAATAAATGATTTCTTCCTTGAATAGAAATTGGTATGTGACATTCTCCCCTCCTTGAATTGATGATGTCATCATCATCCTTGACCCCATCTGCATTGAAAAATCACTATGAGATGTCTCTTTTTTAGATAAAGTATTTTGTAAAAATATTCAACCCCTTATTTTTTTCTCAAACATCATCATGAAATTCATAGACCAACAAACATCGATTAGTATAGGATAAAAAACAATCTAATAATTACATAATTATAACAAGTTATATTCCAAAGGTGAATATTGAGTGACATCATTTCTCGTGGTGCATAATCTCAACATAATGCTCATAGATTATAATGACCTTCACTTTGTGGATTATGATTTGTTAGAGAGCACAACCTAAATATATTGTCTCTTAAATACATAACTTCTCAACATGCATTCATATATACATCTTGTGCATTCATATATACACTTCTCAACACTCCACCACAGGCATTGCTCTTACACATATAGTATGCTTTGCATACTTGATATTATATCATACTTTCCATACATAAAGTATATATTATCTAATTTTATTTAAAAAAATATTGATACATTCTCATTATCTCTCCTACTAGATTTTTAAGTGCATCATTACTTCATCTCTACAAATGTGATAAAATCACGGTGGAACAAAATTATGATAAGAAAATAAAATATTTAAACTTATTTTTCTAATATATAAATATCATATTAGGGCGACAGGTGCAGGAGGGATCCTCCTTGATCCCAATGGGAAAACAATTGAAACCTTCGCATGGGATTTGGGAATGGCCACGAACAATCAAACTGAGAGCTATGCCTTGTTCCCAGGTTTGAAAATTTTGGTTTCTATGGGCATGAAAAATGTGATTATTCTAGGATATCCATTGCTCATTATTTCACAAGCTCAAAAGAAAAATAAACCTCATGATCCAATTCAGGGAAGGATGCAATCTCGTATTAACAATTTGATGAAAAAAAAATTGGCACACATTTTATTATATGTTTAAAGGGATAATAATATTGAGGCAAATCATTTAGCTAATTTGGACACCCATTTGGATACATGGATTATCAAGCAAAGAGGGGGAAACCAACATCTATGATGGCTCCCTTAATGCATCTAGCGAGCATGTGTTATCTCCCTCCCATCATTAATCGCATGCCTTTGAATTGCCACCTTACACTTGTTCGAAGCTTGAGGATGGGTGAAAATTTAATGCTACTTATGTGAGTTTTATCTCGATGCTTATTTGGTGAGTATAGCTTGGATATGATGTTAATATTTATGTCATTCTCTGTAGTTACCAAGTATGATAGTAGTGTTATGCCTAAATTTTGTCTGGAGTGAAGTTTCAATCTTGTATTTGGAAATGATGAGTTGGGGACATGCAATTACAATTGATCTAACGTTGAAGTTCCTTGGTCTCATTCCTGGGGTACTTCCCATGGATTCGACTGAGTGATGAGAAGAGGCAGTCTAGAATCTACATTTTGAATTGTGTGTAGCTGAAATTATGAATACCTTAGATAGTATGGTCTTGGAGGAGTCGGGTTGGGGATCCAGTTTAGGGGACATCAATGCTGACATTGTAGATTTGAGGGCCATTGTATGGTGAATTTCTGAGAAATTGGAAGGCGTGGTTGCAGCAATAGCACAGTTGACAAGTCATGTTTCAAATATGGACTATCGCTTTGACGATATGGAGGGACATGTGCAGGTTCTAGGGGCACAATTGGAGCAACTCACCCTCGTTGTGGACAAACACTAGGAACTAGTGGAAGGGGAGCAATCACGGGATACTCGGTATGCAAATTCTAAGGATCTTGACAAGTATTTGATGCAATAGCACCGTAAGGTCTATGGGGGCATATCCAACACTCTCGAACCTGATTCAAAGCCCGTGAAAACCCATGAATGAATTAGTTTTGTCTTGTTTTTCTTCTTTAGCTTATGGTCTTTTTGTGTGTTGTTATTAAGGAAGTTTGTTAAGATTTACAACTTTTCCAGACTGTGGTAATGATGGATTTAATAGTTAGTGTGCTTGAGCTAGATATTCCCTTGCTTTCTGTGGATTGGTAATTAGACTCAAAAACCATATGGATTTTGTCCCATTTTGTATATTTTTGGCTATTTATGCAACAATTTAATATAAAATTACTACTCATTCTTGTGTATATATATGTGTGTGTTTGTGTGTGTGTAGATAAATATTTTTTTTAACAAAAACAGTTAGATTGTATTTATAAAAGGTTGAAAAGATTCAACAAAGTAGTACAAAAATTCCTCAGAGTAGTTTCTTAGGATCCAAAACAGTGTATAGATTAATTACAACCATCCAATTAAAATAAACTTGAGGTAAAAAACATAGTTCCCTAAGTTGTTGTAAATTCTTACAAATTGTTATAAGAGAAACCTAACAAGAAACTTCGTCAAAGAAAAAAACTAAGAGTTGGTATCACTATCCATAACCTAAACATATTAAGTGTTTACTTCTTCTTCCTCTGTAATATTCTCAACGTCATCTTTTGGAATCTCGACCTCATTATCCTAGGTTTCTTCCATAGTCTCCTCAACATCCACATCATGAGTCCCGCAGCTTCCTTAAACTGCATCAGTTCCTTGGTTGTCTTCTTCATCAAAACTGGTAATTTTTACCACGGCATAGGTAGGTTGCATAATAGAATCATCGGCATTCTTTCGTTCTGATTTCTCGTCCAACCTATATTTCTTACCTACTATATGGTCCTCATGCTTCCCTAAGGTTTTTATAATTGATTCAACCTTAGCATCACAAGAACGAACTGTCCCTTAAACCACATCAAGGTGAGCATCAAGCCCATAATTAAAATTGGAAATGTGATGAGAATATTGCTCAATTTCATCAAGGGGAGTATCCTGAATGGGAATATGAGTGGCAATTTGTTGAACAACAAAAATCAGACCTTCCATTTGAGAACTAATCCATCTCCTTTGGGAGCGAATATCATTAATATAAGCCTAGGAATCTCTAATTCTTGTAGAGAGATCCTCTAAAAAAAAAAATATTCCATTGTTTCAACACAATCCCAAATCCCCTCTAGGAGAGCAATTCTTTTATATTCTCGTCTCTTCTTGAATGCAATCTTCCCATAATCAATCATATTTGGGAAATTTAGTTCATCCACTTATAATTTGGATGAATGATTCCCAAGAGGGAGGTAGACCATTCAAAGTTGTTAAAACAATTTCCTTATCTTCAAGATATTCTCCACTAGTGCTTAGCTTGTCCCTTAGTTCAGAGATCCTCATGAAGTAAGAAGCAATTGATTCTGACTTTGACATCTTGAGATTTGATAGTTGATTCCTCAATGCAAGAGTGCGATTTATGATATTATGTTCGAATAAATTCTTCAGGGATTTGAACATCTTTCTGGTTGTCTTCTTCTATGAGATATGAGGAACCAAATTATCTTTTACTAAATATACCAAAGTCCTTCTATCTTTGGCATCATTCTTTCTCCATTGAGTCTTATCATCTTCCACTTCTGGTTCTGGGACCTTCTCATTAACGAAATTCAAAATATCATGTTCTTCTAAAATAATAAGAACCCTAGACTTCCAAGAGCTGAATTTGGAAGCCCCATCAAGTCAATCTTCTACCTTCATTCCAATCATCTTGACTGATGTTCTGGACCGAAAACCCTACATTAGCTAGCTCAAAATTGAATTTTGGACTTCTACACAACTAATTCCACAAATAGATGTGCCCTGTCAAGGCGAGTTGAGAAGAGAAAAGATCAAGCCAAATCTGTGGACATAAAATTTAAATGGAACCCTAATTTCTACAGAAACTACAGTAACTGCAAAATTAGGTCAAATTTTGAAAATTCTCGGAATTGAAATTTTCTTCCACCAAAAGATGTGCCTTCCCTAGTGATAAATTCCTAATGCTCTTTTCAAGCCAAACTGAGGTGCGAAGACTCTGAAATATGAAACCCTAGTTTCTGGCAATGGCTTCTTTTAGCATTGCTTTGAAACCATATTAGATTTTGTATAATACTAGCAGTATAATTAATTGTTGATAATAAAACAATATCACTAAAAGAATAACCAAGCACAGAAACAATAGACACAAAATTTTATCTTGGGAAACCCAACAGGGATAAAATCCAGCAACCTTTGTATAGAGATAATTAGTTCAGAGATCAAAGTACGAATACAAAAGAGAAAGAAAAACTTCTCCAAGTGTAGAAACCCCAAAAACATTTCTCCTAGCTGCAGTAGCAAACTTCTCTCTCTCCTTAAGCGAACTTGCTTAAGTTGATTGAATGACCAAATGAGAGGTTAGACATCTCTATTTATACACATCAAAAAGTGAATTTTTCCTTACTCGGATGACTTGTCTAACTATCTAGGCCGACTTGCCTTGGGAGAAGATAAAATTACATTTAATATTTATTTCCCTTGGATAATTCTCATCCAAGGTTTACATTGATTCTTTCAAGGTTTTTACATGATCAATTACATTAATATCTTCTCCCGAAGGAGGTACAATAACAATATAAAAAATACAATAAGAATAACTTCCGAAGTTGCATTATTTCCAACTATTTAAAACAAGTATTATTGTGCAAGTTTGAAGAAATAAATGAAAGCCACTTTGAAGAAGTATATCTACTTGTGCAGGTTTAAATAAGTATATGGAATCTAGTTTGAATAAGTACATAAGTAATACAATTAGTACATATGGTACAGGTGTAGGTCTCAACTCCATTTAGTCATACTACTTCATGGTATATGCCAAATACATGGTTGGACAAGGTTCATGAGTGTGCAAGAAGCTTGGAACAAGAAACGGTTGAGCAAGGAAGCAAGTCCCAAAAGTGTGCAAGATTCACCAATTAGAAGAAGCATTCAATCCGTTGAAGCACGCAAGAGTACCAAAAGGATGTGGCGGTTGGAGGATTCAAGTGTGCAAGTCCCACAAGTAATGGAACATCAAGGACGCAAGACCACACTGCAAGTGTGCAAGTCCCATCGGGAAAAGGACCAAGTATGCGCAAGAAACACAAGAGAAGACACCTCAGTGTTTAGAACATGAAAAGTGGTGGAAGCATGAGCTGTGAAGCAAAGAAGAAGGAAATCCACAACTAACTTGTGGACATACAATCTGCATAGGACAAGTATAATTAAGAAGCCAAATTGGAGAATATAAGTAAGCAAGTATGCAAGCTTGTGAGATAAATACTGGAAGATACAGATTTATCAAGCTTCTTATTTTAGGGCATCAAGGGATCGTGGAGCCAGAACATTATGATATAGCAGAGAGCCAACTATGCACAAGCAGAGGAATGGAATAGCTGATGGTGAACAAAATGATGTATTTTATCTATGACAGTTGCTCGAAATAGAAAGGTAGAATTACAAAGGATGCGCAAGTGCGTGAAGACAAAATGACAATATCACAGACAGTATGTAGATAGTCACGGATGATCTAAGACAGAAGTGTAAAGACAATTTGAAGTATATCTTGTGATGCACGAAGTGAAGAAGTTTATCTGATGCGCTAAGACATAATTGCAGCAAATTAAAGGAGGCGCATTATGATAAGGATGATCTGAGACAAGTGCGTTAAACAAAAAGGCCAAATCACAGATGATGCACAGAGGGTCACAAATTATCTAAATATTGTTGCACCAAGATAGAATGGAAATATTACAGAAGGTGCGTAGATCCATCTGATACTAATGTGCGAAGTCAAAACAACAACTTAGTAGAAGATGTGCAGTATCAGTTGAAGTTGCAGATGCCCAGAAATAGAACGACATATTGAACCAGAACGTAGAATGTAGAATATGATGAAGCAGAACATAGTTTTTGAAGTGCGAAGAAAATTGTAATGTTATGATGTGATAAGTTAAGTGTGAAGTCAAGTGATGTATGTGATATAATGACAGCAAAATTACAACATACAAAAGGTGTGCACAGCAGAACAAACAAAAGTTTATCAGAAGAGTGTGTAGATCAGAAGTACAACAAAGCAATATATTTTATTATCATATCAGGTCAGACGTAGGATGGGGAAAGGATCAGGGGGTTGTAGCTTCCTTCCAGTTAGATCTAGTAAATCAAGGAGTTGGTGCTTCCTTCAAGTCGGTTCCTGTAAAAACAGGGGGTCGGTTCCTCCTTATAGTTGGTGCTAGAGAACTTCAGTTGTTGGTGATTCCATGAATGTAATTTTTATATTATAAGAGAGAATTTTGTGGTTTTCTCCTGTTTTGGTTTCCACGTAAAAATATGTGTGTTATGTGTATTGTGCTCATGTGATGTTGAATTATTTATTTATGGTGGATGCATAATTAAAGTTTAGATTAATCGGTTAAGAATTTAAAAATTGTTCATAACCGCGTTAATATTGATTCACCCCCCCTCTCAATATTAATTAGATTCCAACAATTGGTATCAGAGCGTGAGTCTTCAGTAATAGATTAACATCTAGAAGATAGATTCGTGCGCAAAAATGGACATGCAAGAAAAACTATTCATGGCTAACAAAGAGGATCTAATGAACATGGGTACAAAATATGAAGAAATGGCGCAAGTAGATTTTGAAGGAGAACTAATCAATGCTCTATGTGAAATTCCACAGGGGTAGATCACTGAGCTTGAACAAACCTCGCAATTTCACCATGTAATTACTGAGAAGAATTAGACAAAAACATGGATCAATTCACTCATAAAACTGAAACACACATGAAAAATTGTCGTTGACACATTAATTAGTTGTAATCTGGAAATCAAATAATGTTACAATGGAATGAATTTGATACACCCAAAAGGATTTGAATTCACCTCAAGCATAGGCTTAGTTTGCATTGGAACTATCTCCCAATAAGGTTTAGTGGCCACCGATGATGAATAATCAATTAACTAAGGTAGAACTGAGCATAATTGAATCATGTGGGCACCAAAATAGGGGAGGAGACTCCAAGGAGATGCATAACTAGCTGTCATTGGTCAAGGAGGGCGCTCCTATACTCAGTAGCAGTCAAACTAAGAGCTACAGTCAGTTAATTGAGCAATAACGGGAATAATGGGCCCTAAATCATGGAACTAACTGTCTAGTCTCCTAAATCTATGAATGAGGGTGCATTGGAACTCCGATGATGTAAAAAAGGCTCTCTGAGTGGATAGGAGGGATAATGATGGCCATAAACAAGCTCCGGGGGGGCCAAAGTAAGGACTAGGTGCTAGGAGACTCCACTGCTAATGCATGGATGCATGGAGTGCTGCATGGAATGCATGCAAAGTGTGCAAGACCAAAATAATATGGTGAGAATATTCCAACACTCTAGATGATCTGAAGAAATCAAGGAAGAAAAATAAGCAGTTACAGGAATCGCGATTGAAATTAGAAGAGGATACAACCAAGAATTTTAAATTAAGAGAAGAAAAATGTGAGAAGCTAGAAGCAGAGATCACTCTCCTGAAAGAATAACTACAAAATATTAGCATTCAATTGGAACAAGGACAAAAGTTCAGAAACATTGCCAATGAAGGATCAAACTTTGAAACAAAGAGCTATGCTAATGCACTCAGAAGTCCTATTCCAACGAACAATAAGAAGGTTGAAGAAAAGTACAGGGAGTCGACTCACATGGAAATTGGATCTGTGCAATTCAAAAGAATTCATCCCATCAGGTATCAAAATATATTTTTGGGAAACTGCTATTTTTGACATAATTTTGGTCATAAGGCAATAAACTGCAAAGCACATGCACTTGTGAATGCCAGAAGAAATGGTTTTTGCAATCAGACGAATCCCAGACAGAGCATAAAATTAGCTGAAAATCCAAAGGAAATATTCAATCCCTTCATCCTTTTGAACTTAGATAGTGAATGTCCTAAGTGTCACAATCATGTTCATGACATTTAGAACTACAAAAAATAGTTTCCACCTACGCAGTCGGTCGAAAACATCTCCAACAAAATAGAGTATGTGCAATCCCATAAAGTTCAATTTTATCAGGAGGGATGCATCCTTGCCTTACATGCGCAAAACAAAAGGGGACAATGGTATTGATAGTGGTTGTTCTTAGAACATGACAGGAGACAAAAATACATTTCTGAAATACAAGGAAGAAAAGGGAGGTAGTGTCTACTTTGGGGATAATGGCTCTACCAAAATCCTAGGTAAAGGATTAGTGAGTCTGGGGAATAAAAAGACCAAAGAAGAAAAATTTTTACTAGTCGAAAACATGAAACACAGTCTTCTAAGGGTCAACCAGATGTGTGACCAAGGACACACACTTACCTTTGACTCAAAAAAATGCAAAATCAAAAACAGGAATACAGGTAGTATAGTGGCAACAGCCACCAGAACCCCCAATAATGTATACACTATGGATGAAGGAAAAGAAGAAAAGTGCTACATGGGACAAACAGATGAAATTGGGCTCTGGAATAGAATATTGGGACACATTAACTTTGACAGTCTCATTGGAATCAGCAAAGAAATAGGATGTAAGAGATATCCCAAGAATCATGAAACCATTGAATTCAGTCTGCAAACATTGTATGCGTGGAAAGAAAACAAGAGTTGTTTTCAAGACAAAAGAGAACACTACATCAAAACCTTAGGAAATAGTGCACTCGGATATTTGCGGTCCAATGAGAGCCAAAGGGTTAAATGGTGAGTCTTACTTTCTTTTGTTTATCAATGATTATACTAGGATGACATGGGTGTTTTCCCTTAAATAAAAATCAGAAACATTTGAATGCTTCAAAGTCTTTAAGGAATTAGTTGAGAATGAAACCGAGTTAAGGATTAAATGTTTGAGATCTGACAATGGAGGAGAGTATACATCAAACAAATTTGAGAACTATTGTGAAAAATATGGGATCGTGCAACAATTCTCAGTTGTCAGAACTCCGCAGCAAAATGGAGTGGCAGAAAGGAAAAACAAAACTATGTAGGAAATGGCCAAAACAATGTTGAACGATTCGAAGCTATATTATGTTTTTTGGACTTAGGACATACATACAATTGTACACATCCTCACCAGGTTCCAAATAAGGACAAACAGTTTCTCAATGCCTTATGAACTCTAGAAAGAAAGGCCAACCACAGTCAAGCACTTCAAGTTATTCAGAAGCAATTACTACATCAAAAGAAATGATGATAATCTTGGAAATTTTGGCTCCATATCAAATGAAGGAATATTTCTTGGATATGCTACAAGGAGCAAAGCATACAAGTGCTACAATCTACGACTCGGAAATATGGTGGAAAGCGCAGACGTAAAAGTGGATTAGGTATTCATGCACATGAAAGTAGAATACGATGATGATCATCCAATGATCAAGCAATCATATGAAGAACTACTAGAAAACAAAGAAGAAGGAGAATCAAAACAAACTATATGTCAATGTGAATTAGAAGACAGAAGACGGGATACAAAATCTCCCTCCATAAATGTTCAAAAGAATCATTCAGAAGATCTAATCATTGGAGATAGAAATGTTGTTGTAAGAACTTGAAGAAGGGGTTTAAGTGATTCAATCGAAGAAGCTAATTTCTCCTTACTATCTCAAATAGAACCGAAAGGTTTTGAAGAAGCCAGAATAGACGAGCACTAGGTTAAATCCATGAAAGAGGAACTAGATCAAATTGAAAATAATGAGACCTGGGAACTTGTTCCAAGACCCAAAAATAAGAATGTTATCGATAAAAAATGGGTATTCAGAAACAAACTGAACGAATAAGGACAAGTTGTCATAAACAAGGCAAGAATGGTGTGCAAAGGTTATGCACAGATTGAGGGAATAGAATTTGAAGAAAAATTTTCTCCTGTGGTGTGAATTGAAGCAAGTAGACTATTCTTAGCCTATTCTTGTGTTGAAAATTTCAAGGTATATCAAATGGATGTAAAATCAACATTCTTAAATGGAGACCTTGAAGAAGAAGTATACATTGAACAACCAGATGGATTCTCTCTTTCAGATAACAAAGATTATGTCTGCAAATTAAAGAAAGCTCTGTATGGACTCAAGCAGGCTCCAAGGGCCTGGTATTCTATATTGGAAAAATATTTGCAACAACAAGGTTTCAAGAGGGGTAGAGTGGATAGTAATCTTGTTGGTTGTGGAGCCAGATCTTCTAGTCTCATAGATGATATTGTATCAGCCGTGTTTGTACCCCAGTTTTATATGATATGTAGGTGGACTGTATAGTCACCCCAGCGGGGGGGTGTGGGGGGGCATCGCCCCCCCACGGGGTTTCAGGGGGGACCATCCCCCCTGGCTGGGGGGTCTGGGGGCCGGCGGTCCCCCAACGGGGGTTCAGGGGAAGCACCCCTGAGAAATGGGAGTTCAGGGGCAACGCCCCAGAAGAAAATTTTTGGGGTTGTTTTCGCCAGCTGTTTTGCGGACCCATGGTTTTGGGTATCCTGTGGTATTTTCCCATTGTATTTCCCTTATAAAATAAATACATTGTAATACGGCTAGGGATGATGATGTATTAGGTTTTATGCATTGTAAAGATCTCTGAGATCAGGAGAGAGACTGTGAAACAAAGAAGAGGAAGTGCAGCGGTTGTGCTGCAGGTTGTATCCCTTCACCTTGCTGGACGGTAATAATAATAAGGACTGGCAAATTCAGTGTGGATGTAGCCCAAGTTGGGTGAACCACGATATATCTGTGTCTCTCTTGTAATGTGTATGTGTGATTATATTTTCATTTCTGTTTATTGTTATTGCTCTGCGATCCTGTTTTTCTAACAATTGGTATCAGAGCCAAACGTTTATTTGGCAGTTAAACCCGCAGGAAGCTAGGGTTCTGGTTCGAGTGGGAGCAATGGCAGAAGAAGGAAAGTTTAAGGTCGAAAAGTTTAACGGCCAAAACTTCGGGTTATGGAAGATGTAAATGGAGGACTATCTGTACCAGAAGGATCTATTCCTACCGTTGGGAGGAAAAGAAAAGCAGTCGACGGCTATGAAGGACGAAGAATGGGAGGTTCTTGATAGAAAGGCTCTGGGAACAATACGGTTGAGCCTGGCTTCGTCAGTGGCTTTCAATATCTCGAAAGAAATGACAACAGAGGGTTTGATGAGCGCATTGGGTAAGCTGTATGAAAAACCCTCGGCCTCCAACAAGGTATTTCTAATGAAGCGTTTATTTAATATGAAGATGTCTGAAGGTGGATCTGTTACTGATCATTTAAATGAGTTTAATACGGTTACAAATCAGCTAAGTTTTGTAAGTGTGAACTTTGATGATGAGGTTAGGGCTCTTCTAATCTTGTGTTCATTGCCAGAAAGCTGGAATAGCTTGGTCATGGCTGTAAGTAACTCTGTCTCTGGTTCAAACACCTTAAAATTTGATGATGTTATTGGTGTTATTCTTAGCAAAGAAATGCGAAGAAAAAGCACAGGTGAGACATCAGGTAATGCGTTGACCATGGAGAGAAGGGGAAGACAAAAGGAGAGAGGAAAGAGCCAAGGTAATCGTGGAAAGTCTAAAATGGGTAGATCCAAGTCTAGACTGGGAAAGATAGAGTGCTGGAACTGTGGAAAGAAAGGACATCTAAAGAAAGACTGCAAATCTCTAAAGAAGAAAGGAGATGCAAAGAAGGAAACTACCCAGGAAGCAAATGTAGCAGGTGATGTGTTACAAGATGCTTTGATTCTTGCATTAGATAATACTAGTGATTATTGGGTAGTAGATTCAGGAGCTTCATGTCATGCTACACCCCATAGGAAATACTTTCATGAGTATGTTCCTGGCGACTTTGGACATGTTTTATTGGGTGATGATGAGCCATGTAAAATTGTTGGAATGGGTAAGGTATGGATAAAAGTTAAGAATGGAACTGATTGGTTGTTGAAAGAAGTTAGGCATATTCCTGCTATGAAAAGAAATCTGATCTCAACAGGGCAGTTGGGAGATGGCGGGTGTCTATCTACGTTCGGAGAAAAGTGGTGGAAGATCACTAAAGGATCAATGGTGATAACAAAAGGAGACAGAGTAGGTACGTTGTATTTATGTCCTCACAATACTGACCATTTTATCTCTTTAACTTCCACAGGAACAGATAGAGCATTGTGGCATCATAGGCTTGGCCACATGAGTGAGAAGGGGATGCAGATTCTCCACTCAAGGAAGTTGATACCGGATTTGAAGTAGGTAAGTTTGGAATTATGTGAAAACTGTGTTTATGGAAAACAGAAGAGAGTCAGATTTCTCAGGGTTGGGAAACAGAAGAAGAATGAAAAATTAGAGCTTGTGCATACAGATGTATGGGGACCGGCTTAGGTACAATCTCTTAGTGGCTCTCATTATTATGTTACATTTATTGATGATGCAACTAGAAAAACTTGGGTTTATTGCATTAGACATAAATCTGATGTGTTTGCTGTGGAAAGCTTTGGTTGAGAATGAGACAGGAAAAAGATTGAAGTGTATCAGATCTGATAATGGAGGTGAGTACTGCGGCAAGGAGTTTGATAGTTACTGTTCATACCATGGGATTCGTAGAGAGAAGACAGTCCCAGGAACACCACAGGAAAATGGTGTGTCAAAAAGGATGAACAGAACGATCATGGAGCATGCAAGGTGTATGAAACTGCATGCAGGGTTGCCCTTACAGTTTTGGGCGGATGCTGTAAATACTGTTGTTTATTTAATAAACAGAGAACCTTCAAGTGCTTTTGATGGTGGTATTCCAGAGGAAGCATGGACAGATAAAAAGGTAAACTACTCATTTCTGAGAACGTTTGGTTGTGAAGCATTTGTCCATATTGATAAAGAAAATAGAACAAAGCTTGAAGCTAAATCCAAGAAATGTACCTTTATTGGATATGGGGTTGATGAATTTGGTTATCGTTTATGGGATTATGAAAATAACAAAATCATCAGGAGTAGAGATGTGAAATTCAATGAAAAGGTCATGTATAAAGATCAGTTGCAGGGAAAGAAACAGGAAAAGAAAAACACAGAGTACATAGTGCTTGATGAAATTAAAGAAAATGAAGTTCCGAAGGTGCCAGAAAATCAAGAGCAGCAGCAAGTACCTGAACCTCCTGCAACTGTAAGAAGATCTACCAGGTTAAGTAGACTCCCTGAACGATACTCTCCTTCAATGTATTATTTATTGATGACTGATTCTGGTGAACCAGAATGTTATGAAGAAGCAATGCAGGTGGAAACTAGAAAGAAGTGGGAGCAAGGCATGAATGAGGAGATGAACTCATTGGTAGGAAACCAGACTTGGGATTTGGTTCAGTTGCCTGCTGGTAAAAGAGAATTGCAAAACAAATGGATTTATAGGTTGAAGGAAGAAGAAGGAGGTAAGAAGCGGTACAAGGCCAGACTTGTTGTAAAGCGGTTTGCACAGAAGAAAGGTATAGATTTTGATGAAATATTTTCTCCTGTTGTTAAGATGACTTCAATTAGGACTATCTTAAGTCTAGTGGCGGTAGAAGATTTGCATCTTGAACAGTTAGATGTAAAAACAGCCTTCCTCGATGGGGATTTGGAGGAATAAATATATATGCAGCAGCCACAAGGGTATGAGGTCAAAGGTAAGGAGGATATGGTATGCAGGTTGAAAAAGAGCTTGTATGGCTTGAAGCAAGCTCCAAGGCAGTGGTATCTAAAGTTTGACAGATTTATGACAGAACAAGGTTATAGTAGATGTCATTCAGACCACTATGTTTATTTCAAGAAGCTAGGCAATGGAAGATATATTATCTTGTTATTGTATGTGGATGACATGCTTGTTGCAGGGTCTGACATGCAGGATATAAATGTCCTCAAAAGGAAGCTAGCTAATTCATTTGCAATGAAGGATTTGGGTGCTGCAAAGAAAATCCTTGGTATGAGAATAACGAGAGACAGGAAAAATCACAAATTGACATTGTCTCAAAGTGAGTACATACAAAAGGTGTTGGAGAGGTTCAGAATGCAGAATGCAAAACCTGTAAGTACACCTTCGGCTAGCCATTTCAGTCTAAGTAAGGAAATGTGTCCCAAGACACAAGAAGAGACAAATTACATGTCCAAGATTCCCTATCAATCAGCAGTTGGCAGCTTGATTTATGCCATGGTGTGCACAATACCAGATATTGCACATGCAGTGGGATTTGTGAGTAGATATATGAACAATCTAGGTAAAGAACATTGGAAGGCAGTACAGTGGATTCTCAGGTATTTGAGAGGTACTACCACTGAGGCATTATGTTTTGGAGGTTCAGAAACTATTCTACAGGGATATGTTGATGCAGATATGGCAGGTGACAAGGATAGCAGGAGGAGCACCACAGGGTATGTGTTTATTGTAGGTGGAACATCAGTAAGCTGGATTTCGAAACTACAGAAGGTTGTTTCACTTTCAACAACAGAAGCAGAGTATGTTGCCATTACAGAGGCTAGTAAAGAGATGATTTGGTTGCAGAGGTTTATGGAGGAAGTGGGTAAGAAGCAGAAGGATATCAGATTGTATAGTGACAGCCAGAGTGCCATTCATCTTACAAAGAACTCAGCATTCCATTCCAGGACTAAACATATACATCTCAAGTACCATTTCATACGCTCTGTTCTGGAAGATGAACTGTTGAAGCTGGAAAAGATACATACTAGCCAGAATCCTGCAGACATGTTCACAAAGGTAGTGACCAGAGAGAAACTGAGTTCGTGCTCGGTTTCAATTGGCCTTCTAGCATGAAGGTGAAGAGGAAAAATTTTCCAAGTCCAAGTCCAGCAAGTGCAGCAGCGGTGGAGTTGCTGTGATCATTCTCCAAGTGGGAGATTGTTGGTTGTGGAGCCAGATCTTCTAATCTCATAGATGATATTGTATCAGCCGTGTTTGTACCCCAGTTTTATATGATATGTAGGTGGATTATACAGTCACCCCAGTGGGGGGGCATCGCCCCCCATGGGGTTCCAGGGGGGACCATCCCCCCTGGCTGGGGGGTCCAGGGGTTCAAGGGCAACGCCCCCGAGAAATGGGGGTTCGGGGGCAATGCCCCCGAAGAAAATTTTTGGGGCTGTTTTCACCAGCTGTTTTGCGGGCCCATGGTTTTGGGTATCCCGTGGTATTTTCCCATTGTATTTCCCTTATAAAATAAAGACATTGTAATACGGCTAGGGATGATGATGTATTAGGTTTTATGCATTGTAAAGATCTCTGAGATCAAGAGAGAGAATGTGAAACAGAGAAGAGGAAGTGCAGCGGTTGTGCTGCAGGTTGTATCCTTTCACCTTGCTGGACGGTAATAATAATAAGGACTGGCAAATTCAGTGTGGATGTAGCCCAAGTTGGGTGAACCACGATATATCTGTGCCTCTCTTGTAATGTGTATGTGTGATTATATTTGCATTTCTGTTTATTGTTATTGCTCTGCGATCCTGTTTTTCTAACAAATCTCTACATAAAAATTGAACATGAAAAGATGATATTTGTTGAAGTATATGTTGACGATATTATTTTTGGAAGCGATGATGACAAAATGATCCAACAATTTGCTAAGGACATGTAGAAGGAATTCAAAATTTCTATGCTTGGAGAATTGTCCTTTTTCCTCAGACTCCAGATATCTCAATTGGATAATGGCATCTTCATCTCTCAAACCAAATATGTGAAAGAAATGCTAAATAAATTTAACATGGAAGACTACAAATCAATATGCACACCCATGGTCACTGGGTGAAAGTTAAATAAATAGGATGAACCTGAGGAATTAGATAAAAGACTATACAGATCAATGATTGGCAGTATATTATATGTAACTGCCTCAAGTCCAGACATACTGAAAGCAGTAGGAATCCTCGCAAAGTTCCAGGAAGCACCCAAAGAAACACATGTTCAAGCAGTAAAGAGAATCTTCATATATTTGAAAGGGTCCATGAACTTTGGTTTGTGGTATCCACAAAGTAAATACCTAAACTTAGTGGGATGTACTGATGCAGACTGGGTAGGTGGTGTTGATGATAGAATAATTACTAGTGGAGCTGTATTTTTTCTAGGAAGTTGTCTTGTATCCTGGATTAGTAAGAAACAGCCATCAGTCGAACTATCTACAACAAAAGCAAAATATATTGCAGTGGTTGCCTTTTGCGCGCAGATACTATGGATGAAACAAACTTTGAAGGATTTGCAAGTAAATTTTGATCAGCCCATACAAATCATATGCGACAATACAAGTGCGGTTAGCATCTCAAAGAATTCTGTTATGCACTGCAAAACCAAACATATTCCCATCAAGCACCATTTTGAAGAGAGCAGGTCACTGCAATACTGTCAAACTAGAATATGTTGACACCAAAGAACAGATTGCGAATATATTTACAAAATCGCTCCCATGAAACACGTTTGAATATCTCAGGTAGAAATTGGGTGTTGTTCTCAATCCACAATGTAATGAGAACCTCAAAAAGAGGACATAAAAACAAATGGAATTTTGCACTACATATTGCGTAAGGAAGGATTGTTGATTGATATGACAGGAAAGGAGGATCAAGTAGATAAAGGATGGAAACTATTCAGGGTGAGCATATCTAAGTTAGCTACATAAATAGTGAACAGATTACAACGTGACTCAGATTTGAGCAAAAACCCCAACGAAAGAAGAAAGCATGAAGATACGGGGAGTAATCCCAGGAAGCAGATTTACGAGGCTAGCACAAATTCGTAGAAAATGAGACTCTATTGTTGCGAAGTAATGGCACCTCTTTACCATTGATGTCAAAGGGGGTGAATGATCATGAAGCCTGTGATCAACACAGAGATGAAAAGTAGATGAGATTATCATAAAGCATGTGATCTACATAGAAGTAAAAGACACAGGTAAGAACAGAGACAGCAGAATGCAAAAATGAAGCAAAGACTCAAACTAGTAAAGAACACAAGGGGAGTATACACAGGGGGAGTACTGTGAGAAGCACATATGAAGTGCACAACTTCATGAGATGATTATGCACAGCTTCACGAGGTGTTGACATCAATTCCAAAGGGGTATATTGTTGAACTTTGGTTTTCATTGATGTCAACTAATGTCAAAGACGATTTAGTATTCTTGTGCCAATTTGAAGAAATATATGAAATCCACTTTGAAGAAGTATATCTAGTTGTGCCTATTTAAAGAAGTATATGGAATCCAGTTTGAAGAAGTACATAAGGAATACATTCATTACATATGTTACAGGTGCAGGTCTCAAGTCCACCTAGTCATACTACATCATGGTATATTCCAAAGACATGGTTGGACAAGGTTTGGGAGTGCACAAGTAGCTTGGAACAAGAAACGGTTGAGAAAGGAATCAAGTCCCTAAAGTGTGCAAGATTCACCAATCAGAAGAAGCATCAAGTTTTTGAAGCATGCAAGAGTACCAAAAGGATGTGGCAGTTGGAGGAGTCAAGTTCGCAAGCCCCATAAGCAATTGAACATCAATGGTGCAAGACTGCACCACAAGGGTGCAAGTCCCACTAGGAAAAGGACCAAGTATGCGTAAGACCCACAAGAGAAGACACCTCCGCGGTGCAAAACATGAAAAGTGGCGGAAGCATGAAACGTGAAGCAAAGAAGAAGGAAAGCCACAACCAACTTGTGGACATAAAATTTGTGCAGGACAAGTATAAATAAGAAGCCAAGTTGGAGAATTTAAGTAAGCAAGTATGTAATCTTGTGAGCTACAGAATGTAAGATACAAATTTATAAAGCTTCTTATTTCGAGGCATCAAGGGCTCGTAGAACCATAACAATATGATCTAGCAGAGAGCTGAGTGCTCACAAGCAGAGGAATGGAATATCTCATGGTGCGCAAAATGATGTAGTTTATATGTGACATTTGCACGAAACAGAAAGGAAAAATTACAGAGGATGCACAAGTGCACGAATACAGAATGACACTATCGCAAGCAGTATGCAGACAGACATAGATGATTTAAGATAGAAGTGAAAAGATAGACTTGAAGTATATCTTGTGATGTGCGAAGTGAAGAAGTTAATTTGATGCACTAAGACAAATCTGCAGCATAGTAAAGGAGGTGCATTGTGATAACGATGATCTAAGACAAGTGTGTTAAACAAAAAGGTTGAACCACAGATGATGAATAGAGGGTCACAAATTATCTAAAGATTGTTGTACCAAGACAGAACCAAAATATTACAGAAGGTGTGCAGATCCATCTTATACTAATGCATGAATTCATAATAGAAGCTCAACAGAATATGCATAGTATCAATTGAAGTTGCAAATGCGTAGAAACAGAACGACATATTGAACCAGAATGCATACTACAAAATATGATGAAGCAGCACATAGTTTGTGAAGTGTGAAGTCAGGTGATGTGTGCGATATAGTGACAGCAATATTACATCATACAGAAGGTGGCACAACATAACGAATATAATTTTATTAGAAGAGTGCGTAGATCAGATGTACAGAAAAGCAATAAATTCTACTATCATATTAGGGCAATAGGACGGGGCAAGGAGCAAGGCATCATAGCCTCCTTCCAGTTGGAGCTGGTAAATCAGGGATTTGGTGCTTCCTTCAGGATGGTGCCTATAAAACCAAGGGGTAAGTGCCTCCTTCCAGTTGGTGTTGGAGAAATTCATAAGTTGGTGCTTCCATGAATGTAATATTTATATTATAAGAGAGTATTCTGTGGTTTTCTCTCATTTGGGTTTCCATGTAAAAATCGGCGTGTTCTGTGTATTGTGCTCATGTGATGTTGAATGTTTTATTCATGGTGGATGCATAATTAAAGTTCATATTAATCAGTTTAGAAGTTAAAAATTATTCATAACTACGCTAATACTAATTCACCCCCCCTCTCAGTATTAATTAGATTCCAAAAATTGGTATTAGAGCAGGTGTCTTCAGTAATAACTTAACATCTGGAATATAGATCTGTGTGTAGAAATGGGCATGCAAGAAAAAAATCTTCATGGCTGACGAAGAGGATCTAATGAATATGGGTATAGAATATGAAGAAATGGATTAAGTAGATTTTGAAGGAGAACTGATCAGTGCTCTAGATGATATGAAGAAATCAAGGAAGAAAAATAAACAGTTGTAAGAATCACAATTGAAATTAGAAGTTGATACAACCAAGTAGTTGAAATTAAGAGAAGAAAAATGTGAGAATCTAGAAGCGGATATCACTAGCCTGAAATAAGAAATATAAAATATTAGCATTCAATTGGAACATGGAAAAAAGTTTGGAAACAACACAAATGAAGGATCAAACTTTGAAACAAAGAGCTATGCAGATGCACTCAGAATTCCTATTCCAAGGAACAATAAAAAGGTTGAAGAAAAGTACAAGGAGTCAAATCACATGGAAACTAGATATGTGCAATTTAGAAGAATTCATCCCATCAGATATCAAACTCTCTTTTTGGGCCACTGTTGTTTTTGTCATAATTTTGGTATCAGAAAAAAGTAAGCATAAATACCTGAGTTAGTCATTTGAATGATTACCATGGATGATGCACAAGATCCATATGATCGCACAAAAGATGTTATGGGAGAATATGTCCGTGGTGGTGATGTAGAAATAGAGTCCAATGGAAGGAGGGCATAGATCACACCTCCGCATATGGTTGAAACCATGAGAAGTTTCAATGAAAGGATAACTAAAGCACAGGAAGAACAACAACTGATTAACACTGCCATACTGCAAAGTTTGGAAGATTTGCAATGGAAAGCTAATTCGGGATCCAACCAGAACATCGACAGTGAGGATGGAATATGCACTAGCAGTCATTGCTGAGGAGGTTCACGACACCAAAAAAGAAGTGTGTGCAGAGGAAGAACTAACATCTCTCCATCAGACACTTCAAGCATCATATTGAGTAGATCTGGAAGTTCATCCGACAGCTTAGCACATTTGGCCTGAAGATATAAGAGGAGGAGATCTTGTAGAGAGAATTCCCTGGGATAACTTAGAAAGATAAAGCTGCCTATATTCGATGGAGAAAGAAAGACGAGGAAGGATTCTAAGGTGTGGCTCCTTGGAATGAAAAAGTACTTCTGGATTCACGAGTTTTCTAATAATGAGAAGGCCAAGATTTAAATCTTCAATATGAATGGGAGAGTGTCGATTTGGTGGGAACATATGGACAAGTGAAAGGCCTCAAAGAAAGAAGGATTGATTGGAAGAAGTTTGAAAAATACTTCAAGCAGACTCAGCTTTCTGAAATATACTATGACAATAAAAGCAAGGAATTCCATGAGTTGAAGTTAGGACAAATGAAAATGGAGGAGTATGTGCACAAATTCATAGAACTACTCCAGTATGTGGATTATCTAAGAAATGGAAAGGTGAAGATTCAGATATTTTTAAGTGGGTTTCCCCAGAGCTACCACAATCGAATTGAATTCGTGGAACCCAAGACCTTAGATGACACGATTCGGAAGGCTATGAATTGCTATGAGAAAAGCAATGGTAGATTTGAGGAGAATCAAGCGGGAAGAGGAAATATTAAGGGCATATTTGATACAAGGAATAAAGAGTTCAGAATCGTACCCTATGGGAATCAACAGAGGAATGTGTGACAAGAACACTCAGTGCAAGATAAATTCCAGCGCGCGATTCAAGGTGCAGGGAGGCCCAAGGAACGAATGAAATGTTGGGGATGTGAAGAGAATCATAAGTTGTATGATTGCACTCACAAGAAGGAACAACCACAATGGATCCATAACCTTGAAGAAGTCATCACTGTAGAGGATGTGGCCATATCAATCCCTAGAATCTACACAGCTTTGGTTGATCGTCAGGTAGACCATCAAGCTGCAGTGGTTGAAGTTAGAGGTAAGATTGTCGCAAAGTCTGTTTCCATATTAATAGACCCGGGATCTAGTCATAGTTATATTCATCCTAAGATTGTTGAATCTTGCGCACTTAAGAAAAGTAGGAATGACAAGTCGTGACTGGTCTAGTTAGCCACAGGTACAAAAAGGAAGGTAAGCAAAGTGTTAGAAGGATGTTTGTTAATGTTGGATGGTTTTTCCATCACAGTACAATTGAACATCTTACCATTAGGATCATATGGTGCTCTTGTTGGCATGGATTGGCTAGAAAAGCATCGTGCCAAGCTTGACTACTATAATAAGTTGCTTGAATGTCTTGAAAATGAAGGTAATCCAAAGATAGTAAAAGGTGTGCAAAAGAAGGTCTAAATAAGACAAGTTTCTATGTTGCAGTTTGGGAGGCACTTCAAGAAGAACTGTCAAATATACGCAGTTCATGTCGCAGGATCAACAAAGGATAAAAGTCTAGTGCTATAATATTTTCTAGTGCTACAAGAGTATAAATATCTATTTCCAGAAGAAGCATCGGGATTTCTACCCAAGAGAGACATCGACTTTTCAATTAATCTGGTGCCAAGAGTAGTCCCAGTGTCTAAATCCCATACAGAATGAGTACCCCGAAGCTGATGGAGTTGAAAATTCAACTGCAAGAGCTCATAAACAAGAAGAATATTACACCAAGCGTGAATCCTTGGGGTTCACTAGTGTTGCTTGTGAAAAAGAAAGATGGAACCTTGTGACTGTCTATTGACTATAGACAACTCAATAAGGTCACAGTCAAGAGCAAGTACCCATTACCCAGGATAGATGATCTCTTTGATCAAATCAAGGGAGACAATGTATTTTCTAAGATTGACTTAAGGTCGGGGTACCATCAAGTTAGGATCTAGGAGGAAGATATCCATAAGACAAATTTCGAGACATGGTATGACCGCTATGAATTCATGGTTGTGCCATTTGGTTTAACCAACGCACCTCCAACATTCATGTTCCTAATGAATGTTGTATTCATCCAGTACTTGGACAAGTTTGTCCTAATATTCCTAGATGGCATCCTTGTCTATTATAGGAGTGAAGAAGATCATGCATACCACCTCAGAAAAGTGTTGTAGGTGCTGAGGGAGCACAAATTGTATGCCAAGCTTAGTAAATGTGATTTCTATCAAGAGAAGATTCAATATTTGGGTCATATCATCTCAACAGATCGAATTTCAATAGACCTTGAAAAGATCAAGGTGATAGTAAATTGGCCTACACATAGGAATGTGACCGATGTTCGATCTTTCATGGGATTGGTCAGATACTATAGAATATTTATCAAAGACTTCTCCAAATTAGCATACCCCATTACATTGCTATAGAGAAAGGATGTGAAGTTTGCATGGTTCGAGAACTGTGCCAGGAGTTTCCAGCACCTGAAGGAATTGCTCACCAGTGCCCCTATTCTAAAAGTCACAAATCTAGACAAAGATTTTGTAGTTTGCATAGACGCATGCGTCAAAGGACTCGGGAGAGTAATTATGCAGGAAGGACACATGATATGTTATGAGTCCTTCAAGTTAAAGGATCATCAGAGGAATTACACAACACGTGATTTGGAGATAGCGGTCATAGTGCATGCATTGAAGATGTGGCGACACTACCTACTAGGAAGAAGGTTTGAATTGTGCATTGATCACATGAGTTTGAAATATTTGTTTGATCAACCGAATTTGAATGTTAGGAAAGCCATATGGTTATAATTTCTAAGTGAATTCGACCACAAGATCAAGCATGTTAAGGGTAAGGAGAATAAAGTGGAAGATGAGCTCAGTAGGAAGTCTCATGTCGCAACCATAAGCTTGTGTTGCATTGACCTCAGAGAATGATTAGCAGGGTCACAGTTGAAGATGTAAAGTACGTGCAAGTGTGCGTAGGAATCAGACAAGCAGAATCAGACAAGACGTATGATGGCTATCAACTAGAAGAGGATGGAATTCTTATGTTCCAAGGATGGTTGTACATTCCGAAGAATGTATAACTAAAGAAGCTAGTAATGGATGACATTCATTAGACGCCATATTCAAGTCACTAATGCTATCAAAAGACGGATACAGCAGCTAGGAAGCAGTATTTTTAGCCATCGATGAAGAAGGATATCACGTAGTACATAGCTAGATGCCAAAAGTGCCAACAAGTGAAATTTGAGCACCAACACCCAGCAGGATTACTGCATCCCATTCCCATTCCTGAGTGGAAGTGGGAAGAAATATATATGGATTTCATTACAGGACTTCCAATGACATCCAAGCAACATGATTCAATCATGGTGGTGGTGGAAAAGCTGACGAAAGCAACACATTTCATCCCAGTCAAGTCGACACATAAGACTATCAATATTACAAGGATCTTCATGAAGGAAATTTTCAAGCTGCATGGGCTACCTAACGTAATAATCTCCGATAGAGATGTGAAGTTCATGTCAAAATTATGGAAAGGATTTTTCAAGGAATTGGGAACTTAGTCCAATTTCAGCACACCCTATCATCCTCAAACATATGGTCAGACATAGAGGGTAAATCAAGTACTAGAAGATATGCTAAGGATGTATATGATGGATAAGCCATCTAAGTGGGAAGAATACCTAAATCTGGTGGATTTTGCTTACAACAATGGGCATCAAGCATCATTGGGAATGATTCCTTTTGAAGCCATGTATGGAAGGAAATTTCACACTCCAGTAAGTTGGGAAAACCCAGTAAACAGAATAATGCTTGGACTAGAAATGCCCAAGGAAATGGAGCAGGTGATGATTAGGGTCAGGTAGAATTTTAAAGTAATACAGGATAGGAAGAAGAGCTATGAAAATCTGAAGAGAGTGCATAGAGAATTTAAATTTGTATACCATGTATATCTGCACGTTAGGCCAAGGAATAGCTCTTTAAAGCTTGAGAGCTATGCCAAATTAGCATCGAAATATTATGGACCTTTCAAATTCATTGATATAATAGGACCAGTTGCATATAGGATTGCATTGCCTGCACATATGAAAGCTCATAATTTTTTCCATATTTATTTGCTTAATAAGTATATACAAGATCCTAATCACATCATTGATTGGAATGTGATCCAGGTGGTACCCGAGGGACAATTCCAAGTGGAACCTATGCGCATTATAGGCATGAAGGAGAAAGTTCTCAAGAAGTGCGCCATCGTCCAGGTAAAGGTGTAGTGGAAGCACTTCAGCCCAGATGAAGCTACATGGGAGGGTGAAGATGCCATGAGGTGGGAATACCCATTTTTGTTCAATTTCAGAGAGCACTAAGGACAATGTTGTTTCAAGGGGGAGGGTACTGTAATGTCCCTATTTTTGACCTCGACACAAACTATGTAAATGATGGAATATCCGCAACAATTATAAGGAACATGGTGCGGAGCTCAAGGAAAATGCCCCAAATGTTTTCTTGCAAATGTATATGGATAGCAATCTAAGTGCGATTATGTGCAACAACAACGTAACCTTAATGTATATCTGCATGATAATATTATTGATAAAACCCACAGTTGATTGCCCAGTAGTAATAAGAGAAAGGGGCATGATTATCCTAAGGTTAGGAATGAATGTACTAAATCGATGAGATCAATAGATGAGAGCCAAGTGTCCTTAAGAGGACGGATGAGCCTTTAGTTGTCAGTTTGAATCAGCTGCTCAATAATTTAGTGGTTCAAAAGAAGGTAGTTGAAGCAGTTATTTCCTTAGGGAAAGGAAGATGTGGGTCTCAGTTACCTTATGTCAGTAGTAGTGTTAGTATCATGTCGAGTAGTATGGCTCAGAACCCTGTCAAGGAGTCTTTCAGTCGACCTATCAAGGAGTATGGAATTCGGCCTGCCAAGGAGCCTATCAGTATCCTATCAACGAGTCTATCATCTAATTAATCGGTTATGTGGTCAATAACCATGTCCTTTGTAATTGTGTATCTATCAATCCCCTGTGGTGAGAGTGTCATATGGGGGGAGATACTTCACTCATTTTTTCATAAGAGAGTCTATTTCTTTTCTCACTTGTAAAAAGGGATTTAAACATTTCCTAAGAGAAGCGAAATCCAAGCAGTGACAAAGTAGTCACCCTGAGTGCGATGTTGATGATTTCATTGAAACCATTGGTTTTTCACGGCCAATATTGGTAAGCCTTGGGAAGATAGATCTTGTAAGTAAATGATATAGGGTTTAGGTGATCTTTATATGGACACACTAGTAAAGCACCTAGAGGAAGGTGACACCTGAGGGACCATGGAGCAGTGAAGGGGTACCTTCTTGGTGTTGTGTGGGGTGGGTATTGTGGACACTGAACTTTCCAAGTCTGTGTGATGCATCTGTGTTTTTTAAGGTAAACCAGATTTAATTATTTGTTCCATTTGATTTGTTGTGATCCTTGAGAGTGAGTAAGTGTTGAGCACCGAGTGGATTTTGGAATAGCAGGGTTGGGGTGGTATTTCTACACACACACTGGAATAGAACCTATGCGGTGTTGTGTGGGGCAGGTATTGTGGACCCCCATCTAACCGAGTCTACATGAGATTGATTTCTAGTATTGAGTGCCAGAATGGTGTAGAGTGTGGATATGGCTAGGATACTAGTCAAGCTTGTGATCTCCTGGTGGAATAGAGGGGTTTGGGTGGTCTTTCTATGCACACATTGGAACAGCACCTATGTGGTGTTGTGTGAGGTGGGTATTATGGACCCTAAGATAAACAAGTCCACGCGAGAAGCATGCAACTCTGTAATGAGTCGCTAGTTAGAATTTCCCTCTACTACCGGTATAAGCATATTAACTTAGTAGAGACCGTCCTGGATGAGATTGTATTCCTAATTGAATATGTAAGAGAGCCATGGATAGTCTCCCCTTTCCTTAAGGTAATCATGCCCAACGCAGGGTTGGCCTCCTAAGTAGAAAGAGTATATTCTAGAGGGAGTGCCTACAGTTGGGTGGAACGTTTCTCTTGCGTAGTCAGTTTCTCAGACAAGCTTCATTGAGATAAGTGTTATGGAATGCTTCTTGTTGTTATCTACTTCATTATATGACTATGGATTATAAATGCATGATAGGATGTAAATTGTATGTAATGACATGTAGATGACAGTATGTATATGAGACTCTACCATGTATGTCGCACTAACTTTGTAGGTAGCAGTTGGTTCCAACACTACTAAATTCAAGTAAGGGGTCCATTACGTATTCCACAGTGTGTTAAGTACATGTGTCGTAGTTTGTTGAGCAATATATAACTCAGTTTTAGATAGCATATCTTGGTATCAGGTAACATAGTGGCATTAATGGAAATAATTTGATCCCCCATGGTCACGATTAGCCACTGAGGTCGTCGAGGACATGACATTCTACCCATAACTCATCTCTTTATCTTTGTTTACCCAAAACCATGGGTCCGTAAATGACCAACACTAAACCTATTATTCACGAAATCAGGGTTATCCTTAATCACTTTATAACCTAGTCAATATTAACCTAACACACTTCAATCACAATGTTAAAGGTAGTTGTGAAATTCTACCCATAACTCATCTCTCTATTTTTTTTAATCATCCACTTCAATTATCAAATTAATTCAATGTAACAATCGTACTCCCAAGTCCAAGAATACGCACCAAACAATTGTTTAACATATTGATTGGAAATGTGTGTGTGTGTGTTATGGCTAGGAAATGAAGAGTTGTGGTTGTTTTATAATATATACATTGAGCAAAATTGAAACACTTGTAAAATACTTGTGTGTTGAATAGGTAATTATCATCTTATTTTCTATTCATTTGTTGATATAACAACAATAAAAATATGCACGTACTACAATGCATGAGAAAATACATATATGGTCGATATAACAATAAGGAATCATAAATGCATGCACGTACTACTTTGCATTAACATGGAGATTCTATCACATTTTATATGCTATTGCATTAATATATAATTTTTACTCATGCATCATCATTTTGAACATTGTCTCATTTTTTATTTTTCTTTTACATGTACAAGCATGTGTAATGCACCTATAAGTTTAATACTTGTTATATTACTAAATGTGAGGATATTATTCCTTGCTCTAAATTTTCATATTAAATTCATATATCATAAAATGAAAACATGTACAGTATCATTCTACTTTATTTTTAATATAAATGTGCATATTCATATCCATGTATTGTCCAAGAAATTCAACACATTACATAATTACCATTCTATAGTAAATTAATTCAACATAGCAAGGACTTATCTCTAATAATGCTTGGATTGGATTCCGAAGAGGCCACTACATAAATATATCTTTCTTGCAACCGACCCATAGGAATCTACCTTGTTCACAGCCAAGAATTGTATTGCGCCCTAAGTTACCCCGCGTATAACACCCGGTTAGGTTCACACACATGTATTACCATACAAGGTATCTCATTTGTCACGAGCACCTTTATTCGCGGGGTATCTCACTTGTCACAAGCACCTTTATTCCCGATTTCCTCCAACCCCCTCCAATCCAATGTCCAAATTTCAATTAAAGTAGAAAATTAAGGGTTTTGTTACCAAAAGTAATGGCCCTTTACTTTTACATCATAAATTTTTGCTATTACACAACCACAAAATAACTAATTACTTTTAACTTTTTACATTTTGTTCTTATTTTCAAGAACTCTTAATTTTTTTATAACACGAAGAAAGGCATATGATTGTGCGAGTACTTTCATGAACACAAATACTCTCCAAGGGAGTTGAGGTGGGCGTTATGCGTCTATCTTAGGTACCACAAGCACTTCCCACTTGCAGTTACCTATGTGAAAACCTAGGAAAAGCCAATATAATCACCACTTCACAAAAGGAAGATGAGAAAAATAGTCAAGTGTTAGGTTTTTGCAAATGGGAAAGGAATGCAGGACTTAGTCCTAAACCAAAACTCTGGAAAAATGGTCTCACCCCAAGGACTTTCCAAATCTACTAAAACTCTCGTACACACATAAACCAATAAACAAGCAAAAGGGGATAATATATATGCTTTCCTATATTTACCTCATGCTTAATGTGTGTGTGAGGTTCTCCATCCCGACAAGTGTTATTTTCTACTAATATATTTTTTACTATTTAGTAGTTACTAATTTAATTTTTCACGGCCTTGGAGAATTGCCTCTCCACACCAGCACCAAGGCCCTACAACCTAGACTATATGTGTTTGATACAATGAAAACAAGTAATGTTGATTTTATATTACACTACTTTTAAAGTTTGTTACTTACTCAAGGGTATGGAATCCAATTGTTATGGTATTTTGTAAAACTCAAAATCTGTTGGAATATAAATAAACAAAAAATGCAATATGCACTTCACTTTTTCTTTCAATGAAGTGAGGAAAATTTTATTTCAATCAATCTATAATATTTATGATTGATGTTGTACCATCTAATCATCAATTTCTTCCTCTCAAGGTTTAACTTGGTTCTCTTATCATCTGGAATCCAAGCATAGGCAATAGAACCAAAAACCTTAAGATGATTGACTCTAGGATTCCTCCAAGACCATGCTTCCTCTATGGTTTTTTGCTTCACCTCTATCGTTGGAGATATATTTAACATATATAATGTTATGAACACTACCTCAACCAAAAACCTATTGGGTACATGGGCCTATTATGCATCATGCATTTGGCCATTTGTATGATTACACGGTTTCCCATCTCACCTACTCCATTCTAATGTGGAGTGTAGGGTTTAGTGAGCTATCAGTTGATCTCACATTTAGCACAAAAATTATTGAATTATTTGGAGCATGATTATCCACCATTATCATACCTAAGAATGGTAATATGACACCTGGACTCTTTTTATACTAATGCTTGAATATTTTAAAATTCATTAAACACTTCAAAATTTAATTTCGGGAAATGGAGTCACATTTACCTACTACAGTCATCAACAAATAGAAGGAAATGATTTGTACCAATGAGTTATGTCATGTTCATTGGTCCACAAATGTCTACATGAACCAACCAAAGGACTATGCTTTATCTTAAAATCGATCATTCTTTAAATGGTGTTATGTGTTGTTTCCCAACCTAGCAAGGTCTATACTCAACATGAATATATTGTTAGGTGTCAATAAGTCCATATACCATATTATCTCAATCCAAACCAGAGAGTTAGATCAAGTTGAGTTTATCATACCATTATTTCCAAAGTGTATTGATGTTTGAGTCTCCCTTGGCTACCAATACATGCTCCTTGATTTGTCTAATGTAACTAGTCTAAATAGTCCATGATCCTCCACACTAAGAGAAAGAAATTTGTGTTCTCATCATCAAATATCTAGGATTTTTTATTGCTAAAGTTGACAATGAGCTAGGGTTAGTGTCTCAAAATATAACTAACTAATAGTAGATTAAGCTATATACCTAGCACATGGTATATACATTAGGAAAAACATCATTTCCCCCAAAGGGAAATCTACACATTTCCTTTGCCAAAAATTGTGTGCTCTTCCCCACCTCCGAAGAACATTGAATCATTAAAGGAATAGGTAGTGTACTCCATGAACTAGCCTCGTTTGTTGGTGAAGTGTCATGATGCACCTAAGTCAGTGTACCAAGAAAATGATTTTTGCTAATATGTTGGTTTCTCTGCCATGAATGCAGAGACTCGTTGAACCCTCCTTTGCATGTTCTACAACATGACCCTTATGTTTAGGCCCTCCCAGGTTGGATTTTTGTTCATCCAACCTCTTTCTATAGAAATTCCTCATATGGACCACCTTGTCATATTAGGTAGGAGTGATTTTCTCATAATCCCTAGTGGCATATTTACCATTTCCCTGAACTTTGTTCATTACCCATTTTCCTCTTCCCTTAACATTAGTAGAAAAGGCCTATTCTGATCTCTCTATCTCACTATTGGTACCAAACATTTTCTTCCATCTGTCATGTTGTAAGAGAGTATTGCATAGCTCATCAAAATTCAAATTAAAACTCATATAGGTGATGTTCAGAGTCTCAATGAAGTGATCATATGCATGTGGTCATATTTTCAACATGATTACTACCATGTCCTCTTCTTCCATATTTCGTCCAATGGCCTCCAATTGTTCTCGAATATCATTTATCTTGAGTAAGTGTTCCTATAATGATGCACTCTTAGCTTTCATGATCAGAAAAAACATGTTATTTTGGAAGAAGGCTCTACCCTTCTCCAAAGTCTCATGTAGATCTTTCATATGCTTCCAAAACCATGCTAAAGTATTCCATGTCTAGATCTCAAGAAAAATTGCATATGTCACTAACAAGTTAAGAAACATTATTGTGTATTTGTCTCACTCATCAAATTTATCCCGGTTTCTACCCATAACTATTGGACAATTATCTTTACCTAAAACAATATCATCCAAGCACCTATCCTAAAAAATGGACCATATATTTTTCTTCCATGTGTTGTAGTTCTTGCTAGAAAACCTCTAGTTGTCTTCTAGCATGATGTTGGGTAAAAGGGCCATAGAGACAAGTAAAAAATGCATAAAAATACACTGAAATAGAGTAAAAAGTAGAAAAATATTTGTTCTTGCATCACCTAATCTACAGTCATGGAGTAGAAACACCTAGAAACTAGCTCTAAACACGTGTAGCATCCATGTATCACTAAAAAACATGCATATTTCTAGAAAAAATACCCATAACACATTGATTTTTTTTCTCAAAATCAACCCAAAAAGCCACAGATATGCTCTTAAATAGGTGAAAAACAATCATATTTGCTACAAACCAACACCAACACAATTAATTTCTCCTAGGATCTTTAAAAAAAAAATCAGTGGTTGAAACTTACACATTTGCAAATATGGGTAACAATTCAATCAAGAAGGAATCCACTCTACTCCCAAATCATCTAAATTATACACAAAAAAAATCACTAACATGACTATCAAACTGGTCATACAGATCAATTTTTTGCTCAAAATCTTATTGTGGATGTACATACAATTCTATATGGGTCTATAAGGCTCAATGACTACTCTATATAGTCCCATATGGTCCATTTTTTTACGACTAAATCAAAATTACTATGTTTTATGGTCAAATTTGCTAGCAGCTTCAATTTGTGTGATATATGATAGCTCAATTTCACTATATGATACTCGTACAATCTATCTCTTTATCTAGTGGTCATATATCCATAAATGTAGGGATCAAATCCTTGGAAGGTAGTTGAGTTCAATGGCTATACAACCATCGCACGTTCAAATATGGTTGAGTTCATATGATCATCCTTCATAAAAAAATATTTTCCAGAACCATTACCTACAAGGTTCTCTAAAAAAGAGGATGAATTCCCTCATCCATGTCTCAAAAAAAACCTCTTGGCTCTTGAATGTGATATCTAAGTGATCCCTCAATTCATATATATATCAGTAGCAATACCCACGTCTTCATCTCTCTTGAACTCTATGCCTCTAGCTGAGGTCTGAAGAGTTATCTGCATTAAGTCTTTAGAGCTCAGAGATACCCATCCTGAAATATACATTATAGATCCATAATGTATTTGATTTCGTGATTGTGGTAGTTTCATATGTGAGCATGGGTATGCCTATCTCAACGAAAATGTATACCTAATAATTTGTTTTTTGTTTGTAGGTATTTATGAGTCCATGGTTCATGAGATTCCTCTTTATCCCACTCATTAATATCCTTTGTTTATAATGTATTATGGTCATCAATGTTTATAATGTATTATGGTCATTAATACCCCTTCTATACCCCTTCTGACCTCATATATTAGGGGGCATCTTTTATACTTTGTCAAACCCATCTTCATACAAGAAAATTGCATGATTATGTAAATTTTTTCCCTTAGTTTACCACTAAACCACACTATTTCCTAGGGACAGTCGTGAACCTCATAGTTTTCCTTAAGAGTGCAATTGGCCTCACTTATTCAATAGAAAATAATGTGGTGACCTCATAAAACCCCCAAAATGAAAGAAAGCTCGAAAAGTAGCAAAAAGTAAAGTAAAATATGTGTATGCCTCACATGTGTATGGAATGTATTATATTCAACCTTGATTTTATCACTTTCCTATCCTATAAATGGAAGATTTAGGGTTGAGAGAACAGATAGATAACTTGGTCACAAGCATCTAAACTCTAGAAAAAAATAGGAGCATTTGGTGAAAGTAGGCATGGGCTTAGTTTCCCTTGTTGAGAGAAAACTAGCATTTATGTTTTGAAGAAGTGATTGGATCTTGTGTCTAGGTCAATCATCCTCTCTTTGGATTTTTCATGGAAATACAGTTCAAGATTGCTATCAATAGGAGGATAAGTACTTGTAGCCAAGGATGAGAGGATGTGGACTCTATTGAAGTAGGTGTCATAGAAAGATTCGGGTATTTTATTTGTTGTTATTTTTTCCTTATAAATAATGCATATCTACCTTCTCCCTCCCTCTTCCCAACCAAAAAAAAACTATGTTGTTATTGGTTAAATGTCATGCATGAGTATCAGATTTGGATGGGATGCAATTTATGTGAAAGCTACTTAGATTTGTTTTATGCATGATGAAAGTAGAATGAAAAGATGTTGTTTGTTTGAAGTGTGTGCAGGCCTATGAGAACAAGATCACAGGTAGGATTGTATTGGACAAATCAGAGAAGGAAATATTTGTTCAAACATCAATAAAAAAATCCATCTCTTCTACCTTCTCCTTTCATTTTGATATGCACGCAAGTTTAGGGAAAGTTAGATAGGAATCTTCTCTTTCCACCTGTAAGTGAAACTAACCAACTCACCAATGTATTAGATGAGACAGAAGGTAGGAAAACCCCATCAATAGAAGTAGAAACCATAGTGGGGAGGAAAGAAGGTAGATATGTATTATTTATAAGGAAAAAGAAGTAACAAATAGAATACCTTAATCTTATTGATGTACTTTCTTCACTAGAGTTCAGATCATCTCATCCTTGGCTACAAGTACCGATTGTCATATTGATAGCTATCTCAAACCCTACTATGGTACAGAATTCAAAGAGAGGTTGTTTGATCTCCACACAAGATCCAATCACTGATGCAATAACTAAAAGCTAGTTCACTCTCAACAAGAGAAACTAGGGGCAAGATTGATTACACCAAATGTCCCTGATTTCTCCAAAGTTTATATGTTTATGACCAATTTCTTTGACCCTTCTCTCAACCTTAGATCTTCCATTTATAGTGTAGGAAGGCAATGATATTGAGGTCAAATAGAATGCATCCCATACATGTGTGAAGCATGCACAAATTTTACTCGAAGCTTTTCTATTTTCTGAGCTATGTTTTCATTTTTAGGGCTTTAAAAGGTAATTGTGGTTTTTCAATTGGATAAGTGTGGACAGTCATGCTCTTCCCTAAGGAAAACCATGAGACACATAATTGTCCCTAGGAAAAGACACGGCCTAGTGGTAAACTGAGGGGAAATCTCCATAGTGTTAAATATAAGTATAACAAGCGCAGCAAGACAAGTTTGAAGAGGTTGAAAGAATGGCTCAAAACACTAAATGAGAAGCCAAGCATTATAAGATATTTGGTCAAAAAATAGGCCTCCTAAAGAAATTATAAAATAATAAGTTGCATATGTCACATCAAAGTCATGTATGCCACATCACATTGCCATGTAATCTAAGTATATTTAAAAATATAAAATGGGAGTTAAAGATATTAATGATGAGTTTAGATGCTTACACTCAGATTAAATGATAATAGATATCATGTAACAAATAATGTGATATTAATATATAATAATAAAATAATGATGACACCTTTAATTATATAATAGTTTTTTTCCCGCAAAAAATTAATTATATAATAGTTATATATTAATGGTGGATTAAATTGTATAATAATATATTTAAATACAATGTAAATATAATTTTTCTGGTTGAGATCCTTGGTATTTATCCATGCATGGTATCTCGTCCCAACACCAAGGATGAACCCCATCTATCGTACTATGAGTAACTTCGTATAGAAGTTCCCCTGCAAGTAACCTTCAGCACAAGAAGGTGTTTGGGCATAGCTAGTTTGCTATTGGTCAAGTATTTTAAGATACATCATAAATGTAAGACAATTTTATTTTCTTATATAAGATGTATATTAGATTTGGTAATTTCTTATTTTATTAACATTAATAATAATATAATGATTATATAATATATAAAATATATTGGAAATATAAATTATGATTACTATATAATAATAATGGAAATAGGGTAAATAAATGATAATAAGTGTCATCTACATGAGTTGAAATGTTAATAATATAAAATATTATGTATTTAGTATTTTAAAGATATTTATCCTATCAAGATGATTTTGGGTATAACTTAATCAAGTTGAAGTATATATATAATTAAATGTTTTTAAATAAAAAAATTGTATATAAACATCATTAAGTTTTACATGTTCATCTTATCTATAATTGTTAAATTTTAATTATTTGAAATTTTATTAGTTATTAAATTTTCAACTTAACCAGCACAATCTACAAATTGGTTTAATGTAGTTAAAAAAACAATTAGAACCTTTTATCAATTTTTCAACCAATAGGAAAGAATCATCTAATCTAAACATAGAATGGAAGCTAAAATGAAACTTCTGAGGAAGACCTATTCGCCAAAATGGAATGTCGTTCGAAACTTCTCGAACAAACTGCTCAAAGATGGACGAAGATCTCCTTCATGTAAGGATTAGGGCATGGACACTAAATCCCATGTATCTATCTAATAAAACCTTAATTGAATAAAGTTCTCTTGGCTCTAAAGATGATAGTGGCTCAAATCAAAATTTGGAATAGTTATTTGAAATTCCCATGGAGAGAGCAGGTTTAACACATCTTTTATAAATTGTTATCTACCATATTGTGTTCACTCTAAATTATGAGGGTGCTTTATAGGTTTAGGCCAAGTTATATACTATACTATTAGAAAATTTCAAAATATGTAAGATTAAGTGTCATTGTTTAATGCCAATTTTTAATATATACTTATTTAAATATAACAAATTTATGTAGGTAAATAAATATGTATTTATGAGAATTTTGTTCTTAAGTTATAGTTTTGTGGATTTTGTATAAGGTTATTTTTCTAAAATAATTTTTTATATAGATAATGAATGTGTTTAAGTGTGGTTAAGTGTTTTGAATTTAAGTGCCAACAAGTTTACACTAAGTATCATCTACACAATGTAAGAAAGTGCTCAAGGGTTTTTTCCACAAGTTTTTCCTTTGAAAAAAATAATGTATTCTAGTTAACTAATAACCTAATTACCTTATAAATATAACTTAGCCGCAAGGTAGGGTTTTAGGCCATCTTTTGTATAAATAGGGGTGTTATCCCTTTCTTATAATTAATTAATTCTATTATCAATACAAACATATTACTTATTTAAATATACCGCTAGATGGAAATATCTCCCTCCATATTTTAGGAATTCAACCTGCATTCTAACCTTGAGTGTGTCGGTGCCCCCAATCCTTATTATTTCCATTGTTATTTACTTCACAATATTACTATTTTTTTTATTGGAGTGGTTCCATGTCAAATAATATTGGGACACTTTACAATTTAAAAGAGATCCATGTCCATTAAACTATATATCATATAGTTTAAATTTATTTGTATTAATCAAAATCACATATTCTATATATATATATATATATATAAGTCGTGATGACAGAATGTGCTCGTAAATATGAGCAATTTGTTAACTGTAAATTCACTAATGTGAACCCTGTAAGTCGTTAAGACAAAAGAATGGGAATTTTTTATGTAAAACTCACAGGAGTTTAATGATAATGATTATGTAAGTCCTAAGGACAGTTCAAGATCACTCTTTATTTAGAGTGATAGATATTTTCCATATGGAAGATAGACATATATATATATATATATATATATAAGTTCATGGTCAAGTGACACCAAATTGGTTTATGAGAATCCCTTGTTTAATATTTTTTTCCAAAGAAAAAATCAGTAACTTTATTCCTATTCAAGTTAAAAGTTACATCCATTATTTTCGAGAGGATGTTTGTGCATTTTTACAGTGTTGCGGGGAGTGATATCACCCAGTTGCATCCCATATATTGCAAAAACATAGTAAATTGTCGATTAAATTCATGTATTCCATCACCAGACAAGCTGAGAGGTTCCAGTATTAAAAACATTACATGAGTCTCATCTCTTTGGTGGAGAGGTAGCCCATGTGATCAGTGTGTTGTAAGATGAGGGCCCCTTCTTGTAAGTTGCATGTTGCTTTTTCCAAGGAGTCGATTGTCGAGTTGGGCTCGCGATAGATGTGCATGTCGACGATGTTGGTGAAGTCTTGGGAGAGAAAGAGTATCCTTTGCAAGATGTGTGCTAATATAATATTTGTGCATGTGCAATCCCTATTTATCCAATCAAAGGCCAATTTTGAGTCCAAGAGGACCACTAAATGAGATGTGTTGTTCTCCCTTGCCAAAGTGATCGTTGTAAGGACACTCGTGATCTCAACATATAGTTGTTTGAGTTGTACACATTTCCCCATTGATAAGAAAACAACTGATCACTTAAGATTAAATTTCCCCCGACTCCATTATTCCCCGGATTTCCTTGTGATGTTCTGTCACAGAAACAAAATGGAATAGCTCTGTCCAAGATAAGAGGAGGAATATTCCTTTTTCTTTGTAATTATGTTTCCTTCGATGGGGGGAATGCATACTTGATCCTATATATAGTCGCTACCAGAGAATGATTTTTATTGTTCAAAATAGCTTGGTTCCTTATGGTCCATATGCCCCATCCAACAATTAAAGGAGCCTAAAAAAAGTCTTGATTGGTATGGTTTAACTGCCATGAGTTCCAAACTTCGATTAGAGTGTCACCCTCCCATGATGGCCAAGTGTTGGTTCTCATCGGTCAAGCAAGATTCCATACCTCCTGTGTGAAATGGAATTTAACCAGTAGGTGAGATACAATCTATTTATTTTTTTTACAAAGTGAACAATACTAGGTCCATACTTCCCTCGCTTCAATAAATTGTCCCATGTGGGGATTTTTTTGTTGAGTGTGAGCCATTGAAAAAGATTTGATTTTGAGGGACCATGAAGCTTCCACAATTTTGACCACCATCATTGCAAATTTATTGCAACATCATTTGCAAGGAATTTGTATCCCATGTTGACATGATGTGTGCCTCCTGTAGGGTTTTGGATCCATATTAAGAAGTCAAGATCCTTAGATAGAGTGATATGACTCCTGGATAACCCAGTGATATATACGTTCCACAACTCTACATTGTGCCCTTGCAATCCAATGCTCTATGTTGATCGCCAAGAAGGGGTCCATATAGATATATGGTTCTCTTCATATATGTCAAATAGATACCTGATATTTAGAGAGTGGAGAGTCGGGGACATCTCTCTAGGTAAGAGGTCTGTAGAGTCGAGGCCAACTATGGGATCCACCCCTATCAGGATTGATTGCCCATTTCCAGGGTCCCATGCAATTTTATTCCCAATGATGTGTAAGGATTTGTTTATTTCCCTCCAAAACAATGATCCCTTTGTCTATATTAAATGAGGTGTCTGCATCCAAGATATAAAATATAATGGAGCAATGTATTTGTGAAGAATACATTTCTTCCAAGGATCTGAGAGAGTGATTAACAACCACAAATTTTTCACTTCAAATGCTTGTGAGAAGTGGGCAATATGTTTGAGACCACATCCCCCATGCATTTTAGTTTGCATAAGAGATCCCATCGATAAAAAGGATGACTATGATCCTATTTGCTAATGTCCAAAGGCAAGTTGAGCAAATTTTTTGAATTTGATTAAGTACTACTTTTGGGATTAGTGTCAAAGACACTAGTAAACGGGTATTGCTTCAATTACACACTTGATCAAAGTGAGCATTCCTGCCATCAAAATCCATATGCAGTACCATGTACCTAGTCTCTTCTTTATCTTGTCAATGAGCCAATTCCAATCTTGAATTTTGTAGTCAATAGCCTTCAAAAGAAATCCTAGGTGTTTAAAGTATGAGTCAATAGATTATTTAGAGAAAGGAATAAATTGAAGAGTAAGGGACGGTGAGATAAAGGGACATGAAACATCATTATGGAATATTTCCTATTTTTCACTTCCATACCCATTGTCGAAGAGAAGATATTTAAAACTCAATTAAGACATTTGGATTCAGCAATGGTAGCTCTCTCGAATATGAGGATATCATCCACAAAAATGACTTGCGAGATGTGATGGGAACTTGCAGTTTTAACACCAGTGAGATCTCCTAATACTTTCTCATGGTTGATGTACTAACTAATACCATCTGCAATAATGAGGAAAAGTAGGGGATATAGAGGGGAACCTTGTTTCAACCTACATGAGGGTTTGGACAAGGAGGATGCAAATTCATTGACAAGGATGGAAAATGAGACATTATGGAAACAGTATTCAATCCAATTGATGAAGGAGTGGGGAAAGTTGGTATAAGTGAGGATGAGGTGTAATTATAGTCAATTTACTTTGTCAAATGCTTTAGACAAGTTAATTTTGAGCATAAAATCAGATTGAGACTTGGTTTTGATCGAGTGCAAGGATTCTTGTGAAACCCCTATGGCATCATGGGTGTTTGGCTTGTCTAGAAACCCTATTGCTCAGGGGAGATATCGGAGGAGAGAATAATTTTGATTCTTCTACATATGACCTTCTCAATGAGTTTGTATATGCAATTATAGAGTGATATTGGCCGGTATTGTTCAAAACCATCTAGTGGGTCACACTTTGAGATGTTCGCTATAAATGTAGAATTTAAGGGAGAGAAACATTTTACCTGTTATTCATGATTCTTCGACAATTGTTATTAGATCAGCATCCATCGGGTCCCAAAAATGTATGTATAACTCAACTATCTATTTTTCTGGTCCTAGAGGTATTCCCTTCAGGAATGAGAGAAGAGTTTCGTAAACTTCTTCTTCAACGACTGGTTTCTAAATTTAGTCGACCTGTTCATTTGTGAGCCCCCTGTCAAAGAAGGTGGATATAGCCAAAATTCCACTTATATTCTCTCTAAAGCCCTCAGAATAGAGACTTTTGTAATGATCAACTACATCTTTTGAAATTGAATTCAAATAGGAACACTCTTGGCTCTGATTATCCCTGACATTCCAAATGGTGTTGACAACGCTTCTTTCACTAGAATGTCAATGAAAGAACGTTTTTTTTATTTCCCCCCTCATTGAGCCAAAGTGCGTGAATCTTCATGCGTAATTTCTCTTCCTTCCATGATAGCAGTATAGAGTTTTCCTTTTACAAAAAATTTAATTTGTCAATGGTGTCATTGTCCATGGGAGATAATGTGACAAAGTCTAGATAGATTGTTATTTTTTATTCCACTGAAATCAGGTGATGTTCATTGTTCTTGAAAGTTTTATGAGCCCATTTCTTTACTTTTCCTTTGATAGTAATGAGGTTTGCTCGAATATCCTCCATTGTTGTAGATTCTAGGGAGGTATAGAAAGGAACCCAAAGGTCTTGGACAATCGAGCAGAATTCCTCATAGAGAATCCAATGTGGGTTAAATTTGAGAGGGGGGGTGGATTGGATGATATTGATGAGAGTTCCATGGATATGGGTCGATGATCTGAGTGGGAATACTTGAGTGTGGAGGACTTGTCGGCATGAAGGGATAGAAGCAGAGAGTCCTTATCTAGAAAAAAATCTAGGTCTTTGGCTATGTGGGTGGGCCTAGAGCGAAGGTTCGACCAGGTAGAGATCAGGTCGAGGGGTTCGATGTCTACCAACTGGTGCTTACAAAGAGGGGATTCAAAAAAACATGAAAAAGGATCATGTAAATCAGTAAGCACCCACTATTCACAATTAAAAATGGTGAAATTTTAATCTCCACCAATAATCAAATTGGAGAGATTAAAGAGTGAGTAGGATGAGAGGTCTTCCCAGAAGGCCTTCCAATTGTAAGATGGAGCATATATATTTAGCAAGTCCAAAGTAGTAGCGAGAGGAAAAACAAATATAGAGGCAAAAATGGATTTGGGTGAAATTACCAATGAAAGCAAATTCCATGATGAGGACAAACTCATATCTAATCCCCCAGAGTTACCCATGACATCAACAGTCAATCAAATCCAGCTCGAAAAAATATTCTTGAGGATACGAAGGGTTTCATTGGCCATAACCATAATTTCCTATAGAAAAAAATAATGGGTCATTGCTTCTGTACTAGCCACATGAGGGCCCTTTGTTTAAAGCCAGACCCTAGGCCTTGCAAATTGTTGGAGACAATGATCATTTTAACACCCCTCCGGGGGCTACTCTGCTAAGGGCCCCATAAATAGTGAGTTGTCTCCCTTCCAATACCACCTTCTCTTTTGTTTCATGAGAATGAATGATATGTGTTTTTATCCCTCTGGAAGCCTGTGCGGGAGTGACTATTGACATGTAGATCCCTTTTGAATGAGAAGATTCCAATTTTGCTTGAGAGTGAGTGTTGTATCTCCTCGAATGAGAGGAGGTCATAAAAGAACTTGTAGACAACTAGTTCATCGGCATTGATTGCAGCTCATACTCTTTTGTGTCCAACTAAATAGGGTCTGAAGGCTTAGAAACAAATATGTGTACATCAATTATCCCAGGAAAGAATTATGTTGATATCAATGGATAATGTAAGGCCCACTCTTGGCATGGTCGAGACTTAAGTAACTTGTCTTCCAACTCTGTCATCCAGGCTGATAGTTTCTCATTTACTCTTTTGATCTCATCATTGATGCAAGATTGGGCTTGAAGTAGTGAGGGCCTACTCTGTGTCCAATGGGTCTAACTTCCTCTCCCCTTTGTCTGCCTATGCAAGCAATTTTGTGCCAAAATTTGATGGGGCCATGACAAGATGAGTACCTCCAATGTCCCCCCAGGTTTGACACTTGGGAAACTGATTTTTAGGTGGCCATGAGACCTGCATTGAGTGCATCTATATGGCACATTTTTGTAGTCCAAGGTTTGCATGAAATGGAAGTTCCCTGCTTCAATCAATATAGAGGGCATGTTTGGAGGGAGAAAGGGTGTTGGGGAGAATGGTGGGAAGAGGGCCATGATTAAAGGGAGCGTCACCTGAGGATGCATAGAAGCCAAGGGTGTTAAATCCATAATGGAATAGGGAGGTGAAATTGTCAAAGGGTACTTCCCTCTCCTTTGGACTATTATGGAGATGGGACTTTACCAACCCATCATCTAAAAACCCTGGGTGAGAGCAGGATGGGCCTTTTCGTTCCCCTGGATCAAGAGCCACCATTTTTCCATATATATATATGTGTGTGTGTGTGTGTGTGTGTGTGTGTGTGTGTGTGTGTGTGTGTGTATGTATGTATGTATGTATGTATGTATAATGTTTTGTATTTTTTCATTGAAAAAGTAAATAATTTAAGTATTTTTCCCAACTATAATATTTCATGGTTAGATAACATAGTGTGAAATTGGTCTATGTGTGTAAGTCCATACATGATTGGTACAAAATTAGTGAAGAATTTTTTTTTTCTACAATGGAAACCTTAGTTGCTCTCGCCTCCGTAATCGTCGCCTCTATCTTTCCCTTTGGCCATTGACCTCTCTTCTCAACAAGCATAGATTTGCAAATGCCTAAAAGGGGGTGTGGGTTTAAGGCTCCTCCTCCCTGTGGCCCTGTTGCTTTTGGAGAGCCTATCTTTTGCTTTGCACTCCACATAGCTCCTCGCTTGCTCATCACTAAGAGAGACTGGTCTCGAAGGACAGAGCCCTCTCTTTTTAAAGCCTCTTCCTCTTTTTCATGTTTTACTAATGAAGGTTTTTCTATTTTTTTGAAAGATTTCTCAGGGGTTTCCTTGTGTTTAGTTGAAGGGTTCAAACACAATTATTGCCTTACAAACCAAGATTTGGTGGAAGGAACAAATCCCTCCGAGACAGATTCTTCTCTTTGCAGATCAGCAACTCACTGATGGTCTCAAGCTCCAAGACTATTGTATTTCCAAGGATGTTACTATTATGTTAATCTCAAGCCTACATGGAGTTCACTATGTGCCCTTCTCATCCCATCTTCTCTCCTTCGGGGATGTGGCTTCTATTGGACATTCTACTCCTTCAAAGGAAAACGAGGGCCCAAGCCCTGCCTTCATTTTGGAAAGATCTGAGGAGGTGCGAATAGTGGAAATTTCTCATCCAAATGTCAATTATTATCTCCAAACACACAAAGATTTGTCCTTGATCAATCGCTTCAATGGACTATGGTCACGCAAAACATCTCTTCAAGTGGCTCCAAGAAATTTGGTCCTCGAGGGTTGAGGTATTTTTATATCTGAAATGTATTTTCATTGTGGTCTTTTCCACTATTCAATATTATTTGGATATTTTAATGAGTGCACCTTGGTTCTAGGGAAGCATTGGACTCTTATGGACTCCCTAGTTCCCAGACTTTAACTCTTCTATTATGGTCATCACCAAGGTCCCTATTTGGGTTCGAATCCAAAACCTTCCAAATCACTTATGCATATCTCAGTTTTTCAAAGCATTGGGAACTCTTTGGGAAAATTCCTTTCCTTGGATGAGGATTGAGCAAAATCAGGCATGTTCACGTATGCCCAGATCTATGTAAGTATAAACATCAACAAGGAACTTTCAGATAAAATCAATCTAAAATAAGGTGACACCATTTGGTCCTGACCCTAGATTATGAAAACACTTCATTATGATGTCATATCTTCCACCAAAACAGGGCATCTTCACAATGCCTATCCACAATGGAAATCCTATCACACAAGGAAAAAGATTTATTTTAAAGCCAAAATTTGGCATCCTTGTGACATCTCGTCGTCAAATCAAGATGAGGAACCATTAGATGATGATATCCCCTTGGCTGAAATGGGACAAAATTTGGATGCGCAAATGACTATTGTTGGTGAAGATCCTAGTGTAATTAAAGATCCTCTTTCCAAATCAGAGTATGTAAACAATGATTCCCCCCCTCCCTAGCACTTTGAAAAGGGCCAATGAGTTGACTTCCTTGGACTCGAACAAGGAAAAAACTCTTGATCTCAATAACAATCTTCAGATAGGTTGGCATGGTGACCCCACCTCTGGGAGGTTGGCTTGAAGTTAAGAAAAAAAAAAAAAAAAACAATAGAAAAAGGGACCCAATCTCAATTGGTTCCCATGTACCCCAAGCTAGATGAGTTGCTTCTATTCATGCTCCCTCAGGTTATTGTTTTCATCTAGGCCACCCTTCGTTTCTCTTTGGTCTACTTGAAGTCTCTTGCAACTTTAATTTTTACCTCGTGTCTCATGCATCCATGTGTTGGTTTCTCCCCTATGGATATTGACTCTCTATCACAGTCTTGGCTTGCCTCCATTGTAATTGTCTTTGTGCATTATTAATGTATGAGTAAAATCAAACATGGATAAAAGGTTTTACCGTGCAAAGTGTGCATTTAAAATTATATGTACAATTTATAAAATCAAAAAGTATGTTTGCTAAAAAATTATCCAATTTATCCTATGAAATAATTGAATGAGAAGTCGTATGAGACGAAAATCTCATAAGTAGGAGGCCAATGATATGGGAGGATATTCTCGGATCAAAAGCCTCAATCATTTCAATTCAACGGAATAAGTAGGGAGAATAACTATCTTAGATAGTGATGGGATGCTAATTTGTCTATTTCATGGCCCATATTATATCTAAATTTGGTACATTTTTCCTCCTCAAACAAGACATTTATATCAAATATTAGTCATTTTGATTACCAAATGTAGATATTTTGACTTATGTTTATCTTATTAATTATGACTAAATACTTAATTCAAGTTGAAATGTGACATGTGATTCATCTTAGAGTGATTTTGATGGTTATTGTATGTTTCACATTTTGGGCTAATATGGTTTGCAATAAGGAACCTAGAATAGTCTTGGGATATTGTCCCTTCTCCATATTCAAGGCTAGCAACACTTAGAAGCAACAATAAAGACTCAAATAATTCAATCTCTTGCTCATTTAAAAGATTCATTAGGACATCAAAACCACAAATTAGTTAGGCAAATAGAACTGTAAATTTGAGGAGAGACCGGTGGAGAATGTTAGCAAACTCAAAGCACACAACCTTGGATCCCATTTAGTGTGTAGTGACATGATTTTCTAGCTAATTTTAGAGCTCCTTCAAGTAGCCAAGAATTGGGGAGGCTCTAAATGCATGAGACAACCTCCAAAATTGTAGGAAAATGTTTGCATGAGTAGTCAATTCTCCAAATTTGCCTCAAGAGGATCCAATGTCACTTTTGTATTTAAAGAGAATGTGGGAGTTCTCATGGTTTGGAGAACAAGTTCAGATTCACTTTTTCCTTCATTGGAACAATGTAATTCAAAATGGAAAATAACGTAGATTTTTCAAGTTAAATTTATTGTTGTAACTTGTGTTTTTATTTGAGAGATTCACCTCATTGCTTGTTTTGGGGTTTGGCCCACTCTAATGCTGCAATGGAGGTTGAATCCCATCTACCCATAGATTAAATGGTTGGTGTTTATTTTCTTCTGGTGGATGTAATTTCCTCTGTGCATTTCCCTTCAATTGTTTATTTGTTATTTCCTTTAGTTCCTATACTATCATTTCTAGCATTCCTTTGCTTTGATGTATTACTTTTACTGAGTTTTACTTTACAATGTTTATTACTTTAAAGTATATCATGTGGACCTCGTACATGATCATTGATGTTGTAAAGATTGATTGATCTAGTAACAACATGAGGGTCATCAATCCATTGATTGACTATTCTCATATAACTAACTCTTCATCCAAGGCCCCTAGACATTCATCTACCTTCTAGATATTGCCAAAGGAGATAGGAGTGAAAGTCAGGAAACCAAGTGTATGAATAGATGACTGGAATGAACTATGAAAGCTAAGAATTTGCATATTTATATTTTATTTACTTCAATGCTATGATTTACCTTATAGCGGTCAATACTTGAAGCATGTTTTATGGGGAACCTATGATTACTAATGGTTGTAAGGATTGGTTGTCTAATATTAGTCTTGAGAATCTTATCCCATCAATGCATTAACCTACTCTTTCATTCCATCGTAAGTGATCAAAGACCTTTGGTCGCCATTGTACATTGTCAAGGAAGTTAGAGTGAGCATCACAAGCCTAATGGTTTGAAGACTCATGGGAATGACTAAAAAAGTGGGCATTTGCATTGATAGTGTAGATTAGAGTAATTTAGTTACATACATTCATAAAGATAGAATAAATCTAAGCAAGTTAGACCTTTGTAATTGTATGCACAATGCACATAAGTTTACATGATCCTTGAGTTGATATTTAAAGTGAATTTAAAAGATTCAATCGATATGTTTATGTAATTATTTGACCTAACATATTGTATCTTAAATTTGTAAATTAAATAATTTTAATTGAAGAATAACAAAACCATTCAATAAATTATTAATCTAATGTAAAATAATAATAAATATTGTTTATAAAAAACTAATGATGGAAATTTTAAAAAGAATCCAAACTAATTCCAAATATATATTTAAATATAAAAGCATGATGTGAAAATATTAATGATTTAAAAAGTATATCTAAAGCATCCATGAAAGTTGTTACACAGGTTTTTTAGTCCTCATAATGCTAAGTTTCAAACTCTTAAACTTTTTTATATTAGTTTGCCAAATTCTCAAGTAACAAAGCAAGTAAATCACACACCTTATAGGTTGCAAGAGCAGCACACTTGCTATCGCTAGTAAACCTTTGTGACCTCCTAACTTCCCACATGGGGTATGGGCACTTACAATAATTTGTGTGACCTCCAAATAGAACTTGACCACTCATGGGCAAGAATTTGAAAATCGTGTGGATACTTTATTCCAAGATTTAAAAAATAAGAATTATACGAGTTTTTCTAACAATAAATAAGTTATGAATTATTTTTTTGATAGAAACTAAACCATGAAAAAATATTATAATAAGTTATGAATTTTTTTTGGATAGAAACTAAACCATGAAAAAATATTATAATTAAAGTAGCGATTCATTATATGAGTTATCACTCCTTAATGAAAAATAAGCCATCAAAAGTCTTCGAGTTATACTATCGCATAAAAAAATGTGCACGTATAACTGCAATTGATTAGGAGAGATTACTTTAATGATGAGGTAGTTTGGGTTGAAAGCATGTTATTATTTTCATGTTTACTTCAAAGTTTGGATAAGTGTTTCTTTGTTAAGATTATTTTTTGAAATTTAAAATATAAGGATATATTAGTATTGATCTATGAAGCACCGAGAAGGATCCAATTTTTTGAGGTGTAATTGCTTGATCTATAAAACACCAAGAGAGATCCAATTTCTTGAGGTGTAATTGCTTGATAAATGAATGTGTTTAAGATTAATCTATGATTTTTATTTTTTTTATTTTATAAGTCAATACGGATTTTTTTAATAACTTTTTATTTGGTTTTAATTTTTTATTTTATGATCCTACTTTTTATTTGGTTTTATTTTTTTATTTTATAAGCCGACGTGAGTTTTTTTAATTATTTTTTATTGTGTTAGGAACGTGACAACATCTCTACCATAATGAGCCTACTTTTTATTTGTTTTTTTAATAAGCCGACATGAATTTTTTTAATTTGTTTTTTATTTTGTTAGGAACGTGACAACATATCTACCATACTGGGTTGTAGAGCACCTCGCTACTCTCAGTGCAAAACTTGTGTCCAAGCTCGTTTTGGTGAGATTCTTTCATTCCAATATTTTAATGGTTGTTGAAGATGGGTGGTGTTCATTGGGCTTGGGTGTGGTGTAGTTAAGAGTGATAAATGAAAATCTCATTATTTATGTGATCAAGTTTATTTTATTTTAATGTGGGGAAGCGAATTTTAATTTTAAATGATATTAAGTGTGCCAAGGACCATGAAAGGGAGGTGATGTTATATCTCTTACCAAGGTTCAATTTCTCAAAAAAAAACAATCAATGCACTCTTGCAAATGTGTTGTTGATAAGTGGTTGAACAATTCTAGCTATTAAATTGGGCCTAATGGTCAAGTAGTGACACACATCATCATTATTAATTATCTAAACACTTAATAGGTGGTGGATACATGACACTTCACTTCCATGCAATAAAGAAGGTTCTTCAAATTTTTAGTTTTCTCATCAATAATAGCTTGGCAAGTCAATGAAAGTGAGGTTTTATGACCACCCTCACTAAGTTCCAAGTCTCTCCAATAATGTTCTAGCTTATGCTCATGCTTGTTGTTCCCATGTTTGGAATCATAGTTAGAACAAATGCAAGCCCTGAGCAATTTCCGTAGAATACATACCCTCACAATGCTTTAGCCAAATAACTCTAACAAAAATGTTGTATGCTAGCTATAATACTTATAAACGCTCCTAAATTGGTGAAGGAAGAACTTGCCACATGGAGATAATCAAAGACCAAACAAAAGAATTATCAAGGTTTTTGCAAGCAATGCACTTTATAAGACCAAAGATTGCCTATTTTCAAAGGAATTCAAGCTCGAAAGCAAGGGATTGTAACTTATTCATTTTATAAGAAATTCATGTTATGGTGTTTTCATTTTCAAGGCCTAATCTTTAAGCAAATAAGCTTCTACATTGAAATATAAATAGAAGCGGTTGGGTGTTTCAACAAGGTTAATGATCTAAACTCTCAAGTGAGTTCAAGGGACATAGTATTTGATACAAATATCAATAAGTTTTACATGTAGAAATTAAGAACACTACAAAGCCAAATGAATTAGGAAAATTGTAACAAAATTATATAGTGCAAGAAATATGGCACTGCATCCTTTTTTATAAAGCAAGCAATGCTTACTCCAATACTTCCATCAAGGGTGAAATCATCCTAAATGGGATAGCAAAACCAATGCTTCATCATTCAACAACAATAAATTTCTCCAATGGTCTATTTAAAATGAAGGGAGAGTATGTCACAATTTCAAGAAGATGAAACAATCCATTGATCAAAGAGATGGAACATTTTATTTTTATAGTAACAATGGATTTATAGAAGGTGAAAGTGTTGCCACATCTTGGTTTTCTCTTTGATCACTTGTGCCCCCTTAGAAAGCAATGGACCCCATTGTTTCAAGGCATAATTGATAAAATTGAACTCTCAACTATCCAAGAGTGTACACTTAGCTTGATATGGAAACTATGTGGCTCGGGCAACTCTGAATAGAGGAATGTTTTCATATCAAGTCATTGACCAATGATATGCTTAGTGTTTACTAGTGCTAATTGTTTCAAATCCAAATATTTAGGCAAATGAACTTTAGGTTATGATTCAAACAATGGTAGACAATGGAGCTTCAATAGATCAACATGGAACACTGCATTTTCAAATAAGGTGAAGATCCAGTTGGAAAATATTATCACCCATTGCTTTTATAATGAAGGACCATCTTGAAGAGGTTCATTATTTTGATGAAGGCCTTTAAACCTTCCCTTCTATAGTTGCAAGCAAATTCAATGACCTACTTGGAAAAAATGAGGAACTTGATGTGCATTATGTCTTGTATTGTTGTTGTTGATGTTGCAAGTTACACTGCACTTGTTCATGGATTCATTGAGAATGCTTGATGAAGGTTCTTGCTCTATCTTATTCTTTGACCAACTCAGTGTTGTTGTAAATGTAACTTTGGAATATATTCTTTTGCATATTATTATTATTGTACTTTGATTGTACCTCCGTTCAGGGATGTCAATATTGTATTTTTTCATGTAAGAATATCGAGGTAAAACCTCCATTGTAAGTCGTGGCAATGGTCCCCAAAAGGATAAGTGTAAAATGTGTTTTCGAGTCTCCCTAGGAAAGGTCAGCCTAGTTAGTTGAGGAAGTCGGCCTCATTGAAGATTTAGCTCAGTCACGCATAAAGTATAAATAGGGAGGTGCTCTCCCTCATTTGGACACACACCAACAAGCAAGTTCGCTCCAAGGAAGAGAAAGACAATGTTTGTTGAGGAAGAAGAAGGAATATGCAGAAGACATCTTATCTTTGGGTCTTTCTATCTTGTTTTGATATCGTACTAAGTGGTGAATCTATTACAGAAGAAGTTGCGGGGTTTTCTCCTTTATGGTTTCCATGAAGAAATTTCTTGTGTTCTTGTGTATTGTTGTGCTTATCTATCTTTCAGATTAAATATCTAACATAATCGAATTAAAGTGAAAAATTAACATGGTATCAGAACCACTCTGAAAGAAGGCACTATGCAGCAGCGGAAAGCTAGGGTTTTCAAATCCAAGGTATTCTCTCCATAGATCATCCAAAAAAAAGGGCTAGGATAACTCTCCTCAAGGAGGCACATCTTTTGGTGGTAGCAGAATCCAGTTTGGAGAATTTTCATTTTTGGCCCTATCATTACTGTTTGGGGAAACTAGGGCATCAAATTTTTGGAGCTTCTACTCACCAATCCGGGAAAAAGAGTACATTGGACAACTCGCCTTGAGGAGGCGCATCTTTCTATCCAAGAAGAAGTTCAAGATTCCAATTTTGGAAAATTAGGGTTTCTCTATCAAACCCTAGGACAGCCAGCTCCAGAATCAGGTTGAACATCTCAAATTGGTAATATCTACTTCCTTTCTATTTCCTTTTGAGGTTCTCATATCAAAATGACAAATCACACCAAGCTTGAGGATAAGCTTGAAGGAGCTGATAACTTCCGGGCATGGAAGTATCGAATTTATCTTGTCCTATAAGAGAATGACTTGGACAAGTATGTCAATGAGGAGGTTCCAAAACTAGAGGGAGATGATAACAAAAGCAATCCACAAGAAGAACATGATCAAGGCCAAAAGGATCATTGCTGACCATCTCATACCTCATGTCTCATCTTTGAAGACCCCTAAGAAGATGTTCGATGCTTTGACAAAGTTATATGAAGGGAAAAAACTCAATCGGAAGATGACTCTAAGGGACCAACTCAAGGATGTGAAGATTCAACACTCAGAAACTATACAATCTTACTTCACAAGAGTCTCTCAGATCAAGGAAAAACTTGAGGCAATTGAAGATCATTTTGAAGAAGGAGAGATTGTGATGACTACCTTGAATGGTCTCCCAAAATCATGGGACTCATTCATTCAAGGAATATGCGCCAGAAAGAAACTAATCAAGTTCAGCAAATTATGGGAAGAATGCACCCAAGAAGAAGCTCGATTAGTAGCAAGAGAAGAAAAGATGGTAGCTAATGATGAACAAGCCCTAACTGCTCATACTAAGAAGGATCAAAACAAGAGCGAGGATCACCATAACAAGAATTCAAAAAGATCCCATAGGAATCATGGATTTAGAAGAGACCTCTCCAGTATTATGTGCTTCACATGTGATGAGAAAGGACATTATTCAAGGAATTGTCCCAGAAACCAAGGATCCTCCAGGAGAATCAACAAGAAGAGGCATCATGCTCACACCACTAAATATGATGAACCATCTAGGAATAAAGCTAAAGAAGATTCCTCCAATGATGAGGAATATGTACTTTAAACCAAACTAAGAAGATGGAAAAATCTCTTATCCATTTCAGCATCGGATAAGAAGGGATGCAGTTGTGATTGGTGATGAAGAAGGAAAACATATATTCAGCACCAGTACACAGTTCCATGTGATATATAAGACTTGTCAATCATAAGCAAGAAAGGAACAGGTCCTCGGAATCAAATGAGGAAGCAGAGCACACTGTCAAAAATTCTAGTAATTCATGTAAGGAGACAAGGATCAAGAGATCCTACCAAACAAACAAAGATAAGTATTCAAATTGTCAATTACTTAAATGATATTGTTCAGTTGTGTACATACTTATGTTCCTAGATTTAGGATGTGTATTATGCATGTCAGAGAGTTTACATTGATGAATAAAATACTACTATTATGCATGTGATGGGTAAGTGGCCTATGGTGCTATACAACATTCCATTGCTACTTATCTAGAATGAAACCTATTTGTTGACATGTTGGGAGTAGTGCACGCTCTTAATAAATTTCTGGTAGAGCTGGAAGGCATCTAGAAAGTTACCGTATGAATGCGGGATATGGATGAATGTTTTGTTAAAGCATTGGCTAAGATAGTTGCATGACTATGTGACCTATGTCTTTATGCATAAGAATTTGTTCTGAAAATTATGAAATGTTTCTAATCATGCAACTGAATTTGACTTGTAGGAAAGATCGTGTACCATCACCTACAAGAGAATAATGATGATACTTGTTCCATAGAACAAGTGACGATGGTTCAGCGATGAAATTCAAGAATATTTACGAAATCAAGCATACTATAGAAGTACAAAGCGAGGGTTCTCTCAGAAAGAGGGGGTCGACTATGACGAGATGTTTCTCTAGTGGCTAGACACACTTCCTTAGTGGTGGATATTACATTAGATAGATGGTGTAATCAAAGTAGAAGTGAATATCGAGCAACCTCCAGGATTCAGGACTCTCTACAGAGAACCACATGTGCATAGATTGAAGAAGGATTTGTACGTGCTCAAAAGGCACCCATGGGATAGCATGATAAGCTTGAGGATCACCTAGAGTGAAGAGATATCAACCTTTGCTACAAGGTTAAAGATGAGGATAACATATATGGGTGCAAGAGATAACTTGCAATAGATCATTAGAAGAAAAGGATACCAGACACTCCAGTTAAGAATGTCCCGATGCAGAGAGTACAAGATGTAGATGGAGGATAGTTCTCAGTTACAGAGGGAGCAGGAAAGCTCCACTTCAAAGGGAGTGACTACAGCACAGATGGAGAGACATCATCACTTAGCCTCTACCAGTGGAAAAAGGTGTTTGCCCCAGTATCGCGGGGATATGCTCAGAGTGATACCAGATGTCTCCCCTCATGAAGAGGAAGTATATGTGGAACAGTTTGAGACAGGAACCCAGGACATGGTACGGTAGGATAGATATATTTCTGACGAGCTTGGGATTTACCAAGAGTAAAGTGGATTCCAACCTATACTTCAAGGTTGAGGGTGGAAGACTAGTAATATTACTACTATATGTAGATCACCTATTCTTAACAGGGGAAGATGAGCTCATTGTAGAAACAAAAAGAAGGCTTGTCAAAGAGTTCGATATAAAGGACATAGGAACGATGCACTACTTCTTAGGTATGGAAGTGTGGAAGATTTCAGATGGGATTTTCCTTGGTCAAGGAAAGTATGTAGTAGAGATTCTGAAGAGGTTCGGAATGATGGACTGCAAGGCAATGGCCACACCAATGGCATCGAACTTGAAACTTTTTTGTGATGCTTCTTCAGAGACACTTGATGCCACGATGTACAGGAATATGATTGGTTCGTTAATGTACTTAAAGAACACGAGACCAGACATATAATTTGTTGTAAACACCCTAAGCCAGTTCCTAACAGATCTGAGACATGTTGATCACTTGATTGTTGCAAAACATATATTGAGGTACCTGAAGGGTACAATTGAGTATGGGCTCAAATATGCGACAAATCAGAATATTAACCTGCATGGTTATGTTGATTCAAATTGGGTAGGTAGTGCCACATACAGGAATAGCACTTCAGGATGTTGCTTCAGCTTGAGATTCATTATGATTTCTTGGTTTAGAAAGAATCAGTCATGTGTGGCACTGAGTACAACTGAAGCAAAGTATATTGCAGCTTGTTCGGCTATTTGTGAGGCAGTATGGCTTCGGAAGCTACTGTCATATTTATTTGATCTCTAGTTAGAGGCGACTTCTATCTTTTGTGACAACCATAGTTGTGTAAAATTGTCCAAGAACCCAGTGTTCCATGACAAGTCGAAGCATATTGATATCAAGTACCACTATATCTGAGATATGGTGCTCCAGTATGTGGCGACAGACAAGTAGATAGTCGATGTGTTCAATAAGCCTTTAGCAAGAGTGAAGTTTGAGTACTTTGGAAATAAGCTTGGTGTTATCTAGATCGATGTTCCTTGAAAGAGGGAGTGATGTGACATGTCTGAAAGACGTAGGTGCACCAGGTTTGTATCTTACATGGTGGAATACGTAGGTAGTTTGCAAGGACGTAATACATCTGATATGATCTTCGGTTGTATCCACATGTGAGAAGACACTAGTGGTCCATGGGTCATAAAGCATCTGGGATGTGCCTAGATTGTATCTTACATGTTGGAAGACCCAGGTGGTCCGAAAGGACGTAATGCATCCGGGATGCTCTTGGGATGTATCCACACATTTGAAGATGCAGGTTGACCGAGAGAGTTGCAATACATCTGGTTTGTATCCACTGGGTGGAAGACGTAGATGTTCCTGGGATGTATCCACTGGGTGGAAGACGCAAGTTGACTGAGAGAGAGACGTAATACATCTAGGTTGTATCCAATAGGTGGAAGACGTTGTCATGTCCCCAAATTTCCAGTACCAAGGGCAGGAAAGAATCCACCAACCCCCCCATGGATCCTAGTGAAGACCAAGGAATTAATTAATGAAAGGGGGGATAACTTTATTCTAGGTAATTATTAACTAGGAATAAATTATCCTATAGTTTTTTAATTAATTAAATTAGAAGGATGTAATGATTATTTTCATATTTAAAATATTAATTATTTGTTTTGGTGAGTTGGATGATGATAGGACACCATGAGGGCACATGGAGAGATAAGGCTATCCTTATGAGTTGTCACACCAAAGAAGAAAGTGGAGAAAAGTAGCACAAAGAAAGATGCCAAGCTAAAAGGAAAGAAACTGACAAAAGCAAGTAGATGAGGAAAATATAAACAATAATTTTACTAATTTTAATTATTTTCGTAAATAATTATTCCTAAATTTTGAGCAAGTGAGCCAAGAGGGTGCCCTCATGAGGATAAGGTTTCTAAAATGGAACTGGAGGCAAGAAAATAGCAAAATATGAAAATCAAGGAAGGTGTAAGAAGTTTCCAAAAGAAGAAAAGTGGAAACATCCATAAAATCCAAGAGAGGGCGCATTTTCCAAATTAGAGGCCAATTTACAAAGCAGGAAACTATTTTACAAAGCAGGAAATCATATCCACTCAAGGAGGGCGAATTTGGAAGGGCTATCACAGGTCACCAAGCACATCAAATTGCTCAGCAGGTCATCAGGAAGTTTATAAAGAATCCAAGCAACTCATTTTGATCATTATTGAATTTGTGTGTGATCACTTTAGCTTACCAAGGCAAGGAGATGTGCCCTAGCCAACGAGTGGGAGATGTGCCCCATTCCTTCTCTTCAAGTATTCTTCTATGACATTATTCCTTCTCTTTCAAACATGGAATTATGATGTGCAGGTCCTGAATTCCATTCAAGTTGATTCGAGAGTCAGAAGAACGAATATCAAGCTTCCAATTCGAAATCTCTATTCATTCCCTTCATTCAGTGACAATAATGTGGAAGGGCCGAAATGGAGGTTCTGGGTTCAGCATTTATGGGTTGTGAGACCTGTTCCATTGCCTCTGGAGGGTTGTTTCCAATAAGAAACTCCTTTTGTATTGTTGAAAAAGGTGTCGGGATGACCAAGATACAATCATTCTCACCAAAGCCAAGGTTTCAGTGTTAAGGAGCGCACGTGTGAAGTTTTAGTTGATGAATGCACTCCTAAGCAGATAATGAATTTTAGTGCACCCTCCATCTGCATACACCAGCTTTGATTTCATCCTCTTGGCATATCCATTTCATAACTTATCCTTCTTCTCCTCCTTCCATACTCATTCTCTCAGTTTGTAAGATCTCTCTAGCATTGAATACTCCTTGAAGGTATGAATATTCAAAATCCTCTAATTTCTGCTCAGGAGTTTCAATTTTGGTTTTATGTTGTTAATAAACTCATGACAGATACATCACATACTTCAGAAGTGAATTTTTTAAGCCTCTAAGGCAGTTTGGGTCAATCAATTCAAAGACTAGATCTTTAAGCACTTTTTACTGACTAGTTTTACCATTTTTGTAATTCAGAGCTATGTATGAGTCAGTTTTATGTTATGATGGTTATTTATGAATACTGAGACATTAACAAAACATATCCAACCATTTACCTGAGGATTTGAATTCATATCATCTTGTTTGGAAGAGTTTGAAAAATTCACTTCTGAAGTTGAGCAGTCATACATAGCAGTTTCCCTCCCTTTGCTCCCAAACTCAACCAGAACCTCCCAAATTTTCAAAATAACTTGTTCAACACCTAATCAGGATTTTAATGTCTGATATATTCCATTTGGTTACATTCAAGTGTAAGCACTGAGTTTAGTTTTCATATGCTAGTGTTCCCATGAAGCCTCAAAGTAGACCTCAGCGACAGCTATTGTTGAAATGTAAATAGCCCCAACACTTTGTGCATAGGACTCAGAGGTTGGACCTGTTTCTGATATGTTTTTTGCTCCACATTCAACCATACATTTGGAAGAACCTAAATAGCCCAAATTCATAACCCAAGAGGAATCTTTTTGTGCCCTAAACTAGCCCTTTTTCCACTAGTTCTGTTAACTAGTCTTCGACGGTGAAAAGTTGTACTGTAAGTTTTAATTTTTGAGATAACATCAATTGATCATAGGTCAGGGATATTACAGCCGCAGATGTTCCTGGGATGTATCCACTGGGTGTAAGATGCAGTTTATCTGATGGACATGGTATATGCACTTGGGCTGCTCTCCACATGAGATGATGAGATGATCCGGATACGATGAGATGATAGTAGGAGACGCAGGTGATTGCTCTGGCAATGTAATATGTGGTCATGGGTTGTACATACTTGATGGCTTGCTCGTATAGATGATGAAGTCCTAGTTGAGAGCTAGGAAACACCCAGGATGAAAAAGGGTTGGCTCTGTAGAACTTCTCACGATGGGTAGATTTGAGAGATGTCACTAGTCAATGATCAACAAGATGAGAATTGTTGTAGTAGTGACGATGATGATCCAGTGATGATGATGACGTTATCCAAATATTGTGTCCAACTATAATGATGACTGTTTCGAGAGAATACCTTGTTGGTTGTGGAGCCAGATCTTCCAGTCTCATAGATGATATTGTCTTAATCGTGCACCCCGGAGGACTGTACACCCATTCTGCATTTTTAGAGGACTGTACACCCTTTCTGTAATTGTGAACTTTGATGATGAGGTTACGGCTCTTCTAATCTTGTGTTCATTGCCAAAAAGCTGGAATAGCTTGGTCATGGCTGTAAGTAACTCTGTCTCTGGTTCAAACACCTTTAAATTTGATGATGTTATTGGTGTTATTCTTAGTGAGGAAATGCGAAGAAAAAGCACAGGTGAGACATCAGGTAATGCGTTGACCATGGAGAGCAGGGGAAGACAAAATGATAGAGGAAAGAGCCAAGGTAATTGCAGCAACTCTAAAAAGGGCATATCCAAGTCCAGACTAGGAAAGATAGAGTGTTGGAACTATGGAAAGAAAGGACATCTGAAGAAAGACTACATATCTCTAAAGAAGAAAGGACATACACAGAAGGAAACTATCCAGGAAGCAAATGTAACAGGTGATGTGTTACAAGATGTTTTGATTATTGCATTAGATAATACTAGTGATTATTGGGTAGTAGATTCAGGGGCTTCATGTCATGCTACACCCCATAGGAAATACTTTCATGATTATGTTCCAGACAATTTTGGACATGTTTTATTGGGTGATAATGAGCCATGTAAAATTGTTGGAATGGGTAAGGTATGGATAAAATTTAAGAATGTAACTGATTGGCTGTTGAAAGATGTTAGGCATATTCCTGCTATGAAAATAAATCTAATCTCAACAGGGCAGTTGGGATATGGCGGTTGTCTATCTACGTTCGGAGAAAAGTGGTGGAAGATCACTAAAGGATCAATGGTGATAGCAAAAGGAGATAGAGTAAGTACATTGTATTTATGTCCTCATAATACTGACCATTCTATCTCTTTAGCTTCCACAGGAACAGATACAGCATTGTGGCATCATAAGCTTGGCCACATGAGTGAGAAGGGGATGCAGATTCTCCACTCAAGGAAGTTGCTGCTAGATTTGAAGCAAGTAAGTTTGGAATTCTGCGAAAACTGTTTTTATGGAAAACAGAAGAGAGTCAAATTTCTCAGGGTTGGGAAACAGAAGAAGAATGAAAAGTTAGAACTAGTGCATACAGATATATGGGGACCGGCTCAGGTACAATCTCTTGGTGGCTCTCATAATTATGTTACATTTATTGATGATGCAACTAGGAAAACTTGGGTTTATTGCATTAGACATAAATCTAATGTGTTTGTTACTTTTAAGAAGTAGAAAGATTTGGTTGAGAATGAGACAGGAAAAAGGTTGAAATGTCTCAAATTTGATAATGGAGGTGAGTACTGCGGCAAGGAGTTTGATAGTTATTGTTCATACCATGGGATTCATAGAGAGAAAAAAGTCTCATGAACACCTCAAGAAAATGGTGTGTCTGAAAGGATGAACAGAACAATCATGGAGTGTGCAAGGTGTATGAGATTGCATGTAGGGTTGCCCTTACAATTTTGGGTGAATGCTGTAAATACTGTTGTTTATTTAATAAACAGAGGACCTTCAAGTGCTTTGGATGGTGGTATTCCAGAGGAGGCATGGACAGATAAAAAGGTAAACTACTCATTTCTGAGAACGTTTAGTTGTGAAGCATTTGTCCATATTGATAAAGAAAATAGAACAAAGCTTGAAGCTAAAGCCAAAAAATGTACCTTTATTGGATATGGGGTTGATGAATTTGGTTATTGCTTATGGGATTATGAAAATAACAAAATCATCAAGAGTAGAGATGTGATATTCAATTAAAAGGTCATGTATAAAGATCGGTTGTAGGGAAAGAAAGAGGAAAAGGAAACCACAGAGTACACAGTACTTGATGAAGTTCAAGAAAATGAAGTTCCAAAGGTGCCAGAAAATCAAGAACAACAGCAAGTACCTGAAACTCCTGCAACTGCAAGAAGATCTACCAAGGTAAGTAGACTCCCTGAACGATACTCTCCTTCAATGTATTACTTGTTGATGACTGATGCTGGTGAACCAGAATGTTATGAAGAAGAAATGCAGGTGGAAACTAGAAAGAAGTGGGAGCACAGCATGAATGAGGAGATGGACTCATTGGTAGGAAATCAGACTTGGGATTTGGTTCAGTTGCATGCTGGTAAAAGAGCATTGCAAAACAAATGGATTTACAGGTTCAAGGAAGAAGAAGAAGGCAAGAAGCGGTACAAGGCCAGACTTGTTGTAAAGGGATTAGCACATAAGAAAGGTATAGATTTTGATGAAATATTTTCTCATGTTGTTAAGATGACTTCAATTAGGACTATCTTAATTCTAGTGGTGGTAGAGGATTTGCATCTTGAATAGTTAGATGTAAAAATAGCCTTTCTCCATGGGGATTTGGAGGAAGAGATATATATGCAGCATCCACAAGGGTATGAGGTCAAAGGTAAGGAGAACTTGGTATACAGGTTGAAAAAGAGTTTGTATGGCTTGAAGCAAGCTCCAAGGCAGTGGTATTTAAAATTTGATAGGTTTATGACAGAACAAGGTTATAGGAGATGTCATTCTGGCCACTGTGTTTATTTCAAGAAGCTAGACAATGAAAGATATATTATCTTGTTATTGTATGTGGATGGTATGCTTGTTGCAGGGTCTAACATGCAGGATATAAATGTACTCAAAAGGAAGCTAGTTAATTCATTCGTGATGAAGGATTTGGGTGTTGCAAAGCAAATCCTTGGTATGAGAATAACGAGAGACGGGAAAAATCACAAATTGACATTGTCTCGGAGTGAGTACATACAAAAGGTGTTGGAGAGGTTCAGAATGCAGAATGCAAAACCAGTAAGTACACCTTTGGCCATCCATTTCAGTCTAAGTAAATAAATGTGTCCCAAGACACAGGAAGAGACTGATTACATGTCCAAGATTCCATATCAATCAACAGTTGGCAGCTTGATGTATGCTATGGTGTGCACAAGACCAGATATTGCACATGCAGTGGGAGTTGTGAGCAGATATATGAATAATCCAAGTAAAGAACATTGGAAGGCAGTACAGTGGATTCTCAGGTATTTGAGAGGTACTACCACTCAGGCCTTATGTTTTGGAGGTTCAGACATTGTTCTACAGGGATATGTTGATGCAGATATGGCAGGTGACAAGGATAGCAGGAGGAGCACCACAGGGTATGTGTTTACTGTAGGTGGAACAGCAGTAAGCTGGATTTCGAAACTACAGAAGGTTGTTGCACTTTAAACAACAGAAGTAGAGTATGTTGCTATTACAAAGGCTAGTAAAGAGATGATTTGGTTGCAGAGGTTTATGGAGGAAGTGGGTAAGAAGTAGAAGGATAGCAGGTTGTATAGTGACAGCCAGAGTGCCATTCATCTTACAAAGAACTCAGCATTCCATTCCAGGACTAAACATATACAGCTCAAGTACCATTTCATACGCTCTATTCTGGAAGATGAACTGTTGAAGCTGGAAAAGATACATACTAGCCAGAATTCTGCAGACATGTTGACAAAGGTAGTGACCAGAGAGAAACTGAGTTCTTGCTCAGTTTCAGTTGGCCTTCTAGCATGAAGGTGAAGAGGAGAAATTTGCCAAGTCCAAGTCCAGCAAGTGTAGCAGTGGTGGAGTTATTGTGATCAGTCTCCAAGTGGGAGATTGTTGGTTGTGGAGCCAGATCTTCCAGTCTCATAGATGATATTGTCTTAGCCGTGCACCCTGGAGGATTGTACACCCATTCTGCATTTTTAGGATTTCAGGCCCATGGTTTTGGGTATCCCATTGTATTTTTTTCCATTGTATTTTCCCTATAAAAGAAAGACATTGTAATACGGCTAGGGTTTATGTATTAGGTTTTATGCATTGTAAAGATCTCTAAGATCAGGAGAGAAACTGTGAGACAGTGAAGAGGAAGTGCAACGGCTGTGCTGCAGGTTGTATCCCTTCACCTTTCTAGACGGTAATAATAATAAGGACTGAAAAATTCAGGGTGGGCGTAGCCCAAGTTGGGTGAACCACGATATATCTGTGTCTCTCTTGTAATGTGTATGTGTGATTATATTTGCATTTATGTTTATTGTTATTGCTCTACGATCTTGTTTTTCTAACATACCTTCCTAGTTAAGAGGGAGTGTTGTTGTCATGAGGGCTTCATTCAATAAACAACGATCATAGCACGTTTGATCGTGGCATATGAAAAAATAGCTCTAATTTCACTAAATATTGGAAAATACCTTCCAAAATCGTTTTTTAAACCCCCTCCCAATATGCCTTCCCAATTTAAAAAAACCCCTATTTTCACTAGATATTGTATGTATCAATTTTTTCATTAACATTTTTTATACCCCTTTATATTTCTACCTAGTATATTGATATGATACCCCTCTTATGACCCCACATGCATTCTACAATGCACCTTGCTTCTTTCGATGTATATCGTGGATGCACATTACTTCACCCACAATGCAATTACTAAACCACATATCATTATGATTTGCAACATCTAATGGTCTAATGAAGAGATAGGATATCACTTCTTGTATGTCACTAGAGCCAATGCACATAGTACAACATTTAGATTACATGTTGAAGTTCCCCAATCGCTGACTTAGACTATTGTGGGCTAGGTATCCAAGCCCCCAGGGCCTGTAACAAGCTCTAGGACGCTGGTTAAACCTCCCAAGGCCTGTAATAGGCACGAGTGGTTGGGTATTCAAGCCCCCAAGGCCTATCGAGGGCCTATAACAGGCCCTGAAGGCTTAGAGCCTCCCAAGGCTATTGGTAACAACTGGATGAGTGATATTGGTAACAATTGGATGTCAATGACCACTGTCTCTTGACTATGATCGATTGGAAACCCAATTCACCACGAAACCCCTGGCCTCAAGCATGCCTCAAGATGCGATTTCCCTGCGTACTGGTAAGCCTGAGCTTTGCCTCAACCCGATTTCTCATCTGGCCGTGATCCCACCATCTCCATTTGGCGGATATTTGTCAGCCCGCCCATATAAAAAAGACCCCAAAGTATTTTTGTATTGTTACATTAAATAAAAAAAACCCTTTGCCCCCTAATATATAAGCAATATAATTTTTAGGTTTTCATGAATATTTAATACCACAATATGAATGAATGTGATATTATATTTCCTTCTAGTGAAGCCCCTGTGGTTGTTGTAAATGTAACTTCAGAATATATTCTTTTGCATATTATAATTATTGTACTTTTATTGTACCTCCATCGGAGATGTTTTTCCTATGTTCGGGATTTTCATTATTGTATTTGGTCATGTAAGAATATCGAGGTAAAACCTCCATTGTAAATCGAGGCAATATTCCCCAAAAGGATAAATGTAAAATGTATTTGTGAGTCTCCCTAGGAGAGGTCGGGCCAGTTAGTTGAGGAAGTTGGACCCATTGGGGATTTAGGTCAGTCACACATAAAGTATAAATAGGGAGGTGCTCTCCCTCATTTGGAAACACACCAACAAGCAAGTTCGCTCCAAGGAAGAGAAAGACAAAGTTTGCATAGGAAGAAGAAGCTGCAGAAGACACCTTATCTTTGGGTTTTTCTATCTTGGTTTGATATTGTACTAAGTGATGAATCTATTACGAAATAATTTGCGGGGTTTTCTCCTTAATGGTTTCCCCGAAGAAATTTCTTGTGTTCTTGTGTATTGTTGTGCTTGTCTATCTTTCATATTAAATATCTAACATAATTGAATTAAAGTGCAAACATTAAAATTGGGGTGCATAAGATGTTGAATCTTGTAGGAATGAGACATCAACAAGGTTGGATGGTTATAAACTTTCTAGGGTTTGTTATAAGTTGAATAAAAGGTATGTTTTCATCCCAAGGGAAAGGTTGTGCATGACTATACATGTGCAACTAGTGAAGTAAGGTTTTTTTTACTACTATTTGGCCATCTGTTTGAGGTTGTCAAGTAGTAGAGCATTTGATTACATGCATTGACCACAGTGCATTCCATAAATCACTAAGAAATCTAGAATCGCAATCAAACACTAAGGAAGATGGTAAACCAAAATGGAACCAAACATGAATGAAACACAACATGTTGTGTTAAGATTTGAAGTGGTCTTCTTACAATGGATCATTATAGTCGTTTCAAAAAATGATCAAAAATCAGTAATGCATAGTCATGTTGGTGCTTCATTATAGTCGTTTAAAAAAATTATCAAAAATCAGTAATGCATAGTCATGTTGGTGCTTATTCATAGATAGAGGCCTTTAGGTTCACCTACAAGCGTAATTTATCAAGATGATAAAAAAGATCATACTATAAGTGAAAATCATCCATAAATACAATAGATCATGTAGAGGTGAAGATGCGTCAATGATCGAGCTGCATAAATAGTTGTTAACTTTTCATCATTGTTGTACAACTTTATCCATTTTTTTTTCACAATCGTTTGTGTCAAGAACCACTGCAACAATACAAGTGGCATGCACAAACAATAGGTTGTCTTCTTGTCTATGGATTTCATATGTTTAACAACTAAATGGAATCATGTAAGAAAGTCACCCACTTCATATGGCATGCAATTATCTCGGGCTTTTTATGTCTATAGAAACTAAAGGGGCTTGTGATCCAAACGTATAATGGTATCCTTCCTTAGAACGCAATGTTGCCACTGTCACACTACTTGTACAAGTACACAAATATTTGTCATGGTTATACTAGATATGTATTGCATCACTAAATGCCTGGAAGTGAAAAGAAACGAGATGCATATGATAGGGGATGGAAACACCCATAGTGTACTTAAATGTATCAACCTCTATCTCAAAAGGTTGAGATAGGTCCAAAATTTGAAAGGAAAGCACAGTACAAATCTTCTGGTTCACTTTGTCAAATATGCTTCGGTCCATATCTTTATAATGGATAGAATGGCCATACTATGTGTGTGAATCCTATAATAAAATATTTATATAATTTTTACTCAAGAAGCTACAAATCTCTTTAACTAGGTTCTTCAGTATATATTAATTATGTATGATCTCCTCCTTTTTAGGATCCACTTAGTCTTTATTTGTAAATAAAGAACCCAAAGTATTTCATGGGTGTCATTGCAAATGAACATTTGGACAAGTTTACATGTAACTTATTTCTTCAAATAATTTATAATACTTGATGAGTGCATCCCAAGTTATCATCCTACAACTTCTTAAGAATTGGTGAGTTATCAAGGTACACCTCCACAAATCAATTCAATAAGGGTTTGAGCACAATTCATTAATGTCTTAAATTTCATGGGGCACTATTATGACTAAACAATATAAATAACCCTTCAAATAACCTCTATATTTGCAAGTTCCCTTCCAAACATATTCAGGTTGTATTGGAACCTAATGATATTTAGTCTTGAGCTTAATATTGGTGAAATATGATTCTCCTCTAAGTTGATCCAAGAGGTCATAAATACGAGGTAGTTGATATTTTAAGAGTTTTGATAAACATGTGTAAGAAAATGAATATCGAACAAAATCTAAAACACCATAATTAACAGTGGCTCGTGCACAGAGTACACAAATATTTACCCTGAAAACTCAAAACAAAAATAACCAACCTACATAAGAGTTTCTTTGCTCTCTGGCTCATTGTATTATCTTTTGTATTTGCAATACAATATTATAACATCCAAAACCCTAATACATTAGCTTGGATTATATTACAACTCTAATTCTTTAACCGAAATTAGTTTACAATGGGCTGAAAAACCATTGATAAAAAACAACTCAAAATGGACCAAAAAAACACTCCCTTTGCTCTAGGAACCTACAATGAGTACAACACATGTCCAACATTCTCCCACTTGTATTCTTTGAAACAAAGGGGCAAAGGGGAAGCATTCATGAAATCAACTACTCAAGGTAGCAATGCCCATTGATTTTCCACACCAAGCAAAATTTTTAGTACTAACAGACTTTGCCAATGAATCTAGATCATTCTTCAAGTTATCAACCTTCTCCAACAATAAGTTGTTGTGTTCAACCATGTTTTTAACAAAATGGTATTGTCTATCAATATTGTTTGTCTTGCACTGATAAGCAGGGTTCTATGCCAGAAAAACTGCACTTGAGTTACTACAATCTAGTCTCATTATGTTTTAAACAAAACAAATACCTAAACACAATATTTGTAACCACATGGATTATTTACTTCCATGAGTGGCTACCATGTATTCAACTTATGTATTTGGAAATGCAACAACACCCTACCTCTTACTCATCCAATTGATTGTTCCACCAAATAAGTTAAAAACATAACTAACTTGTATATCGTTTGCACTCAAGATCTCTAGGCCAGTCTACATCAACAAATCCTTGTATATGTGTATCCATATGAGGTCAAAATTTTCCTTGGTAGTAAATTGCATAATTTGAGATGTCGCGCAAATATCTAAAGACCCTCTTTATTGTTTTCCAATGTATGTTCCCTGGTTTTGACATATACCTACTTAAAACTTCCACTGCATGGGCAATGTTTGGAATAATACAGACCATAGCATACATCATCCTTCCAACAACACTAGCAAAGGGAACACATGACATGTCTTCTACCTCTTCTTGAGTCTTGGTACATTGATCTGTAGATAAATTTGCACCTATGGAAATAAGGGCCTTTACCAATTTACAACCATACATAGTAAACCTCTGCAACAATGTCTTAACATATTTCCTCTTACTCAACCAAAGTCTTCTATTGGCCCCATCTCTTTTAATTTTCATGCCCAAAATAAAATTTACAGCATCAAGATATTTCATATCAAACTTAGAAGACAAATAATCTTTGACATCCTTGATGATTCCCTTGTTGTTTCCAATCATGACAACATATCATCAACATACAAGACCACATAAATAAAATGATCACCAACTTGCTTGAAACACACAATGATCAAATTTGCTTCTTGAGAAACCAAATCCTAATACAGAAGTATCAAACTTCGGATACAACATTCTTGGTGATTGTTTCAAACCATGCAAGGACTTCTTTAGCTGACAAACCAACTCCTTCTTTCCCTTCATTGCAAAACCTTCTAATTGTTTCATGTTGACTTCTTCTTCAAGATCACCATGCAGAAATGTTATTTCACATCCATATGCCCTACTTCAATATCAAAAGCAGTAGCAATAGACAAAAGAAATCTAATAGAAGTTAATTTAGCAACAGGAGAAAAAATATTGCCAAAATCAATTCCATCCACTTAGGAATATCCCTTAGCTATTAGACAAGCTATGTACTTCTCCACCTTACCTTCTACATTAAACTTCTTAAATATCCATTTGCTACCAATAGGTTTCTTCAAGCGGACAACTCAATTAGATCCAAAGTCTCATTCGTATCCAACGCATTCATTTCTTCAACTATTACCTTCTTCCAAAGTTTATTATCCTTTGATTCCACTAACTCCCTAATAGTTCTAGGATCATCATCAATAATAGATAGAGAAAAATTAGGTTGGATTTACCTTTCTGGTTGTCTTGTTTGATTAATTGATCTCCTCAAGGATAGAACTTGAGGTTGTTCCTCTTCGTGTTCATCTTCTTTTGTTGAGTTAGATTCTTCACCGTCCAACTCTAACTCTGTTGTCTCTGGATATTCTTCCTTCGGTTGGAATTCATGGTTGAGAGGAACATTAACCTCTCTAAATAGGACATCCCGACTATAAACAATCTTCTTAGTTATTGGGTTCCAAAGTTTACAACTTTTTATACCATATTTATAAGCAATAAAGATACATTTTCCAGCTTTATTATCCATCTCACTCCTATTTTACTTTGGAACATGCACATAAGCATCACAACCAAAAATTCAGAGATGTTTAAGAGGGGTTTTTTATGAATCCATGTCTCATGTGGAGCTTTTTCAACTAGTGCTAATGTAGGTGATCGATTTACCAAATAAAATCAAGTATCCATTGCCTCTGCAAAAAATTCATGTGATAACCCTACACAATTGAGCATATTCTTGGCCTTCTTCATCAATGTCATGTTTGTCTTTTTTGAAACTCTAGACTATTAAGGTGTATATGGAGTCGTCTTTTCCCTTTCTATTCCACGCTTATTACATAATTCATTGAACTTATTCCGACGAAACTCACCACAATTATATATCCTCAGCAAATTTATTTTCTTCTTTGAGGCTTTAATCTTTTTAAATTTACCGAAAACCTTAAATTTCTTATGGGTTAAATAAATCCATGTGTTTGTTCAAAAATCATCAATGAATGAGACATAGTACACAGATTTTCCTAGTGATGGAACAGGAATAGGTCCAAGCACATCACTAAATGTATTAGCTCCAAATTTATTTTGTTCTTATACCACAAGATAGAAATCTCACCCCATTATGTTTACCATATATAGAATGTTCACAAAAATCAAAATCTAATGAGAAATTATGCATGCCTTCAACCATACCTTTACCTTTTAATTCTCAAAGGCCCTTATCTCCAAGATGTCCCAATCTTTGATGACATAGCATTTTCTTCTCTATAGATACAATAGGGGTCATGCATTTTACATTGTGATCCTCAAGAACAACATAATTGTTACACCCATCATTAAAAGTGTTTCCCAACAGCCTATACATATTTCCAATCCAAACTCCCGGCATCAACACCATTGCTTCTCAAACCATCTTGCATGTGTCATTTTCAAATGCAGTATGCAGACCTACATCACCCATCTTGCTTACAAATATCAAGTTTCTAACCAAATATGGAATGTGTAAAACCCCCAAGAAGAGTTCTAATCCATCCATCTTTGAACATCAACTTGACCCCTCCACGACTTATGATTTTGGTTTTCGAGTCATCTCTTAGAAAAACAAAACCTCTTAGGAACTGTACTTTTCATATTCAGAAAACCACTCCCTATGAGGATGAAATGAAGCACATAAATCAATCAACCATATATCACGATTTTCATGTATATCTTTAGATGCCAAGTAAACATCACATCCTTCTTCTCATGATATTTTTCATTTTTGTAGAAGGGGCATCATCATACCCCTTACCTTTATCACCATTCTTAGATCTGTAATTTTTCTTATAATGCCCAGCATTACCACATTTCCAGCATTTCTTTGCAAATTTTCCTAGATATTTAGATCTTACCTCTAGACTTAGATATACCACCGAAAGACTTGTTTTTCCTCTTGGGAGTGACCTCTCACACTAAAGCATCCTTGGTCACACCCTCTATGGATTTTATGTTCATTTCCTCTGCTAACAATGATGCAACAACATCCTCAAACTTTAATGTGGATTGAATGGAACTACCAATTGCTACAACCAGATTATCACAAGAGTTTGGAAAATAAAATAACAAGGTAATATACTTATCTTCTTCCTCCATCTTAATACCAATAGAAACCAGTTGAATTACCAAATATTAAAATCATCTAAATGATATGCATAAAGCCACCATCCTCCATTCTAATATGATACATCTGTCAAAGAAATAACTTGTTTACTAGGGGCTTTGACTGATAAAAATTCTGCAACTTATCCCACAGCTTCTTTGCACTATCTTGTCCAGAGACATTCAACAATATTGAATTTTATAAGTAAAGTCTAATCATGCTTCTCACTTTTTTTTTTGAGATTTTCCTAATCTTCTTTTGACATACTAGTGGGATTTGTATCTAGATCCACAGTAATCCACTATTCGTTGTCTACAAGAATATCTTCCATCTTCATCTTCCATAACCCAAAGCTCAGTCATCAAAATTATCTATTTCTATTTTTGAACTACTCACCATTTTATTTACACTTAAAATTCATTGTGCAAAGCTCTCACTCCAACACTTGTTTATCGCAAACCCAAGATACCCTTGCTCTTCACAGGATGAATTGAACCCTAGCAACAAAGACATCCCCTTAAATCTCATAATCTCACATTGATATCAAATGAGGAGTTTTGATAAACTTGTGCAAGAAAAGCATACCAAACAAAATCTAAAACACAAGAATTAACAATGGTTTACACACAATACACAAAGATTTACATTGGAAACCCAAAACCAAGAAAACAAACCTACATGAGAGCTTGTCCACTCGCTGTCTCAATATATTAATTTCTTTATTTACACAATATTATAACATCCAAAACACTTATACATTAACTCAAATTATATTAAAACCATAATTCTTTAATTGGAATTAGTTTATTATGGGTCGAAAACAACTCAAAAACGTACCAAAGCAGACCCATTTTGCTATAGGAACCTACAAAAAGTACAACACATGGCCAACACCCTCTCACTTATTGTATTTTTTTAAAAGGGGTGATAAAGGGGAACCATTTATAAAATCAATTGTTAAGGGAAGGAACACCCATTGATTCTCTACACCAAGAGATATTTTCAATACTATAAATGACTTTTTCAACAACAATAGGGGAAAGAACACCCATTGATTCTCTACACCAAGAGATATTTTCAGTACTACAAATTACTTTTTCAACAACAAGAAGCTTTTGTATCTATCTATGAATTACAACATTCTCCCATTAGGATTTGTGATAAAACATAGCATTGGGCAATGGTGAACCTAGAATGATCAATCCTATAGTGTTGGACTAGAGAGTGCAATATTATTTTCAAATCCTAAAATAGGTTGATGTGTTGTTTTACATTCTCATCAAGCCGTAATTGTCGTTGAGCACCTTTTTCTCTTTTTCTAAAAAGGCATATACTAATGGAACCCAATTTCCTTGTTGGTCTTACTATTAGGAGAAAAAAAATTGTGAAAGTCCAATTATCTTCCTAGCTTGCTTAATTGAAATAAGTTGCAACCTATGGAATGGAAAACATCCCAGGATAGTGTATGGACAACCTGCAATTGTACATGCAATTTCTAAGGTCTAATCCCACACTTCCCATGTTGATCCCAACTGTAATTTTATCCCACACTAACATCACATACTTCCAATGTAGTACCATCACAAAGAATTGTCCTGCAATGGTTGGATTGTCTATGGCATGCTACTTTGTTTCTTAACCGATACTTCCATCTCTTTATGCTTCCATGTAAGAAAATAACATTGAGGATGGTCAACAATTTTTAGTGTCATCCATATTGTTGCTTTTGGAGAAAATGTTTTTCTAGCTTCGACTATCTAGAATGACATGTACAAGTTGTCCCTTCACCCAAAACTTGGTATATAGCAACCTCTATGTAACACGTCCAGTGTCACACTAGACTTAATACACTCTTTTTTTAAATAATAAAATATATTAATGCTCATTAGCTACAAACATATTTCATATATGCAATCCTATAACAAATGGATAACAATTGCATTTGAATGCATAAAATATATACAAGTAGTTAGTGGAAACTTCAACTTAATCCATAAGTCCCATAATTTCTTATAACAAATGCATAAAATTCATAATATTGAAAGCATAGAATAACTTATGAGATGTTTATTTAATAATATTCATGTAGAATATATTTATGCACACTTATGAAATCATATGTTAATCATTAACCTACAATGCTGAAGCAGTAAAACTCTATCTTATGGATTACACATTAAACCCCGTAAAATTAGAGCAAATACATTTATAAATATTTATTTTAACATGCCTCAATTTATTTTATTACAAATTAACTAACACAAAGATAATAGTACATACCCCTTTCTTTTCAAAACTTACTGTGCAGTAAGAATTGCTCTAGGAATCTAGAGAGTATACTTCACCTAAAATAAATAGATTAAGACATAATTATGCACCCATATCAATACCATTAATATATTATTTTTACTAAATATGATTACCGAACTACGAGTGAGCTATGACATAGTGAGCTTCGACGAGTGAGCTATATGACAGAGTGAGATTCGAGAGTGAGTTGTCAAGCATATATATATATATATATATATATATATATATATATATGTGCAGTAAAAGCATCACGGTAGCAGCGGTAAGTACTTTGTAGGAATTGTCCAATATGAATTCCCTAGTCATAACGTAGGAAATATAGTTTTATACTTAAACACTTCTCAATATATAATTTTTTTTCATTTTATTAAGTAGAATATTAATTCAACATATTCCTTTTTAAACTTACTTCGCCATATTTCCCAAAAACTGCGAAGTGGGGTTTCCATTAAATAATTGGGAATTTTACATGCAAACTCTACAATTCCAAAACTTGTAAATTAAAACCAAAAACCACTCATTAATTGGCCCATGGTATTTGTAAAATCATCAAAGTTGTACTTAGACTTCTACGAGGTTAGGCATAATGGGTCGAACCCACCTTCGACACAAACATCTAAACTTTATTAAATAATTATATTGAACATTTTATTTAACTCTTAGGAGCTATCTTTTCCCAAATGAAATACCTTCGACATATAACTTCAAATTTCTTAAAACAATTATGTCGAACATATCATTCATTATTTAAGGAACTATTTTCTTCCAACTAATTGGAAAAATAAGAGTTTAAATCATTTCGAAATAATTTGCATAACATTTCGTTTAGCTTAGGAGTTGCGCAGAAGAAAGAACTATGCAGTAAAGTTAGCATTTTCACAAAGGCTTTTACAACCAAAAATATATATATTTACAATAAGCTTTTAAGTTAATGAAAAATAATAGAAATTGATGAAATTCCAGTTTATTTATCATTCCTCTAATTTTTCCAAGCCTTGTGCTCTTCGACATAGTTTAAATAAACATTACATTTTCAAACCCAGAAATTAACAATTTCTACGGGAAATGAATTTTGACTTCGACTTAAATAAAGAATTGGCTTGCATAAAATTTCCAAGCAATATCACATAATTAAACTTGCACTTATTTCATGCCCATGAATTAAACCAAGTAAAATATGAATTCCCACCTTGTACCCAAACTCAAGAAATTTAACAAGAAAATCATGCAAATCTTTAACTAGTAATTAATTAAATAACATCTCATAAATTAAGACAATTTCCAGGTATTAAACTTATCTGCAAAATACTTGAAATACGCAACTGACTTCATGGCAGCCACGCTCCACCCAACCGTAGGTAGTTTTCCTCGTTATTCTCTCAGTAGAACTCCACTCCCGAGCTGAGACTTGTGCATTCAACAGATAGACTTCTCAACCATTCCCATACTTTTTCAGAATTTACACTTGGCAATCAATAAAATTGGATTGGATACCAATTCCATACCAAATAGTGCACTTAACCTCCTTGATTTCCTTCTGACTGCAAAATAGTGAAACACGTCACTGTCATCTGTGCGCAGAAATCCACCAAGTCAGCTGCATACACCATTTTCCACTTCATTGGAAGACTAGAGACAAAATGGATAGAGTTGCAGCAGAAATTTATTAGGAAATTGGCTCACAGGTTCAGGGATTCATATCAGTTTTTCGTTCTTAGATATAATTATCTCCCCTGTTCTCTCTGACATACCCAGGCATGGAAAATTTTCTCAGAACTCCATCTTCTTCTTCTGTACAGAATGGACACCAATTACTTTTCCCCTGCATGCATAAGTCCAAGCATGCAACTTGGAACCATGTGGGCTCTCCCTCTCAGTCCATTTATTATTATTATTATTATTATTATTATTAAACCACCCAAAATCCCACTTAATGATAATTAAATAATAATTATGATTTTAATAATATAAAGTCATTTAAATGGGTTAAAGACTTAGGATAAACTTATGGACTTAAATATTTAACAGGGTTGTACCATGGTCTCCCACCTAAGACACCTAACCCCCTTACTATTTTTGGTGAATATCCAAGTCCTCGATATTCTCAATGTATTTCCTCAACACAACCAGTTGTGGATTTTTAGTATTAATATTTACAACAAATTGTTTAGTCTTACAAGCATTCATAGTCAATATTTACATCTTGGCATCATCATCCTAGGAGTTTCAAACCAGGGGTGTTACACTCTCTCACTCTTCCACTTATTGTGTTGTGCAAGGAGTTGTTAGACTTGCTTTGTCCTTATACAATAATGTGAGATTGGCACACATTTAAGTATAGCATTGCAATCTTGTTACAATGTTGGTTTGGTGGGATTCCCAAAGTTAACTACAGTGTTGTGGTTGGATTTCCATAGTTAATAGCAAGTCATGTGGGAGACTTGTCAGTACTATTATTCTTACATATTTCCATGACCATCATTCAATTTTGTGCTCTACAATATTCATTCAAACATGTGGATGTTTTATTATCCTAAGGTAGGCTTCTTGAAGTTGTTGGTAGCTTGAGAACCCTATGTCCAATGATTCTACTTCCAATGGAACTTTCCTACATTTATCTTTCTCTGTAATGGGTTTGTACTTTGGTAGTCTTATGTGAAATTGATTGTTCAGCTATGAGGTCGCCCTTTTTCTTGAACTATTTGGCTCTTGAGTTTTTCTTCCAAATTCATTGCAAATTGATAAGCATCTCCCAATGTGTTGATAGCTAGAAATTCCATTTTGTCCATCATGGAACAGCACAAACGTGCCTCAAATTTCAACATCCTCAAGCATTAAGAGCTTTTATCTAATTCATAAGCAATAGGCCAATGGCATTTCCATTTCACCAACATGAATCTTTAGAAGGGTTACTAAATTGAATTGGTGTCTCTGCACTTGTTTCACTATTGAAATTATCACAATGCACCTGAATTCTTACCATGACACCAATGTCTTTGTGTTTGGTGGAAATGTTTGTGCCAATGCCCAAATGTTGAATTCCTTTTTACTTAGGTCAAAGACTATGTATTTGAGACCATTCAACAACCAACACATTCCAATCACTTTACTCCATAGTTCCTTCACTGGGAAATGAATCGATGTACAATGGCTTCTCAACCATTCAAAACTACCCATTCACAAAGTTAAATCCACATTCCCTTTATCCTTAACGCAAAAATGAGGATGAGATACAAGGCTCTAGAATTAACAATGAGAAAACTACTCCAACATACAAGATATCTAACCCAAACAAATACAATATAGAGCTCCAACATGTGCATGTAGAATATAATGCTTCTCTAGCAACATTAATCTAGTATTAACACAAGTGAGTATTGCAACAGAAAACAACTCTTAAACACTATTCTATTCCTCTAGGTCGTTGAAGGAAAAGAATGTTTCAAGGCATCTAAAATTTAATTGCATGAATGTCATTCCATGTCACCTATGTTAGAATTTCAAACAATTATAGCAGTATAATTTAATTGCAAATAAACAATAGGATCACTAGAAGAATAACCAAGCACAAAAACAATGAACACAAGAATTTTATCGTGGGAAACCCAACAGGGATAAAACCCAGCGACCTTTGTATAGTGATGATCAATCCCGAGAACAGAGTACAGAGATAAGAGAGAAAATAGAATATTTCTCCAAGTGAAAACCCAAAATCACTTCTCCTTGCTGCAAATGTGAACTTCTCTCTTACTAGTGTGAACTAGATTGTGTTGGATGAGTGACCAAATGAGGCACACGACTTCCCTATTTATACACTTGCAAAACTGACTTTTTCCCTATTTGGGCCAACTTGTCTTGGGGAAAGATAAATTTAATATATTTAATAATTATTTTCATTCTGTATCTTTACCCCAAGGTTTACATAGATTCTTTCAAGGGTTTACATGATCAAATACATTAATATTTTCTATCGTAGGAGGTACAACAACAATATAATAAAATACAATAAGAATAACTTCCGAATTTGCACTATTTCCAACACTCCCTCTCAACAAGGAAGGTATTCTTCGGACATGGTCATCATCAACATCATGATCATCTGGATCTCATATGTGCATCCCATCTGTATGGATCATCTCTATACATACTGAAGGTTGTCAACACAATCTCAGTCCTTCAAGAGGTGTCATCATGCATCTGCTCGACACAGTCCATCGGTGGATACATCATTAGCACAGCAACTCTACATATTCCATCAGAGAGTCCAACAAGAATCATCTCATCCCAGTCCATCAAGAATCAACACAATGTGCATCCGCACAGCCCAATCCTTCGCGGAACATGCACCAACTCAACCAATCCTTCGGTGAGTCCAAGAGTACCAGTGTGCACCATCCTCTCCATCCCATCTCGGGATGTCTGATAGATCTCCTCACTCTTTTCAGAGCGATTTAGAGAATGCACTAAAGCTCTCCATCATGTCTCATGATGTCTGAGAGATCTCCCCACTCTATTAAGTGTCTAGGAGTGTGCATTGGCCTCTCCATCCTATCAGGATGTCCGAGAGATCTTCTCACTCTATCCCAAAGTGATGCGAAGAATTTCGTGGCCTCTCCATCCAACCTGGATGTCTAAGAGATATCCTCACTCTATCCCAAAGTTATCTGGAGAATGCAGTGGCGTCTCCATCCAACTTGGATGTCTGAGGGATTTCCCATAAGCTTCACACGGACTTCTACTACATGTTTGTCTCTAATGTCAATGGGATCCTCCCATGCTTGGCTGAGAACCTGGACGAGCAGAGGTACCTATGTAGAAGCAAGGTAAATGGTTGTATTTGTATCATCTTTCCCTCTCAAGGAGGGACACGTTCCCTTCCACTCCAAGACTTCCACGAAAGAGTCTCTTTGGTATCTCCTGAGGATGGGTTGTGCTACTCAGCCCGAAACGTCGAGGTTCAATCTTCTACACAGATTCTCCAATCTCATCTCAAACATGAGCATATGTGAAAACCGTGTGAATGATATTACTTTTGTTGTGTTCATGTTTGAGTTCTTGTGCCAAGCAATAACTTTCCCATCAGAAAATGCAACTTTATATCCTTTGTCCTCCAAAGCAGATATGGAGACAAGTTCTATTTTCATATCAGGTACATATAGTACATCACTTAAGTGTAATGTGTCACTGGATTCTAACTGAAGGGAGGCAACCCTAGATCCCTTCACAGTGTAATTGGCATCATCCTCAAGTACAACACATAGATGGGATTCTTTCTCAACAATTTCTGATAAATTTTCTTTATAACCAGTCATATGCCTAGAAGCACCACTATCTATAAGCCATGTATCAATAGTGGTGGAAAAAGTACCTGATAAATCTTATATGAAGAAGAATTATGTGCGATGTTCATTCATTTTCTTCTTATGATGATAGTCTTCTTCTACATCAACATGTTGGTGTTTATTATGTGTTAAATAATTCCAATATTTAAATTGTCAACTCGGGAAGGGAGCTTATGAGATGCAAACACTATATGTGCAAGATTGAAGGCTGGAATTAACCTAAGCTGACTAAAGATGCAAAATGCGCTAACATGCAACTATGTGACTTTAGACTACATGTATAACTTTCATAATTCAAATGCAGGAATTGATTCTATCTATGAAAACAGGAAACTAATTAACAAATGAAACTATCAAAACTAAAATAACTGGAAAATGGAATTATTAACTATTTATTTAAAAATAAACTATCTAGGAACAAGACTGATAAATTCTGAAACAATAACTAATTAGCAAATCAGATATAAAGAACTTAACTTTGGAGGAAGGTTGAAAAGAGGATTAAGGAAGAAAATATGGAAGTAGGAAATAATGACAAAACTTAATTAAAAACTCTATGTAACATGAAACAATATTTAAATTACAACTAAAACTGTTAATTAGAAGCAAGAAGCATTACATTTAAAAAGTAGAAGAAACTGAATTTTGAAAAAAGCATAAAATAATGCAGAAAGTGTAAAGGTCCGAATGCCTGTCCGAAAGACAGTCTGAATGCCAGTCCGAATGGAAGAAAACGATTTAAATTAAAGAAAAGAAGAATTTTGGATGACTTTAATTACCAGTTGGCTGATGCATATGTTCTTATTGTGCAAAGGAAGCAATAGGTTGATTAATTAGAGGCTAAACTAACAAAGAAAGAGAAACTAATAAAACAAACTATAATAGAACTTGAAGTAGAAACTAATTAAGTTCTATTTAATTGTAGGAAACTAGAAAACAAATTATCTAATTACAAAAGACTTGAAATTAAACTATGAATACTATACTTTGGTCGACCATTTCTAATTCTGAAAAATAAATTATGTTAGTAGCAAAATATAGTTTACAAGAAAAGCATTAGCAAAAATAAACGAAGCTTGAAATACTGAAAACTAATGCATCTAATACAAAGGGAAAAATGAAAACAATCTAAACCAAACTTTATTCCTATTTCAATTTGAAAAGTGTGTGCTAGTTTACGAACTAATTTCAATCTTTACGCAAACGAATACTAACTTCAAATTGCAAACTTCAAACCAATCTGGAATTACAAATTAAATAAAATAACAATTATAAAATTTATTATTTTAGTCAATTTAAATAAAACACTTAATTTATCATTAATTGGAAATAAAATTAACATTGCAAATGAAATGCCTACCTTACCACTTACAAAATCTAAACTACTTCCTACCAAATTAATATTAAAAATTAAAGCACTTACTTTATTAAACTTATAAGTTTTCTAAAATTTAAGAACCAATTTGCTACCCACTTAACATTACCTATTTTTTTTAATCAACCACCTTTATTAATTAAAACATCAGATTTACAACAAAAATAATCTATCAAACTATATAAAAACAAATCTATGATATAATCTGGATTTACTATTGTCTAAAAGGGTGAATGCGACTATTTGAAAAGAATTTTAAAATGAAACCTAAATTAAAAATTATTAAACAAAATCGTTACATTATGAACTAAATTACAAACCAATTGGAAAACTAAATTACAATTCACAAACTCATTTTTCAAACCAATTTACAAATTCAAAAGAAGAAAAACTAAACATTTTAAAATATTATAAATTACAAATTAAAGAGAACTTAACTAATTAACAAAACTAATCTAATTTAATTAAACTAAAAGACAGCTAACATAAATGTCAAACCAAAGAAATTGAAAAATACAAACTAAACGATATCAGTCCAAACTAAACATTGAGAAAGCATAAATATAAATCCTTAAAACCTTTTAACATGTGCATTCCTTTTGGATTCTGAACAGACATGAGCTTCAATGAGCTTCAATTCACAGTATCAACCGTATAAACTTATCACGGGAATTGAATATGGAATGGATAAATGAATCTAGCAATTTATATTTGGCTTGGACTTTAAAAAAGGTGAGATCGCAGAGGAACAAAATTTGTGGATGTTTTCTTTTAGATATTCTTTACAGAACTTTAATATAATTACAAACACGGCTGTGTCAATGTTCAATTTGGCATCATATACCATTCAGTTCGTCAATTCCTGCAGAAAGAAAACATTCAATTATCTGTGCTAAATCAAGCATAAAGATTGTATTCTAGTTGCAGCATGAACAAATAAGATGCCAATCAAATGGACAAACCACAATCAAGCTACGCCTGCACTCAATCCTGCATTACGAATGTGATAATTAATCAAAACTCCAATGTGCATGGTGTAAAATCTAAAACTAATTTGCAAAGACAGATAGAAATTATGAATTTAAACTGTGAAAAATCTGAAAACGAAATTGAAAATGAAGGAAAAGAAATACAATCCACAGGATGGCCAGCCGCAAGGATTCTACACACGAACTATATGTACATGGAGTTGATTTCCAGAAACCAATGACTGAACTACAACAGCTTAATTACAAAATCAGATTTTCACTATCTGATCATTTCATCCTCAGCCATATGCATCTCTATTTATACAAGAAAACAATGAGCTCACGGATAAAATCAAATCCCAAAGCTCTTGCCCGTTTAACAAATTATTAAATTGAGAAAAACCGTCCAAACCCTAATTCTGTAAAACGCAAGTCTGTTTGGCAACATTTTTCTCTCTGTCTGTTAAGCCATTTGCAAAACTGTCTGCGGTTAAGGATAAATGAGCCCATTTGGGAAGTGGGTTTTAAACCGTTTCTCTGGATTCTTTACGGTTGGCTCACAATGTTCTCCCGAAATATGCCTCCTGAAATGATGAGGAGAATGCCTGGGCAATCCGTCTTTGCAACTGTAACTAATTCAGAATTGATGTTGGGTTGTTGAATTGATTGTTGGTTGGTTTTTATTCAATTGATACCTCCGCCTTCTCTTCAGGCGAATTGATTCTCATGCGATTTGTATGCAACGATCCATTTAAAATTAGCGTGAAGCCGAGGTGAACCTGCATATGAAATAACAATTCACTATTTTATAAGTTATATCAAATATCATATTACGTGAATGTTAGATAACATGGAGTGGTAATAAATTCCATAAAAAAACCAACCTTTATACTATAAAATGGAAATTATGATATAGTCAACGGAGTATTTAAATGTTGTGAAGTGGTATAAGTATATGGTGGCATAATCAATATATATATTATGGATTTTGAAATGGATATATGATTAATATATTCCATATCATTATTTAAATTTCCATATCATTTGTTTTATGTGGTATTACTGATTTTGTAAGTGACATACAAATGAATGGATTTGCATATTATTATTTTAAATAGTTATGATTTATAAATATTGTCTCCATTTTAAGTTTAAACAATAAAGTACAAAAAGATTAGTATATGTAATAATAATAATTAATTCTAATCTTTTTATTTAATTATTTGTTTAAATTTAGAATAATTTTTTAATTATGATTTTAATTTGCATGTATAGGAATTATAGGACCAACAAATAGCCAGCGAATAAATAAGAAACATGCTCCAAAACATAATCAAATCAAGGTAAGTCATTTCATCATGGAATAGCCAGCGAATAAATAAGAAACATGCTCCATGAAGGGTCAATGGAGTACCGAAATGCTTATTAAGTGCTCAATATTGCATTTAATACACTAAAAATAACATATTAGGCTCACTTTATATTTACGAGATTTTAATTAATAAAACAAAGTAAAATATAGCCTTATTGAACATAGATGTATTAAATCATGGTAGATATGATGGGAAATTAATTTAAATAACATCATTATACAAGACAATTCTGGAGCCCAACACAGCAGTTGAGGCTTCATGCTTCCTTTTTTTTAGCTTGGACAATTGCTGGCATAATGACATAAGTCTTGCACCTGAAGCATTGTATATGTGATAGATCCTTCTCATTTTTCTTCTGATTTAGAGGAGGGCTTTATCTCCTACCTTGGATCTTATGATAGTGAAAATTTATTCCCTTTCCCTTTCCTTTCTTGGCATGAGACATAAATACTTGATACTCCTCACGTTGAGTGCCATGAAGTTTCTGTCTTGCTGCAATCTTCGTCTCTTCCTGAGTGCAATCTACCCATAATCTGACCAATTTGGGCAACTTGGTTCGACCACTTATGCTTTGAATGAATGACTCCCAAGATGCTGGAAGACCATTTAGTATAGTAATGACAAGCTTCTTATCATCGAGGGGTTCTGTGATGTCCCCATCCAAATAAATCATATGAAGGAAAATTTCCACCAATCTACTAGTTCCCTAGGTTGGGGTGGAAACATTTAGACTTGGAATAAGGGAGCTATAAGACTCCAAATGGACACTAGATTGACAAATATACATTAAAGGGGCTAAATAAATAATAATAATCAGAAAATAAGGTGGCACTTAGTCATGAGGGCGCATAGGTGGTGTGGGACCCACACAAGGCAAGATTCGCCATGCCATATCACATCTTATTCTCACCCATTCGAATCCAAGGTGGAGACTAATGTTCTTGGGGGATTTGGAGAGGCATTATTCATGGCATGAATCAAGGAGGGTCGAATTAGAGTGGAAGAGTAACTCCCATGGAAGAGGAAGAGGCATCTTCGAAGTATTGTCACTTGGAGCTAAATTCCCTAACTTCTATGACAACAATGATGAAGATTCTATGACACTTATGACAAAGATCAGACTTGATTGCTGACATATGATTTATATGACATGCCAGGGCTAAAAGTAGCCTCTAAGCGGGCTGACAAGGGGATTTATGGCAGCCAAGATTCCCCCTATTCGAATTGATGGAAGAGGAAGGCTAGGAAATGTTGGAGAAGTGGCACTCATGGGAATCTCTCCCTAATTCGAGTTGGGATGAAGCTCTTGGAGGGAATTAGAGCCATGGAGTCCTTGGGAGGTTAATAAAAAACAAGAATAAAGAAGGAGACAAGCTTTTGATCATTTCTCATTTGGAAAAATTTGGAGAGCTTAGCTTGTCCTTGCATGGTGGATATTCATTCTCCCTGCCTTAGGACTAATTTCGAGGGTACAAGATTCCCATCCAAGTTGGTTGATGGAGATGCCATTCAAACCTATCAACAGATCTTCATGGAGATTTTTTTATGGAGGTTCAAACACCAACTGAGTTCGAGTTCATCTTCTCTCATTCTTCTCTATGCCTATTCTACTCTCTTTCTCTCAATGTCAAGTAAATGTGCAAGGGCGCACTTCTTGTTGCATATAGTTAGTGGAGGATTGTTATTTAGACTTCATGGACATGTTAGTTGCTGCATATCTCTGTAATAATCATATCATGAGAGCCACAGCTCGAAACACCATGTACTTCAAGTAATATTTCCAATCAAGAATGAGATTCGAGGCATTTTCCCCATAGCATTTGCATAGTGATTTTGGAATGATGTTGTACTTGTTTTATATCAGAGTTTGTTGAGATATTTATCCATGTTATGAGTTTTATATGAAGTTAATTTTATGGCCCAAATGATGTTTGCATACCCCTAAAGTGTCACTATGGTTTATGACTAAATTCGAGACTCCTTGTCAACCATTTTCACCACAAATTCTAGACTCTAGAAGATGTTGTTCATTGGGATACCTATTCGACCCTAAAACTAAATCTAATGCTGCACACATATTTTCCTTAATGTCCTCTAATAGATCCAAGTCTCATACCAATAATTAGTGAAGTTCGTACAGTGTTTGGAAGAGCATTTAATGGAAGACCTAGGGGGGATTTCCACTTCTCAAATTAACTAGTCTTGTCCTGAAACTTCTTTCCTTGCAAGTTTCAGACCATGGATGGGTATATCAAATGTTTGGGTGTCTGATAGGTGTTTCAATGTTTCATATTCCCCATCAAGACCTTCCTCCCCAAATTCAAAATCATTTGGAGGTGTTTGGAACCAGTTGTGAACTACGCCCCTAGAGTCGAAACAAGTTGAACCCAAGCACTTTCCTTTGGAGGGATATTACAGTGGTATCATAGCATGATCCTTGCACCTGATTTGGGTGACCATTTATGAGGTCAAGAAGTCATCCCCCGCCCTTATAAATTGAAACTAAAAGTACATTTGGTGAAGAGGAAGAAGTAGGAGAAGAGGTGCACTATGTTGAAACTATGACTAAGGATGAGAGAGGAACCTCAGAGATAGAGGAGAAAGAGGAGTTTTGGAAATTCATGAAACCATTTTTTGAGGACATGAAAAGGAAGATAATGCAAGGGTTTGAATTGATGGCTAGTCAAATTGGAAGCAAATTGGCATTAGGAGGCAGCAGTAGTTCTCATTTTGAGTAAAAGAAGGCATTTGGTGAAAACATTTTCTCAAAGATAGGGCCCCACAATCGACCCAATGAATTCCAGAACTCAACAAGAGCCACCACACCCAAGTTTCTTGAGGCCGAAGAGGATCTTAACACCCAATATGGAATGCGATAAGTTCTAGTAGAATGGCAGCAGTTGAGTGAAGATTGTAGGAGGACCTTACCATTTGATCAATTCTTTACTGTCTCAAACAAGCTCAAAACGAGGGGAGGTAACAGAACTCCTTTCCAAAACAAAGAACTGAATTATGCCATAGGTAAAATGCTCCTTCCTACCTTTGATGGATCATCTCAAAGTTTTGCAAATACTTGGGTACAAAAGTTAGATGTATATTTTCAGTTGAATCCAATGGTTGAAGAGGATGCTTTAAAAATGGCTATTCTACATCTTGAGGGAGAAGCAAATGATTGGTGGTTCCATGGACTCAAAACCTTGGGACATGATCAGGTCACATCATATGAAGAGTTTGTTAATAGGTTAGTGGAAATATTTGAGCAAAAAGACTCCAAAATGCCTTTCAAGGAACTAACACAGTTGAAGCAAACTGGAACCCCTGAGGAGTACATGTTGGAATTGCAAAAACTATCAATTATGGTGGCTGATGTATCTATGGTTCGATTGGTATTTCTCTCTACTAGCGGATTGGATGAACCTTTGAAAGGTTTAGTTAAATATCACAAACCTACTTCATTAAAAAAATCCATGAATTTGGCAAGAGATCTGCAAAATGTGCTACCCAAGACAAAGTATCCCCCCAAGCCCAATTTTCCTCCTGAGTCCATATTTGACAAGAGACCATGGCAAAAAGATTCATTTGGGAAGGAAAAGAAAGAGGGACCAAGCAAGGAAGAACTCAGAAGAAAGAAACTATGTTACACATGTTTTCAACCATGGGTACCAAGGCATAAATGTGCTAAGGGGAAAGCACAATTCATTGAAGTATTTTCTGATGATGAAGGGGACATGGAGGAAGAAGAACAACTTTCAGCCCAAGAAGAGGGATATGACATAGCAGAATAAGATCATCCATCACTCGAAAAAGGGAGAATGGTAGTGCTTTCAGGAGTGCCTCGTTTTCACACCATCCGATGCAAGGGAGTGGTACAAGGGCAGAGAGTTTCGGTATTGATAGATGGAGGAGAAACTCATAAATTCATTGATGCAGCCTTGGTGGAGAGGATAAAGTTACCTACTGAATCATTCGAAGGGTTCACAGCCATCATTCTAGGTAAAAATTCTATGGAATGCAACACATGGATTCCAAAGCTACAACTTACCATAGGAAATTACACATTTTCTGATAGCTTCTATGTGGTGGATGTTGTTGATACAAATGTGGTTTTGGGAGTACAATGGTTGTACTCTATATTGAAAACAAGAGAAAAAAAATTGAGGAGCAGAACCATAAGAGAATATTTGGTACAATGGAAAGATTTTCCAAGTGAGCATGCCACATGGGAAGAGGAACAAATTTTGCAGCATCCCAATTTGGAATTGCTTGAGGACAAGCAATCTTAGGTGAGGAGGACTGTAATGTCCCCATCCAAATAAATCACATGAAGGGAAATTTCCACCAATCTACTAGTTCCCTAGGTTGGGGTGGAAACATTTAGACTTGGAATAAGGGAGCTATAAGAATCCAAATGGACATTAGATTGACAAATATACATTAAAGGGGCTAAATAAATAATAATAATTAGAAAATAAGGTGGCACTTAGTCATGAGGGCGCATAGGTGGTGTGGGACCCACACAAGGCAAGATTCGCCATGCCATATCACATCTTATTCTCACCCATTCGAATCCAAGGTGGAGACTAACGTTCTTGGGGGATTTGGAGAGGCATTATTCATGGCATGAATCAAGGAGGGTCGAATTAGAGTGGAAGAGTAACTCCCATGGAAGAGGAAGAGGCATCTTCGAAGTATTGCGACACTTGGAGCTAAATTCCCTAACTTCTATGACAACAATGATGAAGATTCTATGACACTTATGACAAAGATCAGACTTGATTGCTGACATATGATTTATATGACATGCCAGGGCTAAAAGTAGCCTCCAAGTGGGCTCACAAGGGGATTTATGGCAGCCAAGATTCCCCCTATTCGAATTGATGGAAGAGGAAGGCTAGGAAATGTTGGACAAGTGGCACTCATGGGAATCTCTCCCTAATTCGATTTGGGATGAAGCTCTTGGAGGGGATTCGAGCCATGGGGGCCTTGGGAGGTTAATAAAAGACAAGAAGAAAGAAGGAGACCAGCTTTTTATCATTTCTCATTTGGAAAATTTTGGAGAGCTTAGCTTGTCCTTGCACAGTGGATGTTCATTCTCCTTGTCTTAGAACCAATTTCGAGGGTGCAATATTCCCATCCAAGTTGGTTGATGGAGAGGCCATTCAGACCTCTCAACAAAGCTTTATGGAGATTTTTTGATGCAGGTTCAAACCCCAACTGAGTTCGAGTTCATCTTCTCTCATTCTTCTCTATTCCTATTCTATTATCTTTCTCTCAATGTCATGTAAATGTGCAAGGGCGCACTTCTAGTTGCATATAGTTAGTGGAGGATTGTTATTTCGATTTCATGGACATGTTAGTTGATGCATATCTCTTTAATAATCATATCATGAGAGCCACAGCTCGAAACACCATGTACTTCAAGTGATATTTCCAATCAAGAATGAGATTCAAACCATTTTCCCCATAGCATTTGCATAGTGATTTTGGAATGATGTTGTACCTATTTTATATCAGCGTTTTCTGAGATATTTATCCATGTTTTGAGTTGTATATGAAGTTAATTTGATGTCCCAGATGATGTTTTCAGACCCGTGAAGTGTCGCTATGGTTTATGACTAAATCCGAGACTCCTTGTCCACCATTTTCACCACAAATTCTAGACTCTAGAAGTTGTTGTTCATTGGGATACCTATTCGACCCTAAAACCAAATCTAATGTTGCACACATATTGTCCTTAATGTCCTCTAACAGAGCCAAGTCTCATATCAAGAATTAGTGAAGAATGTACAGTGTTTGGAAGAGCATTTAATGGAAGACCTAGGGAGGATTTCCACTTCTCAAATTAACTAGTATTATCCTGAAACTTCTTTCCTTGCAAATTGAAGACCATGGAAGGGTATATCAGTTGTTTGGGTTTCTGATAGGTGTTTCAATGTGTCATATTCCTCATCAAGACCTTCCTCTCCAAATTCGAAAGCATTTGGAGGTGTTTGGAACCAGTTGGGAACTACACCCCTAGAGTCGAAACAAGGTGAACCCAAGCACTTTCATTTGGAGGGATATTACAGGTTCTCCACTAAAACTTAGTATGTCCCTTAGTTCTATGATTCTCATGAAGTATGAAGCAGTCGATTCTGACTTGGACATCTTCAAATTCGATAGTTGATTCCTTAATGTGAGAGTCACATTGATGCTACTATGTTCAAATAACTTCTTATGAGTTTTGAACATCTTTCTATCTATTTTCTTTTGAGATATTTGAGGAACTAAAAGATCCTTGACTGAGTCCACCAAGATTCTTCTTGCTCTAGCATCATTCTTCCTCCACTGAGACTTGTCTTCTTCAGCTTCTAGTTCTCGAACCTTCTCATTAACAAACTTCAAGAGGTCATTTTCTTCAAGTATGAGAAGAACCCTAGACTTCCAAGAGATGAAATTGGAAGCCCCATCCAGGCGATCTTCAACCTTCATTCCAATCATCTTGATTGCAGATCTGGACTAGAAACCCTAGTAGGAGCTAGGTCAAAAATGAAGTTTGGACTCTTGAAAAAATGACTCCATAGATAGATGCGCCCTATCATGGCGAGTTGAGAGAAGGTAAGGTTGAACCAATTCTGTGGACTGAACAACACAAAACTTGAAACCCTAATTTCTGCAGTAACTGTAGCAGCTGCAGAATTATGTCAAAAATGAAAATTCTCATAATTGAATTTTTCCTTCACCAGAAGATGCGCCTTCCCTAGGGAGAGATTTCCAATGCTCTTTTCCAACCAAATTGATGAGGGGAGGCCTTGAAAAGTGAAACCCTAGCTTCCAACAATGGCTTTTCCCCAAAATCACTTCTCCTTGCTATAGATGCAAACTTCTCTCTTACTAGTGCGAACTAGCTTGTGTTGGATGAGTGACCAAATGAGGCACACGACCTCCCTATTTATACACTTGCAAAACTGACTTTTTCCCTAACTGGGCCAACTTGTCTAACTGATAGGGTCGACTTCTCTTAGGGAAAGATAAATTTAATATCTAATAATTTTATTTTTTTTGTATCTTTACCCCAAGGTTTACATTGATTCTTTCTAGGGTTTACATGATCAAATGCATTAATATTTTCCCCTATAGGAGGTACAACAAAAATACACTAAAATACAATAAGAATAACTTATGAAGCTGCACTATTTCCAACAACCTCTATAGTGTACCAATGAAGGATGCCTTCACACATCTTAATTGTCCACTTATGGCTAAAGCGTTGATGAAAGGGCGTTAGCAATGGAATCCCTTGACCACATGATTTATGAGGAAGTTTGACAACACTCCACGTTGTCTCACACTTAACCCAAGTCAACTCATACCACAAATTGTCAAATGATATTTTGGGTTATGATTTCTTGTGATACATAGATCGATTAAGTAGGAGAGAACAAGGAATCCATTTGAACTACTCAATTCACCTATAAGAAACCAATATCTAATGCACAGAAAGCACAAAAACCTCACAACGAATGTGCACAATCATGTTGTGCCAACAACCTCTAGAAACAAGAATGGGTTGTTATTTACTCAATATTGAGAATAGAAATTAGCTGGGAGATTGCAATAGATATACTATTACATCCATTGATCTTGTATACACCATAAAATGAACGATCTAAGAAATTTTCTTGTTAGGATAACAATGAGATGGGCCAAGATTGACTCTTAACATAGGAAAAAAATATCACACTATCTTTCTTAACGACTCTTTAAACGCAACTAAAAGCAACAATGCCATCACACAATAATCTAAAAGCACTTCATAACACAATAAACACAATACCTACCCTTGAAATCCAAACAGGAAAACCAACATTCGATTGACTTCATTCAGTCCTCTTTTTCTTAGCAAACATGTAGGTTACAATTCAATCTGCCAATCGGGTTCATTCATTGTCTTCATGTAGAAATTTCAATTATGCCTCTCAATCTCTGCCAAAGAACATGTAATGCATGAATTTACTCAAGAATGGCATCAGAGGGGAATCAACTAGAAGACCAAGAGTCCCCAACTCTTCAACGCCCCCTATTCGCACCAAGAATCTCTAAATGCTTCAAACCTCCCTTTCACTCAAAGGCTTGGTCAAAATATCAACAACTTGTTGATCTATCAGTACATACTAGAGCTTTATTACTCCCTCATAAATCATGTCTCCAATGAAGTGATATTTAATCTCTATGTGCTTGGACCATCATGAAACATTCAATTCTCAAAAAGTTTAATACAACTCTGATTATCACAATAAATCACCCAAATCCTGATCAAATAATCTTGCAAGCAACCTACGAAGTCCAATGGCATCACACTAGCAGAATTGGTTGCCATATACTCTATCTTTGTTGAACTAAGTGTCACGGAAGGATGCTTCCTATTGAACGAAACTATCATCGCCGATCCCCAAGTTAAAGCAATATCGTGGGTGCTCTTCCCTATTGATGCATTGCTTTCCCAAATCGAGTTTGTATACCCCTGCAACTTCACCTCACCATCTCCAAGATATTTCAAACCATACCCAACCATGCCCCTCAACTATTTGATGTTGGTTGTGGAGCCTAATCTTCCAGTCTCATAGATGATGATTCGCCGTGTTTGTACCCCAGGTTTGGTTATGATCCCGGCACGATCCCCAGGGGGTTTCTTGTGATGAACTTGCAATAATTAATTAATGCAAATACATAAGATATCAGAAATAACAGAACTTAGAATCACTTTTATATTGATCACATGCCACTTCGAGGGGGCAACTTCCTTTGAGCAAGCTCAATACAATTAACTTCACGGTGCCTTCATAGGCCTCAACACACACTTATATACTAAGTCTAGGCGCCAATACTATGGGTCAAAACCATGCGCCAATACAAACTATGGATCAACAATACTATGGACAATTTACAAAGCATATGCGCCAAACAACAATAACACAATTATGGATCAACAAATACTACGGGACGACTTACAAAGCATATGCGTCCAACAAAAATATACTAACAAAGTAAATAGAAGGGTTGACATGGATTCCTAACATCCCCTCTCCCTTAGAAAAAGCTTTGTCCTCAAAGCTTTAGATGTGGAAATTGATGCAGAATTGGGCAAAGTGGTTCCCCTGTAGCATCTTCGAGTTGCATTCCGGGCCACTGACACCTTTTGAGGTTCAGGAGGATTACTTGGAATGCTGAAGAAGAACCATATCAGCTGCGTGAAAAGTGCGCTTTGAACGGTGCTGAGCACTTGTTGTTGCAGTCAAATTCTTGCCATGTGAAGATTGTCCTGCAGAATGAGAAGAATCTGATCGCGGTTTCGAAGAACCGAGTCAATTGCCTGAACTGGGGAGCTGTTGAGGGTGTATGGAAGAAGAACTGGCGATGCTTGTCCATAGACTACTTCATATGGTGTCCTTGTAGACGTGGTATTGTACCACTGGAGCGCTTCTAGGAAATCCATAGAAATAGTTGTCCAAATCTGTGTAGGGATGGGAAAGGATTCGAGCAGTCCCAAAAGGAGTGTCGTTTCCCCCTTGTTGACCTGGTAAGTATCACAATCAACCACCATCTGTTGAATTAGCAGTTTCAGTTCCTGCCAAAAAAAGTTACATTGTTCCTGGTCATACTTTTGGAGGAACCCAGAGTGCCCTGCTGATGAAGAAGCATGGAGTTCATAGAAGAGATAGCCCTGTTGAACATATTGCAACCAGTTTGGAACAAGCAGAGAAATAGCTGTAAGAGAAACTGGGTCATCAAATGTGCGAGAAAGAGCATCTGCCACCATATTGTCCTTACCCTTCTTATAAGTGATCGCATAGTCATAACCCATGAGATGGATAACCCATTTCAGGTGTGCTGGGGAGGAGACCCATTGTTCTATGAAATTTTGCAGACTTTGGAGATCAGTCTTGATGCAAAAATAATTCCCTAATAGGGATGGCTGCCACATCGGTACTGCATGCAAAATAGCCATCATTTTCTGCTGAGATGTAAACACAGCTAAATGCTTACCGGAAAGGTCTTTTGAAGGCGGAAATCCCACTAGTGCAGCAAAGACACCTGCATATCTATCCAAGGAAGTAGTGGAGACCATTGATGGGTGCATCTGAATGGAATGGAGCTGAGCGATGATACCATGTGAATTCTTCTTAAGGATCTTTTCCAGGCGATGTGAACTGATGATGCAGAGAGACCCTGGTTGTAAGCCTGTAAATTTGTGTTGTGTCCCATTGACTGAAAACTGCATCCAAAGTTCAGCAAAATCCCATAAGATGGGGCCAAGTGTGTGTAACCATTGAACGCCCAAAACCACATCACATCCGCCTAAGGACAAGGCAAACATGTCAGAGCGTAGGTTATAATCTTCCAGAGAGATACGCACATTGTGACACTTTCCCTTGCAAGGCAAGGTGCCTCCATTAGCAACCATGACTTCAAAGTTGGACGAAGGATGGACAAAACAATCAGCCTATTTGGTGATTCGGGGGTCAATGAAGTTATGAGTGCTACCAGAATCAATGAATATTGTAAGAGGAAGCTTCTTGAAATAACCCCTGACCCGCATTGTTTGGGGGGTGGTGACATCGGATAAAGCATGGAGAGATATCTCTGGTTGTTCATCCTGAGATGGGGGGTCAATAGGAGGCTCCTGAATGTCGACCTGAGCGTCCATTGGATCTGGAGCTTCTTCACCAATTTTAGAGGCAAGCGGAGAACCCATATCCAAGAGATAGAGCTTTTGTTGAACGCATCTATGTCTTCAAGTGAATTTCTCATCACAATTATAACAAAGCCATTTTTCTCTGCGTGCCTGCATCTCTGTTTCAGACAAATGCTTGATAGGAGTTGGTCGAGTTGCTTGTGGAATGGGAGGTCTTTGAGAACCCATATTTTGGAAGGGAACAAAAGTGGGTTTGGAGCGCTGTTGGACTAAAACCTTGTCTTCTGCCAACTTAGCTAACCCTAGGACTTCCATCATTGTGTTGAGACAGAACAATTTAACCTCTGATCGGATTTCATCCTTAAGACCACTGATAAAACAACTCCTGTAGAATTCATCAAACAAGCCTTCTGTGTGATTAGCTAGTTTCTCAAATTCGGTCTGATACTCTCTCACGATGCCACTTTGACAGAGTTTAGTGAGTGCTCCGGTGAAGTCATCAAAAGTACTGGGACCAAATCGTTGCAAAAGGAGTTGGCAAAAATCTGTCCATTTTGGCTCATCATGAGCCTTGATGTACCAACGGTACCATTGAAGGGCTTCCTGTTCCAAATGAAAGGATGCAAGTGGAAATTTTTGGACATCAAAAGTATTATGTAGACTGAAATATTGTTCTGCACGATAGACCCATCCAGTCGGATCAGTACCATTGAAGCGAGGAAATTCAAGCTTCGGACCACGAAAATGGCTGGAAGAAAAGAACCCAGTGGCTGCAGAAGATTCTTGCTGTCGGTTATTGTTCATGGTTGAACGCTGAAGATGGAGGCTGAGAAATTTTTCATCTAGATCTTGGAGTTTGGTTTGGATGGCTGCAAGTGCTTCCTCCATGGTTTTTTCTCTGGCGCAGGTGACAACCATAACCAGGTTTTTTTTTTTTTTTGGTAATGGATAGAAAAACACAAACAAAAGCTTATTTAGTAAAGGGAAATTTGGATTTGGGAAAAACTCGGAGGGATAATTGGGGTTTGACTAGGTTTTGGACACTTTCTAATGGATAGGGAAGCAAAAAATGGGGATTTTAGAAGCGGGGTGAAAGAATGAGAAAATTTGGCAGAGAGGGACAAAGAAGCAAAATTAAGAAAGGAACTCGGTGAAAAAATTTGAAGGCAATTGGGTAAAATCCGAAGAAGTTATGGCAAACTCTAAAAATAGACAAATGTGGGATTTCAGGCTTTGGGAAGTGGAATTTGGGATAGGGTCCTCATGAATGAAATATGTAGAATGGGATTGTAGGGGTGTTAGTGAAGTTTCAGGGAAAACGGAGTGAAAACAAGGGAGATATGGCCAAAAAATAGAATTTTATACTCCATTTTTTTTTTGTCAAGAATAGATCTGCAACGGCATGGAAGGGATCTCAAACAGATAGATCTGCAATGGCGCGGAAGTGATCGGAAACATAGGGATCTGAAACGGTGCCGACTGGATCGAAAACGGCTAGATCTGAAATAGATCTGAAACGGCTGGATCTGGAATGACTTTCAGAATGGATCTGAAACGACGTGGCAACAGTTCAGCTGAAAATAGATATGGACCCCAGGTATGTGCGGCTTTCTAACAGTTCATTGGTTTCACTCAGCCACCAATGATGTCTGACGGCTGCGTATTGGGGCAGTACCCCTCACTCCACGGCTCAGGTAAAACTGATAACCGCTTTGTCACAAACGACAGCTCTTGGTTTACCTCATGGGTGGGAACTAGTCAATCAAGTAGGGGTCGTTGCCCTTTTCGCTGGCAGGTCCTCTCAATGGGCCAGCTACTTTGGGGTTCCTGTGGTACTCCTCACAATAAGTTTTAGGGCTTATGCCCAAGTACTTCCCACAGTTAAGTGGATAGGGAGTATTCCCAGATCTGAAGCTGCAACAGATGCGAAAAATAAAATTTGGCAGAAATTTCACCCAGCGAGCCCAAAAAAGTGCTCTGATACCAAATGTGATGAACCAGCAAATAATTAATTAATGCAAATACACGAGATATCAAAAATAACAAAACTCAGAATCACTTTTATATTGATCGCATGCCACTTCGAGGGGGCAACCTCCTTTGAGCAAGCTCAATACAATTAACTTCACGATGCTTTCATAGGTCTCAACACACTTATATACTAAGTCTAGGCGCCAATACTATGGGTCAAAACCATGGGCCAATACAAACTATGGATCAACAATACTATGGGAGACTTACAAAGCATATGCGCCAAACAACAATAACACAACTATGGATCAACAAATACTACGGAATGACTTACAAAGCATATGCGTCCAACAACAATATACTAACAAAGTAAATAGAAGGGTTGACATGGGTTCCTAACATTTCGCCAACAGATTTCGGGTCCATGGTTTTGGGTAACCCGTGGTATTTTACCATTGTATTTCCCTTATAAAAGAAAGACATTGTAACACGGCTAGGGTTGATGTGTTAGGTATTATGCATTGTAAAGATCTCTGAGATCGGAAGAGAGATTGTGAGACAGTGAAGAGGAAGTGCAGCAGTTGTGCTACAGGTTGTATCCCTTCACTTTGCTGGATAGTATAATAATAAGGACTAGCAATTTCAGTGTGGATGTAGCCCATCTTGGGTGAACCACGATATATTGGTGTCTCTCTTGTAATGTGTTTGTGTGATTATATTTCCATTTATATTTATTGTTATTGCTCTGCGATCCTGTTTTTCTAACATTTGAGCACATGTGTTGCTAGTTGCTACCAAAAGCTCCTACCTCAACTCCACCATGAACTCAAGATATTCATTACAAAAAACATACATCTAGCATAGTCTTGACGAAATACATCAAGGAACTTATCAACTGCCTATACAACGTGGAATTCCCCATTTTTTAATATGACGATGTTACTTTATTCAAATTAGTGGTCATATGTGTGACAATAGGTTTGTGCTCCTCCATCTAAAACATTTTCAAGACCTCAATTGCATACTTGCCCCACCCAAGGAAAATCTCCCCTGATCTCTGCCAAATGTCCAACCCCGAGAAGTAATGCATCATGCCAATGTCCATCTCAAATTCAACTATCATATCTACATTGCACCCTTCAGTGAGCTTCTATGAAAACTATGAGAAACAAGTCATCTACATATAGCACCAAAACAAGCAGAGCAACGCCAACAAATATATAATTTAAGTTAGGATCTAGTGGATCCCATACTCTACATATATCCATCGATTTTGGAATAGCATGCTCTGAGTGCCTTCCTAAGTCCATATAAGGCTTTTTTCACCCTGCAAACATGGAACTGCTTTCGAGTAACCTACAATCCCAAAGGATACTCTACGTAAACGTTTTCCTCAATTATCTCATTGAAGAACATTATCTTCACATCCATCTAATATACCCTCCATTCCATAACTAAACTAAATACAACTACTCTAATGGAAGTGTACTTGGAAAATAGAGCAAATTTTTTCCCATAGTCCACTCTCTCTTCCTAGGAGAACCCTCTCTCCACAAACCATGCTTTGTACTTCTCTATGTTATCATATACCACATGCTTGATCCTATAGAGCCACTTGGAACTCACTACCAATTTTCCCTCCGCTCTTAGAATTGTCTTATACATCATTCTTCATGATGGATGTGTACTCCAATATGGCATCCCACCAAACCTAGTGGTCTACAGCCTCTTGAAAATTGGAAGGCTTAGAATCTATGATGTTGCTCACCAATGCCATGTATATTTAAAACATCTTCAAAGGTTTGCTCTTTCTAAATGTGCTCCCCCAAGCCTCAACATGCTCTTAAGCATCCCTCAATGTTTGAGTGAACCATCAAGATCTCCTGACAAAAATAGAAGGAACCGGTGGCCCCTCCTTTGCGCCTAAAAGCTACTACCTTGAACTTGAAGTCACAGGTGACCCTAGCTTAACTGTCCAAGCTTCATGCTCCTCATTCTCTGTCACTAGAATAGGCTCATGAAACTTCCTCAATACAAAGTCTTCAAACTTTACATCCCTGCTTACAATTGTCTTTCGCTGCTCTAAACTAAAGACCTTGTAGGCCCTTCAAATCTCACTGTAACCAACAACCATACCCTTCTCACTGGAAGACACCAACTTGGCTCTCTTCTTTATTGGCACATGGATATAAATTGGACAACCAAAGATGCAAAAATGACTCACTTATGGTTTCAAACAAGTGAATGCCTCCTCTGTTGTCTTGTACTCCAAGATCTTGTGAGGACATCTCTTAATGTAGACTGTTGTCTTCCATGCTTCTACCGAAAGGAACATCGACAAATCCTTATCATGTAGCATGCCCTTAACAACCCCTATGATGAATCAATCCTTCCACTCTACAACCTCATTTTGTTGTGGGTTGTACAGAATAATCAATTACCTCTTAATTCTTTCATCCTTGCAAAAACCCTCGAACTCCTTGGAGGTATACTCAAACCCATTGTATGGTGCCAAAACTTCGATCGTCTTCCTTGTTTGGTTTTTTGCAAAAGCTTTGACTAGTAAAGACCACATAATTAATAGTTAGGAAGTAGATCCAAGTTTTGTGAAAGAAGCCATCAATGAATAAAAACATAGTACATGCTTCATAAAATTGATGCTACTAACATCAATCGACACATCTAAATGCACTAGGTCTGAGAATCTCCTTAGACATTTGCTTGCTACTTGAAAAGTAACCTTGGCATGCTTGCCAAGTGTACACCCTCTGCATACTCCATATTGCTTGGACTCTAGAAGACAAGTGACTATCCCCCTCAAAATAGGCAAAGCACTATAATGGATGTGCCCCATCCTCTTACGCCAAAACTTGCACAAGTTGTGTTATGAAAAAGAGCTCAAACAAGCTCACTCTTTACCTGACCTCGATTACTTGTGTTGATTCTAGGCTAGACTTCAATCTTATCATTGCATAGCCCTTATATTCCATAACTGAAACTAAAATTGAAACTGAAAGAAAAATTTTCCCAATACCTAAAACAAACAACACATCATCAAAGTCTAAAGAGTTACCTAAAATTGTAAGAGAGAAGAACCAAGCTCAAAACATGAACTCCTGATATGTGCTCTTTAGACATTAAAATAACCCCTGGACTAATGTCATGCGCCTAGATACCCCATTGTCCACATATCAAGTGTTCCTCGAAACTGTGATGGTAGAAAGATAAGATACCATCGAGAGTTTAATCATACCGTGTTGGTAGAAAGACAAGATACCATCGAGAGTTTAACCATACGTATCCTCGAAACCATGTTGGTAGAAAGACAAGATACCATCAAGAGTTTAATCATAAGAATCCTCGAAACAGAGTTTAAATATATAGCTTTTAGCTTCTGTTCTTAAAGCATTTTGAACCTAAGAAAACTCATTTTAGGTGGCATCTTCAATGGAATATACTGGTTTGTAATGAAGTCATTGTAATAAACAAATATATAAAAGATGTTTTTTACAATAAATGGTGTGGCTTGTATAAATAGGATCACATGGTGACTATTCACCAAAGGAATGTGTCCCTTAGATCTAATTAATATTATGTTATTTTGTTATTATATTATTATTGTTATTTATTAATGATAAATGATAAATGGCGTAGCCCGTATAAATAGGCTCACATGGTTGCTATTCACGTCCCTTAGATATAATTAATATTATGTTATTTTATTATTATATATTATTATTGTTATTTATTAATGTTTATTTACATATTTGTTTATTACAGTCATGTTTAGCCATGATCACGTGAGAAGAGCTTATGTTTTTCTTTCTTAGCCAAAGTCTCTTGAGAATTTGTTTTATAATTGCATGTTTGCACCAATGTTTCTGAAAGAAGGCTCTCTTTGGTTGGGGAGTTCACTCGGTCAACATTTGGTATGTAAAATTTGAGAGAGAGCTCTTACATACTAATTTGGACAATATCATGAAATAAGATCACTCATACTCGTAAAGGCAGTGTTCAATGGCTTTTCTTTTTACACTACTACCATTGGGGAAATTCTATATGATCCATTACTCAATCTTGCCATATGTTAAGATAATGGGAAACCTAACAAGGGAGAAACTATAAGCAGAACCATATTGCTTGATATTCAAGCCCATAGCACTTTAGGTCCCAACAAGCGGTCATAAAGGGTAGACCTGTATGGTAGTTGTTACCAACTGAGTTACACTTCAGTTGGACTTCCAGAGAGCCGCCAATGTTGCACAAATAGTTGAGCATATCAGTGTTCAGAAGTTCCAAATCAGGCCTTTCAGGGCCTCCTTTTAATTTTCGTAATACATGATCATGCCCCACGGAGTTTGTAATAAAGTGTGCTAACATGGTAGTCTTTGAGTGACTCGGTTCCCTAGGACTTGACAACCAAAGAAGGTATTACAAGGAGTTTTTTTCCTTGTTAATTATGCTTTGCCTTTAGCTGAGTATAATCGATGAGTTTTTCCCCTACACCTCCAAAGCTGGAATGCTCAAATTGGTGATTAGGACTTGGAGATTATTAAAGTCCATTTTATAACATATATAAACATGCTAAACACTAAAATAAAGTATGGTCATGTACTAGGTCCCTAGGTGGTTATTTTCAATTTATTTTTTTAAATATTTCCGCGGTCGTGGACCATTTTTTTGGTAAAAAAATAATTTTTTCAATTAATTAAACCATTTTTCCTATGGTTTAATTGAAAAAATTCAGAATGTAATAATTAAGTGGTTTGTGGGTAGATTTTGATAAATGGATGCTCGTTTTCTAAGCCAAAGCACCTGTTTAACCCATAATCCCACTTTTCATAAGTTTTGAGTAAGTATTTATTTCAACAAATTGATATCTACTCAAATACTCCAAAAAGACAAAATAAATTTCAAAAGAGACATATTTTATAAAAAATGACGAGTTCCTAAGACAGTGGGATTAGTCTAGAGTTGGTCTGGAGTTGAACTAAACCCTTTGTACAGTCAGCACTAAGTTAACTGAGCTCCGAAATTGACATATCCAATCAACTCAGTTAAGTTCCAGCCATCTCTACCTTGAGAAATGCGCCCTCTCCATGCATGGGTGACTTTGTGAGGTGGCAATTCATGGTTGGAAGGTGATAAATCCAAGGATGGGTCACCTACCTCATGGATAGGTGGCGCAACCCCCATTGGATCAGCTCGCAGTGAAAGTTTCAATCAATACTCCAAGCATCAATTAACTCCCTCATGAAACAAAAGTCGCCTTCCTTGATCAGTGCGCCCTCTCTTGCATGTATCTTGTTATTTAAAGAGAGTATTGTTCACCTCTTTTCTCATCTGAAAGTGGAACCTCTGCTCCTATATTTTGTAATATTTCTATAAGTATTGAGTAATAAAAGAAGGCTTTGGAGGCTAATCTTGATGTGTTATGTGGAAGCTTGATGTACCAAGCTCTGTATATGAGGTAATCTGTATTGATTTCATATGTTTTGTTTATTGTTGAGATATATCTATCTTTGAAGAGAAACTAGTTTCAAGAAGAATATCAAGTAATACTTTATAGATTACTTGTTGAATGGTAGAAAGAGTAATAGGGATATATAGATTCATGTTTGAACTTATATCTTTTGATTATTCTTTTTACATGCATACACAAATATTGTTAATCTTCTTGTACAAGTGTTGTGAGATCTTTTGCAAGTGATCTACACTGAAAGAAGTAACAAGCATGTTAGCTTGCCCATCTTCCAGAACTTTTGAACAGAGCTCCATCTCTCTGGTCCATCAAGGAAACAACTCCATTGCCCAAAATTAGTGCTCAAACCCCCACGGGTTCAACTTCCAGATCCAAAAAAAATTTCATCTATTTCGATTACTTTCTTTTTCACATTTAGATCTTGCACTAAAAAGTTTATTTTACAAGTAGATCTAAATTAAATTGTAACCTAATAATTAGAACTCGTTTGATAATCTAAATCTAGGTTGTTATTGTTAGTTTTTCAGAATTTAATTCATTCTGATCTAGGATCTTAACTGAAAGAACAACATGTACAGCATATCAAGTATAAGAGACAAGAGACACAAAACATTTCACTGGGGAAAACCAAGAAGGTGAAAAACCCCGCAACTTCCTCAGAGATAGAATAAGCATCAATACAAGGATCACAATGATCAAACCCGAGAGATAGATATCTTCAGCAGTATGCTCCTCCTCCACTTGTGTGCACCTCCTCTTCTCTCACTAATGCAAAGTGAGTGAATAATAGAATTGTAAAATGAGAGAGACACACTCTCTATTTATACACTAACTTGACTTGCCCTTTACTCAACTAGGTCGACCCCAACTTAACCACTTAACATTATTCTGACTAGGTCGACCCCTCTGGGGTGGTCTAACAACCCTTTGACCCACATGACTCATACAAGGTTGACCCCATCAAGGTGGTCTAATAACCCATCAAGTATAAATTACAATACTTACAATATAACTTGCGACACTCGCAAGTACACATGACGACACTTCCAATCGGAGGAATAATACATCTCCGTTGGGGATACAATAAAGTACAAATACAATATACAAGTGAATATCTTCCAAAGTTACAAATACATCAACACTCCCTCTTAACTGGGAAGGTATTCTCTTGACACAAGTCATCAATACATATAGGCACAAGTCTTCAATTCTGGAGCTGGATCATCATCACTGGATCACGAAGCATCATCATCATCACTGCTGCTGCACTCGACATCTCGATCACTGGACTATCTCTGAATTATTCTCGTCATAGGAAGTTCTACAGAGCCAGCCCTTTTTCATGTTGGATGTAGGCCTAGCCTCCTGTAGGTCTTCATCATCTCTGCGAGCTGGCCATCCTGTGGAATTCTCGAGACTAATTACGTGCGTCAACAAAACCTCAAAAGAGCATCCCAGGCCTTTTACGAGCACACAGCTCAACCTTTCGAATCTCCCAGGATCTTTTACATGTGACCTTTAAAAAACCTTAAAAGAGTGTTTTGCTCAACAAGAACTCTAAAGAGCATCCGAGGAATTTTACGTGCCTAGCACAACCTGTCCGGACCTCTAGGACTGATTACATGTAATCTCCACAAAACCTTAAAAGGGTGTCTTGCCCAACAAGAACCCTAAAGAGCATCTGAGGCCTTTTACGTGACTAGCACAACCTGTCCAGACCTCCAGGACGTATTACATGTGGTCCCCACAAAACCTTAAAAGGGTGTCTTTCCCAGCAAGAACCCTAAAGAGCATCCAAGGCCTTTTACGTGACTAGCACATGTCTGGATCTCCAGGACGTATTACATGTGGTCTAGCAAAACCTTAAAAGGGTGTCTTTCCCAACAAGAACCCTAAAGAGCATCCGAGGCCTTTTACGTGACTAGCACAACCTGTCCGGATCTCCAGGACATATTACATGTTACCCTTGCACAACATGTCCATGGCCACAGAGTACCATCCTGATACTCAAGATCAACCTGATCATCCTCGCACAAAGCATCATCCTGATGCATATCATCATCGCATGATCATCCTGATCATTGTCACTGCATCGTCCTGATGCATATCATGATCGCATGATCATCCTGATCATCGTCACTGCATCGTCTTGATGCATATCATCATCGCATGACCATCCTGATCATCGTCACTGCATCGTCCTGATGGATATCATCTGGAGCATCGTCCTGATGCTCATCACACAGCGCTTACATACACAGCCATGGGAAGGATCCTCCTACCACCATGCTTGGAATGGCTCCAGCAAATGTGTGCCATCACTTCTTCCTTGAAGTATCTTCTATCTGAAGAACACCAAGCCTCTCTCTGAAGTACTCAAACTTCACTCTGGCTACTGATTTCGTCAACACATCTGCAACCTGCTCATCTGTCGCAACATATAGGAGCTTCATTGCTCCTCTCTACACCATATCCCTGATATAGTGATATTTGATCTCAATATGCTTCGACCTGTCATGGAACACCGGGTTCTCAGACAACTTCAAACAACTCTGGTTGTCACAGAAGATATAGGGAGCATCCAACGGGAGATCAAATAACTCAGACAGTAGCTTCCTCAGCCATACTGCCTCACAACTGGTTGAACAAGCTACGACATATTCTGCTTCGGCTGTACTCAGTGCTACGCAGGACTGCTTCTTGCTAAACCAAGAGATCACACCTGATCCCATACTGAAGTAGCACCCAGAAGTTCTCTTCCTATCTGCAGCACTACCTGCCCAATCTGAATCAACATAACCCTTCAGGTACCTCAGAATATGCTTTACAACAACCAAGTGAACACCTCTGGGATCCGTCAAGAACTGGCTCAATGTGTTCACCGCAAAGAAAATATCTGGTCTCGTGTTCGTCAGGTACATCAAGGACCCAATCATCTGACGATACACCGTGACATCAACCGGATCAGATGAAGCATCACACAGAAGCTCCAAGTTCGATGCCATAGGTGTGGCCATGGCCTTGCAGTCCATCATTCCAAACAGCTTCAGGATCTCTACTGCATACTTCCCTTGTCCAAGGAAGATTCCATCAACACTCTGCCACACCTCCATGCCTAGAAAGTAATGCATCATCCCCAAGTCCTTCATCTCGAACTCGGCAGCAAGCTTCCTCTTGGTGTCGGCAATCAACCCATCCTCACCTGTAACAAACAAGTCATCCACATACAATAGTAGTATCACTGGATTGCCTTCCTCAACCTTGTAGTAAAGGTTGGAATCCGCTTTACTCTTAGTAAAGCCCAAACTGGATAGGAAATTGTCTATCCTACCATACCAAGTCCTAGGAGCTTGCTTCAAGCCATACAGGGCTTTCTTCAACCTGCACACATATGACTCCTTGTCATGTGTCTCAAAACCAAATGGTTGTTCCACATACACTACTCTTCGACTACACCATATCCATCTGGTGTATCTTCCACTTCATTACTGCAGCCATAGCAAGTATTGTTCTGATGGAAGTGTATCTGGCTACAGCAGCAAAAGTCTCTTCATAATCTATCCCCTTTCTGGAAGAAGCCACGAGCCACAAACCTCGCCTTGTATTTCTCTATGCTACCATCTGCAGCATTCTTGATCTTATAGATCCACTTGGAAGTCACAACAAACTTATCTTCTGTCTTTGGGACCACATCCCAAACATCATTCTTCATGATCGAATGGTATTCCTCGATCATGGCATTCTTCCATTACTGCATCTCGGATCCTGGGAACTTCAAATTCTTCAATATCTTCAATAAATAATTTTCTTGAACTTTGTTACTGGAACAAATGTTGTAGTCCTTCTTTTGTAGGTGATTGTACACAATCTTTCCCATTACTTGCATATTAGTAGTATTTTGTTCATTAACGCAACTTTTCTAATATGCATAATACATATCCTAAATCTAGGAACGTAAATATGTATATGACTGGACAACATCATTTAAGTAATCATATATACAGGAATTGATAATTCAAATACTTATCTTTGTTTGGTTGTAGGGTGGACTCCCTCTTGATCTTTGCTTCCTGGATTACATGTCCTTGAACTTATATCCATCCTGGACCACTATGCATGCTTAAGTGTGCACTAGTGTCATCCTCAAGATCTCATACATAATCATACATGCATTAGTATAATCTCAATACTATCAAAACATCATGATTCTAAATAATCTTAAATATGTATGATCATGATCATTTCATACATCGGTAATAAGCGTTAGTATTCAAGGTTTCAGGGAGGAATTCTTTTACTCATGCATATTCTTATTTGTCCATAGGACTCTTTGGTTAGTCATATCATCAATCAAAGTAAGAAACGTAATATGTATAAACCCTTGATTACTTAAACTTTAAACTTCAAGAATAATCATTATCATTCATACAAAAGTATGAGATACTAACACAAGGTAGGATTCTAACTTGATATAGGAAAAACATACCTGGAATATCATGTTGGCTAGTTATGTCTAACATACCCAAACAATGTCTTCTTGTTCTCTTCAATGACTTATGCTTAGTAACCTGCATAACTCATAAGTTAACCATTGTAGAACCAAATTATACATATCTCGTAAGTGGAGCTTGTTGAGCCCAGAATTGACCCTTTTTTACCATCATTTATCATCTTCCCTTCCTTTGTCTTACACCAATTACCTTGGCAATTCAACTTATTGTCCTTATCTATTCCCCAAATTACCAAGGTATGGCCGATTATTGTTTTATTGTGTTAATACTTATGATTGTGATGATTAAAGCTGTGCATCTCTTAATCTGTGCTAACATGATGCGATTTATGAAGGTAGTAAGACAATAGACTGCAGGAAGATCGGAGTTGAACAAGTCATGAAGGAACGTTCATCGCTTGTGGAAGGTTCCTTGGGGCTCAAATCGTCAATCAAGGCACAGTCGTGGCAGGGCAGCTGTAACAGAAGAACTATCTTAAGTATGTCGCTGCTCAAATCCAGCTGTGAGCTGGAAGGACCGTCACTCTTGGGACAATTTATACTTCTCTCATATTTCAGTTCTGCCACGCATTGTAACAGCTAGATTATTTAGGGCGCCTGAAGATCAGAGATCTTCATGGCTGCCCAATTATAGGTTTAGATGTTGCAATTGTATGTATAAGTATGGGGAATTGCCTCGACTAAGGGGTTGGACAGCAATTAATTAATTTATCTTGTATTAGCAGTTGAGCCGAAACTATGTACTCATCCTTCTGTTAATATACGGAGTTGCTTCTGAGTTAAAGAGAGTGTTGTTCAACCAGCGTCTCTGTGTGAAGACTGGGCCCGTCTTCCACAGAGATTGCTGTGTTAATTTAGGATTTCATCTTTCTTGTTGTGTGATGCTTTGATCTTTCTTTTATACGCAGCAGCAATACTCATCGTGTGGATTTCTCAGTAATTGATTATATTTTTGTGAGATTGGTGAATGGTATCGAATAACAGTCGACTGAGTCAGGTTTGTTTTATATATTTCAATTTCTGTTCACACTGCTGTGTTCATCCTACAGCTGAAACGTAATCCCAGGAGCTCCTACAAATTAGCTTTCCTGTTATGTGTTGATTGATTTATATTTTGCAATTCAGTTTCTTAGAACAGTTGCTTCAATCTCTTTTACTAAAGTTCTAGAGTAATGTTCAGATCATGCTTTATGATTCCCAGCTTGATTAGATTAGACAAGTGATTATTTTGGAATGTGAATGAGATTTCTTTCCTGCAATCGTTGATTAGATCTGATATCAATTCTGCTTGATGCATAATAGAAAAGAATTGTAGTATAGCGGTTAGAAGGCAATTGGGATTGCATAGATTCTTGGGATGAACATGGATGATAGAAGATAAAAGTATTCACTTCTAATGGTTTTGTGTTTAAGCATATATTGTGCACTTGTCCTTTGAAATAAAAAGACTTTCTCGGGTTGACAATAAATTTCATACGCTCTGTGTGTTGATATTTAATTATCTGCAATTAGAGTGCTTGACATTTTGGCGCCGTTGCCGGGGAAGGATGAAAACTAAACACTAGTCATTAGTTGATCTGATAATTGCTTTTAGTCAGTCTTTTGGTTGATTTTGAAATGATCTGCTTCGCATGAATACGAGGGGGGTAAAACGCGATCACCTCCCGACCCCCAAAACCCCACAAATTACTAACAGTACAGGTGCTTCGGGTCGTGGTCGAGGTCCACCGCTGGGCAGAAGAACATTCATTGACGACCTTGTTGACAAAACTGATTCAGCTGTCAGATCTCGTCAACAAGGGACTCCTATCAAAAGAGGCCCTGCTGATCCTGGAGCGTTAGCATCAGGATCTACAGTGGAAGAGACAGGAGCAGCTGTGATTCCTGCATATACTCCTGCTAAAGAAGTAACAGCTGATTCAGCTGTTGCAACCGAAGAATACGCAGTTGTTGCAACCGAAGAATACGCAGCTGTTACAACTGAGGTAAAGAACAAAGGAACAAACGAAGGAGAAGATACAGAAGAAAAGATGAGTAATAGACATGAGAACGAAGAGGAAGAAGCAGTGGTACAGTACCATCATGAAGATAATTCCCCGCCAGAGACCATGGCTACATTGCAATTTCCAATACAGCAGCTAGAGGGGACAGCTCCTATGAAAAACATCTCACCGTCGGTGTTACCCCGCTTCCATGGCAGGGCGGCAGAGGATCCAGATGAATTCCTTTTTGAATTCGATATCCTCTGTCGCAGCTATGATTATGTCACAGATGCTCAACAGTTAAAGCTTTTTCCTGCCACCCTGAAGGACAATGCATTACGATGGTTCATGAGCCTTGGGGGAGGGACTGTTGCTAATTGGAATAAGATGAAGCAAGTGTTCCTGGAAAAATATCAGGAATATTGCAACACCAGGGACAAAAGGGAGGAGTTATTCAAGATGGTACAAAAGGAGGATGAAAGCTTGGAGGATTTTGTAGAGAGGTTGCTGTACAATGTGCAGAGAGCTGGACAGACGAACATGGGACTAGATGTGCTTAAGATAATCCTGCTTCGAGGGATCAGGGACGATTGTTTAGACATGCTAAATTTATTAGGAAAGGGAGATATCTCTAAAGAACCCTTTGAGACAATTGTTGAATTATGTAAGAGATACTCCAGGGGATCTTCTAAGCATAACAAGCAGAATAAACGAGATAAGCTGGAACGCGATGTCTTCGACAGAACTCAGAAGTCATCCAATGGGGGAGCTACACGGGCAGAGATAGGCAATCTTCTTGAAAATTTTAAAACAGAAATGATGAGCTCTATCTCTTCAGAGATTGACGTCTTGAAGGCCAAGCAAAGACAAGCAGTGGAGGATCTTACACTAGGTGTGTTTTGTCCCCGATGTAGAAAGACTCATCCACTGAAAGAATGCCCTCTTGACAAAGTACAAGTGTATCAGCTGTGTGAGCTGAACCATGATATGAAAGAATGCCCCACGTTGCCCCAAGTGAAGGCTGTTCTACAGGCATCAACTCCAGAGGTGGATTCAGCCTACTTTATTGCACAGAAGAAACCCTGGCAGCCCCGGAATCAAGGTATGTCTCCCGATTCATTTCCATTTTTGAATAATTTGAATAATTGGAATGCTAATATGCAAAATGTGAATACACAATTCCCTTCAAATTATGCTCAGTGGAATTCCCCTCAACCTGCGATGCAAGGTTATAATTCATGGAGTCCTTGGACACAGCCACCTCATCAACCGACTTCATGGTCTCCTGGATGGAGGAACTTCCATCCTGGGAACCAGTTTCCTCAACCACCTCCACCTCAACAGTTACCGTATCCTCCATATCCTCAATTTCAGCAATATCCTCAATACCTACCTCAGCAGTCGCAGCTGCAGCTGCAAAATAATCATGTGCCTAACATACCAATACGGCCTCAGCTGCCTGCCCAACCTAACCCTAACCCAAATAATAAAACAGTCCAGCAATTGGAAGCTCTCAATATGCCGGCCTACTCTCTCTCCCCTGTGCCTTGTAATGATATTCGCTTACGATCTGGAAAGCTAGTAGAACGTGTAACTGCAGAAAATATTCCATCAACTGTGTATGACAAAGGAGAGAGTTCCCAGCATCCATTTGATCCGGTTCCTATCACTGAAGATGCTGAGCATCCCTCAGATGGGAGGGCTGAAACATTAAATGATGAAGTGGATAACACGCAGCCTACCCAGTTGGTAAGACAACCACCTTACCCTGAGAGATTGATGCTGCCACAAAAAGGGGGGCAACCTCAGTTCAATCTCCTAGGAGAATTGAAGAACCTTTATGTTAAGATTCCCCTTTTACAAGCTCTTCAAGATGTACCTATCTATGCTAGAACTGTTCGGGACCTGTGCACTAAAAGACCGGGAAGGAAACCTAGAGATCCTCCTACTGTTCATGTTATAGGGAATTTATCCGCTTTAATGACTGGAAAAACCCCTATAACTAAGTATGAGGATCCCGGCAATCCTACTGTCACTGTACACATAGGACAAACGCAGATACCCAACGTACTAGTAGATTTAGGAGCTGCGATCAATGTTATAACGATGGAGACTGTAAAGAAGCTCGGATTCACCAATATTAGACCGACCCCTACTATCTTAGAATTGGCAGACAGATCCACTATCAGACCCGAAGGGATTTTGGACGACCTTGTTATTTCAGTAGACTCATGGGAATACCCTGCCGATTTTCTGGTATTACAACCAAAATCACAGCTGGGGGGACATCCATTGATTTTGGGAAGGCCCTGGTTGGCTACAGCCGATGCTTGTATCAGCTGTCGATCAGGATCTATGACTATATCTGATGGCATGGAAATCAAAAACCTCACCCTGTACCCTCCAGCACGGCCGAGTCTAGAAACTGAAACCTCCCTTTGGATAGAACAGGAAGAAGAGGAAGATGTTCAGCCATTACTAACAATAGCGAAGGCACTAACCTTCAAAAACGAAACAGAAGACGATGCCATTAATAATTTCATTAGCGAACCTGCTTCAGTAGACAAGGAAGTTTATCAACTCCTGAACAGTACCCTCGGTAAAGAAGAACAAGAACAGCTTACGGAGGAAGCACTAGCCAATGACACAAACATAATCCCAGTATTGAAAAACTCGAGAAGTATTCCTATTGAGGTAGAGCCTGGAAGAACTTTGAATATCAATCCTGGTCTCTCCTCAGAAGAACAAAAGCGCCTAACCAATCTCTTGAAGGAACGTAAGGGGGCATTCGCCTGGGAGTATACAGACATGAAGGGTATTCCTTCTAGTCTGTGCACTCATCATATTTATATTAAAAACGACTCCCGGCCTGTATGTCAACCCCAACGACGCATGAACCCCAATCTGAGGGATATAGTGAAGGAAGAAATCCAGAAACTCTTGGAAGCAGGATTCATCTATCCTATCTCAGACAGTGAGTGGGTTTCCCCACTTGTAATTGTACCCAAGAAAAATGGTAAATGGAGAGTCTGTGTCGATTATAGGGAGCTGAACAAGGCTACACAGAAGGATCACTTTCCTCTGCCCTTTATTGACCAGGTACTTGATAACCTATCTGGGAAGAAGTTCTTCTCCTTCCTGGATGGGTTCAGTGGGTACAATCAAATTCAGATTGCTCCAGAGGATCAGGATAAGACCACCTTCACCTGCCCCTGGGGAACATTCGCCTACAGGGTGCTTCCCTTTGGATTGTGCAATGCACCTGCAACGTTCCAAAGAGCTGTGATTGGCATATTTTCTGAATTGGTAAATGATAGCATGGAAGTTTTTATGGATGATTTCACTCCTTATGGCAGGGATTTTGAGGAAGCACTGGAAAATTTGAAAAAGGTTTTAATTCGCTGTGAACAGGCTCGCCTCTCACTAAGCACTGAAAAATGCCACATGATGATGAGTGAGGGGGTGGTATTAGGACATTTCATCTCTACTGACGGTATTCAAGTGGATCCTTCAAAAATTAAGGTGATAAAGAATATACCAACCCCTTCAACTCAGAAAGAGGTGCGAAGTTTTCTGGGACATGCTGGGTATTACAGGAGATTCATAGAAAACTTCTCCAAACTTGCTTCTCCTTTGTTTTCATTGTTAATGAAGGACGCACAGTTTGCATGGAGTACAGCATGCCAGACAGCATTTGATGAGCTTAAAGAGAAACTGTCCACAGCCCCTATTTTAAGGGGGCCTAATTGGACCATACCTTTCCACATTTCTTCAGATGCTTCTGATACCGCCATTGGAGCAGTACTAGGACAGCAGGATGGTCAAGTACCTTATGCTATTTATTATGTTAGTAAAAACTTAGCCCCTGCTGAGCTAAATTATATTGTTACTGAAAAAGAATTCCTTGCTATTGTTTATTCTATTAATAAGTTTCGGCATTACATTACTGGGTATCCTACATTTGTGCATACTGATCACTCTGCCATTAAGTATTTAATGAATAAACCTGTCACTAATGCCAGAGTAACCAGGTGGCTTTTATTATTACAGGAATTTGATATTACTATTATAGATAAACCTGGAAAAGAAAATGTTGTTGCTGATTTTTTATCACGATTTACTAACAGTGATGACAGTTCACCTGTTGAGGATGCTTTCCCGGATGAACATTTATTCGCACTCTCAGCTCATTCACCCTGGTATGCAGACGTTGCTAATTATTTGGCTGCAGGGAAGCTTCCGCCACATATGTCTAAACGAGAGAAAAGAAAAATTATTCAGCAAAGTGCCAGGTATTGTTGGCTCAAAGGCCATCTCTTTTACACAGGACCTGATCTTGAAATTAGAAGATGTGTAAGGGAAGATGAGATCTTTCATATACTGAAGGCCTGTCACGATGAACCTTGCGGAGGACACTTTGCAGATAAAAGAACAGGGCATAAGGCGTTGCGGATGGGCTATTATTGGCCGACACTGTTCAGAGATGCTAAAAGATATGTTCAGTCCTGTGACAGCTGCCAAAGGATGGGCCAACCTAATAAGACAGATCAGATGCCTTTACAGCCCCAAGTGGTACTAGAACCGTTTGATAGATGGGCATTGGACTTTGTTGGTCCTATCAACCCTCCTTCCAAACAGAAGGTTTACATCTTGGTGTGTACAGATTACATGACTAAGTGGGTAGAAGCTGTAGCTTTGGCTAAGGCAAATGACCAGGCGGTGATTGATTTCCTGTACAGTGAAGTTTTTACCCGTTTTGGAGTACCAAAGGAAGTAGTTACCGATGGGGGACCACAATTTATTTCACACCAATTTGAATCCTTGCTCCGGAAGTATCATGTCCAGCACAAGATAGCTTCACCTTATCATCCCCAGGCCAATGGTCAGGTGGAAAGCACTAATAAAGTTATCGAAGCAATCCTTACTAAAACAGTTAAAAGCCATCGAAGGGATTGGGCTGACAGACTTCCAGAAGCACTGTGGGCATATCGCACGACTTGGCGCAACACCACGGGCTTTTCTCCCTATGATCTGGTGTATGGTAAGAGTGCCATCTTTCCAATTGAATTTGAGATCAAGACCCTGAAAACAGCCATTGAAATGAACCTGGATGTAACAGAAGCCCAGAAAAGAAGATTGAATCAATTGAATGAATTGGATGAGAAATGGTTAGCTGCGGTAGACCAGACTGTGCTGCTTCAGCAACAGAGATCTAATTGGCATGACCGATTCATCAAAAAGAAAATCTTCCATGAAGGAGACTGGGCACTATTATACGACTCCAGATTTAAGAAAGATTTCAAAGGGAAATTACGCACAAGATGGCTGGGTCCATATTTGGTTGACAGGGTATTTGACAACGGCACTGTTCGCCTGGTCACCATTGATGAAAACCGTATGCCATTACTTGCTAATGGCCACAGACTGCGACTGTATCGGAAGCCCATTTCGAAAGATGCATTCATTTCACAGATTGCTGCTGATCCAAACTACCAATTGGCACCAGAGCAGGAACATTTTTCTACCTTTGCCAAATCTTAAAATGAAAATTATATTTGCTGTACATAAATAATTTCTTGATGTAGCGTATAGTTGTCGTTTTCTTTCTCTTTGCATTTGATTTCTTTGCTTGCTGTTGTCTTTTAAGAAAAATTTTGCAGGGAAGCGCCAGGAGAACGATCAGTTTGGGGCCCATAATGAAAATCTCTCTGTGCTGTCCTTGTGTTAAAAAAAAAAAAAAATAATAATAATAATAATTTCGGCAGCTGCAACATATTTTCCGGCAGCTGCAACATATTTTCCGGCGGCTGCAACATATTTTCCGGCAGCCGTATATCCTTTTTCCGGCAACCATATTCTCCATTTCCCGGTAGCCATAATGCCCTTTCCGTCAGTCATCAATCTTTTGCAGCTGCAACATCGGCGGCTGCAACATCGGTGGCTGCAACATTTGCGGCTGCAACATCAGCGGCTGCAACATCGGCGGCTGCAACTCCAGTTTCCGCGGCAGCCACCTCATCGTCCCCATGGTTGCCACCTCATTCACCAGCTATGGCCACCTCATCTCCCACGGCTGCCATCTCATTTTCCGCAGCTGCCACTCCATTTACCAGCCACGGCCATTTCACTTCCCGGTAGCCGTAATGTTTTTTTCCGCCCGCCGTCAAATCTTTTCCGACAGCTGCAACTCCGGCAGCTGCAATTCCGGCGGCTGTAACTTCGGCGGCTGCAACATCTTTTTCCCGCAGCCGCCACATCATTTCCCGGCTGCCACCTTATTTCTCGGCGGCTGCCACCTCATTGACCAAGTCACTTCCACATCATTTCCACATACCTGCCATTTCTTTCCAGCGGCGGCGACATATTTCCCATAGCCGTAAAATCTTTTTCCGCCAGCTGTAAGTTTTTTTTCCCACCACCGTAAAATTTTCCCGTGACAGCCGTAATTTTCCATGATATCGTGAATCTTTTTCCGGCTGCCGCGAATTCTTTTCCGGTGGCTGTAACTTCTTTCCTGCCAACTGCAACAAGCTTTTTCATCGGCCGTGTGATCATTTCTTTGGCAACTTGCAGTGGTAACTCCCGTGTTAACAGAAGGATTGTTCAACCTGCTAATTATGATGCTGATTCATCCCAGTCCTGCCGGCGAACTCATCATTTTAACCCGGAGGATGCGACGCCTTGTGTTTTACCGGCGAAGGAAATCAGTGCCTTATCCGAGTCATCATGATCCCACGTCTGACTGTGCACGCGTTCGGCTCCGTGATGTCACCAACTCCATGCTCCACCAGTTTCCGCAGCCTTCCGACGTACAGTTTTATGAGGTATGGCTTTCATTTATCACGTGATTAAGTATTGATATCATTTAAACGAGATTGGCCGTACCTTCACTCGCACCACCATTTATATCTGATTAAACCTTTCCCTCGTACAACGTAATAATATTAACTGCCACCTTCCCCAATTCGGCATGAAAATTTTAAACTCTTCTCTGCGCTTAACTTTCCGAATTAGTTCATTCGCTCAACGTCTCCGCTCAACGATTCGTGCGTTCTCTGTGCTGCAACTTCCATTCTGGGATCCTGTACTCTGTCGAACAGCAATTTCATTTTGCAGCCAGGACCATGGGCATTCCAGTTCGCCATGAACCTTTCAATACCCGGGAACTTAGACGGAATTTGCAGGTTCTGGCCATTTTTCAAGCCGCTGGCTGGGTCGAGTTCTTTGAACGATTGGATGGATTCGATCGGGACGCAGCCCTGCAATTCGCATTGAATCTTACTAAAACACACTCCACGGTGTGGGGGATGTGTGTAGATGTTTCGGAGGTCATTATATCCGAGGTTACAGCTATCCCGTTGGTGGGAAAACCTTGGTTTAACCGTCGAGTCCCTGCAACGGTTGCACGGGAAGAATTTTTACTTCCAGGGGAGCAAGTTGAAGCATCCAGGCGAGGGATTGCATTGAAGTCACTGCCGCAGCCATGGGACCAGGTTGCTATCTTCCTCAAGAAATACATAACTTGCGAAGGTAGATACCAAACTGTGTACAACTCTGAACTTCCTTTGCTTTCTCATCTCCGTCATGGCATTTTGTTAAATATTCCATTTTATCTATTGCATGATTTGCGCCATATGGCAACATTTGTTCAATCTGCAAAGCACCCATTATCCTCCCTCACTCACCATGGCCTTATTAAGTTAATTATTAAAAGAACCCTGGCCCAACATAATATAACATGGGAGCAATTCATTACCCGACCACAGCAACCTGTTCCCTTGAGGGTCATTCCATTACAGCAAATACCGGTTCCGCCACAACAGGAGGACCGGAGTTCCTCCAGTGAAGTTGGGGGGAGGGATGAAACGGAAGAAGAACAACAGGGGGCACAGGCAGGACCATCCGGGAGGGATGAAACGGAAAGAGAACAACAGGGGGCACAGGCAGGACCATCCGGGGTGGATAAAACCACAGAGGAAGAACAAACAGGGGCACAGGCAGAGCCATTTGAAGTATATGAATCCCCAGCACAAGCAGAACCAGTGGGGGATGACACTGCATTCGAAGGAGAGCGAGGGGAAGCTCAAACAGAGCTGTCAGGCGACAATGTAGATGAAACCCTCGCGGGAAATCTAGATAACAGGACAGCTCCGACAGCAGAAGGTGAAATTGGAGCAGCATCAAAAGCTGCGACAATGGAACCTGAAGATGACGGAGCCAGAGCAATGGAAGAAGATATTGAGCTGGTCACAATCGAGTCTTCACCGGAGTGGGTAGGAGGAGGAGCTGTGATTGAAGAAGAACAGCATGGGGGGCAGGGAAATATTCCTTTAACTTCAGTTTTGCCTCCCTATGTTCCAGCTCCACGAGAAGAAACACTACAAAAAGGAAAGTCACAAAAGAAAACGCCACAGAAAAGGAAGAGGGCCACCAATGAGTTTGATTTAGTGGCACCAATCAGAAGGAAACGAACTCGGTCAATCACAGCAGCAGAGGCAGCTAGAACAAAATGGGCAACCTTAGAGACACAGGTTGAACCCCCAATCCTTACACCAAAAGCGAGGGATGCTCCACAAAGGCCAGTGGAGGAAGAGCCTGGAGTTGAGGGACTCTTGTATGAGAATGCAATGCTGAAAGAGGACCTTCAAGCACTTAGAAAGGAGCTGGAAACATGGAAGGAAATCTGCAGAAAGCAGGGTGGAAGGAAGATGTACACATTAATAGAGGCTGCAGACCAAGTGGTGGAATCAGCTTCTGCTGGAGCTGGAGAAAAGGATGAGCGAATACTCTGCCCCACCTGTGGGGAGATCTTTGAGGAAGCAGGCCATAAAATTTTACTTAGCACCTATTCAGCACAACAGCCTGTAGCCACAGAAGGGAAAGCAGTGGAGAAAGAGGATGCTGCAACACAAGAACCAGCACCTTTAAACATCCTTGCTGCAGCTGCTACTTCCCATGATGCAGAAGTTATAGAACAGATGGGAGAAGAACAGGGAGTGGAGGATGCCCTGGAAATTTATGAGGAATGTATGGCAATCCCAAATTGCTCCCACAACACAGAAATCATAGAACAGATGGGAGAAGAACAGGAAATGAAGGATGCTCTGGAGCTTATAAAAGAATATGGTGAGACTCCAGAATGTTCCCTTGATACAGAGATCATGGAGCCAAAGGATACCCTGGAGGATAGTGAAGAATTTTGTGCTGTAACCCCAGAACGTTCCCAGGACACAATAATTTTAGAAGAAGAAACGGAAAGGCAGGACAGTGATAAGTTGGAACAGGATGCTGTAACACAAGAACCAGCAACCCTAAATTTGACCGTCCAACCGACTGAGCAGACAGGAGAAGAAGCTGGGACAGAGGATATTCTGGCATTTAACGATGAACTCTGGGTGGTGACCCCAGAAAGCTCTCATGATACAGAACTCATAGAAGAGGAGCTGCAGCAAAGGAAGGATGAAGAGGTTAGCCAGGATGTTGTTACACAAGAACCAACATCTTTGGAGGCTGCAACAAAAATTCCTGAATTGCAGCCGGGAGATAACCTGGGAGTGGATATCATCCCTGACACACAGTGGAGTGACAATGAACAGGTACAGACACCATGCTCAGGTGACACTGAAATCCTGGAGGAGCTGCAAATTGAAAAGGATATTCAGTCTCAGCAGCAGAATGACAAACAAGACACTGTTACACAAGAACCAGTGTCTCCAAAAGCAATGAAGGTAGCTGCTGAAGATGGGTTAAAGGATGTTGCTGTTACACAAGAACCAGCAACTCTCCTGTTAACATTAGATGCGCTGGAAGACACTGTCCCACAAGAACCAGTGCTTCCACCTCCTACAGGTGTCATCGAGTTGGATTCAGATTGAGTATGTCCTGTCAACTTCCCCAGGCATAGCATAAGAGAACTGCAGAAAGGTCCCCACCACATCAAGTGCATTCTCAGATATCAGCAAGCAACAGTGGAAGGGGAACAGTGAAGTTGGAAGATGCCGGGTTGCTCACAGAAGCTTTTCAAAAAGATAGAGGGGATGCCTGATGTATCTACATTCTTTCCTCTCTCCTGGACAAAGCTCAGTTCAAGATTCAGATGCAGGTTGTTGCATGAGGACATGCAACAGGGTAGTTGGGGGGAGATGTTGAGCCCAGAATTGACCCTTTTTGACCATCATTTATCATCTTCCCTTCCTTTGTCTTACACCAATTACCTTGGCAATTCAACTTATTGTCCTTATCTATTCCCCAAATTACCAAGGTATGGCCGATTATTGTTTTATTGTGTTAATACTTATGATTGTGATGATTAAAGCTGTGCATCTCTTAATCTGTGCTAACATGATGCGATTTATGAAGGTAGTAAGACAATAGACTGCAAGAAGATCGGAGCTGAACAAGTCATGAAGGAACGTTCATCGCTTGTGGAAGGTTCCTTGGGGCTCAAATCGTCAATCAAGGCACAGTCGTGGCAGGGCAGCTGTAACAGAAGAACTATCTTAAGTATGTCGCTGCTCAAATCCAGCTGTGAGCTGGAAGGACCGTCACTCTTGGGACAATTTATACTTCTCTCATATTTCAGTTCTGCCACGCATTGTAACAGCTAGATTATTTAGGGCGCCTGAAGATCAGAGATCTTCATGGCTGCCCAATTATAGGTTTAGATGTTGCAATTGTATGTATAAGTATGGGGAATTGCCTCGACTAAGGGGTTGGACAGCAATTAATTAATTTATCTTGTATTAGCAGTTGAGCCAAAACTGTGTACTCATCCTTCTGTTAATATACGGAGTTGCTTCTGAGTTAAAGAGAGTGTTGTTCAACCAGCGTCTCTGTGTAAAGACTGGGCCCGTCTTCCACAGAGATTGCTGTGTTAATTTAGGATTTCATCTTTCTTGTTGTGTGATGCTTTGATCTTTCTTTTATACGCAGCAGCAATACTCATCGTGTGGATTTCTCAGTAATTGATTATATTTTTGTGAGATTGGTGAATGGTATCGAATAACAGTCGACTGAGTCAGGTTTGTTTTATATATTTCAATTTCTGTTCACACTGCTGTGTTCATCCTACAGCTGAAACGTAATCCCAGGAGCTCCTACAAATTAGCTTTCTTGTTATGTGTTGATTGATTTATATTTTGCAATTCAGTTTCTTAGAACAGTTGCTTCAATCTCTTTTACTAAAGTTCTAGAGTAATGTTCAGATCATGCTTTATGATTCCCAGCTTGATTAGATTAGACAAGTGATTATTTTGGAATGTGAATGAGATTTCTTTCCTGCAATCGTTGATTAGATCTGATATCAATTCTGCTTGATGCATAATAGAAAAGAATTGTAATATAGCGGTTAGAAGGCAATTGGGATTGCATAGATTCTTGGGATGAACATGGATGATAGAAGATAAAAGTATTCACTTCTAATGGTTTTGTGTTTAATCATATATTGTGCACTTGTCCTTTGAAATAAAAAGACTTTCTCGGGTTGACAATAAATTTCATACGCTCTGTGTGTTGATATTTAATTATCTGCAATTAGAGTGCTTGACAGAGCTTCTATGTGATCCATGAGTCTTTGTTTTCATGTCACCATGGTCATATGTTTTTTATCTAGAACTTGATTTGTACCTTCTTGGTGTACCTTTCATGTTAGCGGACAACATCAACTTCATACAACACCACAGTGCATTAGTACAATCATAAGTGTCATAACCCTAATCAATGAATATCTTCTATCATTCACATGCATTCATACTTTTACTAGGGTGATGAGACAAGTCTAAGATTAATCAAGATTGTACTAACCTCAATAATATGAAGACAAACATATCATAAACTTAATCATGAACAAATTTCAAAACATACCTGTATCTCTTCAAGTCATACCTGTCGGGATTGCTTGTAGCCTTCTCATGTAAAGCTTCAGCCTCATCTCCCTCTGGAACTGGAACTTCTTCACTTATGCAGATGTCCAATTCATTCTTTTCTAGGATTAACCCAATCCACTTTGATTTGCTGAAACTGGATCTGGAGTTGGATTAGGGTTTGTCAGAGAAACCTTAAAAATTCAAACTTTGAATTTCAAACTTCTGAATGGATGGAAAGATGTGACTTGTTGAGCTGATCAAGCTGTATGAAGACAAACATATCATAAACTTAATCATGAACAAATTTCAAAACATACCTATATCTCTTCAAGTCATACCTGTCGGGATTGCTTGTAACCTTCTCATGTAAAGCCTCAGCCTCATCTCCCTCTGGAACTGGAACTTCTTCACTTATGCAGATGTCCAATTCATTCTTTTCTAGGATTAACCCAATCCACTTTGATTTGCTGAAACTGGATCTGAAGTTGGATTAGGGTTTGTCAGAGAAACCCTAAAAATTCAAACTTTGAATTTCAAACTTCTGAATGGATGGAAAGATGTGACTTGCTACGCTGATCAAGCTACTATACTTCAATTTTGAAAACTGCAAAATTTGACCCCTCAAAATTGCTTTTGAAACTTCCAGATCTTCTGGCCAGGATCTTGAACTAGGGTTTGATAAAGCTCGGTCTTCTACCCATCCAAAAGGTTCGATCTTGTGTTCTAAACTTTGATTTTTCTAAGGAGCTTCCAGCCGTGGTCACAGATTTCAAAAATTCCAACTTTTGCAGAAGCCCTAATTTTCCACATTTCCGATCAAAATCTCGAACTAGGGTTTGATCAAGCTCGACGTTCTCCCCAACCAAAAAATTCGATCGTCGTCTCTAAATTTCGATTTTGATGAGGAGCATTCAGTCGTGGACTCCGATTCCAAAAATTCCAACTTTCTCCGAAACCCTAAATTCCCGCAGTAGTGACAAGCCAAGAATGAAGGTGCTCAGAATCCAATTCTGTTTTGACAGAAATATGCACCTGATTGTTTCTGGTGCATCTCTGAAATTACGAATCCACAGGGTTTGAAACTTCGGCCTGTGGTAGCCTGACCTGTCATCTTTCCAACCCCACGGGTCTGACCTCAATTGGATTCTCTTAAAGAGAGTTATGCCAAGTGTCGCAACGTTACCTGTTTATGGGATAAAATAGGAGAGCGAACTTGTACGGCGTGCCACGTGTCACTGGTTCAATTTCAGCCTCTACAAAACTTACCTGAGAAACTATAGTCTATGCCCTACCTGTCACTTTTTACGAAATTTCATTTGGAGCTTCCTAGCTCAAGTTGTGACCTTTTTCCCTAGGTCACTTGTTTATGACTGAGATCTGGAAACTATAGAAACCCTAGATTGTATTGATCATAAAACACAAAGTACAACGAATCAGATGTTGTGCTTTGGACACAAGATACATGGGGATGTTGTCTTATTCCCTAATGATAAAGGGGCAAGCAGTAGTTCTTCAAATATCCTGATTGTAATCAAAAATAAAAATAAAAATCTCTACAGGCTATTCTAGCACCTGCCCCCATCCCCCAAAGAGGATTCATGTCGCTTTTTTTTTTTCATTTGTTTCCTTTTTTTTAATTTTTTTTTGTTTAAATTAGTTTCATTTAAGTTTGTAGTAATTAAGCAACCCTAAAGCACACAAATGTCCTCAAATGACCATTTTAATCGATTTATCTTTTATATGCTTGTGTTTCAACAATACAATTCTTCCTAAAATTTACTTAGAATTTTCCCCTTGCTCTCCCGAAGTACTGCACCATTATGTGGTGTGTGGAAAAGAAACTCTTGCCACGTAGTATAGTTCTAACAATCCACTTCACACTTTTAATAAAATTTATCAACACTCAGCTTGAAGTATGCTCTTGATCGCTGAAGCCTAATCTGGAAAGTTTGGTCAATCAAAAAAAGGTATAGAGCAACTAGTTTTAAATAGGAAAATCCAATAAAATATAACTTTACGAACTCAAGAGGTTACATGGATGTACACCATAGAGTCAAAAGACTACTTTTGAGTAAGTTCATCCTCGCCTTGTTGGACACTTGGTTAAGCCGCTATAGCACCCAGTTCAAGAGGTTAGATTTCTTTGGGCCAAACCAAAAATATACCCACTCCCATAATACCCATTAATAATTTTAAAATATACAACAAGCCTCTTGCAATACTTTCACTACACTACACAGCAACAATCGTGTTTCACATTCTCGACACTGGTCTCTACTTTTCCATGTTTTATGTTTCAATCATAAAATGTCATGAATGCATATTTATCATGTGTGGTGTTAATTAATTATTTTAATTTGCAAGCTGTGCTTAGCTGTTATATTTTTCCATTTCATCTCATTAACTCCTAGATTAGACTTTTAATTTGTTTTATAGTTAAAAGCCTTAGATTAATTTCATAAGAACCACCCCCTTAGCTTCGCTAGGAGTAAGCCTAGATGGAGGAGTCGAGTAAATCAAGTGACAACACTTGACTCTGACTTGCCCCCAAGGGCACACCGAGCGGCTTGAAGGTTTCCTGCCGCGTTCCCCAAGTGTGTATTAGGCGGCAACAATAGTTATTGCACTAGTCCTTGTGTTGTAGTTGTAAGCGGTTATACTCATATAGCAATCACCACCGTAGCATAATTCCCAAGGGAGGTTTCTTTAAACATGTAGTGTGTTCTTTAAGGTGAGCCTTCTCACTACAAAAGCAGCCGATACACGTTATTATCAAATATACATATAGCGTGCTGAGTATGCTTACGTTCAGGGCAAAGTTATGTATTTCTATATGAAATACCAGTCCCTGACATTTCATAGATGTATATCTCACATTGACACTGCCCTCTGCAAAATAGTACAGCTAGGCACCCCTAACATTGGCAGCAACTAGTTAACAATCAATGCAATAAAAAACGAATCAAACCAAATCTTTGTTCACACTAGTTCCAAAACACAATCTTACTTCCACAACTTGGTTTTCCTCTGAAACCTACTTAAAGTCATTATGCTCATTTGTTCTCTTCAAAACTTCAAATTTTGCATGACAGAAAGAGCAGTCATTTGATTTGTGCGGGGCTTGAGACCTACCATCTTTGGTCACTTGGGAAACAACAGATTTAGAACATTGTCTCAACATATCATGTTACTGAAAAGTACATGAACCCTAATACTTTGCAATCATTAATGCATAATCTCTTACCAGGAATGTTGTAAAGTTCGTATGTTTCATATGGATTTGCTGATACATACAAAGTACTGCTGGAAAATGTTATGGCAATAGAAATAATATTAAAAATAATGCATTTAAACCAACTGACAATACACATTGAACCATGTTACTATACTGAAAAACTAACTTTAATTTTAATTGAAACAGGTAACAAAGATCCAAGAAGTAAAAAATAATGTCACTGGATGCATATAGTTGCTTACAGTTACACATATTTGCATGCATCATTTCTAGGTTATTAGGCTGAAGTGGAATGACCTTAGATATCAATCATTAACATGGTAAATGAGTACTGACCACACAACAAACTTATTGGCCAAACATCATCCATTCAGAGAGGAGGATATATATCTAAGGCCCACTGCATTCAAATAAGCATGGATGAAAATCCATTGTTTTGATTTTAGGTGGACTGTAAGCTCGTTTCAGCACAACTCTCACACGATACATTCTAGTTTTGTACATCCCACATAATCTCCCAAACATACCAATACATTAAAAACGAATGTCATGATGGATCATAACCACAATTATGTACAATCCCAGTCTTCTTGAATGCAATTAAAAGTAAACTTCTAGCAAAATTGAAGAACTGCACGAGGTACACAGCTTCCCTGATGCAGTCAGAAGACCATGTTAGAAGAAATGTCCTTCACAAATTCTGACTACCAATAACGTATGAAAACTAAAGCTAAAAGCTCAGCTACAACGATTTAATAATAGGGTCAATCAATACCATGAAGAAGAAAAAAAACAGCCTAAAGCATCGTCCGAAGTCAAATTCATTAGCTCGTAGAATTCATTCATCTTTTTACATTAGCCTAGAAAACATGTGGGCATTGCCTAGAATGAAACCACCGCAAACAATTCCCATCCATAAATAATATTCAGCTAATATAATCTGCAGGTTCCAAGAAGCAGTCGAATATGTAAGAAGAAACAAGAACGCAAGAAATGTACCCACCACACTGCTTCCTCCAAAGCCATGTAGTATCTCGATGTCCTATTTCATGCCTATCTACTTTTTTGCAGTCTTTCCTTTCTTGCTTGCAGCTTCTTTACCTGACTTAGCTTTAGGTGGTTCCTGAAATAACATCAGTCATCAGATAGAGTTGAGAATTTAAAAGATTCTAAAAAGATGATTTTGAAAAAGAACAGAAGATTCATTCCATCAGAATCCAGTGTACTAATCACAAATTATCAGCAGCTCTTATCTAATTGGAAAATATCATAACCATGTTCGCAGAGCAAGCATGATATTTACCTTCCGTTTTTCTGGCACTGATGTATTTACAGCAGGCTTGAAAAATGATTCCAATCTGTACATAAAATCTCAATTGGTAATCAAAAATACAACTCCGAGTCTCAAACCTCAACAAAACATTGTAGAAAAAGCCATACCGTCCTTGAGATGACTTGTTCTTAGCAGCTTTGATTTTCTCTATTGCCTGAGTAAAAAGCCATTACTTGAAAGTTGAGATCCAACATCTCTTCAGAACGCAAAAAGCAAAACTCAGCAATTATAATGCATGGTATGAGTTTTACCTTTGTTATTCGCTCGTGATTGAACCCATTTTCATTTACAAGAAACGTTTTCAATCCCTGGGGTACCAAAAGTAATCATTAAAAAATATCACTAAAATTTTAGTACACATTTAATTGTCAGAATCAAACTTTTAAAACGAACCTCTTCATCTGGACCAGTCCACTTGAAGTCCGGCTGGTTTTCTATAGAAGTGACAACTGGTTCCTTGAATAAAGATCTAGCTCTTTGATATGGCCAATCCTCTGGTATCTGATACCTGTTGTCAAAAACATCCAACATGTTAATTATAATTTAAATACCCAAAAACATTCCAATTAGGTCAATATGCTTGTCAGACATTCAGTCCCTTACGAGACAGATTCTTGGAATGGGGTTCTGCACTCAGGGTGCTCTCACGAACCTTCCTTTGTCAGAAAACAAGTTCAGGACAGTTCTTATGGTCACTAATGTGCTACTCTATTAAATGCAATTCAAGATAAACCATTACATATAATTGATGTATTACAGAAGAATAACCATTTAAATGAACATTTTCTCTAAATCCTGTAAATATAAACAGAACATAAACCACAAGTACGGGCCCTTGACAATCACTTATTTGCTACTAATTGCAGTGTGAGGGAATGAGGAGGATCTGCTATCCATCCAACCAAATAAAAATAGACAGCCCCACAATGAATGTCCCCCCAAGCTGAGGCAAGGATATGCTCACAGCTTTGTTGTAGGAAACGCCTAAACTGCCCACATACCAGTACCGGAAACTCACAGAAACACCTCATGGAATATATATACATCCACATTTCATGCAACATAGGCTCACAGGGTTCACAAATCATTTGGCAAATCTCTCAACACCGACCCAACCCAGGAACAAGGAAAAACTGTAACTATAATCAGATAATTCTAGGAATGGCATTAGCCAAAGCCACAGTGAGATTAAACTGTGTGATTGCCTTACTGACCAGCGCTAAATCAAGGGGAATGTCTCTTCCTACTCCACTTCATTCTATCAGCATATTCTAGTAAAACTGCCAGATCATGGTGTCCTTGCTAGCCACTACTACATCAAGGAAACAAACAAGAAAAAATAAGCTCTTGATGGCCATTACTAAATAAAGAGTATGAATGATCTCCATCAAGCAGTCAATCTTGGGTGATAACCAAACTTTCTTACAATGTGCATGTTCTCCAATTTTTAAGAAGAAACGTGGAAAACAGAAGCTTGTATGCTAGATTTAGTAAAGGCTTCTTTGCAAGAATGGAATTTCTGCCTGTATGCCAAAGTTTTGCTGGAACTTCATCTTCTAAGATTTGTTCAGAGATTTCCACCAAATCGATTTAATTTACACTGAAAAGTAACAACCAAAAGAAACTAAAAAAGCCACAATAAAGAGAGACAGTCAGATTAACAGAATTCTTCTGTTTCATTGGAACTTCTGCTTAGTCAGAATAATATTTACCAAAGGTTTGATAAAATCAGTATCAGTGATGAATGTTTTATTTAAAGACTTGCAGGAATTATTTTCTCTTGTCGAGCTGTCGCCTGAAGTTGCTATTGGAGCATCAATCCTTTGAATATCTGAAATAAATAAGAAAAAAGATTCCCAGACTCTTCCTCTTTACAGGCTGCTGCAATGGATAACAGAACTTTTAGAAAGCTCGAGTAGAGTCCTTTGTCTGCAGAAATGCAATCTAGAGTACAAGAAAGCAGTGGGAAGAGAGAATGTTGTTATAGAAGTATCTTACATAAATACTCCATAAATACTCCATAAATACTGTCAATCCAGTTGAACCTTTGAAACCCACCTTGTGAATTCTTGTAGAACTGAAATTTTATGCAGTCCTTAACAACCAAAGGTATGCCAGTTATATACTTCTTGCCATATTTCTGAATGTATGGCTGCATTCTAGCTGCACTGAAGCAGTGATTTACGTCAGAGAGTTTGAGGCACTATTGGCTGCCCATCATAACAGTCCCTGAAAGCCCCCACCAAATGCCTGTCTTCTTGCTTGCGAGCTAGGCTCTATCACAAGTATACTAAATGAAGAAAAATAAGCATTTTACTTTACATCTAACAGTGAATATTCCGCAACTTTAGTCCATCATAGAAATATACACCATTTCATGCATAACTGAGAGATCATGTCACCATTGAAGATTTAGTATTTGAAAAGCTTGTAAATTTCAATCTAAATTTGCAGATTGTGGGAAATAATACTCATCCGATGACAATAACTGATTTATGATTTTTATCTTTACTATTATTTAAATGTAACGTTTGTGGATTCATGACGGATTAATTTCATCTGTAAAAGCTGATCAAGACAAAGCAATGCATGCAAAGGAGAGTCATCTAACAGAGAGCCTGTGTGGTTTAGGCATCGCACATGAGCTCATGATAGCCAGAAGAGAAGAGTAAGGTACAGTGTACTGCAACCTACTCTTTTATGCAATGCGAAATCTAGAAAAAGGTTGATTCATGGACACTATGGTTGGGAGGCAAAAACACTAATAGCGATGTGAAAGAAATGAAGACCAAACAACAAGCTTTATGTGAAATCAGATTTGTAAGATTTAGATACAGTTTGAATCTCAAAAATATCGCTATGCTGCAATATTTATGTCATGTGCTTAGCCCCAAAAACATTAATGGACATTATTACAATCTGTGGCTCCAGAGATCGGGGTCATTGGATCCATGTGGAACCATGGATGGGTGATAAGGATACTAAGGCAGCCCAACCCTTGTACATGTAAATCATATATGGTTCTAATATAAATATATGGCTTGTACACATTTTCACTTGTCATACGAGCAAGACTGGGTTGAGCCTCTCTACAATAAGACTGGGTTGAGCCTCTCTACAATAATTGCTTCAAGCCACCCATATCTGCTGTCTCTTGTGCAGTTGTTTTGTCTGTTATTCTAATTGCATCAACTAATGCGGATAGTGATTAATCTAATAACACTTTTACAGAAAGGATGGTAATCTCTCGCATTAGGGAAACATTTCTTGAGGCATGAACTAATTAAATAAAATTATCTTGAGATGTGAGCTATTTAAGAAACCTCCCAATATTAGTGTAAATTAACAAGAAAGAGCATATCTAAAAATGAAGATTCTCACTAAACTTAATTGGCTCCCTTACTACCAAACTTTATTATTTGCTCAACGTCATATCCCAGTGCCTATATTTTCTTAGCAATCCTAAAACTTTGATTTAGTGGACTCAAATTTGTAATTTATAATCATATAATCAGTCTAAAAACCTTTTCTAAAAAGCAAAAGAAATCACGTAAAAGTATTTACTTATAAATCAGCACATGCAACACTATGGCCATTCGTACATAGCCCCCACTCACAAAATTGAGATCCCATAAAAGAATGCATATAGATATACATAATTTTCAAGTAAAATGTAAAATATTTACACAATCCTAGGAGATTTGAAGCCGCATCTAATTGTAGACCTCACTCTTTGATCAAGATTCTTGTAAAGGAGGCGATGCTGATTCAATCGAAGATTAAATGACTAAACAATGCCAGGCAGTAAACATTAGAAATTTTCAAGTTGCTAACAGGGGATCAGAAAAGAGAATGCATTTGCTCTGATAATTGAATGTTCTCTTCGAGCTAAAAATGCAGGATCATATCACAACATAAGGAAGAGGAATGATGCTCATAAATAAAAATTATCAACACATTATCCAGAGTCATGGACTATGACAACAATACCTTAAACTGAACTACACGTAATTCAATCCACATTTATCACAAAAAAGATGAAACCAACCTAATTCCTTTCTCGTTTAGAAACTGACAAAAATATAGTGCAGTACCCAAAAAGGTTTTCAGGAAGGCAGTTCTTTACTTTGTATAAATCCATCCTCGTCAAGAACTATCACATTAACAAAGGAAACTTTAGCTTTACAATATTTGCTTCCCTTGTATACAAGTCAGAATCATGGGACAGAAACAAACAAATTTGAAAAATACGAGGGCATGGGCAGTAATATATAAACGGATTTTTATCCTTATAGAGCTTATGGTTGCCACATTTACGACACTATTTTGGGTATCACATTAGAAAGGACTGTGACCCAGAGCAACACCATTACATGTATATAGGACAGATATTTAATTGCTACCAGAAAATTGTTAATTTCACAGAAGAAAGATTAGATTTTTACAGAATTGAATAACTCCATTCAATTCAAACTACCTAATTCTTGAAATTCTAGGCCTGTCTGTCTGATGCTATTAAACATCCAGAATGGTGCTAATGCTATACAGCTAATGGCTGATCACAATTTTATTTATCTTTGAATATACGTTCCTTGTATGGTTATGCTATTCTAATATACTTCCCTTGCCAATTTGTGGCCATTAATTGATAATTGGTAGTTCCATAATGGAATTCTTATAGCAGCAAGTATGTAAATCTTGTACCTGCAAAAGTATCGTAGACCTCGTATTTCATACAGACCCACAGGACCACATGCAAACCTGTCTATACCTTTGGCAAATAATTACCAGAATGTTCTCATGCAAGACGCCATATTGAAACTGATAGACAAATCAGAAGGTACGGTGGTTTCGCAACCTTGATATTTGTTTTGTAAAAATTAGTAATTACATATCATAATTTATTAATTTATTAATTTACCAACATAACAGGCAGGTGAGACCTTGCACAATGGTACACCCTTCTACAGGTCATATGTGCGATACTAACAATGTATTGTCGCAATTAGGATATCCTCATTGAGGGCCCATCCAAATTTTGTGTCATATCTCAACACAAATAATCATGTAGAATAGCATTCTCTTGTTTCACTCACTTGCACTTAACATTAACATACATAGCTGTTCCCTGTTTACATTGTAGTCATATCAAGGCAAGAACAATCCTCACACCGAAGTCACCAGACTTGACTCGACACAAGATTCATTTGGGCTGAATCTCAAACTTGACTTGGGAGTAGTAGAAACTCATACGTCAACTCAACAATGACTCAGCACCATGAAAGAGAAACAAAAATATAGACTATCAAATTTTCCTAACATGAGAGATTACACTGAATATAATGCAAAAATAACATATCCAAACAGACCTAAGAATAATACAATCAAGATCATATCATTCATCGATCGAGATTCAAAATTGCCATGGACCAAGGCGTGAAATTATAATTCATGAACCAAAATGAACAAAGGTTCTCAAATAGTAAACTGTCCAATGTCAAGAGTCAAATCTGAAACCATATGACTGGGTGATTTAATGTTGACTCAGCACTCCTGCAAAAACTCGGTCAGTTTAGGGGAATTTTGTCAGTTTTAAGTGAGTCAACCCCTCTTCTTGAAAGACTCACCAGGTCTGGTTCAAACTGACCCATCTAAGGTGTAGTCACATAGACTCTGCATCTCATGAATCTACCCATAGAATCTTGTGACTAGGCCTCATACACTCCACACACTAGGAATAAATGTCCTAAAAATAACAGTAGTGCAGTCCATACTTTTAACCACATAACTGCAAGGTGTGACATTTCACACTACGCCTTTCTACAGATAACATATGCAATACTTCTTCAAATTTGAACTCAAAGTGGCTAGAGAACTAGTGCATAGGCAGTGTATGTTATTCCTACCAGATGATGCCAAAAACATACTTCCAAGCAGACTAACTAGTCAATACACATTAAAAAGGGGTTGTGAAAAAAATTTGCATACCGATCTTTATTCAAATTTTCCAAGATGCTTTCTAAGGAACCATGTTGACGAATAAGCTTCAATGCTGTTTGTGCCCCGATACCTAAAACACAACCATTTGAAATGAGCCCCAATACTAGCACTTAACAGCTGGACAATCTCCCAAAATGTCAATATCGAATATAGAACCTATCAAATGAATACAAACAGGTAATGTAAACTAAACTTCATGATGAATGTGCCAAAAAGAGTCAAAAATAATTTGCAATTTTACAGCAACTACACTACAAATCGCAACTTTTATATGATCTGAAGCTTATAGAACAACATTATGAAGCCATCGGATAGTTTTAACTTCCACTTATTGTGTTTCACTTTCGATGCACTTGGGTCGATCTATATAGGAGATGCTTTGGGCACCCACCCATAATGACTTACCCTAAGCATAGTCTGGTCATTCTATCTCCTTAATATCATCTCACTGGAAGGTAATATAATTGCTTACAGTATGTTGCAATAAGCTTTAAGAATCCTTGCTGATTTATAGCTGTCAGAATGCCTTCTACCTATTCCATGATTATTTTTTTCATCGTTTGTAAAATCGTTTCAAATGTAAGGAAACAAGCTATTTAAAAAGGGATTTTTCAAACATAAATTCTATAGCAATCATTTAATGAACGGGGGTTTGACAAGCCCCAAACTTGACGCCGTCATCATATTTAGACTCAAACAAAATTTAGGAACATTACAAACACCAATCCTTCTTGAATGGTGATTATGGATAACTTTTATCACCATATAGAAAATGATAATATTTAACAGCAATTTTAGAGAATCAAGATTGACCAAATAAGACTAGACATGAATTGCCTACTACCTTGAAGTGTCAGGACCAAAGCTCTCCAAAATTATATGGCATTAAAACTTGATTAAAATTCAACATTTAGATTGGTGTTCAATTTATACCTTAATCTATAACAAATAGCATGTAGATACATTCATACATTAATGAAATTAAAATAATATGGTGGATTTTGCCCAAATAACCTTAAAAGATATTGTTTTTCATCTATTATTTGGAAGATTGCTCACACACACAGTATAAACAATGATCAATTGGAGCACTGCAAATAATTTTAAAGGCAAATGGCTTGAGGTATTTTGCATAATATTGCAATGCTTTTTATAATCTACAGCAAGTGTTATATACCAAGTCTACTCCATAAATACATTTTTTCACAATGTTGATTTGAGTATTTGAACTTTCCATGATGGGCACAAAAACCCTTTTAACATGATCCACAGTTCATAGATAAGTAGAAGAAACAGTGTAAAGAGAAGATAACATCAATTAATATAACAGAAGCTAATGCTGTTAATAACAAAACGGAAGTACATCCGAGTTAGACGGTAGCCCATATGCCAAGCCCAAGGCTACCCCCACCGAGATTCTCAATCCTAATCATGATACTCCAAAACAACTCTCTTGGGCTATGACAGTAGTACCCATTTGAGCATCACATAAGCTCAAGTTAATTTAACAAAAGGAGATTACTAACCACAACAACCATGTTAGAGTCAAAGATAAGGATCAGAACGTATAATAAAGTCTCACTAATAAAGCAATGTAAAAATGGAACATTTAATGTAGTAATTAACGTAATGGTCAATAGTTAAGTATTTGGGAGTGACATAATGTACTCCTGAGTCCTCTCCTACTATGTAATGAGAACTGCATCATCTAATGATATGAATGAATCCACTCTTTCCCATTCTAATGTGTATTCTTGTTCACCCTTGTGTGTGTGAAACTCAAATGGTATTAGAGGCACAATGACAAGAGGTCAAGGAAGCAGGTGAAGGAGTTGTCGCACTGATGTTATCAGAGAAGGCACAGAGGGGCAACTAGCACACACAAATTGGACAAAAGATAAAAAGGGGAAGCTAAACCCAAGACAAGGAAAATAAAAAAAAACAACCGCCCATGACCCTAATCCCTGAAAGATCACCTACATGAGATAGAATCAAGAGATAGTGTTGTGTGGGGGAAGCAACAAAAAATTATTTTAATACATATTCTAAGTCAAGTCACCAGAAGCGTCATAAAAGGTGAATCGAGAATAAGCATGTAGACACCAATCACCTTCAAAGAGGCCGCATTCATGGAATTAACCACCAATCGTCTTAAAAGAGGATGAAATCAAAGAATGAACATATGGCCTCCACTTGGAAAGTGTGGAATTCAATTGTTGAACCATGAATAGGTGTTGGATCCAGAGAGATTGTTAAAGAATGTATCGATGATACATCGTGTGAGCCACCATCACAAAAGGGAAAATCCACCTTTGTTAGCCATTGTATGAGCCATCGAACAAAAACAAGCCATTGTGAGAGAGTCGTCATTAGAGCAAATCTGTTAAAACGAGATGAGTTGTCTTGATTACCATCATGACGAGTTGCAACGATTATACTAAACCATCACTCTAGTTGATAAGACCACAGAAAGTTGCAGTCGATTCAATCCATGCAATGTAGCCATGAGAGATTGATAAGCCACCACAATGACACATTGTAGGGGTTAAGGAACCAAAAGAGATAGGATCGAAGACTTGAGGAGGATTCGATGTCCAAAACATGATCACAAGGTACATATTGTTGATGTTTCTCCAGGTTGCAGCATCAGGCAAATATTCTGTAGACATTCTCCCGGAGGGGTCATGTGTGTTGACCAGTGTTGCAAACATCGGCCAAGAAATCGCCGATGTTCGATAAATTGCGCAATTTTCTTGGCGGTGATTTTTTTCTCAAAAAATCGGCAAAAAGATCAGCCCGATAAATCGGCGATTTTTTGCCGCATTTTACCCGATATCTCGACTGAGAAATCGCAAGTCGACCCAAAAAAATCGGCCACACAGAAAGGGGCGAAAAAAAAGGGCCTTTTTAGGTGTTTTTTTTGGCTCATTTGCACATTGCAGTGGCCGAGAGGAGAGCTAAGAAGACCAAGTACATTAAAACTTTGCATAAGGAGGATCTTAGGCATCATTTCCTTCGCCATCAAGGATCAAATTTGAAGATTTGACCTTCCCATTTGGAGATTTTTTCCACAATTACCACTGCTACAGGTATGTAAAAAATTTGCCCATCATTTCTCATTTTGCTAAGAGGGATTCTTGTTGTATTGCATTGCCATTTAATTCTCCATCTTAAAAATCAATTTTTATAGGGTTTTAAACAATTTTTTTGCATCTGTTATGTTATTTGCAGCAATTAAGCATGAGAAAAATCGTTTTTGCATTTTGTGCTGCCCTAGATCCTTGTAAATCCTCACAAAAATGTCCATTTATTTTATCTCATTAAATCAATGTTTCAATTCTCAATATATCTTCGATTTCTTGTTGTCTTTTACATTTCCATCAAAATCACATACGCTTAAAAACGTTTTTTTCTTGCCCTATGTGCAAAACTTCAAACTTCAAGTTCATTTTTCCATATACAAGATGTCGAAGACTTTGGATCCATTTTGGGAGTGGGGCACACCTATTGATCCACTCAATCGGCAGATTCTCACTTGCAATCTATGTGGGAAGAGAATGACAGGTGGGATAAGCAGGTTAAAATATCACTTGGCACAAATAATAGGGCATGATGTGGATCCTTGCAGCCAAACAACCCCGGAACTCATTGCTAAGGCCACACAAGCAGTTGAGGGAACTAGGCTAAAGAAACAATACAAAGAGGTCAGGAGAAATCAAATTCCTTCAAGATCTGGGTCCGCAACGGGAGTGGGGGCTAGTGGGACAAGTCCGGATACCGATACCCACTCCACACAACAATCCACAATGCCTTCTCCTTCGACAGGATCGCCTTTCTTTGTGTCGAGGTGCACACCTGGTGCACAACCTTCTCTAAGATCCATAGTGAAAGTAAAGGAGAAAAAAGAAGCAAACAAACTTATTGGTCGATGCTTGCTATAGAGTGCTATTCCCTTTAACTTTGCAAAGAACCCATTTTATGTGTCCATGTTTGAGGCGGCTGCTATAGTTGGACCGGGACTTAAGCCCCCCAATTATGAGGAGTTGAGAGGGCCCATCCTTCAGGATGAAAAGGCCGATTGCACTCAGAGGTTGGAGGAGCTTAGAAAATCATGGGACCTAACAGGATGCAGTGTGATGTTGGATGGTTGGACCGATATGAAGGGTAGGACCCTTCTCAACTTCTTAGTTCATTGTCCCAGGGGGACTATGTTTATGAGATCCGTGGATGCATCTGCACATATCAAAGATGTGGCCTTACTATGTAGCTTGTTGGATGAGTTCATCCAAGAGATTGGGCCGCAGCATGTTGTCCAAGTCATAACGGACAACACTGCGAACTATGTGGCTGCTAGTAGGATGCTCATGGCCAGATATCCTACACTATTCTGGACTCCTTGTGTCGCCCATTGCCTTGATTTGATCTTAGAGGATTTAGGCAAGATTGATTGGATCAAGGATACAAAATTCATATACGATCATGCAGCAATGCTTAGCTTGATGAGAAGGTTCACAGGTGACAAAGAGTTGGTGTGGCCTGCCATCACACGCTTTGCCACTAGCTTTATTTCTCTTCAGTCTCTCTCGAGTTCTATGTGGGACTTGCAGTCGATGTTCCTTTCACCTGAGTGGCATGCTTTATCATTTAGCACTAGACCAAAGGGGCAAGCCACATTCAAGCTAGTTACATATGATCATAGCTTTTGGAAGGCGGTGAAGGAGGTGTGCACCATCACTGAAAATTTGGTAAAGGTTCTCCGCTTGGTTGATGGAGAGAAGCCCGCAATGGGCTACCTATATGAGGCCATGGATAGGGCCAAAGAATCCATCCGTGCCTATTATGCTGACAGGGGAGATCAAGGCTAAGCAGCTAGGAATCGCTCTACCCCCCGTCGTTTCGCTCCCAATTCGCGATCCGGAAGGAATCGATGAGGAATCGATCCCGGTATCGCGATTCCTCCCGGAAGCGATTTGGTAATTCGCGATTCCGGGGGCAAAAAAAACGATCCCTGGTTTTCCAGGGATCGATGAGGAATCGATCCGAAATCGACAATTCTGGATCGATTCCTCGTCAATCCCTAAGCGATTCTGGGCAAAAAAAATTGCTCCCGAAATCACTCCCTGACCGATTCCGCCGGATTGGTGGACTTCATGAAGATTTTTTTCATTTTTGCATTTTTTTTGTTTTTTGGGGATGGGCTAGGGTTACTTTGGGCAAATAAAGGGCATTGGACTCCATTTGGACTCATTCCATTACTCATTTCATTGATTTCACTTCTCTTGCTAGGGCTATGAGCTTTGAGTGGGTTTGCTAGTTGTTTGAGAGCAAATTTGTGGGAGCTTGGAGAGGAGATTGAAGGGGAGATTGAAGGCTTCTATTTGGGAGAGCTTGCAAGGGAGATTGAAGCTTACATAGGTTCATATACCCGGGTGAGAAAGCATTTGTGTGGGATTATGCCATGCGATCAAGGTAAGGCTACTGGAGTCAAAACTTGTGACAAAGTGGCAACTAAAGAGAGAAGCAAATACAAGATGGAAGAAGAGGCCACTCAAAACAATTCCAAGAGATCAAGGGTTGAATCTGAATCCTCACAGAGAATGTTTGGTAGTGGAGCTGGATCATCATCGGCTCGATCGAGACCCTCATCTCCCCATGGAATCTTGCCTATGCAAAGAACATTATCAGATTTCCTTGACCAAGGTTGTAGAGATGATGTGGATTCAAAAGTTTATAGGTTTCTCTATGCATGTGGTGTGCCATTCAAAGTTCTTCGCTCACCCTATTGGCATGAAATGGTACAAGCCATCAATGGTGACCGGATACAGAAGCCCTGGGTATGACAAAGCTAGAACCATGGGACTTGACAAGGAAAGAGCCAAAATCAATTGTGCTCTTGGAAAGTTTGCAAATGATTGGTCCAACTATGGGGTATCCATTGTATCTGATGGGTGGACAAATGTTAAAGGCAAGCCATTGATAAATATTCTTGGCATTTCTGCTAGCGGTGCGATCTTCCTTTCAGCCCATGACTACTCAGATCGCTACAAGACCGGTATTAATATGGCACAACCTTTACTTAAAACCATTCAGGAGATTGGGCTATACAATGTCATTCAAGTCATCACTAATAATGCTGCTAATTGTAAGGCAACAGGAGCCATCATTGAGGATAAGTATCCCAACATATTTCGGTTAGGGTGTTTGGTTCACACATTGAACCTTTTGATGCATGATATTGTTAAGATGAAGGACCCTAATTACCGATGGATTGGTGCCTTGTACAAGAGAGGTAAGAAAATGATCAAATTTATTACCAATCATAGCATGGCCCACCACATTTTTCGCAATCACTCTAGGTTGGAGCTATTGAAGATTGCAAAGACTAGATTTGCTAGTTACTACCTCACCTTCAGGAGGCTTTTGAAGGTAAGAGAGGCATTGGCTAGTATGGTCTCAAGTCATCCATGGCAGGAATTGAAAGACAGAGCTGCAAGCGCATCTGATAGAAATGACTTTCAGGAGGTGGAGGACACCGTTCTTTATGGTCATTTATGGTCACAGGTTAGGTATGTTCTGCAGTCCACCAAGCCAATTTATAACATGATTCGTTTTGCAGATACAGATCAGCCAGTGATTGGGGAGGTATATGAGCAGATGGATAGCATGCGTGGTCAAATCAAAGACATTGTTGAGCAAAGAGATGCAATCTTGTATGACCATATTCATAAACATGTGGTCAAAAGGTGGGATAATCTAAATGTTCCACTCCATGCCCTTGCATATGTCCTTACCCCAAAATACTATTCTCCAATTTGGTTGGCCCAACCTGCACCTGGGGGTGGAGTTAGGAAAAAACCCCACACAAATCCAGAGGTGCAAAATGGGTATATGCTTGCATTAGACAAGTTGGTCCCTGATGAGGATGAGTGTGCTCAAGTACAGAGTGGATTGAGCGAATACATCAGTGAGCATGGAGCCTTTGGTACCTTGCATGCAACCAAAGATCGAATTAGATTGGATCCTATCCGTTGGTGGAACATGTATGGCTCTAGAGCCACATATTTGCATAAATTGGCAATGAGGGTGCTTTCACAGGTTGTTAATAGCTCTTCTGCAGAGAGGTGTTGGAGCACCTACAACTTCATGCACAGTGTAAAGAGAAACAGTCTGAATGTAGAACGCGCAAAAAGCTTGGTTTATGTGCACTACAACTTGAGGTTGTTGTCCCATTATTGTGAGGCGACCAAGAATGGTAGAACATTTTTGACTTGGGACAACAATCCAGAGGAGGCTAATGTGGAGGATGGAACCATAGCATTAGAGTGCTTGGAGGCTGAACTATTGGGTGATCATGATGATCCAATTCATACTACAGGTACCCGTACAGAGATGCCACCCCCAAGCAGCAGCAGCTTTCCGGATGCAGGAGTTTTGCCTTTAGCTTCACAACATCCAACTGCAACAGCCTGTGGGGGCCATTCATCTTCTTCTCGTGTTCCACGATCACTTCCAGCAGCTCCTATTCCACCTAGACCACGAGAAAAGAAATTGGAAGTTTCTCATGGCAAGAAGAAAGCTTAGTAGATAGTATCATAGATTCATAGTACTTTGTATTTCATTTTCATGTTTATTTTGGCCTATTTTGTAAACATTATGGCCTAGTTTGATGGCAAATATTATATGTTGAAATTTGAAGGTTGATGTTGTTGATGATTAATGATTTGATGATGATCATTTAATGACAATGTTATAAGTTATAGCTCCTAGATGATTGATGTTATATCAATGTATACTAAATGGTTATATGAACATCTATGTTTTCTTTTTTTCTATAGCCAATTTGGCATAATACATGTTTTTTTAATATATATGCATCAAAATATATTAAAATATATATTATATAAAAAACGCTCCTGAAACGGAAGCTTTTGAAAATTTCACTCCCGCTCCCCGCTTCGCTCCGCGCTCCCAACAATGTAGAATCAGGGGCAGGAGAGACAGCGTAGGATCAGGGGCAAGAGAGACAACGGATGATATGGGAGGTGATTGATGTATGATGGAACCACACACTCCATCGCCCCATTCATGTTGCAGGGTTATGCCTCAACCCTGCGTTTGCTTACTCCTATGGCTTTAGATTTGACAACAGAGAGGTTATGTCTGGATTCTACGAGTGTGTCCAGACGATGGTGCCTGGTGCAACTAAGCATACACAGCTTTCCCAAGAGTTGGAAATGTATAAGAGAGCCACAGGATTATTTGGGTTTGATATAGCAATAAATGACAGGACCAACCTGATGTCGAGTAAGCTTCACCTTGTTTCAAGTTCAACTTTCAAAGTTTCAAATTTCATTTTTCATTTTTCAAATTTCATTCTCTTTCTAATTCTTTGTTTTAAATTTTATTGTATTTTCTTATGTTTCTTTCATTCATTGTAGATACCTGGTGGGAGACCTATGGCGGTTATGCACCTATGGCTATTCTACAGAGGCTTGCCATCCGGGTGCTCAGCCAAACATGTAGCTCTTCCAATTGCTAGCGCAACTGGAGTGTATTTGAAAAAGTACACTCCAAAAAGCACAACAGGTTAGAGAATTTCAAATTAATTATAAATTATTAAATTCCAATTTATAATTTTATGCCACTTTACCTTCTAATTTATGTATTATAAATTTATAATTTAATATTTATGATCCCCCTACAGGTTGGATACTCAACGCCTTAATGATTTGGTCTACTTCCACTACCATCTTTAGTTGTGCATGAAACAGTATGAGAGAAGAGTTGACACAACGGCCATTTCATTGGATGGGATTGACACCACTGCTGCATGGAGGGCGGAGTGTGAGGAGCCTATTATGGAGGTAGCCCCTAATTGGCTAGAGGTTGATCATGATGATGATATAGAGGCTCCGGGTCAGGATGAGCAAGTTCCAGTTCTAGAGGAGTTTCACAGTGTTCACACTGAGTCTGAGAGTGTGCCACAGTCAAAGCCACAGTCAGAGTTAGAGGGAGATAAACCCGATGATAGCACTGGTACTAGTAGAGGAGTAGGAGCAGGACTACCTCCTTGATCTTCTCTTTCTTCAGGACATCAATTTCGGCCACCTTCTCTTATTTCTAGAGGACATCATTTTGCATGGTCTTCTAGTTCTTTTAGAGGATGTTAGAGTCTTGTACGAGGCCCACAAGCCTCAAGGGCACCTGCTTCTACTTCTAGTTCTAGAGGAAGGGCCATTTCCACAGCGATTACCTTTGCCCGTAAAAGGGGTAGACGAAATCAATAGTTTGTTTACTTTATTTCATTGTAGATGACTCATGAGTCTTGCTGATGAGATACATTTGTTATATTTTTTATGACTCAGGATTCAGGACATGATCCATTTTTTATGTGTGATGTATCTCTAGACATCTTATATATCTTATATATCGATTTTCTTTCCATATTCATGTGGCAATGTGTTTATTTGATGTTATTGTTGCTTTAGATGTTTAAAAATTGAAAAAAAAATGAATATTTTTTGTATTTTTTAAGTTTGTCGATTTTTTGTCAATGTTTGCTGATGTGCTGTCGAGATATCCCAAAATAATGTTTCCCGGACCCTGCCGATTTTTTCGTCGCACCGATGTTTGCAACATTGGTGTTGACCAATGGCTAGTGGAGAATGGCCTTAGCGTAGCCTTGATTAGTCATGTGTGTTGACTAAGAGTGAATAAGGCTCAAGGTGCTTAGCCTTGATTAGTCATGTGTGTTGACTAAGAGTGAATATGGCTAGAGTTCACATTGCCTACTCCATGATGGAGTGATCTATTCTATATTAGAGTGACTTTTACTTGTTTATTTGGTAGGGGATTTCATCCCCTTGTAGAAGATACAAATCTAATCTAATGTTGAATTTGGCATAGGCTCTAAAAAGTGTTTGGGACTTCTTAGAGTGGGGTGAAATCAGCGTTAGAGCTCTATGGGTGAATAGACGTACATGTGAGGAGATGAACATCAACAAGGACAAATTTTCTATGATGAAGAAATAACCAAGTCGTCAAGTCAACCATTGAAGAAGTCCCAGATAGCATTGAAGAAGTCCAAAGGAAAGATTGAAGACAAAAAGCAAGTCGACCTTGAAGATAAAATAAAAGATGAAGATCAAAATAGCAAGTCGACCCCAACAAGAATACAAGTCAACCCCACTAGTTAAAAAGTCAAGTGAACTGAAGAATATAAATAAAGTGCTCCAGCAATTCATTTTCACACTCATCATCCAACATCATCTCTACTACATTGGTGCGCACTTTTCAAGGAGGGTTAGTGAAGATCACAAGAAGTAATTTTGGGGTTTCTTATTGTCTCTAGAAGATTTGCTACCCTTGCTAGGGTTTCTCTTCATGATTGGTATTGTACTTTAATTGGACTGATTTCTTCTAAGAAAAGTTGGTTGGGTTTTTTCCCTTTTGGGTTTCCCAAGATAAAATCTATGTCTCTTGTGCATGGCTACCTTTCTATGATCATTTGTTTCTGCTGCAATTTAAGTTGAAATTTCCAGTGTGCAATTATACAATGAAAACTATGGGATGAAATAATTGTTTGAAGCCATTAGGAATAATTGTCAAGATCTGGAAATAGATAAAAATTTAACACATATTGCAACTAAGTCAAAAATTCTTTACATTGCATAATTGATTATAGTCCTTAAGCTGAGACTAGCAAATTATAATATGAGTTAACAGGTACACAAGGACTTCGTTTTAAACAATGGTAGGGCTATAGTTGACTAATTGTGGAGTGTGTTGTTCAAGACAGCAATTGGGCTTTCAATTGTAGCGGTGAATTAAGCAAGATATACCAATTAAGCATAATGTTCATCGTGTTGCATCTTCCTAGGTGGATATATATATATGGGGATGGTGGAAAGGACAATACCTATCTCAAGGAAATCAGGTCAATGCAAAGAAGCTTTCAAAAAATATTCTACATTTGCAGAAATAACTGGAGCCAATGGAATCTATGAAAGAAGTCATTCTTATACCCAAGGTTATTCACTTTTGGTCTTGTTATGCCATATACTGTATGGGGATACTAGAACTTGTTTTGCTTCCAACTTGCTTCAACATTCTAAACTCCTATGGTTACAGAGGATATTAGTGTTGTGATGATTATGATATGATACCATTTTATGATGCTATATCGTGCCAAAAAATCTGCTATGATGAAGATATGCTACTAGATGTTGTATTTTGTTGTTGCTACATGATTGTGCATATGGTTGTTTTGATGAGTATAGCTAGTAGTATCACATAGGTTGACGTGGGTCATGACTATAGCTAGTAGTATCAATCATAGGTTGACGTGAGTGGAGGATTTTTCATTTATTTATGTCATGGACCAAGATGACCCTTGGTTTTGCAACAATTATTCCCCTTCTTCGGTTTCATAATTGTCCATTTCCATTATCCACCATCAATTCACTTTGATTCTACATCCTAATGGTTACTAAATTGATTTGATGAACTCTTGATCCCCCCCCTTTGTATTCCCTTCACCACAAGTGCATCTATGTTTTCCATGTGTCCTGGGCTCACTTGTGTTGTAGTGAATCCTGCAATGATTCAAGAGATTCCTAGGTATGCTCCCTGAGGTTGATTGCTATTAACCAAGAAAAGATACCATTACGCAATGTTTCCCCTGTAAAAATTTAAAGGAAATGTACTCAAACTTCATTCGGACATTTCTTCAAACACTTTGCTTCATAAATGACTGAATGAAACTCTGAGTTATTTAAAGCTAGAAATAACTTGAACAAAAAGTACTCAATGAAACAATCACACAATCATTGTAGAATGTGAACACATGTGTTTCGGGCCAATGCCCAGGGCAAAAACCCCATAATGGGGAAAAACCCAGAGAGATGTATTTTTATTAAATGAGAACAAAGCTGATATTTCTCACAACTCAGAAATTTATCTTCCCTTCAGCAAAAATCATAAATGGAATTAAAAACCAATTTATCTCAGCAAATTTCAGACTGTTGTACGGATAGCCTCAAAAACTGTGCCAACGGGTGATTGTATGGACTGTACGGACTCAAACCGATGTATGGAATGTGTAGACTGCCTCGAAAATTTTGCCAACAGCTGCCTCGAAAATTATGCCAACAACTGCCTCAAAAACTATGCCAACAGAAACTGTACGCACTATCTCGAAAATTTTGCCAACAGAGGACTGTACGGACTGTACAATTTATGTGCCAGCAAATTATTGTATGAACTATTTGCAGATTGTCTTGGGAACTGTGCCAATGATTATCAGAGTTTTAAAAATCGAAATCGGACTCGAAATTGATTGAGGGTCAACTTGGAATCAGAATCGGAATCGATAATGAATCGGTCATGACTTATAAATCGACGATTTGAATTTAATGAATCGATTTACTAAAAAATACATAAAATATTTAAAATTTAAAGAAAAACAACATTTTCAAGATTTTAGGGCTGTTGTTATGACCCAGACATGTTGTTTGAAGGCCAAACAACACCTAGACATGTTGTTTAGGGTTGCTTTCATCCACAGTACTGCCCAACACTTATTTTAAGCCTTTAAGATGATTTTCATGACTTTTTACTGCTACAAAGGGTCACAACAGGCACAAGTTTGCTTCAAAATTGTTGTATGAGGGTTTGAACAGTTTCAACCTAAGTTGCACAAAATGGGGAAATGAGGAAACTTCGAAAAGAGGGAAACGTGACCCCCCAAAATTTTGGAAACGAGGAAACACAATATAGAGAGAGAGAGAGAGAGAGAGAGACTTTTCCAATGGAAAAAATCTCTTTATTCTCATCGAATAAACTTGAACTGCTCACTAGGAGCTTACATCATCAAGTTTAGCTTTATAGGCTTCTATTCAAAATTGCTACGAAAGAGCATTCATACAAAAACACTTGCCATCATGGCTTCGTGGCAATTTCTACAAAACACCTTCTCTCTTGTATTTACATAAACATAAACTGTTCTTCTAGTTGATCATTGCTTCGTCCTTCAACCTCTATTAGGCCTGGAGGAAGGGCGAGAGCCAATTTGGATAACTTATCCGCCTCCATATTCAATTCTCTATAGATATGTGCAAAGGAGATTTGTTCAAAGCCAGCTATCAGTTCTTTGATTGAGTTCAGCAGATGTTGGAGATGAGGAGCATTGATCTGAATTATGTCATTGGCCCAATCTATTACCATTTTAGAATCTCTAAACAGTTGTATGCTTCTCACCTGTTTTAATATGGCCACCCTTAGAATAGCCCATAATGCTGAAAGTTATGCTTTGTTGTTTGATGCTCATCCTGGAGCAAATTTTATGAAAATCTTATTTTCTTATGTTATATGCATAACTCCTCCTGCTCCTCCAAGAGGTGGCTCACCCTGACTAGCACCATCGAAAAAAGCCCACGGAACATTTTTATTGATCAATGGGCTCGTGATGAGTCTCTGGGTGGTCATTACAGGCTCTGATCGATGTTCTTTAACTGCCTCTTGCCACCAAATGGAAACGCATTGCTCCAGCGAGGACTCAGGGCTAGGTGTCATTTTGAAGTTTAATCTTTCAGAAGCCTTCTCCCAAACATACCCTGCATATGGACATATATACTGAAAAGGTGAGAAGTCGATTCATTTGCACAATTGCATAGCACGCACACACCCGGTCCTTGAACGCCTCATTTTTTTAAGTTTTCCCATGTTAATAATTTGCTACTTAGGGCCAACCATGGGGTGATTATTGTTTTCAGTGGGCCTAGGATCGTCCAAATTTTTTTCCACCACCAGAGTTGTTCTCCTGCCACTAGAGGGATTATGGCAACCTCATAACCAAGTTTTGCAGAGAACCTTCCATCTTTGTTGTTTCTGGTCCAGATAATCTTATCAGGTCCGTCTTCTTCCAGGTGTATGAAACAATTTACTAGATTGGTTAAAAAACGATTCCATGCTTTTGCTTTGTCGCCTGTTAATCCCAAATCTTGAGCCGATTTCCAACCTGCTCTGCCTCTTACCTCTGGCTGCTATGATTGGGCATCTGCCAACATTACAATATTCTTGGCTCTAAGATGTGAAATTAGGTGATCTGGGAGTTTGTAAGCTTCGCTTGCTCCTGCCCATGGGTCCTCTCCTAGACGAACCCTTTTGCCGTCTCCTATCCTCCAGGCAATCCAATTGCTCACCAGTGGGAATGCCTGAACAAGTGCCCTCCAACCAATGGAGCTATTTTTATAGCTTTTGTTAGGTTGTCTAAACCATTCCACAATTGAGGATGATTGACAGTACTTAGAGATCATAGTTCTTCCCCACAAGGAGTTTGGAAATTCTGCCAACCTCCAAAGCGACTTGGCTGCTAGTGATTTGCAAAAAAGGTCTGGATTCTTGATTCCCCACCCTCCCAAACACTTTGGAAGAGTTAAAGTAGATCATTTGACCAGTGGGATGCCCTCTGCTTGCTTGCTCGCCATCTAGAGGAAAGAAAAACATTTTTTCCTTATTTTGACCAAAATTCCCTTAGGGATGTATGCTATAGATGCCCAATAGACCGGAATGCTTTGGAGTACTACTTTAAGCAGCACTAATATGCCTCCTCTCGATAGGAAGCGATTTGCCTAGTGTGAAATCCTCATTTCTATTTTCTTGTATAACCATAGCCAATCCTAGAAGGCATAGGCATTTGGCTTACGAAAAAAACCTAGGTACTTGAAGCCTTTCGAGATAAGGTTAGAGGGAACGGAAAAGACTCCCTTATCATGATCAATAACTCTTTTGAGAGGTTGTTGTGAGCTAGGCTTGATTTTTTTGTGTTAATGACCATTCCTGTAGCCTTCTTGTATTTTTCCAAAATTGTTGCAAAGGCTTGAATGTTACCAAGCGAGCCCTCTCATAGCAGAAGTACATCATCCACGAACAAAGTATGCGTTAAATCCACTGTACTTGAGATCCTGACTCCTCTTATCACCTCTTCTTCTTTTGCTTTGTGTCATAGTCAACTTAAGGCCTCTGCTACTAAAAGGAATAGGAATGGAGACAAAGGACAACCCTGTCTTAAGCCTCTAGAAGGTCTGAAGAAGTGGGAGGGCGCTCCATTTATTAAAACTGCATAGAACGTAGATTGGATCCACCCCATTATCCAATCCACTACTTCTATCGGCATACCTATTTGAATCAATAATAATTGAATGAAAGACCAACTCACCTTATCATAGGCTTTGGAGAGGTCTAGCTTGAGTTTGTCCTTCTTTATAGAATGAATTGCTTCTTGCACAAGTGATACTGCATCATGTATCTGTCTATTGAACAGAAACCCGAATTGCTCTTCTGAATTCACCTTACTAAGTATGGGTTTCATCCTTTGTGCTATGATCTTGGCGATGACTTTATAGACAAGATTACAGCAAGCTATTGGTCTGTAGTCATCAAAGGTCTCACCTTTCTGCTTCTTGGGAATTAAGGTGATGAAAGTGGAGTTTAGGGCTCCCAGGACCTTTCCTGAAACTTGCGATTCTTTGACTGCCCTCAGCAAGTCTTCCTTTAATAACTCGTAAAAGCAAAGAAAGAATTCCAGAGTGAAATCATTCGGGCCTGGATATATATATACATATATATATATATGAGCAAGGACATTTTAAAAAATGAATGTGAAAAATAAATCATCAATCATACATGTCAACGAATCATTGCCTATATTGGGATCCTATTCATCAATCGCACCCTATGCCTCCCTCCTCCAGGGTCTAGCCCTTACCTCTAACTCGAATTTCAAAGTTGATCCTGTTAGAAAGTGGCAACAAGGAAGGTCTTCTATCATTTGCATGTGTCCTTGCATGATGGAAGAGATAAAACAGGAAGCCAAATGGATTAATGAATTTATCCAAAGTTTAGACTTAGGAAAAGTGCATTATGTGATCTAATTATTAATTGACTTAATGGAGTCACTTTTATAAAGTTAAAGTGAAAATAATTTAAGTGATGGTTAATCTAATCTTGGCCATTGATCTCACTGGAGGATCTCATCCATTGATCCATAGTGAGAAGTTAGGGTTTTCGCTTGGCCATTGAGTTAAAAGGAAGATTGATTTGGTGGAGAGGACACACATACACACAGTTGAGATTTCTTGCTCATAACATTCAACTAGAGACTAAGAAAGACAGTTTGCAGGAGAATTTTACAGAGGGTGAGACTGAAGATCTTCTTTCCAAAGATTGACAGGGCAACTTGGGCAAATCGCAGAGGTCATACAAGAAGGTCGTACAGGTGGCGCGGAGGTCGTACTGAGTGATGCAGAGGGCCGATCGTACAGCTTACGCAGAGGGTCGTACGGGTGATGCAGAGGGTCGTACGAGTGAGGCAGTACACTGACGCAGGGTCATACGCTGACGCAAGGCCGTACACGCTGATGCAGAGGCCGTACACGCTGACGCAAGGCCGTACTATCTTGCTAGGGTTTTCTCTCTGAGTTTCGGTTGTACAATTTTGCCAGGTTGGGTAAAATCGATTTCTGGATTGTACTGTTCTATATCTTGCTAATAAAATATCTTCTCAGACTGTTGCACTGGTTTTCCCATCTTGGGTTTTTCTGGGGGTTTTCATACCCAAAAATATTGGTGTCTCTATTGATGTGATTGTTGTTCTATTTCTCTCAGTATTTATTTTTCGCTGCAATATTTGTGAAGAAATCCATTTGTGGTTATCAATAATAATTTGGGGTTAAATAATAATTAACTGGCATACTGTAACTCAAGAGTGGGTTTTAAGGAAATTTACAGATCCTCGAAGGACATTAGTCAACGGCTCAACACCCTACAATTTTGGATGAAACTTCCAAATCCAATCTTTAAAATAAGGTAGAAAAAGCTTGCCATGCTTAATAAGTGATTTTGCATGAGTGAAGAGTACATTTTCATTAAGGTCATGACAAAGGAATTCAACAATCAACACCACCAACATCAAGGTACATATAGGGGTCTTAGGTTAAATAGGATGCTCTGAGCGTGAAAACAAGCATCCCCACGCCAAATTCCTCCTCTAGACCATGTTTTTATTACACTTTGAATTTTTCCAATTAAACCATTAAAAATGGTCTAATTTTATGGAGAAAAATATTTTTATCGGAATCGACTCAAACTCCTAGGGGACCTAATGCATGTCCATACGACTTATTATTGATGGCTAGCATGTAAAAATACATAGACACTTAGGCTTTAATAACCTCCCAAGGTTCGACTACCAAGGAAAATACTCCAGCTTTGGAGTTGTGAGTGAAAAACTCAGGAATTATACGCCACTGAAGCGCAACGCATAATTCTTAAGGAAAAAACACTCTAGAGTATCCCCTTGGCAACTAAACCTAAGGTAGGCCAAGCCTTCTACAAAAAGATCATGCTTAGACCAACTTATTACAATCCCCCCAAGGGGGTCTAGACATGCAAATTTTGCAAAGGGCCAAAAAATTTGGCCTAATGAACTTCTAAACACTGATGATGAACATTGAACATGTTCATAACCCTGGCGGCTCGCAAGAAATCCACCTAATGTACAAATTAGGAGGTAACAGATAGCTTGGTCGAAAGGTGAACAAACTCAACAGAGTTGCAAAGTTAGAGCATCGGGGAGAAGCCTAGTCGAGCAACCATGCAGATTTCAGCTTGCAAATAGCAAAAACAAGTGATTCGTACAGTTGTACAAATCCATATGATCAAATCTGTATAGTTGTATGGATTTTGTACAATCGTATGAACCAATGTTTTAAAACTCGAACTCGAACTCAAAATGGATAATGAATCAATAATGACTCGACCGATTTGAATTTAATGACTCAGTTTACTCAAAAATACAAAAAGAAATTTAAAGAAAAACAATATTTTAAAGATTATAATCCATGATTCCAAAGCATTGGAGAAAAAATATCCAAAGTCAAGCCATGTATATACCATGTAAGGGTGAATATATAAAAATGGCACAAAGTGTAATGTGCAATAGATATCTAGAACAAAATACATAATTAATAAGGCCTAAATGGCCTATAGAGTCCAAAAAACAACATGTTATGATGCCACTACATCATATATCATACATTAATGATCATACATCATACATGTTATTGATCAACATGATCAATCATCAAACTCATCACAATTGCCAGAACTAGAAGTAGAACTAGAATCAGGACAAGTAATGGCATAGGCAATGGCATCATCATCTGGCTCAAGCTCGGACTCCTCAAGGTCATCTACAACTATAGTAGTAGTACTAGTTGAACGCCTAGAAACACAAGTTAGGGTTCATCTTATATTTAGGGTTAGGGTTAGATTCCAAGTTGCACGAAACGAGGAAATGGGTTCATTAATAGCCACCTATGCCTCCCTCCTAGAGCCTACGGGTTCATTAATAGCCACCTATGCCCTTGCCTCTACGGGTTCATTACAATTTTGATGAAACTTCCTAATCCAATTGTTAAAACAAGGTAGAAAAAGTTTCCATGCTTAATCTTTGTTTGCTTGAGTAAAGAGTACACTTTTATTAAGGTCATGACAAAGGAGTTCAACAATCAACACCACCAACATCAAGGTATATAAAGGGGTTGATGTGCTTGATTAAATGCCAATCATACCCTCACACATGATAGAATTTGGTGGAAACTTTGCAATCCTGAAATCCTGAAAATTATTAAGTCGGTTGAATTATGAATGGGATCTAAGATTCTACTTTTTGCATATGAAGTCTGATGAGGTTGAACCATTCTCAAACATCTTAAAACAATTAATGGTAATGTTAAAAAATTAAGTAAAAGGATAGAAAATGAAAGATAAGGAGAATGTCACTTTTACCTATGGATTAGATTAGAATTAGTATTACCATTTAGGGTTAGAGTTAGATTAGGGAATATTAAAAGAAGACCAAAATTATGTTTTTGTTAGTCCACAAACCCAAACGTGTCGACATAAGCAACTTGGTTGGTCTAGGTCAAGACTCGATCTAGTTGACCGGTTCAATACTGAACTAACCAAGTTGGACACGGACTCAACCAGTTCGATACCTATCCAGTCACCCAATCCAATTTGCAGGCCGACTTGGCTCGGTTCAAGGTCAACTCGATCGAGTTCGAGTCCAAGTTGATCGATTTTTAAAACAGGGATAGGGACATGTCCATACAGTCATACGGAGCAAGTCTGTATAGTTGTACGAATGGTTATACAACAAGCTGTAAGGCTGCATGTGAGTTTTCTGGTTTCGGGTGGCAGTTTTTCTCAATTTCAATGGGTAGATTTCTCTTGTAAGTTTGCAGATTTGTTTCCCTTGAGTGTATCGTACAATTGCATGTCGTTGGCAACTATGGAGGCTTCCTTGTAAGCTTTGAAGTATTAACGAAACCTTAAAAGTTGATTTGAAGGAGTCCATGTCTGTAAATTCTTTTATGCTTTTGTTGTTCATTTTCCTACTATGTGTGTTAATACTTTGTTTATTTGGGAACACAAGGATGGAATTCACCTAGGGTAAGGAAAATTTACAAAAAAAGGCCTTGTATGGACTCAAGCAGACGCCAAAAGCATGGTATTCCAAGATCGATGGATAGCTATAGAGTATGGGCTTCACGAAAAGTGAAGCAAATCCTAGCTTATATTTTATATTTGTTGGGGTTGATCTGCTTGTTTTGGTACTACATCTAGATAACCAGTTTCTTAGAAGTTTAGAGAAACCCATTGCAATCTGCAAGTCAAATATGCAACTGAGTTTGAGATGAAGGAAATTGGCACGATGAAGTGTTAAATTTCATACATTCATAGCATAATAATACAAATGCATAACCAAGATCACTAGAAGAAAGACAAAGCACAAAACAACAACACAAAGTTTACCTTGGGAAACCCAATTGGGAAAAACCCAGCAACCTTCGTATAGAGATGATAATCCCGAGATCAAAGTAAAAATGATAAAAGAGAAAATGTGAAAATGTCTTCCTCTGCATCATGATCATCTGGGTTTCATCTTGTACATCCATGTTGTCTCCATCATCTCTATACATACTGAAGGTTGTCCACACAGTCTCAGTGCATTATCTTCACCAGTCCTTTGGTGAGTCTAGGAGAATCACTCAATCCTGGATATTTGAGATTATCAGCTATACCATCTCTGCTATACAATTTGCTACCTGTATGTCTCATCTGCCGATGGGGTCTTCCAATACATGGCTGAGATCTCAGACGAGCAAAAGGGCACAACCATCTACTGACTGTTTGACTCATCTGCCTATGGGATTCCTCCCATATTTGGCTAAGTATCTAGACTATAGAGGCACCTGTGCAACCACACGACCAACTGTTGACTGTCCTACTCATCTACCTATGGGATTTCTCCCATATCAGGCTGAGTAACTGGACTGCAGAGGCACCTATGTGAACCCGACCAACTGCTGATTGTCCTACTCATCTGCCTATGGGATTTCTCCCATATCTGGCTGAATAACTGGACTGTAGAAGGTACCTATGTGAGCCCAGCCAACTGCTAACTGTCCTACTCATCTGCCTATGGAATTTCTCCCATATCTGGCTGAGTAACTGGACTGCAAAGGCACCTGGGCAAAGCAAGGCAAGCATCTCAATGTCATCTTTCCCTCTCAAGGAGGGACACGTTCTCTTCGACTCCAAGTCTTCTGCGAAAGTATTCGAACTTCACCCTAGGAAGAGCCTTGGTGAGAACATCTGCAGGTTGGTCGTCTGTCGGCACGTACTCGACCGCACCTTTCTGCACCATATCACGAATGAAGTGCTATCGAATCTCGATATGCTTCAACCTGTCGTGAAATACAAGATTCACTACATCTGCACACAGCTCTGGTTATCACAGTGAATCACGATCGACTCTGGAATCTGGCCGAACAATCCTGCCAGGAATTTACAAAGCCAAACTAATTCTCGAGCTGTTGTGCTAGCATCCATGTACTCGGCCTCTACAGTACTAAGTGCTATCAAATTCTGCTTCCTGCTGCACCAGGAAATAATTGCAGAACCCAAACTAAAGCAACATCTGAAAGTACTCTTTCGATCTGCAACACATCCGACCCAATCTGAGTCTGTAAACCCCTACAACATCAGGTCACCATCTGAAGCATACTTCAATCCATATCCCACAATACCACGTAAGTATCTGAGCAAATGTTTTGCAGCAATCCAATGAATCTACCTCGGTTCGCACATGAACTGACTGAGGGCATTCACAGCAAAACATATTTCTGGTCTGGTGTTGGTTAGATACATCAATGACCTAATCAACTGGCGATAAATGGTGGGATCAATCAAATCAGAATCTGAAGTAGAATCTCTCAACTTCTTCCAATTTGCATCCATCGGAGTAGCCATGGACTTGCAGTCCAACATCCCGAATCTCTTCAATATATCAATGGTGTATTTTCCTTGTTCTAGGAAAATCTCTTTCTACCTTTGCCATACTTCTAATCCCAAGAAGTAATGCATCAATCCAAGATCTTTCACTTCAAACTGAAAGTCGAGATTCTTCTTACACCATACAATAAGTTTCTCATTTCTTGTGAGAAACAAGTCATCAACATATAATACCAAAATCAGTGACTCATTGGGGTCTACATCACTCTTGGAAAATCCTAAGTTCACCAGGAATCCATATATCCGTCCATACCAAGCACGGAGTGCTTGCTTGAGTCCATACAGTTCCTTTTTCAATCTGCATACATGAGACTCCTTTCCTTGGACAACAAACCCATCTGGTTGTTCAATGTAAACTTCTTCCTCAATAACACCATTGAGAAAGGTTGTCTTCACATCCATCTGATGCAACTTCCATCCCATAGCTGAAGCAATCGCAATGATAGATTTGATGGAAGTATATCGGGCCACAGGAGCAAATGTCTCATCATAATCGACTCCCTCTTTCTGAGAGAATCCTCTGGCTACAAATATGGCCTTGTATTTCTCAACCCTGCCATCTACTCCATGCTTGATCTTGTATAGCCATTTAGAAGTCACTACTGACTTCTCCTTAGGTCTCGGGACAACCTCCCACACATCATTCTTCATGATGGATTGATATTCTTCCATCATGGCATCATTCCAAACTTGATGTTTGGATGCTTCTTCGTAAGTGGTGGGTTTTGAATCAATAATGTTGCTCATCAGTGCCATATAACTAGAGAACCTCTGAGGTCTTTTGCTTTCTCTGAAAGCGCCATGTGGTGCTTCATGCCCCTCTACATCCTGCAGTGTCTGCTGAGCCCATCTAGGTCTTTTCCGACCTGCAACATCTCTGAGGATATCAACTGGATCTATGGGATCGATAGGTTCATCTTTTTCTGCTAGCTCCCTCTTGAACTAGAGGGGGAGATGGTCTCATCTCGAGCATTTCTTCATCATCGATCTCCATGTCTAATCCTCTACCTTTCATGACAGACATCTCTTCTTCAAAGGTCACATCCCTACTGAATATCAAAATCCTGGGATGTAGATTTTGTAAGCCTTTGAAGACTCACTGTGTCCCACGAAAGTTCCTTCTTTCCTGAAGGTTCTAACTTCGTTCCTTGGGCACATATATGTAGACTGGTCAGCCTAATATCTAAAGGTGGCCCACTTCTGGTTTGACTTGTGAAAGCTTCTTCCGAGGTCATCCTTCTAGGCTGAGAGTCATATTCCAGGAAGCTTCTTGCTAAACATCAATGGGATTCATGTGTCCACCACTTGTTCATCTGGAACAGGTCACATCATCCTTCTCTTGTAGGCCATGCCACATGGTCTTTTCCCTACAAGTCAAATCCCGAATGATGATCCTTGACATTATATAATCAAATGTAAAGACAATAGTTTACACAAGCATCTTAGCTATTACTTTATCACAACAATCATGAACATGTCTACCAAACATATCTGGAAACTATCTAGATGTCTGCTATCTCCAGTAGAACGTGCCATCAAGAGTGTGCACTACCCTAAGCATGCAGAAACGAGATATCATCTAGACTAGCTTCATGAATGTTGTATAGCTCATATGCCTAATATACCAATGTAAACTATATCAACTGCTCAACACATTAGATATGCATATAATAGTTTTGAAGACATATAAAACAAGACAGATCTATGTAAGCAAGAAAACAAAATACTTATCTCTTATTGCTTTTGTGTGTGGGCTCCCACTGCCTTCTTGTGGGAACCATGAGAGACTTTTGTTCTTGCAATCTGGATCTTCATATCCCCTAGAAGAAGAACTCCGAACGATCATCGTCCCTTGGTTTCTTGTGATGATGGTCTTCTTCTACATCAGCAGTTAAGGCTTCATGCTTCCTTTTACTTGAACTTCGACAGCTATTGGCATAGTGTCCATATTTCCTGCACTTATAGCATTGAACTTGAGATAAGTCCTTCTTCTCCTTCTTGCGATCTGGGGAAGGACTAAATCTTCTATCTTGGTGCTTGTGTTTATAAAACTTTCTTCCCTTTCCTTTGCCTTTCTTGGCATGGAATATAAATGCTTAAGTCTCCTCAGGTTGAATGCCATGGAGTCTTTGTCGTGCTGCAATCCTTGTCTCCTCCTGAGTACAATCTGCCCAAAGCTTATCAAACTTTGGTAGTTTGGATCTACCACTTATGCTTTGGATAAAAGACTCCCAAGATGGTGGAAGACCATCAGAGTGGTGATGACAGGCTCCTTTTCATCAATGGGATCTCCACTAGTACTAAGCTTGTCCCTTAGTTCTGTGATCCTCATGAAATATGAGGCAATGGATTCTGATTTGGATATCTTCATATTTGAGAGCTGGTTTCTCAATGTCATGGATACATTGAGGCAAGTGTGTTCAAACAACTTCTTTATGGTCTTGAACGTTTTCCTAGCAGTCTTCTTTCCTGAAATTTGTGGAACCAAATGATCTCTTACTGAGTCCACAAGAATCCTTCTTGCTCTAGCATCATTCTTCCTCCATCGGGGTTTGTCTTCTTCGGCTTTTGGTTGAGAGACCTTCTCATTTACAGTTTGTAATGGGTCATTTTCTTCTAGTATTAGAAGAACCCTAGACTTACAAGAGATAAAGTTGGAAGCTACTTCCAAACGATCTTCAACCTTCATACCAATCATCTTGATTGTAGATCTGGTTCAGAAACCCTAGCAAGAGCTAGGTCAAAAATGAAAGTTGGAATTTGGAAAAACTGAAACCACAAATAAATGCGCCTTGCCAAGGAGAGTTGAATTGAGGTAGGGCTGATCCAACTCTGTGGAGAGATGTGTGTTAAAACTAAAACCCTAATTCTGCTCCAGCCATAGAGTTAGGTCAAAAATTGAAAATTCTCGGAATTGAATTCCGTCTTCACCAAAAGATGAGCCTTGCCAAAAACGAAATTCCTATAGCTATTTTTCTCCAAAATGATAGGTGAACTACTATGGGTTCCGACAATGTTTCGGCAATGGCTTCTTCTAGAACTGCTATGATACCATGTTAAATTTCATACATTCATAGCATAATAATACAAATGCATAACCAAGATCACTAGAAGAAAGACAAAGCACAAAACAACAACACAAGGTTTACCCTAGGAAACCCAATTGGGAAAAAACCAGCAACCTTCGTATAGAGATGATAATCCCGAGATCAAAGTACAAATGATAAAAGAGAAAATGTGAAAATGTCTTCCACAAGTAGAAACCCCAAAACTAGTTCCTTCTCCAGCTTGTGCGAACTTATTCTCTCTCCCAATGATGCACAATTGTCAAGTGAGTGAATGATCTAATGAGGTGCACTTTACCTCTTATTTATACAAGTGCAAACATGAAAAATCCCTAACTGGGCCGACTTCACCTGGGACAATTAATAATTTTGATTTTAATATTTTTCTTTTGTTTCTTTGCACCCCAAGGTTTACATTGATTCTTTCATGTGTTTACATAAGTGATTACATAAAGTTCATCTCCCTTAAGGAGGTACAAACAAGTACAATAAAATACAATGAATAATATCTTCCGAAGTTGTACAAAATCCAACATGAAGTACTTCTTGGGGTTGGAGGTTGGCAAAGACCTAAGAAGATTTTTCCTTAAGCAAGGTAAGTATGTAGTTGAGATCATGAAGAGGTTTTGGATGGACGACTACAAACCTATGGCATGCCTATGATCGCTAATCTAAAGAAGGTAACAAGTTCAGATTCAAATATGGTGGATCCCACCTTATACAAGTAGTTGATAGGTTCCTTAATGTATCTAGTCAACACTAGGCTTTATATATGTTTCACAATGAACACCTTAAGTCAGTTCATGGTGGAGTCGAGGCAGGAGTATTGGATAGCAACAAAACATGTGCTTAGATACTTGAAGGGCACAATGGAATATGGTATGAGATATCTTGGAGATGTTGAAGTGATGTTGCAGGGGGTATACAGACTCAGATTGTGTAGGCAGTGCATCAGATAAGAAGAGCACCTTATGGTGTTTCTTTAGCTTGGGATTTGTTATCCCTCAAATTAACACCCTTGGTCGAGATCATAGAATCCAATGCAATGAAAGGTAAGCACGAGAAAAGATAGTGCTCAATGTCACCACAACCCAACTTCTCAACATTTTAGGTCAACTCCTAAGACCAAGGGGGAGTCCCTAATATTGGTGAATGATATCTACAATCACTCCAACAACACAGAAATGCTCTTCACAAGCAACATCTTAACTAAGACCAGTGCCTCATGGAGTCAAGACAATGAAGTATAAAATGACACCTCAAGAGGGTAGGAGTTATAACACTTTATTATGAATTACAAGATAGATAACTTCAATATATTATTGTTGTCATAAAATTGCAGCAATCAATAACACTTCAAAAAATAGATGAAAACCAACCCAAACAATGCCAACTTACCATATAACATGTACCTTGGGGGGTTAGGACAAGTCACATGCCTCAAGCTAAGTTACCGAAAATACCATGTTAAACCCCCTGAAACACCGTTCACCGTATCGAAAACTGAAACGGATTCGAAACGGCTGTGATACATATCAAGCGTGGGAGGGTACGAATCCGTTGAATTGGATACAGATCAGCAAAAACGGAAACGGATCAGTGAAGATTGGAAACGAATATGAGAAATCTGGAAACGGATCTGAGAAATGGGAGACAGATCAAAAAATTCGTGATACGTATCAGTCTATAATCCCTCCGTTCCAAGCTTTCCGCCTTTTTGTTGAGTCGGTTAAACAATAAACCTAGAAGGCAGACGTTGATTTACAACGGCATTCTAAAACCAACAGCGACGCAATTAGAACAAAATACAAAAATTCTGTTTCAAGCGGGTATGACCATAAAATAAGCAAGCCAAGTGTTCCGTTCTCGAACACGCAATTAATTTTTAATCGACGAGGAGCATGGCTTAATGACAATTTTGAAAATGGCCAGTGAGTCTAAAAATATACGTGAGAGTTTAGATTGAACGACAACTTCAATTGATTTTAGAAATCTAGATATTTTTTGAAGTGAGAAAAATCAGAAAGGTTCTCATTCAACGAGCAGGCCAAGTAGGTAGTTGTTCCCTTCACACAATTAATTTCCATTATAAAAAGCCAAAAACTATTGATGGCCCCACTGCGTTTAGCTTTTTATGGACAATAACTAACAAAAGATATAAAACAAATTAATTTCATATGATTATTATAGTCTCTTAGGATGGAGATGGCAACGAATGATATTTGGAAAATGAAATACTAAATCATTTTAATTTCTTCAGAAAAATAACATTAATCTTCTTTCATAAATATTATAATTAAATTATTTTTATTTATTACATATTATTAAATTTTAATAAAATTAAAATATATCAAAGCTAAAAATGCATCTTATTGGTGAAGACCTAGTTTTCGTCAAATATAATGATCCAAAGACATTTATCACATGCATCTTAGTCATTTTCCTTGAATAATGTAGCCTCGAGACCACATAATTATGGGAGACAACATAATAATGGTTATTAACATTAAATTATGCTAAGTTTTGATACTTACTTAAACATAATCTTTTAATTATGTTCTCTTCTTGTAAGATGTCTATGTTTTATCTTGTTGAATATAGTGCAATTCCCAATAGAGTCATCAATATCTAGAATACACCTTAATAGCATAGCCTTACCTAATGATTCCTCATTTTATAGTATCCACAATTTATACATAAACTTTATCGAATCTACACTTGTGGAATATAGAGATTCTTTGAGTTTCACTCAAAGAGTGAGCTTTTACTAGTAGTTTAGTTCCATCTTAACTTTAAATTTACTCAATATTAAAAAATGATTAAAAGGTGAGCTTTTACAATTAGTTTAGTTCTATCCTAACTTTAAAAAAAGGTGAGCTTTTACAATTAGTCTAGTTCTATCTTAACTTTAAAAATCAGTATTAAAAAGTATTAAAAGCTTGAGAAATCTCAAGACTCAAATATTTTTTATGTTTTTTTCTTTAAAATGATTTGTATATCTAAAAATTTGATTATATATCCAAAAGAGTGGGTGTCCAAATAAAGTAATATGTTAAACTTTATATGTTAATATAATAAAGTTTATATAATAAACTTTAAAGTTTACATATTAACATATTACATAAAGTTTACATATTAACTTTAAACTTCATGTAATATGTTAATATATAAACTTTAAAGTTTATTATATAAACTTTATTATATTAACATCTAAAGTTTAACATATTACTTTATTTGGACACCCACTCTTTTGGATATATAATCAATTTTTTTTATGTTTTTTTCTTTAAAAATGATTTGTATATCTAAAAATTTGATTATATATCCAAAAGAGTGGGTGTCCAAATAAAGTAATATGTTAAACTTTATATGTTAATATAATAAAGTTTATATAATAAACTTTAAAGTTTACATATTAACATATTACATAGAATTTACATATTAACTTTAAACTTCATGTAATATGTTAATATATAAACTTTAAAGTTTATTATATAAACTTTATTATATTAACATCTAAAGTTTAACATATTACTTTATTGTATTAACATATAAAGTTTATGTAATATATAATAAACTTAATATTTACTTTAAACTTTATTATATAATATATGTAATATATATAATATGTAATATTTAAACTTTATTATATAATATATGTAATATATATAATATGTAACATTTAAACTTTAATATTTGTAATATATGTAATATGTAATATTTAAACTTTAATATTTGTAATATATGTAATATGTAATATGTAAAATTTAAATATATATATATAATATATATTACACGCCGTTTCCCCTGCCGTATCGTATCCAGACTCTTTGAAAATTTGCCGTATCCGTGTCCCTCCCCGTTTTCCGTTTCCGTTTCAGTTCAACTTAGGCCTCAAGAGATTGAAAGGAAGCCCTGAATCAAATATGAAAGTGCTTAAACCAAAATTGGTTTAAGCCCTAACCAGCCCTCAAATAAATGGTGGACCTGCTTGAAACTTTTCCGACAAATGTCCAACCCCCAAGGGTCAACCTAGGCCTAATTCCTTGCTTTTTTAGACCTTCAAAGCTTGTTGATTGGATTGATGTACTTGTCGTACTTGCAATACCAAATCTGAAAAATGCCAAGATAACACAAACCATAATGTATTTCATCAATCCAACCACAGGAAAGAGGCACCATGGAGAATTCACCAAGAAAACCTACTAGGGCACACTTTTCCAGCAAAACACAATTTCACAATTCACAATATTTTATGAAATATGAATTTTCCATATTTTTAGGGTTTTTCAAAACATTATATTTTTTGTATTTTTTAAATATATAAGGGTTTTTCAAAACATTGAAGAAGATAAGGGGTTTAGACCTTAGTCCTTAACCCTAGGGCAATAAGAGATCAAGGTTAATGTTCCTTCTCAATTTGGCTATTCAAGATTTACCAATTAGGGCAAGGACTAGTAACCCTAGATAGGTCAAAATAGCATTTGCCTAATTATGACAAATAATGAACTCCAAGGCCCAACTATGGAGAGCTCCTTCAAGAGGAAAGTCTCCTCAAACAAGATTGACAAGATGGAAGTAAAAACCCTAACTTGCCTCGCTTAAGGAGCACAATAGTAACATCAAACAAGAAAATTAAAAGATCTTACCAACATCCAATAAGAAAAGAGCAAGAGAAACCTTAGATCCTTCCTTAGGATTCGAGTTATAACAACCATTGTTTGAATCAACCTTGAGATATAGAAAAACCCCTAGAAATTCATCATTCAACCTTCAATCACAAGAGAATCATGCCAAAAAGAGAAGTGTGCCTAGCCTTAGAAGCTCCAATACACCAAGAGGAAAAAGTAAAAAGATCATATTTGAACCCTTCTCTTGTTGCAAATGAGAGGGAGGTGCTCTTTATTTATATGGAGCAACCTAGCCTCCCTAACATTAGAGCCTACCTTACTAAAAGATAAAATAACTTAAAATTAGGATTTGTCACCCACCTAAACCACAAAATGACATAAAATGACAATAGAATGATGCAAATGGATAAAATAACTTAAAATTAGGATTCGTCAACCCACCTAAACCACAAAATGACATAAAATGACAATAGAATGATGCAAATGGCTTCAACCCAAGTGAAATGTTGAGCCTAAAGGAGGGCATCATGCCCCAACTAACCCCAACGATGTGCTTGTCCCCTCGATGTCCTCCTTTTTAGCAAGGTAAGGATTTCTTCAAAGGATGGCGTCATCATCATTCTTGCATGTGGAGACCAAGAGGAGGGGTAATACATGAAAAGAGAAGGTCCAAGAGGGCATAAATGAGGTGTGCTAAAGCAAGTATGACAACCCTTACACACACAATCACTTTCTACATAGCCTACACATAAGTGTTGCTAGGAGCCCCTAAGCCATGTGTTCTAATGGACTTATCCCAAGGTGCACCAGACACCCCACCCAGGGAATAAATGGCCCAACATGATGGAGGACTTCTTCCCATCAAGGGGTGGTCAACAGAGCCACTAGACCAACACTCCCTTGAAATGAAAACCAAGAGGACCTGCCATGACCAGACCAAGGGTCATGAGCCCCACTTGACCAACACTTTTACATAAGAAAGCCTAGACTTGGCCTTTTACAATGGAAAAAGACCCCCTCCCAATGGTGCATCTTGAAAGGCACGCTGCAAATAATCTAGGGCATAACAAGATCAACAATGATATCAAGGTTCAGGAAGAAACAAACTTATGTGACACTCAACTCAATAGAGGCAAAGTATATAACAACTAATACTACTAGTTGTGAGGCCATCTAGCTTCACAAGTTGCTTGTAGGGTTATTTGAACAAGAGTTGGATCCCAAAGTGATTTACTGTGATAATTAGAGTTGTATCAAAACCCTCTTAGAATCCAGTGTTTCATGACATGTTCAAGCACATTGGGATCATTTATCACTTCATTCAAATCAAAGATTCAAAAGGGAGAAGTAAAGCTCCAATATGTACCCACAAATCAACAAGTTGATACTTTGACCAAGCCCTTAACAAAAGGGAAGTTTGAAGCATTCGACGACAAACTTGGATTGGTGCAAAATCTTAGGTGATTGAGTCTAATAAAGTGTATTTACACATTAATGATTTAGATTGATCTCAACCGCACATCTCACTATGAGATTAGGGTTTCATTTCATGTATAAAGGCAGGTCAAGATAAGAGTGTTTATTACACAGTTTTGTCAAGCAAGTACATCGACCTGAAGAGAGAAAGCAAAGTGCATCAAAAGGGAGTGAAGGCACAATACATCAATACAATCGTATATCAAAGCCATATAGCCGTAAGAATCCATACAACAAGTTCGTACAGTAGTATGGATTATTACAACAGGTTGATACGATCATACGGATAGATCTGTGCAAGATCGTACAACAACAAACAATTGGTTTCCCCTTTTTCATGTAATACATACCTCTCTTCAACAGGTCGTCACACCTCAAGTTGCGGTGATTTTTGTAAAAAGTGCAACTATTGGTTTTAAACAGTTGCGGAGGATGTCGTGTAAGCTTTGACTAAGTTAATGATAAGTCAATTTGAAGAAGAAAAACCCTAGCTATCTGTGTGATTTGTTGCTATGTGAAGAAGTTAATTTTTTGCGATTAAATAACTTGCTTGCTTAGTACAACAGGTCGATACGATCATACAGATAGATTTGTGCAAGATCGTACAACAACAACAACTGGTTTCCCTTTTTTGTGTAATACATACCTCTCTTCAACGGGTCGTACACCTCAAGTTGCGGTGATTTTTGTATACAGTGCAACTATCGGTTTTAAACAGTTGCGGAGGATGTCGTGTAAGCTTAGAGGATGTCGTGTAAGCTTTGACTAAGTTAATGATAAGTCGATTTGAAGGAGAAAATCCCTATGCATGTGTGAAACTGTTTACACTTTCGTTGTTTACTTTCTAGCTATCTGTGTGATTTGTTGCTGTGTGAAGAAGTTAATTTTTTGCAATTAAATAAATCGCTTGCTTAGTTGAGAACACAAGGGCAATAGTCACCTAGGGTCTGGAATTTTCACAGGTAGATGGTACATTTGAAGCATTGGATGGACTTAGTGGCATATACAATCTTCGTGGAGCCTCTTCTCTTTTTGGCAATCTTGATGGAGATTTTTGGTGGAGATTGCTTCAACTACATATCATGTATCTTCATCTTGTTCGAGGAACTTTTCCTTGATTGATCATTGTTGGTGAGATCATCTTATTATTCCCCTTCCTCATGATGTTCTAGTAACTACTTTCCCTTGGTTGTTGCATGGTGAGTTCCTGTTTGGGACATTTTTATCATTTGATTAATTAAACCCCAAGCCTTGGGTTGAGCATACATTATTGGCGTATTAATATCCATATAAACTTAATTGAGGCCTCATTTGTTAATTTTATTAACCCAACACCCAACAATTAATTCCTAGCAAACCCTATCACGCAAATTTAGCTAACTAAATGCACAATCGAATTATTAATGATCAATAAATCAATAGAAGCATAACAAAGAAACCATAACATAATTGACACATGTGCTTACCCTAGAAAACCCCAATGGGGAAAAACTAGCAACCAATGGTTTTATTAAGATAAAATATGGGCTCCGGTCATGGGAAAATGGCCCACTAAGAAATAACACAAAACAACAAATAACCTAGCTCTCAACCTATCACACCTCAAGATAAGTCCTTTGATCTTGTTGGAGGCTACTCGATTGCTACCTCTTGCTTCTTTCCTCGAGCCCTACCCCTAAACACTTGGATGAAAGTCCTTCTCCAATCAATACAATGATATCTCACTATCTCACTCTATGTGACTTTTGTGTCTCCTCCTCTCCTTAGGCTATCTTCTATAACATCTCAATGACCAAAACCCTAACCTTCAATCTCCAAAGTGATGGATGGTTGAGATTAAAGCTCAAGCCTAACTTAAGATCAACGATTGTGACTTAATTTTAAGTTCACTTTTAGTCATTAGTCAACATTAATGTGGTTTTCCTCAGTTAGACTTAGGAAAGAGATGCAAAAGTCACTTACTCAATAAATTGAGCAAGTACCTAGAGAGGTAATGGACAACTCCTCCATGCCTAACACCTAGCCTATGCAGAAGTACATGTCTGAGCTACAAACATGAACACTCCCTCTTAGCGAGGACCGTACTTCTCGAAGAGCAACCTAGAACCGTTTTTTCCCTTTGACCACGACACACTATCGCACACATCATCCTACACATTGGCATCACTCCAACCCTGCTAGTTAGCTACTCCATGATCACTAGAAGTCATGACATCAATGACACTACATATCAATGCCATGAAGTTTGGAAACTTCATCAAAGGCCTGCTCCCCCTCAATGTGCACCTAGGAGCCTTCTCCTGCTCCTAAGCATCCATCAATGTCTTCTCATACTAACTAGGTCTCTCAGAATTGCAAGGGGCTAACTGCCTCTTCCCATCTGAAGGTTGACTCCCCACGCTAGAATTTTGTGAACTCTACTCACCCTTTTGCAACCTTCTGCATTGTGTCCTCTGCCACTAACAACGATCCATGATCCCCTTGAATCCAACTACAGGATTTCCCTATATCCCGAATACCATGCCCTCTCTGACACCAAGAACTTGTGTCGAGTCTATGCCAGATCACTTCGATTGAATAAGAACCTGACCACCCTAGAAGGAGATGGTGTATCCACTGTCCCCCATTGCTAAAATTGAGAGCAAATTCATTTTAAGTTCTGGAACATACAACACACTTGTCGCCTGCAGAGATCCTCTTAACTCTAGTTGGAACCTAACTGTCCCAACTCCCTTTACAACACACTTGGCATGGGTGCCAAGCTCCACATGAAAATTTGAGTTTCTCTATGACAAACTGGTGAACAACTCATGTGTCCTCGTCATGTAACGAGAAGCCCCACTATCCACGAACCAGGCACTGCCGAAAACTCTGCCAAAAAGACAAGAGAATAACCGAAAATCCTTCTCGAACTTCTCAACAAACTCCTTGACTTGAGCTTCTATGGATGCTACTACCTGTTGAGACTTACTCTTCCCTTTCTTATGTTCTAGACACTGTGAAGCATAATGGCCACACTTGTGGCACGCAAAACATTTCACTTTGCTCATGTCTTTCTTCTTCTTCCTCGTCTATGCAGTTGACTCTCCACTGTATTGTCCTTGTTCTGTTTTGCATGACTAACAAGAGCAACGATCTCCACATCATCACCCTTCTGTTGGTGACTCTTCTAACCGTGCCTAACAACTGCCTGCAGCTTGACTGCTAGCCCTACGGCTCTGCTACAGTTGCAGCTTGCGACAATTGTCTTCCTCTCTATCGTCGAATCCCCTACACTTGTCGACGGCTACTCCTACGAAAAACCCATCTCCACCACCATCGAATCCTTCTTTGTCACTTCAACTCAGTTGCCTCCGACCGACTTTGCCCCAATCTCTACGCTGTCAGCTCTGCTCCACAACCCTCTGCTTGTTGCCCGAACTCTGCGCCTCACGTCCCCTTTCGGCGGCTACCTCTAGCAACTCCCTTTTCCTCTTTGTCGACAGCTTCCTTACACTGTCGACCACCTCCTCTACCTGCATTCTCCTTCTGCTGACGACTGTGGCTGCTGACCTTTTGCTCCGCTGCGCCTATGCACCCTGCCAACTTCACATTGACTGGTGACTCCTCTTCTCGACAGTTGACCACCACCATCTGTAGCATCCTCAACTGATCCCTCTGCCAACAATTGCTTAGGAGCACAGGAGCACACGCGGATCACAATTAAAGCTTCTTTGCAGCAACCGACAACTCTCTCGGCCATCCTCCAAACTAATGTACGATACAACTGTACAGTGACCATACAATGTTGTATGACGACTGTTGTACGTTCCTTTTTCTTCCTTTTTTGTTTCTTTGTACCCTTGCCAAATGCAATTTCCTTCTTAGAGCTAACCTTCCTCTAATACCCTGTTAATTTTCTTAACCCAGCACCCAACAATTATTTCCTAGCAAATCCTATTACACAAATTTAGTTGAATAAATGCACAAATAGATTATTAACAATCAATAAATCAGTGAAAGCATAACAAGGAAACCATAACACAATTGACACATGCGTTTACCCTGGAAAACCCCAATGGGGAAAACCAGCAACCAATAATTTTATTAAGATAAAATCTAGGCTCCCATCCTGGGATAATGGCCCACTGACGAATAACACAAAACAGCAAATAGCCTAGCCTATCACACCTCAAGATATGTCCTTCAATCTTGATGGTTGCTACTCCGTTATTTTCCCTTGCTTCTCTCTTGGGACCCTACCCCCCACACACTAAGATCTCACTATCTTAATCTATGCGACTTCTGTGTGTCTCCTCCTCTCCTTAGGCTTTCTTTGATAACATCTCAATGACCAAATCCCTAACCTTCCATGTCCAAAGTGATGGATGGTTGAGATTAAATCTCAAGCCTCACTTAAGATCAACGATTGTGACTTAATCTTAAGTTCACTTTTAATCATTAGTCAACATTTCATTAATTAATGTGTTTTTTCTAAGTTAGGCTTAGGAAAGAGGTACAAAAGTCACTTAATAAATTGAGCAAGTACCTAGAGAGGTAATGGACAGCTCCAACATGCCTGACACCTAGCCTATGTAGAAGTACCTGTCTGAGCTACAAACATCAACGTCATTCCCTAAGTTTCACCTTAAAATGTTTTAATCTTTCATTAGGGAAATCAACTTTATAACCCATGTGGTGCAACACTTGAGGGGAGTTGTCCCCATTTGGCACACACGTTAAGGCAGCTTAATACAATACAAATATATATACAAAATAAAATTTATGGCTACCCTTTTATAAATTCGGTGGGCACGCGTGGAGGAGGTGGTTGAGCTTACACTTGTTTTGAGAGGTTACTTATGCATGCACCCTATTCTTTACCACTTTTATCCATTCACACTCGTTCAATCACCTAACCTTATCCACTAAGGGGGTCAACTTGAATCTTTGACTTGTCTTATTCACACCTCATTTCATCTTGTCAAATTGAAGTGACTTTGAACTAGTTCATGCTATTTTTGGAGGAGAGAAGAGACTCCACTTCATCCATTTGACTTTTCAACCATGATTGATTAGATCTAACTAGCTCCAATATTTTATTATCATTGACTTGTCATGGGGTTAGTTAGACAAAAATTGTATTTTACTATATGAGAGATCTAGCTCTTTTCTATATAAAGAAACTTTCTCTCCATTTTGTTTTATACTTGGTGACCTGGGTGTTAAAGGATTTGGGAAGCGAGTGAAGTGAAGGAGTTATGAGTAGGAGCTTGGAGATGAGGATGAAGGTCCCTTGTCTAGCAAATGCTTGAAGATTAATGAAGAAAGGAGGAATTGTTGGCTTCTTATTTAGTTATATTTATGCTTTTCAATTTTGTTGTTAATTATTTGTATATTTCTCTTGTTATCTCATTTATATAAAGATCAAATAATAAATTTATTTTATTTTTGGGATAGTCAATGTAAGGAGGTTCTCCCTCTTAATCTATTTGTTGTTATAATTCTACTTTATTTCCCTTCTTCTAACAAACTTAGCTTCTGAAATGGATTAATAATTCATCCTAATATAACAACACCTTTATATATAGTTTGATGAGTGGCAAATCTAGTCCTCCAAGAGTGAAATTCTGCACTTAGTTTCCAGCAAACATCTTAAGGTTTCAAGCATCAAACTAGCACTCTGCACTTAGTTTCCAGCAAACATCTTAAGGTTTCAAGCATCAAACTAGTTCTTTTAACCTTAGGTACTCAAGTAAATGATGGTTTCAAACTAGTCCTTCATCTAAGTATGTTGAATGTCACACACTAGTCCTTTCCACCTCACAAGACTACATCAAGTGTTGATTGTGACACACAAGTCCATTCATGTCGCAATGCTACATTGACTCCATTAGCCCTTAAGTTGATAAGCATTGGTCACATTACCTTATTCCCTTGTTCCCCTGTCCCTTCATTTTCTTCTTTTCCACATCCCTTTCCACATTCCCATCTTCATTTCCTATGCTACAATCCTACAAGTGACCACCATTTTGGTGAGGATTACTCTTCCTATTTCACCTAGAGCCTTCACTCCATAGCCTTAGCAATCTTAATCAGGGATACCCCCTTGATTAGGAGGAGAGCCAACCAAAAGTGAGAGGAAGAGCCATTGACGTGAAAGTGGGTGACCTTCCTAAAGTTACACAAGACTAGCTCCTTGATGCTTAGGACTTTACATCATTTAGGGGGTGCTGATTTGTTGAAACAGGCCCTAGACCTTATAGACACTTTCTAGTTTTAAACAAAACTATTTTTAGAATGTCCCATTTTAGCAGTTTTGGCATAAATTTTTGCCCCTTTTTGCCAATCATAAATTTTAGGAGCTAATTTAGAACCTTTCTTATTAGTCAATTTCTGACAAGAATGGACTACATAGAATCTACAGTCATAGCCAAACAAATTGGATGAGCTCCACTAATTTCAATCTTCATAAATGAAGAGATCCTTGAGAAGTAGTTCTAGCTTTCATGGAAGCTAGTTTAAACCCTGCTTTTAATGTCGACATTTTTTTTGTTTGGTTAGGGTAAAGGTCAATATATATAACACCTAAGAGCCTGTTTTTGTAAAGGAGGGTAAGTAAAAAGATTTTCCTTTTGTAAGAAAAGGAAAGCGTCATTTTTCGGGGTTGTGTGCCTTTTAAGGCTTTCTCCTTCAAACCTTGTGCACGTGTGCTGGAGTTTTTTGGTGTATATGTGAACATCTGTGGAAGACTCCTTTGACTTTTCTAATTTGGATTCCTTTAAGTTGATTAAAGACTCTGGTAATCTGATTTTTCCAAGACAAGATTATGTAACACTCAACTCTAGTATCAACACTTATTTCTCGGTTTCTTTAAGCGTGCTCTTAGGGAATCTCTTGGTTATCTTGTAGTTTTATTCTGCTGCATCCTGCGGGGTAACTCTCTAAATTGCATAGGCATGGTTGTTGAAGGACTATATTTGAACAGCATGTATGCGTGCAAAAAAATGGGATCGTTAGCAAGCATGGCTATATAGCATCTTGTAAGCATCTATAATACAGATTTAACTGCATAGATATATTTTATCTTTCATCTATCTTTCATCTATTAATGCATCAAAGTGATCTAGCCAACAAATACTTGAAGAAATGCAATCTAACTTTACAAAATTAGCATAAAGGCTTCTTCATGCATCCTTCAAATCTTGGATTACTATAAGTATATTTTACTATTTAGAGTATAAACAAATCAGGAACAAGAATGAAGATAAACATTAACAAAATCCATCTTAACAAGTCAATATTAGGATCAAAAGGAAAACGAATATACCTCGAATAGTATCACAGTAGTCACATCCACAGAGGATGCACATGTCCACAAACTGCTCCATGGTAAGGTCCAACCCCTCTAAAACCTAATGAAAAGTATGTTTCAGAACATTGTTTTATATTTCAATGATTCCTTCTTTTCATCACACACTACATCCCAACCAGCCTCTTGAAATGCAGAAGTCTAGATGCTTTGGAAAATGTTCAACCCATACCTTTGAAATCTCAAACTCCATAACTGGTATTTTTTTTGATGATGGTTCCATCAAATGCCGCAAAAATATCGGAGCTCCAAAAGTCAAGGAATCCATATCCTCAGATGCTACAGCATAAACCTACATGAACAAATGACATGTTTATCAAACAGACTAAGCAGCAACAACCATGGCAATATAACTAGCATTCGAGTTGAGAAGTTGCACCTTGCCACTTTTACATAATGATGCACACTCTGCCTCTGCTTCGGAAGGAGCCTGGGTAAAATTTGAAAAAGTACTATCATTGAAAAAAATTTAGAAATATTACAGATTAGAAGCTTATGGAAAATGTAGAAGCATTAATGCAACAAAACAAAATACAAATCACAAGAGAGTCTAAAACAATCTCGCAGTAGACTGCCAGATTGCTGGTAATTCTATGCTACTGGAGTATTCACTATATTAAACAATGATAAACATACCATAATTCAATATTGGTGAAAAATAAATTCAGCGTCATATGTAGCTTGTTTCTTTAAGTACATCATTATTATTTTAATAGTATTCAGATAAAGATTCAGTATCATGCTCTCCACAGCCCCCTTGTTTAAGATCACCAAACAAGTGCATGCTCTTGAATCACTTATCTGAAAGGCTTTTGGGGAAAAGACAGCTTAAAACATGCAATTGAGTCCCTCAATGTTGGAGGGCCCAATGACCATTAGGTCTCAGCTAGGAAGTACACATGAATTTGTACAATCATAGAAAAAGCATGAAAATTTCTAGAAAGTAGGCATCCGCATACAAGGATCATAATAAAAATAAAGAAACCCAAATAACCTAGAAATGACTATATCTATATCAACATTGCTACAATAATTACCTCAATCACAGGCACTCCCATCAATCTCAGAAGCTTTCTACAGTCCTCATTATGTTGCTTTGTCACCTGCCAAGATCAAACCTAAATGAATGCGGGGGTGATTCATTGGTTGAGTTATAAGGATTCACTACTACAGTTCCATGAAATTAAAAAACATTAAATGCCTGCACAAATGCTGCTTGAACATAATTTATGCACAACTCTAGAATGTGATACACCAACGTTCACCTATATTCTCCTATAAAAGCATAACTAATACACAGATTGATCACTTTTAAGTTACAGCTTCAAGTGAGCCAATAAATGTATACGGATTTGCGACAATACGGTTAAATTGATAAATAAAGAAAAAGAAAGAAATAGTATTATACAGAGGCGAGAATCCCATGCTTAGGAAAAGTTCCAGCAGCTGTTAATGAGGAGACAAAATTGATGGCATTCAGTTCATTTTGAAGGTGAATCCAAATATTTGGATTGCAGCATCACAGTGCATGAATCAATGATGTCCACTCCCATAAATAAAATAATCCAAATAAGCATGGTTTAAGACTTGAATGTAAAAAGTGAGTAGCAAAATTGCAGTCACCAGAGCCTTCTTATTCCAGTGCCACACCCATACCTGATCCACTCCCATATCCTCTCCTATGAACCTTTTGGTTCCTGTTCACACAGAATTTTCCCAAACAGCTTCAAGTGTTAAGTTACAGAGCGTTCATAACTACATCTGAAATCAGGAGGCACTGTTCCAAAGTCCATTTTGATCATTCAGAACCAATAGTTTGTGATCGCTATCATACTTGGCATATGATCATAGATCTTTGGTAATTAGATTTGAGGATTGGACACAAACTTCTTGCAATTAGTTCTAGAGCATACATTCAGAGCACAGGGATACACACCTCCCAGCACGTGGTTGGACAAGTTTACAGGTACAATGGAGTATAAACCTTGCTTTTATATTTGATTGTTCCATAGACAGGTTTACGGGTGCAACCATGCAACAGAATATAAAACTCACTTATATATTTGATTGTTCCAGTTTGGAATAAAAATAAATGTATATATAAAATTGAATGATGGTTTGCATGAATGAAGGTCTTGGCTTTTATATGTTTATAGTGGCCCTTCATGTACAAGTATGACCAATGATTGTACCTCTTAATGGTTACAAAATATTTAAATCGTAAACAAAGTTCAGTATTCCTTTGTTTATATATATTATTTTCTAAGTAGCATGGGTACTTGTACCCAGGGGTAGGGTACATGTACCCATACCAGATACCCGTACCCACGTACCTGATACCCCGTACACATGCACCCTGGCGTACCCTGCCATACCCAAAACTTGGCTGAAGTACCCGAGACTTTTCTCACAGATTCAAGGGGCATTGATTGCAGAGGGGACAAGGTACCTCTGTTTTGGGGATGCCTGGGGATGCTCAGGGACTAGTTTTGTACAGGGTACCCCTGTTTTGGGGACACCTAGGGACCAGTTCAATCCCAGCCAGTTTTGTAAAAGTGACATTAAAGTCAGTAATATTAAATTCTTAAAATAAAAATGGCATTCTCCTTGTCTTTCATTGTCTATAAAAGATAAGGAGAATGCCACTTTTACTAAAATTTTAACATTACCATTAATTGTTTCAGGATGTTTGAAAGTGGTTCCTACCTCATTGGACTTCATATGCAAAAAGTAGAATTTTAGATCCCATTCAAAATTCAACAGACTTAACAGTTTTCAGGATTTCAGGATTGCAAATTTGCAACGTTTCCACTGGAATCTATCATGGGGACCTGCTTGGTAGTGTTAAAGTTGAAAGAGATGAAAATTATGTTTTAAATTATCTTGTTTACTTACTGTTGTAATATTCTACTTCAGTACTAGTTTGTTATGTTAATTTTGCATTAAAGTATATGAAATTTTGATTTCTCTGCATCAAACCCTAACCTAACCCAAAATTTAACACATAAGATCTGTACAGCCTGCAAGTTGTACGATTTTTCTTTGCCTGCACTATACAGCTCCTATCCGTGTTGTACGACTCCCTCTCGATCTATGTACGAACGCCCTTGGCCTTTGTTGCCACCAAAACGCACATCTGAGGGGGAACGCATCAAAAAACTTTCGAAGCTGCAGGGTGTGACCTTGGGGGCAAGTCTCAAGTCAGGTGCTATCACCTGATCCTAACTCCTCTGTTTAGGCAAACTCCTAACCGAATCCAAGGGGGGTAGACCCTACTGAAAAAAGGTTTCTAAGGCCTTTTTAGTTTATGTTTAGTGATGGGAAAGAGTGTTATTTAGGAGTTTTTTGAGTGAATTATTGAAAGAATAACAACGTTTGTTGCAAAATAACTTAAGCACATCCATAGCATAATATCAGCATGAAATAAACAACAATTTTGCGAGATTGATAATAAGCAAAGAATAAAAATGTTGTTACTAAAGATTGAAACCAGTGTCAATGGAGTCACCAAATATACAAGTGTTGTAGTGAAAACTGTTGTCCGATTGTTCTTGGTTGATTTTATTTTGTGATGAACAAGATGAGTTGATTAAGGGGAAAGGGGGATTTTCGATATACCTTGCGGTACCGGGAATATGTCCGGATCTTGTTCTAAGTGGTTCCATACAAGACATGTGGGATGGAACGAAGTCTAGAGAGCATGTTCAACACTACACCAACAAGGATGTAGTCTAACAATGCCCTGGGTCCCTTCCCAGTTGTTCCCTCTTCCCTTACGAAATTTCCCCACTTTCAATCAAGTCAAGGCAATGTCAGATTTTCGTTGGTTATGAGGGACTTGATTTTATTAGTTTGAGTGGATTAACTTAATGTGGAAAATTGGAAAGAGCAAACCTACCACTTTTGATATCCCAAAGCTCAAACTAGCCTGCGATGGGTAGAGCATACGAAGAGCATGCAAAATATTTATTCCAATTTTAAGACTCTCCGACAGAGAGCACTCTTGATCCGCAAAAAGCGAAATTCAAGAGATTTTAAGACAGTTAAACCCTCCGATAGAGAGCGCTTTGTATCCGCAAAAGCGAGATTCAAGAGACTTTAAGGAGCCTTAAAGACTCAAAAAAGATATGCAAAGAACTAAAGAAATAAAGCAAAAGAACGTTCCCTAATTACTACCCAAGAGTCTCTTTCAGGGCAAAGACCGTACTCGGTAAAGCAAGGGGGTTAGTATTTAATTTAGCAAGAAATAAATCTAAGTAAAGACTTGAAGCAAAATTTAAATAACTTAAAATTGCAAAAAATAAAACTATCCTAGCAAAATACTATTCTAATGCTGTGCAGGTAGAAAGCAAAATAAAAATAGACAGACACAGGCTTCCCCCAAATGCGGGAAGATGGATGTGGGAGCCGTAATCCCACTTGCTCTTTTATTAAATTTATTACAAATTAATTAACTCTTTGATACAGAGCGCTCTTGATCCGCAAAAAACAATATTCAAAAGACTTACTAGCTTGAAGCAAGCTAAGGAAAATAAAGAATTTGAAGAGGATAGAACTCTTTTATGGTTCACGCTCCTAAAATTGCTTCCTTTATTCGCTTTCCTATAACACAAAGCTAAAAACCAGCAAACAAAAAACTAACTTATTAGTGTGTTAGTATTGGTTAGCTGAAGGCACATAATATCACAATCTAGTATTTGCAAATCATAGGAAAAATTTAACTTATTTCAAAAACTAGAACTCAGATCTAGATCTATAATTTATCGTTAAAATTCCTAGATCTATGAATGAAGCAAATAGACTTTAAAAATAAAGCTTTTGAAATCAACTCTAAATGCTTTTCTTAAACATAAAAAGGAAAGAACAGGTTAATTGAAATTTTTAAGGGAGGAAGAAGGGTTCAAGCTCAATCTTGACTATTGAAGAAGAGTTTGAAGATCCTGCAAAACAAGGAGAATTAGACCCAAAATATTTCGTGAAGATGAACAAGATGCAACTGAACTCAAGCTCGCCTTCACGCTTGGTGAACCTGCAAATCTACAAAACCTCAAAACAAGGGAGATCAAGTCTATTGTGCTACATAAACAAAGATTGAAAGAACATTCGTATAACTAACTACAACTTGTTACTTTCAAATCTTGGAAAATTTAACACAAGCAAACAAATTGAAGCCTTCAAATGCTTACTCTATGGACTAGAATGATAATCTTCTAAGCTAGATAACAGATCAATACACTTGCATAAGAAGAAAAGAGATTTGAAGGATATCACCTCAACAATTAAATCATGCATTCAGCATAAGAATCCTTGCACCACATGGACCTCCTAAATCTCAACTTTATTCAACAATGATAAACAAATTGCAGACCATTAAAATTAAGCAGAGGTTCCTCGCATCCATCCTAAAACAATGGAATGGACCTTCATTATATAGAGATACAATAGAGAGGGGGTGCGCATGGCTCCAATAGGGTAAGGAGGGCGCAACTCTCAATCATGGGAGTGATTTACGCTTGATCTTAGCTTTAACTAATGCTTGATTGTTGTGACGTGAAGAGGTGGCTACCACCTCATGAGAGGGCCAGACACCCTTCTTCACCTTGGAAACATCTCCATCGAATGAAAACCAACCACATGAACCCAGTCACCCACACGTGAAGGATGGCGCATCTCTTAAGTTGATATCATCACCCACCTTATGATTTGACTTTGAAACATACACTTTATGCTCCTAACCAAGTTGCCTTTCATAAGAGAACAATTTGCCACTTTTTCCCACATGTTTCTCGGTTTTCTAACTTTGTCTCTTAGTGCCATTTTGTAGCACTTTTAACATTTATGACATTTTGTCGTCTCCTTAAGAAAAAATGCCATAAGTGATAATTTAATCACCCAAAACCTAAAAAAAGTGGGTCCTAGGCTAAAGAGGACGCTCTGAGTGTGAAAATGAACATCCTTGCACCAAATTCCGCCTCCAGACCATACTTTTATTACAATTTGAAATTTTCGAATTAAACCATTAAAAAATGGTCTAATTTTACCGAAAATAATATATAAATAAATAAAAATTCTCGGAATTGACTCAAACTCCTAGGAGACCTATTGCATGTCCATACGACTTATTATTGATGGCTAGCACATAAAAATACATAGATACTTAGGCTTTAATAACATCCCAAGGCTCGACCACCATGGTAAATACTCTAGCTTTGGAGGTGTGAGTGAAAAACTCAGGAATTATACGCCACTGAAGCACAACGCATAATTCCCAAGGAAAAAATACTCTAGAGTATCCCCTTGATAGCCAAACCTAAGGTAGGCCAAGCCTTTTACAAAATGACCATGTTTCGACCAACTTATTACAATTCCCCCAAGGGGGTCTGGACATGCAAATTTTACAAAGGGCCTGTTAGTTTTTCATACAATTATAGCATTATCATTCAATTGCATAAGATCAATAGGATCACTAGAAGAGAGACAAAGCAAAGAAACAAAGAACACAAGAATTTATCATGGGAAACCCAATAGGGAGAAAACCCAGCAACCTTCGTATAGAAATGAACAATTCTGAGAATAGTGTGCAATGATGAGAGCGAAAAGGTGGAAGAACTTTCCAAGTAGAAACCCCAAAATATCTTCTCCTAGCTGCAGATGTGAATCTCTCTCCAAGTGGTGCGAACTTGCTTGGTTGAGTGAATGTCCAAATGAGGTGAACTTTCCTTCTATTTATGCAAGTGCCAAACTTGCTTTATTCAAGTGCCAAACTGGCTTTTTCCTCAACAGGGCCAACTTGTCAAACTATCTGGACCAACTTGACTTGGGGTACAATAAATAAATTTATTTTAATCTTTTTCTTTGGGTAACTTATCCCCAAGGTTTACATGATTAATTACTTCCAGATCATCTCTCGTACGAGGTACAAACAATTACAATAAAATACAATAAGAATAACTTCTGAAGTTGCACAAATTCCAACACTGCCAAAAATTTGGCCTGATGAACCTCTTAACTCTGATGATGAACATTGTAAATGTTCACAACCTTGGCAGCTCACCAGAAATCCACCTAATGTACAAATTAGGAGGTAACAACCTTCTCTCTCTACTGACTCATCCTTTGCTTAAAAAGATGAACTAATCTTCTCCTTGCTGCAAACTCTAACACTCTCTTTCAATCAAATTCTCACACTTTTCCAACTAGGGTTAATCACTAACCCAAGACTTCCAACATGAGATTCTCACAATCTCAAGACTTCTTTGTCTCCAAGATCTCTCTCTTACTTCACTTGAGAATAAACCCTTTCTCGAGAGCAAGAGCACTCTAGATCTAAAGAATATGTTGAATGCCTATCCTTAGATCTCCTTTTATTACTTTACAATATGAAAATACCATGGGCTCAATACCATGGGCCCTCCAATACTATGGGCTCAATAAAAGGACTTTATAAAATAAAGTTAATGTCTAGACAGTATTTTTCGGATGACTTCTACATGCTAGACACATCTCCAATGTAGTAGTACATGTCCGAGCTACAAAAACTAACACTCCCTCTTAGCAAGGAAGGTACTTATGGAAGAACCTCCACTTGGATCTATCTCCAATCCCACCACATCATCCACTGCTTTAGCTGCTTCCTCTGAACTGGAAGACTTCCCTGCCATCTACTTTGGAATCTGCTCTAAATATTTGTTGCTCCTAACCATGCTCCTAGGAATCTCCACCTGTTCTTGAGCATCCATCAATGTCAGCTCATACCAATTGATCCTAACAATACTGGAAGAAGCCTCATGACCATCTTCCAAATTAGAAGGTTGGGTCCTCGATATCAACTCAATCTTTGGATCCTCCTGCTCACTCTCTGTCACTGACATCAATTCTCGATCCAAGACCCCCTTGGACCCACATAAAAGCTGACCCAACAACCTATACAACTTACCCTGTCTAGCACCAAGCATCATTGTTGCATCTTGGGTAGCTCTCCCTGGCCATATGAGTACCTATCCATCCTGGAACACAACCCCATACCCCCTGTCCTCTATAGTTGAGACTGAGAGCAAGTTCATCTTCAACTCTGGAACATACATCACTCTTGCACCTCTAGAGATCCTCCTATCTCTAGTTGGAATAGCATTATTCCAAGTTCCAACCCCCCTTATTGCATGTATGGTGTCGACCCCACAAGCCACATGGCAATCTAAGTCTGTCTCTGAAACAGTAAGGAACACATCCCTCATCCATGTCATATGGTTAGATGCACCACTATCCACAACCCATGTACCATTGTCCTCAAGCCAGACACCTTTAACACCAATGCCAAAAAGACAAGAAACCAATGAGAATTTCTTCTCAAACTTGACTGTAAACTCATCAACCTTTGTTGATGCTGCAACTTGTGTCTTCATATTGCCTTTCTTCTTGCTTGGACATTGACTCGCATAATGGTCAGTCTTGCGACATGCAAAGCACTTGACTTTTCCCATGTCCTTCTTCCCATCATGAGAGGACTCCTCCCCTCCTATATTCATCTTGGTCGCCCACTTGCTCTTCCTTGCATTACTTGCAAGACCAATGTTCTCCTCATCGCCATCATCCTTTAGTTGCCTACTACGCAGATCCTCCTCCTGAGTCTCTTCCTAAATAAAGTCATCCCATAGCCTCTCCCAATTAGGGTTCCCATGACACAACTCCATTAACAAAAGTAGTCCACTGCTCTGAAAATCCATTCAAAGTTGTCCTTACCAATTTTGAGCCTGGCACTGTCTCCCCAATTGCAACTAACTCATCACGAACCAATGATATCCTGCTGAGATAAGAAGTCATTGTATCAATCTTGGACATCATGGTGCTCTTGAGTTTTTCCCTCAACACCATTTTCCTGTTAAGGTTGTCACTCTGATACAACTTTGTCAAAACCTCCCACATCTCCCTAGCGGTCTTCTTTCCAGACAGGTGAGGAACCACATGATCCTTAACCCCATCCAAAACAATCCTTCTAGCTTTCACGTCCTTCTTTTGATGGGCGACCAGAAGAGTAGAATCAGTAGGATACGTGAGTTTTATTCATAAACTCCCAAATGTCGTACTCTTCTAGCACTAATGCTATCCTTTCCCTCCAGGTACTGTAGTTAGATGACCCATCCAACTAATCCTCAAACCTAAGACCGATGGCCATCTCTATCCAACTAATCAACGACTACCAACAACACCCTCTCCTTGATGAAGAAGAAATCTGCACTTGCAACAAATTACACATGTGCCCCAAATCAATCTTCTACACCTCAGAGTTTACAACTTTGATACCATGTTAGATTTTCCTCCAATTCCATATTTGATTTACACATTCAATTATTTTTATCCCCAACAATCATAAACTGCTGAAATACTAATTGTAAACACACTCCAATTCTAACTCATATGCAGCAAAAATATACATAGAAAATTATCAGATTTGACACAAATAATTACCCTGGAAACCCCAACTTGGGTAAAACCAGCAGAAGTGTGATCCTTTAAATATTTGACAAAGAGAATAAACTCATAAATTTACAACAGCTGAACATAAAACTCTGTTTAGCAAGACCTAGTTCACTTTCCTCACTCAAAAACCCAATTCACTAACTCCCTCCAAGCAAATTGTCCAAGTTGTGCCGAATGGCCTGTATGTTCTGCAGAGTACGGCCTGTTCTTCACAAAAAAACGAGTTGTACAGATTTTCGTATTGTATAGCATGTGTACGATCCATACACCCTGCATAAGATCTCTACACCCTGCAGGCTGTACAATTTTTCACTGCCTGCATTGTGTAAGTCCTATCCATGCTATACAACTCCCTCTCGATTTCTGTATGGATGCCCTCGACTTCTCTTTCTACTAACTGGTCTTTGCTTGAAAAGATGACCTAATCTTCTCCTTGCTACAAACCCTATCTCCCTCTTTTAGTCAAATTCTCACACTTTTCCAACTTGGGTTAATCACTAACCCAAGACTTCCAACTTGAGATTCTCACAACCTCAAAACTTCTTTGTCTCCAAGATCTCTCTCTTACATCACTTGAGAATAACCCCTTTCTCAAGAGCAAGAGCACTCTAGATCTAAAGAATGTGTCCAATGCCTCTCTTTAGATCTCCTTTTATTACTTTACGATATGCAAATATCATGGGCTCAATAAAAGGACTTTATAAAATAAAGTCAATATCTAGAGTATCTTTCGGACGACTTCTACATGCTAAACACATCACCAATGTAGAAGTACCTATCCAAGCTACAAAAACTAACACAAGGTCCAAGACTATGCAGCTTATGTTGGAAAGATGAAAAAACTATTTCCCATTTGTTTATCCAGTGTCCTTTCACTATGCAATTATGGAAAGATGTTGGCTAGTGGGTTGGGGAACAAAACATTTGGAGTGGAAATTCTCTGGAATCCTTTTTTGAGTCCTAGTTTCAATGGAAGGAGTTCAAGGGACTTTGAGCAGTTCATTATTCGGTACTGTGGGGTATTTCACTTGCCCAAAACTCTCAATTTTTTGGAAACAAATAGTTGCCTTCGTTTCAGGTGTTTGCTCAAGTATGTTCCATCTATGAATCTATTAGGGAGACTCCAAAACGAAAACATGCAAGGCATATTGTTAAACCGATGATATATAGATCATTTCCTTGGGATTTCTTTGATGGGGCCTGTCAAGGGCCAGAAAATTCAAGTAGCATCAGAGAAGTTTTATTTATATCTAAAACTCACTTTATAAAGTTCAAGGGGAGTTTCGACAGTGGAACTAACAACTTTGTTGAGTTGATAGCATTGAGAGCACTATTAAAATTTGTTTTGGATAAGGAGATAAGGAACTTTCAAGTGTCTGGAGATTCACTATTGATAATCAGTTGGATGAGACATGAACAAGTAATTCACAAACTTTCACTTCATCCTTTAGCTCACCAGATTAAGGAGATCTCTTTGTTTTTTTGTTAGATTCATTTACACATGTCTTTTGTGAGCTCAATTCAGAAGTTCATGCATTATTAAAAATTGGTTTGCATCTGAAGCCTGGATCTCTGGTCTTTGAGGAAAATCAATATGGGCCCTTTAATCTTCTTTTGATGTCAAATTTCCATATATGTATTTTTGAATCCTTAAGTTATTGGACACAATAAACTAAACTATAGGATTATCTAGGATATGCATATTTTTGAAGTTTAATGAACAATAACGCTATAATAATCAAAAATTGATTACCATAGCTAGCATATAGGCTTTTTGAGAACAATTCGAAAAAAACATTACCTGCAAAATATAAAGTGCCCAGAGCACATGAAGAAAATGTTTTTCATTCTATACTTGACTAAAAAATGTGAATTTTTCCTTGGAAAAAAATAGTTGTGAGCCATTAGCACCAAGCATTAGTTCGAGTGGTCACCAGCCAAACGTGAGATCTCTCTGCCAAGTTGGGGAGGTCAAAGATTACATCAAAGTGAGGTGCCTGGAACTTAGGCAACAATGTTACATTTATCTTGTTGGCAAATTTAATGACAAGGGTCTAGAATCTAACTTATCGATGATATTAGGGAAAATATCAAAAATTATCAAGAAACTTTGAAAAATTACACAAATAATCATTTTTTTCAAAATTTTAAACATATAAAACAACAACAACATCAAACAAACACATTGCTACATAAATATGAATATAAAACTGATATATAAGATGTATAAGATCGTGTCAAGTGGTACATTACACATTGATACTGAAAAATGATATATGTCCCAACTCCTGAGTCATATGACCTTGCATGATGATACAAAATCACATCAAAACAAAAATAAATGTATCTCATAAGATGAATCGTCATGAGGCATCTAGTTACTACAAGGATAATGCACTAAGGAATCAACAATCAACTTCAATCAATTAAAACCCTCAAATGGTTCATCATATTCCCACACCGGGTCTGTTATGCCCCTGATTGTCTGTAGCATGCTGCCCAAGATATACCAAAGTGAAGGGGTTTTTTTGTTAATTTTTATGGACTTAGGGTTTTATGCAGAAGGATAACAATTCAATATACTTTAATGCAAAAAATAGATAAACAAGTATTGAAAGTTGAAACTAAATGTGAAATAGTACAGCATTAACTTCTAACATAATTTTCATCTCTTTCAACTTCACACCTTTAACACTACCCGATTGGTCACTGTGTTAAAGTAATCTTCAGTAACATGTAATTAATAATCAACTTGTTAGCAGTAAAAGAGATAGATGAAGATAATTACCTGGGTGTGAAACCTTTCCTGTAGAATACTTAGAAATTTACTTTCAGAATAGAATGAGCCTCTCAGAGGCCAATCAACACTGGGAATCAAGTGACCCTAATAAAGGGTTAGTACAAACCTGAGAGAGAGAGAGATGACTGGGCTGAGATACTTTCAACCAGGAGTGGGCAAAGACAGTCAAAATCACAGTAACAGCATCAAGACAATATAAAAAAATCTGATCCAAAACTCAGCACAAGATATACTCCCACAAACAAATCATAACCAAGAAGATCTAAATTTGAACACCAACACAAGTCTCAGCAGACTGAACCAGGTTTAGGGCCACAAAAGAAAAACAAGGAGCAGACTCCAACAAGTTAAGTACTCAGATCAAAAAACTAGTTGAGTGTCATAAAGGATAGATCAGATCCCAAGGCTCACGGCCTCCACCAGTTTAAGCCTGACGGCCTCCACAAAAAAACAAGCAGCAAACTGAGTATGAACTCAAAGCCTTACGGCCTCTATCATAGTTGAATCTTAGTCAAAGAGTCACGGACAGAAGTAAAGGAAACCCAAGCTCAAGATCGAACCAGCAATTAACAGATCGGGTCTTCAAGGAAGCAGATCGGGTCTCTACACAGTTAGAACAAGCTTGATAAAAGTAGATCAAACTTCCACAAAACCCAGGTGAGCAAACAACAATTGTCACGGCCTCCTTCAGTTAAGATATCAGTCAATAGATCATAGAACAAACCCTGAAAGCTCTCAATCATAAAAAGTAAAATTTGAACTTGATCAACAGATAGGCGACAATCAAACTCGGGTAGAGCAGTTGACGTCAAGCAGATAAAAAAAAAACAAATTGTGTGCTAGAGATGGATCGAATGATTATATTAAATGAGGAGACAAGCTCTATATATATAATAAGAAAAGCCTTTTAGAAAGGTTAATAAAAAATTAATCCTTTGATTAAGTTAAGGTTCCATTAGGTTAGGAAATTACCACATAAAAAAATAAAAATAAAAAAATGAAAAATAAAAAATAGAATAAAAAATAAAAATAAAAATAAAATTATAAACAATGGTCATACAAGTGAGGGTACAATGGCCCATTAGAATGGTACCAATTATAATTAGAATAACATTAGGTGGGTACTAGGACCAACACATGGTTCAACCCATGAATCCTAGTACCAAGGGTAAACTACAAGAAAATGGTCAAATAACCATAGAATTCATAGGACCAAAAACATCAAAGTATAAGTCAAGAAGCAACTCAAAGTGGGTAGAAGACCCCACCAACCACAAGTCAAAGATAAAGTTACCACAAGACCAATAAACAACAAGGTGTAAGGACCAAAAGTAAATCATCCAAGGTGGGGAAGGTACAACCAGTCATCTCTCTCTCAAATGTACAAATGTTCCATATAACCTGAAAGTTCATCATCACTATATAAGGAAGGGTTCACACGGATGATGTGATCATGTGGTCCTCTAAACTGCTCCTAAGGTCAAATGTTAGTGGCTTCATCAAGGGGTGGCCAATCCCTTGAGAAGACCATCTAACTCAACCATCTCGAAGACATAGGAGAAGAGGACATCACACATCATCATCTTGGGAACTGACCAAGTACCTCCATTCCCAAGGAATGGCTCTCAGCCCAAGGCTGAGCTTCAGTCCCAGACTGAGTCATGTTGATCAACCCTTTGGTCCTTGACCAGGTCTTCCATTCTCCTAGAGAGGCTAAGTTTTTAGTCCCAGACTGAATGTTGATCAACCACCCGCAGGACCTACTTGGTCCTTGACCAAGAATCTACCTGGTCCTAGACCAGGATATCTCTATCTCAACCTACAGGATCTGCTTGGTCCTCATGACCAAGAAATTGTCTGGTCCCAAACTAGAATACCCTAGAGACAAATAAGGGCCCTAGCCACATGCTAGGAACTTTGCCATGGCATCAATCTGCTTGGTCCCCTGACCAAGAACCCTAGGAGACAACAGGGGGCCTTAGGGTACCTTCTAGGGTCTTACTCTTTACTCTACCTGGTTAACTTGACCAGGAAACCTAGTTAACTGACTAGGGTACCATTCTCTCTGAGAATGGGTCTTGCAGCTGCACTAAAAATTAACACTTTTGCCATTGTAAAAGGCCAAGTTTGGGCTTGTTTATGTAAAAGTGTTGGCCTAGTTGAGCTCAAGACCCACAATCTAGTCATGGCAAGTCTTCTTGATTTTCATTCCAAGGAGTATTGGCTTAGTGGCTTTGTTGACTACCCCTTGATGGGCGGAAGTCCCCCATCATGTTGGGCCCTTGTGCCCTAGGTTGGTGCTCTAATGCTTCTTAATGGACCCAATAGGACACATGGCTTAGGGGCTCCTAGCCACGCTCATGTTTATGCTATGTAGAAGATGATTGCGCGTGTAAGAGTTGTCATACCCGCTTTAGCACACCTCATTATGCCCACTTGGACCCTTTCCATGAATTACCCCTCCTCTTGATCTACATGTGCAATCCACGATAACATCATCTTCCTCAAGAAAGCATTACCTTGATAAACGGGAGGATGTTGAGGGATCTTCTACATCGTTGGAGTTAGTTGGGGCATGACGTCCTCCTCTGCCTCATCATTTCACTTGGATGAAGCCATTTGCATCATTTTATCATTATTTTTAGTCTTTTGTGGTTTAGTCCCTAACTTGTGTGTGACAAACCCTAAATTTAAGTTGTTTTACTTTTTAGTGAGGTAGGCTCTAAAGTTAGAAAAGACTAGGACGCCTCATATAAATAAAGGTTCCTAGAATTCATTTGTAAACAAGACAAGGGTTCTAATATGTACTTATTTATTTTCCTCTTAGTATATTGGAGCATTTGAGCAAGGCGTGCCTCTCTTTTTGGCATACTTCTCTTGTGATGAATGGTCGAATGATGAAATTTTAGGGTTTTGTTATCTTACAAGGTCTTACAAGGTTGATTCAAAGAATGGTTGTTATAACTCGTGACTAAGGAGCATCTAAGAACTCTCTCTATTACTCTTTCCTTGGTGGATGTTGGTAAGATCTTTCTATTTTCTTGTTTGATGTTCCTTTTGCACCTTAAGCTAGATAAATTAGGGTTTTATTGGCAGCTTGTCAATCTTGTTTGAGGAGACTTTCTTCTTGAAAGAGCTCTCCATAGTGGGGCCTTAGGATTCATTGTTTGCCCTAATTAGGGTTTGGCTACTTTGACCTATCTAGGGTTACTAGCCTTTGCCCTAATTGGTAAATCTTAAATAGACAAATTGAGTGGGGACATTAACCTCAATCTCTTATTGCCCTAGGGTTGAGGACTGTGGTCATAATTCCTTCTCTTCTCTTTTTTTATGAAAAATATGTTGTATATCTATTGTAAAAATACCAAAAAAATATAATATTTGGAAAACTCTACAAATTTAGAAAATTCATATCTCAAAAAATGTCATGAAATTGGAAATTGTGCTCCACTGGTAAAGTGTGCCCTAGGTGATTTTATGATGTAATCTAGAGTTTCCTTTTTGCAGATCTTTTATAGCGGGTACATCAGGTACATTGATCATTGAAGGCCTAAAAAGCAAGGATTCAAGGCCAAGGTTGACCCCTGGGGGGTAGGACATTTGTTGGAAAGTGTTTCAAGTGGGTCCACCATCTATTTGAGGGTTGACTAGGGCATAGACCAGATCTGATTACACAATTTCAGATCTGATCTAGGGCTTCCCTTCACCCTCTAAAGGTACATCACTTGCTTTACCTTACATCACTTGCTCTAATAAGTATATATGGTAAGGTGGCATTGTTTGGGGTGATATCTATCAATTTTCTCAAGTGTTTTGATTGTTGCAAACTTGCAACTTCATAACAACAATAACATATTGAAGTTATCCTTCTTGGAATCCATGACAAAGTGTTATAACTCCTTCCTCTCACTTAGTGTTATTGTTGCTTCATTATTTTGACTCCATTAGGCACTGATCTTTGCTGAGAGGTTTCTTGGGAAAGGTGTTTTGTGTGTTGTTTAAGCAATTGCAGATATCATTCACAAAATCCTAGGGACTCCCCCTTGGTCTTAGGAGTTGACCTAAAGCATTGAGGAGCTAGGTTGTGGTGACATGGGGCACTAGCTTCTCCTGTGCTTACCACTCATTGCATCGGGATCCATGACCTTGATCAAGGGTGTTATTTTGAGTAGTAACAGGGTCCAATAGCTTTGGCATTTTCTGGGGCACTAATTCAATGAAAAACCCTATGGTGCAAAACAAATGGGGAAATTTAATCAACACAAATGAATGCTGCAATTAAAATACCACAACTAGATAAGTGTTAAACCTCCATTAAAAACAGCAAGAACATGTATATCTAATGGACATTGCAAACCCTATGCTAGATTTTGAAAAACAAACAAAATACAAGCATAATTTTTTTTACATACCTAGGAATATGGATATGGCAGATCAAAAATACCAACTCCACAATTGCTCGGCTGATGGCAATGAAAACAACAGATTTCCCTTTGTTTGCTTGATGGAAAAAGGTCACAGCATCCTCAGAGCTCAATCCCCTAACTCACTTTTGCAAAACGAGAGGTAAAAAAAGGCCCTAACCCAGCTTTTAATGTGGACTTGACAGAGCACACTGATAATTTCCAATTTATCGCAAGAATTTCCCAATTTATCGAGATAAATTCCAAGACCTAAATTTATGGCAATAATATTATTGACCCTTGAAAACAGCAAAATATCACCAATAAGTGCAACACTGTTAGGCACCAATAGTTTACCCTATTTACCATCCATGGATCATGGAAAAGTACTCAAAGGGTTTTCCGCAAGGTTTTCTTGGGAAAGACCTATGAGCCATTCAAAATGAAAATCAAATCACAAACAAAACAACTGCTACTACCCTAGACCTCCTTTGCGAACACAATCGATCTAAGAGTAATGCAAGTGCTTAAACTAAGAAATCTGTGGGCTTGCCTATTAAATTTTACGTCTTAATAACTATTGAAAGTAAAGAAGAAAAATAGCATGCCCCAAGTAAGAGCAAACTTTTGCAAAAACAGCTATGAGTTATGTTTTATGCCGTTAAACCTCATAGGAGTATATTCAAAATTTCAAAATGAAAACAATCTCTTTACAAAATTAGTTAATTAATTTCACAACACTGCACAATTTGAAGTCTCAATCATGCTCTAAATACCATGAATCCCTCCATTCATACATATGGACAGCAAAAAAAGATTCCCTTGCATTTATTATTCGTGTTTTTACGTATAACAAAAATATGAAAATGTTTAATGTATCCTTTGAAATTCAATAACATCATAATTTTCTTAGACTTTTCATTGTTCAACAGATAACTGACTGTCACCTGCTACTTTAAGACCAAGTTGGACTTAGATATGGTAGATACATAAAATTGCAACAAACCAATATGAAATATGTAAACAATAAATAGCATACATTTGCCTACGACTATCCAAGTGTGGCCTCTATCTAATATCCATGTCACAACCAGCATGCCATATTTTTCATTTTCCTCAAAATCCATGAGAATAGCAATCGAGCATGCTTTAACACACCTTTACTGTTCGCTTGCTGTACTTTTCGATATCTTCCTTGGCCCCTGTCTATAACAAACAGATCATGTTCCAGATTTAGGATGAATTTGTAAAGGTGACATTGATAGGCACATAAACAAATAATGCACAGCTTTAATGTAAAACATAATGTCACAATTAGCATAATATCTACCTCAATGGCCTCAGCTAAGTCCTCTGTTGCATCTTCTCGCCGAGCATATCTGCACCCAAACAAACAAAACAAATGGTAGTGCTAAGCAAGATTACCTGGAAATGAGGAACTTGGGGAGCATTTACGCATCTTAAGGACACTATAGGAAATATATAGAGAGATGAGATTTGCAAAACCATGAAGCAGCCAAACTACACTGTAAGTAAAGAAAAGCTCACCGCTTTGCAAGTTCTTCCTTTTTCAAGTCTGGGGGCTTTCCATCAAAAACATACCTGATGTGCAAAAAACACAAGTACTGCTACCATTTAATATTGAGAATATCAAATTTCAAAGCAGATGGAAAAAGGATTGATTACAAATAAGGCTGTTTCCATCTCATCTTCCTAACCAACAGAAGGCAGTGTAGATTTCTACAGGCCATGGAGATGGATTTCAACTTACACAGGCTTAATCCCAGCTTCTAATAATCTAATTGTCCGAGTGAACATACCCTGCAAATGGCTGCACCAAATAACACAATTTCAAGCCTGTTATTTAGTATTTACTTATTCCCATTTTATGAGGATATGAATTTTTAATGCTCACAGTCAATCACATTTCAAAATCTTGTTTCCGACAAATGATTATATTACATGAGAGCCCAAAATGAGTAATAGCTACCTTGTAACTTCTCCAGCTTCATTTGTGAGCGTTTCATTACCAACTCTGCCCACAACAATCTGCAAAATTAAAACACACAATGTGACTGATAAAATCAATATATTGGTTACAGTGCTGATGCCAAAACCATGCACGACACCTTCCTATATTGAAAGAGTAAGATGCAGCAAGTCAATCTGTTTAATATTAAAAGTTAAAACATTAAATTACACCCATGTTATAAGTGCTAATGCAAGATGGCTGGGAGCATGCAGAGGTATGCCAGTTAGGTCAAGCCTCACACAATGCTTTCAAACACAGTCCTGTGCGCAAAGAGGTACAGACAACAATCTTTTGCTGTGTATACAAGTTGGTACCAAAAACCAACGACATGTACAGTAATGTCATTGAAGAGATAAGTTCATTAAATCTTTACCACAGAATGATCTCTTTTCAAAAATTAAAATATCACTTCTCTAGAAGATTCATAAAGAAACCTCACCTAGTCACTAATTTAACTGACATGGTTGGCAATGGTCGACTTTTTGGAGTCGTATGATGCAAATTTTTGTTCTGGGTCATATAAATGCCAGACTAAATGCCATGTCAAGGAGGTATAACTGATTTCGAGAACTGTAACCTTTATTGCATTGAGTGGCGAGTTTACATGAGGCCAGTTTTAAAAAATGCAGCAGTCTAATCAAGAGAAGCCATATTTGACCCAAAACTGTCAATCAAGCAACTCGTGTCAAGTTGCTAACCAATTCACAGTCTAATTTACCTATGTTGAGACATATCACTTCCACAAACATAGAACTGCCACACCAACGATGTTGAAGAACCAAATCTCTGATGGGAATCTTGACCAAATAGAAAGCTCAAGTTACCATGACCGCATATTCCTTGAGCAAATAAGCAAGCAAACTAAACCGTAAGCCTGTGTTACCAAAAAATGGGAAACGGGAACAAAATAAGAAATGGGGCTAGAGTACTTATCACCTATTATGCATTTTCTTGAAAAATAAACTTTCCAATCACCATCGTACATCTAGCACATGAGCCTCATTTTGCATTGGATGCCAAAAGAGTCACCATCATACATCTAGCACATGAGTCTCATTTTGCAGTAGACTCTCATGAGTCTCATGAGACTCACTGAATGTTCCCAAATCGATAACATAATCAATTTCTTTAATATTTGCCACCAATGTAAATATCTTTGTAACTTTTTTGTGTTGTTTATTTTATAAGCTGAAAAGATTCATTGAACAAAAGAAGAATGGAAAAAATCTTTTACATGTCTATCGGGAGTTCAACTGCAACATACAGGCAGATAAACTGTCTAAAGAAGCTTTTCTTGCAGAAGGGATGCTTTACTGAGCTTGAATTTAGAGGAGGCACTTTCATAACTTCTACAGAAAGGAATTTTATTTTGCCTTTTTAGAGCCAGTCAAAAGTTTGTTCCACTCTTAACTTTTGAAAAAATGTGGGTAATTTAATTTACAGGATAAGTATGACAAAGGATTGTCTTTTTTGTTCTAGGTGGAAAAAGTAGATGTCTGCAAGACAAAACAGGTAGACTGTAATATGTTTAGAGAAAGTATTATGACTGGGGTAGACAGTGCTAAAAGCTTGATAGGTTTTTGCTTTCTTTATGGACAGACCAATGTATATTTTGATTTCTCAGTCAGAAATATCAAAATCATGATTTTTTTTCTTTTGGAAGGGGAAAAAAAACAAAAGAAGAATGGAAAAAAGCTGCACTCGCTAGATGTTCCGAATTAATAACAAAATAATTATTTTTTTTAAATTTGCACCAATGTAAATCTTTATAACATCTTTGCATTTTTTATTTTGTAAACAAAAGATTCATTGACCAAAGATAACAATTGTTGCACCAAGAGAGGCCTGTGCATTCTACGCCTATTGGGCGGGTTGATCCATTTGGATGTGTGTTGGTTCTAAAGAGTGCATTGCGTGCATTGATTAAGGACACTAGCACAGACTCATCTAAACCTGGGTCTGGACTCTGACACGTACCTTGACGTTGTGAAGCTCAAAGATGCATTTCTTAAATTCAGGCAGATGGCAAGCATATCAAATATTGGAACTCAAAATGTGCAACCTCGAGTTTTGCAACCGCAAGGTGCATATCAGACCCGGGTTTTAAATGGGCATATTCTGGAATAAAATAAAATCATAACTTTTTCTACAAATTTATTTATTAGTCCTGCATAAAATGCCGTTTTCTCAAATGGACTGGGTCTACAGAGTGGTGGTGTACCAATAAAAATGACAATTTCGACTCCTGTGAAGACAAAACTTCAACCCCAAAAACTTCTACAACCAACTTAACATAAACCCCGAAGTTGCCATTTTATCTTTTTCTTCAAAGCGCAAGCAGTTCAGCGTAATGCAATCGACCAGCAATAAATCTAATGCAATCTCATAGAAAACCATAAAGTATCCCTCCTAAACGAGAAAAGGGCTCATTTTCGTGGTTTGGATAATTTGATGCTTTCCCCAAACAACTGAGTTTGCAAGCTCAAGCCGCCGTAATCCTACTACTTCCACAGAAAACAGAATACAGGTTCTAAATAGCCCACTTCCGAACGAAAATACAAACAGCGCTACATGGAACCCTGACTGTTCAATTTCAGTGGGAATAAAACAATAATACCGCATACAAAAAACTGCAAAATTTAGATACTAACCTAAATTAAAAAAGATGTAAAAAGCACGGCTTGGCGTAAAACGCCACCGAAACTTACGAGGAATTGATAGATGCTCATACTGGCATCAACAGCGATCTTCCGACCGAAGTAGCTCTCGAACTTTTGCTCCTTCATGGCGCTCGGCGCATTGTCCGCCAACAACTTCGTTAAACCCTGCAGTACAAGATGTAAAGACCGGGTTTATCGTCAATGCAGAATTGAAGGGCATTTGGTAAAAACAGTGGAGAAGAAGAAACAAAAGAAGTTGCACTGATGCTGCATTTGCCATTTACAAACATACCTTGATTCCCATTGTGATAACGAAATGCTTCAGAAAACAATCAACAGGGGTTTGCAAGGTTTTGAGAATTTCAAACCCCGGAGGATTACAATGGACTGGTGAAGTTTGCAGGGTTTCCCGCCATTGGGAATGTTATATAAATTGAAGGCCTCGTGAAATGAAAGGGTTTTAATAGCGGGACAACTAGCATTTTCCGTGTCAAACGATTGACATGCAATATGAGAATGAGCTTAATTAAATTCCCTTTTGGGTATAGTTAAGTGCTCAATCCCGTGATACTTTCATTATTTATAATAATTTAGGGATGGAATTTGACGGACATATTGCCCGTCACGGGTTGATTTGCCCGTCAAATACACGGGTTGATTTATCCGTCAAATACAGTCAAAAATTCCAAATAACCGTAATAAATCTGTGTTAAAACCATCAAAACGGGTCAGAGGATTATCAAAACCGTCCATTTTGACGGGCTGTTTCATTTTCAAATTCCTACCTTATTATCGCTTGCTTACAGTGATGTCTGAAAGGTGTTTTAATCGTGCAGATAGTGTTAATGTTATTCGTAATTATTGCAGTGACATATGTCGGAGATGATGTCATATCCATACTTTCGGATGAATAAATTGAAGACAATTCACAATATAATGGATTATGGTCATAAATATTTATATAGAATATTTTAAACTTAAAGTTTTAAATTAAATAGTGTTTTTTTTGTTTTAAATCAAAATTGTTTTTATTAATTTTCATTTGGTTTTAAGATTTTTTTTAAATACCTTAATTACATTGTATTTAACATTCAATTCACTTTAAAGAGATCTAATAATATCATGTCTTCAAACATTTTGGTTATAGAATGGATATCTTTCTCACCAAGTTTATAAAAAAAAATGTCTTTTCTTGTTTAGACGTTTTGGTTATAAAATAGATATATTCCTTATCAAGTTTATAAAAAGAATATTCAAAATAGATATCTTAATGTTTATTTGCATTATCACTATGTTCAAGAATCTTCTCTCCTTTAAACTTTTGTATCGGGTGTTCTTATAATGTTTTATTCCAAACTAAAAAATGCACATAGAAATGCCATTCAAGTGAATGACTACTCCACCTTCTTAATTAATCAAGCTTTTCTATAATGAATATATATTATCATTTATTCTTTGAGGGGCAAAAATAAACGCCGATAGGAAAAGAGGAAAGTTAGAAGGAACAAAAACATAGGTATAGGTAGCGAAGGATACTAGTAGGAAAAGAGCAAAGTTTGTAACAATCTCAGATTACAAAGACATAGGCACTCAACCCATAACAAAAAATAATGCTAAGTTCATGAACACAGTGAGCCAACTACAATTGTTTTTCTCACAATCTCTATAGTATAAATCTCAGCACTATAGATTACTACTATATTTGGAATATATAAGCAATTTGAAAAAATATTTCTACAATAATATCAATGAAAACAATTATTATAATATCTCTTAAACTACACAAACTACTTGTGAACAAAAGTTTGCTTTCATGCCATGTGTTGTAGCAATAAATTTAGGAATCTCCATATACAAGTATAGGTATAAAACTCTTTCGTGGACCAGCTCTTGATAGTGCCACAATCTAAGTTGTAAATGAATCTTCGTTATGCTTGCTTCAAGAATGGAAGATACAGTGGGAAACCTAGATATGTTTATTTCTTCTCATTGAGAATTTCAAGTCCACAATAAAAGCTTTACATGATTCTCAACCATGTAAAGGCGAATAGACCTGTCACTATATGAACTAATCTTCTGAAAATCACTAACGAACCAAGGAAAGTAATTGGTTATCAATGACTCTCACCGCATCAAGGATTCACACGTCTTTTGACAATATAGATAGTTCACAACAAAGCACAATAAAATGCAGACTTACAACACAATAGGAGTGGTCCTAGCTCTCAATATAAAGGTTGTATTTATTCAACATGGAGGTAGATGAGGAGAGGTCGCTTTGCTTTGCTGGTTTGTTTTTATGAATGTAAAAGAGAGTACACAGTTTACAAATCAGCTGAGATTAATATTCATATCACTACTGCTTGGGATAATCCATTATGAGCTTAGCTTGAAAAGCCATTGCCAACAAGGAAACTGAAGAGCATTGAACTAAAAAAGTACTAAAATATAGCACTGTTACAAAAATATGAACAAGCATTAAGATTTTTTAGAGAAAAGGAATCCCAATAATATCCATTGAAAAGTACACAATACATATAAACATTTCTGCAATAGTTTCTCGAGAAGGGAAATTCGTTTTCATTGACAAAGAAGAATAGATGAATAGCAAAAAGGGTTGGTTCACCGCTATATAACCTTGGAAGAGTTCGTTATCTAGTGAAATTGCAAAAATGAGAATAGTAGGCAAAGTTTTCACTTGAGTGTTGTACATATGAGAAGATACAAATGATATTTACAATTAAAATTAGCTGGATGCTTCTAAATTGGAAATATAGTCTGCCCATGCAGTAGCTTCTTCAATTATGATATTATATTCGTCAGGCTTTAATAGTTTTAGAGACACTTCATGATAAGACAGTTATGTTTCTATATTTGCAACTTCTGTTGGTTGCAGCCTTGTAGGTATCCTCAAGGAAAATGAGATTTGTAGATGTTTGCCTCACATAGAATTCGATGCCTTCTTCTATTAGAGCATCAATTTTCTTGATGCAGTCCAGCTTTGATTGCAACACTTGCTGGAGTTCTGCCATCTGTTGATCCTTGGGGGGGAGCTCATCGATATTAGCTGCCATAGGGAGCTGACATTTACGATGAACCTGATGGATTTCCTCATAGAAGTTTGTGCACTTTTCAAGAGTTTTATCAATCTCGGCATTTAGTCGATTAGTGGCTTTCCGACAAAATTCAAGGAGTGCAATATCCAGCTTCAGGGTCGCTAGTGTTTTTTGAGGGAGGTGAGGAGGAAATGCTGGGTTATTTTCTCTCCAAGTTAACTATTTGTTAAGCTTGTTTCCAGTAGTAATCAAATGTTGATGCATTGCTATTGAGCTTGCAGCAATTTCCTGCATCCTTGCCATGAATTGTTTGATATTGTAGATTTGTTGAAATAGTGTTTTTTGACAGTTTGAGACTTGCTCTTGAAGCTTGCATGCTTGTGCCCATAACGGTTCCATGAGTGATTCCTTATCTCTCAACAACTTATCTACTCGAGTTTTCAATTCATTGGCCTTGTCGTTCGCCACTGATGCACGTGTTTCAAAGTCTGTAAGCTTTGCTTGAAAATCATTTGTCTCCCCTTCCATTATCATTAACTGAACAGTCAACTCGACATCCATTTAATACTCCTTACATGTCTAGCATCCCTTTCTTATAAAAGTATAAACTTCAAGTAGACATATTGCAATACAACACATATATTTACACCAACCAACATATGAACATCAACGTATATATATATATATATATATATATATATATATATATATATATATAACAATTCAGGGAGATGAAAAACCTATAAGGATTGTGACGTCCATATCAACATTTATCTCTATAAATGATTTTAAATATATTCTCTACCGTTGTGTGTGAATGAGATGGCCATATTCTTTTTTCTAAGTGAACATGGTAAGACATGGGTGTTAAAGTGAGTGAAATGTACATAAATTAATTATTAAAATGATCATTGAGTTAGACCACACACTAGAATGATCAATATTCTTTGCCACTATTTGTTTAACAAACTTCTCCTTCTTCATATGAGGAAAACTATTTAAAAGACCAATGCATCTGGAACACATTTGGATCAAATGAATAAATGTATCATAAATAAAAATGGCTCACTAAAAGCAATGGGTAATGTCGATTCTTTTCCAATTACAACATTACAGCATAGTTGCTAAACACAATAAAAGTAAAGATTACATAATGAAATAATGAATGGTACCATATTGAAGTATATATATCGGGACATTTTATATTTGTTGGAAAAAAGACTAACACATGATAAAATGTTGTGTTGTGTTTGCTTTTGAAAAATGGTATGACAACACATTGAAGTAAATAAGATAAAGTAGTACAACAAAAATGTATATATGAAATTAAATATCCAAGAAGGAAATGTTTCTTTGTATTTGCTTGTATCCTGTAGGAAAATATTCAATGACGATAGCAATAGGAATACAAGATCTAAAGATAAATATACAAGTTGTATTGATTTAAGGGAGAAGGTAGTAAAGTAATAACTATGGCAAGTATAGGTGTTAAGGCGCAGGAATGTAAGTATATTGAGCAGGTGGTTGCAAAGATTTTAAAGCAAGTAAGGTCTCCTCTTGTATCCTACGTTGCACATAGGGGTTGTTTTGCATTCGAGAATATCTAGAAAATGAAAAAGGTGGAGATATGCGGAGGCCTGACAAAGATTTAACTCTGGATATTGCAGTGAATGTAAGGCCTTGTCAGTCATTGTTGCCAATATCTATGGTTTCATTTTGCAGGGTCATCCCTTGTGCTTTATGGATTGTTAAGCCCCGTGCCATTCAAAGTGGTACTTGCCTTCATGAACCCGTTGTTATGGGACTGATGGGGACAAAATTTGGATTGGAAGAATCCCATGGGGGGCCTTTGTAGTGGAGAAATTGGATTACAACATAATATGGCAAGGTAGGTGGTTGATCGTTGGAGTTGTACACAATTGCAATAACTTTTCCAAGTGAGTCATTAATAAGGCCTGATGAGACACATAAGTTGGCTGTCAACATCACCTGCTGACCAACTGCTAGTACAACCTTGAATGAAGTTGCTCATCATCAATTGAGGTTTGAAGTATATATTAATGACAAAAGACAAATTTAGAATTTTTTTGTTATAAAAAATATAACACATAAATGTTATTTAATTTACATATATAAATAATATACTTTTCACTTAAGTAATTATGTATAAAACATTTAAAACATTTGAGTCTATCTCAATTATCAATCTCTGTAGATGCAAAAGCAAGACAAAATAATATAACTATATCACCATAATTTTTTTCTTATTTGAGAGAATGGATTGGAATAAAGAAGTTCTAAAACAAAGTCATTTGCAATCTTATTTGAATTAAAGAGACCAATCAATGTCAATTGAGTGTAGATCGGTGGTTGGGTGGAATGTTGTTATCCTCCCCACCTGGGTTCAAATCTCGCTTTGTGATACTTTCTCCTTGGGAATCGACTTTGACTATGTAATGATTGTAATTCTGGCCATACCTTGATTCTCCACAAGAACAGGTGTTGGCATTTCTCCCAGTAGATGTAGCCCTCTAGCAAACGGTGAACCACCATTAAAAAAAAAAAAGACCAACCAATAAAAATCAATAATTACTATTGGACCTTTTATTATATTGATATGAAAACCACCTACGTTTATTGCACTCATTAAAGTGTTTTTATCTACAATGCAGATAACCATGCATCCTAAAATCGATTGTGTGGTTTGATATTAGAATGGGAGTAGCAATTTCACCAATGTTCGAACCTAAGACCTTATTTAACTATTGCCTCGAAGTGTGAAGGGATGAAGCATCTTGTTGGGGACAAGAAAAATATTCTTCCCCTAATTTTTAATTTTGTGATGTGGCAACTTTATGTGGGTGAATATACTCAATTCCATTCCTCTTCTTTCGCCAATAGAGTCTAAATAAACATAGGGCGAAAAAACGGGAAAATTATTCTGCTTCTCCATTATGTCTAGTCTGTATGCCTTACTTCCAACTCCAAGTAAGTCACTAAACCCAAGAGCAAGAGATTTGAAGAGGATACGTTTTTCACTCGATCAATACATAATAGTCTCACGATCCTGCAGCAAGGAGTTTCTGTAACATAGTAATAGGAATAATAAGCTTTACCTCTGTGGCAGGCATAATAAGCTTTACCTCTGTGGCACCTTGTTTAAGGAAGACTACTTTCACCCTGAGTAATGTCTAAGGAATGAATTGTCAGTTTGTGGCTTAATAAAGTAATGTTTCCACGACTGAGATGGGCCCATCCCAATGGAGGCATAAAATAGAACGCCTCGTAATATGTGCACCACCCTTAGGAATAATGGTTGATGAGGCAGTCTTAATGTACTTACCAGTGGGGTTTGATGAGGCAATGTTAATGTGTTTACCAATGGGGTTTTCTCGTCACTCTATTGATTCTCCCTTTGGTGGGATTAGAAATCGAGATGCGCATCTGTTGTGAGCGTGAACTACAGCAGGGATACCGGGGGCATCCCACCGGCATTGCAATTGAGCATTCTTCCGCAGTCATCAATCCTGGAGCCAGAGTAATCGCAAAGCTTCCCAGTGGAGACAAGGGCCATATCCACTTCACATAAAGTCGATAACTCCAGAGCTTTTTTTTATAGACCCCTCCTCTTCGAAAATGTGACCTTCCTGGCCGAAGCATTAGCTATTCTCTTGATCTCTATTTTCTCGCGGGCCATGTCATTCCAATCCGAGATTATAACAACAAGCAATATCTTTGACGATGAACATACAAATTATACACTGAGAAGGGAAAATTTTCCACTAACAACCCCTTACAGACAAGATCGAATAGCTTGTTCTGTGCCACTTCCACATTTAGTAGCGGCGTCACCGTAGCAGTGGCAGCTTGTGTCATAGTTTCCCCATGGTCTGAGAAATGATGCCTTATACCGAGTTCCATGTCAACACAACGCACAAGTTAGCGCCCAAGCTCAAGCGCTAAGTCACAAGGGAGACTGCTCATTGCACTACGTGTGTAGGTTAAGAAGACAACGCAACCCTAAACAAGCATGTACATTTCCTTTATAAAAGAGTACGATCCATAATAGGTAAGTAAGGATGCGATACCTTTGAAATCGACCAGGCTTGTTCCATTCGCTTCAAAAACTGCCATGAATTTTCTTGCATGTTGTCGGATGAATCAACCACCACAACCCTTATTCGCCCATCCCCTTGGACTATTTACGACCTAATTCTGCAGTTCCAACGGATGAAGATGATACAATTACTGTACCTCTTCTAAAATCACAGGGAACAGAACTCTTGACCTGAGCATAAACTCACTCGAACTCTTCCAAGATACCAATGTTTCCATACTTGACAGCTCTCAGTGCCTTCACCTGCAAGCCAGAAGCCACTCACGCTACACATCACAAGTCGAAAACCAACTCTAAGGCCAAGCACTAAGTCGAGCAGACCCATCGGCTGAAAAGGGGACCAGGACCCACGCGCGTGAGGCTAAGCCTCTTAAGAGGATGGAGTGAAGTCTTGCATGCGGCTCACGTGGTTGGCATGTAGCCAAAGGCCCCCTCACGACTCCCTAGGGTTGATTGGACGGTGATGCGAAGGGTGGCATGGGCCTTCGCGTGGCTAGGGCATGGGAGATAATTGATGGACGTGAGCTGAGAACGGGAGCGGTGGGCGGTTATGGGAGCCAGAGCTTGACGGTGGTAGTTGGTGCAGAACGCGTGGAAGGAGGCGAGTTGGGAGCCGGAGGGTGGCACGGTGAGTGTGAAGGGTCGAACACGTGGAGGGAGCCGGATGAAGTACGAAGGGTTAGTTGTGTTCAAACAAATACACAAATATATTGGAAGTTTAAAATGTATTAACGTTGTAAATTTAAATATTTATGGTCTTGGAAATGTTTATAGTTTTTAAATATTTATAGTTTTAGAAATATGTGTGTGTGTGTGTGTGTGTGTGTGTGGTAGATGGTAGATGGCCTTGGAAATACATCTTTGAACTCAGAAATGACTGGGTAAGAATACAGTGCGGAATCAAGACCTCTAGATTTTTATTTTATTTTTTTAAATAATAATGTAAATCATATGGGTCTCAAATATATATGTATATATATACTTATATATGAAGCAATGTATCATATAATAATAATATATATTAAAAAGGTTAAAGTGAAATATGTATATAGCCTATGAGAATTTTGATTGAAGGCTACCCGTCAAGTTAAATGATAATAGGGTATTGATGAATTCATATCACGGAGTTATATTAATGTCTTACTTTCTTTATAATTCATGTAAAAGTTAAGTAATGAAAGTAAAAATATTTAGTATAATGTAGGTATTAAAATATAAGAGTAGATAATATAAATTCATACGATAATATGGTGGTATAGTAAATAATATGTGGCTTATAATGAAACAAGGGAGATAGAAGCAGAGCTTCAAGTCCCTGCCAAAGCTAAAAGCAAAACACTGGAAAGTTGCTATGTGTGGTCTAATCACGACTAACCCAACCTCAGCTAAGTTTCTATACGTGTTCAATAGAGACCATGGCCAACCCAACCTCAACTTGTAGTGCTTCCTTCAAACTAGGTTTTGCATCCAGAACCTACAACAGCCCAAGCCTATTTAATAACTTTTATATTAAATAATAGAGAGGTTATAATACGCCTGTAAACATTCAAATTCAAAGATCTCTTGACCTGTGAAAAAAAAAATCATGCTAGAACAAATTTATAAATGAGAAAGGTATTAGATTTAGATTTTCATGTTTTCTTACAGCCGTTGCATTATAGTCCACTTCAAGATATTTGTCTGTTGAATGGTCCCACTCTTGGATATCCATTCCATTCACAATTCTTGTAATGCCAACTTTCCGAACAATAGATTCCAATTCCACTCCCTTGTCTGCTCCTGAAACAAGCTCATTTGCATAATGTGGACTCACTGTAAAAACCCTATCAGATTCTAGTATTCCAGCTTTCATCCAATTAATTTTCCTTCCTTTTACTGGTTTGTCATACCTGCACAAAGTAACAACTTTTGACATATCTAGATTCTGATCATTCGAAACAATTCACCTTATAGCATAGATGGATTAGTAAGTAGGGAAAATGTTTACCCATCAATGAAATCAAATGAGCTCTTGAACTCGTCAGGGAGATTAAGAAGCGAGAAGTCTGAGAAAGCAAATCTGCCTTGATATTATTACAATACATAAGAGAGAATATACCCATACCCATATTATTATCTGCCTTAATATTATTACAATAAATCTGCCTTGAGTTATTCTTAATAAGATTTATTCATATTTTATTCTTGATATTTATAACATCCTAAAAAACAACATATTTATACCAGCCTAAAAGACAACATATTTACACGTAATTGTATCTTGTTTTTATATAAAAGAATTAATTTTATTCTAAAAACATATTTAAATCAAAATTAAAAAAAAATGAATAAGACAAAGTTTTCATATATATATTATATATATATACACCAAAACTATTAAAACAAAAATTCTCACATAATACTAGACATCACTAACAAAACAATAACTCATCACTCCAAAACAATAACTCATCACTCCAAAACAATAACTCACCTATCCATAATGAATGTTTGAACATCTTGTATTCGCACTGCACAAAATCTTTAATATCTAACCTTTATTTTATGAGGAGTTCTTGAAATGTTAGTCTGAATCTTTAATATCTAACCTTTCTTTTTGAAATGTTAGTCTGAATCTTTAATATCTAACCTTTATTTTATGAGGAGTTCTTGAAATGTTAGTTTGGCCTATCGAGTTTCTTACTTCTTCCCTGGTTATATGATTTTAGCATTTATACACAATCTATTTATACGCAATCTATCTTATTAGCACATTTGGTTATTTTGACTGAATAATGTCCACACTCACCATCTTTCAGTGAATAATGTCCACAAAGCACTAAATATTATTATTTTTATAGTATTTGATGGAATAACAAGGAACTTGAATAAACTTCCTCGATAATAGCTCATTTATTTATGAAAGCAGGCACGGAAGCAGAGGGGCTAAAAAAACATGGTAGTAGGAACGAGATTTTATGCAACTTAAGTTATGATGCCATGCACACGTAGATTCAACCACGAGTCGATAGATAGAATGCTTGCATGAAATACATGATCCGTGGTTGTTTATAAATATATAAGACATTATGTCCTGTCCATGGTGTTGACACGCTTCTTTTTCCTAAGATTCTTTGTATTGACATTAACTGTCACTCGAATTCCCCTCATAGTCTTGGCAGCTTCTACATATTTTCTATGTCACTTCAAAGGACAAAACCACATAGTCTTTGTATCTTCTGCAATTTTTCCTTGTCACTCAAACTCCTTTTATAGTCTTCGCGTCTTCTGTAATTTTTTCAGGATGTGAATTTGAGCTCTTTCTTTTTTTCTTTCTATATAAAGTCAGACACCCATTATACATTGCAATGAAATTTCAGCTACAGCAAATCAAGCAACAATAGCATACGATGGTGCCAGAATTGCCAATTCCAAAGTAAGGATGAATCATTTTGTTTTTGCAGGAGATGGTTGTTTTCTTTTACATTTTGATAAAGACTTCTCTCTTGAAACTTCGAAGTATTTTGTGTCAATTTTGAATGCACTGGTAGGTGAAGAATTGGGTTTTAGTGGGAAGTTTTTTAATAAGATGAATATTGAATTTTATAGTATGTTTATGGTGGTTTGGGGCACAATGACGAAACTTTTGTTGCTGAAATCTACAGCTAATTTGTTAGACATCTCAGCAAAAATTTAAATTCATATCCTTGTTTCGCATTATAAGAAATTTAACACTGCATTAATTGTTATCAAGTACACAATATTTCAGTTTATCAAGAATTGTCGATAATTTTCATGCTTTATAATAACCACGCGTAAGGATTAAATTGATCCATTTCGAGGAGGCCGAATCAGCTTCCCACAACCTTAAAAGTTGCCCTTATATGGGAAAGTACGCGTGGGGACGACATTAAACATCTGGAATTCCATTACAACGTCCATGTTTCTAAGATGGATAGAGCATTACATGACATAGAGAATATCATGATTTATTTATTATTAGTTGTTTTTTGTTTTGTGTTTTGGCAGTGGCAGGTGAGAATGCAACGACCAGGAGGAGAATGACGTTGCTGTTAGTGGCAAGGCCTGTGCATTTTTTCTTACTTTTTCGCAGATATAAAACCGGAGAATTTTTTCTTTCTCCATAGGTAGAACACTGGAGATTTTGAAATGTTGCAAATCATTTGAATCCAAACACCCATCTTCACAAGCAACAAGGAAGGTGTCAAGGTTCTCGCTTGTAGTCTATGGGTAAGTCAATCTCTTAATCTATCTAAATATATCTACAACAATTTCTCCATAATGCTGTGAATATTAGATTGTGATGTAGATTTTGACATCTTGCAAGACTTTCCAAAATGATTTTGATGCATATTTTAGCAACTTTTTGTTGCAGGTATAGAGTTAACAATTTTTCAGACTTCTAAAATTCAACAATATGATCTTTAATTCCATGAATTATGCATTGCACGTTCTTGTAGCTTTCTCGAGGTGTTTTGTGGATGCTCCATTAATATTTCAGCTTGGTTAGATGATAAAACACAATTCAACTAAAAAAAAAAACCAATTTTGCACTTGAAAAGTACTGCATGGGAGGGTTCATGCTCGACACTAAGAGAAATAATGTAGAAAAACCCATCAAAAGTTTTCAATACCAACAGAAGCAAAGAACAATCAATCAGTTTTCAATACCGACAGAAGTAAAGAATGGTAAAAAGGAACGAGGCCATGTTCAGCTTGTGGTTAAGCAGAGGTTAATAGCTATCAAAGGCATAATAAGTGTGGCCTTGAATAGTATCAGGGTTATAACAACTCTGCCCGGCCTAAATGGTAGAGCAATCAACCTGCCCCAAGGCCCAGGCCCAATCCAATGTCGCTTGGAGGAGTTGAGTATTGGCCTCGGACAAGGCAACGCAGAAGGTTTGGGCAGTAATGTCTTTGGCCAAAGTTGGAGATCATCTGCAATTCAGGCTATGGCGGTGAAGGTTTGATCGCTACAAAAGGTGAGTCTTGTTATGTATAAGATCACAGATTCGTTTCTTCTTTCGAACTTTTGAGCTCGATTTCGTAGTTGTGTTTTCTTTGGGAGTCATAGGAAGTGAAATTTAGTTGAAATGATGCAAAATTTGCCTGGAATAGCTAAATTTGGTGCCGGACTGTCTACGTTCTACGTTCTAAATTTTGTTGCAAATGATAAAATGTTTGCATGACAAGCGAAAATCTGGTTCCACAAATGCAAATTTCGAGTAACGACGACACCATCCACGTGGCAGCATTCCATTCGCTCTATGAGCGAAGAATCTACCCTACGTGGATGGTTATGCTTCTCCACGGTGAAACGCCTACAGCGTAATTATGGTTGTACTCGATAAGCCCATAGAAATCAAGGTTAATTAAATTAACATTATTATTATTATATATACAATTAACTTAGATTACATATTATGTTAATTTAATGAATTATGATCATGTGTATATATCTACATGCATGATCAAAGTTAATTAAATTGACATTATTATATATAGAGAGAGAGAAATATAAATTAAATTAATTATGATTACTCTCTTATTTCTCGTGTATCATAATAATGCTAATTTAATTAACTATGATCATACTTTGATTTCATTGGCTCTAACCACTACCACCATAGTTTGATTGTCCTTCTAGCCATGGATTTAGAAGTGGGAAGCCCTGCCAACTCCCCCCTCTCTCTATAAAGGCCTTCATATTCCAACCACTAGTTAATGCCCATTGCAAATCCACTCATAAGGCCTTGTCATCTAGATACATGAAGAAGTTTGCCTCTACCATTTATGTAAATTTGTTGTCATCTATCCCTTGGATAAAAGCTTTGGATGTTGCTGAGGGAGACCTCGTAGGCCATCCCCAACATAAGATGGCCCTAATAAAAGGTAAGCTCTCATACTACTTTTATAGAAGAGGTTGTTTCACATTTTTATTTGAACTTAAGGAAGATAAAGACCTTGTCTTTCACAATGGGCCATATTTCATGGGTCTAAGAGGCATGTATTTGAATAATTGGACCCTTGATTTTGACTTGAAATATATGTCCCTTCTACAATTCTAGCATAGGCCCTCACTTGTTGTTAGACTACTGGAATGGTAAGCCTCTACAAGCCATTGTAAATACTCTAGGAAAATACATAGATAAATCAGAAATCGAGTCTGAAATGTTTGCCTATTCAAGAATTTGTATGGAAGTAGATATAGAAAAAGATCTTCAAGGAGCCATTAATCTTATATCTCTTAATAATAATAACCATCTTCAAAAATTGGACTACAAACAACTTCCCTTTAAATGCAATATCTATCGTGAATATAAGCATTTTGCTAAAAATTGCATGGTCAATTCCCCCCTCAACTTCCCCCAAAGACCCCATACCAATGGCAACAAGTGAAGAGAGCATTCAAAAGTAAGCAAGTGCCATCCTTAGTGTCACTTGCCCAAAAATCCAAACCCATGTAGTCTTTAATTAATATTTGATTTGTTTTCCCCCATAGCACTCCTCCTCGCTATTGGCTTCTTAACTCTTATCTTCCTCTCTTCCTCCTTCCCTTGTTCATCCCAACTCAACCTCGACTACTCTGCATCCTCTTCTCCCTCCTTCCTCCTCTCCGCCCTTCATCCCTCCCCTCCATCCTTTGAATCTCTTCCCTCCCCACATCTTAGTGTAAATATATACCTTCCTTAAGCCCCCATGCAATTCTTCAATGCATCTCTAAAAAATCAACTCCTCTTTGAGTGGTGTCATGACTAGGAATAAAGCACATCATCAACTTGAAGAAGAGGAGGATGACAAGGGAATAGCATAAAATAAGTTGAGTCACGAAACAAATAAAGAAAGAAAAAAGGACACAACAAATTTAGATAAGAATCTTAGATCACAATCAACTTTGGAATCTACCTCTTAGGGAGCTTCAACAACTTTTGACCCTAAAAAAAATGAAGATTCTCTCTTGGAACTGTAGGGGTGTACATAGTGAAACATGGCTATAAGCTAAAAGCCTACTATATTCCTTATCCAATAAAAGAAAGCAAAATATAGTAACATGTTGGACATAAGCAATAAGCACTAGAAATAAAGTCAACGTGTTGTAGTTAGTCGTAGAGAAGCATCTAACAACCTTTACACCTTTTGGGACCATACACTAATTGAGTTGATTCAAACCCATACATCTCGTCACTAAATATTCATTAAGATGCTTATAAGATACTTTAGTAAGCAAGTTCAAATTTTCAATACTTTTGCCATGGTCCTTTTCAAAGAAAAACAAGAGTGTTGATCCTCATTAAAATAATTTAGGGAATCCATGCATCTTGTCAACTATGTATTGGCAAGTGATATTAACATGGTCGTTTCTCCATACGATAAAAGAGGTGGCTCTTTCATTTGAGATCCATAGAGAGAAACAATGGAAGAGATGATAGTAAACTAGGGCTTTTTTTATCCGAGGTCAATCAAAAGAAAATATACGCGTTCCAACCGAAGACTTGGCCCATGGCACATAGTGGAGCATCTAGATTGCTTTCTTTTACTCAAAGGTCCTTCCTTTTGGATAACGTGCTCATCTCCTCTTCTATTATTTCGGCGATAGTCTATGATCATAAGTCTATTTTGTTAAACCTTTGGGAGGAACCAAACTACAGGCCCATTCCTTTCCACTCCAATCCCCTCTAGGTCCAAAATCTTCAATCCCTAAAGGTTTGAGGTGAAGTATGGAACCTCTCGGTCTAAGGCTCTACATCATTTATATGGGGAAAAAATATTAAGAACACCAAACACATATAGCAACATGACAAAAAAGTAACTTCCTCCCCCTCTACGGGAAAGAAAAACTATTCAAAATAATCAAAGTTCCCTTCAAACCAAGATAGACTCCCAAGATATCACTTCAAAAATACAAGTGAAAGAAAAGGAAACCATGGGTTCGAGCAAGGGGTGAATCTCTCCATTTTCATATCATAATGGAGGTAGTTGGTGTTAATCCCTAGATATTGTGACATTACATTTATATCATTATATTAGTATTGTTTTTATTGGTTGGCTAGGATCTTAATTGTAATTATACCATTTGTCTCTTGTATATACCAAGGAGACCTAGTTTTAAATACCACATCATATCATCTTATGCATTTGTTACATTGTAAAAGGAGGTTGCCCCTTCAAATATGATCCTTATTCATCTCTTTATTTCATTTTCATTCATCTCTTTATTTCGTTCTCAAGGTGTTGGGTTACTCTTTCTTTCTATTTTTATGTTGTTTTTGGAATTTGGTGCATAACATTTGGTATCATAACCATTTTAGCTATAACATTTTTTTTTATGTATAAGATATTCAATTTTTTTTAAAGCAATAAGATATGTAGTGAGGCATCTATGGTAAAATTTTAAAGTATTGATTCATTGTAATTTTGGAGCTATAGTATGTGGAAGTTATGGTTTTTTATTAGTCCAAAAACTAGTCTCAAACAAGTGTTGTAAGTAAAATTGTTATATCTAAAGATTGACAACTCCAAATTGAGTGAAACCTATTGAATAAAAAACAATACATAGCATATTGGTTTTGGTAAAAGAATTAGAATCAAAACAAGAAAATAAGACGTGTTAGGCTATACAAGTTCACTCTCCTATAAGGGACAAAAAACAAGATGTTTTGTGAAAGTTATTGTAACTTTCTATTGGCATAACAGAATGTGGTGAAACCTATGGCGTTGTAGAGAATACATACAAGGATACTAAGAGAAAAAAAATTAGACTTAGGGGGGGGATTATATAGGTAATTCGAGAGAAAGGTCGACTAGAAAGACAACATACAAACCAAGGTTTTTAAAGGTATGCTAAATTGAAACTTGCACAAATTTTGATTGCAATATCTATTTAGGGTGATTCAAAAGATGTAATAGATAAGAACAAGATAAATAGTAGCAATGTTGCAAGTCCATACCTAAAGGCTTAGTGATTTATGAAAATTGGGTAGAGGAAAGAAATAGAAACTTATTGTATATTTCTTTTAGTTTTTTATATTATTTTGATGTGTTGGATCTGTAATATCTGTATCCAGATATTCTCATGTTGTGATCGTATCTGGATCACAATAAGACTATTCAATTGAATAGTCAACCAATAGAAAATAACCTCATTTGGAATGAATAAATAATATTGAATATATATCGATGAGAGATTATTACATTACAATTTGATGGAGCATTTAAATATGGTCTTGTGTGCATTTTCAATGGAAATGTATGTTTCTATCGATTAATTACATATCAATTGTATTTAATATTTGTTTAATTACTTTTCTTTTATTATTTAATTATTTGTTTATTGATATGTTTATATATTATTTTATTTGTTACATGGCCTTCCTCTTCAAAATGCTTGGTCCTCAAAGCATTAGTGATGAGGGTCGCATCTTTCTTTGTATATACCTTCCATGTGGGGTTTCATAAAACCATGTGCAGTTTTATGAATGCTATTCTTTAACTCTTTTTTTACTCTTTTTTTTAATTATCTTGGGGATAATTCTTTTTTCCCACTTCTTTGTAATATTGTTTTTCTTACTTATTGTTCTCTTCTTCTTATTTGCAATGGAAATAATTACTTCTTTTTCTCTTCTTTTTTTAATTTCCCTTCTCGTATCCTTGGATTCCTTGATTTACGGTTGTTTTTAAATTTTGCAGCGGAATAATATTTTTTTTTATTAACTTGATTTGCTTCAACGTTGTGATTAGATATTCTTTGGGCCAAAAGCCTACTTTTGTACAAGGTCCTATATTTTTGGGAAACCCAAAAAATGATGGCTAAAAGCCAATGTGGATCAAAGATCCTTAATCAACGGAATAATTTTATTTTTTTATTAACTTGATTTGCTTCAACGTTGATTGGATATTCTTTGGGCCAAAAGCCTACATTTGGACAAGGTCCTATATTTTTGGGAAACCCAAAAAATGATGGCTAAAAGCCAATGTGCATCAAAGATCCTTAATCAGAGAAGCTCTGAGAATGGTTTGTGGCCAATGGCCAGAATCAAGCCCAAGAAGGGGCTCTGATACCAATGTAATATTTGTATCCAGATATTCTCATGTTGTGATCATATCTGAATCACAATAAGACTATTCAAGTGAATAGTCAACCAATAGAAAATAACCCCATTTGGAAAGAATAAACAATATTGAATATATACCGATGAGAGATTATTGCATTACAATTTGATGGACCATTTAAATATGGTCTTATGTGCCTTTTCAATGGAAAGGTACGTCTCTATCGATTAATTACATATCAATTTTATTTAATATTCGTTTAATTACTTTTCTTTTATTATTTAATTATTTCTTTATTGATATGTTTATATATTATTTTATTTGTTACAGGATCCACAAAAGAGAAGAAACAAAAAAGTAGGAAATAGATAATGAAAGAGGGTATCCACTACTGCAATGAGTGTTGGGTGTGTTATATTCTTTGCATGTAAATCGAAGGTCGGAGTTGATAGTTGATTGGTTATCAGGTCAACTGGAGTTGGAAGCTTACAAATGGTGGAAGTCTGATCGATTGGCCGACTAGAATAGTTGATTGGTCAATGACCACGATTGGTCAACAGGAAGTCGACGAACATTGGAACAACTAGAAGCTCAATGGGTGATCTACCAAGGTTGACCCAATCAGGTCGACTATAACAGAATAATTGAAAATGGTTAGGAAGTTATGGATTACCATCAATGATCAGTTGGTTGTAACTAACTTGGGTACCACGAGCTAGTGTATGTAATGTCTATGTAATAGTAAGCGAGGAAGAGAGAAGAAGTGAAGTGTGATTACTAGCAAGTATATCACTATTGTAAACACTATTAATAGTGTTGCTAATATATCAGTGGTAAAGCTCATTGGTTTGTTGGTTTTCCCAGGTAGAGGGGTTTCCAAGGTAATTTATGTGTACCATGTGAATGTGTTGTGTGTAATTACGTTATGTATAATTGTGTTTAACTATATGAATCATATGCATAACCTTCGTTTCTTAGGCTTCTATGAGCTTTGTTTTGATAAATAAAGTCTTTTGGATCAATCGCAAAAGATTTATCCCAATCGACGTTTCGGACCAAGCTAGTGTGGTCCATCATCAGGAAAGAGAGAAGAAAAAGATGAAGAATTTATGATCTTACAAGTTAGTCTTAAATAGAATATGAAGGGGTCATCATACCAAGTTAGGGGAGAGAAACCCTACAAATCATGAAAGCAAAAAGGAGGAAACAAATAAATGAAATAAAATAATTATATTAATGATAAGAAAGGAAAAAATATAAAGGAAGAAAAATAACTAAAAAATAAGTAAAATTATAAGTTTACAAGGGTGCTAAGGAGCAATGTTGGAATGTTTCCCAAGTACATGGGCACCTAAGAGAGAGAATGGGAGAAGGCAAGGAGATAAGTTTCCAAAGTGTGACCAAGTGAATCAGTGAATGGAATGATAGCAGATGGAAGCAACCAAGGTTAGGACACAGATGGGAATCTCCTTGAAGGTAGATGAACGGTAGAAAAATGATGTGAATTATAAGGTATGGATGAAGCAGTGGGCTCATGAATGTGTAACATGAAACATCAAAGTGCCATCAATGCGAGTTTGTGGGTGGAAAATGAGTGATAGTGAAAAAATATATGCAACTAAATTCATAATCATGAACTAGATGGAATCCCAATCCTAGGGGGAATAAAATGACATGGGCATCTAACAACATGAGGGTACTAACAAATGACACACATGTAAGGAAGACTCTATTGTCGGGCAAGGCAAATGCAAGGGTGGCTAGGCAGGGCCACTTGTTTGAACAAAGGGGATCGTACATGTGAATTGGGAAATGAAAAAGGTTGATGCATATGATTTTTTACAGAGGGAAATCACCTATATGCCAATTTGAAGAAATATACCTATAAGAAGAAGTTGCATGTTGAGATTATTGGTCCCATTGCAATCTGGACCTACACACATGGAAATGATAACAAAGCGTAAAAGTGTGTTTGGAAATAAAACCAAATGTATAGGTATTGTATAATGTAGAGACAAGGACTCAATTACATGCGTGCATGAAAACCGAGGAAAATAGGTGTTTCTAGGAAAGTTCTCAATCACAAAAAATGGATCATATAATCGAGAAGAGAGTTGAACCATGATTCTAATGCTGCAAATGATGCATCAAATGGAGGTTGTATGTTCCCATATGGGATGGAAGAAAATCATTCCCAAATAACTATAAAATGGGTGGGTCCCATAACCCTAGGCGTCATTTTCACTGTTCACCATTGGAGGAGCTTGTTGGGTCCATCTGTTTAGGCATTGTTTTCTTCCATTTCATCTATCATATTGGGATTCCATGACTTGCAAGTTGGTGCTCTCACCTTACTCTTCAATTTTGTCCATTTAGTTTCTACATTTTGGCTCTCAAGGTGCTTTGGGGAAACCCAAAGGGTTTTGGGTGTTGGTCATGCCTTTCCTATGACCTTGGTCATGAAAATTGCCTAAACATGCGTGACTGGGTCACACCTCATTAAGGAACATATGCGACCTCTAGTCACACCTAGTTGGAGCTAACGAGCAACCTAGGTCACTAGTTTTTCCCATCTAGGTGTGACTACGGTGCTCTTTTTCCAGAGAAAAGAGCTATTGCACAGTTTTGATAGATTTTGGAAAGATGTGATTAACGCCAAAACTTGTGATGTAGGATGAGGATAAATTGGAGAGAGAGGGACATCCCCATGCCATGCAGAGGGATCAGAGAGGACCCTATGGTGAGGGATATTTTGGAACGATATGAGTTACTCAAGATCCTTGAGAACCCCTTGATGAGGTTGACAAGGTTGTTGTTAACAAAAAATCATCGAGTACTAGGATTGAGATGTTGGTGCTTTCATTGTGCAGGGTGAGTAGGTAGAAATTAGCCTCCAATATGTATACTTCATGCCGAGACTCCCTTTGTTGGGGGTTATATGTGACACACAGCTTGTGAAACCACAAGATGTTGACATGGAGGATATCCTAGCCAAGCATTGCAGAGAGGAGTTGCAAGTGCATGGATCCTCTATACTACCGACAAACATTGACCGGTGTCATACGAGTACTGGGGTTGAGAGGAACCCATAAGATTTATGGAAACTAGATGATAATTGTGGAGCAGGTCAAGAGTGGGACCTACTTTGGGTGGGCACAGTTGTTCTTAATAGAGGTTTGGCGACAACCAAACCATCGTAGTGGACATGGAGGAGACTTTGGGTTTGGGACTTTCATTTCGCAATTTTTCTTTGAGCAAGTGTCAACGTTGCGTCCTCACGTCATTGTCTAAGATGGGGGGCTTTTGTAGCCCCAAATGTGACGATGGGGTGAGATGATGGTATGGGGCATAGGTGATGCAATCAACAACATCTTCGGTGAGAGATTCTTCGCCTAGTGGAACCAACTCCCCATAGTCGTCAAGGACTACCCATACACTTGGATGGACAATTAGGGAGACTTAGAGTTACCATGCCCACCTGGCTAGGCATGGGGACTAGATGGTATGTATGATTAGGCATTGTGGTTTTGATAGTCATAATTACATACTAGCATATATGGTAGATACATTTGATTATGTGGCACATGGTACTAATTACTAATCATATATGTGTATGTAGATGCGGTATCAATGGCCCTAACATGATTTCAACGTTCACTAAGCAGATTTGAGGGGATCGATCTTGCCCCTCGGGCACATTGACGATGACAGAGTGCCAAGGATATCTTGGATGGATTGTGTCGAGACATTTTCCAACTGTTGGAGGGTGTTAATGACGATAGGTGGAAGCATTTGAGTGATGAGTTGATCAACGTATGTTACCAGGCACCATTGGAGTGGTGCCTGACCATGCAACACATAGCTATGGAAACACATGGTATTTGAGACATGATGAGGAGGAGAAATCATATGGCTCAATGATTATTTTTATGATGAGTATTCAGTGATGTAGGACTACCCCCATGCCATGGGCATGGGATTTTTTACTTTTATATCACATATTTTGATTGAGCTATGGCTCATAGATGTAAACACTTCTATTTTTTACTTATGATTATATATTTACATATGCATGTGGATGCAAATTTTATTTACATGAGCCTTATGTTATGATGTGATGTGATGTAATGTATGCTTATTATGTGCATATGGATGCACTAGATGATGGATAGATGAAATGCACATGCATGGTTTATTTCCTTATTATTGATGATTAATGTGCCAGTCTAGAATCTGATTTTCTGTATGATTCACAAAACCATTGAAATTATTGGACACATGATGAATGTAATGGATTCAAACTATCTAACCAATTGTCTAGTTCGCAGATACGTTCTAAAACGGAAAGGATCTCATACCCAATAACAATTATTCAACTGTGTGATAAGGAGTTGTGAATTGAGGAAAACATGAAGGTGATGAATGTGCATATGGAGAGCATCAACCAAGAGACCAATCATATCATTGTATTTTGCCTAATTATTGTTGGTCGCACTGATACGTACACCACTAACATGGATCATCGTGTGTGACGGGGAGTAAAGGACCTGGGTTACTGAGGTGAGATTGGGGGAATATCGACTTCCGCCATTGCATAACCGACATGACAAGGAGGATGCTGATCCATCTAATAGGAACAAATAAACAAATTGTAAGGATCATCACTATGATATTCTAAATAATAACAGATCATGGAGCTGAGTATACCTCACAAAGAAATAATGAGCAGAAAAGATGAATTACAGTGAAAATTGCAGTAAAAATGAGCAGACAATTAATCATGCATGAGAAATCAGATAGGAAAATAATAATGTCACATGATCCAATAATCAGTATAGTCAATAATGATGTTACAATGGAGAGAATTCAAATCACCTAGGAGAATTCGAGTCTCAGTCTCTCTAGCATAGGAATTGTCACCTCTATCAGTGCTTCGAAACTCCCAAACTCAGTTAAACTCAACCAAATATCAGTTAACTGAAGACACAATCAGTTAACTAACCAAAAGGGGCGCATTAGTGAGTTTGGCATGCAAATCACTCAGAAAAGGGCGCATGAGACCGCAATCAGAGCATAAACCCCCCACAAGAGTCAACTAACTTAATTGGACTGATCTAGAACACTAAGTTGGTTCCTAGAATGTAGGGAACTGACTTGAGTGATCCTACAATGATGCATGCAAGGCGCATTAGGTAGCTGATGGATCCTAGATGGCATATGCACAACACTAGGTGGCAAATGACATCATCAACTACCAGGAAAAAATAAATAATGCTAGGTAGGACAAGGATGGAGTATTAATTATCCTAACACCCCCCCTTAATCCAAACTTGTGCATCCTGGGCCCTAGTTACTAAGACCAAAGGTCACCCATACAAACAAATAAATGATGAAAATAAAATAATTGTCCATGAACCAAGGAAATGGGTAAAACCTCATGGAACCGCCCCCCCTCAAAAATAGGACAACATGGAGCTCAAACAACTTTCACACCAAGTAGAGATCTAAGATAAGCAAATCTCTTATGAGTGAAAAAATTAGTGAACATGTCTGCAATCATCTCCTCTGTAGGACAATAATGCAGTGAGATGGTCCTGTTGTGCACTAGCTCCCTGATGTAGTGCATGTGAACCTCAATATGTTTGGTCCTTTGCTTCTGAACTGAGTCACTAGAGATCCTGATGGCACTCTGATTATCGTAAAAAAGGTCTACTGAAGGAGAAGTGTGAATGCCAAACTCTGTCAAGATCCCATGCAATCAAACTGCCTGGATAACTGCATTCACAGCTCCTTTGTACTTTGCCTTTGCTGAAGAATGTGCTAGTGCTGCTTGCTTCTTGCTTGACCAGAAGATTGGTCCTGATCCCAACATGAATACATACCCTGAAGTCGATTTCCTATCATTATTGTCTCCAACCCAGTCTGAGTCAGTAAAACCAACCAGATCTAGTTGAGCACCATCATAATAATGAATACCAAACTCTCTCGTACCTTGCACATAGTGCTAGATTGTCTTTGTTTCCTTCCAATGCAAGTCATGTGGCTCTTGCATGTACCTAGCCACAACACCAACAACATATGATAGGTATGGTCTCGAATGTGTCAAATACAACAAGCTACCAATCAACTGTCTATAAAGAGTGATGTCAACCAAGGAAGTGGAACCACCTTCTTCCAATCTAATGTCAGATAGGAAGGGAAAAGATGTGACTTTGTGAGTAAATCATATGCATACCTTGACTATCAAATCATGATCCCTGAAGCATTTTGTGTTACTTCAAGACCAATGAATTGTTTTAACAATCCTATATTTGTCATAATGAATGCTTTGTTCAAGGAAGACTTGATGTGCTTCAACGCAATAGCAGATCCACCGATGATGAGCAAGTCATACACATACAAAACAATCAACAGTAGACATCCTCCCTTATATTGCATCTAAACATTGCAATCAGATTTGCATCTTTCAAACTTTTGTGACAGTAAGAAGGAATCCATCTTTGCATACCATGCCCTTGGGGCTTGCTTAAGCCCATACATTGATCTCCTCAGTCTGCATACCAAGGAAGGATCATCGGTGTACCCCTCAGGTTGTTTCATGTAGATCTCTTCTTCTAAGTCACCATGCAAGAAGGCACTCTTTACATCCATGTGATGTACCTCCCATGCATTTGAAGCTGCAATGGTCAAAACAACCCCTACTGAATCCATTATTGCTACAGGAGCGAATGTCTCATTGTAGTCCAAACCTTGAACTTGTGAGTACCCCTTTGCAACCAACCTAGACTTGTACTTGGTTGTAGATCCATCAGATGCAAGCTTTGTTTTGTAGATCCATTTGCACTAAACTAGTTTCCTCCTTGGGGGGAGAGATATAAGATCCCATGTCTCATTGTTCTGCAGTGACTCATATTCTTTATCCATGGATGCTTGCCATCTCGGATCATGGAAAGCCTCTCTATAAGACTGTGGATCAGACCCCACCATCACGAAGCACCTCTAAGGGAGAAGTGGATATGTATGGAAAAGTGCAATGTTTGCACCTTGGTATTGAGATCTTGTTGTTCTGTAGTCATATGGATCTCCAGATATGTCCCCAGCTACCTCAATAAGTTTCTGAGCTCATTTAGGCTTTGGATTGGGAGTAGATGCTGGATCTGGATTTGGATCTGCTAGATCTTCATACTCAATATCTAGATCTGAATCATATTGATCTTCTTCTTCGGAATCTGAATGTGGATCACCTATAGAAACATCATTAGGAGAAAATGGAATAGGTAAATCAGTTATACCTTGTTCTTCAACCGGTTGTAGATCATGCAATGGATCCTCATTGAATTGAACACTTCTTTCAATGAAGCATCTCTTGGTTGCAATCTCCATTAATTTGTAAGCTTTTGAATCTTCTGCATATCCAAGAAGAATGCATTTGCTACTTTGAGGTTGAAGTGCTTTCCTCTTGTTGGAGGGGATTCTGGCCCATGCCTTGGTTCCAAAAACCCTCAGGTGAGAGACATCGAGTTTGTGTCCCTTCAATGCTTCGAATGGAGTGACCCCATCAACAGATTTGTAGGGTACCCTATTCTGAATGTATGTGGCACAATACACTGCTTCTACCCAAATATTTAATGGGAGATATCTTGCTTCAAGCAAAAAGTAGCCATCTCCTTCAATGACCTATTCTTCCTCTTTGCTACACCATTTTGTTGTGGTGTGTATGGGACAAAATGTTGTATTTGAATACCTTCGGAAGCACATAGTTGTTGCAACTCCTTCTTGATGTACTCCCCTCCATTATCTTGATCTTCTTTCCAGCAGTGTTCTCAACTAAGGCTTTGAAAACTTTTAAGCTTTCAAATACCTTAGATTTCTATTTGAGAAAGTAGATCTAGCAGAACCTAGATTAGTCATCAATGAAGGTCAAAAGGTATCTGGATCCATTCATTGAAGTAGTGGGCATTGGTCCTGAAAAATCACTATGAATTAGATCAAGTATGGAGGAAGCTCTCTTTTCCTTCCCAACATCATACTTCCGCTCTGGGTGCTTCCCTACCAAGCAACCTTTGCGTATTCCTTGAGAGAACTTTATGTACGACAAACCTTCAACCATCTCTTCCTTGTGCAACTATTGTAGGTATTTGAAGTTAAGGTTTCTGAATCTTTCATGCCAGAGTCTGCTTGTCTCATTTGCATGAGTCAAGAGAGCACTTTGATGTGAATATGGCAAGAGGTAGGAGAACTCATATGCCTTGGAGGCATGGTTTGCAACTCCTTTGGCTATCAGCTTCCTAGATGTTATCTTTGCAATCTCGACTCTGTCAGGTCCAAATACTACTTTCTTTGGTGAACCTGTGTGTGTCATATGATAAACAGACAACAAATTAGCTGCTAGAGAAGGCACACATAGCACATTGTTGAAATTTCCATGATCAAGTTGTATAGTGCCCTTCCCTTCAACAAAGATTTGAGAGTCATCTCCCATGTGTATGTTAGGGCCATCGGTGAGATCTAATGAAGAAAATGGATCCATGGAGGAAACCATGTGGTTGGAGGCTCCAGAACCAATAAGAAAAGCTTGGGATTGTGAGAATTTAGCCTTCAATGCATGGCATCTCTCATGGTCTTCTGAATTTCCACCCGGATCAGTCTTCCTTGCTCCTTCTAGAAGGGCAATGTTGTGTTGTTCAAGGAGTTTTTCCATTTGATCTATGGTCTTCTTCATACAAGAACTCTTAGGATGGTTACCCTTCTTACAGTATGTACACTTGGATTTCTCAAATTTCTTTTGCTTGTCCTTCTTAGAGCTGGAGGCTCCTTTCGATGGACTAGACTTCGCATTCTGCTTGGGTTCAAATTGCTTCTTCTCTTTGCCCTTTTTCTTCCCTTTTGCAATCACACGTTTTGACTCTCCATCCATAAGAGCTTGATTTTTGGAGGCCTTCAAGGCACCCATTTGAATCAATTTGTCTTGTTATTGGATGAGAGATTCAGTGAATACATCTAAGGATGGCATTTTCCAACCAAGGATTGACAATCTACCTGAATGAAAGGTAGAAACAGAGATGGAGAACTCAAGACCAAGCTTGCTCAGAATGGATAGCACCAACTGCTCATCCTTCTTCTCAATGCCACACTACTTGCATTGCATGACCAAAGAATTAAATTTGGAAAAGAATTGTTGGATGGTTTTGAAACTGCTGGGTTGAAGAGCAATCAACTCATTCTCCATAATATGGCCCCTAAGCTCATCTTGTTTGTCGAAGAGGGTCTCCAACTTCAACCAAACCTCTTTTGGAGTCTTCAATCCATCAATCTGGAAGAGTAGATCTCTGGACATATGAATACACATGAAACCAAATGCTTCATCCAATCTATACATATACTTGGCCTTATCAACAACTGCTTGAGGTTTGACCTCCTTTCCCATTATTACCCTGTACATTGACTTACTGCGCAACACCATCTACATATCAACCCTCCAATCAAGATAATTGAAGGGTGTCAGGATCTTGGGAGAGAGAAGAGCATTTGAATTCTCCATTAGAGCTGCTGGAGCGAATACAATGTGGTACTGTTGTTACTGCTGCACTGAAAAACTTTCAATATCCCGCAAAAAATTTAAGTTTTGGAGATAGACTACTACTGAGCACTCCTTTAGGACAATAGGCACATTTTTCGGATCCTTCACACCTAGCTAGACCTCAAAGGATTTCTCCAATGAATTCAATGCAATGGCACTAGGATTTGCTGTGGAAATCAAGAGGCTTCTGGTGCACTACTAAAAGCAATTGCTCAACCTACGCTCACTGAGCTCTGATACCATGTGAAATTCTAAATCACAACAGATCATGGAGCTGAGTATACCTCTTAGAGAAAGAATGAGAATAAAAGATGAATTACAGTGTGTTACGTGGTGCCAGTACCAGTGCACCTGCAAAGGTCCCCAGGGAGAGGGGGTCAATTTTCCTGACCCGGAGGGGTGTTTAGCTAGATTTTTTCTGAGTAGGGGTTGTGGCCTGACCCTCTGGTCCCCCCTTGGAGGTACTATGGCTTAGTGGCATTGTTGACTGCCTCATGAAAGGGCTTGAAGCCACGAGGTTGGTGTCTGGGGCTTCTAGGGGTGGGTCACTGGGTCACATGACCCCAACCTTGATTCATCATTCCAGCGGCATATGTGTTAGCACTAAGGCACATATTTATCATCCAGATCAATTTACACACCCTCCTGGCCCTTCACTTCACCAGCGTCCTCTCTCTGGGACCCCCTTTTGATGATGACATCATCCTTGAAGATAGGTTGTTGTGCTTGATTGGGGACGGGGGTGTTGAGGGATTTTCAATATTGTTGGGGTTAGATGGGGCATGACGAACCCCCTCTCCACGGTATGGCCTTCAAAACGGACCGATATGCTCATTTTTAGCTGTTTTAGTCATGTGTGGGTAAATTCTGGGGAAAATGCCCCAGATTACCCACTTTTCTGATTATTTTATAGTATCATTGTTTTAATTTTAAGTTGACATTTATAATTTCAAATTGACATTTTAAAAAGGCATGTCGACCTGGATTTTATTTATTTTTGTAAAGTGAGTGTGAAAAGGTATAAATAAACTTTTCCTCACTTCATTTTAAAACAACTTATGGGATAAAACACTATGTGATATTTTTGCCCTAACTAGGGATCCTTGATTGATGAGCACTTCTTGAGGAAAGGCTATTTTGGTGGTAATTTGGAGCATTTTCTTGGAGTCTCTTTTGCTCATGCTTGTTTCTAAGGTGATGGTAGAGTGGTTTGCTTTTACACCCAAAATCTTGCCATCGTGAGACCTATGTAACCTCAGTGCCTAAATCCCTAAAGTCCCAATATCAAGCTAGTCCTTTAGAGCAAGTTGATGACCTTTATCCACACTCCTAATTAGGTCGACGCAGGTTGTCTTTGAGCAAAGTGCGTCGGCGCAGGTTGCCTTCATGCAGCATGCGCCGGAGTCAGTTTCATGAGATAAAGGTAGCTTTTGAGCGAATTCTAGAAGTTGGATGAGGTGGATCTCTATCCCTAACTCCTAGGTGAGCTGGCATTCTGTTCCCTAACCTTTGGGAAGGATCCCTTAACCCTCTCCCAATGATCCTCAACCTACTCTATCCACTTGGTCCTATATATACAAGAGCCCTTCCCAGTCCAAAGGGAGGAAGTCTATGGTACTCTTATGTTGGTGAAATTAGCTCAGTAGTTCAACACCCTAGTCTTGGAGGCTGTAACAAACCTAAAATATATAAATTAATAATATTAACAATGTAACAAGAAAATAATAATAAATTAATATTAATTTATTAATTAAACCATTATCAATAGTCATGACCTTTTGTCGAAAAGGTACACGACGGGCCTATAAAAGCCCCAAAACTATGTAACCATTATCATCCATCATATATTATTCATCTTTTACTTTACTACAAGTCATTTATGGCTTTTTTACGTTACTTGTACTGGTTATTTACTTAGTAAGGAATTCTTGTTCCTTCAGAGGCACCTACTTCTCTCTAGGAGCTTCGGTTTGGCTTATCGAAAGGAGATTGCGACGTCGAGGCATCGGTTGTAATCATCTCTTTTATTGTACTTCCCACTTTTTATACAGTAATATAAAAGCTTTCCATAAATGTTATTATGTTGATGATATTTATAGTTTACCTCCTCAATTGTTTACTTAGACTAGTTAGTGTTTAGGCGTATTTTACTGCTTGTATTGTTCCCATGTGTTTTGACAGGTCTTACAGCCATAGATCTGACGACCGCGGAACTTGGAACAACAACGAGGAGAAAGATCTACGAATTTGAGGTAAGATGCTTAATTACTCAATCTCTAATTAGATGTAGGAGAGTAGTTTTGTATTCTGTCTTATTTGTTCTAGACTTACGTTGAGCTAGAGAGATCACGCCTTAAGTCCGCTTTTGGTAGATTATCTGATAACAAATTTGGCAACCATACTGGGGAGACGTACGCTGATTTAAGTTTTAAAGTTGAATGTCATATTCTTTAATTTCTTTGCAAGCCATTTCTTTTTCCTCCTGAGCCTTTTTCACCATCAGATCTTCTTGTTGAAGGGTCTGTTAGCTTTCTCTGAGTCTATAGGTTTAATTATCAAACCATTTCATTGCTCATCCTTGGAGATCCTTTTTTATTTTTGCTTTGGGAATTCGCCCGGCGCACCTGGGTAGTGTAACCAGAGCGCTATCCTTTCACAAGCGTTTTTTGCCTTTCTGTGGTCTGCGCCACCGGCGCTAAAGCCCTGTTTGCATCTCGCGCCACCGACGCTAAACCCCTGTGCATCATCTGCACCGGGCGCTCTATGCCCGACCTTAGCCTGCGCTAAGCAGTAAAACCTAGGGTTTGAGTCATCCCTCTCCATTGTTTGAGTTTTGGTTTATCTTTCAGACCCCCTCTGCACTGTATCTTCCAGTCAGGGACCTTTTTAATGTTGCATCGTTAGTATTTGGTCTTGTTTGGTTTAATTCAGAGTGGTTTTGGGTTTCGTTTCTGACGAGTTTGAGTTTTGGTAGTGGTGGACACTTTGGTCTCCCCCACCTTCATCCACTTGACCTTGCACTCCCTGCTCTCCTCACCTGATCTAGTCCTTCCATTAGCTTAGATCTCAGACCTCCTTTGCACCTGTTTTTTTAGCTTTGATTGCATTCGGTTGTTTGATTGAGTGTTTTGAGTGTTTTTAGTCCATATGAGCGCTTGTCATTTTCTTGAGAATTTCTGAGTGTTTAGAGTGTTGCAAATAATCCTTCTTTTCAGTCATTCATGCTTAAAAATATCAATATTATCAAGTTGTAATCTTGGCATATCATTGAAAAATTAAAAGTGCATCATTTTTACCATTTTCACGTGCATTTGAAAATCGTTGTAGAAATTGGTTCATGCATTGGAATTTATCATTCATTAGTCTTTTGGAAAGTTTGAGAGAAAAGTTAATCATTTGTGCTTTTCGGTAATTATGAATCATTCATTTTCTTGAAAAATTCAAGTGAGATAAAGTTTTTACAAAAGTGATTCCATGCTTGAAAGAATTGTATGCATTCTTGGTTTTTTATGCTTTTAAGCCATCATAATGAAATTTGAAAAGAGAGAGAGCTCTAGATAGGAAATTTCTCTCTTTTGATCACTTAGTTTCATTTTTTTATTCGAAAAGACAAAAAGAAAATGCTTAGACTTGGTTATGCTGCTTGTTGATTTTTGTGTTTTGCTTGGAAAAAACAGAAAAGAGTATTTTTATTGTCAAATTTGGTAGACTTGGGATTGTGTTGCATTTTGTTGTTTTGGTAAAATCACTTGGAAAAAGATTTCTCTCTCCCATATATAGAGTTCATCAAAAGAAAAGTACATTTTTGCATGTAGTTAGGGCTTGCCTTATGCTTACGTTTATGTACTCACTTCATGCATTCACCTAACCATCCAGATAAAATTAACGGTAGAACTAGGGTAAAATTTTTAGTAACTTGTGTGTTAAGTTAGAGACGTGTTCCAGTGTTGTAAAACGTGGCAGCTGTCGTTACTTTCCAGCACTGTATTCCAGGGGTATTGTAGTCTTCCACATACCAACCGGTATATCGAAGCTCTTTCACGTACCAACCGGTATATAGAAGCTCTTTCACGTACCAACCAGGGATATCGAAGGCTCTTTCATGTACCAACCGGTATATAGAAGCTCTTTCACGTACCAACCAGGTATATCGAAGGCTCTTTCACGTAGGGTATATTGAAAGGCACTTCACGTACTTGGCGTATATAGAAAGGTGTTTCACGTACTCGGTAGTATATAGGAAGCTCTTGTGTCGTACGGTTGTGCATTAAACAACACCACTACGGATTTGAGATCCCATGTACCTTGAGTATATCAGGAGACACCATTAGGATTCCTGAAACCAATTGAGCTATCCATTTGGCCGTCTTGGCAGAGGAATACACCGAGAACAACACTCGGGGAGATTACTACACACGTGTCGTCCAGGTAGTCGGGTATTTAGGAAAGGGTACGGTCCCAATCCTCCTTGTCGCGTTTTACTGTTGGACCCTACGGTATATAGCGAGTTGCGAAGCCTTGACAATCCTGTGAGGTTCCAGACTTTTGAATCCACGCCTATCACATAAGTTTGCTTGCGGCCTTAGTTTGTGTAGTTTTTTTGGACTGCTTTTCTTTTGTTTAGATTACCCTAGGAGAAACTCCGTTTCAGTCACTCTGGCTGACTTTCCTTGGAGAAGGTCCCGTAGAATTTTGAACTTACCACCTGAATATCCCCTTAACCAGGAGGTAATTTTAAGGGTAAGAATGGACCCACACATCACGGTCGTGTCACCTGAAGTAGAAAACCCTACTTTGAATGTTGGGGCGCACATGTTCCCTCCAGATTCACCCACCTTTAACCCCCGATGGGGTGAAGAGGCAGAGACTTCCACTTCACAAGACTTACCTCCCATTTTACCGGGAGAGCCTGGATCATTGGAATGGTTAAATCCGCCCCAGGACGACCCTGTCTCAGCTGTTGGTCCAGTTGCAGCTTTTTGGACATCATCTCTAGGCCACCTAGTGGCTCATTTTGCCATTGCATCCCCACCCAGTTGGGCTACTCCTGAAGACCCTCTAGCACCTTATCGTGATCAGTTGACTCGATTACGTGCTATGGGTGAGTATTTTCGAAGATGAAGTCTTTTACGAAGGGTTAAAGACCCGACGTTACCTCCTTATCAGCCACTCCCAAGTCGTTATTTATCTTTTAACTCACCGGAATCACCCACCCAACATGTGACCACTTTTGAATCTGGTTAACCCTCACTTCCTACACATACACCCCTTAAACAGGAGACCAGTTCTATACCTCCAACAACTCAACCTATTGAAGGACAGTAGTCCAACACACATGTTACTACCACGGTTACATTACCCACTCCTCCCCCACCCCAAAAATCATGGGGAGGATACTCTTTACTCCCTACCTTCCTTACGGGTAATGTTAATCCTGTCGTAGATAATCAGCAACCCGTGTTGGGTCAACCTTTGAATAGTGGTCAACAAGTTGTTGCTGGGGGGAAACCCCCGTCTCTTAACCATAATACTGGAGGAGGAGTTCCCATCGGTCCTTCCGTTGGAAATTCCCTACCTACCGGACCTTCCACCACGGGATTATCCCATGTTGGGGGACCATCCAATGTAATTCAACCACCATGGAGTCAAGCGTATCCAAGTTATCTTAACCCTGTGTCAGGACAATTCAATCCTGAAAACGCACTCTACGGGATACCTTATCCCGGAAATCCATACACTCTATGGGAGCGACAAAATGTTTTACAACATGGATCCCCACCTATAGTCCCTCAAGTCCCACCACCCCTGTTTGGTCCACCCCTACCTCCCGTTGGAGGCGGTGGGCCCACACACAATTCCGGAGGAGGCGGACCTCTACCTTCTGGCAGAGGACCACCTCATTCTGGCAACCATGGCCCACCCCCCTGCCGACGGAGGTGGTGGCCCTCCCCCTTCAGGCAGAGGTGGAGGGCCACCCCCCTCGGTGGTGGAGGACCCCCACTTATGGTGGAGGACCCCCACCCTATGGTGGAGGACCATCCCATCCTGGTGGCGGTGGTGGAGGACCATCCCATCCTGGTGGTAGTGGTGGATTACCATCCCATCCTGGTGGCGATGGTGGAGGACCATCCCATCTTGGTGGTGGTGGTGGAGGACCATCCTATCCTGGTGGAGGTGGAGGTGGAGGCCCTCACCCTTCCGGCAGCGGCGGTGGAGCACCACCCCCTCCCGACGGAGGCAGTGGTGGTCCACATTATCTCGGTGGAGGCGGTGGAGGTCCATCCTATCCCGGTGGTGGTGGTGGACCCCCACCATTTGGAGGCGGCCCACCCCCTCCCAGCGGGGGAGGTGGACCCCCACCTTATGTTAATGAACCACCTTATTATGGTAACAGACCACCTTATTATGCCGGCAGACCTCCATATGGTCCAGGAAGCATACCCCCTTACAGTGAGTTTCCTCTGGGAACACCCTACAACTAGTCGATGCAAGGTCCCACTGGTCCATACATGCCATACCAGTACTATCAGTACCCGCAGCCGAACCAACAGCTACCCTTTTTGGCTACGTTGGACTTACCCGACCTGTCTCGTCTGACTAATGACCCTATCTTCCATGGACATAATTGGCCACCCATTCCGGTGAAACTACCATCAGATATTCCCAAATTTGATGGAAAGCCCGGTGAAGATCCAAAAAACCATGTGATGACATACCATTTATGGTGTTCATCCAACTCCTTGATGGACGACTCGATCCATCTTAGGTTATTTCAACGGACTCTCACTGGCCCAGCTTCCAAGTGGTATATTGAACTACCACCCAACTCTTTTCCAGATTTCCGCTCTCTTGCTATGTCATTTTTGACCCACTTCCAGTTGCCCATTCACTATCAGACTGGTACGGACTTATTGACCTTCCTTTGCCAGAACACTGTCACTCATATTTCAGATCATATTCATGAACGACGACGAAGACGACATCTTATTAAGGCTCATATTCCAGACCAACTCTTAGCTGACTGGTTCACAAAGTCACTTTTACCTGTCGTAGCTTGAGATGTATCTATGGAAGGGGCCGTCACTGAGGAACAGGCTATTTCCCGTGCCCATTACTTAGACTTTGTCTATGCTCAATCCAACACATTGTATGAAATTGTTCCTGACGCACCTCGCCCTACGTATGACCCTACGAAACCACCCAAGGGACCATAGGCTGATGGCATCATTGGTTCCCTTACCTCCCAGCCTTCTACTCAAACTGGTGGCTCGTTAAATCCACAAGGTTCTTCCCCATCACCACCACAGGCTGGCCATAACACTACCAAGTCCACTACTCCTGCCTCCACCAAAGAGGTGAATTCTGTTCAATCAGCTTCATCTAAAAAATTCGGTGGTAAGAAGAAAAACACAGGCAAACCTAAGAAATATTCTAATCAGCAGGAGCCCAAGCCTATCCCTGAAGACACCAAACAGAAGAGGAAGTTGAAGTATCCTTGTTTATTGTGCGGTGGTGACCATTTTTCTAAGGAATGTCCTCACCGAGATGAAGTTCATAAGTTTATCAAAGGAAACTCTACTACCGCAGTTCTCAACGATCCCTTCCCCACTCAGAACCAACAACTAATCACGCACACCTCTCCTTCCTAAGGAGAGGCATCCTCTACCGCGCATGTTCTCATGATGCGTAGTGAGACCGTCAACTTGAACACATGTTCTCGTTCGTATGAATCCATCCCTCAGAAGGAACCGGTTGGAAGTCATACTGAAAAAGCTTTCACTTCTATTCCCGACGTCACCGTACCACACGCTTCTCTCACCATTGAGAAGCCTTCTTTAGAGTCAGTGTTGCATCCGCCCAAGAGCACAATTTGAAAAGTTGTTTTCAATCCTAATGCTCGGGAAACTCAAAACTACAATATTGTAGAGGACTTAACACAAGCTCCTTGTGCTATGTCGACGTTAGAGGTCTTGCAGAACTGTCCTAACCAACGTAAGACTCTCCCCGCTGCCATCGGCGCAGTTGATACGAATTCTTCTAATACCATCATGTTCCGACTCGAGTACTTTAAGCTGAGGCTTTCCCATCAGTTGGCATTTCAAGTTGCCACAAACATTGTTGGGAAGACAATCCATCGTACTGTCTTGGACGAAGGTGCCTCTACTTGGGACACACTTGATTTAGATCTCTAAAATCGATACATACTCGAATGGTTCCCTATTTTTTGTTAACAAGAACATGGTTGGATACCCAAGATGTATAAGCAATGGGGTATATGAACATTACTTGACAATTTTTCCAATTTTTGGTTTCAATAGTTGGTGCTTTGGAGGGGTGAATTGGCCACTATTTCTATCATATGGGTGAAGCATCAAGCCATGTATTGATATGATGTTTGAGAATAGCAGGGTCGATCCTTGGCATTTATACATATGACTAGGAAAACATATCCCTAAACTCTTGGAATAATGCTTTGTAAGTGATGACCTCTTGCTGGGAACAAGAGGATCCAAGTGAGATGTTTTCTATGATTCCAAGAGTGATGAAAATATACACCTTAATGGCAGGGGAAATGCTAGCCATGTTGCATTCTTCGAAAGCATCAAGGGTAGGGATAGGATTTTGAATTAATTGACATGGTCAGGAGGGATAAAATCCTTAGTTTTGACAACATATTGATCCACTGTCTTGGTAGTGAACGTGTCTTGGGGAAAGAAGTAGGAATGATGATGCATATCATCCCAAAGTGTCTCAAGCATAGTCATGGATTCCAGGATGTCTTCATCTAAGTGAAAAAGATGATTAGGGAAGTTGTTTGGAATACTAGGTCCAAATGTGGTAGGGCTCCAATTATGATCGTTTGACATGAAAAACTCATGTAAAGGTGTTGTGTCAATCATACTATATGATCCCATGGGTTTAGTGATAATTTTTTATGACAAATGATGAGCCTAAGGAGATGATACTGAGGTGTTTACTAATAATGCAATAGTGATGAATCAAGTTAATGATGATGATTGGTCAACAGTCGTGGAAGTGATATATGATGATATGAAAACCATGTCAACATGTCTAATCGTATCATGCGATGGAGGTAGAATCTCCTCCTAAGGTGGAACCTGAAGGGTGGCCAGGGAAAGGTATGCAGTGCAATTTTCTTATTTGCTCAAGGTGACCCATTCATTCTTCATGCAAGATGGGGCATCATAATGAGTAATGCATTAACAATCCACAATGTTGACATGGGTTATCCTATAATCATTGAGTGGGAGATTGGGTTGTTCGGCTAGAATGACTTATGCTCATGTCTAGAGGAAGCATATGAGTGTTGTGGGGAAATACCAAACATTGAAGGGGGGGAGATATCTTTTTAGACGGCGAAACAAAGTTGACGATGAAAGATTAGATGGGGACTATCTGTTTATGCTAAATAGTAGAGAGATTAGCTTGGAATATAGGGAGATCTGAGCAATGATGTGTATAATGACCAAATTGAGAGCAAATAGTGCATGGATCATTCATGTGTAGTGTTTTACTCTTTGGTTAAGAATCTCCACTTTTGGAGTAGAGAGTAAGACTATTGTAGGTGGGTTTGAGGGTGTGTTGGTAGGTGTGTATATCAAGTTTCTAAGCTCATGCAATGTTGGGCATAGGTTTGTGGGATGGATTTTTGTGTCGCACAAGGCAAAAGGTGAGGGAACTCATGTAGGTGTATTATTGGGGGGGGATGTAACTTTATTCACTTTAATCATGGGGTGATTGATGCCCTTAGTTGTGGCCTTGGTGGGAATCAATAGTTGTATCATGGTTACTACTTTCCATTGAATCTCGAGTGGTGAAGCATTGACTAGGTTGATTTGCGTAAAATTGATATGTGCATATAGTTTTGGGGTCACCTTTGGGAATGGAGGTTTTAAATACCAAACATGGATATTGAGTGTGAGTCCATATATAGTGAGGGTGGCCATGATTGTCATTCCATATATGCCTAGGAGAGAGAAAATGAATGGTACTTTGAAACCTAGCATCACCAATGGAGGAGGAGGAATGGTTCCTTCTTCAATAATTGAGATGACTGTGGGAGGGGGGAAATTGTACCCTCTTAAGTGTGGCTCTTGATAGTTGGGGAGGACATGGAAATGGAAAAAAATCATGGTGGTTGATATGTAGAGGAGAATATGGTGCACATAAGGCTATTTGTGGCTGATGGTGTGACTAGAGGAGGTCCAACATATGCCCTAAACAAAGAACAGTCTTTTCAGATTCCTGGTCCTATCTCTTTAAGAGATGGGGGTACTTAGTGCCAATGGTAGGAAAAATATTATCTAGGTTGGATGTGGGGAATTTTTCGTAGTATGTAACCTGGTATAGGGTGACCACTTTTCCATTACGAGGGAACAACATGAGACGAAAAACCAATGAGGTCATTGCCTTCATGGTGTACATATAACTACATTCAAAGAGGATGTTGTAGTCCAATTACGCATCAATGAATTCAACATTAAGCATGACCATTCCCCCCCTAGTTTAGTAGGGACATTCTAGTAGAGACCTTGGGGTTGCGAAGGGAAACCATCATAGGACCGAAGGGTGATAGAAGACAGGAGGAGATAGGGGGATCTCATTTGTTTCCAAATAATCATAGACATGATGCAAGTGGATGAACCTTAATTGATGATGCATCGATGAATGATAATTTTTTTTATTGTGACATGTATTTGGAAGGAAACTGATGGAAGTGGTTAGCATTTGTCACTAATATGAAGGGTCGACGACACCTAATGCTATTAGTAGAGATTTTTTTTATTAGGGCATGACTACATAACCTCAAGTGTGGACATAATAGTGAGGGAGTGGTCCAAATTGTCTACTATGCTATAATTATGTATCACTCTCATGTGAGGATTGTGAGTGGTACGTCGTAGAGGTGGAATTTGTATCACGGGGATAGGGTTAGTATTAGGACATGAAATTTGTAGGAATCCACTAGTGGGAGCTGGGGCATCCTTGCACTATGTGTGTGGGTTTTCCTGGGTGTTGTAGGCTCGATTGTGGGTTTTAAGATGGATGTCTACATAATTCATGTAGATATTTTGGTATAAGCCATGTCTTGTTGGGGGAATATTGGCTGACGAAAGAGCCTCTTGTCGGTGAGACACAACTCCTTGATTAGCAAAGGTGTGTTATAACACAACTTGCTGGGGTGGAGCATCATTATTTCCTTGGGGAAGGTTTGCACTAGTTTGTTTCTTGGCCTCCAACATCCATTGACACTTTGGGATTAATGGACTAGTGAGTGTAATGGATGTACTCATCACACATGGCACAAGCAAAGTTAGTCTATAGATTTGCTCTTTCTACTTGTGTTGGTGGTTTTTTATCACTAGTATTTTGGTTTTGGTTATTATCATTATGATTTAACTAGTTAGGGGGATTTCCCCTTTACTCCGGAGTCTTATTTTGCTACTTGTTTTTTCCTTTCTTATTTATATGAGTTGGTGGATTAGGAGGGTTTTATGCATTCAATTATTTGAACTACTAAACTTTTTGAATGAGGGAAGGTCGAACAAAATTCACCCCTATATGTGTCATAGGGTGGGAACTAAGAGGTCCAAGAAATAGAAAGTATGGGTTTTGTGTGGGCATGGATCCATAAGGATTATGTGTCCCATATGAAGTTGATGTAGGTGCTTGATGTTCCACAGGGTTGGGATGCATAACAACTAGTTGTTTCCCCATGTTTGGAAAAGTCATATTATATGGTCCATATGTCAGGGGTCCAAAAGGTAGATTGCCTCCGCTTTGAGGAATATTAATAGTTGGGGATAGAGGAGGAGTGCCCTGTAGCAAGCTAGGTGTAAGAGACCCATATGAAGTGGGAGTATTTCCCTGATGGAGAGTGCCCCAATAATACTATTGCTTGTATGTGACGTACTGAGGTTGGTCTGATATAATGATCGATGATGAGGGGCATCTGGTATGCTGGTATATAGATGCCCTGATTGGGCATAAATTAGATCAAAATGTTGGGATTTGAGGATGGCCTCATCTTCAATTTGTGGCATGGTAGTCATGACATCTTTGGTGATCATGGGTAGGAGAGACTTAAGGAACCAATCCAATAATAACTCAAGTTGAATTTTGATTTAACACAACGTTCTTTGGCCAATGTGTGTCACCAATGCTATTTGTGAATGTGGTCGATGATGTGTGTAGATGTGTTCTTCCAAAATTATAAAAGAATCTCTAAGACAAGGATGTGATGAACTGGAAGATGAAATAGACCAGGAAAACAATTGATATGGATGTGAATGTGGCATGCGTGTTTGTTGGAAAATTGTCATACATTTTAGTTGTTGTTCATATGAGGGTCTTCTAAAAGAGCCTATCTGAATGGTGTCTTCGACTATGTTGTTGGATGAGCACCACAAGTGAAATGACATCTCATGATTGGTTGGGTTGTCTCCCTATTTGTCTTTAAACTTTGGAATGTCTAAGGGTAAGGCCATGCTGGTTCATGTCGGATAGGGTGGTTAATAAGCTTATATAACTGATGGAGATTTAAACTAGCCATGAATGGTAAGCTAGTTTGAGTAGGCCCTGCCATTGTGTGAGACGAGAGGGAATCTCTACTTGAAGCAGAAGCTTTCGGGTATTTTTTAGGGGCAAAATTTAGCCAATCGGTTATTTTTAGGTCTTTTTATTAAAAAATAAATTCACTAAATAGTCATTTTAACTCTATCAAATCGCCTATATTTACATAAAATATGTTTTTTTTTTATAATATTCGCCAAAATTCACAAGTTTTAGTAGTAAATTGTATGTTTCTTATTTAATATTCTCTTAACTATCTATATGTAATATTTTTTCAATCCAAAACAATCACCTAGAATACCTACTTAGGTATATTATTTAAATCCTTTTATGATTTTTTCAATCCAAAACAATCACCTAGAATACTATACTTAGGTATATTATTTAAATCCTTAAAAAGTACCCTGGCAGAGGGGATCGTAGTTGGCATGTGAGGGGGAGTGTTGAACAAGGTGTGTAGAAGCACATAAGATCTGATCACTGTTGAACATGTGTGCGTGTTGAGTAGTGGTTTCCTGCATCGAGGACAAGGGATAGGTGTAGCAAGAACACCTCCTCTGATGAGAGGAAGGCTTTGAAGCCTCAAAAAATTCTAAGAAGGCGGTTGTTTTGGTATGGTGCTAGATGTGAGGGAATGATATGCAAATAATAACTAACTAAAAATCAACAAATGCAACAATATGATGGTAAATATAACATTTGCAAAAAATGGTGCAAGAGTGTCTGTCAAAGGAGAATTAATGTGTATTTTTGAAGTATAAGTTTCTTGATTACACAGGGTTCCTTGTAATTTAGAGAAATAGGCATGATTCTATCTGACTTATCATCCTTCTCTCAAAGTGGTAATTGGGCCTTTCAATAGCTCTCCTATTGGATGGTTATGAACCCATCGAAGACGACTAGTGAAGGTATGAATGAATCAATTATGATGAGGGGTATTGGGGCTATGGTTTGAGAGGATTGGCAACATTTCCAATAGTCAACATCAAATGCATCCCACAAATTCCACTTGGTAAAAATCCTATTTCCTGGCCTCTAAGATACCCATGCCAAGTATGAATAAGAGGTTCGACCTTGAACCGTCAAGTATTGCCTCCACATTGAGTTTAGTAGCTCATTGTGGTGAACAAAAACAACCTGACCCTGAATTTAGCATCCTTGGGCACTACACTTTGTTATCTAGGTTTGATCACACTTGATTATACCAATATTTTTAAAATTCCACTAAAAGTCTACAACCATTAGTGTTTCGTATGAAAAAGATCAACGGGAATTGTTTAGATTCCTATCCTAGCAATACTAACTTAAACTATAAATTGTTTTCTGACCTTTTGGTAGAGAAATTTATATTTTTTTTTTGTAAAGCTATAGATTATATTATAATAGAGGGACATAAGTTACATCAAAAAATACATGTCTGTCATCCTGCTGGGGTGGTCTAAGGTGGTGAAGACACCATCCCAGGTGCTCAAAAATGTTGAAAAAACTTTTAACATGACCAAAAAGACCCCTATGGGGCGATACTATATCACTGTAGTTTTGGGTCAGACTTAGTTCATATAAAGCATTCTTAATTACATAACTAAAAAATGAACAGAAAAGTAAATTGAAACAGATGAGCTAAGTGTCACATAGATAACCTGGAGCCACCGCGGTCCTTCTAGGAGCTTGCTTATGCATAAGGAAAGTTGGGTGATTCCTCTATGATGAGGAAACCCCCATAGAAGTCGTCGTCCAAGTTTTGAGAGGGGATATTTGGAGATGAAGGTAGAGCATTGTGGCTTGGGGTGGTGTGGCCTTCCTTCTGCTCTTTGGTTTTACTATTATGTACAGGTCCCATGGTGGACGACACTGAAGAGGAGGGAGCTTGTGGGGGGGATTCCAAGGAGGCCCCATTCCCAGGAAGTCCACCAGTGGGAGAATCAATGCATGACAAACCTCCAAATTTCCCGTTATTTTCGCCTGTGTTGGCTTCTTGCTGCAGAACTTCAAATTCGTTGCTGCGACCCAGGGAGTAGTTCTCCCAGACAAAGTCAGAATCCATACCCTCGAGCCGCTCCCCTAGCTTGATGATGTTGGTTCTGATATCCCTGAGAGTGGCTTTGTTGGCGCTCCAACTAGCTGTCATTTCATCAACCAGAGTGCTCATCATATTCTTCACTAACCAGTAGTAGTTGATCCTACCACCATGCCTCCCCGAGGCCATAATGGCCGAGACTCTGTGCGCTTCCTAGCCATTAATCAGGTTGCGGGTTGAAGCCGAGACACCATATGCATAGCCATCCATGGATACCTAGTCCGATGTGTTTCTTCCAGCGCCACGCCTGTTTCCGCCCCTTCTCGGGGTTCCTCGAGGTCTTGTCATGGAAAAGTATCAACAGGGAATAATGCTATCCAGAGCGATAATAGGGGCTTTCGCTCTCGGCTGTGAGGCTTCCAACTTGTCGATGCAAATGCAAACGCTGATTCGGGATAAAATTATTGCCTTATCCCCACTGGTGGTGTTAATGCTCATGTCTGTCACCTTGGTGGTGATGATGCATTAAGGAGGTTGGTACCTCTCGGCTCAAGCTCTCTCGATGACGTGACATCCGCATCGCAAGGAGTTATTACTCCAACTATCCTCCACGTGAGTGACATTAAATCCTTGCCGTCACCTTGATCACAGTGCTAGCCTGAGTCACCTTGATGACATGTGCTTGGTGTCCTAAGTTGGCAGCATGTATTGATCACTGCGTCACCCGGATCCGGGGGGTAGAGAAATTTATATTGTTTCAGGCTGTGAGTTGTTTTTAAAACATCAATTTTGATTTAGGTGTGATAAGGGATGTATTTCAAACCTCTCAATGTTTGTAATTCATCAAGGTCGCTTTATGAGTGCAAGATGAAGAACATACTCAAATGAAAAGATTGTTTAGGTCCATTAGTGTGGGTTTGAAGTGTACAAACACATGTGTGATAGAGAATGATTGAAGTAAAGAATTTTTTGCAAATAAATTATAAGAAAATGAGGTAAGGAGATATGAACATATATGGTTTCTTACTCCTTGTTAAATGATTTCTTAAAGTGTAACTGTTTTGAAAAAGGAAATTTAAACACCAACAAAGTGAAAATGGAGGTATTTCACTCTTTTGGTCTTTTCACATTTGCAAGATCACTTTATGGGTGCAAGGAAAAGAACATACTAGTATTCCAAGAGCTTTTAGGTCCCTTGTATTATTAATGGATTTGATTTAGATTGCTTTAAACAAGAAAGAAATATTGAAATGACTAGAGTATAAACTATTTGCAAGTTAACTCATATGCCTCAACTAATAATTTCTTATAACATGAAAGCAATGGACCAGTGTAGCCTAAGAGGTTGTCGGGGACCTCCAAGCTCAATTCCTAGGAAAAATAAAGTTGCAAAATATGACATTGCCCCTATTTAAACTAAGTGATTTGAATGCATTTTTTGAGGAAATATGAAGGTAGTGATATATAGCAAAGATGAGATGTCCCGATGGCTTCGTGAGGGCCATCGACAGAGATGCAAATAAATGATTAACTATTTTCCTAAGATATTAATGTTTTGAAAAAATATGAAGGCAATGCTAGATAACAAAGCTTAGATCTCTTGATGGCTTGGTGAGGGCCATCGACAGAGATGCAAATAATTTATTAACAATATTCCTAAAATCTATTTTTAACTTTCAAATATTTTAGAGGTAGGGAGGGGAGAAAGAGCCTACCTGTTGTAGCGTGACCATTTGGTGGATTGAGATCTACCGATCCTTCCTTGTTTGTTGCACTGTATGTTCACCAAATGACCTGCAGAACATCAACAAACACCTTTCTCATTTCCTCTTAAACACAAAACGAATTGATAACTTCAAAATTATGACCTTATACATGAAATCAACTCATATACACAATCATAATGAGCTTAATTGGGGGAAAACATGATTCATTTGCATTAAATATGTGAAGGATTACACTTACTATCTTGATTGTGATTGTCATGCCATCCTTCTCTAGAGTCCAAGTTCTCTCTCCTTTTCCCTTAGCCCTTGATCTCCAAGATCTATGGAAAACATAGATTGATTTCCCTTTTGAAAACATTCCGATTCTATCAAATTATCTCTAAAATATTCCTCATTGAGCCTTTACCCCAAAGGCTTCTTTTATAGCCTTGGATTAGGTCAAATAGGTGTAAATACCAATGTGGGTGAAGATTCCAATGTTGCATGTACCTATTTCACATTTTCTCCACAATTGAGCCTTTTACACCTTTTAATTCATCTTTTTAATGGATTTTCCTCCACTTTAGGCTTGTAGTGACTCTTTTTAGCTCCAATTTAGCAACTTGATGACCATAGCTGCCTCTTAAGTGATGAATCTAGTAACCGCTTGAACCTTTCTTCTAGGAAAGTAGGGATTAGGCCAAGGAAAAAGTACTATATTTGAGTGATTTTACTCAATCTTCATGTTGGGGCGAACTTAGTATGTGCTTCCAACCCTTTCCATTAAGGGTGTTAAATATTGTGATAAAAAATCCCCCCTAATGTGTGAGGCCAAAAGCATAGCTAAAGGCCGAAATACATAAACTGAAGAACTGATAATCTTGGATGAATTGCTAAGGAGAAGAAAAATAAGGCAATTTCCCAAATATATAATAATCTTTCTGAGGTGGGTATAACCATGCTTAGTAGTAAACAATCATGTCCATGAACAATACACAGCGGATCCATGTCAAAAGTATAACTTGAGTAAGTAAGCATGCACTATTATAAGTGCGAACTAACTTGAGTAACTAAGGCAACTAGCATCGATGAGTGATACTACTATTTGTACCAAGGTATTCAATCCAAACTAATGATAATACGAGTCTATATCATGCAAATAAATGAACTATAGTTGAGCATAATAAGACACGATATGATCATTGATCATTGATGTATACCATTGACAAATGCAAGGAGGAAAAGAAGCAACATAAGCAATAAGGCGTGAAGTAGCAGGCATATATGCGCAAGTGGGTATTTTAACAACTGCTAATGTAAATTGACACAAAATAAGGAGCCCATAAGGAACTGACTAGAAATGTATGAAATAGAAATATGCGGTCTTAAACTCCAAGTCATGATGGTACTAATAGGGCTCTTAGGTCTATGAGAAAAACTTAACATGGGCATCGAAATGGAAATAGGGTGTTGACTATAGTGTCCCATGTTCAGTAGACTCTTCCATCAGAATGGTGGAAAATGCAGATAGGATGGGATGACGCACCAACTTCCAATAGGTTCGACCCTAGGGGAAATTTGGGTGGAAAATGGCTCATATTCATAGTAATGAAGGGATAACCTAAACCTATATGCATTCTTCCAAATATACCTAATCAGATCAAGGAACATGCATAATATGCTCCTATACTTGGGTACAATTAAACCAAGTATTCTCCTAGTGACCCCACAAAAGATACCCTTACGTGGATATAACTAAAAGTTCATAACTTCAAAGATAGCTTCATCTGAAGATAAAATGTCATCCAAAAAGCCATGTGAACTAGGAGAGTTAATAGCCTAGACGGGAAAAGTGATCAGATTGTATTCCTCCTGCAAGGGAAGACTTTGATACAAATCTATCGAAGCCATTTGAATAGCTCAGTATGAAACTTCTACAATAGATAATGGTACAATTGGCTTATATGCATCACATTCGAAATAATTGGGCTCTACCCCTTCATCATTTTCCATTAATAAATATTTCGTCGAGAATGCATGCGATGTGGTAGAGGCATCCACTGGAATGGGATTAGGAAAAACTGATAATGGGGAGTATGACACAAATGTTATGGTGAACATTGGAGCAACTTGAGTAGTGGGAATTGGTCAAGGGATAGTAAAATCTCCCATGAGAGAATAATCCTTAAACATTCCTACCCCAACATCCTGAATTACCTTTTGCGAATCCCCAATGAAAGGCACATTTGAATGGACCCTTCAGGCGTGCAATAATCTAATTGGTCAATCTAACGATCTTCCCTTGATGAGGGAACCAAATCACTCGAAAAAATGAAGATACTACCACTATCATTTCATGTATCCAATTACACCCCAATAGAAGATAGTAATATATGGGCACATCCACTACCTCAACTTCAATTGTAATTGTCTTACCCCCCAATTAATGTAGGAAGGTAGCGATAATTCTGTGAGGTGGGAAAAAATGTCCTTTAAATGCCCAAAGCATAGTATGGGATGGGACTAAGATGGGTGATCCTAATGCTTGCCAAAATGTTATCGACATAACACAAGTAGAGGCCCCTTCATCAACGATGGTTCGAAATATGATCTTGCCGTGAAATGCCACTTTTTGAAAAGCAATCTGTGAAGGGAGCCTACATGTTGAGTGGTCCAAGTCAAATGTGATCATGTTAGTGTTGGATGGATCAACAATGCCAATATTAGAAAATATTGCCAGGGTACTTACATTTTCTTTTCTCTTGGGTTCCCCCAGATGAAGTGTTAATATTGGGTGTAGCTCCCATCCTAGGATTATCATTTTGATTATTCTTTTGTTTCTTCTTCTTTCCTTTAGGGTCCATGGTTAGGACTGTAAGGACATCCGAAGTCTGGCTAGGAGTTGTTGATTGCTACAGTGCCTGGCCAACTATAGGTTGAGGGTTTTGAATACACATTTGTCCCATTTGCTGGGTGAGATTATCACATTGATTGATATAAACTATCACACCATCGACATGAGGTCCTTAAGGTGGCCTAGCTGGATAGGACATAGGTCGTGCAACGTGGGGTATCAAATCATAAAATGTGCTAGATTGTGAATATATCAAGTCCATCTGCTAGGCACTATGAATGAATTGTTCTTTGGTCAGTATTAAATGCCTTATCAGTATTATCAATATCCACAACCAAACCAACAGTTACCATTCATGGCTACGCTAGATCTGTCGGATATGTCTTGTTTGACTGACGATCCCATATATCATGGTACAAATTGGCCAACTATTCCTGTGAAGTTACCATCTGACATCCTGAATTTTGACGGCAAACCTGGTTAGGATCCTAAGAACCATGTAATGACTTATCATTTATGGTGTTCCTCTAATTCCTTAATGGATGATTCAATCTGTTTGAGGTTATTCCAACGAACTCTTACCGGCACCGCCGCAAAGTGGTACATCAAGTTGCCACCACATTCCTTTCCTGATTTTCGATCTTTAGCTATGTCTTTTTTTACTCACTTTAAGTTATCGATCCACTACGAAATCGACACGGATCTTTTGAATTCTCTCCGTGAAACTACTGCCACTCACATTTTCGATCATATTCATGAGTGGAGGAGGAGAAGATGTCTTATTAAAAATCCTATTCCAGACCAACTACTTTTCGATTGGTTCATGAAGTCACTACTACCTATCATAGCTAAAGACGTAGTTATGGGTGGGGCCGTTACAAAAGAACAAGCTATATCTCGTGCTCAGTATTTAGACCTTGTCTATGCTCAATCTGGCACCTTATACGATATCATTCCTGATGCCCCCCGCCCTACCTATGATCCAACAAAACCACTTGCGGGACCTCATGCTGATGGCATCATTAGTTCTGTTTACACCGAATATGCTACACAACCCGGTGGATCGCAGAACCACCATAACTCGACTCCACCCTCACCACAGGCTGGTAACAACACCAACCGATCACCCAACCTTGCTTCGACTGAAGAAGTGAATTTAGTTCAATATGATTCACCTCAAAAATACAGTGGAAAAAATAAGAACAAAGGTAAATCTAAAAAGTCTTCTAAACAGCAGGATCCAAAAAAAATCCCATAGACACCAAACAAAAGCAGAAGGTTAAATATCCTTGTTTACTGTGTGGTGGTGATCACTTCACCAAAGAATGCCCACATCGGGAAGAAGTGAAAAAGTTTCTCAAAGGAAACCCCACACTTGCAGTTCTAACTGATCCCTTCCCCACACAACAACAACAAATGGTTTCCCAACCGCCACCTCCTTCTCAAGGAGAACCATCCACAACTTCTCATGTTCTCATGATGCGTAGTGAAACCATCAACTTATACACTTGATCACATACATATGACTCTATTTATGATAAGAATTTAACATAGGTAATACTAAAAAATCCTCTGCATCTACATCTAGCATTCATTCGCCTCAAGGTCCTCGTCATAGAGAAACCTTTATCAGACTCAGTATTGCGTTCTCCCATGAGCACGATTCGAAAAGTTGTTTTCAATCCAAACGCTTGGGCTGCTCAAAACTACAATATTGTAGAGGATTTAACACAATCCCCTTGCGCTATGTCGACGCTTGAAGTCTTACAAAACTGTCCAAGTCAGCGTGAGATCCTCCTATCTCCTATTGGTGCTGTAGATCCTGATTCCTCCAACAACATCATGTTCAAACTAGAGTATTTCAAGCCGGGGCTTTCCCACCAACTCGCATTCCAAATTGTTACCAATGTCGTTGGGAAAAGCATCCATCAAACTCTCTTAGACGAAGGAGCCTCTACCTTGGTTATGTCGTTATCTTGTTGGTGAGCCATTGGCTCTCCTGAGTTGAACCGTTCCCCCACCACATTGAAAGCATTCGACGAACGTGGATTCCAACCACACGGGTTGTTACAATCTTTGGCAGTAGAGCTGGGGGGCAAGACCGTTTCCATTAACGTGGAAGTAGTCACCGCCCCATTGTATTATAATTTATTACTTGGTCGAAACTAGTTTTATGCCATGACCGTAGTCGCAAAATCTATCTTCCGCATAGTGTAATTTCCCCACCAAGGGCGAATTGTCACTATCGACCAATTATATATCTGTACACCTGACACCACTACTTGTAATGTACCAACTAGGATTAGTGATACAAAAACTCACTTCCTCAAAGAATCCATTAAAAAAAATGTTTGAAGGAGATAGTTTGACTATGGGAGGACAAGATCAAAAGCTATGGATGGAAGGAGGGCTCTGATATATGTTAATACCTCTGCACAAAGTACTAGGACCATTAATGTTTCAAGATCAACCCGGCTGAAATCTACTCCAATGCTCTTGGGAACCCTAGCATATGCAGACTAGTATGGATCTAAACTTTGATTGGAAGCTATGGATGCATGTTTCTGACTCAAAGAGGCTAAATAACATGAAATATTAGTCAATACAAAGTCATAGGTCACTCCATCAAGTTAAGTTCTGAGAAAGATCCACAAAGATACAAGCAAAATTGCATTTCAGGATTGCACAACTAGTAAAATTTAGGAACTCCCAAACAGGTAGAGAAGGCTCACGAATTCCTCAAATTAGACATGGATTGGGTCATTTAACATGTTAATTAACATCAGGAACATAAAGCAACTCATTTGGACCTATACTCATTCATTTATTCAAGATAGTTCTGAACTTTGCTGCTTTTATGATTTATCTTGCTTTATGCTTTTGTGCTACTTTATGCTTTATGCTGCATTCCTGAGTTTTTTGATGCTTTTCTGATTTGCTCCATCTTTCTTTCCTTTTTCCCGATTTTCTATATTTGGGTGCTTTCTCCTTAACTTCTTCTTTAATCCATCTCCAAGTCAACCTCATCCACTAATGCGCCCAAGTGTACCATTATCCTCATTTATTTATGATAAAATTATTAAATGCATGAAAATTAAATATTCCAAGTGCATAATACACTTTGGATAAAAATTAATCCACACTCCTAATTAATTAAATGTATGGAATTCAAAATTAACCCCTCATTAATTAATTAATTCCTATCTGTCATTAGGATCCATGGGGTTTGATCTGCTTCATGGTGTTGGAAAAATAGGAACATGACAATCCTCCCCTCCCAAGATTGCTTGTCCTCAAGCAAGAAACCAACTCCAACCATCTATGAAGCCAACCAGTGACTTCACTCCTCAAAATATGCTGTTGGCTGTCTAGAATTGAAATCCTCAATTCCAAGCAAAATACCAAAAGTCCACCATGTTTATGCTGCACCACTCTGATTATATATGGATCTTCAAGATTGATCCCAGGGTCCCACTGCTTATGTTGCATTCCTCCAGGCATCAATGCAAACTGAAATGACCCATCAATTCCTGGATCCCACTGCCATTGCTGCATGTCTCCCGATAGCACTGTTTCTTGTGGAAAACTATCATCCCAAAGAATTCCAGTGTCCCATTGTCTTAACTGGATCCTCCCAAACATCAGTATTAACAAAAATAATATATCATTATGGGGGATGCCTTGAACACTCCACCAAAATGGAATTTCATCACTCCCAAAGGAATATTGAATCTCCTGATAAGCCATGTGCAAACTAGCACTGGAATTCCCATTCCTAAGGCATAGATGGAAATCCCATGTCCATCCAAGTATACTGAAGACATCACATAGCAGCCATAAATGCCTATACAATTGATCACAAAAGATGGATGATGTGTCCATAAGCTTTCCACTAATGCAAGAAACAAAATTACCTCTTGGGGGTACTCAACTCTCTTATGTAACTATCCACCCAATCAGTGGATGAATGCATACTCCAACTTAGTGATCTGGATGGAGAATGGTGAATCAACTCTCTATAATAGCCATCCATCATGGTAGGCTCAACCGAAGGGAGATCATGTGCCTTCTTCAAAACTATACAACCATCACCTAGAGGCAACTCATAATTTCTCTGGTAATGAATAGGTGCTTGGTCTTCATTCTCCTTGACCTCAAAGTCCCCAAGCACATGAAAATCAGATTGTACTTCATATTCCCAATGCACACAAGTACCAAAAAGTAAAACATTGTTGTTCCAATGACAAGGGTGAAAGTCCCATGTCCAATCACAAAGAGAATATGCATCATCAAAAGTCCATGGAGGCCCATGCTGCTCACAAAAAGTGTAAAATGTATCCAATAAGTCTCCATAGATGCAAGCAAGAATATCACTCATGTATCTTTTCTTCCAAATAGGGAAAGAAGAGACACTCCAACCCAATGCTCTGACTAGAAAGTAAGATGCTTTCCTACATGAGTGCTCCCAATGGCTCAACTCTCTGCCATTGGTCCAAAGATGAACCAAATTTCTGCAACAAGTATCCACCAAATATGTGGATGCATCAACTCCATCAAAGGCTGGTCCATCAAACATGAGCTCTTCTGACTCCTCATTGGAGGAATGACTCACTCCAGGAAGAAGCTCAGTTTGGATCTGGAAGGTAGTATGTGCTTGGAACTCATCGTGTGCATCTCTAAATTCCTCAAGCACATGCATGTCATCATGAATCTAATGAACCACCATATCATGAGGTTCCTCCATAGAACTTTGAATGTCATCAACCGAAAGAGGATGGTTGATTTGAATGTAGGAGGGAATATGTGATTTCTGCAATTCTTGGTGAAATTGTTCTATCTCCATCTTGGATTCCAACAGGGCACTTTGAGTGTTTCTCAAAGAATATTGGGTGGCCATCAACTCATAATTGGGCTTGCAAATATCTTCATCATCCTTCAAGTATGCTTCCTACAACATATGAAGAAGATCATGCAAATAATATTTGTCAGATAGCATATGTGAAAATTTACCTTGGGTTGTAGTCTTTTCTTTCTGAATCTTCTCCATGATAAGGACTTTGTTCCTTATGCTCATGTACTCTATTCTGACCTTTATCTTCACTAGGCCCATAAGAAATGCAATAGGAATTGGTTTTATGTGTCTCCAGTCAAAGAAACTCTTTAGGTCCCTTTCATTTCCTTCCTTGAACCTTTTCAATTGCTTGTAATGAAAGATATTGATGGATTGCACATCCATCATCAATTCAGCTTCATGCTTCTTCACCCTGTAAGGTGGTCTACCCGGTGGGTGGTATTCAAGAACCTTCTCATGTTGTTGTAGTCACTTCCATATGACCTCAATCTGATGTAATTAGTCCATACTTGTGCCTTGAATGGTGGTGAGGCCCTCAGTTTCCCCCACAATGTCACCATGCTTTACTATGAATATCATGCCATGGGATAACTCTTCATTCACTATGTAATTTTTCCTCCCAGGTATGAATGGAAATGTATGGTAAGCATCATATTGCATCCATATATGCCTTGCATGATTCTCATTGATCATAACAAATTTGAATGGAACAATAGATCCATTACTAATGCAAAAATAACTCTTACCAATTGAGCTAGTCTTGCACAATCTTGAGTCTCCATTTCGGTGATGTAGCTATCGACCCAATTCAATGATGAATAGGGTTCTTTGCTTGATGATACAAATGGAATGTAATCATCCATATTCATCAAGGATAATACTTCCTTACATTAAAGATCATCATAATCTCTCTGGAGTGAAATAGGTGTCTGGCAATCATCCTGCAATTCAATGCTTTCTTGAAGCACTTGTAAATCTAAGGACTCCTTATGTTACCTTGGGAATGATGCTACTCCATAATGTCATGTGTACTATTAGACACAAACATATGATCACATGTGTGTTCATGCCACTCTTTAGAATCATGCAAACTCTCTTTTAAAAGTTCAGCCTTCTCAAAAATTTGGATCTCAGTACTAGAAGGATATTTTCTGCCAACCTTATCACTGGGAATGGCTGCCATATCAAGATGAAACAAAGGAATTTGGTGAATGCAAAAATCAGAATGGTTGTAATACCTTTGTGACACCTATATCTCTTAATGATGTGGAGTGGTGATAGCATGCTCCCCCTCCAAATCTCCAGGTTCACTCTCAACTAGAGTGTGGTTGTATTTTTCTCCATAAGGATGTTTTGAGAATGCTTGGAGGGTTGATCCTTTCTCTTTTGTGATTAACTTAGTGGGATATTCTTCAGAAAAAAAGAATTGTTGCTACCAATATCAAATTTACCTTCCTTCCTTAGCGTGAAGTCCTCTTGTTCTTGGTCAATGCATTCATTAGAGGAAACACGTGGCTCTTCTCTTGGAAGATTGTTGCTCCTCTCCTTGTTACTCTGCTTTTGCTCCTTCAAGCTAGCTGATGCATCTTTCTCCTTGGTAACCTTAGAAGCAATATTATTGGAGACTTTGTGAAGAGAATCCGAAAAGTCTCTTCATGCTAGAAACAATGGCATCCAATGAGGCTTCACTTTCGATTCCTCTTTCTTCTTCTTTTCTCACAGAGGTGGAACAACTTGTTTCCTCTATGGGTGGTTTTCTGTTCTCTATTAAATCCAAAGATTCATCCTTGATCTCAAATCCAAATCTGCAGTATAAATAATCTTTTAAGGAAATGGCTTTACGAATCTCTTCTTTCCAAGCCAGATACTCCTGGTAGTGGCAGGGAAATTTTTTACCTGTAGATATCCTCTTTGCTAACTCCTTCTTAGGATTAGACATCGGTGGTTCATACCATTGATATATGTACAATTGGTCACAAATGTAACCATCATCATCTCTTGGTAGGCCTCCATCAATGTAAATGATTTCTTCTTCCTCGTATAACTCAAAACCTTCATCTTCCATGATTGTATCTAGTTTTATAGTTGCAACTTGAAAATAGTTCTGAGATATTTCTTCATCTGAGATTTAATTTCCAAAGGATGATCCAAGGAAAGTGCTCTAATACCACTCTAATGTACCAACTAGGATTAGTTATACAAAAAATCACCTCCTCAAAGAATATATTAAAACAATGTTTCAAGGAGCTAGTTTGACTGTGGGCGGACAAGATCAAAAGCTATGGATGGAAGGAGGGATATGATATATTTTAATACCTATATAAAAAGTACTAGGAACATTAATGTTTCAATATCATCCCGGCTGAAATCTACTCCAATGCTCCTCGGCACCCCAACATATGCATACTAGTATGGCTCTAAACTTTGACTGGAAGTTATGGATGAATGTTTCTGAATCAAAGAGGCTAAATAACATGAAATATTAGTCAATACAAAATCATAGGTCTCTCCATAAATTTTAATTAAGTTCTGAGAAATATTCACAAAGATACAAACCAAATTTCATTTCAGGATTGCACAACTAGTAAAATTTAGGAACTCCCAAACACGTAGAGAAGGCTCACGAATTCCTCAACTCAAACATGGATTTTGTCATTTAACATGTTAATTAACATCAGGAATATAAATAAACTCATTTGAACCTATACTCATTCATTTATTCAAGATAGTCTGAAAACTAGTCAATTTCTATGCAAATCTAGAGAGGGTGGAGAAAGATGAGAATAATTCAGACTTATGTAATTTTAATTGAAATGACTAATATAATAGGTTTACATTTACTTTAATTACATAATATATGGGCCAATATTGCTCTCAAAACATTATAGAAACACCTCTCCTCTTCTACACAATAATCTAGCTCTAGAAATCCATATGAAGCTTGGAGATTCAAACCATGAACTGAATGTTGCTTCTTCTGAACTACAAATTCAACTTGATTAGCTATAGGACCTGCAACTAAACTCAATGATAATGGATGAATACCATCATCCTCTCATAGGAAGCAGGGGCACATCTCCCAAGTCTCTGAGGAAAAATTGCTCTCATGCCAATACACAAACTGTCAAAATATGTGAAGGGGGTGAGCACTTATTTATTTCTAGAGTGAGGATGACTTGAGGAGCAAGTATCCTTAGCTGATGTGCCCTCCATGAGTGGATAAGGAAAGCTGGCTTTCCTACCTTTTCCTTTTTTGCTTTGCTTTACTTCTTTTTCCTTTTCTGTTTGCTTTTCCACTTTCTGCTTTGGATTTTTCTGTTTTTTTCTGGACTTTTCTGCTTTTACAATTTATCTTGCTTTCTGCTTTATGCTGCTTTCCTGATTTTTTTGTTGCTTTTCTGATTTGCTCCATCTTTCTTTCCTTTTTCTTGATTTTCTAGATTTGGGTGCTTTCTCCAAGCCATCTCCAAGTCAACCTCATCCACCAATGCGCCCTAGTGGAGCATTATCCTCATTTATTTATGATAAAATTATTAAATGCATGAAAATTAGATATTCCAAGTGCATAATAAACTTTAGATAAAAATTAATCCACACTCCTAATTAATTAAATGCCTAGAATTCAAAATTAACCCCTCATTAATTAATTAATTCCAATTTGTCATTAGAATCCATGGGGTTTGATATGCTTCATGGTGCTGACAAAATAGGAACATGACACTACTCAACCTGCGGATAATGTCCCTCTTTTAGGACACTCTTCGTAGATATATGAGAGTGTGGGGGTAGGAATCCTTAAAGATTCATCCCTCATGGGAGTCTTTCCAACACCAGATCCCCCTTCCCATGTTTCCATGGTGAACATGATTTCCTCTATGATCCCCTCATCGTCCAACTCCACTAACCAATGGGTTGTGCTCGACCTTGATAATATAGATTTGATTGGAGATGTGATGCCTCTCACACCTGTGGAAGCTACTTACGAGGCTATCCAATCAACACCTGATATACCATATGTCCACTCTTCAGTGGCATCTACCTCCGGTTCTCTAACATTACAACAGATCTCATCGCTACCCGATCCTATACTTCAGACTTTTCATTCTGATGAGTCCATCATGGATATTATGAGTGTGAATGAACCCCCATGTGAAGACCTTCATCATCGATCATCCTTCCTCCTACCGTTAGATTCAGTAGAGAACGCCATTGAAACAATCATTTCACCGGATGTCTCCCCTTACCCTCAATATCCTATTCTTACCTATGATATGGTAACCGAGGGAAACTTGGCAAACATCACACCTACATTTCCGATCGACATCTCGGTAAAACTTGGAGTAGTGGAACATATCCGTATAGGCCAAAATTGTTCTCCCGAAGAAGTTACTACATTCACGGCCTTGTTTAAACAATTCTGCGATGTCTTTGCATGGATCTACGAGGAAATACCCGAGATTGGTCCTGCCATCATCATGCATGAGATTCAAACATATCCCGACGCCAAACCTTGGGATTTTTACCAAAAACTCAACCCCATTCATTATGAACAGATTCATAGCAAATAAAACTCATGTGTGCAGATGCCATTCAAAATAAACATGCAAAGTGGAATTAAACTATCCACACACATTTCACATGCATTCAACATATCAATAACAGTCATCAAATTAAAAACATTTGTTGAAGTAAAACACATTGAGAATACTTATCTTGATGGTGAAGTTGTCCCAAGTAACTAGCTACGCAACTGCAACGTTCTACTGAGCCATAGGTCAGTTGTGTTCATCAATATCTCACACAAATGCCACCCCCGAGCTGGGCATGATTTCTACAAGGAAAGGGAACGCTCAAGCTCATGCACAGGAAAAACAATGGATACCCATAACCCATACCCCAACATACTCTTTCCACACACAACACGCACAATTGTTGGCATGGGTAAACATTTTCAACTATGTGATGCACAACACATGGTGTCCATGGATTTCCCAGATCGTGGCACACCCAAAAAAAAATTGTGGGAATGGAAAACGGCCCCAGGGAGAAAAAATGAGTTCCCCAACAAGTATGTGGGAATTAAGAGGGAAAAAACGACCTCCCAGGACCCCCAAAATGGATTCCTCTTCTTCCCCACTATTCTATATCACAAAAACGCCCTTCTCCCAGCTGAAAATGAAGGAAAACACATAAATTTCGTGGAGAAAAACGCCCAGGTAGCTTCAAACTCGTGAGAGAGCCAAACTGGTTGATGAATAATGGCTCGGGGAGCAATTTCGTGGCTCTTTTCTTGCCAAGGAAGCCAAAAACCATTTTTAAAAAATGGTGGCTTGCCCATACACGAATTTGGACAGCCATACCTCTACAATCCCAAAGCATTAACTACATCAACCAACTCTTGGAAAAATTAAATGATTGGGTACAAAAGTCAACATGGGTAGTTGAAATTTCATGGGTTCTCTCATTGACACTTGGATTGACTTGATTGGCTCCAAGGGTTTGAATATTTTCCCCTCAATTCCTTGTAAAAATCATGCCCCCATACTCTTGTTGCATTGCATTGCATAACTAGTTGTGGGTATTTTATTAAAATGCATATTTACAATTTCTATTATGCCTAGCTAGCACGCAAACCATATGCATCAATTGTTAATGCTAAATCGATGGTGGGGCCTTGGCCTTGAGCTCCTCACCACGATTTCATAATGATATTACATCATTTACATTTTAATGCAATGGGGTCAAAATCAGGATATTACAATCCCCTCGCCAGTGGAATAACACCGTCCTCGGTGTTCTCTTTATTTTTAGCAAGGTTCCATGTCCTTCTTTTTCAGCTGCAATTGTAATGTCTTTGTCTTTCTTCATCAACATCCATTGGATATCTTTGCAATCTTTAGCTGCTCATACCAAGCCTTTTAGGACAACCACATGTCCATCACATCCTTAAAATGCCTTCAAGGTCCTTGCATCCAGCAATACCTATACTCAAACATTGAGTCAATTCACATGTCAAATCCATTTTCATAGGATTCATCTCTTAACAAGAGTTTCAAAACCATAGCCGAATCATATACACACGTATATTCACATTAAATAAGAAAGAAGAAGCAAGATAAACCAAATACTTATCTGCATGAGCATCTTCCTTTATCTCCACAGGCATCCTGCATTGACTTCAGACAACTATGGCACCCACAAGACCTGCCCCACCCAACACAAGGATGGTACCTCTTCTATGCTACACAGTCCCTCGAGCGTACCCACCCCTTCCATTGCTCTTCAGGGTGTGCATCGAAAGGTAACCAAGTTTCTGCAAGCCTCGTATCACTTGTGCATATGTATAAAACAAATGTTACGCCAGTACACTGGCTGCACCACATCATTCAAATCACTAATGCCAAGCCAGTACACCAACTGGGTTTATTAGGCATTCCATTAACCAATATACTAAGCCAGTTCTCCGACTGGGTTTATCAAGCATACAAAAACCAGTATGCTAAGCCAGTTCTCCGACTGGGTTTATCAAGCATACAACAACCATTGCTAAGCCAACGTCTCTACTGGGTTTATCAGGCAATAAAAAAACATAATACGATTACATGGCTCCTTCTCCTATGCAAAACAGTGGTCCCTTCTAGGAACTCCATAGGTAACTCACTTGACTGTAGGCTAGCATGGCCCCACAATACCCACTCACACAACACAAGGATGGTACCTGTTCTCTGCTACATAGTCCCTCGGGCATACCCATCCCTCTAGTGCTCTTCAGTGTGAGCATAGAAAGGCTACCAATGCTCATGCAATCTTCCTGAGTACCCATGCTCTTACTGGGTTTAAAAACACTGCGGAGAGTCAGGCACACATACAGAATTTTGCAGGGTTTCTCAAACCCAAGCCACTCTTGGAATTTCCTTTTTATTTTCAGCTTTAGCAGCTGACATCCACCCTAATGGCATATTTTCACCATCTCACCTGCATTATACACAAGCATGCAGTTCACATGAGATGTCATCATAATAATTTCTATTAGAATTTCTCAAATATGTTTCGTATATAAACTAGATTTCCAAAACATGAGTTCTTTCTCATGATGTTTATCTCTTGCAGGCCATAACACATGGTCTTCCTGCATTGTTTCCTCCTGACACAATTCAAAAACAACCAACCAATCAATAACAACAATAATCAAATTCAAATCTGAATTTACAATTCTGTCTCCTACATAAATTAGATTTGTTTAACCTTGAGGCCATCCTCATATTGTTTGGCTCTTGTAAGTGGTATCACTTTGTCCATTATGGTTTTACACTTGCTACCATAACATGAACATCCACCTACAACATTTCCTCTCGACAAAATTCTAGACAAGCCAAACAATCATTAATAATTATTAGCAAAATATCAAATATGAAATTTACAATATGTTCCGTACATAAGTTAAATTTCACAACCATGAGACCCTTCTCATAATTTTTGGCTTTTGCACATGGTAGATTCCAGTCTTTATTATGGGATTACCCACATTTCCATATCGAAGAGAATTCTACCTGTAATCAAATTTTCAATCAGCCAACACTTTGTGAGTATCCATGCATATAGCATTTTCATTGTAAATGTTACAATAGTCATTGAAGTGATCTCAGAATTATAATACTCAATAATTCAAACACTATCAGCTGCTAATATCTCAAAGACAATGAAATACATTTACTTTATGTGCATCATTATCACAATAAAATGGCATGATACAATCACATTATCTATGCAATTTAAATAAAACTTCCAATTCTCATGATTACACAATCATATCCATTCAGGCAACTTTGTCCTCCCAACAGAGCATTCTTGGTATCCCATCAAACATGACTACCTTCTTCATGCAATCATTTTCCTGCATCCATAGAAGCTCATGAAATGATCTTAGAATTGACATTAATTCATCATTTCATCTATTATCTAATTGCAATGAAACATATATATCACAACCATGCATTCACACAATGCATCTCGACATGTGCACCCACACATATGCATGCACATTCACAACATTTACATAATATTTTAATGTATATCCACTCAATGCTAACTTGCATTGATTCATGAATACCATAATGTCATGTCATGCATTCCACCATGATGTTTTGGAAAGTATGGCTATTGCCTCAAGACATCCCCCAACCATATCCCCAATCACTTGGTTAACTTATCTGGGTGCCTTCCTTCTCCACCTGAACAACACATCATGAGTTTTCTCACTCCTTGGTTGTTGGCAAAGAGGTTTCATCCCAAATTAAAACCAATAGGGGGTTCATGGGGTACTTGTGTAGCATTGTAGCATTACCATTCTAACCACATTATGGCCTTAACCATGACTATCTCATATGGCATGCACTACCACAGCAGGACCATAAGTCCTCACTTGATTTGGTTATTAAACTCATAACCAACATACACAAATGGCATGGTATATTTTCATATGAATGCATTTACAATTCAAAACAACTAGATGGTATAAGGATCCTTTCCCTTACTACCACATACCTCACCATACCCGGTGGGATAATGTTCGCATAAATGCATTCAACATCACATACATACCAATTTACGATTATTAAATGTGGCTCAAGTGATTCTTACCCAATCCCCTTTTTGTATGCAATCATAAATAAGCCATTACCTGCATGGCTTCCATTAACACCTTTGATGTTACCTGATCAGTTGGTATCTTACAAAGAATTACATCATCCTTCCACCAACCTCTTGATCATAGATTCGTTGCCCCAACCTTTCTTCATAAGGTTGTTGGTCGCATGCAACAACATCATCAACATTTTTAGCCATGCTTCGGTTGTCTTTGGTCCTACAACCAATACCAACACCAATAATGATTATCAACCACAATAATTATCTTAAGTGGCTCATTGCATTTGATAAAAAGGAAGTATTGTGAGCTTCATGAAGTATGTTGATGATGTATTTAAGTAACTGCCATATGCAGAAATGTTGTAGGTGTTCAAAATTGAGGTGATTACAGTTCTAATAGATTGACTGAACACATAAAAATGCCTAGATCAACAATATGAAAATATTGTTTTCATGCATTGCTTTGCCAAAAAGTGTGACCAATGTTCATGGATTCTCGCACCCCCTTAGGTGGAACTTGTTGACTTCTAGCGGTGTCCATATGAAGAAGATTGATCTTTAGAATTCAAAAGTACCTCCATTGACATAATTAGAATAATGACGTGAGATAAATATTTTATAGTTGTAGAAGTTATTTGATGACCCCATTGGCATAAAAATCATGATAGGAAGGAAATATTTTGTAATCATGTAAGTTATCCCAAGACAAAAATTTCATAAAAACTATTCCAAGACACAATAATCATCCAATAATCAATCAACTTCTCCTCTTAAGTGGGACTTTTGACTTCCAATTGTGTCCATATGAAGACCCCCTTAGGTGGGGCTTGTTGAAATCATCCTCTATTAAATGAGATTTGTTGAGTTCTAATTGTGTCCATATGAAGTCTACCCCTTAAGTGGGATTTGTTGACTTCTTCCTCTAGTAAGTCAAATTGGTTGACTTCAAATTGTGTCTATATGAAGACACCTTAGGTGAGACTTGTTGACTTCCATAAAAATCATGGTGGGAGGGAAAGATTTTAAAGTCACATGGAAGTTATTCCACAAAAAATAAATTTTATATAAAAGAAAGTCACTCAACCATTATGTTAGTATGAGCCACTACTTCTTTGTGACTCTCTATTGACATAAAGATTACCATATATTAAAGTTTATAAGTAATAGTGAACCACTTCTCTTAACCAATTACAAATTTTTATATATAGAAAAATATTTATATTGTAAAAACAATGCCGATAAATAAGATAATTAAGATAATGATTCCCATTCCATTACCTTTCATAATGTATGAAGTGAAATGGTATTGCTAATAAAAAATATATTCAAGAGTGGTGAACTAAACAATGAGGCAAATGACTTGTCAATTATTTTTGTTAAAGAGTCCAAAGCTATTTATAAGCACAAAAATAAAACTCTAAAGCAAATTACTTTAAAGCTATTTATAAACACATAAATAAAACTTTAAAGCAAACTGAGTAATTCCTTACTTTCATTTTTTAATATCATATAAACCAAAATTGATCCAAGTAAACTTTTACTATCATCATCATCATCATCATATAAAATATATTACAAACCTTCACAAGATTCACAATATTTTATTGAGCCGGTTTATTTATGCATCCTTACAAGGTAAGGATATATGTAAAAGCCAAACATTTACCATTATACTTTTAATGATTGCAGCTAGAAATGGTCGGAAGGTGGTTTGAAATTTTATGTGATATTTTCTTTATTATGAACACATATATTGATCTTTTAAGTTGTTATATTGTTTATTTTTAAAATTTAATTAAATAGAAAAATAAAAAGTTAAAAAAGTTTAATTTTGATTTTTAGTTAAATAATTAATTTAAAATTGATTTATTATTATAATAATAATAATTTCAAACTAACTAAATACATCAATAAACAATATCACTCTACAACATTGTGCACAACATAAAAATGAAATATAATTATATCAGAGAATAAAAATGTACTTCTTACATGCTACAACAATTTATAAAAGTGTAAGCACATGTAAATATGGCATCCATGGATATGCCCTTATATCAAGTGTAATCAATATATATATATATATAATTAATTGTTTATTTAGAATTTAGAATCATGTTTATGAATTAAATCAAATTTCGATAGTATATACTTATTTCATCTTTTTACAATTAGAAAAAGTATTTTTTCTTACCCACCCCAAACTATAAAATATAAAATCAACATAATTATCAAATATGAAGCTAATCATTAACAAACAAAAACATAAAAAAAACTGAAATATACATTGCTTCTAACTATACATAAAACATAATTTGACAATAATATTTAAAAAAGATAAAATTAGATTAAAAACGAAGATGTAATTTTAATTATTAAAATTCATCTTTATCATGCAAATGATAATGTTTTTTAATAAATTTAAATTTCTATATTAAAAGAGACTAGATCCATAAATCCTAAATCCCTCTTGATACTTGAAATGAATCTAAATTTGTACTATGTTTTCACATCATAGAGATCATAAACAGAACTAAAAACATATAAACTCAAAATATATAGACATCATAAATAGAACTAAAACATAAAAAGTCAAAATATAATAAATTTATAAAATTAGGCAAATCCTGACTATAACAATTGTTTTTTTCAGCCACTCAAATTATAGATGTTTAAAAAAATTAGAAATATTAATTTGTACCAGTCTTATTTGACCAAAAATATCAACTTACTCCATTTTTCTACTTGCAAAAATAAGTAAGTCTTTCATAGTTTATGAAATAACTAATGATGTTCACCAACCACAAGTTAAGTTGTGGTTATGCTGGTTCAATATAACAATTGTTACTAACACAACCACATGTAAACTGAAATATTTTTGAGATATATATATATTTTTAATTTGAAAAGATATCTATAAAATAAAATAAATCTTAATAGTAAATTTGTCTCTTAATCTTCTTGCAATTTAGGAAGAGACAAATCTTCCTTGTTTACTCCAAATTGTAAAATATAAAATCAACATAATTATCAAGTAAACCCAACTCACATGCAATCAAATATAAAGAATATCATCAACAAACAAGAAGAACATGAAAGATTGAAGTCTGCATTGTTCATGAATATGCATGAAAACATAATTTGAAAATGATATTTAAAAAAGGAAAATGGATTTAAAAAAAATGTAATCTTAATGGTCCAAATCCATTAACAAATTTTTTCCAATAAATTTAAATTGGTAAATTATAAAAAAAAAATTGAAGAAAAACTAGATCTAAATTTAGATTTGTAAATTATAAAAAAAAAAGTTTAAGAGAAACTAGATTAGTAGATCCCTCTTGATGCTTGAAATGAATCTAAATTTGTACTATCACATGTAGATCCCTCTTGATGCTTAAAATGAATCTAAATTTGTACTATCACAACATAGAGATAATAGGAAGAATTAGAGCACAGAGGTTGCACAACACACCACACTTTTTATTAATGGCAAATTGATTACCTATACAGTGAAAGAGCAGTTCAACAGTATAACAATACTCTAACTGACTGTTTACTAATGATGGTATTTTGCTATTATTCTCTCACACTCCCCCTTAATTCTTATTTGGTATTAGAGAGCACAGAGGTTGCACAACACACCACACTTTTTATTACTGGTAAATCGATTACATATATAGTGAAAGAGGGCTCAATAGTCTACCTTAAACATGGATCTGGAACTACTTATTTGCTAAATAAAATCTATCCTATAACAATACTCTAACTGTTTACTAATGATGGCATTTCACAATTATTCTCGAACACTCCCCCTTAATTCCTATTTGGTATCAGAGCACAGGGGTTGCACAACACACCACACTTTTTATTACTGGCAAATCGCTTACATATATAGTAAAAGAGCAGCTCAACAGTCTCCATTAAACATGGATCTGGAACCACTTATTTGCTAAATAAAATCTATTCTATAACAATACTCTAACTGTTTACTAATGATGGCATTTCGCCATTATTCTCTAACAGAGATCATACCAATCCAAAGTGCAACAATCGTTTTTTTCAGCTGCTCAAGCTACAGATTTTTAAAAATAGTTGGAAATATTAATCCCACCATTAGATACTTAAGAAAGTATTGACCAACAATATCAACTTACCGCATTTTCCCAGTTGCAGAAATACATAAGCCTTTCATCGTTTCTGAAAAATACAAAGATCTCCCGAGGCGAGCTGCAAAGCACCTGGCAAAGATCATCAGTTAGTTTGCATCCCTAAATGAGTTTTCTCCGCTCATGCTATTTGCAGCGCAGCGCTATTTGTTCTGCTAACTCTAGCCATAGCCATCAGTGTGGAAGGATATGGATATTTGATAGAACATCTACAACTGTAAAAAACTGGATGAAGTAGGCTATCAATATAGCATTTTGCAGTGCTCGCTATATCTAGAGAGTTTCTTACCTCACATTCAAATGCAATTAGCACTGCAAAACTTCATCCAGTTCTGTACCGTCGTAGATATTCTATCAAATATCCATCTTCTTCCACACAGACGACTAGAGTTAGCAGAAGAAATAGCGCTGCAAACAGCAAGAGGGGAGAAAATTCATTTGAGGCTGCAGATTCGTAATCAGATGGATATTTGATAGAAGTGAATGAAGGGTGTTAGCATTTTGCAGTGCTAAACCCCGTTGATATAGTTGTCATTAATGGAGATGAAATCTAGCAAAAAGACAAAAGGAATCTGATGCTTACATTTCAAAATGATTATTGCGTCGAGTAACAAAATAATACAAAGCAAAAAGTAATAAATATTATGTCGGTCAAACAAAAAAGAATAATACAAAGTAAAAAGTAAATATGAGACTTAAACTAGAGACTTTAGAGCTTAGGATTAGGTGATAAATATTATGTCGGTCATAAACAAAAAAGAATAATACAAAGTAAAAAGTAAATATGAGACTTAAACTAGAGACTTTAATTTTTATTTTTAATACAAAGTAAAAAATAAATATGAGATTTTAGAGTGTTTGTCGAGTAACAAAATAATATAAAGTAAACAAAAAAGAATAATACAAAGTAAAAAGTAATAAATATTATGTCAGCCAAAACTAAAAATAAAAATACAAAGTAAAAAGTAAATATGAAACTTAAACTAGAGACTTTAGAGCTTAGGATTATTATAGACTTTAGAGCTTAGGATTAGGTGGCTCAGGTATTGCACTCAAGGAGCTATTCAAGGAGAGGTTTGCACCTCGGAAGATTTGATCCCTCTCAGCGCTTGTATAAACCTAGTTATGTTTATAAATAAAATAATATTTTTATTTATTAAGATTTATGATTATTGCACATAGAGATACTAATCCATATCAAATTAACTTGAGAGTGTAAAATTAATAAATCTATTTGAAATTTGAGATTTATCATATGTTCCATATTTTGGATTATTATATATTTTACAAAACTAATAATGATAATTTTTAAAAATAATAATATTTGAATTTTATTGATATTTTTATTTGTTCTTGAATTTAATTTGTGTTCCTCAAATTAAAATTTACTTAATTTGAATACGGAAAAGGCATTTCAAATAAAGTCAAGACTCAAGAGCTAAAAGGTTTTGAAATTCATGCCATCAAGGTGAATGGAGAATGGTGAAGGGATTTGAGTAGGGTTTTACAAATTTGAACTTCTCGAGAGCTCTTTCTATACTTCTATGGCGCCACCACGGGGCTCCCTCCTACATGGAAATCCTATCTTCGCAGAAATACCGAGGGACTCATCATAATGAAAAACCACCTAGCTCCTCAAGCTTTGCCGCAAATGGTTATGAAATGGGGGGTAGGGGAATCTCCAAACCCACAACATAACAAAGAAGGGCATCTAATCAATACTGGATCTATCCAGTCATCCTTGATCTTCAAAGGGTGAATCCCTAAATTGAACTCCATTCCATGATATCAAGTTACCTTGTCAAACTTTGGTTCGTATCGTCAATATATTTAGGATCACGTCATTGGTAAATTTATGGGTTTTTGGCCAACTGAGAAGGACTTAATAGGATGGATCGTGAGCAAATGGTGTCCAAAATGGAAAATCGACTTGAAACTTGGATCAAAAGGAATTTTTATAGCCATTTTATCAAACCTGCAAGACAAGGATAGGGTTTTTGAGCAGGGTCCATATTTCTTCAACAATATAGGACTGTATCTCAGATTTTGGGTGGACAAATTCAATCATGAAAATGAGGACTTTACATAAGCTCCGATATGGATTCAATTACATATTCGTTTCCCATGAGTATTGGGAGGAAGAAACCTTGATCAACATCAACAACACTCTTGGAAAGTTCATTAAAATTTTGGAAGCCACTAAGTGAGGAAGATATACTTCCTTCGCATGTATCTGCATCTACATGAACGTATCAAGGGCCCTCCTGGAATCCATCTACTTGAGTTATTAGGACAATGACTGGCTCCAAACTTTAAATTATGAGCATATCTCGTTCCAATGCCATGAACATGGCCACCTCTTTAGGGATTGCTCAATCAACAAACTAGCTAACCCAAGTTTCCCTGATAAAGAACAATCAAACTCAAATGGTTTCACCACCATCTTAGGAAGGAACAATGGTAATCATAAGAATATGTTATACAAATCAGATGTTCCTATCTCCAATGAAAATCGATTTGAAGCATTGAATGTGGAGGAAGAAACATTGAAGGGGAATGTCTCTGCAAACCATGAAGGGACTAGTAAGACCACTTCTGATCAACCCCGAGACATCCCAGAGAAACACAAGCACCACAAAGTGGAATCCCCTCCCCAACAAAAAAACAATGGGGTGACTAATGAGCATCCAATGAATTAGGATGAACACATGGGCTCGGAGGAAGAGGACGATATGGATCTGGGCTATTTGGAAATCCAAAGAATAATGTATGCATATAGCAAGGAATATTCCCAGTCCATCCCAGAGCATCAGATACAACTCCTAAAGGAAGCTATCAGTAGACTCAAATCTGAACCAAATCAAGAGGATAACCCAAAAGAGCATCCCCAAGGACAGATGGGAAATTCAAATCAAGACTATGAAGATTCAGTACCCTCACATCCCCAGAAAGGAACAAAAACGAGGGTGTAAAAGCAATCAACAACTTCTGCAAGAATTAGGGGAACAACTCATTGGCTCAAGTAAGTACCTTCCCATCCTAGATAAGTTACTTCCAAACCCTCCCTCAAAGTAATTTATCATGAAGATAATCTCATGGAACATTAGAGGCTTCAACGGGAAGAGTAAACAAAAAACTCTTCAATCCAAGATCCATCACGAAACTCATTATGTGGTATTGTTTTAGGAAACCAAATGTTCTTAGAACGATCTTAGCACTTTGGCCCAATTTTTTTGGAAAGTTTGCACCTCAGTGGAAATGGATGCTATAGGGATTGCAGGGGGTTTAGCCATCCTATAGAATTCGAAGAATATCTATTGGATTTCTATCTACCCCCAGGACTATCTTGACACATTTTCACCTTCTTGGCACTAACTCTTTTGGTTATCTTACCAATGTTTATGGACCTTCTGTCCCTTATGAGAAAATTCACTTCATCAACTTGATGCGCTCCTTAAAGACGACAACTCAAATCCATACTTGGATTCTCGGAGGGGATTTCAATATGATTACTTTCGTCCTGGAAAAGAAAGGAGGAATAAGATGAATGCATTTTTCTTGCTCGACCTTCAAATCCGCCATTCACAATCTCATCGTGGTGTACATTGAACCAAAGAATGGATTGTATACCTGGAATAATAGGTGAGGGGCTTCACATCAAGTTGCTTCTAATCTTCGACAATTTGATTTCTCAAGGGATGATTATAGAGACCTGTATTCTTGCTACTGCGGGGTTGGACCATTGGCCTATTACTTTGGATGTCGAGATGGATGACAAGCCCAGGAATCAACCATTCATATTCAAAATCTTTTGGATAGACCACCCTACCTTTCAAGAGCACCTAAGGAGATGGTGAGATGAAACCAAGATTGATTATGGATCTAAAATGTTTCAGTTCCAACAACACCTGAAATTCATCAAAAGTAGAATCAATATCTATAACAAAGAGGTTTTGGAAACATTTTCACTGCCAGATAGACTTTGGATGGCCACATGGAACAAATCCAGAAAATGGCAATGAAGAAAGGGTATGATGAAAACCTACTGCAGGAGGAGCACAACCTTCAATCCCAATTGAACCAGAGGAGTATGTAGGAGGAAATCCTACAAAAAAAATCACACATTAAATGGTCAAAGGAAGGAGAGAAAAACTCGAAGTTTTTCCATGCCTCAATGATCCAACACAGACAAGCCAATTGTATTGTCTCCCTCCAAGATGATTAAGGCAACAAATTAACTCACCATGAAGATATAGAAAGGGAGCTCATTACTTATTATAATAACCTCCTAATAGAACCCCTAGGCATAAGGGAAGAGGTCATTAACAAAATAAATGCCAACATTTCCTCCCTTGTTACAATAGAGAAGAATGCATGTCTCCTATCAAATATTTCTTTGGAAAAATTTGAGTAGGCAGTTATGGAAATGTCCTTGACCTGATGGATTGAAAATTGAATTCTATCACAACTGCTGGTTGATAATCAAACAAGAAGTATGGAAAGTTGTGGAGGAATCCCAATCCTGTTTGGATGTTCTTCCATCCCTCAACTCTACTTTCCTGAATCTCATTATGAAGGTAGATAAGGAAAACACCCCAAGTAAGTTTTGTCCCATTTCCTTATGCAATGGCATCTTCAATATTATAAAAAAGTGATATCTAATTAGTTGAAACCAATTCTGGCATCCCTCATTTCAAATGAACAATCAAGATATGTGGAAGGTCACCAAATCCTGGACATGATCATTCTTTCCCATGAAACCATTCACACCCTCAGGACTTCCAAAAAAGCAGGTATGTTGATTAAATTAGATCTATCCAAAGATTTTGAAAAGCTTCTCGAGATTTATATACTGAATGTTGCTTTCCTTTGGATCCCCCCAATGGACGGACTAGATTTTGGCCCTTACTTCGTCTTCCTTCTTCTCTATTCTGGTCAATCGATCACCCTCAACCATATTTTCTCCTTCTCGTGGCATTAGACAAGGTGACCCTCTCTCACCCTTGATTTTCATTCTCATGGATAAAGGTCTCAGTTGTGTTTTCAAAGATGTGATGCAAAAGGGAAGTCTCAAAGGTATGAAACCAATCAATGATGACCTGGTCTCCTCTCATATCCAATTTGTCAATGATACTATGATCATGGGAATGCCTTCGGCTAGGGAAGCAAAACTTCTTCGATCTATTATGCAAGATTTAATGGATGCTTCAAGTATGTTCCCTAACCATAGTAAATATGAGATATTGTCTTTTAATACTCCTTTGGATTTGCAATTACAAATCGTTCGCATCCTAAAATTTCAAAGGAGATCCCTTCCTTCTAAATATTTGGGTGCTCCTCTCGCTTCCAATTCTTTTCGTCACCACTCATGGGAATCCCTACTAGCAAAGATGGAAACAAAATTATCTAGTTAGATTTTCCACTCTCTCAACATTTTTGGAAGATAGGTTCTTCTCAAATCAGTCCTAGGAAGTATGCCAACTTACTTATTCTTTATGCTTGTTTCCCTAAAAAATATCATTAAATCTATTAGAAACCTCTAGCGATATTTCCTTTGGGGTGACTCCCAGAACAATAGGAAATGGGCTTTGGTTGCTTAGTCAAAAGTTTGTCTCCCCAAAAAACATGAGATTGAATGCCAAGCTCTAGGATCCAAAACATGGTATAGGTGGTTGTATAATAACTCAACCGCTTTGGGGGGGAGTTTGGAAATGTAAATATGCCTTGAATATCAAGGAAAAGGATTTGGTTGAAATGGAGGGACATCATCCTGGATCCCTCATATGGAATGCAACTTGGCATAATAAAATCCTCATTCATAACCACACTTTCTGGGAAATTCACAATGGACAACATGCCCTTTTTTGGGAATATTCATGGCAACGATCCCCCAATATTCTCAACTACCATAACAATCATTCCATTCGATCCAATATTAATGCAACCAACAATACTTTAGTCTATCACTATTGGAATATCAATGCTTCCCCTACTGAATGGAGACAGTGGGTAGTCAAGGAGAAGTGGCCTACACCTCATGTTGAGTTCCCATGGGATGAATTCTGGGAAGAGCTCCAATCCAAGAAAATACAAATCCATCATGGACTAGACGTCCTTTGCTAGGGTTACAAGGGTGTTAATTTTTTAGTTCAAATTACAATAGTACTTGAAAACAATGATTAATCATAAGCATAAGCATCCACAGTCGACACATAAATTTACCCTGGGGAAACCCTCTATAACTTGAGGGAGAAATCCCCAAAAAATATTCCTTAGTATATTGATAGATAGAAGAGAATGATTGCTTCACAATGAGCAGATTACATCAAGCACCCAGAGAACTCAGAATGATAATCTCCACTCAACCAATTCGCTAATTTTGGTCACATGCACAAGCTTCCTTTAAGAGAATTCACTCTAACATTGGTTACACCAATCCTGCATGGAAAAGTGCGCCATACTTCTCATGCATTTGATTTAACTCTGACTTATGACTTCAGGATGAACTCGCCCTTCAATTGGATGCTAAACCACTTAGTTAGGTGGCTAACATAAGTTTCGTCATGCAAGTGTCGTAACTCAAGTGTTGTCATGCAAGTGTCGCAACTCAAGTGTCATCTTTTAGTTTAAATCAAGTGTCGTCATGCAAGTGTCTCAACTCAAGTGTTGTCTTTTAGTTTATCTCAAGAGTCGTCATGCAGAATACTTAGTTAACTAAATATTCTTTGTTAACACGTTAGTTAACTCTTTTTACTGATGTCTTTCTTATTAACACTTTAGTTAACTCTTTTAGTGAAGTCTTTCTTGTTAACAATTTAGTTAACTCTTTTGGCACATTTGATAACTGAATTCTTTCTTGTTAACACATAGCTAACTCTTTTTGCACAAATTTGAGTTCTCTCTTAACTTAGCTCATTGTATCTTTATCTCTTGTCTTATTTGCATGGTCCACGTGTGCCAACTTAATTATTTATCATATAAAATATACTAAGGATATTTTTCCAATGATGTGATCATCTCGTTCTACTCTCGTTCCAAGTGGTCATATGCTAAAGTAATTCACTCTAGAGGTGGCCAGTCTCTAGAGGAGACTTAATAGCTTATCCATATCTAAGACCATGGTTAGTAGTATGTCACACATCATTCATGCTTCAACAAGCAAAGCATTACCTCAACACATGAGGATCTGTCTTGACACACAAGACCATAGTCTTGACAAACAAGATTGTACAACACCATCACTTTGACATACAAAGCACTTTACTCAACACATGAGGCTTATTCATTCTTGAGTCCAACTAAAGATTCTTCTCCAAGTTTCCTGAGTCCAACTTCGGCTCCTATAAGGCACTACCTCGACACATGAGGCTGAATCTTGGCAAACAAGATTTACTTGGAGAATGAATCATGATGTTGTAACTTTAACAAATGGAACATGCAAATTCACCGTCAAAGAAGCCTAATCCATCCCAAAGAAACATGAAAATAAACAAAGAGAACTAATATAGGATCAAATATGGAAACGAGACCTTTCGCTCAAAGTGTCCACATTCCTTTGGTTGGTAGTGTGGAGAAATTTTTTTACTTGGAAAAATTAATTTACAAAGGATTTGAAGGCCCTTCCAAATGTTATCTATGTTGCATTAGCTTAGAAAATATGGAACATATATTCAATCAATGCAACTTTGTATCAACTCTCTAGGATAGGGGTGCTTCCATCTCAAGCAATTGTATCATAATTGGGGAAGCATAAAAGAAACCATAGGCAACTGGAGAAAGACAAATTTTTCCAATAAAATCATTATCAGAGTCTGGCAACTCTTACCTAGCTTCCTGTTGCGGGAAACATGGAAAGAAAGGAATCGATGCATATTCCAAGACATGGTTTGCAAGGAGGAGCATATATGGCATAAGATCCAATCCAACATTCAGGAATCCATCTACATTAAAGTCTGGGAGGACAATGATTGGAAATGCTCTGCATGGAACAAATCCATCATGTAGGCTTGGGATTTAAATCTGCCAGCAGATCCATCTTCATCTCTTAGCAAGCATCCATGAGTGGTCAACCCAAACTGTTGTTCCCCTCCAGAAGAAGGCTTCATCAAGATGATTTTTGATGGGGCCTCCAAGGGAAACCCCAGTCATGCTGGATTTGGTGGGGTATTCTAGGATCTCTTGGAAAGGAAAGTAATAATGCTACTGAATTCCACTCCGTGATAGATGGTATCGAGATTTCCATTCATGAGAATTAACCCAAAGTAGTGGTCGAAGTTTACTTGAGAATTATGACTTTTCTTTTAAAAAATATCATTCATGGAATCTCTCTCAACAAAGCCTCTCCTAGTTGGAAGCTTTCCATTAAACTGGAATGGCTTACATCCCTTCTCAAAAGAATGGAAGTGATCATTCCTCACCATGTTTTTCGAGAAGCCAAAAAATTGGTAGACCGTCTAGCAAATGTGGGCATCTGTCTGTCTCGTGGAAACCTCATTGAAAACTAGAAAACTCTATCCCACTCTCAACTTAGATCCGATTTCCTGGACCTGGATTTGAAGGCATTCCCTACCCACGATGGGTGTGATCACCACAATCACCTTTAAGGACACGATGGTCAGACGAGTTGACAGATGAACAACATCCATCAAGAAATGGTGGTAGGACTAGTATCATATAGTTTATGTTGTTAAGGAAAGCAAATCAACGATGGTGGGATTTGGTGGCTCTCTCGAAAAATGAAGGTTAACTACTTGTCCTGGATTCAGATCAGTCCCCCTTTTGGGCATGTTGTGATGGATCCACTCACGTGTAGGTTCATGGTGCATCATGGAGGCATCAAATCAATCTCCCTCCCTCGTCCTTATGCTCATCAACCACGATAACACTTCATTTGATGAAAATTATTGTAGGTGTCTAAGATATATCTGAGTGTGGTTGCAACATACTCAAAGTAATAGCTTAGCTATTGGTATCTCCCTTCAGATCTTTATCAAATCACATTCTTTGAAGGAGGGTCTAGGTAATAATTATAACAAGCGGAAGATGGTTTGTGTCAAGCGAATAGAGCGCAAACATGTTCAGGGACAACGACTATCTCACATGCTAAGGGTCCTAAAAGAGCATGACAAGGACCCTACTATCTTCATCGGCATGGTGTTTGTTTTGGTTCAACAAGATATTCGAGATATGGAGGAGTGGGTTTATAGCAAGAAATCTGAATAGGACCATGCACCCCTCCTCGTTGGTTTTGGGAAAACGACAGATGAATCAGGATCGACCAAGACCAGAGAAATCAAGTACATCCAGATGCTCACCCTCCTTTGTTAGACTAAAACCCTTTTGTCCTGATCCTTAATGGAGCATGAGGCATATAAACACACAATTTTGACTCTTGACAACAATACACAAGTCTGCCTTGATAAAATGGAGGTTCTCCTCAAGAAAATAGGTAAGGCTCAAATCAAGCTTAGGGAGAAAATGAATGTTCTTGTTCATGCCACTACAAGGATGGTCTTCAAGGAGCGTTCAGATCTAGGGAAGACAAGTGGAACCAAAGACTATTATGAGGTACCTCATGTTACAAATTTTTATGACCCTTATGTTCTATTCTATGTTTTCTTTCAGTGTTAGTCATAGGATTTATTGTCATGATTTTTGGGTTAAACAGCATATTAGCCTCACTAGGACTACTGATATTAGGCCAAGCTTCATCATAACATATAGTTTCCAACCCTAAAATAGTTTCTTGAAGTTTTTGCCTCCCTTTGGAAGTTTTTCTTTCAGTGACATTAATAGTAACTCTATATGGAAAATGGTGAAAAAAATTTGGCCATGTTGCTAGTCTGGTTTCCCTAGTGGCAAGCCAGCCACCACAACATCTGCCTCTTTTTGTTTATTTTAACTTTAATGGAAGCTGACTTTACAAACAAAATAAAAATGAATTTGTGTTTCTTGATCATTACACATACAGTAATTAGGTGCAGATCTACAATCATAAGTTCAAAATAATAATTAGGTGAATCTATAATCTATTTTACATTGATAAGCTATAACATTAAGAAATTAAATGAAAAAATGGTCTCATTAAAATGAAAAAAAAAATGATCACTATAATACCATAGATCCCATCTTAACTCTCTATCTACCAAGTGTCAAAAGGGATAAAATCCCTTGAATTGCAAAATTTTCCTCAAATTTTGCATTCTAAAAAGGATTTGCACCTCAATGGATTTGATTTCTTTGAACACTTGGTAAACCCAAAATTAAGATAGATCAACCAATATAAATCTAATTATGTTTAAAAAAGATGTTTATATTCATTATATAAAAAATGAAAATTTGTTTTTACTTTGAAGTATTAACACTAATTAAAATTTATAGTCATATAAAACATTAAAATTCTTTACTCTATAATATTTATGTTAATTAAAATTTATAATTATATAAAAAATTGAATAATTGATTTTAGTAGAAGTAATTTTTTTTTAAGCAAAAGGATGAAACCATTCTATTGCATAAAGAGAAAAATTACATTCACAGTTTGAACTGCATAATTGTTAGGATATTTAGACACTTATGAGTTAGTTAAGATCAATTTGTGTAATATATCCATTAGATAAAGTGTGTTTCTTTAGTATGCATTAGTATGCATTTCTAAATATTTAATCCGACGGTCACGATATGCTCTTGACATAGAGTGATCCGACGACTCAACTTCTCTTAGATCATACCTACCCTTGATCCGTGGCTTAACACCCGATTGGTCCATAATTTCTATTTAAAGAGCATGGAGGGTCATTATCTAGTTGATTGATTATGAGAAGCTCATTTGCAACTTTCTTTCTTTTGCATAATAAATTGTTCCGTAGAAGCTATTTGGTCGGGGCCGTGGAGTGTTTCCCTCTCGAGGGTTTAAACCACGCCAAAACATCGTGTGTCGATCTGTGATCTGTTTGTGTGAATTGGTTTCTCTAGGTGTTCGGTCTTTTGGGAGTACCCTGTGTACCTGAACATGGTATCAGAGCTTTTATGAAGAGCCGCTTCCGGTTATGATCTAGATCTTGAACTGGTGTTGCCAAAACTTGAAAGGGTTTATAGTTATGAAATTTTTGTGGATTTCTGGGCTATGGGAGCTGTTCCATTGCATCCGGAGTGCCGTTTCCATTGAGAAATAGTTTTCGTTTGATCGAAAACGGTTTCCGGTTGCTTCAGAAACGCGTATTTCATAAGATCTGAAGGTATAATGTTACAGTGATGTTTTTTATTTATTTATTTTTAAAAAAAAAATATCTCATATTTTATTATTCGATTTTTTTAGTTTCGAATTGTTGCTTTCCCTATCTGTGTATGCTCTTTTCTGTGCACCTTGTGCGATCTCGGTGATTCATAAACATAAAGGGAAAGGGTTTTTCTCGGCTGCGTATGCTCTTTACCGTGCACCTTGAGCGATTGCGGCAAATCAGAAACAAAGAGAAAACGTAGACTTTCCGGGAAAGCTAACGAGATATAACCCCAAAAGTGTGGAAATATTTTTTTTTTGTTTCGATTTGTGGTGTGATTTGCAGGAAAAGAGGCAAGCACGGAAACCGAAAAAAACATAAAGGGAAATGGTTTTTCTCGGTTGCGTATGCTCTTTGCCGTGCACCTTGAGCGATTGTGGCAAATCAGAAACAAAGAGAAAACGTAGAATTTCCGGGAAAGCTAACGAGATATAACCCCAAAAGTGTGGAAATGTTTTTTTTGTTTCGGTTTGTGGTGTGATTTGCAGGAAAAGAGGCAAGCACGGAAACCGAAAAAAACATAAAGGGAAATGGTTTTTCTCGGTTGCGTATGCTCTTTGCTGTGCACTTTGAGCTATTGCGGCAAATCAGAAACAAAGAGAAAACGTAGAATTTTCGGGAAAGCTAACGAGATATAACCCCAAAAGTGTGGAAATGTTTTTTTTGTTTCGGTTTGTGGTGTGATTTGCAGGAAAAGAGGCAAGCACGAAAACCGACAAAAAAAAAACCTTCCTCCTTCCCTTCTTTTACGTACCTTTTAATATTAGCTCACTTGGTTCAAAGTTGTTTTATCCCTTAATAGGTCTTGAGTTCAAGTCTTATTAAGTTACTTTTAAGCAAAGGTGCATGCAATTTCTAATTTTTAAGTTACTTTATTGTAAAAGTGCATCTCACTTAAATAATAAAAAAAATAAAATAAAAAGTGAGTCACCTAAGTTCCTTTTTTGTTGTTGCACAATATAAAGTAACATCATTGTAAAAGTGAAGCATAACTTCATCATACGGAGTCAGTTTTCAGTGTCATTTTTTTTGAAACTGCTTATTTTTTCGATTTCTTCGCATCTAGACTATTGGTTTCTATTTTTACAGCCATTAATTTACAATATGGCCGCCCCTTGTGATATTCTACTTACCAGTTCCAACTATTTCTCATGGAAATCTCATATGGAGGATGTTCTACGAAGTAGGGGACTTTTCAGAATTACTTCAGGGAAAGAAACAAAACCTACTGATGATAATAAGAAAATAAAATGGGAAAATAGATGCGATGAAGCTCGTGGATTGATTGGGATGTCAATCTCTACTGATTTGCGATTCCACATATCTGAAATTGATGAACCTGATGCTGCTTGGGACAAGTTGGAAGTTGTGTTTGGTAAACACAATGAAATTCAAGGTCATTAACTCAAAAATGAGTTGATTTCTTTAAATCAAAGTGATTTTTCATGCATTCAAGATTATTTATCTAAGTACAAAACTCTTAAACTCTTATGTGAAGAATGCAAGATTAAGAGGGAAGACAAACAATGCATTTATCATATTCTTTCAAAAGTTGGACTTGCATATTCTATTTTTGTATCTACATTTTACTTCATGAAAGAATCCTTAAATGCAGCTAGCTATTGAGATCCTAGTCTTGAATCCTTTTGTGATTCCTTGATTAGAGAGCAAGATAAGCTCATCCATATTGGAATGATCAACAATGCAGATACATCTGTGAAAGCCTTATTGTCCCAACAAAAAGACAAGTCCATGCCTTCCAAGAAACAAAATTTTCTCAATAATAAGTCAAACAAGGGTCCCAAACCCTCTCAGTCAGCTCCTTCTTTAAAAAATGACAAAGGATCCAAGCCAAAAGGAAAGAAGACTGAGCGTCATTGCAACTATTGCGGGAAAGATAATCATGATGAATCTAAGTGTTTCAAGAAGATGGCAGCCTTGGAAGCAACAATGAAGAAGCACTGCATTAGCCTAGATTCGCCTTCAGTATCTACCTCTCATGGACATGCACTTTGTGCTTTTGGTTATTCTTATAATACATCTTCTTCTTCTTCTACTTAAAATGAATGGCTCATTGATTCTGGAGCATCTTATCATATGGCTAAGGATCAAGCCATCTTTTCTATTATCCATGAATGTAACACCAAACAAATATTTGTTGGTGATGATAGATCTTTAAGTGTTGTAGGATCTGGAATAGTTCTAGTAGATAATGGTCATTTTAGTGATGTACTATGTGTTCCAAGAATTTCCTGCAATTTGTTATCAGTCTATCAAATCACTCATTCTGGTGAAGGTAAAACTATGACGTTTACACCTCACCAAGTTGTAATCAAGGATTTTAAAGATCCTCAACATGTCCTAGCTACCGGAATTGTTGATGATATTACCAGGTTGTACAAATTTAACAACTTTGGGTCGTCACCTTTTCCTTCAATTTTTGTTCCTCATAGTGATAACTTGAGCAAACTTTGGCATGAGCGATTTGGTCACTTAAATTATCGCTCATTGCAACAACTATGTAAAGACAATATGGTGACAGGTCTTCCGATGGTATCTTGCAGGGATGGTGTTTGTGCCCGGTTGTGTACTCGAAAAACATCATCAGGACAGTTTTGACAAACGTGCCTCTTGGAACACCTCGGTTCCCTTGGATCTTGTGCATAGTGACTTGTGTGGTCCTCTTCCATCTACTTCCTTTTCTGGTTTCAAATATTTCTTAACTTTCATTGATGATTACTCTAGACGCACTTGGGTTTATTTCCTAAAACTTAAGAGCAAAGTATTTAACATGTTTTTGGACTATAAGGTCCTTGTTGAAAAATAATCTGGTCATCAAATTATTAAGTTAAGATCCGACAATGGAGGAGAATATGTTAACAAAAAGTTCACTACTTTCTGCATTGAACAAGGAATCCAATAACAACACACTGTTCCATATACATCACAACAAAATGGTGTAGCTGAACGCAAGAACCGCACTTTAAAAGAAATGGCTAATTGTATGATCCAATCTAAGGGACTAAGTCTTCAATTTTGGGCTCAAGCCATAAATTGTGCAAATTACATAGTTAATCGCACCCCCACTAAAGCTTTACAAGGTATCACACCGAAAGAAGCAGGGAGTAAAATTAAACCAGATGTAAGTCACTTCCGTGTGTTTGGTAGTGAAGCATGGGCTCACATTCCGGATGAAAAACGGAAAGCATTGCAGCCTAAAAGTGAAAAGTGCATATTTGTTGGATATTCTGAAAATGTAAAAGGTTATAGACTTTTTCAACGTCATTCTCATGATATAATCATTAGAAGAGATGTTAAATTTGATGAAAATATCTTGGCCTGCGAGCCTAACTCGACAATTGTGCCATCTTTGGCCTACGAGCCTGATTCGACGATTGTGCCTTCTTCTACTTCCCACTTCCTTGACAGATTTCCAACTCCAGTTTCTGATGATGATAGTGAGGATGAAAATCCACCTCCGCTTGCTCATGTTCCTCCAGTTGCACCAGCACAAGTGCTTCCTCGATGGGTCCGTTCAACATGTGAAGAAGCTGGTGATCTTGCCGGTGATCCTAGATATCAATGTCGAACACGTTCTCAGTTTCAGCGAGCCTCTTCTCTTTTGGCTCAGGTTTCCGAGAATCATGATCCAGAAACTTTTGCAGAAGCTTCAGGAAATCCAGATTGGGATGCAGCTATGGATGAAGAATATCGTTCCTTAATGGCGAATGATACTTGGGATCTTGTACCTCTTCCAAAAGGAAGAAAACTTGTCAGATGTAAATGGGTCTATAGAACTAAGTATGCATCAGATGGAAGTGTTGAAAGACTTAAGGCAAGGTTAGTTGCTAAAGGTTTTTCCCAAGTTGAAGGGATTGACTACAATGAAACCTTTGCTCCTGTCGCAAAAATGAACTCCATCCGCCTTGTTCTTTCCCTTGCAGCCTTATATAACTGGGAAATCCATCAAAAGGATGTCAAGTCTGCCTTCTTACATGGTGATTTACAGGAGGAAATTTACATGGAACAACTTCCTGGATATGTTCAGAATAACTCTAGCCTTGTCTACCGCCTTAAGAAATCCTTATATGGCCTTAAGCAAGCTCCTAGAGCTTGGTATGCCAAAATGGATAGGTTTCTACTTGACACTGGTTTTTCTAGATGTTATTCTGACCCCAATGTCTATACCAAGAAATTAGGAAACCATCTCATCATACTTGTTCTATATGTTGATGACCTTATTCTTACTGGTAGTGACCCTAAGCTTTTAACCCATGTGAAAACCAGTCTTAAGCAAAATTTTGAAATGTCAGACTTAGGACATTTGCATTATTTTCTTGGTCTCCAAGTCCTGCAAACCAAAGAAGGAATATTTCTTTCTCAGTCTAAGTATGCTTGTGACCTTCTTCGTCGCTTTCACATGGAAGATTGTACACCAGCCCCTTCTCCCTTCTAATATGGAGTCAAACTTTCTGCCACTTGTACATCACCTGAAGTAGATGCCACCTTGTATCGTCAGCTTGTTGGTAGTCTCTTATACTTGACTCATTCCCATCCTGACCTTTCCTTTGCCGTTGGTCGTGTTTCCTGTTATATGCAAACACATCATGAAAGTCATTGGAAAGCAGCTAAAAGAATACTTCGATATATTTGAGGTACAATTTAGTTTGGGATTCATTATAGTACATGGAGGAAACCTTTGTTGGTTGGTTTCACTGATTCAGATTGGGACGGCGATCCTGATGATCGAAAGTCTACTGCAGGTTATGTTTTCAGTCTGGGATCTGGACCTATCACTTGGGCTTGTAAGAAACAACAAGCTCTTTCTCTTTCTTCAGCAGAGGCAGAATATCGAACCGCAATTAATGCCAGTCAGGTAGCTTTATGGATTTGACAGATCCTTTCAGAGTTTGGATTTGAGCAGCAGTAGCCTACTCCAATTTGGTGCGACAATCAAAGTGCCATCAAGCTCGCCAAAGATCCAGTTCTACATCAATGCAGCTAACACATTGAGCTACATATCCACTTCATCAGAAATATTGTTCATGATCATGTTCTTGAAGTTCTCTTTTTCCCTACAGATGATCAAGTTGTCGACATCTTCACCAAGTCTCTCACATAAGCGAAGTTTTCTAAACTTCGATCTATGTTAGGAGTTCAGGAATTTGTCATTAAGGGGGGATAGGCTCTAATGCCTCCTTCCTTCTCCTAATAGTGTTACTTTTGTAAATCCTTCAATCCTATCCCAAGTTGTTCTTAAGGGGGGATGTTAGGATATTTAGACACTTAGGAGTTAGTTAAGATCAACTTGTGTAATATATCCGTTAGGTAAAGTATGTTTCTTTAGTATGCATTAGTATGCATTTGTAAATATTTAATCCAGCGGTCATGATATTCTCTTGACATAGAGTGATCCGACGGCTCAACTTCTCTTAGATCATACCTACCCTTGATCCATGGCTTAACACCCGATTAGTCCATGATCTCTATTTAAAGAGCATGGAGGGTCATTGTCTAGTTGATCGATTATGAGAAGCTCATTTGTAACTTTCTTTCTTTTGCATAATAAACTGCTCCGTAGAAGCTATTTGGCCGGGGCCATGGAGTGTTTCCCTCTCGAGGGTTTAAACCACGTCAAAACATTGTGTGTCGATCTGTGATCTGTTTGTGTGAAGTGGTTGCTCTAGGTGTTCGGTCTTTTGGGAGTACCCCGAATACCTGAACAATAATCAGCTACATCGAGTCTATATCTAAGAGTGAAACTCCGACCAACATATCGACTAGAATTACCCAACTGATCATATTATACAAAACCGTTTCTCTGCCAGCAAGTCACATGCTTAACCAGGTAATGCCCAACAATCCAAAAACTCACAGTACATCCCTTATAACCCAAGCAGACATCATTTTGACTATACATATACAAAATAATGCCGGAAAAGTAAGGAACAGAAGACTTAGAAGAGATACAAAATAGAAGTAGACCTAGAGCCAACCCAAAATAGACAAAAGAAACCATGGAAATTATCCTGAAGGCCCAGGACTTGCAGCTTTGTTGGAGAACGGTGGAGCCTCCTTCGACAATGGCGGGTCATTGAGCGTAATTACATTCGGGTGGGATACAACCTTTGGTTTTGTCAGGAAATAAATTCCCATATGTTCCGCAATAGCGTTGAGCTTCATATGCATGAAAATGGAGTCATCGACATGATTGTAGCACCTCTCTTCATGATTTTTAAAACGCTGTGAGTCCAACAACACATCCACCCGAGCCTGAATTGTCTGTGCAATCAGCATCTTGGTGACCCAGAACATCACAACCACCCGGTTATACAGGGCCATCCTTCCCCGAGTATTCCCCGAGTCCTGGATCCAGTCGACCATAGCCAAGACCTCCGACAGAGGCTCACCCTCCCCGACGCGTAACTAGATATTCTCCTCAAGCTCCTCCAAATATTTTTGTAACTCATGAGGAAAGATACAGTGGAAGAACACCGCCGTAGCTGCAGCACTCCACTGGTATCTACTCGTATCTCTCTGCTCGGACCCCCGTGGTCCTAACGACCCCTCCTAGCAGGTCTCCCGCGAGGCGGCATTATCACTTCTTCCTCTCTACCGTTACCCACCAAGAGAAGCAAATCAGACAGCACAAGGTAGGAAAGAACACAAACAGAACTACAACAAAGGTGTCTGATTCCAAACAGGGTATGGGATTTAAAGGGGTAAACCCACTTATTGCCATTAAACCTGCCATTATGATCAAATCTTGGTTATAATCATCTTCGTCCTTGTCAGTCGTCATTCTCTCAGAAGCCTTACTGATCTCATGCAGCATGAATGCGAGAGGCCAAGAGATCGTCACCTTCGCACACCCCATATCTCCATAAATGATTACCAAAAACAATAGGTGAGGGATGAAGGATCGGGCTTATTAACTGTTCCTTTAATTAACAGAGAGCCACTTGTCCACTCCAAGACGTGGAGTTCTCCTGTTTATCTATCACATCAGCTTGCTTGACAAGTTTAACGCCAGAGAAGGGATCCTTAGTACATCGCTTTGCGCCTGCTATCTAAAGACACTTACTGTGACACGTTCCTGTTGGCATGTCAAGGGCCGATCCTTCCCACCCAACTCCCTGACAAGTGGTGCCTTGATTAGTTAAGCAATCTGCTAAGGAGTTAGCATTCTGACGGACATGGTGGAGGGTGACAGTGTTCATCGTAGCAAGGACTTCGCTAAGACAATGTAGACGCCATGCAAGCCGCCACGAGGGTGACTCGAAGTTTGACTATGTTGTAACTAGATCTTTGATAATGATATTCAAAGATGATTTTCATGGGTTACAAGTTTGATGTATAAGGTAAAATTTGTATTGATAGTTTGGGAAATATATTTTCTTGGTAAAAGGTAAGAATTATTGTTTTGTTTCATAGAATTAATTTTAAGCTTTCCTTTTAAATATAGTGATTTGATCTGACAATATATTCTGGCATATATCCCATAAATTTGATTATTTTCGAATGATAAATTAATTGGGGTATAAACCAATTGCATCAACTCGAAATATTGAATGACTAGCAATTACCCTGATATGACGTTCCATACCTATTTCCGGTGATAAACTGCTCAAATGTTAATGAGCGATTGTGCACTTTAAATATTGAATAGTCAATGATTGTTCAATTTGGATGATGTATGGACATTTTAGGCCTCATTGTAATAGATGGTTATTCAAGATCTTGGCTCTCAAAATGCGTAAAACTACATGTGGAAACATAAGGGGCACAAAACCGAGTTTTCACCTTGAAACCACTCACAAAAACCACCAATTTTAGAGGACACGGAATATGATGTGGTATTCATACAACAATTATTTCATAGTAAAGTCATACCTTTCATATGATTATTCAATCAATTATGTATTTAATATGTTTTAATGTGGGTTTTGTAGGATACAATTTGTGAGTAAAATATGTGGTTTTTCATTTCTTTGTGCAAACCTTGAGCTCCCACGACATAGGCACAACACTGTAAAACATACTAGAAGTCATTGGGGTTTTATATTTCACCATCCCTCCAAACATGTAGACTCATTACACTTACTTCTCATCATTTTCTTTCTTTGTAACTGTAAAATTAGCAAGAGTGGCCAGGGTTTACTTTTTTTTTCAATTGCTCCAAACAGGAAGCCTGCATCTGATGTCAGTTAAACCCAATCACCCTATGAGTCATATAGATTTATATACTTGTATGCGGATGTTTTTGATGCTAAGGTGTTTGTAGAGTCAATGGTGGCCATAAGGAGTAATGCCCGAGGATATTTTTTGGTTAGTAACGATAACCTATCGGCTTGGTTGAGTGGCCTCATTCAAGTGGTCATGCTGATTACTTTGCATTCTCTTGATTTTGTTGTTTCCTATGTTGATGGAGGCAAGGGAATATTTTCAATAACAACTGATTCCTTATCAACCATTTTGTGTCTCCCACAAGCTGAGATAATTCTAAATGAGGAAGAGTAGGTGACTTAGTTTTCCGAGTTGCATGCTAATTAAAAATGAGAAATTATTCAATTCTATCTCTCCAAAGGAAATTTGTTAGATGATTTAACTTGTCCACTAAAAAAATATGTTTTCATAGAGGAGTCTCAAAATATGATAGCCATGATTGTTTCTATATTTGGATATGATGATGATTTCATGGTTGAAAAAACCATAATTGGAATGATCATTTTGAATACTTTTGCTTCTAATTCCCCACCTGCTAGTTTTCATTGTTCACATTCATTAACAACTTTGTGGATTTCACAAATTCAATTTATTTAGGTACCAATATGTAATGTCCCTTTTTCAAAACTTTATGAAAATGCCCAATTTTCCAATTTTTCCCCAATTTCGAACTTTGACTAGTTTTACTGTTTTGGCCTCCAAATTAACCCAAATGCTCCCAAATATTCTGTAAGGGTGTATGAATGATATTTAGACTTGAATATTAAGTTCAGGGATGATTTATAACCCTCAAAAGACTTCTGCAAATTTGATTTGTATTCTGGTCAATGTATGGTATTTTAACTAGCAATTTATGCATCAAATCCCCCTTGGGTAAACAATGAAAATGGCCTCCCAAATGATTCCAAACTCCTTCGAATATCTGAACAGAGGTAAGGGATGTATTAATGATGTTATTAAGGTCTAATTTGAATCATTACTTGATTGTTATCTCTGTTCCAACCCTCTCCCATTCAGCTGCAAAAATCATCAATTCGACCCTTGGGGAAAAGGCACTATTTCTTCTCTCAATGCAATTAAACTGAGTAAAAATACTTTAAATGCTCAAGTATAGTACATGAAACTTGTAAAATACATCCATGGTAGTCTATTAATAATAAATGTATCAGAGAATCATCCATTCATTCTAAATCATCAGCATTACCATGTTATACATCAATGTAGTGGGGAAATGGACATTGTTTGCTCATTAATCAACATTTTTGCATACAATCAGTGGGTATTTCGACCTGATACTTTCTAAATATGAAGAACAGAGGATATGAATCTATTAAAATCAGAAATATATTATATGAAGCTCTCCCAATGAGTACAAGTGCTCACCCAAAGCGCAATCCCTTAAGGAGCATGAATATGCCTTCAAAACTGGAAATGGTGGAGAGAAAGTGCTACACTAAACCAAACCATGAACATTCTTGTAGCTACTACCTGCAAACAAAAACTCCATTAAAGCACCATGAAATACCTGAGTGGCCTCTCCAAACACCAACTTGGATGGGAATCTTTCACCCTCGAAATTGGCTAAGGCAAGAAACTAGTCATCCACTAGCTGTCTCTTCACAAATGCAATTTTTTCTCAAATCATCAAAATCCATTCTCATACTTGATTTCTACATTTTATAACCAACATTATCCTTCTAAGGGTCGAAATCCTCTCATTAGCTTCTAGATATTTCCACTTAGGAAATATTCCACATTTTTGACTTGTCTCCTAGTTTCCAACTCTCCATCTTCTCCCAAATTCGAGTAGGAGTCTCTTTGGCTTCCCCCAACTCCATGAGCGCATTCCTTGAGCCTATTTTTGGGGCTGACATGTCATAATGGTCAGATTTCAGAAGTCAGATCTGAATTTTGTCATAGATGCTTCATCATTGTTGTCATAAGACTAGGGAATCTAGCCCAAGTGTCCACTAGTCTCCAATTTGACTCTTCCTCTTCCATGGAGGTTGCTATTCCATCCCATTTCGACCTAAGATGCTAAATGCCATGTGTATTCCTTACCAACTCACCCAATAATGTTTACCTTCCCATGGATTCAAAATGGCAAGTGATATTTTCCATGTGGCAGTGAGAAACCAAGTTGGTGTGGGTCCCACATCCTCCAAATGTCCTCAAAACCATTTGCCACCTATAATTCCTCTTGGATTCATTTATTCAACTTATTTATTAAATATTTGGACTATTCTAATGTATAAACATTATTCCTTTGCTCCCTTATTACAATTCCCAATGTACCCATTCAACCTAGGGAACTTGGTAGGATTGATGGGGATTGTTTGCTATACAATTATTTGAATGGGGACATTACACAATATTATTTAGTTTATATTTTATTTATTTATTTTTAGTTTGATTACTTTGAGTATCTGAATCTTAAAAAGTCAAATGAAGAGGTTCATCCACTCCTTGTAGTTGATTGGACCGAAAAGGTGGTAAAACATGAATCTAGGACCGGTTATAAATATTTTATTGATAAGTTCCTTTCTCATGCCCATACTTGTGTTTCATGGTAAATTTCCTCCTAATATGCTCAAGGAGTTTAGGGAAAGTCTTCAATTAGGTCCATAGACTAGAGTTGGTGACTAGTATCTAGTATATGAAGATCATACTGTGATTAGATTATATGGTTTTGAAGAGTCACTTTTTTTTTTCCTGTATAAATCAATCCTTATTTGTTTACTTTAGAATTTATTAGGGAAAGGTTGTCTTCTAATTATTTACATTTTTTTTAGAGAAACAAAAGTCTACCTTTGTATTGCATGTCCAAATGTTTTCCTTCATTGTTAAAAGTAGGTCTACCATTGAGGTGGTCAATAATATTATGCATAACTTTTCTATTATAATAGGGACAACATGGCACTATGATACTCATCATGTGATTTCTCATTAAATGGTCCAGTTAAAATCTGTGAATCATATTAATCCTAAATAATAAATGATGTTTAAAAAAGAATCCTAGGAAGAAGTACAAAATTAGATGTCTATGCAGGATATCACAAATGAAAGGAAAAAAGATGTTAATACCTATTGTGGAAAAAATTGCACAAGTGCACTCTTCCACTTGGTAAGGGTCTAAGCCTTGTAGGTTGCAGCAAATCCTCAGTCCTTGGAGCCCCTATGTGGTGTGGTTGATATTCCTCCAAGTGATCCTATAAGAGATTGTTAGTGTAATTCACATGCAGACAAAGAAATATGGATAAAAATCAAAATAAAATAGATGGGGGGAGAAAGAAAACTCCAATAACAATCCAAGGTATGCTAAACCACTTTTTTATTTCCCAATGGTATAGCTGTACAACACCTAGGAGGTGTGGGGTTCAAGGGAATCCAACAATATCCCTTAGGGATTCCCTTCTTGTCCAAACTAAATGCTAAGTAGATGGTAGAACAATGGAGAGAAACTCTTGTCCCTTGAAGGAAGGTGACAAGGGATCTTGTGAATGCTCACAATGATACGAAGTGGTGGGCTATGAGGAAGCTTCAACTCAAATCCAACAACATAGCCTTACTCTTTATTTCTCTGTACAAAATGCATTCCATTTGCTTCCTTTTGTGGGCTCGTGAAATGTTGTCAAAGTGATTACAATGAGAGAAGACCAAGGGGTCAACTCTACTATACTACTGGGGCATGGGTGAAGGTGGATCCAATCCATGTTTGAGTGAATGACCCATGAACTGTTGCGGAGTGATGAAGAAGCGAAATTGTAGGTGACCATGATAAGCCCATGGGGGTGGGGGACCAAACTGGTATGTGAATCTGCCTGAGGGCTTCTATATACCAAATAGATTTCTAACATGATTTCCAAATGTGAACACTTCTACCTTCAAAAGTATGTTTCCCCCTGATGCAATGATGTGTTGTTGTCGAGCACATGGGAAACCACCTAGTTAGGGACCACTAATGACTCTCCCTAATAAGTTTGAGGTGATACATTGTATTGATTGAAAGGAACCCCAAGGTACAAATGCAACTAATGCAACTCTCGGAATATAGTGTCTTCACATTGACGAGAGCTGAAGTATATGGTAAGACAAGAGTCTTACCCTGAGGACCAGGATTATATTGTAACCAACTAGTGGACGAACATACCTAACACAAAAATGGTTGATAAGAGTGGGGATCATAAATTCCTTTGATCGATGTAAACATGGGGAGTGGGGATGTCAAAACCCAAAATTTCCAAAAATTTTAAATTTTATTTATTTATTTTTAAAACAAGTAATATTAATAAATGCATTCGTTGATCTGTTAAAGTGATCATAAATGTGTCTGAATGATCTGTTGTTATACTTAGATTTTGATATGAGTTTCTTTACCATTGCTGATTGTTTTCTGTTTTTTCAACCACAAGGGGGAGTTGTCACAGCAGACTGGGCTTACTTAGCTTCCGAGCTAATACATCAAAATGTCTTTCTCTTACCGATATACAGGTAATGTTCGGGTTGCTGCAGATAATCTTTAAAGTATTATAAGTCAATAGCCGTACCAAATCATTCAGTAAGAGTATAAGCATGCTAGCCAGGTTATCCAGTGTTTATAGGTAGCACTCTGCCTATTACCTCCTCGAGATCTTACTGATAGATAGTTAAAATTACTAAAGAAAATGGTAGCTATTTTTCTTGATAGCAATGCATTAAACTAACTCTATGGAATATTTGTTCTTTGATTGTATTATTGTTATGCAAGCATACTTTGTAACTTAGCACTGTAGAACATTACCGGATGATCATTTTCAGACCAATTTTCTACTCATTCAATGTTATCGCATCATATTGAATCTTTAAGTTTAGAAAATATTTTGATTTGCAACTGGTATGGTACAGGATCTGGAGTGGTCTATGTATATATAATTTGCTTATTTCTAGCATTTGCAAGATGATCTGTCAGTTTCACACCTCCTCTTAACATCTCAGAGTTACAATGATTAGAAAAATACTTCTATTTGCATGTTCAACAGTTGATGAAATCTATAACATCTTTAGTCTTAGTCCTAAATTATTACGATCGAACTCAGTTATAATTCTCCAGACTACTCTGCCAACAGGTATAGTTATAGTGATTCCCAAAATCTGCCTAACATACAAAAAAACATTCCTTGTACTTCTTATACATGATGAGTAACATAGTCTATTTGTTATTATATAGAATCTAAGACTGTTAAGAGATTATGAATGTGTTGGTAACAACCGGTACTATATCTAACTTCACCCCATTATTTTATAGTCTTCAAAGAAATATTATATCTCTTATCTCATCACATGAAACTAGGGTTAAGGCATTATAGTAATGAATTTTATGAACAACTGGTCATTTACAATTTTATCCATAATCTTACCAGCCCTTTTATAATTAGATTCAATACTTCACAGCTAAACCTTAAGCGCCATTACCATGCATAGTTTATATGAATATAAGGCAAAGTCTCAATAATTATTATGCAAGGTTTATAGTTATGTTTCTAACTCTTCGATTTTGTGACTATGCTAGGTGATACTATGGTATCGTATTTGTAATGGATATTCCACACTATGATTTTGTTTTGAAAACAAATGATAGAGAAACTCGTTGCATGACTATATCTCGTCGACCCACAGTATGGAAATTATTAACAACCACGTGGTTGCTCCATGGCCATGCATTGATGATATTTAAACGTTGACTAACCCTACCTTATCATTTTTCCTTTGCCTCCGGGCTTGGTCTCTCGGCGAACCCTCCTGGTCCGGACTCTGTTGTTACAGTGTGCTAGCAGCTTACATGCTTCCTCAAACCTTCGTATTTGTCCATGGCATCGTCTGGGAGTCATTTGTTTTTGCTGTTTGGCAGCTGTGAGGTTGTTATGACCTAGGGTTTATCTTTTTGCTACCCATAATAACCCTGTCTCGACTTCCATCATCTGCATCTTTTAACTTAGTCTCGTCACAGCTTCCATTGTGGAAGGTACTCCTTTGCTGCTGCCAACTCGTTCTTTTGGTGACAAAGATGGGATTTATACTTATTCTGCTCGTGCTGCTCATGGTTTAGCAGGATGTTGTAATGACCGAACTCCTTTCAAAATCGCTGGTAAGTTTATTTAATTCTACGCTCTGCTAGTTTAAAGGAATGGTTTATCAATATTTAGTGTTTAACTAACACCACTCTGTCGTGCAGGTCCTGGCCCCTCTCACAGGCGTGGATGTCACAAGCTTTGACGAATGGCATTCTGGGTAAGCCTGGTTTTCACCATGGCATTTTCCTCCTTGATGGTTGGTTAGAACGGTTAGGGTTTGGACTTTGAAAGGTCAACTATTGTGGTTATCTCTGTTCTGTTCGGTCTTGTAACTGTTATTACCACAAATTTCATGACAGGTTTAACCCTGTGATGTATTTGGATAATACGGCTTCAGTCGGTGTTGTAGCTATTTATACTCCTTTTGGCACTTAGGTTTTTATACAGAAGAATTGTATTGTAAATTTTGAAGAGAACGAAGGCTTGTGAGACTGTTCTGTAGGTGAGGTTATGGCCTCGGTTTTTATGTTTCGTTACAACACTTTAAAAAGGGTTTTGGGTTAACACCCAGGGTTTTGAAAATTAACTTAATATAAGTTCTGCCTGTACAACGGGCTTGTATAATGCATGCGTTTGCTATGTACAATAGTAAGTAAATCTTTAGTTTTTAAAACACTTATACAGTGGATGGTGACTCGGCTGCAGGTATAATATTATCTTAACTATTTAGCATTGGTTTTGTTATAAGTTGACTTATTAGATATCCTTCTATAAATTTGTGCTGGTATGTGGCGTGTATTTTAAATTCTATGGTTTTAAAAAAAAATTACTTAAACAAAGAACCTGAGCTACGGCCGTAGGTAATATTGCTGTTTTAAGTTCTAATATTTTCTTTATTTGACAAGCTGAAATGTTGGGGTTCGGTTCGAGCTCCACAGTCAAGATTTTGTTTAGTTTCTTACTCTGTTGTTACGATTAGGATTCTGTGGAAAAATGGAAGTTTAAGGAAAGATAGTACTATACTGTTTAAGCTCGATGTCGAGCTAGATATTGTTCTGTTACTTCTTTTATTTTTAAAAACAATAACTGGTTTATTTACTGTTAATAAATTCTGTGTGATGAATTTTCGGTTAAGGTTTCTGTACAATCGTTTTGTTTGATAGGAAAATGAATGGATAAATTGTTAACTAGGGTTTGTGTATTAATTTAATTAATAGATTGAGATTGTTTAACTTTTGACTAGGGTTTGTACCCTGACAAACATATTCTAACTGTGGCCACCATTATTCCTGTAAGGACTGTCGACCATGACATAATTCATTGTAATAATTATGGTTAGGTTTGCTGTTTGTCTATTATGACTGTTTATTAAATTTTGTCTACACAGCGCATAAATACTGTATACTTAGACTTTGCTTAGCTATTTATCAATTATACTTTCTAGGTTTATAATTGTAAAAATAATTTATTACTTACTGTGTTAGTTTTATATTGTACACATTTAAACACAATACTAGTAATACCTTAACTACATTAATTCTTACTAAGATATGCTGAAAAACACAATAACTCTAACAAATCTATCTACTGATACTCGGATATACTATTTTACTAACAATTACTTTTCAGACATATAGAAATAAACTCATCATACATTTATTCAGACTTGACAAACATAAGGAAGTAAATGACAGAACCTGTTTCTGTGGACAACAACAACAATGGGAGGCTGTTCCTCCCTACCAACTCCTGGAGAGTGCCCAGACAACACTTCTCAGGACCCCCGAGCTTGCTCTGGTCTCCCTGGCTGGAACTAGGTGCAACAAAATAATTCACTCAGCCCAAACAGCTATAATGGAACCAAGTTACTGCAGCATTCCTCTCAAACAACTTCCTTACTGTATATTTCCCTCTTCCTCAATGGGACTCCTGAATAACATTCACCTGAATGTATTCTCCCTCCAGAACAATTCGAACCCCCAACTCTGTTCATTGAGTACTATTTAAAAGATTTCCTAGGTCTTTGTTGGGTTAATTGTCATTAATGAGCCACCTGCTCTGATTCCACTTCCTTGGGGAATCATGACCCCAAATATAGGGAAGTTGCCACCTGCAACTTAGGAAGTGTTTGAGGATGCTGCCACTTGTCATTTGCCTTTCCACCTAGTTCCATCCACCAGTTTGACCAGTAACCTCTTTTTAACAGCTCTCCCATGCTGTTGTCTCCATAATTTATTTATTAATAATAAAATATTCTGAATTACATTCCATTTCTAGTGACTCTGCTGAGTCATCAATTCCTACTTAGCATTAAATTTAAAATAATGTCTTAGGAATATAATGAAATAATTACATAATTTTTACAAAATTGGGGTATGTGACAGGGGATGACAACTTCCCTTTCGAAACGACATAGATTGAAGTGGATGGAGACAAACTACGAATGAAAGGGCTTTGATGGAGATGCAAAATCAAGGGTAATGTTAACTAAAAAAATGAAGACTGTTGAGAATGTGGAGACTAAAATACATCGATTAAAGGTGACCATGGATTGATGCCAAAATAATATAGTGTTCCCGCAATGTGAGGTGATGAGGGAACTTGTTTGTACATAAATAATAATGGTGGGATCCCCACAATTTTGGGTGTCTCAGGGGATCATTTAGATTATGGACGGAGTCCCCAATGGTTTTAAATGAGTTGGGGGATGCTTTCCAAAATGAAGTGGAGGGTAACTTGAAGACACAATGATGGGTGCCCCATGAGACAATTCCATGTAGTGTATTCTTGCGGGATAACTGAATGGAACTAGTTACTTCAGAGGGTGGGGGCCCCATAGGTGTCTTTGCAGGGGTGATGATACGAGGAATATTGCAGAAGGTAAAGTGCTCATGGAGGTATGAGGGGCTTTGTGAATCGTTCTTGTAACATGTGCCAAGGAATCTGATGAGGTCTACTTGGTGGAGTAAATGCACAACTATGAAAGGATACTCTAAGAGGGGATATTTTCAAGCTAGATCAGATTCCTTGGACTTGTGGGGGATCAACATCACATGTGTCAATTTATGAATGTGATGGAAATGGTACGCACACCCATGGGGGATCATGCTATTTCCAATTATGACATTGATGGCACATCAAGACTGGAATTTAGGGCCCTATGGTTATCAGCGGGAATATTGGTAAATGCATTGTAAGAAGAGGGAAAACATTACCTATATTCCAGTTTCAAAATGATACCTATGAGAGAATCCTGACAGCATCACTGAGGGATGGATTCTTGTTCTTATAATGGAAAAATAAGAGTCCTTGCATGTCTCAGTCGTAATCCTACACATATGGTGCACATACCCAAGTGTAGTAAAGAACGTCACCAAGGTATTGACAATGCATAAATAATAACCAAAAACATAGCACACATTTCCTTGATGTTTAGGAAACATGTGATGGTTGCGAAGGATCCAAGTCTTTGTCTGATGATGATCAATCGTCACTAGTGAGTAAACCATCCAAAAATGATGTGGTATCAATGGTATCCGGTAAGGTAGGTGTTATCTCCTTGGTTTGTGACCTTTGCGGGGTTATATGGAGGGGTTGTAATTGACCTTGCAGTCTCATTAGTTTGAGATGAGATTCTCATTCGACACTCAAAATGGGGCACTGAAAGGAGAAGTGGGTGGTCTCTCCACAGGATTGGCAAGGTCATGGTACCCATGGACGAAAGCGTTCTTCGAATTCCTGAGTGCTGATTTTATCTATTATGCATGCGATGGCGATAGGAGGGAGCATATGTGTGGAATGTTCGCAGGAAGAGCATCCATTGTGTGGTGGCATCATTGTAACTTTAGGCAGGTATTGCGACATTATAGGCTCTACCATGTTTTCTGCAGCTGGTGCAACTTCTGTGGGAGGGGTGACTGACTGTGTCGCTGATGTGGTGACCACATTAATAGATGTTGATTCCTGGGTTGAGAAGGGAGGTTCCTCAATTGTCACTTGAGTGAGATGAATGGTTTCCAACGCTTCCTAGTATCGAGGGAGTTCGGGGCAATGGTGCATATAGTGCCCATATTGAGCGTATATTGAACATGCGTGATTCGTACGCAATGTTTTGGAATTATATGTGGGAGAGGTAGATGTGCCCCCTTTCACCGTCGATGAGCATGGGTGATGCTAACAGGGGTTTTGAGAAAATTCCTTAGCTCCGACAGAGTAGGACATAAGTTGGTTTCCTGGCCTTGCTTCCCACAAAGAGAACATGGTGGTGTAATCCTTTCATTGGGAGTATTGATCATAACTAGGGATTTTAACTCATGTTGGTTGATGCCCCCTTCTTTAGGCTTAGCAGTTTCTGCTAAATTGGATGTTGGGTTGGGTAATAGTGGACCTTTCAAATTTGGTTATTTGGTGCCCCCATTGATGTTCTTAGCAATGATCGATTTTGGTTTAGTTATGGATGTCATAGGTTGGGCTGTCGTAACTGAATGTGTTACAGGACTTGTAAATGTAGCAACTGAAATAGGGACAAACTCGTAATGGACGACTAGTTTGGAAGCCATCTCTGGGTAGGGGGGTGTAAGGTACCATACTAGGATCCCTAAAGTTATCCCAAGTAAATTTAACTGAGCCATAACCAACGTCCCTTATACACTCATAGGAGGGTACAAAAACACGATTTGGAATATTGGTGGGACAGATGGACTCAACGTTTGTTCAATTCAATGACTTAAGAGTGGTGATGATAATGGTGTTGAGGTGGAGGTGACTCCATTTTCAATGATGAAAATTTTGCATATTAGGCCATCGGTCGATGTAGGGATATTAGGGGGGGATCTTAGGTGAAGAGCATACTTCGGGAGACAAGAGTCTTTAGGTCCTTTCTTGTGTGCAAAAAGTGTATTCTACACTAGCATTGATACTAAAAACATGTCAATTGTGCATAAACAAGAAATGGTCTTGAATACTAGTGACAACAATGGGGCCCGTTGAAAGCCTCAAAGTTGTTTACCTAGGTAGGTTTCAAGAGAGATGAAATATTTACTTCCTAATATTGGTCTAGGTGAACTAATTACTAAAAAAGTAAGTAATTATGCGAATTAGCCTTAATTTAAGTTCACTAGTAAGCAATAATTGGGATTCCAAACTAAACTATGCAGATAAAAAGCAAATAAACAAGGGTAGCGCAGCTAAACCACACTCTACCGCGCGGACCATGTGGGTCAATTCAAAACAGGCGCGCTGAGTAGCACGGGTGGTACGTTGACCTTCCATGCGGATGATACTAGCTGGGTAGCGCAGGTTGAACACTGATAACATGCATTGTCCGTGCGAGTCGTTTCCACGTTGTCAGCGTGACAGAGAGACCGAGATCCACACTATTGTGTAAAAATAAATTGGGGCGAACTCATGGCAAAATTCAGGAGCAAGAGGTGGAATACCTGATCTCCTACAAGTGACAATTACCCATGATTAATTAGTTAGCATAAAACAACCTAGTTAAGTGAGAAATGAACAAAAATAAGTATGGTCACCATTAGAATTGCTGTGGAAAAAATTGCACAAGTGCATTCTTCCACTTGGTAAGGGTCTAATCCTTGTAGGTTGCAGCAAAGCCTCAGTCCTTGGAGCTCCTGTGTGGTGTGCTTGGTATTCCTCCAAGTGATCCTACAAGAGATTGTTAGTGTAATTCACATGCAAACAAAGAAATATGGATAAAAAGCAAAATAAAAGAGATGGAGGGGAAATGCAAACTCCAATAACAATCCAAGATATGCTAAACCACTTTTTTATTGCCCAATGGTATAGTTTTACAACACCTAGGAGGTGTGGGCTTCAAGGGAAGCCAACAATCTCCCTTAGGGAATCCCTTCTTGTCCAAACTAAATGCAAAGTAGATGGTAGAACAATGGAGAGAAAATTTTGTCCCTTGAAGGAAGGTGACAAGGGATCTTGGGAATGATCACAATGATAGGAAGTGGTGGGATATGAGGAATCTCCAACTCAAATCCAACAACATAACCTTTCTCTTGATTTCTCTATACAAAATGCATTCCAATGGCTTCCTTTTATAGGACAAGAGGTGGAAAACAAACAACTAGATCCAAATGTGAACTCATCTTCTCCATGAACTAGTTCCAAGGTACACAAGGGGGGATAGTTAATGCCACCAAGTGTGTGAGGAGCCAAATTTGGATCCTTGGAGAGGATTGAGCCTTCAATGAGCCACAGGAAGTTAATGGTCTCGTCATTTTGACAGTAGCATGACTATCAAAGGAATACCCGCACAGGTGTAGCGTGGGCATTGTTATGGTAACCTATGCTATAGCGCGAGTTGACTGTGTATTACTCGCGCTACCCCTTCTTTTGATTGCTTTTGAGCACTTTTGGACTCATGTTGTCTTTTGGATTTGTTGAGGATTCCTTTGGTGAATTGCATTCTTTATGTTGTTGACGCCTTACTGGAAGAATCACTGAAATGTCAGATGTGTATGATTTTTAGGCATTAAAAATACCTCTACCTCTAAATCCACTCCCTTTGGATTTGTGGAGATTGAGGGCAATAGTTATAAATCCAATGTAGAGAAATCATTGAAAATGAAAGAAGTAGTTACAAGTGTAGAGGTTGTAGGAATTGAGAAGCATAGGGTAGTAATGTCTCGGTCATCACATGAAGAGAAATGGGATTTCAAGATACCCCTATCCACATATCAAAGCAAGATCATGAGTAAAACAAAAGTTGCTAACGAAGTAGGTGAGTACAAAACTTGTTCAAATGAGACCGAGTTGAAGAGAACAAGAACGCTATAACATAGTACATATATCATCTCATTGTTGCAAAATGAAATAGAAGCAAAAATTGAAGGTTTGTTTATCAAAATGAGTGTCCTTATACAAGAATTGGAACCCTCAAGTAGGCAGGAACTTGTTGTCAAAGTGAATCCATCACTTCTCCCATGTCTCAATAATTTGTCATAGTAGAAGACGTAAAACACTTGGAGTATTATCAAGGTTAGAAATAATTGTTGAATGAAGGCATGATATCTAGGTTTCTCACCTCAATAGATAATGAGAAAAATAAATTTAATCTATTATTCCTTTAGCTAAATCATTCTTCAAGGAATAATGAATATAAGACTACTATTGTGCAAGAGGATTTGAATCAAGTGAATGCAATAGACCTGATTGAATGGCATAGGAAAACAAGAGAGGTGGTCTTTGTTGTAACTCTAATTTTCAAGTTTAAGTTTTCAAGTGGTAGATGAACCTAAGAAAAAACATTATAAATCCTTGTTTAACGAGATTGATATAGTCTCATGATGAGGTGATTTTTCTTCTCGCTTCTTTCCCCTATCTCACATTACCCTTCTTATTGGTCATGTGCTATATTGTCGTTGTTTCTCATTCCAAAACCTAACCTATAAGCATATTTTCACAATATTAGCTTCTACCAATTCTACTTTATGAAATTGTCATCTTTAGCAAAAATATATTTATGGGATTTAAAGGGTTTGGACATTCCTTCACTTTCATAACTATAGAACTACTCTATTACATGACCAACTTTCATGACCTTATCCAAGTCAAACCCCTCCATATAACTACCTTTATTATGCTCGTTGATTGAATAATATTTAACATGTTTCTATAATAAAGTGGACAAAGACCCAAATTCTATATGGATCGCTTATTTGATATATTTCTATGTGAATATTTATTTGATGATGACCCCAAATTTCCTACATATCTTTCATCATTGCTTCTCCTCCTCAATCCAACAAACCGTTGACCTCCATTTTGTCAGAATATAGGACATAGATACTATTTTCGAGCCCTAATTGGGCCAATCCCAATTAGGAAATTTCATGGAATTTGAGTTTCAAAAAGATTCCCAGGCTTGAAAGGGATGAAAGGCCTCAATAATGTGGCATCCATGATTTCTTCAGTCATGTGCTTGGTCCTAGTAGTAGTGAGGGAGTGGTTGAATACTATCAATAGTAGGATGCGATGCTTGAGGTATTCACACAAATAAATACAATTATTGCGCATGGATATTTTCTTATCTTATCCAAGGAAGAGCACAACAATGTTGCAAGAAGTGAGACAGTTCCAATTTGATTATTTAACATAGTAAACATTGTCCTTTTCACTGCAAAAGTATATACATTAATGAAGAGTGGCTCATTAGCGATAATTGCTTCAACTCTATACTCACTTTTGTATATTTTATCAGGCTTTATTCTTTGGTTCACTACATTTAAGTTGAAGTCACCAAATCCTTAATTTTATTCGATTGGGAATAAACTCATACAAGCATTGGGAATTATGTTTTTTTTCTTCAATCATGGCTACATTGGGATTGCAGATGTTGCTAGTGTCTATTCGACATCTTGTATCCAAGGAGGATGTTATATCTTTATATTTCCATCAATAGAATCATCAAGAAAGGTGACCAAATGTCACTCATAGCTAGTCAAAATAAATAGTTTCGGAATGGACAATGTCAAAAAGGGTCATGACATGAGGCATGTTATAGCCTACAAAGATTGACGAAGGTTTGTGGAGGGAAGAATGTGATAACATAGAGTTGTTGTATCTTCATTATGCCAGTGAGCTAGCTTTGGAGTTTTATTACTTGTCATTTTTACCTTATGAATGACATTTGAATTGCAAGTAATTATCACATGATGCCTTGTAGGTCTTATTCTTGGTTTGAAATACTATTCGTTTCCACCTCCTATTGATATTTTAAATCATCTTCATTCTACTTCTCATTAACTCTTCTTCCATATCTTCAAGTCCGATGTTTGATAAAGTGAGATAATGGGGCCCATCAAAATGAATGAAAAATGCAAGTGTTTTTTTTTGCCTAATCAAGTTAGTTAATGTGTAGTCCCAATATATTGATAAGTTTCTACCAATATTTCTGTGCATTGTTGAATATCCATCAAATGGAGGGTTATCTCCTATGCCTACTAAATTATTTCAGTATTGCCTAAAGTGGGGAAGGTATTTAAGAAATTCAATGGATGGCTTGGCACTGTTCCCTATCCAAGAATAGCTTAAGGAACAACAATCTTGAAGAATTTGTTTCAATCTACTATTAATGTAAAGAAATTGCAATATATGGTTATGAAATTGGATAAACAATTCAAACATGAAAGAATAATTAGCAAAGCCAGAGAAACCAAAACAAAGGATCTTGAGGGGAATATTGATACCCTTAGCAAGTGTCCCAAATGTAGCATAAAATGTTAAGAGTCCCTTAGAATCTAATGACATACAAATTAATATTTTGAAATCAAAACTAAAGATTCCACAGTCTGAGCATGTTGAATCAATGGATCGTATTGCCACTCATGAAGAGAAAGAAGTCATTATCTTGGAAAATGAAAAATGAAAAAATTAAAATCCTCATTTCACATCGAGGATTGAATAGTTAGTGAAATAAAAAGCCAAGATGAAACAATAGCATGCAAAATAAGTTCATAAATTGCAGCAAAAATTTATTGAAAAGGGGTCTCAAAACAAACCTTTGTCTGAGTTATTTCAAATACATGACAATTTAGATGTTGATGGAAAACTAATTGATATCTTGATAAATGAGGACAATGTTGATAACATGTAGTAAAAGTCACCACTTACAAGAATAAGGTTACTGCTATCTACAACAATTCAAGTGTTAAAAACAAAGAAGGTAGTTGAAGAAGAAAAGCAATAAATTTATATGAAGTATTAAAGGAAGTGATAATAAAGTCAGGGACTTGCAATCCTAGATATCAGAAAATAATTCCAACATTGAGATGTTGAATAAAAAGAAGGAAGAACTCAAGAAGTCACTTTATAATACTTTATAAGAGATTCCAGGAAAGCAACTTTTAGTTGATTCCAAATATGAAATTTGGAATCTAATCGTTATCAAATAAACAAATTTAAGCCTTTGCTTAAATTTTATCATTTAGCTAAATCTATTTTAGTAAAGAATGCAAAACTTGACATTAATAATTGGTGGGTTGATGTTACTAAGGAGGAGAATACTATGTCACAGAAGAATCTAACTACAATGGGAATCAAGGACATATTAAAAATGATTATGGAGATCCAAAAGGTGTACACAAAGAAGGAATTGATCTTAGCCACACGAAAAAAGTGCACAAGTTTGATAAGGTAGCCACGGAATTTAAGGCTCTCTTCTCACCAATTTGTAAAGTTGGCTTACCATCACCATGGAACAAGAATCTTATAATGCTTAGAGTTGAAGCTTATTTTGAGGATCTCAAAGTTTAACAAAGTGATAAGCAAAAGTTTGGGAATAAAATTCAATCACTCTCAAGTTGGCTTACCGTCACCATGGAACAAGAATCTTATAATGCTCAGAGATGAAGCTTATTTTGAGGATCTCAAAGTTTAACAAAGTGATAAGCAAAAGTTTGGGAATGAAATTCAATCACTCTCTTGTAGCAAAATGATTGATTTGCTATTTAATGATTTTAGTGTATTGTTTAACAAAGTGATAAGCAAAAGTTTGGGAATGAAATTCAATCACTCTCTTGTAGCAAAATGATTGATTTGCTATTTAATGATTTTAGTGTATTGTTTCTATTAAAAGTTTGTTGAAAAATAAGCCTCTTATATCATATCAATTGTATTATGAACTAGACATTGCTTACATGAATATGTTACATTTTTCTTATTCAATAGGACATGTGTGGAGTAACATTTAGGACATGTGTGGAGTAACATTTTGAGATATAAGCTTAAACATTCAGCGTAATTGGACAAGGAAGCATCAACATCAACACCACAAAGAAAGTCAAACTATCATAAGAATTGAAGTTGAAGACAAGTGAAAGGAGGATAATTGGCACCCTCTCTTTCATATGAAATTGGACTAAAGCCAATTTCATTTAAATTTGTGTAAAATATTTTCTGTTAGAATTGTCTATTTTTAAGGCACATAGTTAGTGTTAGTTAACTAAATGATTTCATTTAAATTTGTGTAAAATATTTTCCGTTAGAATTGTCTATTTTTAAGGCACATAATTAACTAAATGATAGTTATCACTTTGAAGCTATTTAGCCTACAAATACTGTTGAAAAAAATGTCAACTTAGAAAAAACTAAAATCTTTTAAGTTTTGAGAAAGGGAGGAGGATTCATCCCTCTAATATTTCAAGTTAGCAAATCTTCTTATGTTACAGTTTCGTGTTCAATTTATATATACTTGTTGAAAGAAACATATGGAAAATAATGATTATTAAATACTTAACATGATCAATATTTTATTATATATTTTTCATTATAAATATTTGTGGAGTTTGCATGGTGTATTGTTTATAGGTGAATGATATTTATTATCTCACCATGTTATATCCTGTAAACAGTGAGAGTAATAAAGGAGTAGATCAATATGTTTACTAATAAGTGTTTTTGCAATGATTTGGTATATTTTAAAGCATTTTGTTTTTTTTTGGTTTTATAAATATACATTATAAAGTCAAGTCGATATTTACATAGTTTTTTTTAATTATTATTGTTTAAGAATGCTTTACTCATCAACAACTTAGCCTTTAGTGTTAGATTTTAAATGTTTCGTGCTAGTGTTTGAAATACCTTCTTATATTTCTATCATTGCTCACTATCTTGATATCTTGAAAATTAGAGTAAAGGTTCCCTCTTAGGATTCATACACTATGCATTTATTTTAATTTGTGTTATCATTTTTATATATGATTTTTTTTGTTATATATATATATATATATATAAAAGTAATACTCCTTTTAGTTATTTGATTTTTTTTGTTAGCGTAGAGAGGGGAAATGAAATAATTCCATAAGGTGACTTGGCATAGTTCTCTCGTTAGAAACAATTCGAGGAACAACAAGATACCTTACCTAACATATCATATTTGATGGCTCACATTAATGTTTATAGAATGGACTATGAAGGGGGATGGAATGTAATGTACCTAGGAGGTACCTAAGGAGGATAAATAATGTAATATTAGGTAGCTATGGAGATACTTAAGGAAAATAATCAATTCAATGTGGCCATAATCATGGAATAAGGCCTAGTTGGTGGGTAATAAGTACGCCCACTAGGTAGTAAGAAAGAATGATATAATAATGAAGGGTAGTTGGTTAAGACCCCAAATAACATTCATGCGAAAGCATATATATATATCTATATATCTATATCTATATCTATATCTATATATTTATTTATTTATTAAATATGTTGAGAATTGTATTGTACCGACATGGTTTGTGGAGCGATTCCTTCCATAAGGAGTAATTAATAATGTTACCATATATTAATTGTTTTCTCTATATTCTTGTGAAAGTATTTGGTTATTTTGAAAATAAGGTTTTGTATAATTTAACTACCAAGTTTCATTACATAAAATATAATTTATTTTACACAACTCCTTAATGAAAGCAACATCACTAAGGAAGAGTAAAAGAGGAATTGGAGCGGGAGGGAGGAGCAAGATTCACAGAAAGAAGAAGTACGTTTAATCAAGATTGGAATTACTGGGAGGAATTATGGTGGCTTCGAGGAGAAACAACAGCTGTGCACTATTGTAATCTGAGTTGAGCACCATCGACACCAGCCTATGGCATGAGGATGGTTAGCAGTCGCGCATATCAACAAATCCGCAGTCCAGTCCAATTCCACTCATCTGCTTGTTAATTTGAATTTGGAATTGGTCGGTGGAGTGATGATAGCTTGTTGAAGTTCGTTCTTCAAAGGATCTGCGAATACCATGAGTTTCTAGTGGATTCGAGCTGGAGATCTGCGATTGTAGTGCGGTAATTGGCTTCTTGATTCAGCCTTGGATCATCAAGATTGATTGAAGGCCGTGAGCTGTATAACAGGGGATCAGATGAATATTGTCGAAGATGTCCTGATTGGATGTGAATTCTGTTGTGCAAATTAAGGCTAGGGATCGGTGGATGATGGACGAATGCTACTATGGACCTTAATCTGGGCATGGATTAAGCTCTTTTTCTTTTTTCTTGGCCATATTCCATTCGGATTACTCTGCCTGGATCATGAAGAGCATTGCTTGTGCCAGCCATTACTGTTTTTTTTTTTGTGATTTGCATTTCTTGATTTAATTGGTTGGTCCAATTCACCAGAAGTAGGAGTGTGGGATTCTGACTTCTGATAGAGGGCTTCTGGTTTCTAGTGAATTTGGCTTATACTGCTGATTCTTGGCTTGTTTCTTGGTGTTGTGTGGAGCATTGATGGCTGCCCTGGGGAGAGGAGAATTTTTGCCTGATGACGAATTCCTGCCTCGAACAGGGATGTCTGCTAAAGCTGGATCACTTAAACACCCAATTAAGACGGTCAAAGATCGAAAGAGACAAGACCTGTTAGTGCTGGGGGTGGATGTTATGATGGAAGAGGCGGATGATTTCTCTCATACTGCTGTGGTTGGACATGTTAGGGGAAAAAGATTTGGCAGAGGTTTCCTTCAGCGCTGGGTGACTGAGCAGTGGAAGAATTTCGTGTCATCAGCCCCTGAGGTTCGTGTCTTGACGAAAGGTTGGTTTTCCTTTATCTTTAGGAACCGAGGGGAGGTCAATGCTGTTTTAAGTAGACATTGGTCGATGCTGGGAGTCCCTCTAGTTCTGAAAAGATGGTCCCCCTTATTCGACTCTAAAAAGGAGAAAGTTGCTAAAGAACCGCTGTGGGTGAAGCTTCCTGGATTTCCCATGCATATGTGGAATGAAACACAGTTTGCTGGGATTGGGAATTATCTTGGGGAATATGTGTGTTCTGATTCCTCCCATATTCAGACTGGCATCTACACGGTTGCTAAGATATTGGTAAATATCGATATTCGGATGGGATTTTCTGCTGAGATTAAAGTTCACTCCAAGGATGGGGATTTTGTTCAAATACTGGATTATGTGGGTGTGCCGTTCAGGTGTTATCGCTGCCACTCTCAAGGACATCTTGTATCCTGTTTCCCTTTACCATTTCGGAACCTCTGTCCGATGATGCAGCTGATGTAGACGCAGTTCCAGTGTTGTTGGTGAACTCTCAGGCAGTGGTGGATGATGGGAGTGGGCCTGCTATTGACGGGGGGGTGATTTTTGATTCTGTAGTACCTTCCGTTCATTGTGGGAGGCTTGGATCAGAGGATATGTTGCCATCTGTGGTGAACATTGGAAAGGAGAATAATGGGAGTGTGCCTTCTGTTGCTGAGGGGGAATTTTTGTGTTCCGTGCCTCCGACTTCTCAGGCCACTACAAAATTGCTACTGGAGCTGCCTATTATTCGTCGGGATTCATCTGCGAATCCCTCAGGTATGTCTCATTTCATTTCTCCTACTGTTTCCTTATTAGACGACTCTATGGTATTGGGGGGGGCTGCCATGGGTCTCCTCCTCGCCCGGATGCTCCTTGTCTACGGCCTGATGTGGATTGTATTGTCACGCCGACAATGGTTTCCACCAATCACTCTACCAGCTCCGAGGGTAGTAGTATTCGATATGCTCTTCGTAGTAGGGAGATTCCTGAAGGTGGAACGGGGGGCAAGGGACTTCCTGAATTGGCCTCTAGTGTTGGGGGGAAAGGTCGGGGATGAAAAATCCCATTTGTCTAAAGCCAAAGAATGGGCTAAAGTGGATTTAGTGATGGGTACACAATCTTCTATTGAGTGGGAACTTAGAGCAGTGAAAGCCCAGGATGGGGGTTTTTTATGAAACTTATGTCCTTCAATTGTCGTGGGTTGGCGAGTCCCATTAAAAAATCGTCGCTTAGGAGGCTGGTAGACTTAAACCAACCGGATGTATTAATGCCGCAAGAAACATTGGGTGGCAGTGAGGATGTTGTACGAGCTTTAGAATCATTGCTTCCTGGTTGGAAGTTTGTTGGAGTGGATGCTCAGGGGCGTTCGGGAGGGCTGGCCTCGGGGTGGAAGGTTAAGAGTTGCAGATGTGATTGTTCTTGGGGAATCTCCTCTGGTCTCGGTTTGGAGGTATGGAATGCTGAGATTGGTCGGATGATCACGGTTCTCAATATATACGGGCCCTACTTAAATAGGGTGGACTACTGGGAATCCTTGTTAGGTATGGATATATTTGATGGCAGGGATGTGATTTTTGGTGGGGATTTCAATCTTTCTCTGGGGTCTTCTGAAGTATGGGGGCCTCAGGCTGCTCCGGATACATTAGCAAATTATTTTATTCATGCCTTTGTCAGGAAGGATCTTCTTGATATTTTACCATCCAAGTTATCTCCGACTTGGAGGAATAAGAGAGCTGGGGAACATAGGGTGGCTAAACGTCTGGATAGGTTTCTGGTGGCTGAAGGGTTGGCTCTTGGTGTTGATGTTGTCAGACAGTGGGTAGGGTCAGGTGGGATATCAGACCATTGCCCCATCTTCCTGGAATTGCGAGGTAGCAGGAAAAAACCTCCAAGCCCCTTCAAATTCAATCCTAGCTGGCTGAAGGAGGAGGCTTACATTAAGCTGGTTCATGATCTATGGGTTCATCGACCACATGAATCTCAGATGCATGTTGGTGCTCACTTTTATCACAATCTTAAGCGAATTAAAGAGGCCACTACTTCCTGGGCTCATGACAAAAGGGTGACTGATGATCAGAATTTGCGGGCTGCTGAGCTGAACATTGATAGGATTCTTAATAGTCTGGGCTTGGGATATTTGGATGAACAGCAGAAAGGCGAGCTGTTGGAGTGGGAGAGATGCAGGAATGTGATTCTGTGTGAGCGTGAAGAGCTGTGGAGAATGAAAAGTAGAGCGATTTGGCTTCAGTGCGGTGATGAGAATACTAAATTTTTTCAAGCGTATGCTAAGGGGAGAAAATTCACAAACTCTATTTGGGAACTATCTTCAGAAGCAGGGGAACAAGTTTCCAGCTTTGATGGATTAGCGGAAATGGGAGTTCGACAATTTGGAGATTTATTCACTGCACAACCTGGTGTCTCCATTGCTGAGGTAATTCGGGTGACTCAGCTTTTTCCTCGTTTTGTGGGGGAGGAAGATAATAGAATGTTGATGGAGGAGGTGATGCCGATAGAGCTATCGCTGGTAATGCAATCCTTGCACAAAGATAGAATCCCAGGGCCAGATGGCTGGCCTATAGAATTCTTCTTAGGATTCTATGACTTCTTCGGGGAGGAGATATTGAATGTGGTGGAAGAATCGCGCAAGGCTGGGTTTGTCCATGGCCCCTTCAACTCCACCTTTATAGCTCTTATACCGAAGACGGACAAGCCTAACAGCTTTGATGAATTCAGACCTATTTCTCTCTGCAATTGTATCTATAAGATCATCTCTAAGGTTATGGTGAGAAGACTCAAGAATATTTTGTCTAAGCATATATCTTGTGAGCAATTTGGATTCTTGGAAGGCCGCCTAATACATGAGGCCATTGGAGTTGCACAGGAAGGATTACACACTCTGAAAGTGCAGAAGCAGAAGGGTGCTGTGATTAAGATTGATCTCTCAAAAGCATTTGATAGGGTTAGCTGGCTATATATCCGGATGCTTCTAACTCATCTGGGGTTCTACTACGCATTTATTAGATGGATAATGGCCTGCCTCACAACGGTGAGCTTTGCTGTTCTGATCAATGGTTCTGCAAGTCCATTCTTCCAGGCAGGAAGGGGGCTACGACAGGGATGTCCCCTCTCTTCGCTGTTGTTTCTCCTTGTTGCTGAAGGACTCAGCCGATTTATTCTGAATGCAAAAGAAGATGGTTCCTTTCGAGGCATTTCTATTTCTCAGGTATTGTTTATCACACATCTCCTTTTTGTTGATGACATACTGATTTTCTGTGATGGCACGCGACAGGATATTGATAAGGTGGTTGAAGGTCTCCATTTAGTGCAAGATGCAGCCGGCATGTTAGTGAATATTGACAAATATACTATCACTTGCTCGAATTTAACCGAGCAGGAGATTCTTAGAATGGTTAACAAACTTCCTTATAGGACTTTGGATATTGATGATGGTTTAAAGTACCTTGGCTTTCACTTGAAACCGAATGCTTATCTGAAGGCTGATTGGCACTGGTTAATTGCAAAATTAGAACAGCGCCTACATGGTTGGAGTCATAAATGGTTCTCTCGGGATGGGAGGCTGGTCCTGTTTAAATCAGTTTTGGAAGCTATTCCGGTGTATTGGATGTCTCTTGCTTGGATCCCCATTGGAGTCCTGGAGAGGATTCGGAGGTTGTGTTTTGCCTTTCTTTGGAAGGGTAAGGGTGAGCAACGTGCATTGGTGTGGGTCAGATGGGAAAGAATTGCGGTCCCTAAAGCACTGGGAGGATGGGGGTTAAAGAATATTTTTCTGTTTGCAAAAGCCTTGGGGGCCAAAGTGTCGTGGCGTCTTATCCATACACATAGTCTCTGGACAAGAGTGGTATATCATAAATATATTGCCCCTCTTACTCTTCTCGAATGGATAAGGCTGGGAAATAAGTCGAGGGCAAATTGCTCTGTGGTCTGGAAAGCGGTGGTGCAGCATTTCTCTTTGGTCGGATCTGGATTAGTGTGGAGGATAGGTAATGGGCGTCTCCTACGTATTGGGCTGGATCCTTGGGTTGGCAGTAGGGGAGGTCATGTACTTCCTGTGGAATTGAGGAATTATTTGGCTGCAAGAGGATGTAATTTTCTGGCTGACATTGAGGATTCGGGAACATCTACACATTGGCATCAGGGGTGGATATCTGCGCAGCAACTTGAGATCTCTGCAGAACTGTAGGGGGCCTGGGTGGATTTTCTGCGGATCTTACGACTAACTAATATTCGATTGACCAATCGGATTGATGAACTTATCTGGGATCACCATCCCTCGGGCAAATACACACCAAAGAATGGATATATCCAGCAGAATGTGGAAATTTATAACAGGGATTTGGTGTGGTGGTGGAAGCATCTGTGGAAGATTAGGTGTCCGGGTAAAGCGAAGTTACTTTTCTGGGCTATACTGGAAAATAAGGCACCTACCTGGGATATTCTGCAAAAACGATTTCTCCAGGGTCCAGGAATATGTCCACTTTGTCGGGAGGCGGAAGAGACCATTGCTCATCTCTTTGTACAATGTCGGTTCTCACAGGCTATTTGGGATGGCATTTGCTGTTATATGGAATTTAAGATGCGGTGGAGGGGCGAGTGCATCCTGGAGGCGTTCCATTGTTGGTGGACATTAAACAAGACATCACCACACCGGGCATTACCATGTATCTTTGCCTGGGGCATATGGATAACCAGAAATTCGATCATTTTTCATGACAGAAGGGTTCCGTTGGAGTCTGTGGTGGCTCACGCGGTGGCGGTCTTACAACATTTCGCGGCTCCTGTTCAAGCGATTAGAACTCGACCGGTGCGAGTGGAACTGATCGATAAAACCATGCCGTGGGCCTATTTTGACGGCGCTTCATTAGATCATCAAAGGGTGTGTGGAGGGGGGGGCAGTCCTTCACAAATCTGAGTCCCATTATTTTCATCTAGTGGCTGGTCTGGGGAGTGGATCAAATAACTATGCTGAGATTATGTCTCTTAAACTGTTGATGTTATTTGCACTTGAACAAGGCTGTCTATCACTTCAGATTTTTGGGGATTCATTGTTAGTTATCGACTGGGCAAAGGAGATAACACTCTGTCATGTTATGGTACTATCACCAATTCTGGAGGAGGTGATCAGGTTAAAGCAGTCCTTTAATCATATCACTTTTACACATATTTACCGGGAGAGGAATGGGATGGCCGATCAGCTATCCAAGGTAGCGACGCAGTAGGAATTAGCTCTTGGCACTTGGAGGATAACTATTCATTCACTTGGGGGCACTTTCAGCTACTATCATAGACCATTTCTTGAAGAAATTGAGGCACAGATTTGAGATATAGTGCAGTTTACCAATGATGAATTTCTTGTTACAGTACTTGTTTTTATATGCGGTTGTATGGACAGCAGTAATATTGTTTTATGTATGGGATAGATATGATGTTAATCTGGGATAGAAAATATGTGACAATGTAGGGATCTCAGTGATTCTACTACATGTGCAAAGTGTAATTTTGATCATCTATTTGAAATAAAATTACGATTTTTTCCGAGGAAAAAAAGAAAGAAAGCAACATCACTAATAAAGCATGATGTAATGAGGGTAATGATAGATATTCAAAAAATATTTTTAAGAGGAATCTCAATATATATATATATATATATATATATATATGTCAATTATCGCTAGTTCACTTAGTCAAGGGAAGGGTATTCGCCAAGGGTGACCCAGGTTCAAATCTCTTTCAAGTGAGTTAGTTGGGAGACGACACCCAAAAATCCAACACAGTTGAAGGTTGGTGTGGCCCAGGCCGGGTGCAATCCCCAGGTGATTTTGACGACTTAGATGCCCCTGGGTTGCAGTTTCTCAACCAATGGTGGAAATGCACTGGCCCCGAGTGACAGACATTTCTTACAAACAAATATATATATATGTATGAGGAAATGTAAAAACTAATATATATATATATATATATATATATATATATATATATATATATATATATATATATATATATATGGAAATGTAAAAACTAATCTACACAATTATATATATGTGTGTGTGTGTGTGTGTGTATGTCAATGTAAAAACTAATCTATACAATTAGGGATCTTTTCATTATACACTTACATTGGATATACTTTTGAGTTCATTAACTTATTTTGATTTTTTTTAAGAAATCAATAAAATTATATTATCTTATTAATATTAATACTTTGAAGATCTGGGTTGGCAAGTGTGGGAGGAGTCCTACTTGACTCCGAGGGAAACAAGGTGAAAGACTTTGCTTGGGGAATTAGCAAGAGGACAAATAATGATGTGGAATGGCTCGCTTTGATCAAAGGAATGGAAATCGCAAGGAATGAAGATATCAAGGATCTCGTGGCCTTTGGAGACTCAATGCTGGTAATTAGGGAAGCCAAAAATTTGGCCAAAAATCGTAGAAAACTTGTCTCTAAGATCCATCATCTCTTCATTTACTTGGCTAAGGAATTTAACTCTATCAGCTTTCTTCACGTCTTGAGGAGCAATAACCAGAAAGCAGACATCATGGAAAATTTAGGTGCTGGTTTGAATTGTGGATTATTGATCAGTAATGGCCAAGACCTCGGCATCAATTGGGTTCCATAAGCCCCCTTCCAGGTTTGCTGATGAAAATCAAGTTTGCATTAAAGCGACGTTTTTTCTTGGCATGGGTTAAACATTGTTATAACCCTATGAACTATAGTTCCAATTCAAATTCAAATTTTAGTTATGGAAATATCTCTTTGGGATCCTACACTCCTCCTCGATCCTTTCCCGTGTCCTCTTAGTGCCCTTGGAGGCCTCCACTTGCTGATTCCACCCGTTTCACATGCGGGAAGTTATTGAGACCATGTTTCGAGGAACCTCCAACATATATTTCGCTTGGGGGTGATATCCCTGGCATTCTGCAGGGTGCCTTTCGCGCTAAGAGCTGGGTTATTGTTGTCAGGTTTATCATGGAGTATGATAATCACAATGCTGGTTTGAACCTCCCTGCGTTACAATGTCTTCACTGCAGCAAACATCTCTAGGTCCATTCGGGGGGTGTTGGTTTGCAAAGATATCTCTCAACTCTTGATGTGGTGCAGGGGCAGAACAATGGTGGTTCTGCGCAGCCTGCTGTTCATGGTCACTCCATAAATGATGAGCCGAGCATTGGCAGGAATTGGGTGCATTCAGTAGGTGACAACAATGGTTGCAATAATTTTGGGTCTCCTCATGGGATGGACAATCCAACCTTCAAGGTCCATTCGCAGTTGAAGGAGTTGGAAATGCAAGTCCATTGGCTCAGAGGTGAGAACTCAGATCTTAAAAAATCCATATCCCACCTTTTCACTATTGTTCAGATCATGAATTCCGAAGTCTGTAGTAGCAACAACAAGATGAAGGAATATTATGACATTCTTGCTGGGAAATTTGAGAACGGTTGCCCATGTTCGGTGGATTTGAGCACCCAAATTAGGTCTCTGCACATCAGTCTCAAAATTGTGGAAGCAAAGATTGATGGCATGAGGTGTGATATCAGGAACAACACCATTGTCATTCATGGAATTGCTGATGATAAAGCCAGAGCTGCGGCTGGGAACAAGGAGAAGAATGCTCACCAGTAACTTGCTAATTCTGGAACTCTCAATCTGCTCGAAATCTTGCTCTCCTATATCTTTTCAGAACTTTTGTTATATGTCTCTTTTTGCTAGGCATGTAGAAGCCGAGGATCAACTAGTTCAATGTTTCTCTCCACGTTATGTATTTCTCCTGTAATTTTCTTCTAGGCAAGTTTGTCAGAGTTTATAGCTATCGCATAATAGGGTATATGTATGATCTTCTAAGACTGGATTGTGAAGAGCTAGATTCCATGACAGCTCTCCAATTTTGGGATCAATCTTCCCATCCTTTTTGTAATATAGCTTCTCTTTTAATATAAAATCTCGTTATCCATTGTTGTAAAAAAATATTAATATTTTGAAGATGATTTATGATTACATGTTTTGTATAATATATTTTAAACCTTAGTTTTTATTTCAAAATTTGAATATTATATATATATATATTGTTTTTAATATGATTTGTTTTTGTGCTATGTGTTTTTTCAACTTGATATTAAAGCAATGGTTTATAGGGATAATTTTAAGGACCCATACTGCTTTAAAAGTGTATAAACCTTGGTTAATCTTACCAATTCTTAAAATGTCAACTATAAAATATTTGACGATATTTTTCTAAAATTATTTCAATTTCTACGGATTTTATATAGTTTATATAATAATTTGGCGATTTTTAGAGTGAAAAAAGTTTACCCCATCAAAATTGGGCAAAGCGGGGCCTCAAAAAATGCAAATTGACGAGTCTTTTTTCTGGAAAAAAACATGGAAAAATAGCCCACAGGCTAAATTTCGCCCCTAAAATTATCCTTGAATTATTGGTTTATAACATCCATTTACAAAGATTCTTTATGAAAACGTATAAAGAAAATATCGTAAAAGGTTGTAGTAGATTTCTAGTTGTTGAATTTTATTATTATTATTATTATTTTTTTCCCAAGGAAAAAAGCTTTTTATACTATCACCAAAGAGTGTCATGATTACATATGTATGCAAGCATACAACTTTCGTAACAGTGCTATGAGTGCATACTGTTCGAATGTCAAAACCTTCACTGTAATAGTAAAGTGAGCATAAGAGTTCTGATTCATAGCAGAATCGAGAGTCTAGCAAGAGCAGTTTAGTTACAAAATTATCCGAGAGAATATACCAATAAGTGCCCAAAAATGAACATTTTTGGAAAAAGAGAATTTATGCTGAAATGAGAGTAGACGCGTTTATTGATTTTCAGTAAAGGGTCTATGAAAAAACTCATAGACATCAGCCTCCTTGGATTCCACAATCTTCCATGTCCCGAACTCCATGGTCAGCCCTTGTTTTGATAATTGATCAGCATCAGTGTTTCTTTCCCTGTACACATGCCGACATGTGATGGAGTCAAAGTGTGCCATGAGTCTGCAAACTTCTTCAAACAAAGTAACAAGGGAGACTGTTCTAGATCTATGGATCTTGTTCACCCATTTATGACTATGAGAGAGTCACCAAAAATTTGAAGCTTTCTGCAATTTTTCTCCAAAGCAAAGCACAACAAAAGTTTCAAGACAAGGAGTTCTACAAAGTTGTTTGTGCCAGCCCCTAGGCCCATTTGGATCTGGAAGTGATGATTTTGTGAGAGGAAGAGTGTGGCTCCCCCACCACAGAGGTGATCTTATGAAGCCCCATCAAAGTATGCCCAAGGGAGTGATGGATCAATCTGTTCTTTAGTGATGATTCGGATAGTAGGGGTATCTTTTTGCTGGGGGAAAAAGGAAAGAATGTCTAGGCCATGTTTTGCAATAATTTCTGGAAAAGAGGCTTTTTCCAGAAAGATGGCAGCGATTCGGGAGAGCCGAATGCCCCAGATATGAATGAGAGGGAGGGCTTTTATGTGAGTGTTTTGATTCGAGGAGGACCATGAATTCCAAGCATTCTCAATGGATTGACCTGTCCAGATAAAACTGTGACTTAATAAGGATCGTGTGTGGGACCAGACTTGTAAGGAGAAGGGGCAGAAAAGGAAGAGATGATTGGGGTTTTCCTCATTGTTTTTGCAAAAAGGGCACCATCCAGGACCTGCCAGCTGATGGTTCTTCATTCTATCCCATGTAGGGATTATGTTTTCCAATACACACCACATGGAAATTTTAGCCTTTAGAGGGCATTTTAGTTTCCAGAGTTTGATTTGCCACCACTTAGGGATTAGTGGGAAAACTGTATAACATAGGCTTTGATAACTAGTTTTGGGGGTGTAGCAGCCATGTGCATTTAGTTCCTAGATGAGCTCGTCCAGAGAGTCTGAGAGTCGGATATGTGAGGCACAAAGGGCATTTGTGAATCTATTCCATTCTTCCGTCCATTCGATTGGAAGATCTAGGTCTCTGAGACTTTTCTAACCCTGATTCTAGAATTTTGTGGAGGCTGGATCCGCAATCAGATTTAAGTGGAAGTGTCCATATTCGTTTAGGAGATGAATTAGCTGGGGCGAGAGAATGTGTTGGAGTTGGATTCCTGGCCATGGATCTGCTCCAATTCGGACTTTTGTTCCATTCCCTACTTTCCAGGAGAGGCCGCTGAGGATAAGTGGGAAAGTGTTGCAGATTGCTTTCCAGATGATGGACCTCGATGGGGGTGTATTGTGTGTTGAGTTTCTGATCCAGTCCCATATGGATAGTGGGGCAATGTATTTGTGGGATACAACCGTCGCCCAAAGAATTTTTGTTGAGATGAGTCTCCAGCCAGCTTATGCTGCAAGTGCTTTTGCAAAGAGTGTTATGTTTTTGAGCCCCCAGCCACCCTGAGATTTTGGGCGAGCGATTTGATCGCATTTTACCCAGGGGGTGACTTTTTGTTCCTTTTTCCCAGTCCAAAGGAAGCGAGAGCAGATTTTTCTTGTTCTTTCCAGAATGGATTTTGGGATCCATGCTAGGGCCATCCAATAGATAGGGATGGCTTCTAGGATAGATTTTACTAGTATTAAGCGCCCTGCTCTTGAAAGCCATCTGTTGCTCCAGACATTTATCCTGCTTTCCAATTTCGCAATTAGCCAGAATCAGTCTTCCTTTTTGTAATTGTTTGGCTTCATTTTAAATCCCAAATATTTAAGACCAGCATCCAGGGGGGAGACAACAAAAGGGAAAAAAACCCGGAGTCTGCTGATGGCCTCTGCTTCCAGATTGAAAGTGGTGATGGTGGACTTTTGTTCATTGGCTTCATACCCATGGCTTTGCAGAAAAGTTTCAGAATTTCCGAGAGCATCTCAACTTCCCTGTGAGAGCCATTGCAAAAAATAAGGATGTCATCTACAAAGAGCAGATGAGTGATTTTAAGGTTCTCTACAATTTTGATTCCTGTGAAGGCACCTCTGCTTTTGGCATCTAGAAAGGCTCTACTTAGACCTTCATCCACCAAGAGGAAAAGGAGAGGTGAGAGTGGGCACCCTTGGTGAAGGCCTCTTTTAGAGTGGAAGAATGGAGTGGGGGACCCATTAATTAGGACTGAAAAGGAGGTAGTGGAGATGCAGGAAAAAATCCATTTGATAAAGGGATAGTTGAAACCTAAGTGAGTGAGCAGGATCCTAAGGTAGAGCCAGCTTACCCTGTCGAAAGCTTTTGAAAGGTCAATTTTGAGAATGCCCCCTTTAGATTTATTGACTTTGAGGCTGTGCATGCCTTCCTGGGCAAATCCAATTGCTTCGTGAATTTTTCTATTCTCTAGAAATCCAAACTGCTCAGGTGAGATGATTTTTGAGAGAACCTTCTTGAATCTTTGAGCAATCACCTTTGCAACCACTTTGTAGGTAATATTGCAAAGTGAAATGGGTTTGTAGTCCTCTCGAATAAGATAATTCTCTTTTTAGGGGATGAGTGCTATGAAAGTCGAATTTAGTGGAGGGTGTATATGGCCATTTACCGGAGATTATTCCACCAGATGAAGTAGGTCAGGCCCAATGATGTCAAAAGCTGCCAAAAAGAATTCAATGGTCCATCCATCCGGCCCTGGGCTTTTGTCCCTTTGAAAGCTGTGAAGAGTTGTTTTGAGTTCCTCTTCTGTAACCTCTTCAAAAATCTCTGAGCTGTCTTCAGTAGTGATTCTTGAGGGAAAGAGACGGGAGATTTGAATAACTTATGCGATGGAGGCCTGTTGTTCAGCTTTGAAGAGTTCTGCAAAAAAGCAGTGCTAGTCTCGGCCAGGTCTTCGAAAGTGGAGACCCTTTCATTTTTGCTATTCTGCAGTTCCCAGATTGTATTGTGTTGTTTCCTCCCCTTAGCATAGGCTTGGAAGAATTTGGTGTTGTCGTCCCCACTAGTCATCCAGGTTCCTCTGCTCTTGAGCCTCCAGACTTCCTCTCGTTCTTTTAGAATTTTGGTTATGTTAGATTCTAGGGAGAGCAGTTTTTCCTTATCTTCTTGGTTGAGGAAACCCCCCCCTCGCTGCTTTGAAGCTCTGCCAACTCAGCTTCAATCTGGAGGATGGATTGATCATTCACGAGCTTTTTCTCTTTTCCCAAGCCTTCAAAAATCCCTTTATTCTAGAGAGATTTTGAGCAAAGTGTGTGCTAGCGTGATTGCCAAATTCTGCTCCAAAAGGGATCCAATTATTGTGGATGTGTTCAAGGACATCTGCTTCTTTAAGCCATGATTCACAAAATTTAAAAGGACTTGGTGGCTTGTTATGGTTTCTAAGGATTTCCAAGCAGATAGGGATATGGTCGAAATCTCCACCAGTGTCCACCCATTGTTTGAACAGAGAGTCTCGATCCAGAAGGTCTTCATTCAGAAGGAATTTGTCCAGTCTCTTAGCAATTCTTTCTTCCCCTAGTCTCCGATTCGTCCATGCAGGCAAGCATTTTATGGGGTCGAGATCCACCATCTGAATGTTCTGGAGGAGGTTGATGAAATAGTTTTCCATATAATCTAATCTTGCTCTCGGGCCCCAAACTTCATGAGTGCCCAATGTGAAGTTGAGGTCTCCACCAATTACTGTATTTTCTAATATTACCAGGGGAGAGGTTTGGATGGTCTCCCAGAAATCAAATCTATTTGTGTAGGGGCCATAGATATTAATGATATAATTTAGAGAAAGAGAAGCCTCCACCCAAAGAACCTGTATACCCATGCCAAAATGGGCACCCCAAGAGTTTGTGAGCTTAATAGTGGTTCCACTCAATTTCCAAACTGCCAGAATGACCTCTGGCACTCTGAGCGAGGAAGGAGAAGGATGATGAGATAGAGGAAAGAATAGAAGAAACTTCAAGTTCAGAGCCAAAAGTTTCTTGAAGGAGGATAACATCTGGTTTGAGGACCAAGAGCATCCTCTCGAGGGAAAGTTTTTCTCGGGTACTTGCCAAACCCCTGCATTTGTATGAGAGGAGTTTCATCGGGAAACCTCGGCAGGGGATTTTGTTGCTCTAAGTGCCCCGGTGATTGTTTTTTTTTTCCATTTGCCTAGTCTCAGAGAGCCTTTTGCTGAGAAAAAGAGAGGTGTGTGGGTTGTCCTTTTCCTTTTTTTTTCAAAGGAAGGGTTGGGTTTTTCCCTAAACCAGAGCTGGTGGGGGAAGGGTTAGGCAGGGCCGAAATGTCTCTTGTCCTGAGATGAAAACGGATTGTGGAGGATGTGGCTGAGGTGTTCGGGGAGGAGGAGAGTGTTGGGGGAGAGAAGGTAGGAGGGGGAGGTTACTTTGAGGCTTCGGGAGAGGGGGGGGGGAAAGAGCTTTTACTGTTGAGCGGGGAGGGGAGGGTGGGGGATCAGAGGCGGGGGTGGGGAGAAGAATCAATAATATGCATAGAAAGCAAATGAGCGTTCATAAGAGAGACTGGAGCAGTACCTAGGGAGGTTGGGGCTCGTAGAAGAGTGTGGTCCTAATATGATGCTGAAGGACTGAGCTAGGGAGCAGTAGCAGACGATAGCTGAATTGGTTCATCTGAAGCAGTAGTGTGAATGAGTCCTGAAGGTACTATAGATTCCCTTTTGTTTTCCTAAACCGGTTTATCCTGTGCTATCCATCGTTTGCAAGTGTGTTCCTGCGAAATCCCTAGTTTACAGTTGAGAGTAATATGTCTTGTTTCGTGGCAACGGTGGCACCGAAAGGGTATTCCTTCATAGTCTAAAATCTGTCTTCTGATAGTGGATCCCTGAAGTAGATTTATATGAGCCTGGAGTTTTGTCCGTATGTTTAGAGAGACCAAAATTCGTGCAACCTTTCGAATCCGGGTTTACTAGTAGGAGAGATCAACCTCCAAAAAAACCCCCAAGGCATCTCCAAGGTCGCGCAAGGAAGTTGGATTCCAAAACTCCCAGGGCAGGCCAGGAAGTCGTACCCAAACCGGGAGGGTATCAAGTTTTTCACAGTCAGCGTCAAAAAGCAGCGTCCAGTATTTGAGCATGATGGGAATTGACCCATAGCTCCAATGTTGTTTCAGTATCGAATCCGCATCCTCAACACTTTTGAAAAAGAAGCCAAACCAGCCTTTGGATAGAGTGTTGATTTCAGGTTCAGACTGGATATGGCCCATCCAGTTTCTCCAAACCTAGGTGTCCATTTCATCGGGGGTGAGATTGTGACCACGAATTTTTTCGACCAAAGTTCGCTCTGCCATGGGACTAGCTTCCTCGAGAGAAATATTGATTCCACAGACTAGATTCAAAGGGCTTCCCTTCGGAGTAAGACATTTTTTTTTCCATTTTCTGTGAGGAAGAATTCTTTTGTTGCTACCGCCCGCCAAAAAGTCCGCTCAGTCATCTCCACTATTGTTGTCCAAACTAATCGTAGGAGGGGAGCCGTGGAAATCCTCCAATTCTAGGAGGGATGCTATGAAACCGTCGGAACTGTGTAAATCCGCGCAATCTGGAGAAGATTTAGAATGCTGGAGTGTTTGGTCGGGTAGGGTTCCAAGCCAGCCTGCTTCCTGCATTTCTAGATCGGTGAGCCATGTTTGTTTAAGCGGCGAAAGGGATGTCTATAGTTGGGCAGAGCCGGTGTCTGGGAGAAGGAAGTTGGGGTCTGAGGCTGAGAGGAAAGGTTCTGAAGCGAAAAGTGAATGGGGGGGAGAAATGGAGGTGGTGCCAGGATCCTGGATCAAGGGAGAAACTGCTAGCAGTGACCGTGGCAGGTGCGTTTTGAGGGTTGGGAAAGCGGGAGTGGGATCTTCCAAAACCCTAGCTTCCATTCTTCTAGGGGAGGGGTGACCAGCTATCAGCGAGGAAGGATCAGCATCAGGATCTATGAGGGAGGTAGTTAAGGAGAAGGTGAAAACAGTGTCGTGGTGCCATGGGTCGTCCCGAAAAATCCAAGAGCTCCTCCTCAAAATCCATGTGACCAGGGCTGGAGAGCGGGTGTGAAAGGAGAAGGAGTCATTCGGGGTGATGGGAAAGTTCGGGGACTACAGGTTTGACCCCCTAGGGCTAGTGGAGCTGCAGAAAGTGTCCATCCCGAAGACTTCGCTCCTTCGCATCTTTGCTCCTTTGCTCCCTAAAGCCTAATTCATCTCTGTATATGAATGAACAACCATATAATTTCAACTCATGGTTTCAATATTATTATTATTATTATTTTAGTTTTTAAATAAATATGTTAATATAAATTGTCTTAATAATTTACTGTAAACATTAGAAATAAGCATTTTAGATAGAAAAAATACCTTCAAACTATCTCAACAACTTGGGAAATTCCATGTTTCTCTATTCTACTTTTTACTTGTAGAGATATTCCTTGCATCAAACCAAGTCATCAATAAATTGCTTAAATACCTTGGAGTAGGACAATAAAGCTAATAATAACAAGGATAGGGAACATAATCAACAACCAGATATAAAGCCTAGAATATACCTTTAGCGTGTAAACTAAAGTTAGAAGCCATGATGAGTCTTAGGAATTCAATCCTATGAAGCCAATAAATCCAATTAATTTGGATGGAATAAAATTTGCAACACATATATTTAAGACTCAGTTATGAAGAGACATTTTCTCAACGTGTTCCTATAAGAAAGTTTTGCTCTCATCTCAGATATTGGAAGAGTTCCAAAGAAACATGAGACACTTAATTCAATATTTGAGACAATAGATACATCAAGAGTAAAATCAAAGGAGAAATCATAATTGTGAATATCATAAGAGTTGGACATAAAACATGAACTAAGAGTTATTAGATAAAATATTGAAGACAAATAGTAGATTAAAAGTGGATTCCAATCGGGGAAATTTTTAGGGGCGAAATTTTTGGGCATTTTTTCAAAAAATAAATTCGCTATTTGGTGATTTTTAGTCTCTAAGATCACCTATATTTACATAAAATATGTTTTTTTTATCATAACATTCGCCAACATTTACAAGTTTCAGTAGTAAATTGTATGTTTCATATTTAATATTCACCTACCAATCCATAATATGTTTTTTTTCAATCCAAAATAATTGCCTAGAATGCTATACTTAAGTATACTTTTATAATCCTTAAAAAATACCCTGCTTCCAATTACACTTATTAGTATTCCTAATGTCTATTAAGGATTTATAAGTTTAGTAATAAGAGAGACTTGAGAGTGATCCATTGTTTAAGGAACTAATCAAGATCATTTGTAAGAACAAATAAGATTGTATTACCATGTAAACAATAATAAAAATGTAGAACAACTTGAATGGTTCTCATTTTGCCAATTGAATATTTTTATCTTTTCACAATTGAAATGGCTTATTGAGATAAGACTCCTCATAGTAGAAACATGAGAAACAACTAATACTCATAGATGCAATATATAGAAATACATCAAACAATCATATATATAGACATTAGTATTTTATTGAATGTCTAAAATGAAAAGGACTCATGGAAAATGTAGGGAGAAGTTTATCAATAGTCATAATTTTCATCACAGACTCTTGATACGCCACAGGAGGATGTTCTTCAATAGAACCTGTCATCATTAACTTTCAATATATACATGAATATGATTGTATTAGACATGTTGAAAATTGTATTGTACAAGCATGGGTTGTGGAGTGATTCCTCTTATACAAAGTAATTGCTAATAATATCATACTTAATTATTTTCTATATATCTTTTTGAAAATATCTGATTAATATGAAACTAAAAATTTATATAGTTTAATTATCAAATTCCACTACATAAAATACAATTTATTTTACTCAACTCAATATATTTTCATTATATACTTACATTGGATATACTTTTGAGTCCATGGACTTACTTAGATCCTTTCATAAATATCAATAAAATTATATTTTCTTATTAATATTATGTTAAGATACATTGCAAACTTTAGTTTTTATTTCAAAGTTTGTATTTTTTAAATAAAAAAAGTTTTTTGTTTTTTTTGTTTTAAATTTAAATTTTAATGATTTTTCGTTTCTTTTGTATTATTGTGTTTTTTCAACTTAACATCAAAGTAATGGTTTTAATATTCATCTATACAGGTTTTTTATTATAAATATATATAAAAAAGAAAAGATTGTAGCAAATTTATGATTTTATTATTATTATTATTATATTTTATTAATTTTAGTTTTTTAGTTTTTAACAAATAAGTTAACATAAATATTAAAAATTTATAGTAAACATTAGATCTAGAAAAAATCCATTTAACCCATCTCAACAACTTGGGAAACTCCATGTTTCTCTATTCTAATTTTTATTAGTAGCTCGATATTCCTTGTATCAAACCATGTAGATAATAAATTGTTTGAATAGCTTAGAGTAAGATAAAAAAAATAACAGTAACAAGGATGAGAAACATAATAAACAAAAATATTTAAAGCAGAGTTCAATCCTCCATGAAGACTATTCAGTTGTGAAGATACATTTTCAAAACACGTTCCTATAAAAAAAGTACCTCTCCTCATCCCAAAGAGTGTAAGGGTTTCAAAGAAACATGAGACACTTTAATCAATATTTGGGACACTTAGTCAATATTTGAGACCATCTTGTTCGTGTTGGTGGAAGTTCATGTGCATTGTTGAATACATCCGCGGGAGGTTTGTTGTTGATGGGGTGTTTTGGGAGTTATAAGGAGTCTTGTATCTTTTTGTTTAATACAATTGAAGTTTTCGTATTGTATCCTAAACCTAATTGAAGTTTTCATATTGTATCCTAAACCTGCCTGGAATTGAATGGGGGTATTAGGAATTATGTACAGTGTTGTTGTGATTAGTTGTTTTTTGGCTTGTTTTTTTAATCACACTTAAGTATTCTCATTTTTTCAAAAGCCACAATTAAAAGTACACAAGCTTAAGCAACTCGAAATTGTACATATCATTAATAGAATTGCTCACATTGAAGATATGTTTCATCTGCTCCATACATTAATCGACACAACTCCAAAACCCACAATTTCACTGAACAAAGGAGCAATTATGTCAGTACTTGTATTCAAGTCACGCACAAAAAGATGGACATGCTAAAAGTTCAAAATAACTTGTTAACAGATGAATTAAGTCTTGTTCAAAAGCCTGATTTCATTCTCTTTCAGAATAATCCATTGTTTGATAGTAAATCAGATGAAAATGATGAAAATATTGTCACTAAGGAATCAAACAATAAACATGTACTTGTTGATTGTGAGCACCAGTTCAATATAGTTTTGACTAATGACACTGACACCAAAGTGGATAAAGTGGATGAATTGAAGGATCAACATAAGAATCAACATAATTTTGTTCGACCTTGGGAACAAGTGGAGTTTAAACGAAATAAATATGGCATAAGATATGAAAATGATGATGATGGTCTTTTTTATATTCCTAATTATAGAAAACCACTCAAGTTTGTGAGTGGTGGATTTCTGTTTGATGCCGATGATATGGAACATGTACATGATGCTATGGAAAAAGTACAGGATGATATGGAATATGAACATGTAGAGGATGATGATACAGGTATAGAGGATGATCATGATGATTTGTTTAACGACAAGCCTGAACAGTGCCAACACTATCATCGGTTTGGCCATGATGAGTCAAGTTTTTTTTAGCTTCACCCATGCAGTTTTTGTGGGAAGACAAATCACTTCTCAAATAGGTGTCAGCAGAAGAAGAAGAAACAACGAAAACAAGTACATTTCAGATGGATGAATACTTGGTTGGTTATTGGAATCCAAGTTGTTAGAACAATCTTATAGTCGGATCCATACACATGTAAAACATGTTTGATTGGAGATATTACTACTGTAGATGGACATGAGTGTTTTGATTTAGGATTTGATAATATAGGGCATGACCTAGGCCCACACTTTTTTCTATAGTCTTTTGAGTTGAATATCGAGTCTTCAGACTCTGCTCAAAGACAATTTGATTATCCCTTTCCACTTTCAGGGGGGGTATATCAGATGATTTAGACTCCTCACCTTTCAGTTGACACTGGGAACATTGATGAGGTTGTCGACTTCAAGTTTCAAAGTTCACTTTTGACAATTGTTTACAGGTTATCATGATTGAGGATGGATTATGGTTTCAAGATGATATGGATATAGTTTTTGGATACAAGTTTTTAGGATGATATGGATACAGGTTTTGTATACCTGTTTTTGGATGATATGGATACAGGTTTTAGATGCCTTTTTGTCACTTTTTTCTGTCAGCTATTTTTTAGCAGTTTTTTTATGTATCATTTTTTAGATATTTTTTGTGAACTTATTTGTTCACTTAGAGGGGTGATCCTCAGATCTTGCATCTTTGCTTCGTACATTTATATTTTCTAGCCATTTTTAGGTTATGAGATGTGTTGGACTTTGAATCCAACTCAGTTCTCTTCAGGGGTTTCTACTCTCATCAGTTTTTGGTTTCACTTCAATGAACATCTACAAGTTATCATTTGGTTTTGACATCCATTTGATGCATTTTCAGGTGAATCTCCATCGACATCCATGAGGTTTCAAACCATGGGTTATAGGTTGAAGACATGGATGTATGATATCAGCTCTTGCACTAGTTTTTGTTGCTAGATGGTACTTTTGTACAAACTTATGATTAAGGGGGGATTGTTAGAAACCTAGCTCTAATCATAAAGTCCTAATTAGATTAACAACCTCACCGTTACTTGATTGTTGAAGGTAGTTACTTATAAACATTGTATTTACGTTATGTTCTTGTGAATAATAAAGTTGCTCAAGATTTTTCCCTCTTTTTTCCATATTCTTTCTGGGTATTTTTGGTCTTCTTGTTCATTTAATGTTTGTCAATTTGGACATAAAATATAAACTAGAATTCATTAGAGAAATGTTGAAGATAAATAGTAAACAAAACGTGAGTTGTGAATTCCCTTATCAGTCTTTGTAATGCCTATTAAGGATTTGTAAGTTTAACAGTAAGATTGGAAATGCTCTATTGTTTGAGGAACTAAGAAACATCATTTTGTAAGAACAAATAAGAATGAACTACCATGTAACTAGTAATAAAAATCTAGATAGTAATATAAATCTAGAACAACTTGATGGTTCTCAACCTTGTCAATTTCAACATTTTAACTTTTCACATTTGAAATGGTTTATTGAGACAAGATTCCCCATTATATAAACTTGATAAACAACTCATGCTCATAGATGCAATATATATATAGATGGATCAATCATACACAAAGAAATTAGTATTTTATTGAAAATCCAAAATGAAAAGGACTCATGGAAAATCTTACCAACACCCAAAATTTTCATCACATACTCTTGTTGGACTAGAGGAGGATGTCCTTAAAGAGAACCTGTCATCATCAAATTTCAAGCAACGTTCTTAGTCAAATAAAAATATAAATGTGGTCCGGATAAACATATCTCTAATTAAGGATTAAGCTAAAATATGCCCAACTGATCAAGTAAAATGAGGATGGATAAGTTTAAATGGATAGAATGAATGCTAGGTTTTGCCATAGTTTTAAGGATGCCTCTAGGTATTTGGTTTCAAACTATCTTAGCCAAAATAGATGCACGAAAACTAAGAGAGTTTACATTCACTAATATACAAAAAGAATTCCTATCACATTGAGCTCTTTAATATTTTACCAAGAAACTTAAAAGTTCAGAATTCTTAATTGACATTGTAGTCTTGTTTAGACCGTTTCTCATTATAACTCTTTCTTTGCCACATTTCGAATCAAGGACTTGACTTTTGACTTTTTGTTTAAATCCTTGAAATTTGAAGGCCAAATTCTAAAACTTATGAATTATGGGTGTAAAGGATACACTTAGCATTTGTCCCTATACATACATATAGTCACATGGGATATTGAAATATGACATGATTTAAATGGTTGAAGTAGAGTCCTTAAGAAAACACAAATGAAAATATGCATATTCATTTTTAGTTTAGCATGTGATAAACGCAGATTTGCAGTGCATAGATAAGTGGTGCTTTTTATTCCATCATTATTTTATGAAAGAATAAACATGTAATTTGCTAATTAATTATATAATTAATTATAGCATATTGGATCTAAAATAATACAAGTAAAATTTTAAGAGTAAACTAATTACTCAAAATCCTAAAAAAACAAAACCCTATATTATATTCAAATTATTAATAAAAATAATTATAGATAATTTCATTCAATGACAAATACACCATTTAGCTTGCAAACTGCAATAATGTAAACACATATTATATTCAAATTATTAATAAAAATAATTATAGATAATTTCATTCAATGACAAATACACCATTTAGATTGCAAATTGCAATCACATAAATGATATTACAAATGCTAATTACTTATTAGATATTTTAAATATAAAATATATGTTACATCTATAAGTACATATGACATCTATGATGTAAGATGGTTACATAACATTAACAAAAAACTAATAGAATTAAAACCACATTCGGGTTTTGGAACTTGATTATCATCTTTCAAGGTTTGATTATGCTATTGTCTCAGGTACTCCATTTAATTAGTTGAGGTCTTTCATTTATGAATGTTGAATAATTTTTCTTGAAATTTTAATATAATATCAAGTTGTTTTTATTGAAAACTATGGTAGTAATAGCTTTGTTTATTTCTAATAGTTTGTTTTAGAAATGAAGATTGGAATGATTAAACATAAATAGTTCATCCATTTTTAAGTCAACTTATTGCAGTTTATGCTTTTGAACACACTCTAAGAACACTCACAATGGAGAGAACAACTATTTTCACTTAAATCATCATAGTAAATTTTAGTAGGTTAGAGGAATGGCCACCAATGTCCTACCACCATACATTATTTGGATTTCTTTCCCAAACACCTTTGAGTGAAGAAGTCAAGGATGTTAATGTAATATATGCTAACTTACATTAGTGAAAACTAAAAACATTATCTAGCTAGTGCACATAATTGGATTTTGGGTATCCCTTTTGGAATTGATGTATCCTTGAAGGTTCACCAGGACTAGATTCTACATAAATTGAAATCAAACTTTAGATATGAGATTTTTAGTCATAACTCTTACGAGATGAATCACCATTGTGGGTAAAATGTGGCAACAAGTCATCTGTTTTACTCTTCATGTCTCTTTTATTTAAAAATAATCTACAATCACTTAGAGTGGCTTGTTCAATATTCCCTTTTGGGGAAATAGGGTGCAAAAAAATGTCTTTTGCTAGGTCCTTAGGACATTTTTACATTTTTTGGGGAAGAATGAGGGCTCGGTCTAACTAATATATGTACCTAATGAACATCTTTTTCTATTAATGGGAGAGAGAAAATTAATCCCTTTTGACCTAGAGAGAAGTTAATGTTAGGATCATCACACATAGGAACTTTGTCGTGAAAGATGATCAAAACTAATAGATGGATTTGGAATAGTGTACAATAAGAACCTTAGAAAATGCAACCCTTCATGCTTGCAACATTGTTTGGAGGAAGGGGAAATTATGTTTCTTTATCCAAACATGGATAATGAGTATATTATAGTTTAATGAAATTATTTTCCTATTATTACATATGGTTTTATTTTTTACCACTTCAAAATATTTTATAATTTAGTGAATTTAGAGAAAGATTCGCTAAGAATTTACTATATTTTATAATTTAGCGAAAGCTTTACCAAACAATTACATATACATTTATATTCTTGATAAAATAGACTTCAAATTTTCCTATATATCATGAGAATTCACCCATTTATTACACATAAATTTGGTGTATTTTTTTGGAGGGAGGTTGTTCTTAAATTTTTTCTTGGTTGATGTTGATTTGATGATATTGATTATTTGATAATGATTTGTTAATGTGATCTATGTTGATGATAAGGCTCAGCTCCGCTCCAAATTTTGAAGGAAAGTCTAGAGAAGATCCTACCATGTGATGAACTTTCATCCAGGGTGTTCATCAATTTCCATTCCCAACTTCCTTCACACATGAGGTGTTGGAGAATTTAGGTGGAAGATAGGCCTACCCATTTACAGATGGTTTTTTAGGGCATCACCAGGTTTGGATTGTTAAGGAAGACCAGATGAATACCACTGCTACTCTTTAGTGAATAATTTCCTGTCAAAGCTTCATCCTTCCTCACCCTCCGATGTCAGACTCGCCATCCTTCCAATGTTTATACTAAGGTTTTCTTCAAACAATCCCACTTACTCGACTTGTCCTTCACTTATACATATTTCCTGATGTCATTACAATGATACTCTTGTTTCATAAAATAATTGTTTCTTTCATCAGAAGCTGTTTGTATTCTTAGTATTAAATGTACCCAAATATTACTCTCTATTTCAACAAGAAAAAAAAAGAAGAGCATGGAGGTTGAGAATCTCAATGCCCATTTCAATTTAAGGATTACTTGAGTTTTTCATGATTGCACTATTTATCAGCCTTAGTTTTTTATAATTGTATTTTGTAAGGTTTCCTATAAATGCACCACTGGAATATCCTTAAAGAGGCTTAACGAAAACAACTGGAATCCTAGTGAGTGGTAAACAACTGGTGAAAAACATAACCCAAAGGCTCCTTTGGACTTGATAACGCTCGATAAATGAATTAGTATCTCAAGGAAGGATCCTACTACATTATAAAAATGAGTTCAAAGATAACCAACCTGATTTACTTTCCCGATGAGCCCATTATACACTTAGAAGAAGATAATAATTGACTTTGTACTTTGATGGGTCAAAGTGTGCTTCAGGAGTGGGGGCATGAGCACCTACCCTGCCTATTATTATTTTTCACTTTAGGGAATATAAAATTTGTTGAATGGGGCTTGCTAGTTTCATAGGATTAATAGTCTTCTGCATGTCGGATTTTCCTTCATATGGCTAGTTGGTTGGGGATGATTTGATAATTATTGGTTAATGATATTGATGTTGATTTGTTGATATTGATAATCATGGTGGGGAAAAGCAAAAATGACCTAGGTCAACAATAAGGGAGAACGCATCAGGCGAGTCCCAATTAGCCTCACTCTCATTTGGAATAGCAGACTCCAATCAGTATGTGGGATCAGTTTCCACTTAGATTTTTAGTAATGATATTCTTTGTGAATTCTAAACTAACAAGTACTACGAGCTGTGTCAAAATCTAATATCTAATTACTAATTTACTCTTACTTAAATGAAATACCAAATAAAATATTTTCTCAATTTTAGGCTAATCAAATGTTAATCAAATATAATCTAATTCTGATCAGGAGCTATGATTAAACAAGGTTGGAAACAAAGTAAAGAATATAATGTTGAAAACACATGAATAAATTCACACTATTATGAACAAGTTAATTCATCAATGGAACATAAACATGATAAAGAATTATTATTAAATCTGAACCATTTCATTTGCATCTGATTGTAACCATTGAACAATTAATTACCATAAATAATGTATATAGAAAAAATTCACATGCATAATAATTATTGTAATCAATTGGCATTAACTATAATAAAATAAAAGTCCAATAGCTACAAATCCTTCTATCCTTTTATTCCTTCAAATAAAAATATTACAAAGTTTTTTTTTGGGGGGGCCAAAAGTTCACACCTTCCCCCTTTGAAAGTATTCCTTTTAAATACAAAACCGGGAGGAAGTTTAAGTAACCAACTTAATGCAACAATTTTTTATACAAACTTAATTTTTTTTTATTAATTCAACCCATCTCTATATGATTTCCACAACTCATGAGCCTCTATAATTTGAGGAATATGACCATACCTCATTCCTTCTATATATAGTTCTCCATTGTGAATATTCTCGGTAATATCTCATTTAGATCCTTATGGATGTTCTGTATGTAGGCATCATACAAAGTGGCTAACTTGACCAACATTATCAGAAAACTGCTCAAGACATCCTCATTTATCTATGTTAGTTGATTGATGAGGTCTTTGCTATTATCTTTGACTTGCTCCACCTATGCTATATACAATTGGCTTCAAACAATATGACTCAACTCATCCATTATTGACAGGCCAAAATTTTCCAAGATATAATTTGTTGAGTTCCATATCTTAAAACATGATCTAGTAGCTACACAAACATTTTCATTTATTTCTTCACAAGAGGCTTTCCATGAGTCCAACATTACTTGGGTTTTTCCTTTCTCCCTATGATTAACCCTAAGGAATGGATTTAGGGCTTGTTTGTACTGCTTATGCTAGTTTATGATCTCATCAGACAGATTATGTGTATCTTTTTTTCATCCAACTATACCTCTACCTGATTAGACAATTTAGTCAATAATCATAACACCGTTGAACTTCGTCCAACTTTAAGAAAAACATTTTTCGAGCATCCCTCCGATTTTCATTTTCCCTAAATGCTTCATCCTTTAAATAATTCAAATCAATCTTTTTCTCATCTAATTGAACTTCCATAGAGTGTATCTTTTCTTCCAATTCTTTAACTTGATATCCCTACTACTCAAAAGTTGATGTTTTCTCTTCGTACTCTGTCTTCAATTTTTGAATTTCCAGCATATGTTCCTTCACCAAGGAATCCATATGAACTTCATGTTGTTCATCCATTTCAGTTACTTACTGAATATACATAACTTCCATCTAAATCCTCTATTGCTCCAATTGAGTTTCTAGAACAATTATTTTAGCTTTGTACATATCCATTGTAGCAATTAACTCATTAATTGTCATAAAATTAGCACTAGCAAAGGCACTCAATGTAGAGGTTGTATCCACTGCAATTTTTTATGGATCCTGATTGGACATGTTGCACACTATAATCTGATTTGGTACTTCTTTGCTTGGATTTTCTTCAACCTTTTTCCTTTTAGAATCCCTTTTTACAATCCCTTTGCGATATCTACTGAAAAAAGTAATCTCATAAGGATACTAAAACATCATCAATTTTTCACTTCCGAAGAAGAAGAATCACTTGCTAAAGTAGTAATTGGTGTACCCAAATTAATAAAGGAGGGAAACAAAGAAAGTCCCTGAGTGGTATTAGTATCTTTTCTAGACAGAGTAACAGATTTCTTAGCTTCTTTGTCCTTATATTCTTGTAGCTTAATTTGTTTGAGTCTTTATGCTTCAACTACTTCTTTTTTTCTTCGCCTCCATTTCTTCTTTCCTCTTTTTCTCTTCTTCATCCTTGGATTTTTTGCATCATGTATTAATTTTTGATTTAAATGTTCTTCGGCCTCTATAGATTTCTTTTCTAATGCTTCCATTCTAGTAGCCTCAATTTATTTCTTGGATTCATCTTGTTCTTCTTCATTGGCTAATAATGCTTCTCTTTTAGCCACAACCAACTTCATGGCTACTTCTTGGCCTTTATGTAACACTTCCTTCTTCTGATTATCCTCAATATTGTTCAATAATTCCTCATAGGTAATAGATCCATGATAAATAAGATCCTCACAAATGTTCTTCAGCCTCTATAGATTTCTTTTCTAATGCTTCCATTCTAGTAGCGTCAGTTTATTTCTTGGATTCATCTTGTTCTTCTTTATTGGCTAATAATGCTTCTCTTTTAGCCACAACCAACTTCATGGCTACTTCTTGGCCTTTATGTAACACTTCCTTCTTCTAATTATCCTCAATATTGTTCAATAATTCCTCATAGGTAATAGATCCATGATAAATAAGATCCACATGATTAGGATTGTGTTTATACGAGGGAGCTAACTCAACAACCTTGAAATGATCTTTAATGATCCCTTTCAGATCATGTTTCCTTATGGTTTTTGTACAAAGGCTAAGCTATTTGAGGGTATAAAACTCTTTCTTGGCATGAGGAGCATTTAATAAAGTAAAAATTTCCCCTTTGATCAAGAACCTCGACCACGTTCTCTTTGAGTGATCTAGGAGAAAAGAAGTAACCCATTTATTCATAGCTTGATGGGCAATCTCTCTAAGTGCTAACGTATCAGAAACATCTTTAGGGAGTAAATGTGCTCCAGAGGAAACACCCAAAATATTGATATAAGTGAAATATTCTTGAATATACCAATCCCATATATTCTTGATAGTCTCCCTAGCTTGTTCTAACAATCTAGGGGATGGTTGATTGAAAATGAGAGTAAAGAGGGGCCATGAAATTGTCATATATATCCTAGAATTGCTTCTTAAAATTTGAATCCCATAGTTCACTACAATAGACATGTAGAGAGAGAATACTAGGGTTCCAGTCCCAACCCATAAGAGGAAATGAATTGGAATAACAAATTGAATCAATAAAAAGGAAGATATGCAGAAACATGGGGGTTTTTCCCTAGTACCTCTTCAATTGCTCTCACAGTATTTAAAAGGTTGAAATATAGGATATGTTCCCAATTGAATATCTGGTCTATATCAGCTACATAATGTTCTAATGGCGCCCATTCCAATTTGAAGTGGATGCAACCTTCTTCTCCATAAAACCTACAGATCATGGCAACTAACAATTAATACGAGTATTTGAAGTATTGGATTGGGTATATTTGATTTTCCTTTTAAGTGAAGGTATTTTCCTTAGTCCACCATTCCTTGACGATTTCAACGAGGCTAGGGTTTTAAACTCTGAATGTGTCTAGGAACTATTTACTTAGTAGAAATTCAAAATTTCACAGCTTATACATCATGATCTGACCAATAACATTTGGTTTTAAATAGGCTATAGCAATTCCCGCCTCATTAATCATAAAATTGATCCTGAGATCAATATGGTCAAATATCTATCTCACATCATCATTATATGGTAAGATTGCAGGTTCGATGGCAATAGAGTAAAGAACACTCTTTTTGAAGTTCTGAAACATTGAAAGGTCATCATCCTCCAAGAAATCATCATTGAAAAAAATCCTATACATTTCACCCCATTCGAGACAACCCTAGGACCTTGTGAAATGATTTGTGTTGGTCAACAGTGTTGTTTCTATGTTCATTCCCCAATGGAAAGTTTCTTCGACTTCACTCTTTTGCACTGCTCCCTTGCGACCCTGAAATTTTGACATTGTTGATGTTGGGATTTTGCAACAACTAACAAGTATCAGTAATTCGAATTTAATAAGATAAATCAAGTCAATGCATCAATTTTGAACTCTAATCAATTCTACCTTAACTCTGAGCAAATAATACGACAAATTTTAGTTAATAGAATAGAGAGGAAGAAATGCTTTCTTTTTATAGGTAAAATTAAGAACATAGGTAAGAAATCGATGGAGAAATAGTCCCTATAACATTCAAAAACCTTATTCTCTTCAATTAATGTCATCGCGAGGGTATGTCAGGATGAGTTCGTAGGGAATGATTTTACAATGGCTAGCACATAAATATAATGAGTATGGTCCAATATAAAGTATGAGATGAGAGAGATCATACAAGAATAATCAGATTCCACAATAGGAAAATGCTTAGAACAAATCTGATGTGAGAATTTCGATTTGAAACCAAAAGTCCAATGACTAAGAGTCAAATAGAGGTTCTGTCAGATGAGTGTTAGAGGGAAATATTTGTTGGGACTTCGAGAGAGAACCAATGCACATATGATATGAAAAGTTTGATCACAAGATTTCAATAAGGTCATTTGGAAGGCACTTATCTGGAATTCTAAAAGGGTTATACTAAGGGAAGACATGATGAGACAAGTCCAATAATATGACTCTGACATCGGAATATTGCTTATCGCAATACAATGGAATGATCCTGAAGAAAACTTGCAAATTTCATGGAAATAATCTGAAGCAATGAGCTCGATAAGGCCATCGAGCAACCACTGTCGGAAGTGTGTCATTGGATGTACAATTAAAGGAGTTTACCATGAAAAATTTGATATGTCGAGCCTGATATGCTAGGTTTGATAAATTTGTAAGGGAGGATGAAACTGATAACAAAAAAACAGACCAAATAAGTGAACCTGATGCAACTAAATTCAAACAAACATAGGCAATAAGCCCTCACCATTGATGCATTTTCAACAAGAAAAAACCATAAATCCTTGGAATAAAGAAATCAAAACCCGATCATACACACAAACCATTGGCTTGAATTATTCAATATAATTCTTCATCATAAGAATGGCAATATCAACAATAAGACTCCGAAAATATCAATGAGATTGTGGCCGATAGTACCATTCATCATTCAAAACCTGAAATCAAGGAACAATTTCAATTAATAATACAACCATTAATGAAGAGTAGGATAATCCATGAGTAAAACTATAAAAAATTAAGGTCACAATCATAGCCAAAGACTATTAATCAATACCATAAAAACTACCAAGATCAAAAGGCCTCTTCTTCCAATACACCACTAAACCAAATTTAGTAGGGGGCCCATATATTTTACCTAAGGAAGAAAAATCTAATGGGAGTTGTTGTAGGAACAACACATGGCGATGCTGATGTTTTGATAATGATTTGATGATATTTATGTTGATTTCATGAGCTTGATGATTTGATAATGATTTTTTTAATAGTAATGATGATTATTTGTAGATATTCATAATCCTAGTGATATCGATGTTTTGATAATTATTTGTTGATATTGATGATGTTAATGATATGACGCTATTTGAGATTATTATGTTTTATTATAATGGTTTGATGATGTTCTAGTTATGATGATATATGTTTTGATGGTGATATTGATTTGATGATAATGATGTTCTGTTTTGATGATATGATGATTTGATGATGAATTTTTCAATTTGATATATATGATTTTGATGATATTGATTCGACAAGAATTGATTTGGTGATATTTATTTATTATTGAAATGGTTTCCACACACATTAATTGGATGTTGATATCATATTGACGACGATGATTTGGATAAAGATTCAAAATCGATATGACAATGGATATCTTGATTTCAAATTATTGAATGTCAATTTTTTGCATTGTGTTGCACATGGAATTGTTTAGGACTATTGTGATAAATGTAGCTGAATATTTCAATGATCATTTGTGATCTAACTTGAAGGAAAAAATGATATTGCTGTATTACTAATTTACTATATATTTGGCATTGCATGTGGAAGATCAACTTTTGTGTTAAAAAAATATTGTGATTTTTTGTGTTACTATCTAATGAGTGAGCTTGCTTTTTTATGCTCCTATCTTGGTATTGAATATTATGATGTAGCAATGGATTAATGATGGAGTGGATTGATTAGTGATTTAATTTTGAGGTGATATTGCGACCTTGTTGAATAGTGATTGGTGTGAATAATATCCAATTTTGATTCCCAAAGAATTAATGTATATGTATGTGACGAAATGACTATAAGTTAGATATATGAAATTTGTAATTGTAAATTGAATGATAATATAAAAACAATGCATGCTATAAAAGAAGGACAAAGTATGGGGGGATATGAATCCATGAGAGGGGAAAGAAAGAGGGGTTTTTTAACCTATCTTAAGTTCCTTAACCTTAATATTTTACTAGGGGAAGGAAAGATGAAATAATAATATTTTATCACTATCCTAAAATCCCCTAACACTTTCTTTATGATCATTATATATACTTAGGATTAGTTTCCAAATAAAGGTACATGTACTTAATATAATGGAATTTAGTGTATTTTTAGCATGCATATATATTGTATGACTTTAGGCATCTAAAGACTCTACCCCATTCATTATTCATGTTCCCTCTTCCTAGAGTTTCTCTCTAAGTTAAAAAGGATATCATATTGTTGTAATAAAATTATGGGAAACTGCTACCATGTAATTATGGTGAATATATGACCGTGTAGAGGTAAATTTTCAAGTTGACAAGAATTAACTATATCTGATAATCCCTAGAATCCCAACAAAGATATTTTTTGACTAGCTTGTGTTGGATCACTAGAGGGAAGTGGGATAGCTTGGGGGGGAATTTTAGCAAAGAAGTGGATCCCATTCCTTGGGTTGTTCATGCCAGGGAGAAAAAGGGATGGTAGATTGGAATTGTTGCAATGGAAAACTAGTTTGGTAATTATGAGAACTAGGTTGTGTAAGAAGAATTGGAGATATGCCACAAGAATTTATCCATGGTGGATGCATAGCCTCAATTCAATGGTGGCGTCTTTTATATAGAGAAAAAGTGTAACATAGATCCTATGGTTGGGGTAACATTGAGCTAGTTGGTGAATACTTTCTAGAGATAATTGCTCATAATTTGATTAAATTATGCCAAATTATTACGTATTGTTTTTCATGTTATGGGTTGATTTACTTTCTAGTTTGTTCAATTCTTATTGCATGGATTAATTTGAAATTTTTATATATGAGTTTATAACTGAATGCATTTATAAATTAATTTTGCTTAGCATTGCATACGCATGCATGCATTCCATAGTGGGATTATTATATGAGAGCATTGAGTTCATTTATGGTATCAAAAGTGAAAAATTCAATGTGTTTATGGTGGATTATGGAGTACCCTATGGCCTCAATAGTGTAGAGAGGCTATTGGATATGTTATATAATGCTTGCAAAATTTATTTTGTGGTTATGATTCCAAGAAATGTGTTTGAATTTGATAGGATGAACTAGTGTTGAGGTTGTATCCCTTTTTAGAGGGGGATTCACTTGTAACACCATACCCTAGTGCAATATTGTTGTTTTGTTGATACTTCATCAAGGACTGACCTTGTTAAATTTTGATAAACATTGGGATTATTGCTTAGAAAATGATTTTTGGACTCACTATTTCCTTTATGATTATTGATGATTATGTCCTTGATGATTCATTGTGTTATTTCTTTTACTGATGCATTACAATTCATGTTTTGATATATATTGAAATGTTCTTTGGAAATCTAAATGTTTTGGAGCTTATGTTCTTGGGAACCGCATTGACTTGGGTTAGATAATGGGAGAAAATATCATGGATTCTAATTAAGTTGTGGAAATCACACTCAAGGGATGAGATTATTTCTCAATGAGGATGCCATGATTAGTCTTAGGGACTAGAGATCCAAGGAAGGGGACAACTAATTTTAATTTACTTCCTAAGTGATCTAGGGTAAAATTCCTAAGAGGGATGGGTGTTATTTCACATTTTACCCATTTTGTGACACTTGTAAGTTTTCTCCTAATTCCATTTTCACATGAGTGTAATCAGGAAGGGGGAATGGGAAGTCTAATGGACATTATTGAGAGGGAGATTTTATCTTTTGAGATATTAGATAAATATATGCTTTCCTTGTGTGAAGGGACCATTTTTTTGCAATTATGGTGAATACTTATCTTAAGGGAAAAAAATAGTTAGATCTAGGCATTTGATGAGAGCAGCTTGATAAATTATCCAACATGTTTGAGTGAGTAGATGATGTTGGCATTGTACTTGAATAGACAAGGGAAATGATTCCCATTGCTTGAGCATAACAATTGATATTGGACCCTTGGGACTCTACAACTAGATTTGTACCTAACCAATCAAGGGTAGATTGGGAGATAGAGTGGAATAATATAGTCCTTGTAGAGGAACTTCATAGTTGAATGTATACTTGACCAAATGGGGGTACATTAGAAGCTAGGATGGGTGTTCCTGCACATCATAACCTTAAGGGGTTTGGGGGTGTTGTAAGTCTAGAGTCCTCCCCATCACACATATATGATTAGGTGTATGTTTGAACCATTGATGTGATTAATGGGCATATGAGTATTTTTTGTTGAGTTCCTAGAATGTTTATCCTTAACCTACATACTCATTGAGATTGATACCATGTTCAAGGGGTAGCACCCAGGTTTAGGTAATTGCATTGATTAGGTGGAAAGACACTCCTTGGACCTGATTTCCCACTTATTTGTTTGTGAAATACTAGTTTGGAGAAAATATCAGTCATTGGAAAGGTGAACGGTTATATATATATTTTTTAATCTTAGATTTTGCAGTTTTCATTATGTAAACTTTCCTCAAGATGTTGCATATTGTTAGGTATTTTTACAATGTTTTAAACTTGTAAACATAGTTCATATTTAGGACAATGAGTCAAGCTTGAGATTGTTTTTTATTCATCCCATAAATACTAATGTATACCCTTTGATAACCTCTAGTCTACCTCCATGTTGGATTTACTAGGTGGGTTCCTTTGTTGGTGGATTAAGGGAATCCAACTATAACTCACCTCCAATCCTCTATTATTATTTAGATTATTAGGTTTATTAATGATCTCAATAGACACTCTCACTCTATGCTTGTGCATTGATATTCTTTACCCACGATTTCAGTGCCATCAAGTTCTATGTGGTGACTTGTCTTAAGGAATTGGTCAGCTAAGGTCAAGGTTTTAATGCACTTATTGTGGGTATAAATGTTGTATTCTTTGATACTAACTTGAAAAGAGTGACATGATTCCCCTATGTAATATTTCCCACATGAACCTGAAATATTATAGACCTCCTTTTCTTTCCTTGTATCTATGCAATATTTTACCATTTTCATTAATTGCCTCATGATTTAACCCCATGTATTCCCACATTGGGGTCATATCATATACATTTAACCTCATATATACCCTTCTTGGCCCATAATGGGTAACTTGACATTGATTTTTATCATCACCCTGCTTAGAAAATAGGTTTCATTAGCATATTGGACACTAGAGTTTTCATAATTTCATATTAAGAGAACATAAATAAGGATGAGGACCACCTATTCAAGGTATTCCAAGACATTGATGATAAAGAATGGAAAAAAAAAAAATCCATTTAATCGCAAAAATAAGAGTTGTCAGAGTTAGGGAACGAAACAATATAGAAGGCATAAAATATTTCTCACCTTACATAAATGGAATTACAGACAATATTATAAGTATTATAAAAGAGAGAATATCATGACTTCTGACTTCTTTCAAACCGCATTATATCATTATATATATGTAATAAAGTAAATGAATATGTAATAGGGTTGGACTAATGAAGGGGCCTCATGTGTAATGAGTGAATAGGTATATACAGAGATAATGTAGTCATTGTGGAGGGAACATGTGAAATGGATGTATGAATGTATTGGTGTATTTGGAGGAGGTTATCTTATTCTCTAAGAAGTTATTATGTAACTTATGCCTCTTATCTATATTGGAGTTGCGCTCCACGTTTACATTGTTGTACATGGTGTGTACTCTTGACTCTTGTGATGACAAAACCTACTTAAAGTAATGTTTGGTTGTTGAATTACTTCCCTTTTTAGAGATGCTATAATTATTTAATTTGATTAGAGAAATAAAGGATACTAGCAAGTAACACCTCCCTAGCTAGTTCTTTTTGGGTAGGGTTGTTACAATTAAGGTTTAATATAAATCATGTTTAATTTCCTTCCATTTACTATCAAATACTTTCTTCATACTTTTCTCTAATTGATTAATGAATTTTTGTTTGTTTTCTATTATAAATATAGATCAATCCATGTAATATATGAGCATAAAAAATGCTATGGACCAAATTCTCTAAATAGAATTAAAATAGAAAGAACAACTCCATGCCTTGAGAATGAAATAAAGAGAATGAATAGGAAGTCTCTTCAATGGTGAAACCTCCTTTTACAATATATCGATTGCATAAGATGATATGGTGTCTAAAACTAGGTCTCCTTGGCATATATATGATACAAAGGGTAAAATTACAATTAAAGGTTTATTCGCCAATAAGGAAAACATTATTATAACAATATAAATGTAATAACTCAATATCTAAGTATTAGCATGCCCCTTCACTTCAAATAAGTGTTTCCCTTAACGCTTGATTAGTTTTGGATGTTTTTTCATGAAGAAATCATTTTCTGATGTCACCTCTACTATTGGTAGGTTCTTACACTTGACAAGGTACTCAGTAATTGCTTAATTTTGTATATTCTTCATCCAAGTTTCAAGGATTGTTTCAAGTTCCAACATGATTTTCCCTTCTTCATCAATCTATGATAAAATAGTTTGAACTTAGATCTTGTCACTGATTACATTTTTTAAGAAAGAAACATGAAAGATTGGACCAACAAATGAATATGGAGGAAACTCGAATTTGTAATCCATACTTCAAATCCTCTACAACATATTATAAGGACCATAGTACTTGGGTGATGATTTATTGTCCTTGTTTTGTTGCTTAAGGGAAATATGTTTGTATGTTGTTAAAAATATCAAGTGCCCCACTTCAAATTTCCTTTTAGTATGATTTTTATCTTCTTATTGTTTCATCCTATTTTGTGACATAGCCAAGTTGTCTTTCGATAGTTGGGTAACCTCTTGTTGGTTCTCTATGTGATCCTCCACTACTTGAACCTTATATGTTCAAGGGTGATGTGGTTGATGGAGGATGATATCCATAAAGTGTCGTAAATGGGGACATTTTTAATGAAGTATGGAAGAATTTGTTGTACCACCATTTTGGTAAGGTAAACCACTTTACTCAATGTGGTTTTTTATTAGATGCAAAGAAGTGAATACAACCTTCTATACATTTATCTACAATCTCAATTTTCCCATTGGATTGAGGATGGTAAGAGGAGATGAGAGCCAATTGAGTACCCAAATAAGAAAATAATTTAGTCCAAACATTACCAATGATATAATCTTGGGCATTCCATATAGCTTTTTAATTGTTTCCATGAACATTCCAACCACTGTACTTTATTTAAAAGGACGAGAAAGAGATAATAAATGGTCATGCTTTGTGAGTCAATCCACCTCTACCATGACAAAATATTTTCCTTCATAATTTGGTACACCTCTAAAAAATCTATTGACATATCTTCCCAACAATAACTTGATATGTCTAATGGTTGTAGAAGACTCGGGATCTTGATTGTCTCTCCCTTATTATTTTGGAAAACCAAATATTATAGCACAAAGTTTTGAGACCTTCCCAAAAAATATCATTCCTTATCATGTGGTACATTTTTAGGAACCCTAAATGTCCTCCTATAGGAAAAGTGTGCAATTCCAAAAGGACATCCTATTTGAGATGGGAATTCTTACATAAATATAGGAAATTTTGATACCATAGTGAATCATTCTTCCACACTAATTTATCTAATGTACTAGGGTTATCTTGTAATTGTTTAATCATATTTTATGTCTATTGATCCTTCTTCCATTCTATCCTTTCTTCTTCCATCAAATCAAATTGCATAATGGAAATAACGTAATGTAATCCCTCTATGTCTTCCTCTTTCCTTGAAAGTGCATCTCCCAGTGCCACATTTTGTGTTCCTTTTTTGTAGATAATTTCAAAGTCATAATCTAGCATCTTTATAACCCACTTTTTTTCCTCTTCTGAAGATAATAATTGTCTTAAGAAGTACTTAAAACTATCATGATTTGTTTTTACCTTGAAGTATATTCCTATTAGGTAAGCACACCATTTCTTAATTGCATGAAGTATGTAAAACATTTCCTTTTCATATTTTGGTTTTAGTAAGTTTTTTCCACTTTAAGTGGGCATATTTCAAATTAAAATCCGAGACTCCCTTATTACATTAAATCTACACCAATTACGTTCCCTAAGGAATCAAATTCCACAATAAAGGTTTTTGTGAAGTCATGCCTAGCTAGGATAGGATTTGTTCACATAACCCCAAGTTTTTCAAAGGTTTGGGTTCATTCTTAAGTCCAAGTAACTACCTCCTTTTTCAATAACATTATTAGAGGTGTTTATATTTGACCATAATTCTTGACAAATTTGTGTAATAGCCTATGAATCCTAAGAATCCATTAACATTCTTCAAGGTTTTGAGAATTGGCCATTATGTGATAGACTTAATTTTTTTAGGGTCCATTTTGACTCCTTCATGAAATACAATATGACCCAAATGTTCTGTTTCTTGAATCCCAAAGGCACATTTGGAAGGATTTTCATATAGTTTTTGCTCCTCCTATAGTTTTAAGACCATGTCAATATGTCATACATGTTCTTCCCGATATTTATTGTAGATTGGTATATCATCAAAAAATAATACACAAATTTTCTAATGAAGGTTTAAAAAATATAATTCATCAAACTTTAAAATGTGGAAGGTGCATTTGCAAGGCTAAATGACAACACCAAAAACTCATAATGAACTTCACATGTTTTAAAGGTTGTTTTTAGGATGTCTTCTTGCATCATTTGGATTTGATGATATACCGAACTTGATAAATAAAATTGCTCAATGTAGTTAATCTAATAATTCATCAATGACATGAATATGAATCTTAACTTTAAATATGGTCATCTTATTTATCTCTCTATAATCTAGAAAATTACACCATGAACCTTCCTTTTTGTAAACCATCACCACTGGTGAAGAGAAATAACTTTGGCTAGGTTGAATGATGTCAACCTATAACCTTTCTTGAACCATATGATCAATTTCACTCGTTTATGCATATTGGTAACTATAAGGTTTGATGTTAGGTGGTACACTTTCCAGTTGCAAGCGAATAACATCATCATGATCTAAAACGGGTGGAATACCTTTAGGAATCTCTCCAAATATGAATTATTGTGACTAACTCTTTGAATATCCACGAGAACACATGGTCTAAATGTTTTAACATATAGTGAGCACAACTATGTGGTTACAACACAATGTCCCCTTTTTAGCAATTTGTCATGATATTTTAGATTATCACCTTAGACGGTTTCCCTTGAATACTTTTGAGTTCGATTTCCTTACCTTCTTATGATAATCACATAAAAATTTCCTGAAAATCAAGAACCATTGTTCTCAATGTTTGTAACCATTTGACCCCTAAAACAACATCAACACCACCCATTTGGATTGCAATCATTGTACTATCCAATAAATACTCCCAAATAGTGAGCTTAATAGTATTGCACTTCCATGAAAAATTTATGGTACCTCCATCTACAATCATTACTTGAAACTTTGGTTATGGATATATAAAGCAATTGAGAAGCTTTGATAATTTTCAATTAATGAAGTTATGGGTACTACCATAACCAATCAACATTGTTCCGTTGTTCTTTTTGATATATCCTTCTATATTGAGAGTTTGAGGAGTTATAATTCCATCCAATGCATGAGAAATATGGTTGAGTAACATCTTCTAGTTATAGATCTTGAGACTAATATAGTTATTTATCTTCTTCCCCTTCACAAACTATGTAGAATACTTTCTTCTCTCTGCACTTATACACCTTACTATACTTATTGGCACAATTGAAATACAGTCCCTTTGCTATTATTTCATTCAATTGATAGGGTGTCAACCTTGTAGGCTGAGTGGGGTTAGGAGTGGGGAAATTTCCCTTTCCATAGGTGTTATTGCTAGCCCTTTTAGCAACCATATTTTTACTTTCAACTTTCATTTCCAAACTAAAATCATTCTCCAATTATTTAGGTTCAAACATATGTACCTCATGTTAAATCCTCTCCTTTAAAGTGCTCATAAAGAGATCCAATAGATTATCCTCTAGAATTTTCTTCACTCTAAGAGTCAACTTTTGAAAGTTCTTAATGTGCTCTTTAACTAGATCTGTTTGCTTGAGATTCATCAATTGGTTAAATAAAGTTGTGCTCTTAATACCCCCATAATGTGCTATCAATTCATCTATAAATATAGATAAAGAGATATTAAAGTCCTTTTTACAATCACAAAGCCATTGATACCACACAATTTCATTAGGTTCTACATACAAGGATGCAATAGTTACATATTGTAAAGTCAACACTTGGTGTAGATAATTTTTTTTTCTCAAAATGGAATATCCATTTTATTGAATTATTACTATCAAACTTTACCCAAAAATTTATGGGCTATACTGTTTATTTATGAAATCAATGTCACTTAGTTTGGATCCCATGAGCTCCAAATATAACAATTGTATCTAGAAAACCCGTTTGAGACTAGTTTTTGGATTGGTGAAAATCCTTAACTTCCACAAACTATAAATACTAACTTAAAGCGAACCAAAACTTTAAATATTTATGACATGTACTTCTTCATTTGTCCCGAGGCTCCCATAAATTTCACTTTCTAAAACTTCCAAAAAGAACCACTATAGCAAAAATGGAAAGCTGATTTGTTTTGAAGTAGCCAAGCTAAGGACCATATGCTCTGATACCAATTGCTGGACCAAATTCCCCAAAATAAAATAAAAATAGAAAGAATAAGTAAATCCATGCCTTTATAATGAACTAAGGAGAATGAATAAAAAGCCTCTTTGAACGTACAACCTCCTTTTACAATATATTTATTTCACAAAATGCGATGATCTCTAATAATATGTCTCCTTGGTATATGGGTAGCTCTTCCCCTGGGAAACGTTGGTCCCACCAGATTTGTGGGTTCCATCTTCGTTAACCTGTTCTTCTCTCCAAAATTGGCAAACTTTTGTTTGGCCCAGATCTTTGGCATGAGGCTAGCTATTAAGAACTTCTGGTTGGTTAATGATTCTTGGCAGTTGTTTCCAGGTATCACTCTAGAAATTGGCACTCCTACCATCCCTGATTTCCCAAAAAATATGATTCTGGACAATGCTTCTGTTTGCATGAGCATAATTCCATATGTGAGAACCTTGTAAGTTTTCATTGAATCTGATTAGGTCTTGTTTGGGTTTCCCCTTGGCATATTTAGTATGCTTGATTTTGGCCCAAGGTTCTTGTTTGTGCGACACCCAATGCCACCAAATCTTTGCACCCAGAACTTCACTATTCTTCTCCGGATCTCTCAGCCCAAGCCCACCCCGAACCTTTGGTTTGCACACAGTGTCCCAGCTAACCAAAGCCCATCGGTGTTTGGCTTGATTTCCTCCCCACGAGAACTATCGTTGGATTGATCTTATTTTCTTTAGAACCGCTTTGGGGGCAACCAAGGTGGAGAAAAGATAAATAGGAATGGATTGGAGAACGACTTTCACAAGCACAGTTCTGCTGGCTAGGTTGAGAGGCCTGTAGGCTCAATTATCTAATTTCCTTCTTAATTTCTCTAGGAGTTCCTCCCAGGAGACTTTCCTAATCATCCCATCTGCAAGAGGAGCACCGAGATATTTGGATGGAAGGGAGCTCCCTTGGAATCCCATGATATGAAGAATATTCCTCTGGTTTATCCTTAGAGTGTTGAAAAAGAAGACCTAGGATTTAGTATTATTCACTTCCAGCCCAGAGGCTTTGGAAAAAGAATTTAAGCATTTCTTTAAGCCCCTTGCTTCTTGAACCGAAGAATGACCCATCGGCATGGTGTCATCCACAAATTGTTGGTGTGAAATAGTCTTCGATCCAGAATGAAGATTCAAACCTTTAAGCTCCCTTCTATCAATACGGTCTTTGATAACCTTGCTCAGCCCTTCTTCCATGAGGATGAACAAGAAAGGGGATAGGGGATCTCCCTGTCGAATACCCCGCGAATGAGTGAAAGTTCTAGTGGGGGAACCATTCAAGAGGATAGAGAAGAAGGTTGTAGAGGTGATATTCATTATCCAATTGACCCAGTCCTGGTGGAAACCATAGGCCTCAAGCATCTCTTTCAAAAAATGACAACTTAATTCATCATAGGCTTTTGAAATGTCAAGCTTTAACAACATAATAGGTTTCTTAGTGCTTTTCAGGGAGTAGATAACTTCATGGACCAAGATGATATCATCGAAAATTTGACGCCCTTCCACAAATCCCTACTGTTCTGAGGTCACCAGGTTAGGGAGGAGAGGCTTTAGCCAGTTAGCTAACACATTGGTGATAATATTGTAAATGACATTACATAGCGCTATAGGTCTGAATTTCCTGGGACAATCAACTCCATCCTCTTTGGGGTTGAGAGTGAGAAAGGTGGAATTGAGATCTCATAGGATTCCTTGATTCTTACGGGAGTCCTCCACGATTCTCTAGACATCATCTTTGATCAGATCCCAGAAGTGATGAAAAAAATTGGTGGTAAACCCATCAGGTCCCAGAGCTTTCCCGTCTTTCATTTGACTAACAACATCCTCAACCTCCTGGAATTCCACAGGCTTCATTAATATGTCATTCTGGGTTGTCGTTACCAGCCAGGGGATATGTCGGGTGATCATCCTTATATTTTCAGATCTGTCTTGCCTATCCTCCTTCATGATGGTTTCGAAGTACTAGACAAGCTCATCCTCCATATATTCTCTGGTTTCTAAATACTGCTCGTCATCCTTTTTTAACCTTGAGATCTTAGCCCTCTGGCAATTCTGAATCATCGAGTGGTGGAAGAATTTCGTATTTCGTTCTCCCTCTTGAAGCCATTGATTTCGATATTTTTGTTTCCACAAGATCTCCTCTTTCCATTCTCTGGCATTGAGTTACTCCACGGTGGCCTACTCACGCTGTTTCAGATCCTCAGAGTATCCAGAGTTCATGCCTTCCCTTTGGATTTCATCTAACTTTTTAGTTAGAGCCTTCTGATCTTGGAATATGTTCCCAAATTCCTCCTTACTCCAGATACGGATTTTTGCTTTTAATTTTTTCAATTTTTGTTGGAATTGGTACATAAGGGTACCCCTGATTGGTTCCAACTCCGCCCAGCATTTGCCGACAAGTTCCTTGAAGTGCTCATGTTCAAGCTAGAATTGTTCAAACCGAAAAGGTCGTCTAATGGGGGGACCACCATCATCCCAGGACAAACTTACTGGCCAGTGATCAGAGTCAGCCGAGAGTAGGACCATAACGGTCGCATCCCTGTCCCTGATAATCATAGCCTCGGGTAAAATGAATCTGTCTAAACAGGAGGCGATGTGATGCTCACCACCTCTCCTGTTATTCCAAGTAAACCATCCATCCCCTGTTTCGATATCCACCAAACCATTCTCCTGGACAAAATTTTTGAAGGATATATTGGTAGCATCCATGCTATGTCTTCCTCCTTTCTTCTCATCCAGGGATGAGATAATGTTGAAGTCACCACCCAAAACCCAGAGAGAGCCATCATTCTCCATATACTTATTGGCACAATTGAAACACAGTCCCTTTGCTATTATTTCATTCAATTGATAGGGTGTTAACCTTGTAGGCCGAGTGGGGTTAGGAGTGGGGACATTTCCCTTTCCATAGGTGTTATTGCTAGCGCTTTTAGCAACCATATTTTTACTTTCAACTTTCATTTCCAAACTAAAATCATTCTCCAATTATTTAGGTTCAAACATATGTACCTCATGTAAAATCCTCTCCTTTAAAGTGCACATAAAGAGATCCAATAGATTATCCTCTAGAATTTTCTTCACTCTATGAGTAAACTTTTGAAAGTTCTTAATGTGCTATTTAACTAGATCCATTTGCTTGAGATTCATCAATTGGTTAAATAAAGTTGTGCTCTGAATACCCCCATAATGTGCTATCAATTCATCTATAAATATAGATAAAGAGATATTAAAGTCCTTTTTACAATCACAAAGCCATTGATACCACACAATTTCATTAGGTTCTACATACAAGGATGCAATATTTACATATTGTAAAGTCAACAATTGGTGCAGATAAAAAAATTTCTCAATATGGAATATCCATTTTATTGAATTATTACTATCAAACTTTACCAAAAAATTTATGGGCTATACTGTTTATTTAAGAAATCAATGTCACTTAGTTTGGATCCCATGAGCTCCAAATATAACAACTGTACCTAGAAAACCCGTTTGAGACTAGTTTTTGGACTGGTGAAAATCTTTAACTTCCACAAACTATAAATACTAACTTAAAGCGAACCAAAACTTTAAATATTTATGACATGTACTTCTTCATTTGTCCCGAGGCTCCCATAAATTTCACTTTCTAAAACTTCTAAAAATAACCACTATAGCAAAAATGGAAAGCTGATTTGTTTTGAAGTAGCCAAGCCAAGGACCATATACTTTGATACCAATTTCTGGACCAAATTCCTCAAAATAAAATAAAAATAGAAAGAATAAGTAAATCCATACATTTATAATGAAATAAGGAAAATGAATAAGAAGCCTCTTTGAAGGTACAACCTCCTTTAACAATATATTGATTTCACAAAATGAAATGATCTTTAATAATATGTCTCCTTGGTGTATATGACACAAAGAATACAATTACAATTAAATGATCTAACTCGTCATTAAAAACTCTAGAAAAATAATAAAAACATCATTAATAAAAATATATAATTCAACCTAGTATGGTAATGAAACCTAGTATTGTGATCCTTCCACGGTACGTAACCATGCCTAAAATATAAAGATCAATGTAACACACTTTTAATATAAATGTAGAAAAACAATAGTTAATAGTTATTTTATTTGGGTATTTATTCTTTATTTTATGAAAATCTAAAGAAAATTAAAAAAATATATTATAATGAAAATATTTACGAGGAAAAATTTGTTCCTAGCTTGTCATGATTGAACCCTTTAGAGATTCAACCAAGCAATAAGTGAACTCAAATGAAGGAATATTCTAACTTTATTGAAAAAATATAAATATCTAATCATAAGATTGTTCCATGTATAATACCACATGATGGCAGTAACGGAACCTAGCACTATGCCCACCATAACTTGAAAATGGGTATGCAATCCTTCCGAGGTACGCAACCATGCCTAAAATATAAACATCAGTGTAATACATTTTTAGTATAAAAGCATAAAAATATTAATTATTTTATTTTGGTATCTATTCTTTATTTTATCAAAATCTAAAAAAAATTATAACTAAAATACTATAACGAAAATATTTATAAGGAATACAAAATAGATGTAAAGTTATTGCTTCATTTTGATAGATTTATTTATATTATAATGTCGTTACATTATAGAGTAAGTAAAAAAGTAAAGAAACTCAACTATTTTTTTATCAAATATAAAGATAAAATAATAGATATGCTTAAATTTTGCCTATGAAATTATATTTCTCAAGTAGCCAATAGATGCTGGCTTACAATAAAGCTCAAGCATTATATGAAAGAAAATATGCTTTATTTAGAATGTTTATTTGTGTACATGATTATACATTTTTGTCCATACCTTGAATACTAACACAACACAATCATGTATGCAGATTGCTTTTAGATAATCTAGTTGTTTATCCCCTATAGCTCCATCAATGTTGGAGACTTCACCCATTCAATTTATTTACTGTTTCGAAAACATCCTAAACATCCTACTTGTTGGGAACCTAACCACTTATCAATTCTTTTATTTGGTTTATTATCATTTGGTTGTTAAATTAGACATTATTTTCATAAAGATTATCATTTTAGGCATATAGGTTGCTTTTCCTTATATCTTATATTTTATATTACTATTTATTTATTTTATTTTTTTCGAAAACTTGTTTTATTTAATTCATTTGACTTTGCTATTTTGTATGAAGTCTACCTTAGCTATTGTTTATATTGTACACGTACATTTCATTTATTTTCATGCATGCATTTCTTTTATTAGTTCATTTAATTTATTATTTATTCTAATAATTGTTATTTTATTTTTTTTGAAAACTTGTTTTATTTAATTCATTTGACTTTGCTATTTTGTATGAAGTCTACCTTAGCTATTGTTTATATTGTACACGTACATTTCATTTATTTTCATGCATGCATTTCTTTTATTAGTTCATTTAATTTATTATTTATTCTAATAATTGTTGTTCAATTTTAATAAAAAAATAATTTTAATTTGTATTTAAAAATGAATTTATCACTAACATAAGTCTATATTAAAATGTACTATATAAACATCATAGAGACTTAGTACCCATAATGTGAAACAAAACATCATAGAGACTTAGTACCCATAATGTGAAACAACTCCATGTGAAACAACTCCACTAAATTATTTGACAAATAACTTTCCTTATGAATAATTTATTTTAGGGTTTAAAGTAACATGGGTTTTATTCTCTTTTCCCTCTTCAACATCCCTACAAGAGTGTTTTGTTTGTTGATGTTTGAATGTTCGTGACTTCTCTAAGAGGGGAAAAAATGTAGAGGATGGAATCTTTCCACAAGTGTAGCAAGAAAAGAGGTAGGAATTAAACCTATCTTGAATAGTGGGAGCATAAGAGGTGGAAAAAGTTCTAGAATCACTTCCCCACATGCAAGTAGATAAATAAGAATTACCTCAGAAGATAAGAGCCATAAATAGTTAAAAATATATAAGGAAGGATGCCCACATGCTACCATCAAAGTGAGGATCCATAAAAGAAGGAATATGAGAAGAAGAGCTAGGAGGAAAGCTAGGCATGGAAGCAACCCTTGATGTTAACCATCCTTCTTAATAAAACCTTGTCGATGAATTTTGGGTATCTGTGATGATATTCTAAGGAATTATTTATATGGATATTATGAGGAAAATAGGAGAAGAGGGTGGATAATCTAGACAAGTATTTAACTAGTGATAATCTTTACCACACGTTTTGAATCACCCAAAACGAATATCACAATCAAAAGTTATGAAAATTTAAAGTGAACTTACCTTTAAAAACCCTAGTTTGTAGATTGTGTTGTTGGCCAACCTTTCACCTTAAGTATATGTGAAAATTTGGCCCCTTTGAGTCTAAATTGTCTTGTAGTATCCTGATATTTCTTCTCTGCAATGACATAGGCTTGACCAAATTTTGATGTGTTAAGAGAAAGTTATGGTAACTTTCCTAGAAGTTGTTATTTTTGTCCCTTTCATAGAGCGAACTTGTATGGCCTACCATGTGTCCAATTTTTTTTAGATATGCTTCTAACTTTTTTACCAAAAACACTATGGTCAATTTGTATCTTGCAAGCTTCAGATATAAGAGTTGTACCTAGAAAACATGTTTGAGACTAGTTTGGGACTAGTGAAAAACCCACACTTCCATAGACTATAACTACTAACTTATAGAGAACCAAAACTTGAAATTTTTATGGTAGATACCTCACTATGTGTCTTGAAGATCCCATAAATTTCAATGTTTGAAACTTCCTAGAAAAAATAGGGAAAAATAGAAAGATGAGTCATTTTGAAGGAGACATGCCAAGGACCATATGATCTAATACCAAATGCGAAGGACCAAATTCCCCAAAATAACATAAAAATAGAAAGACGACTCGTAACTTCACCCCTTTAGAATGAAATAAAAAGAATGGATAAGAATTATCTTCGAGGGGGAAACCTCCTTTTACAATATATCAATTGCACAAGATAAAATGATCTATAAAACTAGGTCTTCTTTATATTTTTATGAAACAAAAAATATAACTACAATTAAATGATCTAACCAACTAGTAAAAAGTCTAGAAAAAATAGAAATCTAATAACTCAATATCTAAAAATTAACATCAAACTTATATTTGACCTAATTCATTAAGGAATAATGGCATGTCTTTAGTGTAAATAAAAAATATTACACATATCAAACTTACAGTGAATTTAATATATACTATTTTAATTTCAACTAATGAAAGAATAATAAAAATATCCTCCCCAAATTAGGCTTAGTCACCCCTATCTTTCTCAACTAAACTTACAGTGAATTTAATATATACTATTTTAATTTCAACTAATGAAAGAATAATAAAAATATCCTCCCCAAATTAGGCTTAGTCACCACTATCTTTCTCAACTAAGGAATAACAAAAATATCCTCCCCAAATTAGGCTTAGTCAACACTATCTTAGAGTCCACTCTAGTAAATTGGATTATCGAAAAGCATGTTATTATTTTGTCTAATATGAAATTTGTCCTTTTATCTAATATGACACTTATCATTAAATATCACTGCATTGAAGACAACTCGTTATCATAACACAAACTATTAATTATATTACAATTATAGAATTGAGTAAAATATTTGGTTTTGTTTATGAAAACGGGATGATATATCCAAAAAGTTTTGATTTTTTTTCAAGTCGAAAAAATATAACTTGATATTTTTAGGGAATCAAAGTTATATCCGCTCATTACAAAAGTGGAGTATCTTATAAGAACCTTTCCACATATTTAACTTATGTCCAGAAAACACTAGCTTCATATAAACTGTCTTAAAAAAAAAACTTATAAACTGTCTTGTGCCAAAATATCTTATAAAGTTATCCCCCAAAAAACAAGATACCTCATCAAAAGTATTGACATTCTCTATACATACTAAAGAACAAAAAACCTAAATTAGAAAATGTTGTAGGTTCCAGCATCTATAAGAGCATTTTCCAAAAATTCTCCATAGCACAGAAGGCCATCCATCTTCCCTACAACATCCTTGGATAAGCGATCTGCATTCTTGTTGAATTCCCGAAAGATATGAGTGAAAGTAATCCTGTTAAAGGAATCCTTCAACTCCGGAATCTTGGACTTCCAATGGCTAAGGTGAAGTACATTTAAGGGATACTTACCAGCGATCCAGTTGATTATGCATTGTGAATCACCCGCAACTTGTAACATAAGAAGGTCTCTCTTCCTGGGAATCCACAAAAGTTCCCATAAGGCCAGCAACTCAGCTTGAGTGTTAGTACCTGCACCCGCCTTCAGACGTAGAAAGATGTAATGTCCCGTATTTATATGTAAGACCATAACAGCCCCACACAAACCATTTCCCTGAGCCCCGTCGAAATATCCAACCGAGAGAGTCGGATCAAAGCATGGCGGACTAAGTACACTAATGTTAGGAGATGCTTTCTTTCTGCTAAATGCCTGGAACAATGTTGTAGCATTAAAAATAGCCTGAGAGTGAGACAACCGTATACCTTCAAAAATGGCATAGTTTATGTGTTTCTAGACTTCCCACATTACATACAAAGGAAGCTCGCAAAAAATCGACTTCCTGAGGAACCAGCTACGCATGGTATCCTGAAAATTGCTACCAATCCAATTTTCCTGAAAATGTAAAATATGTTGGCAAGTTCCAGACATCATTTATAAAGGTGCAATCTACAAATAAATGAGATACAGTTTCATCATGTTTTGCATAGAGTATACAGAAACCGGGACTGATGAATCCCTGCTTGAGCAAGTTGTCCCAGGTGAGGACTATGTTAACCAGAGACAACCAAATAAAACAACGTAACTTAGGATGTTCCAGTGCCAAATTTTTGAGTGCCACCAACAGGGCTCTCTTATCACAAGTTCTTGTACCAAGAAGTCATAAGCCCATTGTGCTGAGTTGTACCAAGAAATCATAAGCTCTCTTATTCAAAAAGTTTTGATTATTATGTCTATAATTGAACACACGAATAGAAGAGGACAATAAGTGAAGCTAAATGAAGGGATGTTCTAATTTTTTTTAAAAGATATAAATGTCCAACCATAATAGTGTTCCATGTACGATACCATAGGATGGTTGTAATGAAACCTATTATTGTGCCCGCCATAACTTGAAAATGGGTATGCAATCCTTCCACGGTACGTAACCATGCCTAAAATATAAAGATCAATGTAACACACTTTTAATATAAAAGTAGAAAAACATTAGTTATTTTATTTGGGTATATATTCTTTATTTTATGAAAATCTAAAGAAAATTAAAAAAATATTTTATAATGAAAATATTTATAAGGATTATAAAATAAATGTAAGGGTATTAGTTCATTTGAATCGATTTATTGTAGTGTTATAGAACCATCATAGATCCATTTTGTACCTGGATCTGTTAAGCATTGAGAGGGATCCATTTTTATGAGTCGTAATTTTTTTTTTTTTTATTTTAAAGTTTTTACATATTAACAAAATGTTTACACCTCACGAAATTGAATCCTTCTTGGTGCTTAATAAATTCGGGTTTAAGATGGATCTATGCTAGTTTTATTTCTTTTATTTTATGAGCCGACATGATTTTTTTAATTACTTTATTGCGCCGAGAGGCGCTCTACATCCCAGTATGGGGGAGATCTTGGAACGGATTTCACATGTAACGTTTGTCGAACATAATTAAATGTAAAAAGTAATAGTATGGGGGAGATCTTGTAACGGATGTCACATGTAACGTTTTCGAAACCCAGTATGGGGGAGATCTTGTAACATGTAACGGATGTAACATGTAACGTTTGTCGAATATAATAAAATGTAAAAATAAAAAGTAATAGTATGGGGGAGATCTTGTAACATGTAACGGATGTAACATGTAACGTTTTTCTAATATAATAAAATGTAAAAAGTAATAGTATGAGGGATGTCACATGTAACATTTGTAAAAAGTAATAAAATGTGAAAAGTAATATATATTATGATATATTAAGTCAGCCATTAATATATATTTTGTTTTTGTATTTTCATTTGAAAAACACCTTCGAAATCAATGGCTATATAATGGAAATCAAAACAACATAAAAAATAATAGAAAACATTAATTAAAAAATTAATGTTGGTTCATAAAATAAAATATAAAAATCCATGTTGGTTCATAAAATAAAATATTATGAAAAGTAATTGAAAAATAGATATTCGTTATAAAATAAAAACTTAAAACTTAAACGTGGATCTATTAATCAAGAGAGATCAAATTTCTTGAGTTTAAATTAAAAAAAAGAAATACAACTCAAGAAATTGGATCCCTCTTGGTGCTTGATAGATCCGGGTTTGAGATGGATCTACGTTGGTATTTTTGATAAGTTATGAGCCGAAATGGTAACGTTACGTTACGTAATGTGACAAATGTGACAACATCTCCCCCATCTTGGGTTGTAAGCACCTCACTACTCTCGGTGCAATAAGTTAAAAGTGGAAAAACTCAACTATTTTTCCATCGAAATTAGTCCTAAAATTTGGTAGGAATTTGTTGAAAATTATAATTCCACTTGATTGATGGGAAATTTGACCAAGGAAATTTTCTTTCTAGGGTTTTAGTTTAAGAATATTTAGATCATCGAAATATCAAAAAATTGAATGAGTCACACCGGAATTTTGTCTCTCTAGATTTTTTTACCTTATTGTCTATCTTACTATTATTTAAATAGGTTTATAAAAAAAATATTTAATGAAGGAAATTATTATTTGAATGAAACTCTCAGACTTTATGTCTTGTTGAGACTAATAAATATACACACTAATACACACTAATTTAATTATTTGGTCATTAATTTTCCTATGCACCTAAACCCATATTTGACTTAGGTGACCTTCCAACTACCAACAATTCAAAATTAATATTATTATGCTCAAATTTATTTATTATATAGATTAAGGAGGTAGTTATGTCCTTTCATTTGGCATCCCACCTTCCATATAGGGAGGATAAAATAGAAGGTATGCTTAAGTTATGTAAATGATATTCAATTTCTCAAGTAGCACGGTAGATGCTTATAACACTGGGATGGCTTACAATAGAGTTCAATCATCAAGGTGAAATAAAATATGATTTCTTTAGAATGTCTATTTGTGTACGTGGTTATATATTTTTGTCTATACTTTGAATACTTGTTTCATTTTTCATGACCGGTTTCTTTTCAATGGATGTATATATGTTGACTAGTTTTGAAGTTTTCATCTACTCTTTAATACATTAAATATTCAAGTTATCATAGTTACGTTTTTTACAAATACTAGATTCACTTTCGTTAACTATTGAATTCTAATTTTCTCAGTACTTTCTTCTTTCATAGAGGTTGTAAGATTTATTCCTGAAAATGACTTGTATATTTCATTTTTGTTTCCATATATTCTTCCATCCACCTATCTTAAATCAAGATACTTCAATACAGAATGGGAAAATGCCTATGAAGATGGAAGTCTTATTGTCAATATGTTTATATATCTTGCGTATCTGAAAAAAAAAAATGAAATAAAATTGAAAGATCATGTTACTTAAAAATATTGAACTTTAAATCTAAATCAAATTGAGTTGATGTCATGCCTTGGAATTTTTAATTCACAATCGAGAACATCTTAGGGGTTAACACTTGTGATAATTATTCATGTATATGCATGTGATGTGTGTGTGGATTCAAAGTTATTTCCTCTATGTTTTACAAGTATACATATGCACATGCATATTTATTGCTTATGAATTCATAATAAGGCCATGGGGCGAAATTTATAAGCCTATAATTCATAAATGCCTCCCTATATTGGTTAAGTACATGGTTGGGGAAGGGATAGAGTGGTATTAGAGCTCTTGGTTGCGATACTAGGGATAGAGTGGTATTAGAGCTTTTAGTTGCAACACTAGGGATAGAGTGGTATTAGAGCTCTTGGTTCCAACTTAGTCGTTCATGCATATTGTCTGTGCGTATTTGTGTTTGTCTGTGTAGTGTAATCTTGCTTTGCTCATTCTTCTTCTTATTGCTTCCACCATAACAGATCCGACTCATTCAGTCGAATGTTGTCCCCCTCGTGCTTCCTGGACACGGCCTGGATCATTGGCATCAGAGAAGAATCAAAGTTCATTCAGGCTTCGTGAGAGTGCATCAACTTTGTTCATGCTTAAGTTTTGCGTAGACACTTCCATTGAAGTTACCTAACTTATGCCGGTTCAAAATCGCTCGCAGACTCAACACTCAAAGCAGGACTCCACTACACAGACAAACACAAATATGCACAGACAATATGTAGGAATGCAAACTGTTCTTCTCTATTAGTTGTAAATAGATAGATTGATGTATGTTACAATATTATACATGCTTATATAGAGTTCTGAGATGCTTGGGTGCCTGCCCGTTATGTTCAGTTACAAGAAGAATTTAGAACGGTTCAACAGTTCATCCGTTACAGTCGACTGGAAGACAAAGAGACAGTCTGTCGAAGTTCGACAGTCGTTGGTCGCATGTCGACCTTGCATGTCGATGTCGCAAAACTGTGAGGTTGCTGAACATGTCGAAGGCGCGGAGTGTGTCATAGTATGTTGAATTCAACACTCGTCGGAGTTGTGTCGAAATCGAAACCTTTCGGATTTGTTGAGTTTTTCAAAGTCATGTCGAGTCAAAACTTGTCGAAGTTGTATCGACATTGATGATTTGTTGCAATCTATGTTAGCATTCGACAACAATGCCAACTAATGTGGATCAGTGGGTCCTGTCGAGGCCGAAATTCTTATGGATAAGTCATGTAATAGGAACACAGATAAATATGGAGGATTGTCACCAAATTATAAAGGGTGTGAAGTGGAGATGTCAAATAAGGCCAAAATCCACTATTTGGGCATGCATAGGGTCAATTTTTGAAAATTTGGAGGATGCAAAAGTGATTGAAGAACTCATAGCTGGATTTTTTTTTATTTCGACATTTCACCTACTCATCAAAATAAGAAATTTGGTTAGAGGCAGTTTTTGTAGAAATGCTTAGTTTGTGAAATAGCAGTTTTCTGTGAAATTTCACGTTTGGAGAAAATGCAAAAGTTAAAAGTAGTCAATTCAAAAATTTTATAAAATGTGGCTGGAGAATCATACAAGAGAGATGAAAGTTGTTTTGTAATCCTTGTCATGAGCATTGTCATCTCCCAATAGAATTTTTTAACTTTTTCTCGCTACAATTTATTCTGCAAGTGTCTGAAGTTGGTCTATGAAGTTAAATGGACCTATAGGAGAAGTGCACAATTGGACAATTTTGACAATTTTGAAAGGCTGTAACCTTTTTTTTGTAAGGCTTGTACCGACAGAGTTTTGAATCGGTGACCTTATGCAAGGAGTTCCTAGAATGCATGAAAATTAATTTTATGATTTCTAAGAATATAATGAAGCTAACCCGTGTGTTTATATGAACACTTTTGCTAGGAATTTGAGGTTTGGATTCTTTGGATGATGAAGTATTTCCAAGTCCAAGACTACTTCGAGAATATGAAGTAAGGGTGGCTATATTTAATTTGAATGGGAGATCATCTATATGGTGGGATCACCTTAGAGGAGTGAAGAATATCAAAGAAAAGACGATTGTGTGGAAGCAATTAAATAAGTACTTCAATCAAAGTACCTCAATCATATCTACTATGATGACAAAATCAAAGAGTTCCATGAGTTAAAATTGGGACAAATGACCATGGAGGAATAGGCCAATAAATTCTTAGAGATGTTGAGATATGTTAAGTATATCAGAGATGATAATGTCAAAATTCAGTGTTTTCTAAGTGGGATACCTTATTCATAAAATGACGAAATTGAGTTTGATGAACCTAAAAATTTAGATGACACCATAAGGAAGGCCAAGTATTGTTATGATCTAAACAAAATCAAGCCATAATTCCATAAGACATGGAAGGACAAGAAAACTGAGAAGTTTTAACAAAGAAATAAAGGGTTCAAGCCTCATCATTTTAGAAATCAGTAGAGGCAGCCACCATAGGGTGTGAATAAGCTAGCTAGGATGATGGTAAGTAATCTAAGAGAGACAAGAGAGACACTTCAATGTTAGGGATGTGGATAGGACCATTTGATTATAAATTGTCAACATATAAATGGGAGCATAAGGCATGTTAACAATATCCAAGAGACTAAAAGTGTGGGTCAAGTGGCAAGGACCATCCCTAGAATTTACATTGCACTAGAGGACCGCCAAGCAAACCATCAATCAATTTTGGTTGAGGTTGACGGTAAGCTTGCTAAGCAATATATATATATATATATATATATTGATTGACCTTGGATCTACTCCAAGTTATATCACTCTTAAAATTGTTTAGATTTGTGATTTTAAGAAAACAAAGCATACTAAATCACAGTTGGTCCAACTAGCCACTGTAACCAAAAGGAAAGTTAGTGAAATAGAAGAGAAAATTCCATTGGAAATGGATGGACTCTTCACCTAGGCATATCTGAATAATTTGCCACTTGGATCCTATGATATTCTCATTGGAATGGATTGGTTCAAAGCACAAAAAGTTAAACTTGATTGCTACATCAATACCTTTGAATGCATTGATGAAGAAGGAAACCCAAGGGTAGTCCAAAGGTGGTTTCTATTAGGAATATTTAAGTCATGAAACTAAATAAGTTCTTTAGAAAAGGTTGTCAATTGTATGCAGGCCATGTATTGGATAAAGTAGAAAATAAAATTCACAAGTTAGAGGACCATCATGTGTTGCAAGAATTCAGGGATGTGTTTCCAGATGAAGTTCCAAAACTTCCTCCAAAGAGGGTCATTGATTTCAAAACTGATTCTATGCCAGGATCTGTACTAGTATCGAAGACACCTTACTGAATGAGTACACCAGAATTATTAGAGCTATAACTTCAATTGCAAGAATTGTTGGAATAGAAGTAGATTCGGCTAAGTGTGTCTCCATCGGGATAGCCCATGCTATTTGTGGAAAAGAAAGATGGAACACTCAGGTTATGTACAGATTAAATTTATTCAAACAAAGTTATAGTGAAAAACAAGTACCCATTACCTCAAATTGATGATATTTTTTATCAAATGAGAGGGGAAAAGGTATTTTCAAAGATTGAATTGAGGTATGGTTAACATCATGTGAGAATCAAGGAAGAAGACATCCATAAGATAACCTTTATAACAATGTATAGACATTATGTGTTTGTGGTGGTGCCATTTGGTCTCACTAATGCACCAACTACATTCATGTGTCTCATGAATATTTTTTTTCAGTAGGTATTTGGACACGTGTGTTCTTGTTTTTCTAGATGACATTCTTATTTATTATGAGAATGAAGAGGAGCATGAAGAACATTTGAGAATGCTTTGAAATTGCTAAGAGAGAACAAGTTGTATGTAAATCTAATAAAATGTGATTTCTATAAAAACAAATTCATTATTTGGGTCACATTATTTCAGAGGAAGGAATATCAATGGATCCAAAAAATATGCCATTATGAATTGGCTAACTCCAAGGAATGTGATAAATGTGAGATATTTTACGCTTATTGTTGGTTATTAAAAAAGGTTCATTGAAGGATTTTCCAAGGTTGCACACCCCATAAATTCTTTGCAAAATAAGGAAATAAAATTTGAGTGGACACAAAAATGTGAAGGAAGCTTCTTACAAGTGCACTAATTCTGAAAGTTGCAAACACAGAAAATGATTTTGTGGTGTGTCGCGATGCATGTAAACATGGAATTGGAGAATTTCTTATGTAAGACAATCATGTGGTGTGTTATGCGTCAATAAATATGAAAGAGCATGAAAATAATTATGCTACTTGTGATTTAGAACTTGTTGCCATAGTGCATGCTAAAAATGTGGAAACACTATTTGATGGGAATAAAATTTGAGCTTAGGACATACCATCCGGTCTGAAATATTTATTTCAGAATCCAACACTAAATGCAAGGAAAACTAAATGGTTGGAATTTTTATGTGAATTTGATTTTGAGATTTAACACATAAAGGGGAAATAAAATAAAGTGGTTGATGCACTCAACAGAAAAATACATTTAATACATGTGGAAACCATTAGTATTTGCCAATCAGATTTGAGGCAAAAGGTCATTGATTGTCTTGTTGCAGATGAGCAATATGTGCAAATAAAAGATAAATTACAGCAGTAGAATTTGGAAAATAGGTATGGAGGTTATACTGTGGAGGATTATGGACTTCTTACTTATAAAAGTAGATTGTATATTCCTAATGTGATAGATTTGAGGAAAACTATTATGGATGAAATCCATAATATGCCATATTTCGGTCACCCAAGATACAAGAAAACAATTTCTACAACAAAGAAGCAATATTTTTGGTTGGGAATGGAGATAGACATTGTGATGCAGGAGCATCAAGGGCAAAGCCAACAATGTGACCATTTTGTCACATGATGTGTTTCGAAGTTGAATTAAGGAAACCTGAAAACCAAGGAAAAATTTATTTGAATATTTTGTTGAATGATTAATTATGTAGATAGTGATGTGTTGCCAGTTATAGAGTTTAAATAGGAAATAAATGGCTAATTATAGCTCCCCACGAGGAGACTAAGCCATCTAGTTAAGCTGTTACAAATTTTAGGAGTTAGTTGGCTAAACTTAGAAATAAATTCTTAAATTTGGGCAAGTGTCTGTTAGAGAGAATTTGGCTAATGGCAATTCGAGAAAAAGAAAAAAAGGACAGAATTTTGTAACTCTTGGGAGAGAAGAGGGTCAGGGAGAGGAAGAGCCAGGTCGTAGAAGAGGAGGTTAGGGTTCAAGAGATCGAGGGAGGAGAAGAGCTGGCGGATGGACCATGTACAACAGTAGAGTAGCAAGATCTTATGCATTTCACAAACTTTTGAATCAATGAAAAAGAAACAGAGTTTTATGTTTAACCTGTGTGTTACTCTTTGTATTTGAATGTATGGAATTGACGATTTTAACCAGCAATAGATCTTTATATTGAAATCACTGTGTGTTGGCTGTGTAGAGAGATTCTTAATTTTTGTGTGTCAATAATATACATATTGTGAATTCTAGCATCTTTGTGTGAAATCTATAGAGTTTCAGCATCTCTGAATCTGTGCATACTATAGAATTCATTATATATGAATTGGGGTTTTGTGTGAATAACCCTGTAGAACGGGAGAGAACTTGTAGAAGGAAGATGCCTGCATGTGGAGATTTGGGCAGAAACTCTTGAGGAGAATTGATGGTGGAAAGATTGTGTGGAGTAAAACCATCACTGAACTTGCAGCCCAGTTTCTGGATAAACGAAGACGAATTTAGAGATTCTGCGATTTGGGTTTTGTGCAGAGTGGGGTCTATTATATGACTAACGAGCCGATTTTCGAGAAAATTAACGGTTGAAGAGATTCATGAGGTTCTTTGAACTGCGTTTTGCAGAAGTGCGTGAATAACGTTTTGGATTGATCAAGTGAAAAAGGGAATCGAGTTCTAAAGAGAAAAAGATGAGTGCCATTTAGTTACTGTAGCATTTTGGTAATAGCTATGGACTGAAATAGAGGTCATTTCTCAGGAATAAGGCAGGTCTTTGAGGGGACCTGTATCAATTTTGGTATCAGAGCAAGTAAAGGTTCTTTGGGAAGAACAAAGGAGGACTCTGCAAGAGATATTTGTGGACAATGGCTTGTGAAGAATTCACAACAGAGAAGAAATTGCAGACAACAAGAAGGGTTTCAGCCAGGCAAGGTTGAGGAAGTTTGGTAAGTGATTATGTCTTATCATTTGATTGTATAAGATGATATGCATGTGTTCTTGGCAGGAAATAGTTGAAGGGAAACGTGTGATAGTGAATCATAGCCTAGAGGATGTGAAGGAGAAGAGCAAGCAAAGCTCTTAAACAAGGGGAAAAGATTCAGGAATTTCAGCTAGCAGGATTGGTGAAGTTGCAGCAGTGTTTTGGCTGAAGCAGATGCTGGTAAGAAGTAAGAGTCAAGGTTTTCAATATTCATTGGCTTTCATATGAAGAGACAACTTGCTTGCAGGTGAAAGCAAAAGAAGATTATGAATGAACTAAGGCAACAAAGTGTATTGCTGGAGAAGGGAGACTAACTATAGTTCTCCAAGGAAGGTGAGTAAGTGTAAAGAAACAGCCTATCAGCTTTGAAAGCTGAAGAGCAGGAGTGCTCAATGGAAGGTTCTGTGTGAAGAGCCAAGAAGAAGCAGAGTCACCAAGAGATGACTTGGGACTGGGAACAAGTGTTGTACTTGTTTCAAAAGTAGAAAAGGTTGTTTGCAGCCCACAAGGTGGAGCAGGATGAGTCCATACAGGAAAGAAGAGATGACCATTGATGGTTATCTTAGAGGTTCAAGGAGGAGTCACAACCAAAAAAGAGAAACCAACAGAGATGCCAGTAGAAGGCCAAGCATGGAAAGACTTGGTGTGGTATCTACAGACAAGTTGATGGAGTCAACTTGTAGTGATGGATTGGTTGTAGTCCATGATGAACAAAGGGGAGTTCATGAGGGAAAGAAGATCGTGGTTGCTGATGATCATAGTGAAGGTTTAGAGAAGGGCCATAGAAGATCAAGTCAGGAAAAGCTTGATAGGGAGTTGGTTGAAATAAAAGTGCAGTTGGAAGTAATGGAAGAGTTTGTAGAGAGGAATATGGAGGACCAAAGGTATGGCTGGGTTCTTCAAAGGAAAAGAATCAAGTGGATTCAGTTACAAAGGAGACTTAAGTATGATACAAGAGTTCAGTTGGAAGAAGAACTTAGAGCGGCTGAGTTATAGTAAAGAATGTGTGTTGAGGAAGAGGTTTATCTATGTGAACCTGAACAAGGATCTGCTCTTGATGAGAATAGTGATGAAGATGAAGACACGAGGTTAGATGATGGTTTCATGGATCCTTGGAAGGATGAAAACTAGTTAGAAGAACTGATGTATGAGACCACAAAAGAGGCCTTGAAGCTTTATAATTTTGAAACTAATAATTGTTGTATGTATGTAGGTTTTACAAATTCGAAATATGTTGAACAGTCACTTGGAACTATCACACAAGTAAAGAAGAAGATGGTTGGTTGTGGCCATGAAGATTGCTCAGGGATGGGTAATAAAAGATAGTTTCTTGATGCTGTCATGAAGATAGGAAGACAGATGACTACTTATGTTCATACGAGGAATATAGAGAAAGATTACAGTCAAGTGAAGAAGAATGTTCAGCTGAAGGACATGCAGATTACAAGTCAGAAGAGGAATGATAAAGAGCTTGCTGAGATCAGAGAAAGACTCAGTAAACTAGATAAGCTGATTCAAGAAGGAAATGAAGATGAATATTATGGATGGGTGATGAAAAAGAAGAGAGTTCAATGGTTTGCATTGTAGCAGAGGAAAAGACTACATTAGTCTTGAGGAATGATAGAGAGCTCAAGAAGGCTGAGATGGAGCAAGGAAAAATAATGCAGAAAGAAGTCTATTCATGTGAACAAGAATCATAAATTTTGCTTTGGAAAACTGATGAAGAGGGTATAGAGTTCAAGAAAAACTTGATGAAGTGTCTTGACAATGGAAGTCAGCTGAAAGAATTGATGATGATATCATCTAGAGAGATCTTAAAATCTCATGATTTTAAAACTAATGTTTCGAATGTGAATGCAGGGAATACTGAAGTGGGACAACTACCTCATGTTGTCACAGGAGACGAGAAAAACAAAACTCAGATTTTTCAAGAGATGAAAGAAGACTTTTATAATCTTGTGAGAAAGGAAAAGGAACAATTGCTAAATATTGTTGTGGAAGACTTTGTAAATATGGGACAACCATTGAAGGCTGAAGTTAAAGAAGAGCAACTACTGAATGTTGCTACTGAAGACTTTGTAGATGTTCACCAATTACTGAAGGATGTTAACCTTGAAGACAACCAAGACAAAGGAGGTTGGTTGATAATTAATGCATAGGAAGAGAATGAAAAAGAAAGTGTAGAGCTTTTGGAAGAAATTCCAAATGAGATGACAGATTTGTGGCATGAGCTAAGTCTCTTGGAGAATAGACTAGCAAAACAGAAAATGAACATTCAAATTGTAAAATTGGAATTGAGTAGAGAGGAGGAGATTGTCACCAATGACAAATCTGAAAAAGAAGCAGTCAAGAAAGCTGAATTCTTGAGTAAATACAGTGAAGACTTTGTGTCTGAGGATTTGTGTAAATCTGATAAGAATCTGTGTGTGGAAACGTGGAAATCTGAAGTAAATTCAAGACAGGAAATTGGTTTTGAAAATCAAATTGGAATGGAGAGAAGTGAAGCTTTAAAGTCTCACAATGATGATGAAGTTATGTTGCTGCAGTATGGTGAAAATGAACAGAAAACTATCTTGAGGAACAATGAAGAAGATGGAGCTATAAAGTATCATTTTATACTTGAATTAGAAAGTAAAGTAGAGAAGGTGTTTGATCTCAAGCAATACAGTATTGCTGAGATAGAAAGTGAAAGTATAATGGAAGCAGAATGCTATGATTGGAATTATGGTGAAGAATGTGGAAGACATCACAAGAGAGCAAGGTTGTTGAAATATTTGCGGAAGGAATTTAAGTATGGGAGTGAATTTGAAGTTCAGGGACAACAAGTAATTGTTGCAGACGAAGATGTTCTCAAGGACATTAAGGATGTAAGGGTGGAAGAAGGCAGTCAGTAGCTTAAAAGTGGAAGTATGGAGTTGGATAGAGAACTTGATGGGTTGTGGAGAGTTATGCAGAGACATTCCAAAAGAATGTGCAATATAAAGAAGAAAGAGAAGAATTATTTCAATTTATTAGCTGAAGAAGAAGTGTTGGGTGACTGCAATGGCAGATTGCAATATAATGTGTGGAAACATGGCAAGTTGATAGTAAAACTGAATTGTGATGAAAGTGAAGGTAGTGGAGAGTTGCAGTACAAGGTTTGGAAACTAGGTGATTGGGCATTGGATGCATATGACCTGGAGGTCATAATTTTCTTACCCTGAGAGTCCGATGCAGGAGCATCAAGGGCAAAGCCAACAATATGATCATTTTGTCACATGTTGTGGTTCGAAGTTGAACTAAGGAAACCTGAAAACCAAGGAAAAACTTATTTGAATATTTTGTTGAATGATTAATTATGTAGATAGTGATGTGTTGCCAGTTATAGAGTTTAAATAGGAAATAAATGGCTAATTATAGCTCCCTGCGAGGAGACTAAGCCATCTAGTTAAGCTGTTACAAATTTTAGAAGTTAGTTGGCTAAACTTACAAAGACATTCTTAAATTTGGGCAAGTGTCTGTTAGAGAGAATCTGGCTAATGGCAATTTGAGAAAAGGAAAAAAAGGATAGAATTTTGTAACTCTCGAGAGAGAGAGGGTCAGGGAGAGGAAGAGTCAGGCCGTAGAAGAGGAGGTTAGGGTTCAAGAGATCGAGGGAGGAGAAGAGCTGGGGGATGGACCATGTACAACAGTAGAGTAGCAAGATCTCATGCATTTCACAAACTTTTGAATCAATGAAAAAGAAATATAGTTTTATGTTTAACCTGTGTGTTACTCTTTGTATTTGAATGTATGGAATTGACGATTTTAACCTGCAATAGATCTTTATATTGAAATCATTGTGTGTTGGTTGTGTAGAGAGATTCTTAATTTCTGTGTGTCAATAATATACATACTGCGAATTCTAGTATATGTGTGTGAAATCTATAAAGTTTCAGCATCTATGAATCTGTGCATACTATAGAATTCATTATATATGAATTGGGGTTTTGTGTGAATAACCTTGTAGAATGGGATAGAGAACCTGTAGAAGGAAGATGCCTACATGTGGAGATTTGGGCAGAAACTCTTGAGGAGAATTTGATGGTGGAAAGATTACATGGAGTAAAATCGTCACTGAACTTGCAGCCCAGTTTCTGGATAAACAAAGACAAATTCAGAGATTCTGCGATCTGGGTTTTGTGCGGAGTGGGGTCTATTGTATGAATTGTGAGCGGATTTTCGAGAAAATCCACGGTTGAAGAGATTCGTGAGGTTCTCTAAACTGCATTTTGCAGAAGTGCATGAATAGCGTTTTGGGTTGATCAAGTGAGAAAGGGAATTGAGTTCTAAAGAGAAAAAGATGAGTGCCATTTAGTTACTGTAGCATTTTGGTAATGACTATGGAATGAAATAGAGGTCATTTCTCAGGAATAAGGCAGGTCTCTGAGGGGCCCTACATCACATTGCCAAGTATATTTCAAGATGTGTGAAATGCCAACAAGTGAAAGTAGAGCATCAACACACGACATGTTTATTGCATCATCCTTTGTTAATTCCTGAATGGAAATGTGAAGTGATAACTATGGATTTTATTATTGGATTTCCAATTACTTCAAGAAAGCATGATTCCATCATGCTTGTGGTGGATAAATTGCCGAAGGAAAGAAATTTCATTCTAGTTAAATCTACTTACAAGGATGATGAAATAGCAAGAATATTCATGAAATAAATATTTAAACTTGTAACTGCCCTTGATACAAAATATACTTCTAATTTTTGGAAAATTCTTTTTGCAGATTTTGGGTACATAGATGAACTTTAGTATTTTCTAACATCCACAAACATATGGGAAAATAGAAAGTGTAAATTAGGTGATTGAAGAAATGCTTTAGATGTATGTGATGTAAAAACCATCCAAGTGGGAAGATTATCTACACTTGGTAGTGTTTAAATATAGTGATGGGAAACAAGCATTGCTAGGATTGAGTCCATTTGAAGCTTTGTATGGTAGAAGGTGAAAGATGATAGTGAATTGGGATAAACCAGTGAACAAAATTGTACTTGTTCCAGGATTTCCTAAATAAATGGAGCAAGAGGTTGCAAAGATTAGGCATAATTTAAAGTCAACCCAAGATAGACATAAATTCTTTGTAGATAAGAATAAATTGCGTAGGGAATTCAATGTTGGGGATCATGTTTACCTCCGAGTGATGCCAAATAAGAGTTCCTTAAAGCTTGGAAGTTGTGCCAATCTATCAATGATATATTGTGGGCCATTTGAAGTTCTTGAGATGACAAGATCAATTGCATATAGCATTTCCTTGCTTGTTAACACCAGGGATCATAATGTTTTTCATGTTTCTTTGCTTAAGAAATATGTACATGATCCTAACCATGTGATTGATTGGGATGTGATCCAAGTGGAACTAGAGGGAGAGTTCCAAATAGATCCACTATGCATCCTCAACAAAAAGGTAACTTTTCTCTGGAACCAAGCTATCAGATAGGTAAAGGTGCAATGGAAGCACTTTGGCCCCGATGAGGCTACATAGGAGTTGGAGGCTTCCATGAGAGAGGCATATCTATTTTTGTTCTAATTTTGATCAAACACCAAGGAGGATGTAATTCCAGGGGGGAGAGGATTTTAATACCCCCATATTTGAATTGGAATGTATTGAATCAAAATTATGTAAATATACTAGTAATGATTCCTAGTGTGGAGCTCAAGGCCAAGGCTTGACTAGTAAATGGATATGTATGTATGACATAAATATTTCTAATTGGACCATTTGGTTGGATGTCATGCTAACTTGAAAGCTATGTAAATATTATGTTGGAAAAATAATAAAATTGTCCAAGATGGTTTTGTAAAGAGCACTAGAGGGGCTATGATTCTACTAAAGGGGAAGGGGAAAGGGGGTCAATTACTGCCAATTAGTTCCTTAGAACTCATGTAGTTATGGAAGCATGGGGGTGAATGTAATTTAATGACAAATATGTTAGTTGTAAGGGGTCTTTCTTCTATGATAAGAATTTATGGCAATTTTCTTCTCATGATTATCTCATATCCTTTGGATTCTACCATTCATTTTTCTCATCATTATTATTATGCAAGTTTACACTATGTATATTTTTTCCTTTTGTTGTTGATTACCATTACTAGGTTGTGCATTACCCTTAAATTTGAATTTAGAAGGAGAATTGCATATTTGAGGGAAAGTGAGATGGTTCATTAGAGAAAATTTGAGGTCTAAAATGGGCCTCCTAAGGAAAATAATAAAATAATATTTATGAATTTTGGCGGAAAAAAAAAAAGAAAAAACTACTTTTTTCTTCATATTTTCAACATATCTCCCTATCATTTTACTCAAATTTCGAGCGGGAGCACTCGTTGGATGCATAATTATATAACACATCCAACGAGTACCCGCACTGCATAGTTTTGAGGGATCCCACCCCACGAAAAATGATAAATACATAAAAAAAAACGTGTTACTTTGAAAGTAACATGTTTTTATTATTATTATGTATTTCTCATTTTTAGTGGAGTGGGGTCCTTCAAATGTATGTAGTGTGGGTGCTCGTTGGATGCGTAATTTAATTATGCATGCAACTAGTGCTACCACTTGAAATTTGAGCAAAATGACAGATATATATGTTGAAAATACAAATTAAAAAGTAGTTTTTTAATGTCAAATATGCCAACTCAACCATATGGTTGACTCTTTTCTTCAAATTCTATTGGTTCTTGAATTCATTGGCTTGTTTTCTTATGAGGTGGCTCGTTTTCTTATAAATCCCATTTTAGATCCCAAATTTTCTCTAATGGTAGGCGAGCGTAGAGGTTGGGAAAGCTAGGAAACTTTACCCATAGAGTTTTTCTACTTTTACATGCTTGAGTCGTGAATTAATGTTGCGTGAGGCTTTCCAAACAACCTACAACATGTTGGAATCTTACTGCACACACTGGTAAGCATTGCAAGGGTCGGATTTCCTGAGGGAACTATGGATCAACAAAGCTAAATGCCTTCCTTGTGTTGTGTGGAGCAGTTGGAAAAAGTGCCATGGTTGTGATGGTTGAGTCAGATTCCTGTAGATATCTGGATGAGCATTTGGCTAAGCATTGAGAGCAGAATGGGTTGTGGGATGAGAGAGAGAGAGAGAATCAGGTACATGTTTCCTTCACCTTGGTGTAATCATAGCCCAACTTGGGGGTGGCCTCTCATCATAAATAATATATGCTAGACATAGTGCCTACGATTGGGTGAAAAATTGCTTTTACATAGACAATTGCTCGGATCTTCTTTGTTTAAATAAGTATTCGCTTTGTATCTGGATGTGCAATGATTTTATTTTATGCATGTGATAATTATACTTGTATATGCATGATATGTGTGTGGATTGAAAGTTATTTCCATTGTGTTTTACAATTATACATCTACACATGCATCTTTACTATTTATGAATTCGTAATATGGCCATGGGGCAAAATTTAGAAGCCTAGAATTTGTGAGTGTCACCCACTATTCGTTAAATACATGATGGGGATGTGACAATAGTCAAAGAACCATTCAAATTCATTATTTTAGAGAACTCTTACATGAATGACTACCAAATGGTACATCCACTTGCTTGCAAATATGGACTCAACCTTTAAGTCCATTTCCACTATTTTTCTTACTTATGTTCCACTCCATGTTTTCCATGACCTTGGACTCAAGGTTCTCTTACTGTTTAGAAGAAACACACACATAGTGTGGATCATATCCATGAATGGAATTGACAATGCACATTGTGAAAGATCAACATACGACTTGAATTCTTATTGGAATAGTTCCTCAAATCACTTTTCCCAATGATTTCCAAGGATGTTGCAACCACCATGCCAAAAACTAAAGATGAGGCTATCCTCAAAGTTGTCCCTTCAGGGTATTTATACATAGTTTTCATTGATTCCCCTCACTATTGGTATCTTGAGAAAATGACCCTTGGCACCTCACACATTGTTGATGGACTTGTTGGGTCCATTTCCCACAAAGGGAACACACCAAACCTAATGGAATTGATGTTGTCATTGATGTCAAACGAGATATTATTGAACTCAATGTTGTCATATGGGATATTGTTGGAATTAATGCTGAGGTGGTCTATGTGAATCCTTGAATCCATTTTGAATAAGTATATATAACAATGTCAATGCAGTGGTACCCATGTTGAAGCAGATGCATATAGTCGGAGTGAGCACATAGTTGATATGTCAAAGAAAGTTGTGTGTCGAAGTGTTCATGTCAAAGTACACATATAATAGGTAAGTTGAAGATAATAATCAAGTAGTATGTCGACCGAAGCATGGAGCACTATTGATAATCCAATGAAGTGTTGAAGAAGAATGGGGTACAAATCTCTCGTTGTGGTACAAAGCCTTATTTTTTGGAGATTTGTTGTGGTAAATTGATTAAATTAAGGTGATGAAGTAAACATGTCAGTCACATGTGGACATAAGAAAATTTATAAGTAGACAAAGACTAATGCACTTGTAGAGAGTGTGTGTGAGTGAGTGCAACAGTGATAGCCTGAAGTTCAATTTTTGGGGTTGAAAGGGAATCAATGGCTAGTTGATTCAGAGAAGAAGCATAATGTGAAGAAAGCACATAATCAATTTGCATGTCGCAGTTAAATAATTCGAAGTAATTTATAGTCCAAGAAGTGAAAGATTGCAGTTGAATTTGAAGAAAGCACACAATCAATTCACATGTTGCAGTTGGATAAGTCGAAGTAAGTTATAGTCCAAGAAGCAAAAGATAACAACTAAATTTGAAGAAAGCACACAATCAATTCACATGTCGCAGTTGGATAAGTCGAAGTAAGTTATAGTCCAAGAAGCGAAAGATAACAACTAAATTTGAAGAAAGCACATAATCAATTCACATGTCGCAATTGGATAAGTCATAGTAAGTTACAATCCAAGAAGTGAAAGTTTGCAGCTGGATTTGAAGAAATAAGATAATTAACTCACATGTCAAAGTTGGATAAGTCAAATTAAGTTATAGTTCTGTTGCAGCTGCAACCACTTCCCCAATTTTTTTAGAATTTAGGACCCCTCCCACGGGGGCTTCACTCAATAAACTGCTACCATAGCAAGTTCGTTCATGGCATATGAAATAATACCCCTAATTTCACTAAATATTGGAAAATACCTTCCAAAATCATTTTTCTAACCCCCTCCCAATATGCCTTCCCAATTTTAAAAAACCCTTATTTTCACTAGATATTGTATGTATCAATTTTTTCATTAACATTTTTTATACCCCTTTATATTTCTACCTAGTATATTGATATGATACCCCTCTTATGACCCCACATACATTCTACAATGCATCTTGCTTCTTTCGATGTATATTGTGGATGCACATTACTTCACCCACAATGCAATTACTCAACCACATATCATTATGATTTGCAACATCTAATGGTCTAATGAAGCGATAGGATATGACTAGAGCCAATGCACATAGTACAACATTTATATTGCATGTTGCAATTCCCCAATCGCTGACTAAGCCTGTTGTGGGCTAGGTATCCAAGCCCCCAAGGCCTGTAACAAGCTCTAGGAGGCTGACTAAACTTCCCAAGGCTTATAATAGGCACGAGTGGTTGGGTATTCAAGCCCCCGAGGCCTATCGAGGGCCTGTAATAGGCCCTGGAGGCTTAGATCCTCCCAAGGCTATTGGTAACAACTGGCTGAGTGCTATTGGTAACAATTAGCTATCAATGACCACTATCTCTCGACTATGATCGACTGGAAACCCACTTCACCATGAAACCCCTTACCTCAAGCATGCCTCAAGACACGATTTCCCTGCATAATGGTAAGCCCGAGCCTTTCCTCAACGCGAGTTCTCATCCGGCCCTGATCCCGCCATCTCCATTTGGCGGAAATTTGTCAGCCCGCCCATATAAAAAAGACCCCAAAGTATTTTTGTATTGTTACATTAAATAAAAAAAACCCTTTGCCCCTTATTATATAAGCAATATAATTTTTAGGTTTTCATGAATATTTAATACCGCAATATGAATGAACGTGATATTATATTGCCTTCTAGTGAAGCCCTCGTGACCCCTCCTTATATTTTGAGTTCATCTTTTTGGCTTTATCTTTGCTTTTAGTTGTTTATATCATCAAAATTTTCTTAGAAGTTGATTCACATAAAAGATTTTGTACTTAGAATTTTGTTTTCTTTTTGAGTTTTACTGTTTTAAAGAAAAATCAAAAGTTACGTCGAAACAGTTAGATCAAAATTCAATTTGCCACCGAAATGGTCACAGTCAAATTTGAATTTGTGCTGAAACGATTTGGTCATAATTCATTTGTGTGTCAATGTGATCGAAGAAAAATACATTTTCCCTGCAAAAAGGGTCGAGTTGTGTCTATTTTTTATGTCGATTTGTTCAATTCTGACTTAGATTTTCCGCCAAAATGATTGGAGTGTAATTCGATCATGTCCTAGAACACCTCAACACTTAAAAAATTGAATTGTTCACTGCTATACATCGGGGTCCTTTTTTGTTTTCACCTGGAAACAGGCGCATCCAAAGATATTTTTTTCCCGACACATGTCGGATTCATATCCCATTTAACCCCAAAAAGGGCTTCTCAATAAAAGCTTCTTCCCGAGTTTCTTTTACATCGACGGGGTTATATTTTTGTTATTGGAGTCGATATTATTTTGACCACCAAGTGTTTCAATTCAAAACAAACTTTGGGCCCAAGACACATCAAAAGGGCTCGCTTGAATATGTTGGATCACCAATCATCTATATGAAGCGATCGTTCTATTTAAATAATTAACCATGTGAAAAGGGCCCTCGATCATTACTAATTGTTGTCTAAGAGTTAGGGTTTAAGGTCATATTTACAAGAGGGGGAACCATTCCATTTTATTATTGAAGTCCTGAACCCTGCTAGACTTTAGCCACCTAGATGCAAAACTATGCCAACACGAACGCCATCTCGGAAGCACGCTCATCTTTTCCAGGTAGGTTCCTTTCATTTTATCTTGTAAACTTGGTTGGATTTGATTAGGTGTTGAAAGATTAGGTGAAAACCATTTTTCCCTAGTTTTGCATTTGTAAGACATTTAAACCCACCATTTTCATTTCAAAGGGAATAGTAAACCGCAGTTTGTCTCACTTGCTTCTATGCTAAATGAACGATCGTGACTGATTTTTTATTTTGAGGGAAACATTTTGAACCCTAAACAACTATGGAAGCATATTCCTAACCAGTCGAGCATACATAAAGACTTCGACGTGTCCTCCGTCAATCTTTAGTTCAAATCGACTCAAGTGCATAGACCCTAACTAATTAGTTTCCCTCAACAATTTTCGAACATGAGTTTTACACTATGAACCCTAGCTAATGCATCCTTTATGACGCGATTACTCGAAGAGGGATTGAAACCCTAAACTTGATGAGCCTATGTGGGGGAATGGTTGAACTTTGGAGGTCACTAAAGAAGGCATTTCCCAACCACTTGTTCTTCTATCTAATCTTCAACATGGTCATTTGCCTAATAAAATGATGAATATGAGTTCTTGTTTTCATAAAAGAATATTGTTCAAATTTAAAATTGCTTCGGAAGTAGTTTGCATTGGAAATTTTTTTATGAATAGTTTGATAGCATAAAAATTTTAGCTTATGTGTAGTTTCATTTGATGGATCTGAGGAAAAATAAAAAATTTCTATGAATAAGTACCATATTTAGTATCTTATTGAATCCATCCTGTTAGCATTATTTTCAGATTAAGTTTATCTAGTTGAATTGTAAATGGATCCAATGTCACTCTTTGATGCTGCTCTTATGTTATAGGACTCAAATATGTCTAGAATGAATTATAAGCGCAACACCAGGGTGGTGGAATCAGATTCAGAAATTGATATGGTCCTTGAACCCACTATGGAGACTTAGTTTGAAGATACAAATGATGCTACGGGAATAGTCCCTGAATATAAGTGGGGAGAAATCTATCAAATTATAAGGGATCAGAATATATCGGACATAACCATAGAAGAAACCATAATATACCATAATATAATGAAGTACGGCCTCCACAAAGCTTCCACACGACCAGATTTGTTCCCATGTTCAGAGGTGATCGGTTGTATTCTTCTGCATGTAGATGTGAGGTTTAGAATCATTTCGAGAGTCAATGGAAATGGGCTTGCTTCTTTTCAGCCCACACATATAAGTGCAACTTACAATCTTCCAGCACCCAAAGTCTTCCTAATAGATGAATGGGTCAAGCGTATAAAATTAGACCATTCAGAATGCGCGAAGAAAATGGTACTCCTAGGCAAGCAGTTGAGGCAAAGGTTTAGTGGAAAGCACGAAAACAAGAATTTGAAGACTCCATTCAGGATTGTCGCAATGCTTCTATGTAGGATATATGGAAAAGAAAATGCGAACATTTACGAACTCAGATGGATTCCGATGATGTACCATGTCACCGCACATGACACCATATTCAACTGAGAAGATACCATTTTAGAGAATATGGCTCAGTCTATATCAGAGGCTCAGGAAGGTTTGTAGAAAAAAAAGGATGAATTATATATGTCCTAGTATTTAGTTGATTGCATTCTCATCATAAATCTGTTCCTAAAGCTAGGATTCCATTGGGTTTGAACGAGATGCCAATTTTTGTAGCTTACCAGGTCACATGGGCTCAAAGATATGTGAGCTTCTACAATTATATCTATGATGAATTTTTGATACCCATATATAGATTGATTTTAAATGAAGAACCGAATTGTATGTCAGATGCAACATTAGAAGTTATCAGTGAATATGGGGATTATTATTTCACTCCATAAGGAACCTATATCCGAATGTATGGAGGCACAAAGAGCCCCTCTCTAATTCCCAAGTATGTTACAGATTATGTCATTTTGAAGGAGGCAATAAGGAAGGTTTTTGTAAATGGTGTTAAACATTTTTTGAATGAGCATAAAAAGGCATCATATCCTCCACTTTTGTTCACAATTGGAGCCTACAAGTTTATTAAAGTCAAAGGAGCTGAAAATCTTGTAAAATATTTAGAGGCTTACCACTTTGGAGAAAAAATATTCGTTAGAAATGATAGTCAACAAAAGGTATCCAAACTGTGCATCATGCATAATCAACTTTGAATATTCTGATCACTTCTTGAAAGATGAATAAGTATACAAGAGAGTGAAGAACATTGCAGATTTAGATAAGAGGTTTGGAAAGAATACAGAGGCAAGCTCGAGGAAAACAAAAGAAGCAGCACAAAAGAAATCCAATGAGGAGGCTCTAGTAGCAGAAAATGCGAATAAATTGCAAGAAGAGGAGTTAGCGAAAAAGTTGCAAGAGGAGCAGCTAGTGAAGCAGAAGGAAGAAATGAGACAAAAGGAAGAAGAAGTTGAGGAATAAAAAAGGAAAGAAGAGTAGGAAAAGGTAAATAAAGAAGCTGCAAAGCAGGAGGAGAAAATATTACAAGATGAAGATAAAAAGAAAGAACGGGATGAAGAAAGAGTCAAGAAAGTTATGGAAGATAAAAACATCAAGAAGAGAGTCAGGATCAACAAGACATGGAAATACAAAATCCCACTGATCCTAACATAGAGATATCTCTTACTGGGGGTCATATCCCATTGGTTGAGCTTGGACTCACTCCATTCACACCGTCAAAGAAACATTCGATGGCTAAACTGGATACTATAGTTTTTGATCCCAAAAGGAAAACCATTCTTAGACAAACATAAAAAAGATTGAATATTTCCACGCAGATTGTAACCATACAAGAAAGTGCGGTTATGGAAGGAACCAATAAATACCCAAGGTTCACGCTTTCAGTAAATGTTGATGCAACACAAGCAAATGAAGATAACATAGACAAGTTAACTGAAGATATAGAAAGGAGAAAGGCCAAGATGATCAAACTTAAGGACAACCTAGTGAAAGCTCGGAGCGAAGAAATAGAAATGAGAAGACAACAAGACACCTTAGAATCAGAAAAAGGAAAAGGTTTTGCAGGACATTCAAATTATTTAGGATGAAAAGGTTTCATTGAACGTACAACTAATCATCATGGAAGGTGAAAAATCTGATTTCCAGACTCGGATAAGCGAGTTAGAAGACATGGAAACTCAGCTAGATCAGTGAGTTCAGTCACTCCAAATTGAAAAGGAAGCTTTGCAAGCTCATATATTTGAGTTCACTAGAGAAAATGAATCCTTGGTAGAATAGCTTAAATATTCTCAAGCACAGAAACAAGACCTGACACCATTTCATGAGCATGCTTGTGAATTGAAAGAAAAATTGTTTCAGTCTCAAGGATTGCTTAGTGGGCAAACTTATGAGTTAAAAGAAATGGTCACTAGATTGAAGTAGATATCTGTAGAGGAGGAGGAATGGGAACAAGGAGAGCATATGAAGCAGCTCCAAAGACTGATCTAGCTTCCAAAATCTCCAAAGAAACACAAATGTGCACATCAACAAACTCATGAGAAGAGATATGATATTCTAGAGAGCTAACTGATATTTGATCCTCAATAGTAGATGCATGATAGGAGATCAACTGTAGGTGCTCGTCAAACTTGTACCTCCTAATACCAGGTCCAAATGAGTCATTATCAGTTTGAAACTTGAACTTCAGATAAGAAGAAGTTAATTCCGCTCCAAGCAAAAGGTGGTGTCCTCCATCTTTAGTGCAACTTTGAGGAAAGGAGCAAGTCATCATGTAAGAATAGGTAGGAGGCATGAGATTACAATCAGTGAGTGAAAATGGAGCACTCTTGAGATCTGATATAGCCTTCAAATCATCCATTAGATCAACATATTGTGCACCATCAACATGTGAAGAATGTACAAAATCATAAATGACTAGTTTATCATTCTCATGGTCAAAATATGAAGAATGATAGGAGAACGGTGAATGGTTGGAATCATCTTCAATAACTATAGAAGCTCCATTAGTTGAAATTTCTTCATCATCAACATCCACATATGAAGGAGATATATATGACTTCTCAACTTCTAGAGCCATAGAAAAAGTCTCTTCAATTACTGCTTCTTGACAATTAGAGGAAGCATTTGAATCAAGGAGAATATCTTCAACAAGAACTGTATGTATTGAAGAAATTTCTGCAATTTCTACTTCTTTTATTTGAAAAAATTCTTCTGATATAGTTGAGGCCGAGACATTAGGAGGGAGAGCACATGATGAGGTGCTATATTTTCTCCAGGAATTAGCTTCTTCTTTATGCACTCCAAAATCTCTATTCATATTTCTCTGGAGCTCAAATGGATACTCAATAGAATCTATGAGATACGGCATATTAGGAGACATGGCCAAGCACATAGCTCCAAATGCTCTGTAATAGTCATTCATCCATTCATTCTTCTCTTCAAAGGACTCTGGATCTACCATAATTCCAGTAGACACATCAAAGAGCTCATGGATCTTGAGATATGAAACCATCTTCAATTTCCACTCAACATAGTTGAATGGTGATAGATGAGGAATTGATTTCAAATCCATGAAGTTGTACCTACACAAAAGACTCGCAAAAAACACTCAAAAGGAAATTCAAAAAGCTCAATCACGCTCTACTTCGACACTAAGCACATTCAAGAGTGCCTCATGCCTGGGAAGATTTCTTTGGCAGAGCCAAAGCTATCTATGCACATTCCCCGAGAATTCTGTGGAAACTCCTCTACTTCTAGTGCAGAGTGTAAGTTTCTGAGTAGGATTGAGATCATATAGCTCTGATACCATGTGAAAATATGTCACAGCCTTAATCTAGTTCACATAAGAAACCTCACAATTAATTTTGCAAGAATGCAGAGAAGGATAAAATATTGAGCAGAAAAGACTTGAGAAAAGAAACTCAATTGAGTAAACCTCCACCAATATATTAATGAAAAATGAAACTACGTTAAATAATACATCTCCGATGATATATTCGAATGCCTTAGAGGCAATTCAAAATTTTCACAAGTGGCAAGCTTAGACTTATGAAAAATCTCCATCTAGACAACTTACTAACTCCAAATCTAGGCAAGAGGTCACGAATTGGCAAAATCAACTATGATAGGGCAAGAGTGACTCAAAGGAAGCATGCTGGAGGATTTTTAGGAGAAAAAGATGAAAGGATTGGAGGAAACATCATGCAAACTTTCCAAAGACACCAAAGTTCCCTTGCTAAATCCTTAACCATTTGAAAAGCAAGCAAAAGAAGGCTTTAACTTAGTAAAGCAGGAATAAAGCAAATTAGGGCGTCTAGCTCATAAAAGCTACTTTAAAGCATCCTGTGGGGTACACTTGTGGATAATCATCACATGTTTTTCAAGCTATGCACTAGGAACAACATCTACCATGGTCTAAACACTTAGGAATCAGCCTAAAGTAATAAACTAAGGTCTCTAAGGTCTAGATGGTGGTCAATTATTCCAATAGAATTCAACTTCAGATATGCAACTCGACCTCTGAGGAGTGTCGACAACCTGATACAAAAGTATAATGGCCCAAGGGATGCTCCGGAGCAGCCACCCTTTCATGCAAGTGCACCACCTTTAACAATACCCCACACCCTAGAAACTAGCAACTAGGAATTCAACAAACTGGAAGCAATGAAGCTCAATGTTATGGACAACATGTCCAACTCCTCAATCATTAGTTGGAATGACTTCACAATCTCCCAACTAGTTTACTGGTTGCAAGGGGCACATCACCCAAGCAAGAAAGGGGCACATCTCCCAAGCCATGAATAACACAAATCTCTCCAATGAAAGTAAAAATGACCAAAAGATGTGAAATGGAGTGCTCAACCTCCTTTTATGATCTTCTCTAATGAAAATAATAAAATAATAATAATAATAATAAAAAAATTATTTATTTTAGGAGAGAATATATTTGGTATGTTATTGGCACATGTTGAAGCACTCTCTCTCATCAAGTATTCCCTCCTTAGCTAAATTTAGGACCTGTAGTTTTCCTAAGATTCCTTGCTTGCTTTCTTGTTAGTTACTAATCCTTTCTTTGCAAAAATATGGAAACTTCTACCTTTCCACATTCCTTTCGCTTTTCTTGCTTTTAATTGCTTTTAATTGTTTTTTCCATATTCCATGAGTGGAAACACCTCATATGGGTCTCGTTCACCTTCCGAAATGCTTTCCTTATCCAAATTAATCAAATATTGCATCAATAATATTTTTTTGGGACCTCATACATTACAATTTCATAACCACATCTCCCCAATATTAAATTATTTTACAAGTTTAGCATCAAACTTTGCAAATATTTTACCCTCTTCATCACCTTGCTATTTTTTCTTGAACTATACCAAGTAACTCAAGCCAATGCATCCCTAGTCCCATGTAGTGGTCCATAGAAAAAAATTGGGGACATGACACTAACATGGAGGATATAAATGTGCTCAAAAGAAAATTAGCTAATTCATTTGAGATGAAGGATTTGGTTACTGCAAAGAAAATCCTTGGTATGAGAATAACATGAGATAGGAAAAATCGCAAGTTGACATTGTCTCAAGGTGAGTACATAGAAAAGGTGTTGGAGAGGTTTAGAATGCAGGACACAAAACTAGTTAGTACACCTTTTCCCAGCCATTTCAAACTAAGTAAAAAGATGTGTCCCAAGACACATGAGGAGATAAAATACATGTACAAGGTTCCCTATTCATGAGTGGTTGGCAGATTGATGTATGCTATGGTGTGCACAAGACTAGATATTGCACATGCAGTGGGAGTTGTGAGCTGGTATATGAACAATCCAGGAAAAGAGCTTTGGAAGGTAGTAAAGTGGATTCTCAGGTATTTGAGAGGTACTTCTACTCATGCATTATGTTTTGTAGGTTCAAACACTGGTCTACAGGGATATGTTGATGCATATATATGGAAGATGATAAAGATAGCAAGAGGTGCATAACAGGGTATGTACTTATTGTAGGTGGAACAACAGTAAGTTGGATTTTGAAACTGCAAAAGGTTGTTGCACATTCAAGAACAAAAGTAGAATATGTTGTTTCTATAGAGGCTAGTAAAGAGATGATTTGGCTATAGAGGTTCATGGAGGAATTGGGTAAGAAGAAGGAGAAAAAAAGTTTGTGCAGTGAAAGACAAAGTGTCATTCATCTTGCAAAGAATTCAACCTTCCATTCTAATACTAAACATATATAGCTCAAGTACCACTCCATACGATATTTTCTGAAAGATGAACTGTTGAAGTTGGAAAAGGTAAATCCTAGCTAGAATCCTGCAGACATGTTGACAAAGTTAGTAACCAGAGAGAAACTAAGTTCCTGCTTAGTTTTAGTTGGACTTCAAGTATAAAGGTGAATATGAGAAATTTTCCAGGTCCAAGGTTTGGAGCTTAGTCCAGCATATGCATTAGCGGTTCTCTTGTTGTGATCAGTCTCTAAGTGGGAGATTGTTGGTTGAGGAGCATGATCTTCCTGATTCAGAGGTTGTATTTCAGCTGTGTTTCGATCCTATCCCATGACGGGGGGGGTATCGGGGGGATCCCCCCCCACTATGTGGGGGTATGGGGCAAGCACCCCAATAGCGAAAATTTTGAAAAAAATTCCTTGTAAAATGTTGTAATTTCATAGTCATGACTTGGTCAATAATGGGTTATTTATGGGCCATTGTATTGGGTATCTCGTGGTATTTTTCCATGGTAATCCCTCTTTAAAATGAAGGAATTGTAATACGGTTGTGTATTGTAGTTTTGTAAATATATCTATGATTGTGTAAGAGAAACTATGAGAGAGTAAAGAGGAAGTTGCAGTGGATGTGTTGTGGGTTGTATCCCTTCATTTGATGGATAGATTAATAAAAAGACTGGAAATTTCTCAGTGGACGTAGCCCATATTGGGTGAACCACATATATTGGTGCCTCTATTGTGAACCACATATATTGGTGTCTCTATTGTATTGTGTTTATTTGTTTTCTTCTTGCATCTTATTTTATGCTATTGTTCTGTAATCACGTTTTCCTAACATAGGGAAATATGACTTAATTTGCTAAAAAAAGGCAACATGAATCTAAACAAAAGAGATAACAAACATCAACATTCGACTTTTAGTATCCATGCCAATAGTGAATGGTCGTGGAATTCGAATACTCAATTATTTGAATGTGACTGAAATATTTACTTAGCAGCCTTCAAAAAATTCACACACAAGGTGGGTAATCTGCTTAAATTATTCTTCCCTCCATTGGATGCTTCCAATGTTCCAAAAAAAAGTAATGACAAATGGACTATCTTTACATGATGCCCTTCTCTTCTTTCCCTTTCAAAACCATTTGTAATTATTGTCTTTATCTTTTTTATTTAGAATGTGACCCCTTCGTGATGTAGAAGCCCATCTTTGGCGTAATTAGCACTCATTCCATCTAAAAGGACAATTAGTTTGCGAATCTACTCTTGCATTATCAAAATCCAAGGGCGGCCCAGAACAAAAATTTCTTTTGGAGTCTTTAGAATTTGATGATAAAAGGTAAGTTTTGATTTATGTGGAATTTTAATTTTTATGAGATGAAAGTTAAAGTTGTATTAAATGATTGGACATTTTTTGTTTTCCAAGAAAAAGTATTCATTATTTAGACTTATTGGATAACTTCAAAGATCTTTCATTAAATGCAGATTATTGCTTGCTCACATCAGAAATTTTATTGAAAATAGCAACAACGGATTACAATCATGCAGATTGGCTTCGGAGGGCGAAGCTCATCACTGCAACTCACTCTATATGCCTAGGCACAATGTTTCAGGATCATTTACCTTTGGGAATCAGCAGAGCTGAATCTTACTCGGAGGCTTCCTGGAGACATTGAAATATGCCTACTAGCATCTAATATACACACATGACATAAATCATTTACAGACTGAGCTTGGGTGTTTTGATGCAATGTTATACCGCTAGGGAAACTTGCATAGAATAGACCTTCGACTTTTGCCTCTTTAAGACTCTTGCAGAGCTCCAACTATTGGACACTTGCAAACTCTAAGACTCGATGATTCAAATGAGCTCTAGAGCCTCATACTTATACAACTCTCAACCAGTTACTTAGTGAGCAAGGACAGACAAATGTTGGTCAAAATCAAAGATTTGGGGCAGTCACGAGAACTATCATGATTGTTATCTCGTCCCTTAGTGGTCAATGACATATGGGGACCTAAATTGACTTAGAAGGAAAGCAAAATACAAATGGCCAACAATAATGGCCTTCATTATTACAAAAGTGGAGCAAATCGACCCACCACGGCTTTCAATTAAAGTAAAAGCAGAATTACGGAGAATATGGATCACGACCTTGTGTACACAGGCAGACTTCTCGATCATCGATCGTAATCCCACCGCAGGTACAATCAAATCTGCCAAGAATCTCATCATGCATTTCATCACTGAGTGCTTGATCATAGTCATCATCATATAGTTGGGAGTCATCAAGAAGTGGGGCAGGAGGATAAAGATCACTGCTAAAGCATCTCTCTACATCGGATCCTTTGAAGATAGGATTTTCTGGACAAATATATTCTCCTAAAAAAAGTGATTCCACTCAAAAGTTTAGTTGGAGCTGTCTAGTATGAACTTTGGAATCTACCCTTTTCCCTTCATGATCACGTTTAATAAAATTTTGCCTGATAAACAAAGTATGCTCAAGCCACGTATGGTGTCCTCCATGGTGTCTCAGCAGTAATTTAAACCACTGATGGTGTTGGTTTGCAACTTTCATATCTGCTTGTAGATGCAGAATGAAGTTGGCTCTTCTATTTTCCCAATCAACACGGGAACAAAACTTTTCCAAAAGAATTTCAGTCCAATCGGACCAAGCTTTATTGCATAAGGTACCTGGATCACCACAAATTACCATGGACTTTTCTTCTCTGCAAAATTGTAGAATCAAATTATAACTGGTCCATGTTAAATATCCAGCACCAATATCGACATACCAAACTTCATCATCATTTTCTCCTTTATAATTACAATCAATCCATAGTTCTTTGCATTGCTTTAATTTTTCTTTGGCATTCTAAAAACTTTGGAAAGAAGATATTTCCCAACGCTCCATGATTTGAATCTTTAAAGGACTCTCTTGGATTTGTTTGATCATATTCAAATCCAAATATCTTTCAGCTTCTCTTCTATCAGCAAAATCTAGAAGTTTCTTGCGTTCTTTAGGAGCAACAGAGTCATCCCATGGTTCCAAAAACAATGACTCTCTGGGTTGATAAACAAGCTCTGCAGGAGCTTTTCCTTTGCCAGTACTGGAACTTGTACCTGGAGTGAACATATTCAATGATGGCTTGGACTCTTCAGACTGACATTGTTCTTTGGTTAACATATCAGCCAAACAATTTAGATAGTCGGGCTTATAAACTATTTCGTAATCAAAATTGCTTAACCAAACAAACCATTTCAAAATTCTACTGCTATTTTTTGCCATTAGGTTTTCATTTTTAAAAATACCTGGCATTATTTTTAAATATGTTCTAATAACAAACTTAACCAGCTTAAGAAACAAAATAAAATGTTGCATAGTCTTTTTCACAGCAAGAATCTCTTTATGGCTACTTGGATAATTTAGTTCTGCAAACTTGAAGGAACCTGAAGCATAGCCACACATATTTTCTTTGGTGTCGATGATTTCGATCAAAACACCACCCCATGTTTTGGAAGAAGCATCAGTCTCAATGACTAACTGACCAGTGCCTTGAGGGAGGCTCAATGCTGGGAGATTCTGCACTTTTCTTTTTATTGACTGGACTGCCACAGTCATTTCTTCAGACCACTTTGGAGGGTTTTTCTTCAAACATTGCTGCAACACATGAATGTCTGTTGCTTGCCCTCTGTAAAAAGGTCTGATATAATTCAAACTTCTAAGAAATATTTGAAGTTGCACTTTCTCCAGTATTTGGTCAGGAAAATTACTGAAAACAGAAAGAACATGTTTTTGCAAAACTACTTGGCCTTTCAGAATCTTAAAACCAAGAAAATCCATTTCTGTTTTTCCTATCTCCATTTTTGGCTGGGATAGGACTAAGCCATGCTTATAGACCAAATCATAAAACAACTATAAGTGCTTCAAGTGTTATTGTAAATTCTTGGAACAAATGAGTATATCATATATGAAAACTAATGCCCACTGCTTATCTCTGAAGATGTCTTCCATTCTTTTCTGGAATTCAGAGGGAGCATTATTTATCCCAAATGGCATCACCTTCCACTGATACTGTCCGTGAGGGACAACAAAAGATGTTTTGAAACGATCTTCTTTCTTTATGCCTATCTGGTAAAAACCAGATTTTAGATCAAATTTGATGAAGATAGAACATCCAACAATTCTTTGCATAAGACTTGACTTATTGGGGAGAGGATACCGAACTTTTTGCAATACCGCATTCAGCAGCTTGTAGTTGACCAAAATTCTAGGCTTTCCTCTTTTTTGTTCTAAATGCTTATTTACCACAAAGGCTCTACATGCCCATGGGATCTTTGATGGTTCAATCAACCCTTTACTCAACAGTTCTTTGATTTCTGTAGCACAGAATTCTCTCTCAGAAGGTGACATTACTCTGGCAGAAGCTTTCATAGGTTTGATCTTTTGAAGAGGACCAAAGGGAAGTGAAACAAAGTATTTTTCTCTCTTCCAGAAAGCATCGAGACTTTCTAAACAACAATATTTAACCAATTTCTCAGTTATTGCTGCAAGAGACTTTTCTTTATGGCTTTCAGCATAAGCCACAATTCTTTCCATTTGATTCAAGGCTATTGTGCTGGGTTTTGGAGTAGGACTAGACACAGGGGATTTACAACGATAAGAAGGAGTAAAAGACAAAGGGGAAATAACAAGTTGGTTATCTATAGTACAAGAGAATAACATTTTTGCAGTGTCTATAGAAAATGGACTCCAACGATGTAAACATTCTGAACCAACTACACAATCTTCCTTCAAACTGTCTAATCTATACAAGGATAAACTGGTAGAAGAATTAGATATTTTTACAGGGAAATCTTCAGTTTTACCTGTAAGGGAAACATAAGTACCTTCAATGGCAGAGCCATGATCTTTAGCTTTTTCCCAATAAAAGCTAGGGATAGCTGAACCTTTTGCAAGATTCAACTGACAACCAGAATCTATCATACAATCTAAAGTATAAGACTTAAACTCTGGGGCACAAAATAAAATCTTTACAAACAGTTTAGGACCTTGAAACATTCCTAATAAACTGGGAAGTTGGGAAGCAGGAGATTGAGGAGGAGAGGATGAGGGAGAACTTTCTTTTCTTTCAGGGTCAACCAGAGCTTGCTCAAGGTGTTTTCTTACATCATCATCAGAAGACTGATTTTTTTCCATGATAACTATTCTGAGCATTTCTTTCATGTCTTCAATCTTTGTAACAAGCTTTCGCAAGGCTTGTTGTTTCTCTTTAATTTGCAATCTCAACAACTTCTCTTTGTCACTCCTGTGACTTTGTCTTTCTTCATGTTGATCTCGATAATGTCTGTAGATATCAGCTGGATTATATTGTAATGCTAAAGGCATTGCCAAAACCTTTTCTTTACCTTTTACACTTGCAAGCTGACTCATTAATCTTCTTTTTTCATCTCTTAGATCTTGCCTTTTCAGATATTCATATAGAGGCACTATACTCAATTGTAGATATATATCTGCCAATTGTTTTTCTAAAGAAGATTGTTGACTAAAAGACATCATAGATAAAGAGAAATCGAACTCTGGCACTTCACACCCCCCTAAGTTTGCACAAGACTCTGACTCAGAATCAGAGGAAGAGGAAGGAGGAAACTTAGCTAAACCAGCAGGATCAGATTCAGAATCATTAGATTCATCTCGAAGAAATGAAATTTCACCCTGAGGAGCAGGGTTATATATAGAGAATTCACAAAGATCCCACCAACATGGATCTAACGCAGTATAGAAAGCGGTCAATCTCAGACGGGATTTTCGCTCTGGACATTTACTAGCCCAATGGCCTGTTTTGCCACATATGAAACAAACATCTTTACGACCCTTTTCAGAACGTCGTTTAACAAATCTCTTAAAAGGATTCTTGTGGGAGTACCTCTTAGAGTATTTCTTCTTGTGCTTATAATGTTTGTCTGGATGGTATCTGGGCTCACTAGTATAGAATCCTTTCTTCTTCTTTTTGCAATGATAGGATCCTTTTGCCAAATGTCCTCTATTGTGCGCACCACACCCCCAATTAGGCATCTGAGCTACATCCTTACAGAAGGAGGCAGAAAACATTTGTTGGTGCCATTTGAAATCTTTACTAAAACGACGCTCAAGACAGTGTTCTTACCATGTTTCAAGAATAAAACCATGCAATTGAGCTAATGACATTCCTCTGAGAGAAATATTCTTATCTTTCAGATGTTGTTCAACTGCATCAGGGACATGACCTGGATAACTCCTCAGATAATGTTTTAAATAGGCAGGATATCCTGACTTACCTGAGTGTATCAATAATTGCTGCATATAACAAAAATAGTCTTCACTTTTGCTAAGATCACATAATCTTGCTAACATAAAAAGTGAAGCTAAATGGTCATAGTCTTCGCCTTGATCTGGGCCATAAAACTCTCTCCCAAGGGATTTTAAGATTTGATCATCAGTGTAATCAGCTGCTAATATCTCATTGCGTGCTTCTTGGGCAAGCCAACGCCACCATTCACTTGCTAGACCAGAAAGTCCGGCGATCAGCTGTGTTGCAATATTTTTCCCAGTGAGGTTATTGTCTTGATTTTTCTTGTACAATACCCATTGACTTAGGAGCTGCAAGGCATTCTTTATCTCAGCTCTAGTCTGGCATTGGATGTTCAGAACAGGCTGTTCTGGCATCTGTGAAATCAATTGATTCATAGAATTGATTCCAAAATGGAATCTGTGAGGAGGAGGAGTAGAAGCATTTACATCTGCCATTTGTAGATCAAAAGCAGGAGGAGGTCCTTGTACTGGAGGTCGTCTCGGATTTGGGTTCAAAGGTGGAGGAGGAGGATAATTAGAGGAAGATCCTTAAGGAAAACCTATATCAAGGGCTCTAAGTTGAGCAACAACTTGGGGGTTCACCACAGATTTAAATTGGTGAAATTCTGTAATCCACTCTTCAAGTTTAGCAATTTCAGAATCAGTTTGACCAAAATCCCATTCAGGTAAAGAATCGGTATCTTGAACAGTGAACTATCCAAGAGACACACTTTTCTTATGTGTATAGTTATGACCTCTTGCTGCTAACTTGAACACATGATCTAGAATAGTATATGATCTTTTCTTCAGATCTTCAGATTTTGTTAGCAGATCTTCTAGGACTGAAAGTCTCCTTTGTACTTTATTGGAAGCTTCATCTAGACTTATTTTAATTTCTGTTGCATCATGCAGGAGATGAGAAAATAAGTCAAGATTTGTAGACAGTGCTTCTAGCTGGGTTTTCTGCTCTAAGCAATTTCTTTTGATAGAAAGAATATCATGATGCATATCATCAATATTCCTAGCAGTATCATTTTGTTGCAAATTACCCCAATTTGCCAATTTAACTTCATCAGACACAGTCTGATCAGGGGCAGAAGATTTTAGAGGCAGAAATTCTTTCTTCATTTGGCCATCCAAAGTGAATTGCCGAAAAGGAACCTCTGGTAAATTCCGACTAGGGAAAAAAGATCTACCACTAGGAGTTACAGTTTCCATGTCAAGACCTTGGCGTGGTAGGGAAAACATTCCTAGAGATGGGAGTTCCTTTTTTGCTTGATGCTGCAATTTCTGGATTAATTTCCTACATGCAGGGCAATCATCATGTTGGCCTCGGTGCTCAGTGTCATATAACCCTGTGAACGACGGTTCAGCAGAGCAGGAAGAGCGGGAAGAAGAAGCAAATAACATATTGCTAGCTGCTTGGCACCTAGCATTATCATAGGAAGAACGAGAAGTATATCGAATCAAAGGCGGACCAAAACGAGGAGGAGGTTTTCTTGCAGGTGCTGGGAAGGAATTTGTCTCTCTATCAAACTGCAAAGGTTTGTTCTTTATTAACCTGTTCATTGCCTCAACATCTCTAAATTCTTTGTATTTTACTTCCCATGCTTTTGGGTAAGTAATACCAGTCCAGTCGAATGTGATAGGAGTTGCATGACAAGATGTATCAGTTTCCACCATGCTTTGCAAGCGCGAACTATGATGGACAGTAGAATGAAGAGGAGGCAAGGTATCATTTCCGAAGCGAATACAGACAGCGGCTTTAAGTTGAATAATCTTGGAATCTGCAAGCATTTGGAAACCCTGGGGTTGGATGTAGGCCTTTAACAAGTCATAGATATGAGGGTCAGACATACTAACAACATACTTAGGAAAGATGGTGCCAAAAGCGGGACCATTATGCAAAGGTGCAGTAAAGCCACCAATGATGGCGTCTGCAAAATTAATATGACGGGTATCTACACCCACACATAAGGACGAAACAAGTAAATAGGGACGGACAAGTGGACCTAAACCTAACTTTATAACACCCAAATGTGCATATAAAAAACCTTCTTTTTTCGCCCAATCAATCTGAGCTTTATCTATTAGATTAATAACATCATAACATCATATTATGTAGACATGTAATAACATCATATTATGTAGACAAACTTGATCTTTAAAAAATTTGTTGGTGGTCCATGAGGGGTGGATTTTTATTCTTAAATATTTTTGAGTTTTTTGTTTTTTCATATTTGGCAAAGAAAAACTTGATTTTAAATCATATTTCAGTATCAAAATACATTTTGAGATTAGATATTAAATATAGTAAAAATCTATTTTTTTTCTAATAAAAAAGTATCATTTTTATTTAAAATTTGAATAGAAATTACACTTCTTAGGGGGCACCTCACTTACAAAATTGTACTAAGAGTGATTCAAAATCCTGTATGACGTTCGGCAATATGAATTAAACTAGTGTATGTTTTGTAAAGTCTCTTCATTTCGTGAGAGATTTTATGTAAAGCCACCACCATGCATTCATGTATTCTTCTCTATCTAGGAAAAGCGATGCATTCATGTCTCGTTCTCTAGAGGATATGATTCCTCATCAGGCACTTTTGGGTATAGTGTTTTCCTTTTCTCATATGGTTGTATGTGCTTGAGGACACAAATATTGAAGATGCCTTGTTTATGGTCATTATTTTTTACAAAATCAAATGTATTAAAATTCAATTACCTTAGTTTTTTGTATCAAATCTTTATGTATTGCCATGAATTACCGAGTAGAGAAAAGTTTGATGGTCGAAATGGAAAGACATCTCAATTATTTGATAGCTAGAACATATATATCACTTTAGTATTCATCTTAAAGTCATAAAATTAAGGAGAAGATCAAAATTGTTATTGGCATTCATACTTATTAAACTAGTTAATTTGTTTATATCTTTTAATAAAATTGCCATTTAGTTCTATTTTTTGCTCTTTCTTTTGTAGTTGTATTAGTGCACACACACATATTAACTGCAATTGTATTATACTTTGTTTTACTCTTGTATGAGTTAATATTAGAAATATTAACATCTAATATTGAATTTTTTGATATCATAACAATTGATGAACCCATACATGATGATCCAAATTATGTTGATCCTTCTTCAGATATAGGAGAAGAAGAATAAGATGACGACGATGATGGTGAAGATAATGATGGTGACAATGGTGATGAGGTTGATTAAGATGACTAGTTTGATGATCATGATGAGGATCATGACCATGATTTTGATGATGACGTTGGTAGTGCTAGCTAACTACTAATGCTATGCATGAGCATGCTACATTTTGGATTATATTTACATGTATTATTGTTGATATATAACTATGATATATTTGTCATTTTGAATTTATATCTATATATGGAGATCATACAACTTGTTTTTTTGTTATATATATATATATATATGTATAACTTATTTTTAGTTTACTATAATGATATCCATGAAAGTTTGATATGTTGATCATACATATGGAATTTACTTGATTTGATTAAAGATGATGGTGATATTATCAATATTGTCTTGTTACTTTATTTATATTGGAAATTGTCAATGTTCTTTTGATGAAGAATTAGTATCTATGATGATATTACTACTTTTGGGTGGATGTTATGAATTCCCCTTAAAATTATTTAGAAATGTTATGTTATAGATTTGAATTCTTAATGATATTCGAGAACTTTGACATATTTCAATATTTAATTGAAATAAATGAAATGGACACAAAATCAATAAAAATTGACACATTTCATTATTAATAATTGAAATTAAATTCTTGATTAACAATGGACGCAAAACAAAACACACAATGGATGCAATATTAGACGTAACACTAAACAAAAAATTGGATGCAAAACATGACGCAAAAGTGGACATCACATCAAACGTAAAAGTGGACGTCACATCAGACATAAAAGTGGATGCAAGACTAGATGCAAAAAGAGACTCAACACTAGACACAAATATGGGTACAAAATTGGGTGCAAAACTAGATGCAATACTAGGCCCAAAACCATATGCAACAATAGATGAAAAAGTGGATTCTTAACTTGACATAAAATTGGGCACAAAACTGGAGGTAGAAATGGGTGTAAAACCTAGCGCAACACTAGATGCAACACTGGATGCAAACAAATATGTAAAACGAGATGTAATAATGGATGCAAGATGGGATGCAACATTATATGTAAAATTGGATGCAACATTAGATCCAAATATGGGTGCAAAACTAGGCGCAAACCTAGATGTAAAAAAAGACATCAACTAGGACGTAACACTAGGCACAAACCTAGATGCAAAAGAAGACACAAAATAGGACGAAACATTGGTTGCAAACTTGGACGCAAAATTGGATGCAACATCATATGTAAAACTGGATGCAAAACTAGATGCAATAATGGGACCAAAATTGGATGCAAACCTGGACACATAATTGGACGCAAAACAGGTCGCAAAATTGGGCACAAAACGTGACATAAAACTAGGATCAAAATCAGACGCAACATTGGATACAAAATTAGGTTCCAAACTGGGTGCAAACTAAGGTATTTTTTAAGGATTCTAATAGTATGCCTAACTATATTATTCTAGGCGATTATTTTGAATTGAAAAAATCATTTATATAGATAAGTAGGTGAATATTAAATATGAAACATACAATTTACTACTGAAATCTATAAATTTTGGTGAATATTATAATAAAAAACATATTTTATGTAAATATAGATGATATTTAAGAGTAAAATTGACCAATTAGTGAATTTATTTTTTGAAAAAAAGTCCAAAAAATAGCCATTTGGAAAAATTTCACCCTTAAAAATTACCCTGGTGCAAACAAGGATGTGATAAAGGACACAAAAAATGCAATACTAGATGCAAAATTGGGCGCAAATAAGGGCGTAAAAAAAATGCAAAAAAATAGGTGCAAAATTGGATGTGAAAATGGATGTTAGAAAGGATGCAAAAAAATGCACAGTAGTCGGCATTTTACGAAATTGTACGACAATGCTAGGTTTAGTGCTGGATTGTTCACCACAATTGAAAAGAATTTACACTAAAATCTGGTGTTAAATCCAACGTAAATTCTAGTTTTTATTGTAGTGCAATGGAAAAAAAGGGCCAATAAAAAAAATCATCTAAAGTAAAAGGAGTAGGATAAGCATATTTGTTAAAGGATAAATAAGGTGGGAGAATAGGAAATAAAGGAAGAAAAATAGCCTCCCAAAAGTTTGGTTTGGGGGTGTACGATACATGGAAAATAAGAGAAAATAGTTTCCCCAAACAGAGAAAGGAAGGGGAAGTGGGAAAAGGAAAAAACCATTTCCTCAAGTGGGATAACTAGGAGGCCACACGTAGGAAAATGGAGGAATGATCTACCTTAGGTGTAGTAGGGGGTGTAGGTATAGATAAAGGCAAATGCTAGAAGGTTGGCTAAGAAAATGAAGACTACCAAGTATGGATGGGATCTATAGATCATGGTATCTAGGGTGAGGAAGGATTTCCATGATGGGGAGAGGACACTTTAGGAGTGAGAGGGAGAAATGACATTGACAGAATACTGGAAAATAAAATAAGGGTTATGAAAGTAGGAAAAGAGGGCTCATGTGAGGTAAGATAAAGAAAATAATGTTAAGTATTTAAGAGAAGGGGGGGGAAACGTAGGATTCGGGGAAAATGAAGGCTAAAATGGACATCCTTCATTATGAGAAATTGAAATAATTTTGTTATATGAGTGGCTTTTTAATGATATTTACATTACTTATGTTGTCGAATTTGGACAATGATATTTATATAAATGAAGTGTATAAGGATATGAAAGGTTTGGGAGGGATAGGAATTTATTTGATATTGTCCAAGGATTCAAGTAAAAAAAGTGGAAATGATGGGGACTTGACAAAATTGTCATAGGTATGTATGCAACAAAGGTATCGGAAAACTAATGCCACTACATCTATGAATTCCTTTGGGAAGCCAACATCACCGAATGTATCAACACTAGGATTCCATTACACACAAATACTAATACTATTGTTTCTAGTGAATTATATGTTTTGTATTTCTTTCCTTTCTTAAAATAAAATAAAGAACAATATAATAACACATAATATCCATCACATATGCACCAAGTTTTTATTACGGAACGCTAATGGTGAATATATTCTAGGTTTAATTTTCTAAATGAGTCTATTTACTAGCAAATTCTTTTAATTGCAATCTACACCCCCTCAAGAACTTCCTATTGGCAGGGTTACGTTTACATTGCTTGACATTTTCTTAAATAGAGTTGAAATATTTCCTTTCTATATGGCCCTTGTTACAACCTATTTGGTTGTATTCGAAATTATCCAAATGGATAAGTCACCCAATTGATAATAATTTCATAGTAAAAATATAATTGCTGAATAATTGATAAAATATATAAAAGATGATGTTTGCAATGAATGGTGTAGCTCGTATAAAGAGGCTCACAAGGTAACTATTCACCAAAGAGATGTGTCCCTTAATTAATTATAATCAATGTTACCTTATTATATTATTATATATTATTATTATTATTAATATTTATTAATTGTTTATTTATTTGTTCATTACATTGCCTTCCCCTTAAGGGAAGCTTTGTCCTCAAAGCTTATTAATGACAAGGCTTATGTATGATTTTTCTCTTGTAATGTTATCTCTCGATCTTGTGTGTTAATCATTGCGACACTTGACGAAACAAGATGATATGAGTTATGCACTCCAAGGAAAAAATATCGCATCGTTTGTGAGGTGCTCCATTTGAGATCTATCTTCATCGGAGCTGATTGTTGATTGCTTGTTGGATAAATCTTCCCATTTTCTACTTAGGTTGTAGATTTTGTGCTATTTCGCTTCTGAAGTCATAACTCCTTTGTTTATGTTCATTTTGACCCTGTCGTTGGTCAAAATTCTTTTTATAATTTGGGTGTCGATAAGGAGTTCTTGTTGTTTGTTTTTATGCTGGATTGACATCCTTTTGGACTGTGACAGGGACCAAATTTGTATCTATTTCATCTTCCTCAACTTGAATTTGCTTTCCGGAGAGTCTGGATGCTTCCTTCTGGATTTGAACTAATTTGTTCTCTAATAAATTATTATTATTTTGAATCTTCTTCAACCTTTCGTCTTGCGACTTTTTGTCCTGTTTTAACTTCTTGATTTGTTCCTCTAGTTCTTGATTAATATTTATCAGACGATGGTTTTCTTCTTGCCGTTCTAGTATCCTTCCTTCGAGGTCTTCATTGGAACGTTCCATCTTCTGAATATTTTTCAGTTTCTTGATTTTCATGAGTAATGTTTTGGTATGAATTCTTAGTTGAAATAGTTGTTCGGTATTTCTTGCTAATTTGTCATTGATTTTCGTAATGTCCAGCTTGTGTGTATTTTTGGTGGCGTTGTACTTCTGTTGGAGTTCTTTATTCTTTTGTTGTTGACGACCTATCTCTAATTCTTGATCTTCTAGATTTCTCTGGACTTGCGCTAATTCATTTTCCTTGTCCATGATGAGCTTGCTTAAACACTTAATTTCTTCTTCTAAATCGTTATCATTTATATACGGTGATTCTTCAACCTTCTTTGATTTTTTGATCTAGTCTTCAAGGTTTTGATTGAGACTTTTTAAATGTGATATTTTATCATCCTTATCTGAAAATTTTTTCTTGAATTATTCATTGGCTTTTTCTAACTCTTGCTTTTGATCTTTTAAGCTATGCTTCTCCTATTCTCTCAACAGATTAGGTAATTTTTGCTTCCTAATCTCAACTTGAAGATATTTATTGGTCACTTTATACTACTCTAACTCGTCTAATGTTGCTTGTAACTGCGAATTCATTATTGTATATGTGTTTTCCATCATTTCCGACTACGACTTTGCTTCAACTTTGTCTTCTTCTCTTGACATGGGGTAGACACAAAAAGTGTAATAATTCCCAATATGGTTCTTTTTTGAAAAAATATTCTTTGACTTTGAATTTTTGGTGATAAATGGTCTTTGACTTCTTGACGATAGCTTGGCCCTCCTTGACTCGACTCTTTCTTTGATTTGGTCTTCTTTTAACTATTGATGGTATTTCTTTTGCTGTTCTTTTTCTTTTTCTTTCTTGCTTTTCTTTTGTGCTTGGCCCTCCTTGACTCGACTCTTTAACATTGTTAATATAGGAATGTATTGAATTCTAGCTCATTTCATTCATTAGAGATATGTTTTTAAAATTTGTAGCATAGTGTTAGAGCCTTTGCATTCTTAGTTTATCGTATGGACAAAGTAACTCCTTTTGGATCCTCCTTGATCCAATAAATCATATAAGAACTTGTGGCATGTGACATCAAGTGCATGTTTAATCTTGTTATTATCCATCTTAATTTTGAGTTAGTATGATTAGTTTTGATACTTTAAGACACCAATGGTAAAATAATTGTGAAATTATTACAAATCCATGATATTATGGAACAATTACATATCTAATTGGGTTTATGATATAATTAAGACATATCAAGTGATCAAATCACCATTATTTAAACCTAGAGTAATTTGAGATTGTTTTTGTGTCAATATGTTTGACCCTTTAGACATATATGCTTTGACCAGATTTATACACAGTATGCGAGTAGGAAATCAACTTTTAATGTTTATATTAAAGGATATGTGATGTTTCAATTATAATTATTAACTTCATTATATCTAAGATCATTAAATATGAGCTTAAAGGATTATTGCACTAGATAGGACTTTTGATTTTGTTGGTAATACTAGACCCATTAAATGTATGGTTTTGTTGGTAATACTAAGGTGAAGTGTGTGGAAAATTAATGTGAGTTATACTTAAGGGTTAGGATTAGGGTTTTATATAGTGTTTAAATTAAGGATTATTAAAAAGAATGAAAAAATATTATAATGTTAGATATGTTGTTTTATGTTAATTGTGAAAGGATTAGTTAAATTTATTAGAAATTAGTGTTGATATTGATTATTTATAAGCATTAACTCAGTGTCGAAGTAGTCCATTGGACACATGGTTATGGATATGTAATGTATAGTTAGAAATGAATGAATTATATGAAATTTAGACTAGTTTTTAATCATAATCCTAAGGTTTCTTACGATAGCTATCTACATCATAAACTATGGTATAATTTGTTTTATTATATTCGTTGTTGGGTGATTATTTCTTTTATGGACATATATTCAACAATTTCTTGACTTAGACAATGGCAATTATAAATGATTTAGTTAATTTTAATAAATTAATTTTTAATTAGAAAGTGTAATGAATTGTTGTTATAATTTAAATTAAGTATTATTGTTTAGTTTTTATGAGCATGTTAGTCCCCGAAGTGTAGATTAGTTAGCGACAAGGTGCATTGTTAAGACACTCGTAATATCGTAAATTCAAACCTTCGTGTACCCATATAGAGACAGTGTGGGTACACCTAAGAATATAGTGATAATAAAGGAGAATTTAAATTATATATATATATATATTTTGATTGTATCTATAATATATAATTTTATTTTATTGAGCATTTTTTAAATATAATAGTGTAAATAATTTATTGACATAATTTTCAATTGATATATTATAGTTCCTTCATTATTTCATAAATACATACTCATACTTATATTCATTAATACTTAAATTAATAAGATATATTGTTCATATATTTAAAATTTCTAACTAAAACATTTTCATCCTTATACTTGCTTCTACATATATATTTTTAATAACCGGATAGACCTACTTCTACATATATGTTTTTGTTAACTAAATATACCTATATATATAAAAAAAATAAAAAATAAAAAAATATAATTTTTATAATGAAGAATTTAAAATTATTTTTAATATAAATGTTATATGTAAATTTCTTTTATATTTACCAATAAAATTGAGTATAATACAAAATAATAAAATATATATTTATATAACAAAATGATTTTACATAAATTAAAGTATAATACAAAATAATAAAATATATATTTATATAACAAAATGATTTTACATAAATTAGATATAAATAAGATAAGGAAAATTGAACTTACTGTAAATGCGCCAAATACTATAACTGCAAGTCCAATTCCAAAAGTGTTTGTATTTAAGCCTTTCCAACCTATCACTGCCACACAAAACATTCATATATATTATAATCTTTCATTTTATATAACATCAAAATAAAGCATATCATTAACCATATGGAAATTTATCATATTCCTTAAAACACATACTTCTTACAACAAAACATGAATTTGAATATATATAATGAATTATCCAAAAATTACAATTTTATTAATTTATAAAAATTGGTCTACAAAATATAAATTAAATTTTCATTTTAAAATCTTTTTATGTATATTAATAAAATGATTGAATAATAGTAAAGAAGGTAATAACACTCTCATGGAAATGTCTCATAACTAGATAAATCATCCTTTAGGTAAGATATAAGGATAATGAAAAACAAAGGATGCTGCTATCACTTTGGTAAATCCTTCACTACCAAGAGTTAATAGAGTTATTAAGTATAATGGTTTATGGAATGAATTATAATGCATAAATATGTAAGTCTTAGTTTTATTTTTGATTGGATTAGAAATCTGAGGAAGATCATAAATAATGTTTTTATTCATTGGAAGGTTCTTATTCATTCATTTACTATGATATGTAATCAATTGACTTGGAAGGTGGGAAACTTAGACTATGATAGGGTTGATAGAGACTCATGGATAGGTTGTAGATATATGTTTATATTATAACATGGAATAATTGAATTATTCAAGAACAAGGCATAGCTTTAATCAAACAACATATCCTACAACCAATATATGGCAACAAGGCCTTGGGTAAGTGAAAAAAGTATTAGGTTTGGAAGGTGATATTGAAAACTTATGGAAGTCCTATGTGGATTTTTGTACCTGGATAAATTTTTTGTTGTTGTTGTGACTGGTAACTTTACAGTGCTCATACTTGCATAACATAGGGTTGATTCCGATCTACTACCACTATACCCCTAGGTGTAGCAACATTGCCCCATGTGTGGTACATAGGGCTCATGTGGTTTGAACAAACAACACCACAAGGAGTGCCTTAATAGTGCACCCTATCACCAAATGATCCACAAACCAGGGGCTAGACCTCGAGTAATTTATTTTTTTGTAAGCTAGTTCCTATATTATATTAACAAAAAGCAAAAGAGTAAATAGACTTATATGGTTGGTCTTCCACTAGGGAAACTAAATCAGCCACATAACCAAAGTTTATCATCAATTAAACTAAGACATCCCGAGTCAAATGTCTTGGCAAATAGAATGTTACAACTTTAATAACTATCATTCTACCTATAGAAGCTAGACCTATGAATAAATAACCTAGCATAGGTATCATGATTCCTATCAAAACAAGACAATCTTCAAGATTACTATTCAAATAGGTTATTCTTGTGTGTTCTAAAAACAAGACAGGCATAAAAAGACTAAAACTAAGCATCATTAGAAATAGTCATGGTGGATGGAACCTTTGGCACAATTGGATCCTATCTAGGATTCCTTGGAGAGACCATTCCTTGAACACCATGCTTGTAGTAGCTTTGGCTAACACATTAATCTTGGCTCCTAGCTCAACATGGACTTTGGTGATCAGTTTAAGATTAGTCTCCACCCTATGAATATAGCCTTGGGGTTCATCCAACTAAAGGATAATTTTCATCCTTTCTTCATCATTGTCCATAAGATCCTTTCCCACAAGGGTTTTCATCTTCCAGCAGAGAGAAGTTGACTTTGTAAATTTGGTATCTCATGTTCTATATGTCTCTTTGTCTTCCTCCATCTACCCTACTTCAGTCTGAATTGCCCCCAGATCTATCCCAACTTACTCATTCTTGACCCATGTCTCCATACTGTCAATCAAGTGATAGGTAGGGGTAGGGACGAACCTGATGAAGAAATACTTAGGCACCTTTGTCTCTTGAATTATGTTTGGCGTATGGTTATTTCCACGGTCATTTTGCCTCTTTTGGGTTTTCCTGCCTTTCATGATATAAATTCCCTATAAATGAAACGGTTAGTAGTTCAGGGCACTAAACTAAGCGATCCCTCATCTTCCCTCTTGTGTAGCCAAATACCATTGACAAGGAAAGTCATCTAAGGAAGGAGGTTTCTCGAGGAAATACTTCACTCTTATCAAACTCACAATATGACTAAAATCCTCCAACCATTTACTAAACCAAACAACCAGAAGCACCACAAGCTCATGCCATATAGGAAAAGAAATGAATATAGCAACTTCATTGCGTACCTTAGTAGTTCCTACAATCATACACCCACAACCCATGTGAAGAAGCGCTATGATGATCATAGAAAAAGGAAACAAATCCATTATTTCAACCTAGTTTAACTACATTCCAATCCCATGTCGATAGTCGCCGCTTTAATTAATGGATTGCATTTCCATAATTTCTCATTGTGGAGGTTGGAGTCCTCATCTTAGGTCATGCATCCTTGCCAATGTCATTTGTCCCATTTCTCATTCCAAATGTCTTTCCAATTTGAATGGGATGGCTCAGGCCCGTAAGCGCCTCTATGTCCACCCTTACCACCCAACATAGGGATTGAAGGTCATGCATGGCTAGGTTAAGTCTCTCATCATTGAGTTGAGAAGAAGAGAGGACCTCCCAAGTAATGTCTAGGTCCTTGTTGACATATTTTTCCCCTTCGTTTTCTAGCTTGTCAACTAATTTGTTGGCCTCTCGACATACATGCAAAGGAATTACAAAATTTTCTTCGGATAGGATAGAGCTTAGACATATGGATTTCACCTCTTGTCACCAATTGTGGGATATCTTACTGATAGGAGCCCCATTCTGGAGTCTCTTGAGCATGTGAATCATGATCTGTGAGTCCCACTTGACAATCAATTTAGATAAGTTTCCCCTGATCAATATTTGCAGTACCCCATAAGCAAGAGAATGTAGTTTCACTATTTTCCCAACCTAATGACCATGCATAAACATGAATTATTTTACCTTGATAGTTGCAGAAAACCCCTCCAAATCCGGTTGGACCTGGGTTCTGTTTCACTACACCATGAATGTTCAATTTTAGAAATCCATCAGGAGGGGATACCATCTAAGAGGGTTGAAATTTTTGGGCTTTAGCTTGACTAGATGCTGAATTATTTGCAGGGAGTATAGTCCCCATGATTCCATTATGGTTTGCTCAGACACAACATTTCCAATCCTCTTCTTCCCATTGAGTTGATTGAATAATTTCTTGAATTTTTTATTGAACTTTTTCCCAAACTCGATTGTTGCTTTCGTTCTCATATTTGGATATACTACAATTTATTTCCTTCTAGGTTTTTCATAACAAGTATCCTAGGAAAAGCTTCCTTGTTCTATTGATGATGGAATTCACATAGGCCGTGTGTCTCCATAGAGCAATAGTTTATATGAGAAAGTCTCATCTTCTATCTGATTGTGTAATACCCCATTTTGACCCTTGGAATATATTGGATTTTAATGTAAATATTGTATACATGCAATGTATGTTTCTGTAGCATGGAGCTCAAGGCCGAGGCCCCGCTAGTGTATGCTCGGATTTTATTAAAAAAGAAAGTATTTGATATTACGCTATCCATGTGCTATTAAGCCATGGAACATTGTAAAATGATGTAAATATTAATATTGCAATTAAAATACCAAAAACTGGCTATGGAAGCAACTAATGAGAAGGGGCCATGTGTATTCCACTAAGGAGTGGTGAGGGGGTTGTGGGGTTAAACCATATGTTGCCAAATGCCATCTTGAGAACCCATTTGATTTTCCTTGCTGACATTTAATTTAGTTGTAAGGAAGTGGTTGAAGAAATTAGTCCATGGCTTCAATAGAGCATGGGCAGCCTAGAAATTCGTATGGCAGGTATGGGCTTTGTTTTCTTGACCCAAAAGTCACTCTACCTCATGGTAATTCATTCTTCCTTATTCCCATTCCATTGTGGAACATTCAAGCATCACTTTTCAGCCATTACACAGTCCCATCAGTGAGAAAAACTAGAAATTGCAACTCTGAATTAAGCCACGTTTTGAAGTGCCAAAAACGCCAAGAAATTCATGTGGACAATGAAATCAAATGGGGGATCCATAGACCTTAACCTTGGGGAGAATTTGAGAGTGTTAGATGCCCAAAAATACATAGGAAAACCTCAATTTTATAGCCCGAAAATCCAATTACGGGACAGAGCTATTTGGCCATCGAATTGAGAAAATCCAAACATGAATGACAGAGCAGAAGAGAGAATAGAGGTTGGAACTACTTGATAAACCCAGTGAAGGCTATAATCTCAAGAATTTAGTAGCTTGTACCTTTCTATGCCCATCCTGAATAGCACTGGAGGGAAGGGGCACCTGAAGGATTGTGCAGCAGAGAAGGGGACCTTCCTTGTGTTGGGTGTGGTAGTTATTGTGGGTGCCATGACTGTGGAGTTTAGTTGAGATTCATGTAGCTTTGTGGTTGATCTCACTGGCTTAGCATCTTCCTCCTTGTCTCTTGCATGCTTGATAAACCCAACTGTGCGTTGGCTTAGCATGACTGTTTGTGTGAAACCATGGTTGTGAGTGAGCTAGTTTAGTTCCTCCTTAGTGGATACACAACCTAGCTTGGGGGTGGTCTCTCAATTGAAAGAATATAGGCTGGACATAGACCTATGGTTGGGTGGAACGATGATCTCACATAGCCAGTTGTTTGGACAACTTCATCTTAAAAATAAGTATTATCTATGTGTTTTTAATTCTGCAATGTTTTAATTATTGATGACTGTTATGATTATATGTTGAATGCATGATGCACTTGTGTGTGGATGATGTTTATTTCCATTGTGTTTATTGAGTAGATCTGCAGACATGAGTTTTTATTTATTATGAATTTTCTTATTCATGATCGGGGCTGAGTTTCCCCAAATAAGCCTCGGAATGTGAGTCATGTTTCTGTTGATTTTTGTACCTAGGAAAGTGTTCCCCTAGGTGACTTTTTCCTTAGTCACTTAAAAGGGGGAAATAAAGTGACCCTTGCATTAAATGACTTGAGATGAGCTTTTAATTTGACTTTAGGGATTAAAGTCACTTTTTGATCAATTTAAGTGAGGTGAGTGAAACTAATTTTCATGAGAATTAAATGAGCATTTATTCTCATCCACTCAACTAAACCATTCTCAGCCATTGGATTAGATGACCATTCACTTACCCTAGGGTTTACTCAAAAAGAGCAAGGGAAGGCATTTCATTCACTTTTTTGTGGAAAAGAAAGTGAAGAGAGCAAGTGAGAGAGGGCATGATTTTTGAGGCAGGCTTATTGAGCATTAATGAGTAGCATGGATTTCAAGGAAGGTACAACAGTCCGTACAGTGTGATTCTGGGCACAGTTTTCGAGGAGAGATCTAGGCACAAATCCCGAGGCAGGGCACGAGTTTCCAGGCAACGTTTGCTGGGCACAATTCCTGAGGCAGGGAATGGATTTCTAGGTAGAAATCTGGGCATGAATTTCTAGAATTTTCAAGAATAGATTTCAAGGTCCGTACAGTCTATACAGATTGTACTTTTTGGCACAGATTTCAAGATTTGCTTCTACACATATTTCAAGGCATAAAAAACAGAAATCGAAGTTCAGTTCTAGCACAGAAATCGAGGTAGCTTTTGGTGTATAATTTTATGGTTGAGATAAGTACATTTTTTACTATAAAATTCTGTACTGAAGATTTACTGAAGAAATAGAAACTCTCTCTCTCTAAAAGGTTTTCCCCTTGTGGGTTTTTCCTGGGCATTTAGCCAAAAAAATTTGAGTCTGAGATTTTTATGGTGTGCATGAATATTTAATTTTCAGTCTGTAATATTGAGTTTCAACTGTGTTTTATAAGTCTGAAAATTACATGTTATTTCCAGCCATCATACAAAACTGGGTTGGGCATTAAACAATGACAAGTTGACTTGAAAATCAGGTTGGGTTGAAATCTCAGAAAACTTGCATGGTATCAGAGCTTGGTGGGCATAAAACTAAAGTTATTTAAGACAGATAGTGATTTATTTTGTCAGTGGGAAGCACCTTGTTGAGTTGGCAGTGAGATGGCTACAGGACTTAGGTTGGAGGATAGGCTAGATGGGACAAGAAATTTTGTGCCATGGAAGGATAGGATTATGCTGATTTTGGAGGAAAATGAACTTTGGGATGAAGTGATAAACAACACTACATCTAACCCAATTCAAATTCCAGCTTCCACAGATGTAGTAGAATTATCAACTTTCAACAAGAAGGATTGTAAGGCTAGGAGAATTATTCTTGATGCAGTTAAAGACCACATCATTCCACACATTTTAGGTAAAGACCGTGCATATAAAATGTGGGATGCTTTGACTAGTTTATACCAGAGCACTAATGCAAACCAGAAGATGGTTCTAAGAGAAAAGCTGAAAGGTATAAAGATGAATGGTGGAGAGGGAGTGACATCTTACCTTACCAGGATGTCTCAGGTTAGAGATGAGCTAGCGGTAGTTGGGGAGGTAGTTATAGCTACTGATCTTGTGTGGACAGTAGTGAATGGGGCTTCCAATCCTTGGGCTGCTTTTGTGCAAGCTATAGTTGGCAGGGAGAAATTACCTTCCTGGGATAGACTGTGGGATGATTTTGTACAGGAGGAGACCAAGAGAGGTCTTGTGTAGGGAAGCTCTTCACAGGGTAGGGAGGATGAGGAGAATGTGGCATTGACTACAAAGGGAAAGAAGAAGAAGAAGGGCACCAAGCAGGGTGGGGCCAACAAACAGCAGTAGCGGGGTGGGAAGAAGAAATATTTAAGCAAAGTCAAGTGTTTTTCTTGTTAGGGATTTAGGCACTATGCTTCACAGTGTCCAAAGAAGAAGAAGAAGCAGCAGACAATAGCCTCTGCAAAAGTTGATGATTTTGGAGAGAGATTTCAGAGAGAGTTTTCTCTTTGTGCTGGACATGTTGAGAGAGAGAGAACCTCTATTATTATTAGCACTGATTTGGATATTGAGATGGAGTATTATTTGTTGACTGGCCATCAAATGGGTGCTTCTACCACTAACACTTGGTATATTGATAGCGGAGCTTCAAGTCACATGACAGGTGCTCGAGAGATGTTCTGTGAGCTTTCATAGACAAGTGTAGTTGTGGAGGTTGTACTAGGAGATGACACCATTGTCAGAGTAGTTGGTCATCGGACCATTACCTTTCAGAGGGAGTCCATGAGTCCCATGATTTTGAGGGATGTGTTGTTTGTCCCTGGGATGAAAAAGAAATTGGTATCAATTTATACTATTGAGGATAGGGGTCTTGGGGTTTGTTTCATGGATGGACATGTGCATATATTCCCCAAGACTACAGGATCATATACCTCTTTGGACATTGGGGTTAGATGTGGGAAACTATACAAGCTCTTATTTCAGCACCAGCATGCTTTGGCACACAGTAGCAGCAGTGAGCTTTGTAAGCTATGGCATTGGAGGATGGCCTATTTGCATCATCCAGCTTTGAGATTGTTGAGGAGTATGGTTATAGGTCTACCGGATTTCAGCACAGAGCACAGTGATGTATGCAGAGGGTGTGCTTTGGGAAATGTACACCAAGACTGCTTTTCTGAGTAGTGACAGCAAGTCAGCAGGGGCACTTGATTTGATTCACTAAGATTTATGTGGTCCTATGTCATCTGTTTCCTTGAGAGGTTTTGAGTATTATGTGTCTTTCATCGATGACTATTCCAGGAAAACCTGGATCTACTTCTTGAGGAGAAAGAAGTCAGTTGATGTCTTGCGGACCTTCCAAGAGTTCAAATCTCTTATGGAGAATCAGACAGGGAGGAGGATTCAGGCTCTGAGGTTAGACAATGGGGATGAGTATACCTCCAATGAGTTCGATGAGTTTTGCAGATAGGAGGGCATACAGATACTGTTACGGAGAAAACTTCCTATGGCTTGGGGCAGACCACAATAGACAACTGACTACCAGAAAATGACTCAATTCCCAATGCAATGCTAAGATAATGGAGGAAATACCAACCTTCAATCGGACGTTCGATGTAGATCCCCGTTGAGCTTTCAACTTCTACACTTGGACCTTCAAATTAGTCTCAACAACAAGTACAAGCAAGTGCATATAATATGTGAAAGACATTAGCATAATCAATAGCATGATCCATGACATCATAAGCAAATATAACCCAATGTAATTTAACAATCTTCACAACATCAATTGGATGAGAAAATGAGTATTTCCATTAATGAATAACAAGAAGTACAATATATGACCTCTTGCCGGTAACCAATCTGAACCAAGAACTGGGTCTCTCCACTTGTGCCTCCACCACTTCAATCCTCCTGTAATGGAAAACTCAAACTAGGATAGGAGTTTGGTAGGGGACTCAAGTCACGACAAAAATCCACGACAAGTCATGACAAAAATCCACTAGAGTTATCTTGCTTTCTCTTTCTCCTCCCTTCCATATTCCATAAGAGCTCAATATATAGCCTTCCAAAGGTAAGTGAAAGGACACATCGAGGTGTTTCGGGGCAAATGGAGGGCCAAAGGTCACCCTAACACCGCTTTTTGGGAGTAAAAAGTAATTTTCTAATGATTTTTACCATTTTACTTGGCACCCGCGGGCTATAGTGGAATAGCTCACGTGTACACTGGCTAAAGTGGAATAGCTAGCGTACAGGAAGAAAAATAGGGAAAAAGTGTTTCTGAAGGACATAAAGTGAATCTGAGTTAGTGAAATGGATCCTGAAAGCCAAAGAGTGCTGATGCTCACAAGGTGGAAAATACGTTGTAACAGATGCCCCCTAATGTGTGAGTTCAGAGAATGGTGCTACGATGGCCGAAATACATTATAAATCTCAGAAGTGGAGTGATGGAGACACAAATGGAGAGAGTAGCTCACTCATCATAATACAATAGTATCTCTGAGTACATGTCGGTATAGTACAACAATCTGATACATTGGCCATGAATAGGAAATACATAATGAATACATGTCATAGGTGATCATAGCCATAACCATCTACAGTAAGATATGATCTCCTGCTGAAAAGGAAATAATTGGTGCAATATTGGAGGTACAAACTGCTGATGTCTGAGAGATCATATCTCAGATGTAAAGTCACGATCATACGTAGCATACTGAATGCCACTGTCACCTGGGGTCTTCTACACAAATCATCTACGATGCAAGTCCCATCAAGTGAATAAAGGTGTTGAGGTTGAACCTAATGTGACATCGTCTGATTACCAGTCAATGATGTATATCGTTAATAGATGCGAGATAACCCACCAATAATGAAAATGGGCATCAAGGCACAGAGTACAATCATCAAAGTGTGAATAGATGTGTTGAAGTCGAACACTAAAATGAATCTATCAATCAGGGAACATTGATGTATTCCCAAAACTGTCAATGGCAAGACAACCTACCACTAATGATTGCAAGCCTCAAGGTACTCAACTGAACTCTAAGTCTCAAATTACAAAATAAATGGGTTGATGTTGACGGAACGAAACTCGCTAGAAGGAGGGAATTAAGGCATCCCCCATCAACCAGCACGAGGTAAAAGCTATGCTAAAAGATTTGGTAGAACTCAGGTGAAACAGACTGACTCAATAAGGATGGCCGACATGAAATAGTCAAGAGAACTGGGGAGTGGCCGACTCTGGTTTCAGGACTTCTTTTGAACAAGAGCATGAGCAGATGGATAGACTTAGGCAGCATAGACTCGACATAGACTGTGCGATGTAGGAGGAATCAACAAAGGTATCCATAGTGACTAGAAGCTTAACCAATCGGTGGAGTAAAACTGAGAAACGAGTACAGCTCCTAAGGTCCTACTATAGTCCTAACTCATAATGTATGGAGTGGAATGAATGCTCTGTTCAAAGGCGACACAACAGCTGCCAACAATAAGAAGTAAATATTCTCCCGTCCAACTTTTTGGAATATTTGATTTTTTGGTATTTTTCATATTTGGAAAGCTTGAAAAAAGAATAAAATTGCTTATTGTACAACAATTGAGGGAACGAGTGTCAAATGGCGAGCAGACTAGTCCCAAGCAGTGGAACATACCTATGATCAATGCAAGGAAGCATGTGCAGGATGTGGACACTCGGGGGGGGTGTTCCCTCGGGGTCAAAAGGTCATCAAATTGTTAAAGGAAAATGGAAGCTCTGCAGGGCTCGACAGGGAAAGTGCTCAGGCACCAAGCTAATAATTGAGTAAGCGGGAGCCGGCACAAGGCTCAAGCGGCAAGCAGGATGATGCAATGCAATCACAACTTGATACAAAATGGGGGGAGTCCTTATGGGAGATGGCCAGCATAAGACAAAGTAGAGTATGAGTCTTTATCACAAAGTCATGGCATAACTACGAAGGACTCCCAATCGTAAGGACAAACAATGACATGGGAACCATAATGCAAAGGGGGTTCCAACTAGGGTACCCATGTTCGGAAAGGCCCTACCGCCACATAATGACACTTCTATAATAGTGTGAAGGTTCCGTGTCGGTTAAGAAGTGGGGTCGCACCTAGGGTTTATGAAAATGGTCAAAAGGTCTAATGCATAATGCATGTGAAAATGACATCTAACCTATATGCCAGGTGTTAAATATACTTGCCGTAGGCGCGAAACGATCAAAAACAAATTTCGTCAAAGAAACCTGGTCAAAAAATGCTACTCCAATACCAAAACAACTTAAAACGGTGAAAACTATAGACAAGTGGGTTTCCAAAACTATAAATAGTAATAAAAAATTACAATTTACAATTCATTTTCACTTTTTACCCAATTTGGAGTTTTTGGTTAGTTTTCACCTTGGATTTAAGTTTCTGATTCTGGGAGCTACGGGCATCTGTTCGTCGATCCGTCTAGAGTAGGTAAGCTATCTCATCCTCCTCTTTCATTTAACATTTTTTATTTCAATTTTCATTGGTTAAAATTTTTTAATGGGGAAGCCCTATTTGGTTACGGTGTTACCCACGGGCTACAAGCATACGGGTTGCGGGTAGGGCCTGGTACCCATGGTCAACGCATGCATTGACCACTGGTACCCACCTCTGTGAGCTAATTATCCCGCGGGTACCCACCTCTGTGAGCTAATTATCCTGCGGGTACGACAGTAAGGTTGGTTTTTTAAATGAAAAAGACTAAACTGTTGGTTTCTCTTCTGTTGAGATATTGTAACTTCAAAGAATATTATAATTGTACTTTATTATTCCGGAGATGTTTCATTCCTCCGTGAAGATCTTATTGTATATACGGAGATGTTTATTTCTCCGTCGGAATGTGGTAACTCGGGTTATTAGACTTCCCTAGTGGGGGTCGGCCTTGTATGTGTTATGTGGGTCAAAGGGTTATTAGACCACCCTAGAGGGGTCGGCCTAGTCAGTTGTAGTGGGGTATTTAACCCAATGGTTAAATACGAGCCTACATGTCTTGTGTAAAAGACAAGTCGGAGTAGTGTATAAATAGAGGAGGTGTATTCCTCATTTGACACACACTCACTCACTTGACAGTAGCGCACTTGTGGAGGAGAGGTCTGCTATGGAGAAGGAGGAGCTTATGCTCAGGGTTACATCTTTTGCATTTGTTGGTCATCTATATTGAGGAAGCTTTGCTAGGTTTTCTACCCTATGAGGGTTTCCCAGGATAAATCTGTGTCTCTTGTGTTTATGCTGTGCTTGTTGTTTCTTCAGTGATCCTATATATGTTATTATTGTGAAATGGAATGTAATGCTTCTATTTTCTATCTTAGCATATTAAATATTAACATGGTATCAGAGCTAACCTGAAGGAAGGCAATGTATGGCACTTACGACACTTGCTTCTCTTGCAACAAGTTGAAGGTTAGGGTTTTATATAGCAAAAACTAGTCATCGTGGAACTTTCGTCATAAATACATTTTGGCGAAGGTTCAGGATCTGAAACCTTTACAGGTCGTAGATTACATCCCTAGGTACCTTGTGTCCAAAGGGAACCCTCAGATTCGTTGTACTTTGTGAGTTATGATCAGTACAAGTTAGGGTTTCTACCTCTTCCAAATCTCAGTCAAAATCAGGTGACCTAGGAAAAAAGGTCATAACTTGGGCTAGGAAGCTCCAAATGAACTTTCGTAAAAAGTGACAGGTAGTACACAGACTGTACTATCTCAGGAAACTTTTTCAAAGGCTGAAGTTGAACCAGTGACACATGGAACACCGTACAAGTTCGATCTCCTGTTTTATCCCATAAACAGGTCACGTTGCAACACTTGGAATAACTCTCTCTCAGAAAATCCAATTGATGTTATACCTATTGGGATGGAAAGATGATAGGTCAGGATACTGTAGAAAAAGTTTTCAGACCCTGTGGAGCGAAAAGTTCGGATTTACAGCAGAAACAATCAGGTACATATTTCTGTCAAAACAGAATTATTTTTGGAGCACCTTCATTCATGGCTTCCGGAATTTAGGGTTTCGGAGAAAGTTAGAATTTTTGGAATCGGAATCCATGGATGAATGATACTCAGGAAAATTGAAATTTAGAGACCAATATTGAATTTTTTGGTTGGGTAGAAGACCGGGCTTGATCAGACCCCAGTTCAGGATTTTGATCGGAAAGATGGAAAATTAGGGCTTCAACAAAAGTTGAAATTTTTTAAGTCTGTGACCACAGCTGGAAGCTCCTCAGAAAAAATAAGAGTTTAGAGCCTTGGATCGAACCTTTTGTTTGAGAATAAGGGTGGGATTCATCAAACCCTAGTTTGGGATCCTGTACAGAAGATCCAGAAGTTTTGAAGGCAATTTTGAGGGGTCAGATTTTGGAGATTTCAAAATTGAAGTATGCTAGTTTGATCAGCTCAGCAAGTCGCATCCTTCCATTCCATTCAGAAGCGTGAAAGTCAAAGATTGAATTTTTAGGGTTTCTCTAGCAAACCCTAATCAAGCTCCAGATCAAGTTTTAGGGGGAGTCAAGGCTAAGGCCTTACATAAGAAGACTACAAGAAGTCTCGACAAGTATGACTTAAGGAGGTTCAGGTATGTCTTGAAATCTGATTCCTGATTAAGTTCATAATGTGTTTGTCTTCATATTATTTATTAGTACAATCTTGATTAATGTTAGAATTGTCTTAACACCCTAGTAACAGTATGAATGCATGTGAATGATCGAAGACATTCATTGATTAGGGCTATATGATTGTACTAATGCATTATGGTGTTGTATGAGGTTGATGTTGTCCACTAACAAGATACAGGTACATCATGAAAGACAAATCAAGTTCCATGACCATGACAACATGAAGACAAAGACTGATCCATAATCTTTGTTCTACTTACAAAATATGTATGACTTTTTTATATTATGCTTAACCTATGAGATATGCAGGTTCTAGCACAGTATCTCTAAATCATTGAAGATAACAAAGAAGATATTGTTTAGGTATGTTAGACATAACTAAGCAGGTATACTAATCCAGGTATGTTTTCCTATGTCATGTTAGAATCTTACCTTGTGTTAGGATCCCTTATATAAGTATACTTGGTATGATTGGTTATGCTTATTTATAAAGTTAGTAATCAAGGGTTTATGCATATTATGTCTCTTATCTTGATGATTTAATTAACCAGAAGAGTACTATGATCAAACAAGAATATGCATTAGTAAAAGAAGACTTCCTTGAAACCCTGAATACTAATGATCATGACTATACATATTAAAGATTATTTAGAATTAGAATGTTTTGAGAATATACTAATGAATGTATGTTTGTGTATGAGATCATGAGGATGACACTAGTGCACACTTGAGCATGCGCAGTGGTACAGAATGAATAGAAGTTCAAAAGACATATAGAAGATCAAGCGGGAGGCAACCACACAAACATAAAAGATAAGTATTTGAGTTGTTATTTGAAATAGTAAATGATATTGCTTGTATGCATATTTGTATTCCTAGAATATATCATGCTGAGTGTAAACATTCATAGAGCATTGAACAATATACTACTAATATGCATATGATTGGTAAGTTGGACAAACATTCCATTGTTGCTTTTCTAGAATGAAACCTCTTTGCTGACATGTTGAGAGCTGTGCACACTCTCAATAGTATGTTCTGGTAGAGATGGAAGGCATCTAGATAGCCACTGTATGCATACAGGATATGGAAAAGTGTTCTGCCAAAGTATTGGTCAAGATAGTTGCATAACTATGAAAATGATATCTGTATGCATAATAGGTTATCATGTCAACATGATTTCATGATTATGAAGTATTACTAATCATGTACTTAATTTTGATATGTAGGAAAGATCATGAAGAATGATGAACACCGAACAAGTGATGGATGTTCAACAAGAAGATTTACAAATCAAACAAAATATAGAAGGCTCATTGCTAGAAGATTCTCTTAGAAAGATGAAGAGAATCATGTCAAGATGTTTGCTGCAAGTAGATAGATAAGACCATTCTCTTGATGGTGTAATTAAAGAAGAAGTGTGAATCAGGTTCTGTATGGGTACCCAGGATCGATATGGGTGATGTGGATCTCAACCCTTGCTACAAGGTTGAATATGGTTTCTATACACAGATGACATGGATGCAAGAAGGAACTCACCACAGAGTTTGAATGATATTGAGGCCCATATTAGTAGACCCATCTAACGAGATATGGCACAGATAGATATGCAGAAGATCATTCAATGCAGAGTGTGAATGATGTTCAGTCACAAAGGGAGAATTGACAGTTTCTTGATAAGCTTTGGCTTTACCAAAAGTAAAGTTGTTCCTAACCTTTACCTTAAGGTTGTGGATGATGAACCTATCATACCATTATTGTATGAGGATGATCTCTTTCTGACAAGGAATAAGAAACAGATCATGAAAAGAAAGAAGAAGATGGCTGCAGAAATGAAAATGAAAGATCTCAGATTGATGCATTACTTCCTAGGTCTGGAAGTATGGCAAGGCTCAGAAGGAATCTTTCTCAACCAGGGAAAGTATGATGAGAAATATTAAAAAGGACTTGATGTGTTGGAATGGCCACTCTTGAAGTTATTAGCAGATGACTCATCAGAGTTAGTGGATATAACTTTGTACAGACAAAATATTGAGTCATTGATGTGTCTAACAAATACTAGGTCAGATATATGCTTTGCTGTGAACACCTTGAGTCAATATCTAGTGGAAACTAGGTGTGTTCACCTGTTAGTTGCAAAACATGTGATGAGGTACCTAAAGGATACGATAGAATTTGATCTATGTTATCTTAGAGATCATGACTTCAGATGGATACACAGATGTTGATTGGGCAGAAATTGTATCAGACATGAAGAGCACATCGAGAGGATGTTATTGTCTAGGATTAGCCATGATCTCATGAATTAGAAGGAAGCAATCTAGTGTGGCTCTTAGCACAAAAGGAATATATGGCTGCTTTCTCTGCTAGTTGCGAAGCGTTTGACATAAAAATGGACCCAACTGTGATCCTATGTGACAAACAGAGTTGTACCAAATGGCAGAGAATCCAGTATTCCATGATAAGTCAAAGCACATAGAGATCTGACATTTCTATATACAAGATATGACACAGAAAGGAACTATAAAGTTCGAATTTGTAACAGGTTGCCGATGTACTAACCAAATCTCTACCGATCCGATGTACTAACCAATCCTCTACCTCAAGTATAGTTTTCCAAGACAAACTTAAGATAGTTTAGAAGGACCCTCCTCGAAAGGGGGAGTGATGTGATCACTTATGATGAGATTTCCCGCATCGACAGTGAGGTCAATGATGTGGATACCTATATTGGTGTTGCCGACAGAGAGGTTGGTGGATGGTCCTTAGATAGGGTCTAAGGTGACAAGGGGATTGCATCACCCTTGAACATATGTTCTAAAAGGAGCCGTAGACAGGTGTCTCCGAGAAAGAAGAGGGATTGCACCATCCTTGAACATATGTTCTAAAAGGAGCCGTAGACAGACGTCTCCGAGAAAGAAGAGGGATTGTATCATCCTTGAACACATGTTCTAAAAGGAGCCATAGACAGACGTCTCCGAGAAAGAAGAGGGATTGTATCATCCTTGAACACATGTTCTAAAGAGAGCCATAGACAGATGTCTTCGAGAATGAAGTCCTTGGTGGACATGTGAGGATTGGATCATCCTTAGAATTCAGTCCTAAATAGAGTCGTAGACAAGATGTCTCCGAGAATGAAGTCCTAAATGAATAGGTAGGGGATTGTATCTTCCCCGGACTTAGGTCCCAGAATTGATCCAAAGACTGATGTCTCCGAGAATTGAATATAGGACTACATCGTCCCTGGACCTCGGTTCAAAATGTATGTGAGGACTGCATCGTCTATGAACTGGGTTCAAAATGTACGTGAGGACTGCATCGTCCATGAACTGGGTTCAAAATGTACGTGAGGACTGCATCGTCCATGAACTGGGTTCAAAATGTACGTGAGGACTGCATCGTCCATGAACTGGGTTCAAAATGTACGTGAGGACTGCATCGTCCATGAATTGGGTTCAAAATGTACGTGAGGACTGCATCGTCCATGAACTGGGTTCAAAATGTACGTGATGGGATTGCATCGTCCCTAGACATGAGACTTGTCTTAAAGTGATAAGGATTGATCATCCTGGAACTTGATCTGGATTGTATCATCCATGGACCTATGTCCTAAAGAGAGTGGGATTAATCATCCTGTAATATGATCGTGTGTGTTGCAGGGTATGTTGCTATGTATTGATGATAGATGTATTAGTGAGAATACATGCTATTGATGATAGATGTATTAGTGAGAATACATGCTTTTGATGATAGATGTATTAGTGAGAATACATGCTATTGATGATAGATGTATTAGTGAGAATACATGCTTTTGATGATAGAAGTATTAGTGAGAATACATGATTTTGATAATAGATGTATTAGTGAGAATACATGCTTTTGATGATAGATGTATTAGTGAGAATACATGTTTTTGATGATATATGTATTAGTAAGAATACATGTTTTGATGATAGATGTATTGGTGTGGATACTAATACAGATGATCCAGATGCTGTAGATCGAGATGATCCAGATGCTATAGATCAAGATGATCCAGATGCTGTAGATCGAGATGATCCAGATGCTTTAGATCGAGATGATCCAGATGCTGTAGATCGTGATGATCCAGATGCTGTAGATCGTGATGATCCAGATGCTGTAGATCGAGATGATCCAGATGCTATAGATCGAGATGATCCCGATGCTAATGATCGTATGATGACTATGCTAATGATCGTGAGGATCCAGATGTTGATGTTCCAGTATTGAAGATGTTCCAGTAACTGCTTGAGTTACTGATGATGTTGAGAAAGCTTCCAATGATTTATAGATGTATCATGTATGATGTTGATGACTCCTTGCTCATGTAGATGCTGTTATAATATCCTTCTCATTAAGGGGGAGTGTTGAGATATTGTAACTTCAAAGAATATTATAATTGTACTTTATTATTCCGGAGATGTTTCATTCCTCCATGAAGATCTTATTGTATATCCAGAGATGTTTATTCCTCCATCGGAATGTGGTAACTCGGGTTATTAGAGTTCCCTAGTGGGGGTCGGCCCTATATGTGTTATGTGGGTCAAAGGGTTATTAGACCACCCTAGAGGGGTCGGCCCAGTCAGTTGTAGTGGGGTATTTAACCTAATGGTTAAATACGAGCCTACATGTCTTTTGTAAAAGACAAGTCGGAGTAGTGTATAAATAGAGGAGGTGTATTCCTCATTCGACACACACTCACTCACTTGACAGTAGCGCACTTGTGGAGGAGAGGTCTGCTATGGAGAAGGAGGAGCTTATGCTCAAGGTTACATATTTTGTATTTGCTGGTCATCTATATTGAGGAAGCTTTGCTGGGTTTTCTACCCCATGAGGGTTTCCCAGGATAAATCTGTGTCTCTTGTGTTTATGCTGTGCTTGTTGTTTCTTCAGTGATCCTGTATATGCTATTATTGTGAAATGGAATGTAATGGTGCTATTTTCTGTCTTAGCATATTAAATATTAACATCTTCCTCTAGGATGGTTCTAGAATGGAGATAAAGGGAACATGACCTTGTGGATGAGGCCGTCCACAATGATTTGCCTGCACAACAAGCATTACAAGCATGTGGGATTTTTAAATTTTAGAACATAAGGGGTTTGAGGGCCCAAAACCTATTGCTCCGCCGTTTGATAGATTACTGGGACGTAGATGCACAAAAATTCAACTTGGACGGTCAAATACTCTCAGAGGTAGATGACATTTACTTTATTACTAGATTATCCCATCGAGGTGAAGTGGAAAGTCTTTGATCTCATACTGTGGGTGGTGGGATCACTATTCCCGACTACATAGAGTGGTACTGTCTTACCAACACTCGGAAGGTGGGAATTTAGGTGCCCATTGGATCCATAGTCAGTCTGGGCATGAAGATTATAGTGGCTACCCTTGTCAGGATTATAGGTTTGGAAAATCTACACCAGGCTTCAAGGTCGGTGATGTTCTATGCCTCACAGTGTACGCATCCCATGGTATATGACTGGTGCACAACGTTACTGGGGTCCATGAAGACCCAGTTAACGGAGTGCAAGCATGGAGATGCAAAAAAATTTGGATACGGTAGTATACTAAGCAGCTTCTTCTTTGAGAGGGTTCCGGGGCTCAGTCCGAGGATTGAAGTCCCTCCTCATAGTCTCCGTGACCCAACCCTGACCCGGTGGGAAAAGGTCTTGACACGATAGGGTGGTGTCCGACAGGCATCACCGTACTCAGTTGAGTTCTTCCACTAGTGGGACCGACATGTCATAGCCATTGACAACTACCCCTATGCAAGGATAGACTTTCATGGTGATCACGACATGCCGCTTCCTCCAGGGGCAGCGTTTGGAGACATTGGCAAGTGACACTTTTTATGTTTTTGTGTATTAAATTTTTTTGGGATTTTTTATTATATATGAAAATGCAAAAATCTTTTTGGGGTAGTATCACCTATTAACATTCTACTGTTTGCTCGCATATCTGGGTCCGCGGAGACTGGATGGTTTCCCAAGACATCGTCGACGGGGCAGGGGTGGAGAGGTAGTCGGCGCTGCGGCAGAGCGAACATTAGAGACCGTGTGGGTCAACCTGTCTCGCATGACCACCAGGGTACGTATGATCAAGGTAGCACAGCTACGAGAGGACATGCAGTGCCATGTTGCAGGAGTACCGAGGCCCTGGGTGCGACTACTGCAATGGATAGCCAACATAGTACACGATTACTATCAGACACATCTTGCCGAGGCAGTTAGGCCTCCTCGTGGGGCTTAGACATCTCAGAGTCCCATATTTTTTGTATCGATATGTATATTTTTGAGGGCTACGGGCTCTAGTTTTGTATTATGACACTACCATTTTGGACATGTTATTTATAAAAAAACTATGGTTCTCCGGTTCTACTATATGTGTATGTACAAATGTATGAATGTATGTTTATTTGTGTTCTTCATTATGAATGTGACAAATGCCAATCTAGGACATAGTTAGCATATGCATCAGATACATGATTAAAACTTCTTGGAATATGAATGTATGTAATGGAAACAAAATGTCGTTCCAAGAGTCTTACCCTTAATAATCTCCATAATAAAGTAGGATCCCTCACACGGTACTGACCATTCAACTGAGACACAACCAGTTGTGAATCCAGTCGGACTTCTAAAACCTGGATACCATGTGAAATAGTATCCCGAAGTAGCTCAACTACAGCACTGTACTTATCCACATTGTTAGATGTAGGACCAAGCCAGGCACCTCTTGAAGACACAACTAGGTATTCAGGTGAATAAATAACCCAGGTTGTAGAAGCAAGCTACTGCGTATGACAGCTAGCACCATCCGTGAACCCTAAGAACGTAGGAGATTCCGTTGACATCTGCCAACCAAACGGAAGTGAATCAGCAGACCCGGAAAACCAAAATAAATCTAAACTATGTACATAATCAACTATACAATAGTATACAAAAGTATTAGCTTGAACTAGAAGTTCAAGCATAATACCGCTTGAGGTAGAGCCCATTTCTAGGCTCCTTCAAGACGTTCCCTTCATAATCTTCCAATTCGTAGGCTCCTTTTTCCAGGACACGCCTCACGATGTAAGGACCATGCCACATGGGGTTAAACTTGCCTACCCCCAGGGGTTCTTTATCTTGGTCATATAAAAGGACCAAGTCACCTTTAGCATATTGTCGGGAACGGACAGACCTATCGTACTGAACCTTGACACGACATTTATTGGCATCTATAGCCACAGCGGCATCTCGACGCTGCTCGTCAAGTTGTTCAAGGTGGATTAAATGTTGATCAATACCCGACGTATCAGGTAGGAGCTCTATGGCTAGTTTTAACGAAGGGATTTCGCATTCAATCGATAAAATAGACTCCACGTCGTGTACCAGCTAAAACGGTGAGAACCCGGTGGCAGTCTTGACTGCGGTTCGATATGCCCACAAAGCAGGATATAACATAATATGCCAGTTGTTCTTGATTTGTTGGATGGTACGTTGGAGAATGGTCTTTAAATACTTATTGACTACTTTGACCTGACCATTCGCTTGGGGGTAGTAAGAAGATGAGTCTTCTTGATGAAACCCAAGCTTGAGTGACAAATCCTCCATCATTTTGTTTTGAAAGTGACTACCATGGTCAGTGACAATCTCTTTCGGAATACCGAACCAAATAATAATCTGATTGAACACGAAATGGACTGCTGTAGCACCATCAACTTTTACGGTAGGCATGGCCTCATCCCATTTGGAAAAGTAGTCCACGACCACTATGATATGGTGATTCCCCCTAGCCGAAGCTGGTTTGCAATCCATGAAATCCACCCCCCACTTAGTGAAGGGACCGATGGTGACGACCGGATGAAGGGGTGCTGGATGTGAGTGTATATTCCGAGAAAACACCTGGCAAGGGTGACATCTCTTTATAGCATTCATACAATCCTTAAAGATCGAAGGCCACAAATAACTAGCTCACATAATGCCTTGGACTGTTGCAAGCCTAGATAAGTGACTGCCACATTCCCCAGCATGGCAATCATTAAGCACACGCTTCGCTTCTTTGTGAGTTAAACAATGACGGAGGATAGAATCCTTTCCTCGACAATACAAAGTGTTGCCGACAAAGGTATAATCTTTAGCGTGGTGTTTCACACGTTGTCGCTTGAATAGTGTGAAGGAAACTTTAAAGTTTGAAGATATATAATAATATCCCCATACCAAGGGTCCTCAGACGAGATAAGAAATAAGTGCTCATCCACAAAGGAATCTTCATGGACAATATCCTCATCAAGTCACGGAAGGTCCGACATGAGCTCAGCAAAAACCAAGGATTTCACCGACCTGGTTGAAGCAAAATCAAGATCAAACTCCTGAAGGATCACCATCCATTTATTGTACTTCCCCCTTATAAGACGGCGTGATAGCACGAACTGAAATGGATTGATATGCGCTATAACTGTGGTTTTCCTAAGCATGATGTAGTTCCGTAACCGTTGGACTGCATGAACAGTCGCAAGTGCCAACTTTTCCATGTGACTATATCTCAGCTTGGCGTCTAGTAGATTTCGACTAAGGTAATAAATCACATGCTCCACGAGTACATCATCAACCTGAACTAGGACAATGCCAATCGTCTCTTGAGACGCAGCCACATAAAGTATAAAATATCTTGCAAAGTCAGGTGGACTAAGCAAAGGGGTTGATACCAAAGCTTTCTTAAGAGCATCGAAAGACTGATGGGCTCGCTCATCCCAGATAAACGGTGTGTCTTTCTTCAATAAGCGCAAAACCTTTGGTAAGACTAGCATAATTCACTACAAAGCGACGTAGAAAAGTAGCTCTCCCTTGGAGGCTCTGAAGTTGAAACAAGTTGCATGGAGGAGGAAACTGAAGTATTGCCTGAAATTTAAGAGGATCGACTCTGATACCCTCTTTCAAAACTATGAAACCTAGGAGGTGACCTGTCCTCAAAGCAAAGATGCATTTATTGAGATTCAACCGAATTTTGTAGCGTATACATCATTCAAGAATCAAACGGAGGTGCTTGGGGTGGTCCACTCTCTTGCGAGAATGGCTAGCAAGATCATCCAAGAAAACCTCCATTATACGTTTAAGGTCGTGAAAGGCATAGGTCATAACACGTTGAAACGTAGCTCCGGCATTTTTAAGGCCAAAGGGCATTTTCCAGTATGCAAATGTACCCCAAGGACAAATGAAAGTAGTATTATGTTGGTCCTTGGGTTTGATTTGAATTTGGTTATATCCCGAAAATCCATCCATAAACGAAAAAAATTTGCTTCCCGCACAAGCATCCAAGATCTGATCTATGAATGGAGTGGGGAAATTGTCCTTCGGACATGCACGATTCAGGTCTCTAAAATCAGTGCATACATGGATAGTTCCTTGCTTCTTATCCACAGGAACGGGGTTTGACACTCATTCAGTATAGGGAATAGGGTAGATAAAACCATCCTTGAGTAGTTTCTACACCTCTTCCTTGATCGTAGCTTCCTTTCGAGGGTCCATAGCATGAAGGCGTTGTCGAACCGGTTTAACATTAGGATATGTTCTAATCTCGTGTTCGACAATGCTTGGGTCTATTCTTGGCATCTCCTCATATGACCAGGTGAAATCTTCTCGGAGTTCCTTAAACAAATCGGTGTAAGTGCGAACCTCTTCAAGAGAGCAATCGACAATGACATAAATGTTCTCAACCTTTCCGGGTGTACGAGAAATGTTGATCGGTATGGTAGGGGAAATATTAGCCATGTTCCCCTCCGCGAAAATCCCATGAAAACCCCAAGGAGCCACAGGGTGACCAACAATCTCTGCAAGAGTTTTCCTAAACGCGTCTTGTTCCATAAGATCAGGGTTGGGAAGAAAATGAGAGCAATGATGCATGTCTTCCCAAGGTCTCTCACTACCACACATGGCCTCAACAATAGCTTCATCTGAAGGTAAAGTACTATCAAGACAATCGTGTGAACAAGATGAGTCGGTCTGAGTCAGTGAAATGGATCTTGAAAGCCAAAGAGTGCTGATGCTCACAAGGTGGAAAATTACGTTGTAACAGAGACAATTGACAGTACCATATACTCCTAATCAGAATGGAGTAGCTGAAAGGAAGAATAGGGCTATTGTGGGAGCAGCAAGAGCTATGCTTCATTATCATAGTTTTCCTTTCCTTCTTTGGGAAGAGGCTTGCAGTACAGTTGTTTACCTTCATAACAAGAGTCCCCACCATGCCTTGGGGAGGAAGACTCCTGAGAAGATGTACACAGGCAAGAACCTTGAGGTTGGTCATTTCCGCATATTTCGTTTCTTGACTTACTCTCATGTCCCTTCAGAGAAGAGGACAAAGTTGGACCCCACTATAGAGAGATGCATCTTTGTGGGCTATGATGAGACTTCGAAGGCTTTCTGCATTTATCTTCCTGCACTCAGGAAAGTTGTTGTGAGGCGGGAAGTGAGGTTTGAGGAGGAGAGAGCCTTCAAGAAGTCTAGAGAGTTGGAGTATGAGGAGTCACGAGCATCCACACCTCAGGTAACACATGTATCTTCAGTTTAGAGTATTGGATCACAGGTTTCTGGAGTTGCTGGTCCACAGGTTACATGCATAGGTTCTACAGGTACAGTGGTTCAGCCAGCAGGTACTTCAGGGACAAGTTCTAGATCTCAGGTTATAGGTTCACTAGTTGCAGATTCTGGATCTTTGGGTTCACCTGCTACTAGCTCACAGGTTGTTGGGCCATCTACTTCTGGCAGTTCTTCAGATGAGGATAGACCGGTTTGGGAGCCACCTTCAAGGAAGAAGAATCCTAAATGGCTTCAGGAGACCTTGAAGGAAGCAGAGCCATTTGGTATGCCCCAAGATCCAGTTAGGACAGTTTTGATGCATGGCAGATTGGGTATGGCACTAATTGCTAGTCTTTGTGAGTCAGAGACTTCTACTTTTGGGGAGGCCTCTCAGCATCAAGTTTGGAGAGATGGCATGATGGAAGAGTACCATTCCATCATGAAGAATGATGTATGGGAGATTGTATTGAGACCAGAGGGGAAGCCAGTGGTGACTTCCAAGTGGCTTTACAAGGTGAAGCATGCTGCAGATGGCATTGTGGAGAAGTTTAAGGCTCATTTTGTGGCATGAGGGTTTTCAAAGGTAGAGGGAGTATATTATGATGAGACCTTTGCGCCGATTTCACGATATTATTCTATTAGAGCAGTGCTTTCCATGGCAGCAGAGATGGGTTGGAGGATCCACCAAATGGATGTGAAGACCACATTTCTCAATGGTATCCTGCAGGAGGAAGTTTATTTGGAGTAGCCATAGGGATTTGAGATTCATGGGAGAGATTCTCATTTGTGCAAGATGAAGAAGGCCTTGTATGGTCTGAAGCAAGCTCCTCGAGCTTGGTATTCCAGGATTGATGCATATCTGATGTTGATGGGATTTTAGAAGAGTGAGGCTGATCCCAATATTTACTTCATTGTGGTTCATGGGGATCCACTCATTCTTCTATTGTATGTTGATGATTTGTTTATCACAGGGGAGGAGCATCTCATTGCAGCTTGCAAGAGAGATATTACTTCAGAGTATGAGATGACAGATATTGGGTTGATGCACTATTATTTGGGGATGGAGGTTTGGCAGGAGCTTGGTCATATTTTCTTGGGACAAGGAAAGTATGCTGCAAATATTCTGAGGAGATTTCAGATAGAGGACTGCAGGCTTATGACCATGCCTATGATTACCAACTAGAAGCAAATTCATGCTTCTGAGGGAGAGTTGATAGATCCTACATTATATCGTCAGCTCATTGGTTCATTGATGTATATGGTCAACACCAGGCCAGACTTATGTTTTGCGGTGAACACTCTCAGTAAGTTCATGGTGGATCCTAGGAGAGTGCATTGGACAGCCGTGAAACATATGTTGAGATACCTTGCACAGACAGTGGATTTTGGTTTGGACTACAGGAGTTCGGGTGGTGTTAGTTTGGTTGGCTTCACGGATTCAGATTGGGCAGGCAGTGTGATCAATCAGAGGAGCACTTCCAATTGTTGCTTCAGTTTGGGCTCGACAATAGTGTCGTGGTTCAGTTAGAAGAAAAATTCCGTTGCTTTGAGTTATGATGAGGCTGAGTACATGGCATCCAGTTGGGCTAGTTGCAAGGCACTGTGGCTTCAAAAGTTATTGGTAGATTTATTTGGTCAGGAGCTGAAGCCCACGATGATTTACTGTGACAATCAGAGTTGCATCCAGCTATCTGAGAATCCAGTTTTTCACGACAGGTCTAAGCACATAGAGATTAGATACCACTTCATCTGAGACTATGTTCAGAGAGGAGCTGTGGAGTTACAGTACATTTCCACTGATGAGCAGGTTGCAGAAATTCTGACAAAATCCTTGGGGTGTGGCAAGTTTGTCTTCTTCAAGGACAAGTTGAGAGTGGTGCAGAACACCTTCCTCGGTAAGAGGGAGTTTTGATTTTTATACCTAGGAAAGTGTTCCCCTAGGTGAATTTTTCCTTAGTCACTTAAAAGGGGTAAATAAAGTGACCCTTGCAGTAAATGACTTGAGATGAGCTTTTAATTTGACTTTCGGGATTAAAGTCACTGTTTGATCAATTTAAGTGAGGTGAGTGAAATTAATTTTTATGAGAATTAAATGAGCATTTATTCTCATCCACTCATCTAAACCATTCTCAGCCATTGGATTAGATGACCATTCACTCACCCTAGGGTTTACTAAAAAATAGCAAGGGAAGACATTTCATTCACTTTTTTGTGGAAAAGAAAGTGAAGAGAGCAAGTGAGAGAGGGCATGATTTTCAAGGCAGGCTTATTGAGCATTACTGAGCAACATAGATTTCGAGGAAGGTACAACAGTCTGTACAATGTGATTGGCACAGTTTTCGAGGAGAGATTTGGGCACAAATCCCGAGGCAGGGCACAGGTTTCCAAGAAGTGTTTGCTGGGCACAATTCCCAAGGCAGGGCACATATTTCCAGGCAAAAATCTGGGCATGAATTTCCAGAATTTTCAGGAACATATTTCGAGGTCCGTATAGTCTGTATGGACTATACTTTCTGGCACAGATTTCGAGATTTCCTTCTACAAAAATTTTGAGGCATACATCACAGAAATCGAGGTTATGTTCTAGCACAAAAATCGAGGTAGCTTGGCATAGAAATCGAGGCATCTTCTGGGTGTATAATTTTATGGTTGAGATAAGTACATCTTTTACTGTAAAATTATGTACTGAAGATTTACTGAAGAAATACAAACTCTCTCTCTCTCTGACAGGTTTTCCCCTTGTGGGTTTTTCCTGGGCTTTTAGCCACAAATTTTCGAGTCTGAAATTTTTATGTTGTGCATGAATATTTAATTTTATGTCCGTAATATTGATTTTCAACTGTATTTTATAAGTCTGAAAATTACATGTTATTTCCAACCATCATACAAAACTGGGTTGGGCATTAAACAATGACTTGAAAACCGAGTTGGGTTGAAATCTCAGAAAACTTTCAATTTCCTCCCTTGCATCGGATCGACGAGAGGGGATGTGACAGAGTGGTATCAGAGCCCATGTTGCAGCACTACGGCTGCTTGGGCCAAACTGTGAGTTTACAAGCAGATATCAGAATGTTTTAATGTGGTATTGAAGAAGTTTTAGAGATATTTTGATTAGCAAAATGATAGGATAAGAGTTCTCAGGTGTGGCATAGGATTACACCGTTGCATAGATATCTCCAAGAGCTTTCTGATGGTACCAGACTCGCCTTATTTGGTTAAGGGATGAGTGAGATATGAGCTCTGAAAGTTTCTGGGAGCAGAGGAGGTGTTTCCGCAATTCCGCATTGCGGATTGCAGATTGCAGAAATGTAAAATTTTCAAATTTGCATTTTGGCATTCCGCATTTCTGAGTTCTGCAATACGGATTGCGGATTGCGGAAGTGACATTTTCCGAAGTTGAAAATTTGGCGTTCCGCAGTATGGATTGTGGAAGTGACATTTTCCGAAGTTGAAAATTTGGCATTCCGCATTTCTGAGTTCCGCAATATGGATTGAGGATTGCGGAAGTGACATTTTCCGAAGTTGAAAATTTGGCGTTTTGCATTTCCGAGTTCTGCAGTATGGATTGTGGATTGCGGATTACAGAAGTGACATTTTCCAAAGCTGAAAATTTGGTGTTCTGCATTTCCAAGTTCCACAGTATGGATTGTGGATTGCGGATTGTGGAAGTGACATTTTCCGGAGATGGAAAATTGGCATTTCAAATTCCGCATTTCGGATTGCGGATTGCGGAAGTTGTTTAAAAAAAATAAATTATATACATATATATATAGTTCGAAACTCGATTTTTGGATAGCAGGAGCATGCAGAATCAGAATTGGATGAGTCCTATGATGTTCTGAGGCTATTAATGAAGGCCATGAAAGAAACAGAGAGGGTCCCGAGCCCATTATGCTCCGATTTGGCATAAAATTGGAATTAATGGATTTTACAAATCGGTGTCCTGAATCTTGGCAGGAGGTCAGATTAAGCTGAAATCGATATGGAGCGGCCATGGAGCAGGAACAGTGTTAATGATGGAATCTTATAGCCAAACTCCAAAGGATGTGAAGTTGAGGTGAGCGAGAAGGCCAAAAGGAACTATTCCAAGCCACTTTTAGAGTATTTTGAAAAGCTTGCAGTGAATGAAAGTGACCCTATATTTAGGATTCAAGAAATTTACTGAGCTCCACATTTCATATTCTCATTAATACAAACATTTTTCGTTAGACAAATATTTTCCAAAAATGCTCAGTTTGGAAGATAGCCATTTTGGCCCAAAATTTTGAAATTTTGAAAAAAGTTAAAAGTTAAAAGTAGTCAAAACCAGAATTTTATAGAAGTTGACTGGTGCAATGGAATGACGATCTGAATGTTGCTGAGTGTTCCTTGTTATATGGAATAAATTCTCCCGATAGAAAATTTTTCATGATTCTTTCTAGATTTGCTTCTACAAGTGGCTGAAGTTGGATTTTCAGAATAAGTTTACAGCTGTGTAAAAGTGTAGAATTCTAGTAAAAAATGTCATTTTTGGAGTAATGTGATTTCCACACCCGAAGTTAGAATGAATCACGTGGATAGGCATTGGAAAGCTTATCCATCAGGGAACAGTGGTGCATAACCAGAATTTGAATGAGGTTATCATACATCATAGATATGTAGAGCGGAAAAGTGCCAGTGACTGTTTTGACAGAATTGTGGTCAATATTGGTAATTTCCAGAATTGCATGACGGGACAAAGAAAAGAAGGCATAATAGCTCTGAGAATTGTTCCATGAGTTTAATTATGTTAAATATTGATGTTTTATGTTTCTATATGCATTCCTAAGATGTATAATAAATATTTTTATAATGCACGGTATCTGCAGCTGATAAGATTTGAATAGTTGTAGCAGAGGGCAGCATATAGGGAAAGGGGTCTCCAAAGAAAAATGGTGACCATAAATGATGCTTAAGATCCTTATGAGCATGATGAAGGTTTGCTAGGAGAAAATGTGCAAGGAGAGAACGATGAAACTGAATCCAATGGGAGAAGGGAGCAAAAAACTCCTCAAAACTTGGTTGAAACCATGGTAAGCTTTAATGAAAGATTGATGAAGGATCAGGAGGAACAAAACCAGCTCAATGCTACTATTTTGCAGAGCCTCACTGATATACAACATAGGATAAACCTTGGGTCCAAACCAAGCAATGTAGGTGAAGAAGGAATAGATACAGGGAGTTTCTCTAGAGGTCGTTCTAGGAGGAGGACTCCAAGCCCAAGAAAGAGTTCTGTCAGAAAATAGCATAGAACACCATCCTCAAGATCTTCTTCCGGCAGGTCATGTGACTCCAGAGGTTCTAGAAGAAGTCCAAGACATACTTCTATAAGACTTGAAGGAAGAAATAAATTCAAAGGAATTCCACAGGGAGAATTTAGGAAGGCAAGGCCTCCCACATTTGATGGAGAAGATAAGACTAGCCAAGAGGTAGGGGCATGGCTTCTTGGGATGAAGAAATGTTTCAGGATTCATGATTACTTAGGGAATGAAAATGCCATAATTTCCATTTACAATCTAAATGGCAGAGATTCAATTTGGTGGGATCACCTCTTGGAAGTAAAAGGGATCAATGAAAGGAGGATCAGCTGGGAGCGATTTAAGAAGTATTTCAAGGAAAAATATCTTTATGCTAGGTATTATGACAGTAAGAGGAAATAATTCAATGAAATCAAGTTGGGACAGAAAACTATGGAAGAACATGTCCATAAATTCTTGGAATTGTTGAGGTATGTGGACTATATCAAATATGAGAGGGTAAATATCCAATGCTTCCTTAGGAGTCTGTCTCAAAGTTTCAGAGATAGGATTGAGTTTGTTAATCCACCAAATCTTGATGAAGCCATTAGCATGGAAATCCATTGCTATGAGCAGAATAAAGGAAAATTAGAGGTTCATCCAGCATGGAAAGGAAAGCCAAGAGGGAGGTTTGATCAAAGAAAAAGTGGATTCAAACCACCATTCAAAAATCAGCCAATGAATTTTCCACAGGGTCAGCAAGCATGAAGTGGAAACAAGCCAATAGTAGCAGCATCAAAGGCATCAAAAGGGACACTTCAGTGTTGGGGATGTGGAGGAAACCACATGTTAAAGGATTGTCCACATCGGAGGGAGAATCCCTAGAACTTGCACAACTTAAAGGGAGTATCTACCGTGGAGGATATGGCAAGGGAAACGCCTCAAATTTATGCAGTGTTGGATAATCATCAGGAAGACCATCAATCAACTGTGGTGGAAGTTGAATGTAAGATTGCTAAGCAATCTATTTCTGTTTTGATTGATCCAAGATCTACTCATAGTTATGTTTCTCCAAAAGTGGTCGACGCTTGTTCTCTTAGAAAAATGAAGCATAATAAGTCTTGGCTAGTTCAATTATCCACAGGGACCAAGAGAAAAGTGAGTGAAGTAGTGATGGAGTGCCCCATGGAGTTGAGCAGATTCCTTACAAAGGTAAATTTGAATGTCCTACCATTATGATCTTATGATGCTCTAATTGGTATGGATTGGTTGGAAAGTCATAGAGCCAAGATAGATTGCTATGAAAAGGTAATTGAATGCATTGATAAAGAGGGAAGACCAAGAATGGTAAGAGGAATTCCCAAGCAAGTTTTAGTAAGGAAGATTTCAGCCATACAGTTGAAAAAGTTTTATAAGAAGGGTTGTCAATTATATGCAGCTCATATATTAGATTCATCGGAGGACAAAGGACCAAGGATAGAAGACTTCAAGTTGTTGCAAGAGTTCAAATATGTGTTTCTGGATGAAGTGTCGGGACTACCACCAAAGAGAGATATTGATTTTACCATCGATATTGTCCCAGGGGTAGTGCCAAATTCCAAAGCTCCTTATAGAATGAGCACACCAGAATTGATCGAGTTAAAAATGCAGCTACAAGAGTTAATGGACAAGAAGTATATTATGCCGAGTGTATCTCCTTGGGGAGCACCGGTGTTATTTGTCAAGAAGAAGGATAGAAATTTAAGGCTGTGTATTTATTACAGGTAGCTAAATAAAGTGACAGTGAAGAACAAGTATCCATTACCAAGAATTGATGAATTATTTGATCAAATGAAGGAAGCTAAAGTGTTTTCCAAGATTGACTTGAGGTCTGTCTATCATCAAGTGAGGATAAAAGAAGAAGACATTCACAAGACGGCTTTTCGAACAAGATATGGCCATTATGAGTTCACAGTGGTGCCATTTGCTCTTACCAATGCACCTGCTACATTCATGTGTCTCATGAATAGCGTCTTCAACAAATATTTGGATAAGTTCGTAATTGTATTCTTGGATAAAATTCTTGTCTATTCAAGGAATGAAAAAGAGCATGAGGAGCATCTAAGTATGGTGTTGCAAGTCCTTAGAGAACACCAGATGTATGCCAAGTTAAACAAGTGTGAATTTTATCAAAAGAAGGTGCAGTACTTGGGTCATGTCATTTCAGAAGAGGGTATTGCAGTTGATCTAGAGAAGATTAATTCCGACATGGATTGGACTACTCCAAAGAATGTTACAGATGTTAGATTTTTCACGGGTCTTGTTGGTTACTATAGAATATTCATTGAAGGATTCTCCAAGATAGCCCATCCAATTACATCATTGCAGAGGAAGAATGTCAAGTTTGCATGGTCTGAAAAATGTGAGAAAATATTTCAGCAGCTGAAGGAGTTACTTACCAACGCTCCTGTTTTGAAGATAGCAGATCCAAAGAAGGATTTTGTAGTGTGCACAGATGCTTGCATTGAAGGGCTAGGTGGAGTGCTCATGCAAGAAGGAATTGTGATTTGCTATGAGTCAAGGAAATTAAAAGAGCATGAAAAGAATTATGCCATGCATGATTTAGAATTAGAAGCCATAGTACATTCTCTTAAGATGTGGAGACATTATTTGTTGGGAAGAAGATTCGAGCTTGGGACAGACCACATGAGCTTGAATTATTTGTTTGATCAACCAAACTTGAATGCTAGGCAAGCTAGGTGGATGAAATTTATCTGTGAATTTGATTTTGAAATTAAGCATGTAAAAGGGAAAGAGAATAAGGTTGTAGATGCTCTCAGCAGAAAATTCCATATTGCAACAATAAGTGTGTGTAAATCAGATTTGAGGGCAAGGATTCTAGAAGCTCAAACCAATGATGAAGTTTACCTTCAAGTCAAGGATAAATTTCAGCAGGGTAATATGGATGAAGCATGTGCAAGATATCGTGGTACTAGACTGTACATTCCAAATTGTGCAGATTTAAAGAAGCTAGTGATGGATGAAATACATCAAATGCCATATTCTGGATACCCAGGATATCAGAAAACTATAACAGCAGCAAGAAGGCAATATTTTTTGCATGGTATGAAGAAAGACATAGCTGAGTACATTTCTAGGTGTCAAAAGTTCCAACAAGTCAAGGCAAAGCATCAACATCCAGCGGGATTGTTGCAGCCCTTACCCATTCCAGAGTGGAAGTGGGAAGTGATCTCTATGGATTGTATAACAGGTCTGCCCATGACAGTGAAGAAGCATGATTCAATCATGGTAGTGGTGGAAAAGATATCTAAGGTAGCTCATTTCATTCCATTCAAGTCCACTCACAAGGCTAATGACATTGCAAATATTTTCATGAGAGAGATATTCAGATTGCATGGATTTCCCAAGGCAATAATTTCTAATCATGATACAAAGTTCACTTCCAATTTATTGAAGGGATTGTTTCAGGAATTAGGAACTAGATTAAAATTTAGTACAACATATCATCCTCAAATAGATTGTCAAACTGAGAGGGTGAATCAGGTTCTTGAAGATATGTTGAGAATGTATGTGATGGATAAACTATCCAAGTGGGAGGATTACCTACACTTGATAGAATTTGCATACAATAATGGGCATCACACATCATTGGGAATGAGTCCATTAGAGGCATTATATGGCAAAGTATGTAGCAGGACTCCAGTGAATTGGGATAGTCCGGTGAACAAGGTAGTGCTTGGACCAGAGATGATCAAGGAAATGGAACAAGAAGTTGTTAATATCAGGCAGAATTTAAAGGCAGCTCAGGACAGGAAAAAGAGTTATACAGATTTGAAAAGAGTGCATGAGGAATTTAGATCGGGGATCATGTTTATTTGAGGGTGAAACCAAGGAAAAGTTCCCTAAAGTTGGGAAGTTGTGCCAAGTTGGCACCAAGATATTGTGGGCCATTTGAAGTCCTTGATAGGATAGGACCAGTTGCATTGCATGCTAACGTAAGAGCTCATAATGTTTTCCATGTATCTTTTCTTAAGAAGTATGTGCATGATCCTAATCATATGATTGATTGGAATGTGATACAGGTGGAACACAAGGGAGAGTTCCAAGTGGAGCCTATGCGCATCCTTGACAAGAAGGTCACATTGCTTCGGAACCAAGCCATCAGACAGGTAAAGGTGCAATGGGAGCACCTTAGCCCCGATGAATCTACATGGGAACTGGAGGATGCCATGGAAGAGGAATTCCCAATTTTGTTCAGTTTTGAGAATACCGAGAACAGTGTTGTTCTAAGGGGGAGGGGAATGTAATACCCCATTTTGACCCTTGGAATATATTGGATTTTAATGTAAATATTGTATACATCCGATATATGTTTTCCTAGCGTGGAGATCAAGGCCAAGGCCTTGCTAGTGTATGCTCGGATTTTATTAAAAAGGGAAGTATTTGATATTACGATATCCATGTGCTATTAATCCATGTAACATTGTAAAATGATGTAAATATTAATATTGCAATTAAAATACCAAACACTGGCTATGGAGGAAACTAATGAGAAGGGGACATGTGTATTCCATTAGGGAGTGGTGAGGGGGTTGTGGGGTAAAACCATGTGTTTCCAAATATCATCTTGAGAACCCATTTGACTTTCCTTGCTGACATTTAATTCAACTGTAAGGAAGTGGTTGAAGAAATCAGTCCATGGCTTCAATGGATCATGGGAATCCCATAAATTTGTATGGCAGGTATGGGATCTGTTTTCTTGACCCACAAGTCACTCTACCTCATGCAAATTCAGTATTCCTCATTCCCATTCCATTGTGGAACATCCAAGCATCAGTTTTCAGCCATTACACAGTCCCAGCAGTGAGAGAAACCAAAAATCGCAACTCTGAATTAAGCCACGTTTTAAAGTGCCAAAAATGCCCATAAATTTGTGTGGATAGTGAAATCCAATGGGGGATCCATAGACCTGAACCTTGGGGCGAATTTGAGAGTGTTAGATTCCCAAAAATCCATAGGAAAACCTCGATTTTATAGCCTGAAAATCTAATTACAAGACAGAGTCATTTGGCCATCAAATTGAGAAAATCCAAACATGAATGACAGAGCAGAAGAGAGAACAGAGGTTGGAACTGCTTGATAAACCCAGTGAAGGCTATAATCTCAATAATTTAGCAGCTTGGACCTTTATATGCCCATCCTGAATAGCACTGGAGGGAAGGGGCACCTGAAGTATTGTGCAACAGAGAAGGGGACCTTCCTTGTGTTGGGTGTGGTAGGTATTGTGGGTGCCATGACTGTGCAGTTTAGCTGAGATGCCTGTAGCTCTATGGTTGATCTCACTGGATTAGCATCTTCCTCCTTGTCTCTTGCATGCTTGAAAAACCAACTGTGTGTTGGCTTAGCATGGTTGTTTGTGTGAAACCATGGCTATGAGTGAGCCTGTTTAGTTCCTCCTTAGTGGATACACAACCCAGCTCGGAGGTGGTCTTTCAGCTGAAAGAATACAGGTTGGATAGAGACCTATGGTTGGGTGCAAGGATTCTCTCACATAGCCAGTTGTTTGGACAACTTCATCTTAAAGATAAGTATTATATATGTGCTTTTAATTCTGCAATGTTTTAATTATTGATGACTGTTATGATTATATGTTGAATGCATGATGCACTTATGTGTGGAAGATGCTTATTTTTGTTGTTTTTATTGAGTATTATCTGCACACATGATTTTTTATTTATTATGAATTTTCTTATTCATGAACGGGGTTGAGTTTCCCCAAATAAGCCCTGGAATGTGATTCATGTTTCCTCCCTTGCATTGGATCGACGAGAGGGGACGTGACAGATTGCCTAAATATGGAGTCCCCTTTGTCCTAAAGAGTGGAGTTAAAGAGACATTGATTTAGAAGTTATTATGTGTTTTCTATGTTCTCATTACATATATGACATCACGAGGGTCCTTTGAAACCTCATCAGATGATCTGATACAAGGTGAGGTATTTACTTCATGCTACAAACCAAATGATGGTTGAAACTAATTTAGGATAGAGGTTTTACTTCCATATATTTTCTCCCTCTTGGTATTCTTAATTAGTGATAATTGTGCATTATTCTTTTAGTGAAAAATCCCCCTCCCTTATGTTCCCAACCAAGTTTGCTCGAGTCCGGATGTATTTGAATCTTACTATTTTGAAATTCTTGCCAGAATTCTTCCTAGTTGAAACCATGTTTTGGGTCAGCCAGTGTTCCTTAGTCTACCATTGCCTCCATTTATCATCTTCAGTTCTAATTTTCTAGTATTTGTAAACATTTTTTTTTATCTTCCTAGAGGTGACATCATAAATCCTCTTCTAAGGATGCTTCCAGGAAGTTTGTGTCTCTTATAGCCCTATATAATTCGCCCCAGTGAAACTTTGGGGCGGCTCCTGTCATAGCTTTAGTGTCTCCGAACATTGTTTTGAGTGAGGTGTCCAAAAGGATTTCTACATCTGAGTCCGACTCGATTAGCTTAACTCTACTTCTAGTGGACCGCCTGTGCATATAAAATCTGTGACGACACTGAAAGAACAAATAAGGAATCATGATGAACAATACAATATCTATGATGCGGTGAATTTAAGCAGAACAAAATATGAGTGTTAATTTCCTTTTCCAAAACCACTTATTAAGGTTGAAACTCAGGTAGAAGCAAAGAAGAAAACATTTATATATGATTTATCAACCATGGCATGATTATTGAGCATGATTCATACAGAATGTAAGTGCTGAGGTGTTCTTCGGCATTATTTATAATTTCAGGATGCAACTATTTATGCCGAAGCAGGAAAATATTTTAAGCAAACCATGTATCTAACGTTTATGCAAATCTATCTTTTGAGCAAACAATTAATAGGTGACGGATAAAACCTTTTTCTTGATGTATGAACAGCTTATGAAAACAAAATAGCCATACACGTAGCTAAAGTTTAACTGAATTTCATGTCGATGAAAAAGCTAATAAAATAAAACATGTATGTGTGTGAAAGTGCAAAGCATAGTGGCTATGTAAAATCCTTCAATTAGAAAAGACTTTCGAAGCTTGAACAGGAAAACAACTTCTGTTTGACTCAAAATGACTCGACTGGTATGAAAAAACTAGAGGCTATAACCAAAAGGTAGGGCACAAGAGTTTTCAAGGACCCAGGGTAGGAAACCAAAAAGAAGACAAGATGTGAGAGTGTGCAGGAGAGGTGTGTTATCCAATGCTAGGTCGACGGAGCCGCTTGAGTTGGGAAAACATCCTGGCCAACAAGTAGACAGGCTAGTAAGAGCCCTTAAAGCATACTTGAAAATGGAAGGGTAATGTGGGTAACTTCGAGTAGGCACAGTTGAAACCGAGCTCACACTTAAGACTTTGACCCCTTAAAACCAGCTTAAAACGTTAACACTAACACCCTACCCGACCAAAAATAAACGGGGAAAGCTTAGCAAGCCTACCTGTCAATGACAGCGAGGTTGGGAAAGAATGTGAACCTTCTTCTGGAAGGTGCTTGGTGTTTTCTAACTGGTGGCGAATCCGCAGGTGCTCGAATGACATTTTCTTTTTTTGCAAACGGTGGACAAAAGCAAGAAAACCCCCACTATATATAACTTCCAAGCATTTAAACTGCACGGGGTTCAGATAGGTTAGTAATAAATGCACACGGGGTTCATTAAGTGTCCCTACCAGTCCATTTTTGCGCTTTCCAAAAAAAACTGTGCCGACAGCTGCGACAATTTTTCCATAAGTGTTTGCGAAACGGTCGGTGGATTTAAGCCATAGTGACGGCGAATGACTTGGAGGAGCGAGGTGATTAGTCGAGATAAGCTCAACGTTTGCGCAACGGTCAATAGATTTAAGCCAAATGAAGGTGACAAGGTTTGGTCGGAGCGGGGAAAATGACGTGATAAATTCCAAATCAGCGAAACGGTCAGCAAAATAAGCGCTAAAAATCCATGACTGGTCGGCGATACAAATATTGACAAAGCAAAAAATAGAAACGACGAAACGGTCGACAGACTTTAGCTCAAGGAACTGCGACCGGTCGGCGAGCAATAAGCTAAGAAAAAACACAGTGGCCAGAAAAAAGTAAGCTAAAAGACAACGCAATGGTCAGCAAAAATAATCCAAGTAATTGTGACCAGTCAGCGAGAAAGGTTGCGACCAAAAGGAAAAACAAAAAAACGCGACTTTCGGCAAAATTAAACTTAAAAACCCTGATGCCATCGGCCAAAAATAAACAAAAACTCTGCAACTAGTTTTGGTGAAAAGACTTGAAGTTTTGCCTTAGCCAAAAAGGCAACTTTTCTTGAATATTTTCTAAGAAAAACTTAAGGGTTAGAAACCAGACTTTTGAGAGACTACAAATTCTAAAAAATAAAGGAGGGGCCCTATAATTTTTTTGTAAATTATGGGGGTCAGGTTGCAGCAAAAACAGGATCATAGGTCCATTTTTCAACTTTGGCCAGACAAAGCTACTCCAACATCTCCTCTAATTTCCCTCGAGTATTCTTAGTCTTGACTAGGAATGTGCCTACTTCTTTGGGCATCTTGAAAGTTATAGGGTGCTTTAACTTAACAAAATGTATTTGGTTAGAGAGAAACCTTTGTCTTATATACTACAATACAAATATTATTGGATTCATAAATGTTGGATGAAGGTAGAGCTCATCATCACATCCATATACCCTTATCACTGTGTGATCCTCATAGATGAACCAATCTCCAATTCTGGTGTCTGGACTCAATTGCAACAACTCCTTGTATTGGGGGAATATTCTGGATAGAGGATTATTATACAAGAGAAAATAAAACACAAACATGAACCTGTTCACAAAGGCCTAGAAACCTTGGTTTATAGGTTTTATAATCACCAAGTTGTTTCACTCATAAATTTTTGATTGTGCTTCCATGGTATCCTTTGTTTCTACCTCCAGAGACTCAAACTATGGAATAAGACTAGGTGTAGTAAATAAGATGGGTATCTAAAATATATGAAGGTATAGAATTTTTCCAAATGGTCATGGATATTATCAACCAGGAAGTGAGAAACGTTAAATTTGGTGAGCATAAGGCCTACAAGTGGGGTTAAAGTTGCCAAGAATCCTAACAAAGTGTCACCTACTCCCTTATCACTATCATACCCCAATATTAGACACACCAAGGTCTGGTCTTTTATGGAGTTTAATGAGAAGATGGAGGATTTGTATGGTGAAGGATCTGTTGGAACTAAGGTTCCCTCATTTATATGGTTGGTTAACAACTTGCTCTTTTCAGTTTGAGATAGATCTTGGTAGATTGGGGATAGGGCCTCAACATCTAGTTGTGGCTGGTCATACTAGTCTCAAAAGCACAACATTTGGGATATGGCTTCTCTAGATATGGTATAGATGGCCTTGGTGCCATATGAATATATTATAGCTCTCTTTTCAGGTGAATAGTTTGCTATGCACCATGTGACAAATTATGGAAAATGAGGGGTCATAACGAAAATTGCTCGTGCAAGGTTCGACTCCCAGAGGTGATAAAGCTCATTCATATTGATTTGGTTAGAATTAGCTTCTTTAATCAAATGGTAGGGGCCAGCAATGGATACAGAGGGGTCATAAACATCGACTTCTCGGTCTCCAAGATGCTCATCCTTGGGGTTAATTTTAGGATGTGGTTGTGGTGGATTGGGGTTTTCTATAGAGGCCATTATAACCTTTGATTTAGCAAAGAAAGAAGATAGGAAAATACAAGGTGAAATTACGGTGAGGATTACCTAGTTAGACTGCATATTTGACAATTGGCTGGTGAGCAAGGTGACTTGGTCATTGGTGCAGTGCATTGGTAGCTTTCTTCTTCATTGTAGAAAATATGAGCTTTCATCATAGGGTCTAGTTGGCCACATGTCACCCTTGGTTTGGTGCACATGGCACCTACGTGTCCCTGGGGTGTTAATGCAATAGTTAGTTGGTGACACACACGATCTAGGAAATAATTATTGCCATTAGGATTATAATCTTTAGTTGGTACATTTCTTAAAAGTGAGATGGCATTTGACAGACAACAATCACTTCACTGCATCTGCATGAACTTGTAGCACCACTTGATCTCTCTGTGTTTTCCCTGGAAACATCCTTGAGCGTGAAAACTGGTAAAGAGTCAAAATCGAAAGGTATTCACTTGGAAAATTCTTGTTTCTAGTTATGTAGTACATTCATTCAATGGCGTCACAATAAGGGCAGTCTTCAAACCTAGATCCATAAACTACAATGTCTTTCGCAACTTCCCACTTTTTAGAACCAAAAGCATCATTTTCTATTTCAAAGAAATCATCAATAAGCCCCTCTCTTGTATTGTTACGTGGATTTTCAACCGTGAACCCACCAGGGCCACTTTCATATTATTCAATTCTGCCATCAAAATTTCACAACTTCTTTCTATTTGGGGTTTTCAAGAGTCACACACATGCCACAATTCCATAGATCAAGGGAGGTTTCGATCATATAGATATCACGAAGTGCCAGCACCTTAGAGTTGCACCTAGATATTATTTTGTTACTATGCCCGTCTCGTCGCAAACCGAGTATGAGATCTAAAAAAGTGCCATATACTTAGAAACATCTCTATTCATTTTTTCCTTCAAATTTGATGCAACAAACTAGAATGATCACAACGATCCATATTTTCATGTGTTATGGTGTAGAACCATAGATACAGAGGTGGAACCTCAGCACATTGTTGAGAGAAACTGAAGCCACCTTCGCAGGCTGTTGGAGATGCAGTGGTCTACAACCATGTGAAGCTCCTTATTGCTATCATTAGAACAAATAATCAACCCAACTTGGCACTAGTCAAGGTTCTAGACACAGTGGTCAAATTTTACCATCACAACAATGATTGAATATGGCCCCAGAGATCATGATTGAATAAGGATTTATTCATTCACAAAGGCTGCCCAGATCCGATCACAATCTTATACTGAAAACCCCAGAGATCATCACCCAAGTCATTGTATTTTCAAGGGTTAAACACAATCGTCCTTTAGCTCAGCAAGCAGATCTAGATGTTGAAGCCAAGAAACCATACTACCGTCCACTGAAAAGTTCCGGACCACTTCAATAGTGGTATGTTGGCAGGCAGTTTGATGGGGAAATGTCGCGATACCGCCAACGCTGCGACACACTGGAGGAGGGTGTGAAAGGAATATTTTGTGTTAAAGAATACCGCAATTGGCGGGTTTTGGGTCAATTGGACCACATATTATGTAATAGTGAGTCAGTTGTACCGCTGTATGCGGGTTTTTGGGTCATTTGGGCCAAGTCAGTTAGATAGTTGGTCATTTGTTCATAGTGTCGGTTAGGAAGTCGTTTGTAAGTGGACAAATATGGTAAGGGAAAAATCCTATAAATACATGAGGGTTATAAGTGTTAAAGGAAGAAAGGAATGGAGAAGAAGAAGAAGACCAATTGTGTGCAAGATCTGTGTTTTTGCTTCTGATATATGATCGCGACAGTAATACAATGATGTTTTGGCCTCAACCTTGTGTAATGTTGCAATGTGTGAATGTTGTTTGATGCAATGTTTGCTTACTATTGCCTTGATGATAACTACTATGATTATATAATATGTTTTATGTGATAAATGCTGCGATGAAGTAATGTGGTATAACTCTATGTTGAATGCTTAAGGTTTCTGTTTAAAGTACCACGATAGGGTTAGTCTGTGTTGCCACAACTCTTCCTCCTCCCTCGGCGGAAACATGGTTCTGTCTGCTCTTCCTGGACACCTTGGGTGAGACCTCATCCGCTCTACGGGTGTTGCTGGGTGGGCTCAAACCTGCCTGGGTCGGTGCCCAGGGAGACTGTGGTATTTGTCGACAGCGAGGTGAACCCCTATCGATTGAGGTCGCGTTGGTCAACAAATGGTTTCGTTGCCGGGACCTTGTGCAGAGTAGAAGGAGGTAATGTTGTGGCACCTGACGAAGCCGGAGATACAGAAATGGTTCGATCAGAAGCTGTAGGAGTTTGCTGAAGAAGAAAGCTGGAACACGCGATTGACAGTAGATCACTGGCTGGGAAGATATATTCACGACGGTTCGTGTGAATGGTTTTTCTGTGAATTCCCAGTCGTTATGTACGAATGGTTTTCGAAGCTGACCTTCTAGAAGAGGAACTTCCAGGGTGGTGAGCCGACGGCTTGGACCCCAGAGTTGATTCAGGAGCTGCAGGAAGTCGATAATAAGGCATCGCGGGTTGTCGAAGTTTGGCTTGATAGCATCTTGGAAGGATATATCACTGAATTTGCAGTCGACATGAAGAAATCGTATAGTGAAGCCGAAAGATACTTCTTCCGAGGACCAAGGGGAAGGTTTCTACTGTCACTCCAACTGTCGATTAAGATGCTAATCTGCGAAAAGGGTATATTAAAGATGCACCTTGATCAGTAGACAGCTCGGTGGGCGGAGACTGTGGGTACCGCAACTGTTGGGGGGTGGTATATGGAATGGTAAGGGGTAGATGGGTGTAGACCATGAGGAGACTATGAGCGAAGCCGAGGAAGAAAGTGGTCTTACAAGGGGAGGAGCAAGGTTTCGACAGGAGAAAAGGCAGAGGACGGGAGAAGGTCCTGCTGCGATCGGACCGCAAAACCGCGAAGGAAGACCACACGGGACGAAGTGACCTCACAATCCTGATAGGGACGACCAGGCTATGCCCAGGATAGAGGCAGGACCAAACCCCGGCACCAACGTACCCACACCTCTGCTCACTGACTCACAACCAGCAAGAAATACCACTTCAACACCACCAAGTTCGTCAATTCTGCAGAAGTTAATTAGTAGTAGCACAGCGACAGGAGGACGGAAGCCAAAAATGGCGGGCGATGATGCTAAGTTACCGTTGTTCCACGGAAGTGCGACAGATAACCCAGAACAGTATTGGTTTTTATGTGAAGCGGTCTGGACCATGAAACATATCACTGATGCCGACGTTAAGAAAGGACAGTTAGCCACGACTCTGCGAGGTCGTGCATTAGATTGGTTGATGAAGTTTATTCTAGTCCCTACGGGGGCCCCAGAAAAGTCACTAGATGAGATCCGAGATGGGCTAATTGCTGAGTTTAGAAGGCCTAAGTCGGAGGCTCAATATATTACTGAATTGAAGGAAATTAAGCAGTGTCCCAATGAGACGGTATGGGATTTCGACCAGCGATTCAAGACACTGATGGCAAAGGTTAGTTTTGATATGAGTGCCATTCAACATAAAGAATGGTTCATTGTAGCACTGCTACCCCACATTCGGCTGTTGTTGATGCAGTAGAACATATCGACGCCTAGCGAAGCTCTAGAGATTGCAATGTGATTGGAAGCGTCACCAATTGGAGATAATGTAGCTAGGATGTCGTAGATACAGACACGGCTCGCTAACCTGACTATACAGCTGCAAGATTTAAAGAAGAGCAAGGAACAGCGTGATGAAGTATGGTGTGTGCGATGCCGACGAGAAGGGCATACGAAGGACAATTGCCCAGATTTCCATAATTATTTGGTGTCAGGTGCGCCAAACCTGTTGAATGGCGGTAGTATGCCATGGTGTCGTGTTTGTCAGGTGTTTGGGCACAGTCATGATAACTACTCGTATATGTAGAAAATGGTCACAATGTCGCGAAATCTTTATTGCACATTCTGCAAGTCGGTGGGTCACGATGACAAAGATTGTTGTGCATATGGGTTACTGCAGGAGAGGATGTGTGATGCATTCTATGTCAAGGATTATCAACGCGTCATGCAACAACCACAACTGCAATCACAGGTATCCCAGTCGCTACTGCAACCATAGATGCAGTTTGCACCACAGCAACAACAACCGCAGTAGTTCATGCCGCAATACACCCCGATGCAGATGACTTCCCCATAGCCATAGTATGTACAGCAACCGCAGTATGCACCACAAGGGCAAGGGGTACCACCAGCACCAGTGCAGCAACAGTTTAACCAACCTCAGTACCAGCAGCAGGGTGGCTACCAAGGAGGATACAGAGGAGGACGCGGTGGCAGATTTGGTCGTGGAGGAGGAGGCCGAGGTGGTCATGGACCCGTTCAATGTTACCACTGTGCAGTATGGGGGCATTATTAGCACGACTGCCCACTGCTACAGAATCATTGTACGTTTTGTTCTGGTAATGATCATATGGTTGAGAATTGTCCACAGTTGATTGCACGATGGCAGGCCGGGAACACTCCGCAGCTACAGAATCAGGCCCAGCCACAGCAACCAGTGCAGAATCCGGTACAAAAACCAGTATAGAACTGGCCCCTGCGACCACCATCGAATTCCAATCAAAATATCAACCAACCAAGGAATCTGCAGCAGAACTAGACGCAGGGTGCAAATATTGCGACCATTTCTGCACAACCGCGACCACAAGATGCTTCGGTGGCTGTTGTCAGTTGTGGAGGCAAGACGACTGGGGAAGATGGTTAGCGATCACTGATTCGGTTGGCTGGTCAGAAGACGATACCCTTCGACATTGATACGGAGCGAGAGACATTCCTGGAGGCACGTCGCACTCTGGAGAAAGACCGCGGTAAGGCTATTGTTTGCAATATGCCGCCTGTCTTTGATGCTACATCAAACGCTAATCGACCACCACCACTAGGGACATTGCAAAAGTTCCTTGAAAGCTGTCTATCATTGGCACGAGACCCAGTTGCCCTGGTTGAGATTGAGGGATGGTTGCAGTGATTTTCGAAAGGACCGCAGGAGTCGGCAGTAAATTCCCTACAGCGATGGAAGACTGGCAAGGAGATGCGAATGAATATTCAGATTGGTGACTATGATGTTGACTTTGTGATTCTTGACCTTGGTTCGGATGTTAACATCTTAACCAAGCAGGCATGGCAGAAGATGGGGAGTCCCCCATTGAGATGGTCTCCTGTATAGCTCCGGTTGGCTAACCATGCGAAGGTAACACCCATTGGGCAAGTTTCGCGGCTCACGATTGATATTGAGGGCATGAAGACTTATGCCGACTTTGATGTTATAGAATTAGTTGAGGGAGGAAGCTCTTATCCGGCGCTCTTGGGGATTGGATGGGCTAACGATAGTGGAGTTGTAATCAACTTCAAGAAGCGCATGATGACCTTCGAGAATCACGATTTCAGAGTCATAGCCCCTTTGGATCCGGCTGAAGGATGTCGATACGTTGAACCTATCAGAGATGGTGATACCACTGGATGGGACCATGCATTCAATATTTCTGAAGATTATATCCAACCTACCGTCCATAGTGAGTTGGAGTGGCATAGCGAGAGCTCTGCGTCTTCCAACTCTGATGATGCTTTAGAACATTGGCAGAACCGAATGCATGAAGTACCATTCTGAAAATGTGGTTTAGTTACGCAATCATTATGTCGGGTTGCGACAGAGACGGTCACACTACCTGTCTATGCGGGGTTGCCTGGTCTAAACTCCTTTTTAGCAGAATTTGAAGACCACGTCTCAGAACCACAGCGATTGTTGGCATTGGAGGAAGCGCTGAAGGCTGTTCCAGCACGCTAGTGGGCCTCACATAAGAAATTCATTAAGAGTTGGTCACAGTGTTGAAGGTTGATGATGGTTTAGTTCGACGATACTGAGGTTTATCACACTGGAAAGTATGATGGCTGGATTGATCCCAGTGATCATGTGATGGAATGTCAACGATTGTGGGATGCGCGACCCAGAGATGAATGGGTCCATGCTTTTGTCCATACTTTGGAGGAGATACTGTGCTCATGGTATACTGCAGCTGAGTTGCGCTGAGACATTACAACATGGGGGGACTTTACGATCTGTTTCACTCACACGTTCACTTTTGCAGATGCCAATCCTGATGTCCATAACGCCCTACATCTCATCCGCGATGTAGTATTTCAGGTTGTTTTGGTGGCCTACCCTGTCAACCCGCACACACATTGTTAGATGCAGTCTCTCATGGAGTGCTTCAACATCAATGGTGGCCCGAAGGACGATGATGATCCCTGAAATGTTAACATTCCCGAATCTGAAGGAAGTCACGATGTGGTCCCACCTGTTGCGCCAAGTAATCAGTTCAGTCAATCATTACAGCTTCACAATATGAATATCGACACCAAGGCTACTCCAAAGCTTGCTAATGTTTGGGATTATTGGGACGATGAGATGATGAGTAAGGTTACTGAGTTACTTCATGAGTTTCAAGATGTGTTTCCCACAAAGTTTTTCGAAATGAAGGGGATCTTGGGTGATTTAGGAGAGATGAGGATTCCGTTGAAACTAGATGCTAAGCCAGTCCGAAAGCGACCTTATCGGCTGAATCACGACATAAAGAGAAGGTCAAGGTTGAACTCAATCGGATGTTGGATGCTGGCATTATCAAACCTGTAGAAGAATCCGAATGGATCAGTCCTATGGTGGTGCAGGACAAGAAAACCGGCAAAGTGCACATTTGTGTCGACTTACGAAAGTTGAATGATGCTTGTTTGCATGACCCTTTTCTGACCTCGTTTACTAATGAAGTACTTGAAGGAGTGGGTGGCTAGGAGATGTACTCATTCACTGATGGATTCTCTGGCTACCATCAGATTTGCATTTCCAAGGAAGATTGTCACAAGACAACTTTTGTTACTGAATGGGGTTGCTTTCAGTACATGGTAATGCCATTTGGTTTGAAGAATGCACCTACGATATTCTCCCGGATCGTTGTTGCCGCATTCAAAGATTTTATTCAACAGTTTTTACAGGTATATATGGATGATTGGACCATTTATGGATTGATTCATGATCATCTGGCCAATGTGCAGTTAATGCTTGAGTGATGCCTACAGCACCAGATATCGCTGAACCTAAAGAAATGTATTTTCTGTGCACCATTTGGGATATTGCTGGGTCATATTGTGTGTAAGCAAGGATTGCTGGTTGATCCAGCCAAGATTGGGCTCATTTTGGGGTTGCAACGGCCAACCACCGTTAAACAGTTGCGTGCGACCTTGGGTCCTACGGGATACTATCGCAAGTTCATCAGGGGTTATGCTACAATTACTGCCCTTATGGAAAAGTTGTTGAAGAAGGACGCGGCATTCCAGTGGAGCTTGAAATGTCAGGATAGTTTCGAAACGCTCAAGGCGAAGATGGCGTCGGCACCGATCTTGGTCTTTTTGGACTGGAGTAAGGAATTCCATGTTCATGTTGATGCTTCATCGATTGCGCTAGGTGTTGTGTTGGCTCAACCTGGAGAAGGAGACATTGATCATCCTATTACTTTTGCCAGTCAGAAGCTGTCCTCTGTAGAACGCAATTACACTACCACAGAACGCGAAGGTCTGGCCATGTTTTATGCGCTGCAGAAATTCAGGCACTATTTGTTGGGTGGCCACTTTAAAATGTTCACTGACCATTCTGCATTGAAATACTTGGTCAATAAGCCTATGTTGGGGGGGAAGATCTGCCGTTGGCTACTCTTGTTTCAGGAGTTTGATTTCGAAGTTATTGTGAAACCGGGGTGGTTGAATGCTGGACCAGATCATCTGTCACGTATTGATACAGGGGAGGAACCGACTAATATCGAAGATGGGTTGCCGGATGCACAACTATTTCAAGTTTCCACTGCTAATCAGTATTTTGATGACATCCTTCAGTTTCTAGTGACCGACACCGCACCTGTTGACTTTACCACTGCTCAGAAGAAGTAATTGGTTGTCAAGGCTGTTGATTTTCAGCTAATCGCGGGAGAGTTGTATAAATTGGGTGTTGATGAGATATTGTGCAGATGTGTCTTGCCGCATGAGCAAGCACAGATATTAGCCGAGGCACATGGTGGAGTTGCGGGCGGACACTATGGTGGTCGGGCGACTACCCGGAAGACACTGCGTGCAGGACTTTGGTGGCCCACATTACATAATGATGTGATAGACTATGCGCGGTCTTGTGATGTTTGTCAGCGAACTGGTAAGCCATCCAGACACGACGAGATGCCGCTGCTACCTCAGGTGACACTTCAACCATTTGAGAAATGGGCTGTCGATTTTGTCGGACCGATCACTCTACCAGGGAAACGCACAGGTGCGTGGTATATTGTCACGACGACAAAGTACTTGACCCGATGGGTTGAGGTGGCACTTGCAGTTGATTGTTCCCCAACAACGGTCACTCGATTTTTGTTTGATCATATCATCACTCGATTTGGCTGCCCCAAGATATTGCTGAGTGATCAAGGCAGCCACTTTCTTAATCGCACTATCAGCGCATTGACGGAGGAATTGCAGATACAGCATAAGAAGAGTACACCTTATCACCCACAGGCGAATGGAACGGTGGAGGCGTTTAACAAGGTGTTGGAGCATGCGTTGACAAAGGTGTGTAATGCGAACTGTGACGACTGGGATTTGAGAGTCCCAACAGTGTTGTGGGCCTATCGCACCACATGTAAAAGGTTGACTGGTCAGACACCTTTCAAGTTGGTATATGGGAAGGAAGCAATTATGCCTATGGATTACATTGTTCCAATTCTACGAGTTGCGGCTATTACGAGCATGGATGATGTTGCCGCATTAGATGAACGTCTAGCACAATTGGTGGAGCTGGAAGAGGATCGATTTATTGATGGCTTTCACCAAGGGGTGGAGAAGGATCGCCAGAAGGCATGGCATGATTGCCACATCAAAAATAAATAGTTTCAGCAAGGCGATTTGGTGTTATTATATGACAGCAAGTTTATGAAACATCCAGGAAAGTTGCAGATGCATTGGTTGGGTCCATATCGCATCAATAGTATAACTTCAGGCAGAGTGGTTCAATTGTAGCGGTTGGATGGGGCGATGCTCCCCAAGCTGGTAAATGGTCATAGGTTGAAGCCTTATCGCTCGGGCTTGGAACAGTGCGATGCTTGAGTCGCATCAGGAAAAAAGAAGAAGAAGAAAGTATGTTTTGTAGGTTGCTTGGTGGTCGATGGCGCACCAACAGAAGAAGGTATGCGGAAGCAAGGAGGCTTGTGCCGCCAGTTTGAAGACTGATGGCAGTATTGCGCCCAGGACCGATAGTAGTTTTTGGTGAAGGATTTTTGTGATGATTACAGAGGATTTGGAAGGTACGGGGCAGCGTTGTGACTACTGTTCCACTCATATCTTGTCACCACTGCCCATCATCCCTATACATGATTGCACCAGACAGGTTCATCCGGATTCCCACATGATGACGGCTTGTTTTGCACATGGCACGCTGAGTCGGTACGATCAACACGATCTGAGGAGATTGCTCACGCGTTGGCACATGGGATCTTCGGTGACAGTATGGTCACCCCCCCCTCCCTGTTGTGTCAGTCGATGGGGTTACACACGCAAATGAAAGGTAGTGGGGCATCATTCCCCTTGTCGTGACCCAGGAATGCTCCAACTATAAATAAACAAGGCAGCTGATAGTTCGCTACAACGCAGTTATTCTGAAATAGAGAGGTTATGCTGGTTGATTAGTTTGTGGGTTGAGTTGTGAGGAATTCCAAGGAGGCTGTGGAAATGCTTCATTTCGTTTTCCATGGCAGCACCCTAGGGGCCATGTGAGCCCGAATGACAAGTGTCCCTGAGCACCGTGATACGACGGGTGCACTTACACTGTGGTATGCCCAAGCCGAGGGCCAGTTCAGCATGGTTAAGTACGCAGTAGTTGTTCGAAGGATTGTGCTCTTCTCGATCCCTGAGCGGGTTGGGGCGGTAGCTCCCCGCCCACAGTAGGAACCAGTTGTCGACGTGAAACAGATGTGCCAGATTCATTTGCTAAGTCTGCACCTTGGTACTATTCATCCTCTTTTTCTTCCCGTCAATACCCTTCCATGAGACATGAGGATGAGTTTGAGAAGTACATGACAACAAGTCGAGCGATGACGATTTTAGATTGAACATACAACACAATGAGTCGACGATCAGTGTAGCAGAAGGATTGGGACAACACTGCGTGATCCAGATAGCAAGAACAGTTACCGGACCATAGTTCATTTTGACGTGCACTATGTCCCGCAATTGACGTGGCTCGAGGGTGAGCCACAAGATTGTGTTGGGGGCCTGTTAGCAGGCGGTTTGATGGGGAAATGTCGCAATACCGCCAATGCTGTGACACACCGGAGGAGGGTGCAAAAGGAGTATTTTGTGTTAAAGAATACCGCAGTTGGCGGGTTTTGGGTCAATTGGACCACATATTATGTAATAGTGAGTCATTTGTACAGCAGTATGCGGGTTTTTGGGTCATTTGGACGAAGTTAGTTAGATAGTTGGTCATTTGTTCATAGTGTCGGTTAGGAAGTCGTTTGTAAGTGGACAAATATGGTAAGGGAAAAAGCCTATAAATACATGAGGGTTGTAAGTGTTAAAGGAAGAAAGGAATGGAGAAGAAGAAGAAGACCAATTGTGTGCGAGATCTGTGTTTTTCCTTCTGGTATATGATCGCGACAGTAATAGAATGATGTTTTGGCCCGAACCTTGTGTAATGTTGCAATGTGTGAATGTTGTTTGATGCAATGTCTGCTTACTATTGCCTTGATGATAACTGTTGTGATTATATAATATGTTTTATGTGATAAATGTTGCGATGAAGTAATGTGGTATAACTCTCTGTTGAATGCTTAAGGTTTCTATTTAAAGTACCGCGATAGGGTTAGTTTGTGTTGCCACAACTCTTCCTCCTCCCTCGGCGGAAACATGGTTTTGTCTGCTCTTCTTGGACGCCTCGGGTGAGACCTCATCCACTCTACGGGTGTTGCTGGGTGGGCTCAAACCTGCCCGGGCCGGTGCTTAGGGAGACTGCGGTATGTGTCGATAGTGAGGTGAACCCTTGTCGACTGAGGTCGTGTTGGTCAACATGGTAGATAGATCCGTCAACCTAGGTTTTTATAACAATCCTCTCTCCATGATGTTGTTGCCACCCATCCATGGAGAGATGGAAAGCATATAGCTTTCCCAGTTGCTACTTTTGTTAGCATTTTTCCTTGTGCTTTTGTTAGCATTTTTCCTTGTGCCATCAGTTTATTAATAAAACCTTAAACATAAATATTCAAATATTCTCATTACAACAATTGATTGGTAACAACAGAACAAAAGATAACATCATGACACATGAAAGGCACAAAAAAAAAAACTCAAATTTGCTTTATTAATGAATCAGAACCTGATTACATAATATAAGATGCATCCCTTGCCCTAGAGGGAAAGGAGCTACAAAAACCCTAAGCCTTTCCTTTTCTTCAGCACCCAAAACTAATAAATGAAAAAGATAAGTAAAAGATCTCCCAATAAGGAAGATAATGTCCTCCCTAAGCCTCTTTTTTATGCTAGGTTTATGATCCATATTTATAATAAAATATTCATTTAATTCCCTTAATTCATAGAACAAACACTAACAAACCCATAATCATCTTATAACAAACCCCATTGTTACATAATAACCATTACATTGAATAACTAGGCTCCAACATTCCTCCTCTCTAAAATGAGACTTATTGATTTCCAATTTTGTCCATTAAATGAGACTTTGACTTCTAAATAGGTCCATATGAAACCACTTCCTCAAATGAGACTCATTGACTCTCAATTAATTCTACATGATGCCCCTCTTTGGTGGGACTTCTTGGCCTTTTTCACTTCTCCCTCAAATGAAACTCATTGACTCTCAATTAAGTCTACATAATGCCCCTCTTTGGTGGGACTTCTTGGCCTTTTTCACTTCTCAATAGATTAGTTGATTTCCAATTGTGTTCATATGAAGATTCTATAAGTGAGACTTGTTAAGTTTTATAAAAATAATGGTAGGAGGGAAGTCATAAAGTAGCATACTATAAAAGATTCCTTAGGTGGGACTGGTTGACTTTAAGTAAGAGGGAAGTCTTAAACTCTAACATAACACCAGTCTAGATCCAAATCCTAGGCTCTAGCAAGCCCCGAGAGGGATCAAATCTCCCGAGGTGCAAAGGAGCTTTTCCAGGAGAGGTTTACACCTAGATCCAAATGGACAAATGTTATTACTTTTTACTTTTATTATTACATTTTATTAATGGCCGACAATAATATGGACAAACATGGACAAACGTTACAAGATCTCCCTCATATTATTACTTTTTACTTTTTATTATTACATTTTATTAATGGCCAACAATAATATGGACAAACATGGACAAATTACAAGATCTCCCTCATATTATTACTTTTTACTTTTTATTATTACATTTTATTAATGGCCGACAATAATATGGACAAACATTAACAAACATGGATAAATGTTACATTATCTCCCTCATACTCAGTTGTAGAGCATGGCCCAATTACAAGATCTCCCTCATACTCAATATAGAGTGCTTTTTAAAAAATGAATTTGTATTAATAAAAAAAGGACTATTTTTAATAATAGTTTGATATTTCATTAACATAAGATTCATGATATATTAGAATTTATATATTTTTCATAATATATTAGAATTTATATATTATCTTGATCCAATTCTCAAAAATGATATATATATATATATATTAAAAAACATTTAAAAATAAATTTATACATCATCTTATAACTAATAAACCCTTAATGAAGTGAAATGTTATTGTTAATAAATAATAACAAGTATATTGAAGACTCATGAAGATATGCAGTAGGTAAGTAGGCCAAGACACATGAAACTTGTCAATTTTGAGTTAGACAAGCCAAAGTAGTTTTATGTAATTTACTGTATTGAAATCCTTCTTCATATTGCTAAAATTTAACTAAACCGGTTTATATATAAATCCAATCTGAAGATTATTAGAGGATGGTTTAGAAAGTAAGAATCTATGGAAAAGCCAAATAGTTTCTATACTACTGCAAATGAGTGGAAAAGCCAAACAGTTTCTATACTTATTAAAGAGGAGTTCTGCATTTTGTAGAGCGTTTAATCTCGATGTTTCGAACCCTAATGCAGGTCCATCCTCAGGAAAACTTAAAAGCTCACTAATATGAAACGACGAGCATCTCAACATGTAAGGTCGGCTTTAAGGATTGTGTTGAAAAGCCCTATGAGGAGGCCGATTGGTTTTTATGTGATGCACGACAGGTTTCCAAGCTTCTTTCAATTTGAGACAATCATCTCTATTGTTGTTGTTATCGAATCTTTCGATCTCCAAAGCCTCTCTTATTTTTCATTTGTAATAATGTGGGATTTTTGCCAACACCTTCAAATCTTCTTAACAAATCTAATGCTTAGAGGCGTGAGAGTGTTCCGCTATGGCAGATTGTTTAATCCTTCCATGATGTATATCTGCGCTGTGTTCTTTTAATCTTGTTATTATTGAGCGACCTGTTTCTTCAATGTACACTTTGCCACAAGAGCAAGGTATTGCGTATACTCCTTGAAGAAGTTTTGGTTCACTATTGAGGGAGAAGTGAAAACATTATAAACACCTGTCACAACATAATATCTTCCTGTTGTCGCCAACCTCTTTATGGAGCACTTTGAAAGAAAGGCATTAGACTCCTTTACCCACAAACCTAAATGGTGTCTAAGATATGTCTAAGAAACTTAGGTTTGTGGGTAAAGGAGTCTAATGCCTTTCTTTCAAAGTGCTCCATAAAGAGGTTGGCGACAACAGGTGATAAAGATATTATGTTGTGACAGGTGTTTATAATGTTTTCACTTCTCCCTCAATAGTGAACCAAAACTTCTTTAAGGAGTATACGCAATACCTTGCTTTTGTGGCAAAGTGTACATTGAAGAAACAGGTCGCTCAATAATAACAAGATTAAAAGAACACAGCGCAGATATACATCATGGAAGGATTAAACAATCTGCCATAGCGGGACACTCTCACGCCTCTAAGCATTAGATTTGTTTGGAAGATTCGAAGGTGCTGGCAAAAATCCCGCATTATTACAAACGAAAAATAAGAGAGGCTTTGGAGATCGAAAGATTCGATAACAACATCAATAGAGATGATGGTCTCAAATTGATTTGGCATTCCTAAAGAGATGCCGTGACAATAACCTAATTCCAAGCTTTGCGGTTCTGAACCGTCGTCTAAAGAATAGACACTCCCAGGCTTTCACAGATCTGAGTCTCACGCTGATCAAAGGAGAAATTAGGCACACCAGATGTGAGTTGAACACGCTGTCCAGAAATACCTACGATCTCCACATGACGCTTGCCAAAACTTTGAGAACAGATCTGTGGATTATCATAGAAGCCGTTACAGCTCTCAAAGCAGAACGAGCCAACACCATAGCAATATCTCGAAAGAAGAAGTTACGGCTCTCAGATCGCTAAGGAAAGACAGAAGTATTACAATACTGAAAGCTGATAAAGGCAATGCGACGGTGATCTTAAAGACAGAAGATTACAACCCTAAAGAGGATAATAAATGGATTGGAATTCTGAATAAGAGATGTTTTCACTCTGTATGATTCTGCTCATTTGCAAACATATTAATCACTCAAAATCTGCATTGAACTTAAAGAAACAGGTACTTAAGAAAATGTACTTACATGCTCGAGCAAAGTACACAGCAGTATATAAAAGTGTATAGGCATGTGAAGATGGCATCCCTGGATCTGCCCTTATCCCAAATGCTGAAGACGGCCGTCTCTGGTTGAGCAAGACTTTCAGAGCTTTTGAAATATAGGCACTGGCGACGATGCCCGTGACAGCCCAAGTGACCTGTGGATTGTTTCTCCAACCTAAAGTAATAATTGTGATTATCAAGTAAACCCACTTCAGCTGCAACCAGATATGAAAGATTGTCATTAAAAGGCTAAGATAAACATGAAAGCTTCAAACATTTTTTCAAAAAAAATGAACTTGACGTGCAACATTAAGAAAGATGGAAAAGGGTGGTAGCAGCATTAACTTTTGCATTCAGAAAATGCAACATTGCTAGTGAGATTGGTGTCTCGTCACTGGATATGCCAGTATTAATGACAGCTTCGTCTGCAGCCCTAAATGAGATTTCTCTCCTCATGCTGTTTGTAGCGCTGTTTCTTCTGCTAACTCTAGTCGTCAGTGTGGAAGGAGATGGATATTTGATAGAACATCTATGACAGCAAAGAAGTGGACGAAGTGGGTTATGAATAGAGCATTTTGCAGTGCTAATTGTCTTTGAATGTGAAGTAAGAAACCCTGTAGATAAAGCTGCCATTAATGGAGATGCAACCACAGTGCTAATTGTCTTTGAATGTGAAGTAAGAAACCCTGTAGATAAAGCTGCCATTAATGGAGATGCAACCACGGAATTCATACTGGGATGTTCATGAATATGTTCGGCTCCTTCGATTACTTTTACTGTTTTGATTTGAATTTAGAAATCTATCAAACATGCAAATGAAGGAGTACACTCTTTAAGGAATGAGAATTGAAAATGGTTAATTTTCAAAAGTTATCCATGCATCTCAGTATAAAAATTAGTAAATATCTATAGTTCATAAATTATCCAAGCAGACGTGGTCATGCAATTTAGGAAAACAATATAAATATCTATCAGTAAAAGTCTAGAAGATGGCAAATATTACTGAGTATAAAAATTATAGATATAGAGACCTGTATATGGTTTTGGATGTAAAAATATTTCAGAAGGGAAAATTTTTATTGGGAAGCAATAACAATATAGTACAGTTTTCAACGACATAAAAAAACAACAATAGAGTTTTTTTTTTCATACAGTAATGAAACTGGCAGCTCAATATGCGAGAGCGTCAAATCTGACAGGGTCATGGGATCCATCCTGGATGGAGAGGGCCACAGCCGACAGCCCCAGCCACCCGGCCATAACAGTGACCCCTAAACAACGACAGAGTTACAACTGTGGGCTACAGAGTTAGCTTTTAATGTGATTGGACAAAACTATAACGAAGTGACTACAACATTGACAATTCATTACGGTGACAGAAAAATATATTTGTTAATAATTAAGTTAGCTTTTACTGTGATATGACCAAACTATAATTAAATCACTATAATATTGATAGTTCATTATGGTGATAGAAAAATTATTCATGTTAATGGTTGGTTTAGCTTTTAATGTGGTTGGACAAAACTATAATGAAATGATTACAATATTAATAGTTCATTATGAGCAATGGTGACAAGAAAAACGTATTTATCTTAATAATTACGCTGTAAGTTTAATATTTTAAGATTTAGATTATTTTTCTAATTATCATGTTAAAATTATTAAAATTGCAAATTGATCAATACAGTTTTAATGCAAAATCTATTTAGCTTGCTGCAGATCATTTATCTTAATAATTAAGCTGCAAGTTATATATTTTAAGACTTAGATCATTTTTCTAATTATCATGTTAAAATTATTGAAATTGCAAATATATGTTGTTGATCAATACAATTTTAAGGTAAAATCTATTCAGATTAGTGTAAATCATTTAATGCTGTGGCAGTAGCTTTGCTGATTGGATTTCAAGTTGTTTTTTATTCACACTGAAAGAGTTCTATACTTTTATAGTATATAATATTGACTTACAAACTTTCTATAATTACCAAAAGCCTAAAAGCCTAAAAATATACCATCCAAAATAAGCAACAATCTTGACTAATGATTGCAAGTTGCTTTAAATGAACAGACAACAGTCTTACAGCTGGAACATTAAATAACATGGTAACAAGCAGAATAATCCAAAAGAAGGAATCTGATGAGTTTCTGGTTTGTGCATAACTTTTAAAAAGAAATCCAAAATGGTTTTGTAACGAAAATACTATGTTGGCTGATAAAGTTTATAATTCAACGACAAAAATAAAAGATAATTGTTTTACATTGCAGTGCAATTAGAGATGAGGGCCACCGAAGATTGGTTCACGGGCTGCAGAACGCGTAAACCATAGACTAGTGGCCACGTGAACAGACACAGTACATCTAGCACGCTAATGACGCTGACAGGTCATTCGGTTTGTATTAAATGGTCGCTGACAGCTCAGTTTGGTTGACAGTGGATCGTACTGGTTATAACGTTTTGTTTTCAAATTGTGGTAGGAAATGCTATGCATTATTTAGCTTGTTGCAGTTTATTTAATGTGATTGCAGTGAGTTATTTAGTTTGTTGCAACTCATTTAATGAGGTTGCAGTGAGTCTGTTGATTGTTGGATCTAGATATTAAAATTTAATGATCAACAGGTCCACTGCAGCCACATTAAATGGACTGCAGCAGGCTGAATGGTATTTGCCCAAATACTATAGCCAAAATCTGCAATGATTTCGCCTTTTATAATTTTAGGCAGCAAGATTTTGATGGAATTTAGAAAAAAATTAAGTAAAATGTTTTTTTTTTAAATCTAGTAGGAATTGATTTAGATTAAATTGACAAAATTGTGGCAAATTTAGAATTTTTTTTAAGAGATTGATAAACTAAAAATTATATAATTAAAAACACGTAATAAAATAAATTAAAAATTATATAATTAAGAACATTTAGTAAAAGCGATTTTGACTTGATTTTCAGAACATTTAAGAAAGATGACAAGTAAACAATTTTTATTTTTATTTATTAAATTATTAAAATTTGACTAGTGGATTGGTAGATGGTTGATGTTGCCAAGTAGGATAGAAGACAACCAAAATGCCCCGTTTTTCGGACGATTTTGGGATAAAAACCGATGATCTCAACACTCCAAATTAAGATTTTGATAAAAATTGCTCTGCCAGATTACGGTGAGTAGGGGGCATTTTAATTAACCCTTATACAGCTCCATGTGGTTGATGTTAGTTAAAAGTTTTTTTAATGATGTAGTTGGTATTCAATGCATCGTGAAGATTCTAGATTTTTTGAAAGGTACATCTCCAACTTGGTAGGAGATTATTTTTTCAAAAGTACATCTCCAACTTGGTAGGGGATAGGGTTTTTCAACTAGATAATTGGTATTTAATATATAGGAATATTTTAGATTTTTTGAAAGGTACATCTTCAAGGTGGTAGGGGATTATTGATTATATAAATAAGTCTAAATGTTTGATGATTTCACTTTATTTTGTCAAAATGATGATTTTTTTCTAATAAATCAATTTATACCAAAAATATAATATATCATATAAACTAAATTGTCAAATTTTTATACTGCCCATTAATAATAATATAGACTTAGACCAAAATATTTATAGACAAAAATATATATATATTATTTTTAGATTTTTCTAAAAAAACATTATCCAATTCAACTTTAAACATATTAAAATGGTTTTAAATTTTTCTTAAAAAAAAACATTATCAAATTCAACTTTAAACATATTAAAATGAATAATGAAAATAGCACATATAATCTTATCCTAATTGTTGAACTTGGATGCAAAGTTCAAAATTGAGAAAATAATCAATATATGAATGCCTACCAAAAGCACCAATGAGAGGGGATGCATTAAGGCAAGAAAGTGGGTAAACATTGAACAAAGTAATAATTTTTTATTATTTTTTTAAAAGTTGGGATATATATTTTACATTTCATAATCTATCTCTCAACATGTGCAACATTACCTTTATTAGTCTCATGTTAGTCGTTTAAAGTAAATTTATATTTTTTTATTTTTATTTTAAAATTTAATGAGAAAGTGTGTTTATGATAGTTTATTGGGAAGTTAAAGCTTATATTGAATCCAAGGTCTTTTTGCAGTGGTTACCATTTTGAAAAATCCCCAATAAGTATGAGAAAACAATTTGTGAGCACTTGGACTTGAAACCTTTTAAAGCCCCAAAAGATTAAAGGAAAGTGACTTCGACAATCTACCTTCACTATTGAACCTAGAATGGTTTATTATATACCAAAATTGCCTCAATTTATTGGGAGGAGAATATTGTTTTATGTAATTGAATGGTGAAAGTGTGTTTGGTTTGTAGGGTCAAAATGAAACAAAATTGAAAAGCTTTATTTAGTATTTGTTTTCGGAGTTCAAGCATCTATGCATCCTAATATGTAGCAAAATAAGTAAAGGACATATTTTCCTAAAATTCTAGTAGCATAGGAATATAAAGTTTGTAATTTTCTTCCTTCTTTTTACAACATAACAATATTAATTAATTGCACTAGAAAAATAAAATAATAAAATAAATGAAAACTGCTAGAGTAACTTAGTTTTTTGTTGAGTTAGCGAGCCAATCCCATAGTTGTAATCCAGCCAAGTGATGTTACCCAAACCAGGATTACTCCTCCCAGTCAACTAGTAGTTAAGTTGCTAGCTCTAGGAAATCTATGGGGTTTCATATCCCTCTGTGACTACAACTTTAATAACCACAATAGTTGTCCCTGAACTTTTGAAAAACTAGTCTCCAAAGTCAAGTCTAAATCTCAAATTACTCACAAAGTGTTTTCCTCCTCCGCCCCCTCCCTTCCAAATGTCCATTCACAAACCCCCTCTCATCCTCCAAATTCCCTTTTAACTTAGTTTTCCCATCACCTTCCTCCCTTCTCAAGAATGGTCAAAGGAAGGTCAAACTATAATAAAATAATAAAGGTTTACCTACCTACATAATGGCTTGCCAACTCATTCCAATGCAGGGTTTCACATTAACTCAAACCACAGATCTCGTAAATCCGAATATCATTAAATAATAAAAATTCTCCTATTGTAATTATTATTGGACAATCCACTATCACTCACATCCTTATTTGGTTGGAAAGTATTAAATAGTTCATTTATAACATGACATGCAACATGCAATTAATAGATGATGCATACCAATGAGAATTAGGTAAATGTAATGAAATGCAATTAATGCAATTACATTTAAATGTGATTAATACAAGGTAATGTAAATGGACCTAATACAATTGAAATACCACTAATGTAATGCAATTTAAATGATAACCAAGTAATTATATAATTAATACTATATCTTAATCTTTATTACATCCATCAACCATTATTCATGATACACAAGTAATCACCACCACATATTAAGTAATACTAGTGTATGTGTACAAGATGTGTGTGCATGACCAACGTACACATAACTTATGTGTGTACTATAGGTAACCATCACCACCTCTAATGCATAATTCTTGAATTACAAGAAAATAAGAATCACATGCAAGACAAGGTAACCACCCATGGAAGATAATAATCCATTAATCACAACATTAAGCAATCTTATTAACTAAGTCACAATACATCAATACTAATCAACAATGTACTTGGATTTATATTAATGCATTAAAATGATTTATAGGTGAAATGAACGAAATACAACTAAGGTGACATCTCAAATTCCAAGTTGAAATATCACTAATCTAATCATCCTTCCTTTCTAACTTATTTCCAACTTCTACATCCTATATGTTCCTCTATTGGAATATCCTGGAGCATCAACTATATTGAACTAACCCCAAATATAACCTGTAACTGGCAGCATCAACTAAATCGACCTAACTTCCTTGGTAGGCAGCAACTAGTCATCATCACACAACTTTGTGGGTGTGGCTTAATACAACCCTCCCAGAAAACTTGTTTTAGAGGATAAATAGAGGGAAATACCTCCACCCCTCCTAATGGAACCAGGTTCAACACCCTATCAATAATCACATTGTGATGTTATTTTAGTTCTTAGAGTTTTGTCATCAAATGACCAATTTGAGCAACATGGTTTCCTGCACAAATTTTCACTAGCAAACCGCATTTCATAACAAGTATCGAACCAACAATTAATCTATGAATTAATGCCTCATAGATTACCCTTTCTCTATTGATTTCCATGACATTAAGGCAACTTTAGTATCACAAATATCTGACTGTCACTTAGCCTCTTTAACCTATAGGTTAGTCTCATCCACAACATAATATCATGCATAGTCTCTCATTGTTCTAAGTAAGTTACCAATTTATCCACTACCAACTAGTATAAACAACTTGAACTATTTATCATGTGCATGGCACCCATTCATTCCTTTAATCGTAACATAAATTGATATCCACATACCCTATCAATTTATTTAATTTTGCATACTAGAATAAAATCACACAGTTGTCATCATCAATAAGATGAGCAATAAACTTGAAACATAACTGCTACCTATAATTAGGTTCATAAATCCACACAAATATTTTTATCATTCAGGCTAATTCCAACAAATAATAAGAAAAAAAATACAATATAGGCTTAAATGGTGTTTAGTTGTCCCATCAAAATATGAGGCATTACATACACCCACCCTTTAGGAAACTTCATCTCGAAGTTATAGTAAAAAAAGTGAGGGATCATCGTGACGCATGGTATCTACATCCTCCTAGGTAACATATCCCTGGCTATACTTGTCCCACCGGTCCTTAACCTGGTCGACTAGGAAATGCCTAAGTTTCCAAACCCTATAGTCGAATATGGATAATGGTTCAACCGTGAAGGTTCCTTTGTCCAAAATCTACAATTACTTCCAATTTAGTTTATGAGACTCATTAAGAATATAATGACATAATATAGTTATCCCTGTGGGGTAGCTAAGTTGGTTGGAGCCTCCGGGACCAAGCCGTCATGAGGTTGAGGTCAAGTTTTCAATTCTCTGGGTGGGTTAGGCACCCAAGTTTGGTGTTGGGGATAGGCTCTGAAATAGCCTAACAAGGTGAGGCCCCTTCGGGTGGGCCCCTCCGATTGCTTCTCCATGGATGTAGCGACCAAATATTTAGGCGTGAACCACACTGAAAAAAATAACATAATATAGATACATGGAAAACATCATGAGTTTTATGCAAATGGGGTGGCAGCTTTAGGAGATACTCGATTCATCCAATTATTTCAAGGATATTGTTTGATGGACAATCCACTCGAGCGGACACGAGCCGGATCTCCCTAGCTCAATGTGAGTCTAGAACAAATAGAACAGACTATAAACCACTTTCCTAGATCTAGTTAAGGATCAAGTTATTAGATGCCTTACCTTAAGTTTGTAGCCCCTTTTCCTGGATGTTGTTCCACGCCTCGCGGTCGTCGGATCTAAGCTGCAAGACCTGCCAAGATACACAAAACAAGACAAACAAGTAAAGAGCATCTAAATGATAACAGATCTAAGTAAACAGTTAAGCAGGTAAACTACACAATATCATCAACACAACAATATTGGTGGAAAGTGTTTATATTACTGTAAAAATAGGGAAAGTACATAGAAGAGGACGACTACAACCAGAGCTTAATGAAGTAACCCTTCTCCATCCAAGCCAATGCCATATCCTCCCAAGGAAGTGTGAGTCTCTCAATGGATGAGTAGAGATCTCTCCAAGATGATTTCACCATCATGTAGACACTATAGACTTCCTCCCTTTGGAATGGGAGTGAGATTCACTTATATAGGACTAAGTGGATAGGGTATGGATAGAGTAGTTAGAGATATGGTAGGAGAGAGATAGGGGTTCCTTCCAAGAGGTTAGGAACCGAGTGCTAGCTCTCCCAAAAGGCGAGGGATAAGGATCCATGTCAACTGGCTTCGAGAATGGGCTCGAAGGAGCTATTTTTACCCATTAACTGACATCGTCGCACCCTGCAAGAGAGCAAGATGCGACGTCGCAGATTGCATGAGGGCATCCTGCGATGACCTCTCAAAACCTAGTATGAATGGGTCAATAACTTAGTCAAGGAAACTTTAGGGATGTATACACTAAGTCTCATAATGGTAAGATTTTAGGTGTAACAGAATGCCCCCCAAAGCATGAAGCTGTTGAAAATTGGACAGGTGAAATGCTTTGATAGAAGGAATGGCAATGGCTTGTCGAATGAAGGAAGCTGTTGCAGTACAACTGACTCTGAGTACACAGTCTCATATGATGTACAACATGGCTTCCAACCAATACAATGCAAATCCATGGTAGTAATGACCGACTGAACACAATCATGGCTACTAAACACAAGCGTAGATCCATGATGAGATGATAACACAGCCACAACCAATACAAATGTGGATCCGTGTGATATGACTCAATACAAACTCCATCGCAACCTGGGTAAAATATGACTCCCCAGGGTCTTCAAGCTGAACCCGCAATGATACGAATCTATCCATGTGATTACAAATGTCTTGACGTCGAACATGGTAGAAACCACTTGATTACCAGTCATTGGTGTATACCGTTAACACGTGCGATGGAAATCACCATTGATGTCAATGATTCCCAAGGTATCGCAGTACATATCATCAAGCGTGAATAAATGAGTTGAAGTTGAACGCGAGATGAAATATTTCAATCAAGAGTCAATGATGTAAACTCATGTTGAAAGAAAGGTAACCTGTCATTGAGGCATGCAGGGCCAAGGTACTTGGTTGGTTTCTAGATTCAATCCTCAGATGATGTGTTGAAGTCGACAAGGATGAATCCGTCGAAGGAGGGCCATGATGAATACCCCATCATCAACAAGAAACACGACAAAGGATGTGTAGAGCAGATCGGATGGTACAGTAATATGCAATACTAACTCAAAGTAGACCGACATGATGGAAGGTGTACTGTCTACAGATAATGAGTGGTGATAATATTATTGAACATGGTCATGGCATGCCTTGGCAGTATTGAATTGACGAGTTATGGTACCAACTCCTAATGTGACTGATGATGGAAGCGTTCTTTGAATGACTCAAAGCAGTAACAAGACTCAGGAAGTAGGTAAAACTCGAGGACAAACGGATGATCCAAGTACGGTATGCAAATGCAAATGAGTGCCATGTTCAAGAAATGACTAGGTACTGCCACTGATAAAGGGTGTAAAATAAAAGCTTTCCTTTTTCCCCATCATGAACGATGAGTGCCTCATGTGTTTTTTATGAGCTTGATGAGGGTAACCAGATTCTCGGTATAGCTCATCTCATAGATGAGTCCAATCCCAAATATTTTTCGAACCTGGGATAGGAGGGGTTCGTCCATGACAGGCCCTTCAATGTAAAAGTTTAACGAGTCCATAGAAGGTAAACTCTGTCGTCATTTCATGATTAGAGAGTCTGAAAAGAACTAAAGAAGACTCCAACGGGTTCTTTTTCGTAAAGTTAGTCCCTCTGCTTGAAAAAGGATAAAACAACGCAAGAGAGAACTCTTCCAATCATGATCGATTGAAGTATTCCTTTTTCGTAAGTAGTGCCCCCTGGTCCGAAAAAGGGGTAAACTATCACCAGGGAGATGACCGTTCAAATACTTTAGCAAGCATGAATGCATCAAGTTCGCTTGGCGATGTTTTCCTATTTAGGGAGTCTGAAAAGAGCTTAAAAAGGACTCCATGAATAACTTTGTCATGGTTGATAACCGAGTACGACAAAGGAAAAAGTAAACTCGACACAGTTCCTTTTCTGTAAATAGTCTAGCGAGGCCGGATAAAGTGATAAACCTATACTCGATAGACACACATTTTTACTCAATTTTTTAACGAGCACGACAATGGTATTGAAAGCACTCGGAATCTTTTTCGTGTTTGAACCAGAGCACGAAAAAGTAAAACTAAGCTCAAACCACTTTTCATGTTTTAACCAGAGCACGAAAAAACTGAAAAGTAAGCTAAAAAACTATCTTACTGTTTTTAACAAGCTCGAAAACAAGTGAAGAGAATGCTCAGAATGTTTGCTTCATTTTTTAACGAGCTTGTAACAGAAAATGAACTATGCTCGGGATAATGCCCATTGGAAGGTTTCTTCCCAACATGATGGCTAGAGGTTGGAAAGTTTGCCCCCAGCACAAGAAACTGATGGCTTACTTCTAGTATGACTTTTAGAGGTACGGTTTCATTTTTTTAGCGAGCTTGATACAGGAAAAGCTCAGGATTATTTTCATGGTTTAATGAGCTTGAAAACCAAAAAGGAAAGTATGCTCGAAAAAAGTTCCCATTGGTGGACTCTTCCTATCATGATATCCAAAGGTTGGTACATGCCCCCAGCATGATTGCTAGAAGTAAGTGACTTAGCTCCAACATGGTGTGGAGAGGCGATCAAGTTGACTTCAACATAACCTCCAGAGGTTGAAGACATGCCCCCAAGCTTCATTTCATTCGCCTAAGCTACCCCTAGGCGGTGTGAAATTTCCCACATAAGATCCAAAGAGATGATGTAAACCTCACAATGAAAGAATTTAGGAATAATAGAAGAAGAGACAAGCAATATAACTTAGATCCAAAGAAACTTTGATTGAGGCAGAATAATTACACATGTTACATTAAACTGAATAGTGAACAAGTAAATATACAATGCTGAGTATGAGGATTCGAATACACTAGGAGGAATTCGAATTGGCCTTCGTGCACAGATCCATAATCAGTGGAGAGTCATCAATGCCTAACTAGGACTCCACCTTCTCATTAGTGAAGTCATCAATGCACAAGTAATGGTCAATCGGGAGTCAAACTGAGTCTAACTGAATGTAGTTGGTGTAACTAGCACATGGAAGCACTAATATAGTGAAGGAGGCTCAGTGGAGGGCGCCATAGGAGTTAACTGGAGTCAGAATGGTCAATCTAGTCTCACTGGAGGTCCAACAGAGTGATAAACTCAGTAAAGAGTCAGTTAATCCTTAAATCAAGGAAATAACTGAAGATAACTCAATATAACTGGGCTGGTAGGTGAAGAAGGTGCCCTTGTCATGCAATGGAGCAAAGGAGGGTGCATTAGTCACTGGGAGGGCTAGAAATGATCTAAAAGAAGCTTCGAGGGCTAGTTTGCTAAGGACTAGGTGCTGGGACTGATGACCTAGAATCATGCAAACCCTAATTGCATGCAAACCCTAATTTTGCATGCATGACTAAAAATGAAAATGACTGGAAAGCTAGTAGGACTAAGATGGAGTATAGGAATATCCTAACACCCCCCCTTAATCCATCCTGGGCCCTGGTAACTAGGACCAAAGGTCACCCATACAATAAATGAAATGATAATAAAATACATAACTGTCCATAAACTGAGGAAATGGGGAAAACCTCATGGGAAAAAAATACCCCCCCTCAAAAGAACAGTAAATAACTCAAAGAACCATCATGTAGAAAAGAAAGAAGCTTTCATCAATGAAAACTTTTGCAAAAGACTTGGCAAGTTGATCCCATGTAGGAAGGTCTCCCACTGTGTGGAGGATGAAGCAAGTCTTTCAAGAACTTTTTTTGTATCTGGAGCGAATGGAACATGAGTAGTCTTCCCAAAATATGGAAGAGATAACCCCATCATCATGTTGCATCTCTCATGGAGAGATGGATGGCATAATGCAAGGTTGGCATGATGCTGAAGTCTAGTAGTTCTGTAAGCAAATAAATCATCAACTGTGTTCTCAGTAGTAGCAAGGACTGTGTGAGAACATATTTCTCTTGAATCTGGACTGAGAATAGGTGTTGGTTCTGAATCTTCTTGAACCATGATCTCAACATCAAAATCTTGATCTTCTTCTTCACTAGAAGAGGAGTCACAGTGATCTTCATCAGAATCTGAAGGAATAGTTGGAGAGAAAGGCATGAAGTGTGAGAACTCATATGCCTTTGAGGCATGATTATCAATCCCATTCGCTATAACCTTTCCAGTGGAGATTTTTGTAATCTCTACTGTGTTTGGACCAAAAATTACTTGTTTTGGAGATCCTGTATGAGTCATTTGATATACTGACAACAAATTAGCTGTAAGAGAAGGAACAAATAAGACATTTTTTAACTTACCATGCTCCATATGAACTGTACCCAAACCTTTGGCAGAAATCTGAGAGTTGTCTCCCATGTGAATGGTAGGCCCATCTTGGAGATCCAAAGAGGAGAAGGATTCTTCTTGTGCAATCATGTGGTTGGAGGCTCCAGAATATATGAGGAGGGCTTTTGTCTTTGAAAAACCATCCATCAATGCATGGCAATCATCAGATCCATTACCAGAATCAGTCATCTTTGCTTCTTTTGGAACAACAATTTGGTTTTGTTCAAGAAGCTTGGTTAGAAGATCAATCTTCTTGTGCATGCAGGCATGCTCAGGATGGTTTCCTCTCTTGCAGTAGGTACAATTAGGTCTCTTTTGTTTGTCATTCTTGGATCTTGAAGGTTTCTTGCCTTTGCCTTTTTGTCCCCCTTTTGCATTCGCTCCACTTGATTCACCAGCTAAAAGAACTAGATCTCTGGAGGTTTTGATGGCACCCATTTGAATCAATTTGTCCTCTTCTTGAATGAGAGCAGTAGTAAATTTTTCCAAGGTAGGAAACTTCCATCCATGGATTGACATTCGCCCATAATGGAAAGTAGAGACAAAAACAGAAAATTGAGATCCAAGTTTGCTCAAAATGGAGAGCACTAATTGTTCATCACTTTTGGTGATGCCACAGTGCTTGCATTGAGTAACCAATTTTTGAAATTTTGAGATGAATGTTTGAATGCTCTCGAAATTGCTAGGTTGCAGAGAAGCCAATTCATTTTTGAGAGTGTAGCCTCTCATCCCATCTTGTTTGCCAAAGAGATTTCCCAATTTTGTCCATAACTCATTGGGAGACTTAATTCCTTCAACATGGAACAGTAGATCTTCTGACATATGGAGGCATTTGAATCCAAGAGCTTCATCCATTTTATTTAGATCCTTGGTTCTCTCAACAGCATGATGAGGTATAGCATCTTTTTCAAATACTATTCGATTTAGACTATTGTGATACAAGTGAAATATAATCCTATCCTTCCATTCGAAGTAGTTGAATGGAGTGAGTATCATAGGAGCAGGAGAAGAAGAAGAAGCATTCGAAATGCTCATCTTGACTGCTGGAACAAGTGAAAAATAGAAACTGCTGAATTTGCTGCTGGAACTTCGAAATACCTGCAGAAAACTCTCAAGAATGGAGGTAGAATATACTCTCAAATGGCTCTGATACCATGTGAAATTGACCACATAAGATCCAAAGAGATGATGTAAACCTCACAATGAAATAATTTATGAATAATAGAAGAAGAGACAAGCAATAGAACTTAGATCCAAAGAAACTCTGATTGAGGCAGAATAATTACACATGTTACATTAAACTGAATAGTGAACAGGTAAATATACAATGCTGAGTATGAGGATTCAAATTCACTAGGAGGAATTCAAATTGGCCTTCATGCACAAATCCATAATCAGTGGAGAGTCATCAATGCCTAACTAGGAGTCCACCTTCTCATCAGTGAAGTCATCAATGCACAAGTAATGGTCAACCGGGAGTCAAACTGAGTCTAACTGAATGTGGTTAGTGTAACTGGAACATGGAAGCACTAATATAGCGAAGGAGGATCAGTGGAGGGTGCCATAGGAGTTAACTGGAGTCAGAATGGTCAATCTAGTCTCACTGGAGGTCCAACAGAGTGATAAACTCAGTAAAGAGTCAGTTAATCCTTAAATCAAGGAAATAACTGAAGATAACTCAATATAACTGAATATAACTAGACCGGTAGGTGAAGAAGGCACCCTTGTCATGCAATGGAGCAAAGGAGGGCGCATTAGTCACTGGGAGGGCTAGAAATGATCTAAAAGAAGCTCCGGGGGCTAGTTTGCTGAGGACTAGGTGCTGGGACTGATGACCTAGAATGCATGCAAACCCTAATTTTGTATGCATGACTGAAAATGAAAATGATTGGAAAGCTAGTAGGACTAGGATGGAGTATAGGAATATCCTAACAGGCAGATGAAAAGAAGGTTCAGGTACTAAGTCAATGGAAAGACTTGACTAAAAGGGAAAGGAGTTGTTTCATTTTTTAATGAACTTGACACAAGATTAGAACTCTACTCGCGGGAACCTATTTCATTTTTTAACGAGCTTGACATAGAAAGGGAATTGTGCTCAAACTACTAGTTTCATTTTTTAACAAGCTTGAAGCCAAAGGTAAACTCTGCTCAAACTATTGGCACCTATCCAGAGGTTGGTAGTGTGCCCCCCAGCATGATGTCCAGAGGCTGGAGATATGCCCCTCATGCTTAAGGGGAAGAAACCACTAATACGTGTGGAACGTTCAGGGAAGTCTGATGACTGGCAGTCATGCGATGATTTGGTGTCACGAAGGAAAGTTGATCAACGGTCACAATCCTCCCATCATAGGGAAAATACATCACTCGAAAGAGTGTGGACACAACGACTTTCATAGCATAGACATAATCACGTCCAAGGAGTAGATTGAAATCTAAAGGACCTTGGACAACCATGACATCAACATAAATAGTTTTACCTCTCAATGTGACAGGTAACTGCGGGAGAATCCCTAAAGGTCTAGTAGGCCTTCTATTAAAAGCCAAAATTTGGCCGATAACTGGCACAAGCTGAGGAGACTCTATAGCTTACCAAGCAGTCGAGGATAAAATACTAACAGAAGCCCCCTCATCAACTATAGTGCGAAATATTTCTTTATCGGCAACACCTACAGATATCTGGAAAGGAACATTTGAGGGGAGACAAGATTCTGCTAGACTATTCCAATCAAATGAAATAACCTCAGTACTTGGAGGGGGTCCCGTGGAAATGGACTCCTGCCCCCCATGATCAGAACTGACTAAAAAAACATCACACTACAACAAAATATCCCTTTAGGGGCCATTTTGGCTTGCGGGAGTCTTGGTAAAACCCACCCTAAAAGTTTTTTCAGACCTTTGGAGGCGGTCTTTTAAAACCGCCCCTAAAAGTCATGGAAATTGGACTTTTGGGGGCGGTTTTTTTAAATCCGCCCCCAAAAGTCCTGAAATTTGACTTTTGGGGGCGGTGTTTGGAAAACCCCCTCTAAAAGCCCAATTCTCATAACTTTTGGAGGCAGTTTGTCAAAACCCCCCCTAAAAGTCATGAGAATTGAACTTTTGGAGGTGGTTTTTTTGGAACCCCCCTTAAAAGTCATGAGAATTGAACTTTTGGAGGCGGTTGTTTGAAACCCCCCCCCCTAAAAGCCCAATTCTCATAACTTTTGGGGGCGGTTTGTCAAACCCCCCCCTAAAATTCATGAGAATTGAACTTTGGGGGGCAGTTTGTTTGGAACCCCCCTTAAAAGTCATGAGAATTGAACTTTTGGAGGCGATTGTTTGAAAACCCCCCCTAAAAGCCCAATTCTCATAACTTTTGGGGGCGATTTGTCAAACCTCCCCCCCTAAAAGTCATGAGAATTGAACTTTGGGAAGCGGTTTGTTTGGAACCCCCCTTAAAATTCATGAGAATTGAACTTTTGGAGGCGGTTGTTTGAAAAGCCCCCCTAAAAGCCCAATTCTCCTACCTAAATTGATGATCCTCTTTATTAACTCAAATGGGAAAAAGTTTTTTCAAAGTTCGACTCAAGTTTTGGGTATCATCATATGAGAGTGGAATAAATTAGTGTACCAAAGACTTCTTTTAGAACTATATATTGGCATTATAAGTTCCTAGATTTCCCCTTTGCATTGACAAATGCTCCATACTTTTTATTTAATTAACAAATGATGTGTTCCAAAAGTATTTAGACAAGTGTGTTTTGGTATTCATTGATGACATCCTAATATATTCTCAAAATGAGGAGGAACGTAACACTTATCGCATTTCTTCCTATTGTTGTAGAAGCTACGTGAATACCATCTATATGCTAAGTAAAGAAAATGAAAATTCTTTAAGAAGGAGATTGAATATATAAGGCTTGTCATATCTAAAGAAGGATTAAAGGTACACCCTAATAAGGTTGAAGCTATGTCTAGTTGTCCAACCCAAAAGAATGAGACCAAAGTAAGAAGCTTCTTGGAATTAGTTGGACATTATCAGATAGTTGTCAAAGGATTCTAAAAAATTATAAGATCCTTGCCAAAGTTACAAGATAAAGGTGTCAAATTTATGTGGAAAACCATACATGACGAAAGATACCGAGAACTTAAAGAGAATTCTCATGACAACACCTATAATGATACTTCCGTGCTTTGATAAGGATTTCCTGGTATGCATAAATGCGAGTGGTGAGAGCATTTAGGGAGTGTTCATGAAGGAAGGAAAAGTGGTGGAATATGAATCTAAGCAGTTAAATATTCATAGGCAAAAGTAAGCAGATCGTGACAACTTGGATCTCTTAGTAACAATAGATGCCCATGTCCCAAATGCATGGAAATATTATTTGATTGATAGAAAGTTTGAATTAGGAATATATCATGAGATCTTGAGATACTTGTAGACTCACCCACCATTGACTGGTAGGTAGTGGTGATGGGTGAAGTTTTGGGCCAACTATGATTACAAGTTATTTCACATAAAAGGGGAAGAGAATCAAGTGGCATATGCCTTGAGTTGAAGATGCCATATATATGCAATCTCCCAAGCTTAGTAAAATTTAAGGACAATGATAGGAGGTGATCCAATGATGATAAATTTTACCAAGAGGTGTGTGAAGCTCTATTAAGAAATGAGAGTTGGATGGAGAAGGAAGTAAAAAATATGAAGATTAACATTTAGTTGAAGTGAAGTACTACTGTGAAGAAATCAAATGTATGTGCCAAATTTAAGAGGGTTAGTGTTCCATGAGGCCCATGATGTTTGTATTCACTAGGGTACTCAGGATATCAAAAGACCTACCTAACTCTAAAGATAATCAGGATTGAAGGCATACACCATAGATTTTTCTATGGAGAAATTAAATTTATGTGCCAAATTAGACAAAGTTAAGAATGTTAGTGTTCCATGAGTCCCATGGTGCCCCTTATTCATTGGAACACTTGGGATATCAAAACACCTACCTAACTATGAAGCAAATGTAATACTAGCCAGGATTAAAATCATATACCAGAGGTCATGTGGCCATGTACCTTGAATTCTATTAGATAAAAATAGACCATCAACACCCAACTAGAAAATTGAATTCCCTAACCATACATAACATTCCTTAAGAAATAACATTATCCTTTGAGGTTCATGGTCCACACTTGAGGCCCTGGGACATCACACATGCCCTGTATGATACAGTGGCCATTTCAATAATAACTATGCCAATGAATGTTCTCATGATCTAGGGTCAAACATCATAGTCTAAGGCCATACAATTTCCCTCACACTACTACAAAACAGGACATTGGTGAGGGGGCACATGCTTGTGACGGTCCTTAAAGGGTCGTCACCAATGTCACAAATGATGACGAACCTTAAAAAAACGTTGCTATTGTATTTGGAGACATTCATTTAAGTTTTGTCACCAAAACTCTTTTCAGTGACACTTTTTGTGAGGGTTATTAAAGGCCCATTGCCAATTCTCTCTTTACTGACACTTCTAGTGATGATCCTTTAATGACCCTCATTAATATCCATTAGTGAGGGTCATGGTTGTGACATACCTTAAAGGGCCATTACCAATTTCACATATGATGACGGATCTTAAAGAACCATCATTATAATCGTCTTTGGAAACATTCCTTTAAGGTTTGTCACTAAATCCCTTTTCAATGACACTTTTGGTGAGGGTTGTTAAGGGCACGTTACAAATTCTCTCTTTGGTGACACTTCTAGTGACGATCCTTTAATGCCCCCCACTAATACATTTTTTGGTTACTTTTAGTGACAATAAAAAATGTAATTCTAATGAGTTTTTAATTGATGATGCTATGTGACCATTTCAATAGGTATTATGCGTGTTTGAGTTAAGTTTCCCTGGCATTCATTCACCATGGTTCTCTTTGCACCTGAGTTCAAAAATCTTTAAAGTAGTGACATCAGTCTCGCTCATTAAATTTATCATTCAATTCCTAGCCATGCAAAACTTGTAGGTAGCTATTTATTCTAGTTGCATACATCATAGCCATGCATTTTCTTCAAGGCATGGCAACTAAGGCACATGAGCATGCAACATATGTATGTGTCTTATGGCCTTGAAAGTGACATAGGGAATAAGGGCATGCCTTAATCCATAAACAAAAATTTGAGACATCCAAACCCATGAATAATTCCTCGAATCACCACATATGACTTACCAAGGGTATCCTTAATCTCTGATAAATCATGCAGCTAGTTCTTTCATGTCAACATTTTAAGCATTATATATTGGTCTCAAGACTTTGATATAGTCAAGGAAGGAAATCCAAGCCTTATCATATAAATAAAGCTTATGAGCAACCAAGGCTAAACATGATGCCACCCAACCTATCGAGGGTTTCAAATTAGTCACTTTAGGTTACAAAAAGGACCTAAATGGTAGTCAACACAGCCTAAATTGTTTATCTCATAAATGAAATTCTAGGCATCTAACACTAAACATAATGTCTTGGACACCATACCTGACCTTGATACCAAATCCTACTATGAAAATACTACGAATGCTTCCCATATCTGTAATAAGAGGATTGAAATTTCCTATAGAGTCTATTTGTGGTGATATTGTTTAGGTGTTAGAGGCTATGGATTAAAATTGATAGTATTGAGGTAGGAAGTATTGTAGGTTATATAGGTTTAGTACCATTGTAGTAGGAACATGCACGTGTTTTAGAGTGCGTGTGCATTATTAACATGCATGAATTTTAGAATGGATGTGCATTATTGAAACATGTATGTAAAAATGGCATAAATCCTCACCTCAAATTCTTTGAAAAATTCTCTTTTATTTGTAGGTTATCTGCCCTCTTCCTTGAAAAATGGTTGTTACATACAATGTTTATGATTTCTGTGTGACTGGAAGGAAAATATTTGTTTATTTCTTGTTGACAAAACATGTAAAGATGGTGAACATATGTAATCAATCAAACATGTATTTTAGGAAAGTGTAGCCCAGTGAAAGGCCAAATTATGAAGGCATAGAAACAACAATGTTGGGTATGGACAAATCCAAGCTTTCAATTTATGCCAATCCAAATTATAGTACAACATATGCCACTATAGTCCAATAACTCTTTCATCAAGACAAGTTGTTGTAGATGAGCAGTCGATGATGGATTTTCTTAAATCTAATTACATTGATTACACTATGCATGGAATGATGACTATGATGATGATGACAATGAAGAGGATGACGACGATGATGATGACAATGAAGAGGATGACGACGATGATGAATATGATGATGATTATGGTGATGATGGCAATGTTTAAGATTATGATCATGGTGATGATGGTGATGATGAAAATGACGATGAGGATGATGATGTGGACAATGATGATGATGATTATGATGATGATGATGATGATGATGATGACGACGATGATGATTATGATGACAATTACAATGATGATCACAATGACAACGATGATGATGAGGATGAGGATGAGGATGGGGATGACAAAGATGATGATGATGATGACGATTATGGTGTTGATGATGATTTCAAAGACAACGATGATGTTGATGATGGAGATGATGATAATGATGATGGCATTGATGATGAAGATGATCATGACATGGATGATGATGATGATGTCGATTTGTTTAAGTTTTTTCTTGAGTTGTTGGGGGTTACATGTGTTGAGGGTTACATGTTTGAGGATCTGTATGGAATGATGACACTGACAATGCCAATGATGATGTTAACGATGATGCCAATGCGATGACAATGAAGAAGATGATGATGATTATGGTGATGATGAAAATGAGGTTTGAATAGTCGGCCATATAATGATTAATCCCATGTCATGCATGCATCTTAAAATGATGGTGTTGATGATGACGACGACGACGACGACGGTTTATAAGTGTCTCTCATTTGGTTTATATGCTATATGATTAAGGCTTAAGAGTTACAAGAGACACAAATTAAGGGTTATATGTATTGGTGTTGATAAATGTTAGATGTTAATAATTGTAAGAGTAGGGGGATATATGTTGACACCTTCATGAGTGTTGACACCTTCCATCACTAGAGGTAATTTTTGGATGGGAGATAGAACCCACATTTTGGCCTTCTATTCCACCTCATCAATATGTGTGGACCAAACTCTAACTATAAATGGGTGTTTTCTTGGAAAATGAGTGAAACCCTATTCTTTCTTGGTGGCCACTTTTATATCGATCAACTCCCTCAAGTTCTTGTGGAAGTATGCTTTCCCACTTTGGTTAACTTCTCCATTGTTTCTGAATTATTACATAATATAATTCTAATGGATGCAACCAACAATGCTCTAATATTCAATTAGGATATTATTAAAATGTATGTGGTTGGAGGCACACAAATTTCTTCCATGTGTTGAAATAAATATGCACTTGATTAACCTTTAGTGAGTTTGGGATTGAATAATGACTATCTCATCACTTTGTGTAACATGTCCAATCCATTGCTCATGTATGTTGTACACTAGGACACATGCATACAATCAATAAGGGACCCTAGTAATCAAATCACCAAACTAATGTTTGGCATCTCTAAACTTCTAGATGAATGTTCTATTCCAACCTATTTTGTGTTCAACATAGCGAGAATGCACATGCTCCCATGATTGGTCAACATCAATATGTTTGATAGTCCATGTTTTGCACTATTGGTTTTTGGCATGCATTTCTTCATTCCAATTTACACAAATTCACCTACCGTAATTTTTGTTGATATTTCTCCTACGATAGTAAACCTAAAGTCAAATTCAAAGATATGATGCCTCTCTTAACTTGAGAGGTTTGTTTCTTGGTCAACATTGCTAGTATTATCTTTTGTAGACTTGAAGAAACCAAATATGTTTTTCACTTAAATAGGGAGAAACAATAAGAGTAGAAAATATGGGTTAATGGAAAATGTATAATTTATATGGCATTTGATGACAAGCATAGAAATGATGCATTAGTGGAGCATCTATTAATTTCACAAAATTTATTAAATTAATCATATTAAACATGTGGACCAATCCACTTTGATCATATTTATTATATTTGACATTGCCAATATTAATTTATTTTTTAATCTATATTTGTATGTTAATAAAATGCATGAACAATGTAACGCCCTACAATGTTTACAGCTTTAACAAAGTGCTATTAGTAATGATTTTTCAATCTAGTTTCTATGTAATTGAATCTAATGCATTATCATTTATCTTACAAAAGTATATTATTCAATTTATCTAATTGAGTTTATTTTTAAACTTTAATTTAATTAAATAAAAATAAGTCCTTTATATAATTATACAATGAAAAATTTTAAAAAATTAATTAACTATTGAAAATTTGAACTTATAACTATAAAACATCAATGCTTATTACATCAAATTAATTATGAAAAGTCAATAATTAGTTGTAAAATGAAAAATTTAAAACAATTAATAATTAACCATTAAAATTTTGAACTTATAACTATCAAAATTCAATGCTTATTACATCAAATTAACTGTGAAAAGTCAATGCTTATTACATCACATTTAGGGCATAAATATATTGATTAAAAACCACAAAAATATCTCTATATCTATCTCTATTCTTCTCTATTTGTGGGATAATTGGGCTTCCACAAACATTCTAGCTATGTGTGAGTTAGGCTAGACCATGCACACAAGGTTGGAGCATGTGCCCATTGTTGAAACTTGGCATCACCCCTTGGACCTTACAAGTGGTGTTTTCCTTTGACATCATAAGAGGAATTAGTGACCAAAGGTGGCCTAGTTAGAGGAGGTCAACATTGGAGATAAATGCTTTTTAACACACCATTATGCATGAATACTCACGACTATGTTTGAATCAATAAAACAATAATGTTTAGCATTACTAGACAAGCAAAAAAAAAACCCTAACCCAAATAATTAACAAGATAATACACATTTCAAATATAAAGTTTGTGTTATCGTTAAGGTGGAGCCAACCATTATTCACTAAGCTGATATATTGGATGGCAAGTCCCTAGTATTCATTACCATGGTCAAGCTCCCCATGGGACCTCTTTGTGTTTAAAATGATAAAATGAAAGTTACACGAAAGTATCACATTTAAAATGATAAGTTATAAGAATGCATCACTTTAATATTATAGAAGAGGAATAGTTTAATAATTATTTTTATAAAATATATATAACTATAATGGTGATCGTTGGATAATTATTTTTATAAAAATGTATATAGGATATATATATATGTAACAAAAAAATACTGTCTTACATGTATATATACATATTTTATAAATGATTAATGGCAGATCCCTCTTTTGATTCCCAGTAGGGCAACCTATTTTAGGATTCTGTTTTGCAATTTTCTCTTCATTTTTTGAGCAAATAATCTTGAAGATTATCTTGTTGTTTTCATTTTCTCTGCACCTTTCATGTCCACACGATTCACATTATGACACGCGATATATCCTCAAGGGTTACATACAATTTCAAAGGTGTGGGTTACATACGATTTCAAGGTTACCCTCGACGCAGGTTCAAATCCCAGGGCCACAACGGCGGTTAGGCAAAGATATCATCGGTCTCATTCCTCTCAAGTCCCACAGGTTTTCCTCTACTCTCCATGGCTCTAGTTATTTCTTTCAAGAAAAGGGGAGGGTTTTGTAGTTCTTTATATTAATTAAATTTAGGGTTTAGTTGAGTTTTAAAATTAAATTTAGGATTTTTAGATTGAGAATGGGTATACCCTACTGAGAATAACCACGAGACTACAGCTGGACTATCGACAAAGGCAATGGCTTCTAGAGAAGCCTACTACATAAATGTAAACAATTTTGAAAAAATTGTTAGAAGAGGGGAGATTAATAAAAAAGAAGACTTTGCTTTTGTTGTGGCTCTGTGAATTCTATGTGTATTTTTATGTGTGGTTTTGAGATTGTAGACTCCCTGTACCCTTCAATTTTGAATACAACAATGAAACATCTTAGGCGCTCAAGAATTGTCGGCTTTAGTTGAAGACAAGTTCCACTTCTTATTATCAATGTGTTAACTCGGCATCGTGTAATTCCATTGATCTGGTCAATTCATTTATGTGAGACGTTTCTATACTCTTTTGCTTTGGCATTGCCATGCGAGATTGTTTTTCAATGACATGCCAAAAGATATGGAATTTCCGACCAAGCATTTCAGATTGAAATACAACAATTGAGACCAAAATATATCCATGTCATTTAAATAGGTCTCTTTCTTGGATGATAAGAAAAGAGCTTCAGGAGTTCAATCTCTCCTTAGTTCAAGAAGAACCTTTTTAGGTACTTTATCAATCGTATCGTTTGCACCGAATATAATCAAAGATAATCTAAAGAGAATTAATAACCCAACGTGTCACTGACTGCAAGCTTTTGGAGACATGTCAAAATATCTCCCATAAAATCAACATGGATCAAATGTAAAAAAAAATTCCTAACCCATCTAAACAATGCACAAGAAGTGATCTGAGTCCAAACCCATGATGCATGTGTTCACCATTTGCAGCATTGATACGCCTATCTAGTTGTGGGCCCAAACTACTTTTTAAAGTGAGAAAATAAGTCTCAAACACATTAGCAAGGGTCTACGTTTGCATTCTTCTACATTCTGAAGAATCTGGAGCAGAAAAATTTGCTTTAAAATATTCCTCAACCTCTTCTCTCAACTTTGTAGCCAATTGGTGCCTCTTTACTTTATTCTCTCTTTTTTGTTCCACTTTGCTTGAGGTCATTATTTTTCTGTTTTTGTCTATAATGATCATTAACATCTTATTTTGACTCATCATGTATGTCGAGATCTTCATAAAATACAGTAATAAGGAAAACTCAATAGTGTGAGGATGAAGATGACAATGGTTTCACTTCACAAAATCTTCTATCAATTGAACAACCTTTGCAGTGGATTCTCTATGATGGTTTCCCTCACTCAAAAACAATGATCTTATGGTAGCACAACTCAGTCTCGTGTTTAAATCCTCAATATAGCTCATGTGTGTGATAGTTGCAGCTAGAAATTTGTCTCGATAATTAAAATGTGGAATGGATTCCAATAAAATACACATACATCAAACTGCAATTTGGTGCAAGTAATAACCATTTCCTAATGTTATCAGCTTTTGTAGAAATGTATGGTAACACTGTAGAAGTGTGTATTCATAATAGTGCATTTCTTTATTTCTTTAGAATACTTCATATCTAGTTCCTTTTATGTTGGAATCCTCACTCAGTAACCTGGGATAATGTCCTTGAAAACAACCAGAGAAGAAAGCAACGCAAGCTTTGAAATATTATTTTCCTCATCACTGCACCTCTCTACTTTTTCCTCTAAAGTTGAGGTATTTTTATCTAAATCAGAAAGTATCCCAGTTCTAGTCTCTATTATGTGGGCATTTTGTTGCACAAGCAATTATTATACAGAAAGGTCCTTCTCTAGTTCCTCCAGCACTGCTTACTTTGGTGCTTTTGTTTCCTTGTCGTATTGGATTTCTTCTTTTGCTTGTATCTTGGTTAGTAATTTTGCATGCTTGAACTATTTTCTTATTTTAGCGTTTGTAAGCTTCTCCTTTGTTTTTATAACACAAATGTATTCACTTGCATTGTTCTCAATCATAGTTCCTTCACTTGTTAATATATATACTTGAATTTTCATTAAAAATGGCATAAGTCGGCCCTAGTTTTTCTTGGGTAGGTTGGCCCCAATTCTTTCTTAGACAGGTCAGCTCTAATACATTAGTGGGATAGCTTGGGTTAAGATTATTCGGGGACATTTTGATGACTACCTCTTATGTGACAACATCTGAAATACGCCTCATAAATCTCCTAGTTTAGCTTCCATAGTCATACCCAGCATACAGGACGTCACCTTTACTGCTCAAGATGATGGGACATGAGGTTGTTCATGCTCATTTACTGCCATAGGAACATGTTAAAGATGACCCTCATGTATGTACATTGTGGAATTGTTCACAAGTCATTATCAGGATGGGAGATTTCCTTCAGAAAGACAACACCAACTAACTTTGAGTCATATGAATCAAAATCCTTACATGGTGGAAATTGCTTTTATAGATCAAATATATCTCTTCACCTTAATCACATGACCATCCATCTAATTATCCTTTTCTCTCATTATTCTCTCTTGCAGTACTTCAAGATTGCATTAGAGCAGAAGGGATAAAATTTGAAACTAAAAGTTCTTCTTTATTATATATCTAGTGCACCTATAAAATATCTTTTGTTAATTAACTATCTCCCGCTGGAGTTGAACAAATAAGAGAAACCAAAATGTAAGCAACTAGCATTTGATGCTGAGTCAAGTTAAAAGAAACTGTTATTTGGTTGGAACTCTGCCTTCAAAATACTAAATATTAGTATTACAAACTCATGAATAGATTTGGAACAAAATGATCTATTGTATACACAAATCTAAATGAACTCACTTCAATTTTGTTGTTATGATCGTTTATGGTTTTCTCGAGTATTTCCATCTGCTCCTGCATCTCTTGAGACTGAGCATGCTCAGCATCTAACTTTTGCACCATTTTTGAGATTTCTTTTTTATATCTTTCTTTCATATCTCTTTCTTGTTTTGTTGATATAGAGTCTGTTTGGCAGAATTTAATTCTCTCTCCAAGACTTCCTTTTCAATTTGCTCAGCTTCTACTTTTATTCTTAGCTCCACAATTTCTTGTTGGTAGGCGTAGGAGTGTGACGTGGCACCAAACTCATCTTGATGCCTTTGTTGTTCAGCTTGTAGTTCTTTCTCTTTTTCTTTAAAAATAGCCTGTAGATTTTCAATTGTTTTTTCCATGCTCTGTATATGGGCCTGTTCTTCATTTAAGTACTACTTCCCCAAATTCCTTCTGAAACCTAAACTTCTCAGCCGCCATTGCCTCCAAATTGGTAGCAAGAAATTTTGCTTAAGTTAATCCACAAAATGTCGTGAATATATTTCAGTATCATGTGTTGTCGTATTTAAATTAATTTGCAAATTGTTTCCTTGTTGTAATACTTTCATGTACCACATAACTTACATTTCCTTTAATATTTTTCTTTGTTGCTGTTGGGTGATTCCTTTTCTTCTTTTCCTATGCTTATGCTGTGATTATTTCGTTAATTGTTTTCTGCCATTTATCATTCTTTCTAATAACATCCAACTGTTAATTTTTTAGTTAGTATCTTCACTAGACACATTGGTAAACTATGTGAAGAGCAAACCAACCTTGTCTGGTTCTCAAACTTAGGCCTCAGAAAATGAGAAATGTAATGTCCGGAATTGTATGTGTCCAGAAGATGCATCTATTACCATTTGTAACAAATGATTGCTAGACCCTCTTCCATCAACTGTTCTAATGTAACCGTGTTTTCTGAATAACTTACCTTTGTGCACCGCTTTCTGAAAATTTTCTCTTCTTCTCAATAAAAACTTAATAGTGGTATTAGAACAGAAAAGATAATTCCTGTAATTCTGAGTGAAATGAAGCCAATAAGAAAGTTCATGGCTCGGAGCAATTGTGAGGGGACTATTTGAACCAGAAGTGTTTCGGCAGAATTTTGTGTGGTGTCGTGTGAGAGAACAGATGTCAATGGCTGAACCCAAAACATTAAAAATCAAAACCAAGGTTCAACATTATCAAGGCTTTAAAAATTAAAAGATGACAAAAGATATCGTGAACACAATCGAAGGATTTTTTAGTAGTGTCGTCCAACATAAGCTGGAGATCTGAAGGACATAGACACCATATCATGAACACCAAATCATGTTAGCCACCCAAAGCTTCCAAACAACAAAAGCCAACAAATTGTGTGCGACGTGGTGTCACAGTGTCAATGTTATTGCAGTTCGATATGTACCCAGAAGAATGGATTGTGTAGTGTGAAAGAAAGGGTAATTCATTAGTGTGGAAGCAGTTTGAACAACAACAATCTTAGGTAGTGTGAGACGACTGAAAATTTAAAGATATAATTGAAGGTTTAACTCTAAAATATAATTATTCCACAATGTACATACATGAGGCTTGTTACAAAAGAATTCACGAGATGGCCAGACAATGTCCAGGATTGATGATGATGATGATTTTGGCTTCCGAGAGATGAAGTTTAATTCTTGTTCTCAATCACAGACATGCCCAAAACTACTTTTTACTTGTACCATAATCAACCAAGAACTCAAGATGATGATGTTTTACTGCTATTTAATGATGAAAACATGCCTAGTATTTCTGTAGGTGGCATTCTTTTGCTTCAAAGTACCCAGAACAACTGACCTCAGTCCTCCTTTTCCATTGTTCATCATTATGACAAGGAGAACCCCTTATCATCCACATAGATTCTAGCTCCTTGTGAGATTCTAGCTGGTTTCATCTAGCTCCTTGTGCGATTCTAGCTGGTTTCCTAACTCTCTACATCCCACCAGCAGGAAGAGGAAGTCAAAGCTTCTTTTGTGCAGAGCTTGGCCATTATTCAGAGCAGAATCCATGGCAGAATCCATGACATCCTTCAGCAGACAGAGGCCAAGTACAAGGCACTACACGGCTGACATTTAGTTGATCCACATTTTCAGGTTGGTGACAGAGTTTGGCTACATTTTTGAACTTCTCATAGTTTACAAAAACAGAAAGGTGCATAAGCAGAAACTTCATCTACCTTGTTGCTGTCAACATTGAAATAAGGTCTCAAAGCTGAAGGTATGATTTTACCAAAGAAAGAAGCATGGCACTAGTTCAGAACTGTATATGATAAATAGGATGGAAATAAAAATTTCCAAGTCCAATGAGATTATAACCACAAAATAAACTTGGGTGGAGCTGAGAACATAGTATATGAAATTGGCAACTTCAGACTGTGAACAAGCAGAATTCTGATAAGCACTCTTATGAAATTGCAATTATACACAAAAATAATATGCCAAATAACTTAATAAGGGACCAAAATGATGCATGAATATATTCTAGAAAAAATGTGTTGATAAGATTTCCATTCATCTTCTCACCTCAAAGCGATCAAGGATGCTTGTTTTTGACTATCCAATTAATTGGTACCTACAATTCCTGTCTCTGGATGCTTGTTTTTGACCATCAATATACCTCAGTGATTGATAAGTTACAGAAAAAGCATCCAAGAACCAATTTGACAGTGGTAATTGTTTACAAGTGGTATTGGAAGAGTATAAATTGACAATAATGTTGTAGCAATCCAATTTGTTGGTCTACGAGAAGCTTGTTCATAGATTGCTTGAATCATTTGTCCAATTTATTTTTCTGCAGGTTGTTCATTTACTTGGGTTCTTTCTATATGAGCTTCTAATATAATGTTTAAATTTGTGGTTTTGCTTTCAGGCATATTTATCATTAACTTGGGTAAGACTTGGGAAAAGTTGCAGATTGCTGCAAGAATAATTGTTGCAATAGAGAACCCTCAGGATATAATTGTACAATCTGCAAGGCCATATGGTCAGCGAGCAGTTCTGAAATTTGCTCAATTTACTGGAGTTCATGCAATTGCTGGCAGGCACACTCCTGGAACATTTACAAATCAGCTTCAGATATCATTTTCTGAGCCTAGTCTTTTGATTCTTACTGACCCAAGGACTAATCATCAGGTAATGGGTTAAGTAATTGGTGATTTGAATGATTTAACTTTTAAGTCTATTACATGTTGCTTCATATTTTAAACTTTTTAAATCTTCTATTCACAAGAGAAGCAACCCTCAGTGATATTCCAACCATTGCCTTTTGTGACACTGATTCTCCAATGAAACATGTTGACATCGGTATTCCTGCGAATAACAAGGGCAAGCACAACATTGGTTGTCTGTTTTGGATGTTGGTAAGGATGGTCTTACAGATGCGGGGAACAATTGCCCCAAGTCGTAAATGGGATGTCATGGTAAACTCAAGTCCAGGCCAATGAATATATTTCATTTATGGTTTACAGATCATTGTACATGAACAATTTTATGACAACTTGGTGCCTAAATTCATTTTTATTCTTTTTTTTCAGGTATACTTGTTCTGTTACACGGAACCAGAGGAAGCCAAGGAAAGAAAAGAAAGGAGGTTGCTCAAGCTGAATATGTTCCTACCTTTACCTTGGAGCAGAGCAATGGCCTACAGAGGTTGCTGATGCTCAGTGGGAATCTGAGGGTCCTACAGCTCCTGGTATTGTGCCTGCAGTTGCTGGTGCTGATTGGATGGCTGCTCCCAGTTAGTTTCTTTTTGTTTTTCAATGTGATTGTTATAATTTTCCAGGCCTGTCAAAGATTTTAGGGTTTTTAAATCTTTAAAAGCTGGTAGTTGCTTTTCTTTTGAATTTTAAATTTTTAAACTTGAATCCTTAAAATTTGTGCTCTCTACGTTGCACTTCTTCAGAAGCTGTTAGTTTTTTGCCCTTTATTTTTAGGTTTTAAATTTCCAACTTTAATAAAATGATGATATTTTGGACATGTGAACTCTTCCCAGTGTCTCTCTTAATTATAATTGTGTTTAACAAGTCTATGTTTTTGTGATCAGTTCCCAATAAGGAGCACATATATGTCAGTGTCTTGTAGACCAGGTGTTGATATCTTTACTCCTCTTAATTCTTTTGGCCTCTTACAAAGACAAATCAGTGCCCTATCCACCATCTACAACCTTCAATAATTGACAAAAACCAAGGCTATATACTTCAACTTGTCAAAGAGTGCTCTCTCCACATTTCATTTCTACTTCCAAAGGGATCACCATGGCCTATGTTCTACTTATAGGTCTAGTTCATGTGGCCATGTTTTAACATGCACAAGGCCTCCAATGACGACTTAACAAGAGATGTGGATTCCTTTCCATCCAATGCTTCCAAATCTATGCTAGTATGTCTCGTCTAAGATGCACCTCTTGGATGCAATCTTCAAACCCATGGTCCTTTACAATCCAGAGATCTAGTGTCCAACTTTACTTCATAGTGATTGGGCTTGGCAATGAGAGAATCCAAACCTTCTTTCTAAGACACATCATCTAATGCAAAAGGAGTCTCTCCTGCCACATTGTTCAAGTAGAGTTCAAAGCCCATCCCTTTAGACTTGAGGTCATCTTCCATTTGGTATCTTTCATTCATAGAGTAGGATCTTTGGGGAATTAGTTTCTAGGAGGAATCAATATCCCTATTTTGCACTTTGTGCTTCTAAGGCCATCACCTCAACTACCCTCCTACGTGTGCATACAATTGGGCTTTCAGGATTCTTAAATGTAATTGGAAATGTCTTATCATCTAAGCAAGAATTGAATCAAGCGATTCATGAGGACACTTATAAAACCACCTAGATCCTACCTTCAAAGGGTCCAGACTTAAAGACGATTTTTTACCTAGAGCACTTTCTGAAGCTGAGGAATGACCTTATTGTCTTCCCTCCTTACACAACATTCATTGGATGATGCCCTCAAGATTTCCCTAGGTCTTTTTTGGTGGGTCCTCATAGTTATCCGGTTGAGACCGATCAACACCTTCAACATTGCAATGCAACTTATAGGGGTATGATATGAATGTACATATGTCTCCATCTCCTCTCACCACCTCGACCAATGATGCTTTGCTCTCTTTAGAAAAGAGGTTTGAGCATATACTCGATGTATACGAGTCATACCTCAAACGAAGGCCCCTAGAAGGATCACCCAAATTTTTCAACTCCTATGAGGATTTGTGATTCCAAAGCACAAGTCATACACCACGATACCAACAAGCAAATCAACTCAAATCAACCCCAAAGTCATGCTTCCCCCATCCAACATACTACTCACTAGGTTCAATGATGTAGCAAGGTTTCTAGCAAGAGGTTCTTCCTATTGGCCTAAGATATCAGGAGAGTAAAGCTCCCTCTTTCTTTTGCACCCCTCCCTGCCAACCCCCCCACCTTAGGTTCATATAGCCAAGATACCAGAATATATCATCCACTAATCCATCAGTCCTTTCACAAAGCTTAACAACTCAAACAATAATCCCACCTCTCAATCTCCTCACTTGTCCTTGGTGACACTAGCTCTAACAAGTTTAGAGTCTTAGACATCCTCCCTCTCTTTTACGTTTTGAGCTTTCTTTAGCTAGACATCTAGCAGCTAATCTCTAACCAACTCTTAGATCCTCCTTTGAGTAGAGATTGAATTTACTCTTTTATTTCATTTGACCTACTTTTGTGGTCTTTTGTTAGACATTGATAAAACTATTTGATCTTATCTTATCTATGGTTATTGATCTTGCAGCTCTATTAAAATGATGCTGCAACAAAAATTATTGTTTTATCAGCACAACTTTACCTATGTTTGAATCATCAAATGCTAAATATCCCGATAGTGTGCTAGAGATGGGGTTATAATAAGTATGCCTAATACTCTTAACAACCTTACAGAGTTTATTTCATGTTTTAGTCAGTTTGTATGCTGTACTTTTCCAATCATTCATATTTTTTATGTTCCATTGTTATGAAGAAAGGGAAAATAGAAACCACACCTCTTTCTGTTCCAGCCGTTTGTCTAGTTCTTACAACTCGTTACCCATCTCATCTTGTAAGAAAGAATGCTCAAGTTCTTTTTCTACCTCATTTTATTCACCTTCCCTAGATTCCTCACCTGCAAGAAAGTAAAGATGTAAGAAGAAATGAGAAAAAAGGTAATAAATAATCTCAATTCTCAAACCTTGTGTGCTTTCGCCACTAGCTAAGAATCGAAAAGAATCTAAAAGAATCAAAACAATTAAATCCTATCCTACCTCCAACATCAATAGCCTGCAAGCCTGCAATGTCTGTAAAAGCTTCATGAGACGACACCAATGTATTATTTTCTATATCAAGACGATTGACAAAAGTACTAGATCTGGTAGCCCTAGAAATTTGAGAATTCATTGCAGCTTGTAACCGTTGCACTTCATTTTCCAACTCTTGTATTTTTGACAAGTAACCTTTTATCAAATCCACATCCTGCAGGCAAAGGATTGTAGAAATTCAGTTATAACTTCAACCATAAAGCTCCTAAAATTTCTGGGCTAGAAATTTAGACACGAGAAAGGCCTTTTCTTTTGAAAAGGTAATCATTTGCAAATTTTGGAACAAGCATTTTTCAGGGTCACACATCAATTCTTAGAGAAAAAAAGAACAGGACAATTAATTGTGGTTCAACCCTACAATTATATCATTTTCTTTAAAAGAATCAGTTTCTTGGTGCAGTTGATACATTAAGGGTCATTAATGTATGTTCTTGGTGTTTCTTGCTGTTATTTATGTTTTCAACATGTGATTGATTTTGTTGTTATGACATTTTAATACTTGTTGCATAAAGAAAATGAATTTGCTTTTCAAGTGGGTGACTTAGGTTTCACCAAAGATTGCAATTCATTTAAGGAAAACTGGTAAAAATCTCAGATAAGCAGAAACCATATATGATTGTGAATCACAAACAATTCATTGAGAGCTGACAGTAGGATGAATATAATCATATATTAAAATGATTTCAATGAAAAAAATACAAACCTGGGAATCATTGTCATCATCAATCTCTTTCCATGTTTTTTCCATTACGTGATTGCTCCAGTTTCAGACACAACTTGTCTTTCAGGATCTAGTACATTTTAAGCATAAAGAGAATAAACATGAGATCCATAAGAAATTAAACATGTAACATAACAAACACATATAGCCTTACAATAACCCCACAGTTTTGTTTAAATACATAACCCTATAGAAAGTCACTTGCCAAACAAATGGCAGGGTTTTTTACACAGATGATACTGGGGAAATGAAATACAAGGTGGCTTTCAACCAAAAAAGAAACTCACAAGTGAGCAATTAAGAGAAAATGTGTCTAGTGAGAAATATTTGTTATTTACTTGCCATCAACATTTCCAATTAATTTGTAACATGAAAATTTTCCCGTCAAATTACTAAATGGCAAATGCCCCATATTGATTTTACAATTAAGAACAAGCAAAGTCAATGAACCTATGCATCCATCACACGTTATTCTCAAAGTTGAGAGCTTTCATGACACTCTCGGAGCTCCTGTCGTAGCTCTGCATTGCTTGCTTCAAGCCAGGAGATTTTATGCTTTAGTACCTGCAATAACACAAAAAAAATATTTAGCAGAACTTAGCTATTTGCCTTTCCTCCATGCAATAAAATTATTGTCCATGTCTCTTAGAGGATTTATATTACCTGCAATTCATCAGATGAGACACTCCAGCACGATAACAAAGAAGCTCAGCTTGTAAATACTCTAGTTGATTTCGCATTCTTTGCATCTCAGCAGCGGTTGGGTCACAGTTTATCTAGCAGAGAAAATGTCACTTATGAAAAACTATTTAATGGACACAAACGAAGTTTTAGCCAGGAGTATTTAGTAAACCCATAAATAAGTAGCTAACAAAAAAGAACTAGTCCTACTTACAATGGCCTTGTTCTGAATGTTTCGAGCTTGATTTGCATACTTCAGAGTATTGAGTGTTTCTTTGGCATTTGTGTCAGCAGGACTAACACAAGCTGACAAATATATGAATAAAATGAGATCTAATGTAGAAAGAGAAACCTACATTGAAATTGGCAGGCTCATAAAGATAACTATTGGAACAGTTGAAAAGTGCAACGCAAGCAATGTGGTAATAAAGGAAACCAGGTCAATATTTATAATTATGCACAAGCTTAGACAACTGAAGAACAAATGTAAAGCAAGATACAAATTTTTTCAAATTAGACAGCTTCCTGTATATATTAAGATAGTCTACCTTTATCTTGAAGTGTAACTATCATATCTGCTGGCAATTTCATCCTATGCCTAGAACCTAATCTGCTACAAGTCTCACTTTTTCACCACTACCTTCTAGGCTAGGTGTTTCTTGACCACTGGGAAAGCCACCAGTCACTAGAGCATTCATTTTTAATGATTTTCCTGGGCTTCCTAATCCATTCCAAAAGGGATCCAAGGCTTATATTGTAACATCCCTCCAATTTGACCCTAATTATTATTATTATTTTCGTAAAATAATTGTAATATGTAAACGACCCTGGTGAGGAGCTCAAGGCCAAGGCCCCACCAGTGGACCTCGAGCTAGTTTTATGATTATAAGTCTTAATTTAAAACTAGAAGATGGTAATGCGACTAAAAATAACAAAACCCACCCATAAGAAAAGATACTGACTAGGGAAGCCAAGTGATTACAAAGGGTACGGATATAAGTTCGTCCTAGATTATTATTCATCTTGAGTATCTAGCTAAGATACTAGGGCTTAGGTTATTCTAATCCTATTTTGATTAAGCCACAAAGATAGATTTTATATATATATTGGTGGATATATACACATTCATGCATGAATTGATATATACACATTTATGCATGAATTGATATATATATATATTTAGTACATATAATATATGGAAGTTCCACAAGGACCTAAGAGAAGTTGTAATAGTCATGGAAGTCTCTATATATATATGTTATATATATATGTGGAGTTAATCTTTAAATACATGAACATTGTGATATAATGAATATAAAAGGGTTGTAACTATAATGTAATACTTGGAGATAAAAATTAATAAGAAAACTCTTTTTAATCGTGGGGAAAACCACGTAGAGATTTTTTTTAGTGAATGGTCTCCATAATGGAGCATCCAAATCTTTACTCCACTACCTATCTAGTGGAGCACGCCATTATTTTCTTCCTACCATGTGTCTTCATAGAAGCGCCCACTCCTCTATTTACAAAACGTGGTAGGTAAAAGTAAATTCACATCGAATAAGTAGGCCATAAGGATGAATGGCGTTTAAGAGAAAAATACTTATAAAATCAAGAAAGAAAAACAGTGGTCTCCTCGATTTTAGCCGACCTGTAAGCAAATTTAAATGTGAGTAATTTCCCGCGAGTGCCATTATGTAGATAGAGAGTCTTGGTAGCGAGAGATTTGTGAGTAGTGGAGCACATAGACTCCAAATTTAGCCACCTGGGCTGGTAGAGAAGCCATTGAGGAAAGAGAATAGCTTTGGGTTGTTTTTCGGTTAGGGTTGGTGGACTCCCTACGGCAAAGGAGGAAGTCCGTAAGTAGTCATAGCGACATTAGAGGGGTAGTTCGGATATGAGTAGCAGGAGCTTGGCAAAGAATCGTTAGGGGGATTTCACCATAGAATAGTTGCTTTTAATCTAAGCATAGAATAATCTCGTCTTTATTGAATAAATGCAAGCTCGCTGTATTTATCTGGAGAGGAGGCCACGGCCGGAAGGAACACTGGAAGTAAAGCAAGGAAAGAAATTTAGCTGTACTCGGTTACAACTCTGATACTGGGCGACTTGAGAGATTGAATTTCATAATTATGTTAAATACCCTGCTCCTTCTCGTAGAGAAATCGCAGTTAGCGATTGTTAAGAAGAATGTTAGATATTATATTAATACATCTCATTCTGTGGAGAATCCTTGCGATCATTAGAGGGAGGAGGATCCCTGCGATCAGGGGGGTTGGTGATATGTGCGATCATGATGGATGAGTAATGCTGCAGTCATGAGAGGGGGTAGTCCTGAGGAGGAAATAGAGAGAAACTCAGAAGGTCATACTTCCAGGAGGAGTGCGACAAATCTCGTCAATGAAGAACTCATAGCGGCATTGATTTCCAGTGTTTTCCATTGCAGTCTAGATAGTTGGTCGTCGACTTGCATGATTAGAGAATACATAATTTAATACTGGGCGATCTCTCCAAGAGATCTACACTGGTGATGGAGGCATGAATTGGATCGGTGGTCACTCTCTCGTGGCCAAGCCACTACATCTGAGGCTTGCCATTGCGGCATGGACACTGAAGGCTTGATCTGAAAGTAAGTAGGGGGCTATGCATGATAGAGCAACGACAATATTCACGACTCGGCTCAGAGGTAAACCTTTTTGCTTAGCTATGAATCTCTCTCCAATGTTGGTTGTGATCGAGATTCTTTACTAGGTAATTATTGAATTGCATAATCGTTGTTGGCAAACCGATACAGAATTATACTATGGTATTTAGATTGATCAGTGAAGATCTCTGCGGGTGCATTTTCTTTTAGTTGGTAACCGCCTTTCATTCTAGATTGAAGCACTTTGTCTTCCAACCAAGAACAGCGTGATCCCTGTTAGATCGATCTATTTTCATTTGAATATTTTTATTTTAGTTAGGGTTTACACCCTGGTGTGAAGTAATTCGCCCACAATAGATCTGATATCTGCATCGGATCTATAGTTGAAGTCGTAACAGATCTCTAAGATGAGGATCATGTGTTTGATCATTGCAATACACTTCTGCGTTGATGTATTACGTTCATAGCAGAGCTAATTCCTGAATTTCAGGCAGAGTGTTAGAGTCTGGTAGGATTTATATGGTACTACTACATTTGATGCTTGCTGCTTATGGTTGCAGGTTTGATTTCTTGCTCTTTTGAAATTTGTTCAAAACCGAGAGTACTAGTTAGGCATTTTGGCGTTGAGGCTTCTTGTAATTTTACTTGATTTTTGCTTGAGTATCTTGATACATATATTTTACAAGTATTCACTTATTGAGTTCTGCTATTCACTACCCTAGTTCTGGTTATATATATGTTATGTATGTTAAATCCAGTGTAGTGAGAAGGGGATACATAATAACTCGATCCCAAGTCCCTTATACATTAAGCTGGGTCCTTAAAATAGTCACTGCGCACTGTAGACACGGTTTCCGATTTTCCCTTTCACTTGGTAGAAAGATTTATACCCTGTATTAGAGTTATGACGAAGATTTCTGTATATATATTATTGTTGTTGGAAAACTGTTAATATCCCTCTGCGTTTGTATTGGACATCTGTATAGAGGTAGCGCCAGCTAGTTTTGATTTCTGGGGTATACGAGCCAACCGTGGATTGTTCATACCTATGCGTTTCAATTAAACTCTGCTGAGAATTTAATCACTATCCCGAACCTTGTAGGTTCTAGACTGAATCAGCATGAGGATTATAGGTTAGCAGTGATCCGTTGTCTTATTATTATTACATGCTTTGATTACTGAAACTCCCTTCCAGCTTCTCGGGGATAAGGAAATATAATCATGTATGATGTCTTTTGATAAGTATATATATAGTATTATATAATGAAGGTTGAATGTCAGTAAAAGATGTACCAGGATATGGAATTACGACCCTTATAGTTTTTCTTATGCTATATATTAAATTATGAATGCTTCTAAGAATTGCGCAGGGGTTTTGGAATACCTCCCTATGTAGGTATTTACCTTTTAGTGTAAATTTTATATTGGAGTATGGATTAAGATATTGAATAAAATATATATATTTTTTAAAAGTATTAGTGAGAGTAAGGGATGTTCTCCCTATGATGCAATAGTTAATATATGTTCTCTTGATAAAGATATTGATTAAAATATATCTTTAACAATATTTATGAGAGTATACATCATGTATAGGAGGTTTTTCCTTTGTTAAAATATTGAATAAAATATATGTTTTCCCTTAGTTTAAGGTCTTGGTCGATATATACCTCTCGGGTATATAATCGATGAAGAGGATTATAGCCCTAATAGCATGAAGAAGACTTTAAGCATAAGATCCAAATGCTTGTACAAGGTCCTTATGGTTGCCAGGTCAATGTTGAGTATTTTAAATTGAAGAATTCTCTTGGTAAAAAGTTTGATTATAAAATTTGATTTTATTGTATTAGATTTTAGACCCATAGTTTAGCTTCAAATATCTTGAAGAGAAAACCCTCTCTGGGAGAGAAGCATCATGAATGATAGAATTCTGCAAACAACTGAGTTTGCCTTTTTGTAATACTTCACTTGATCGATAATTATAATAAAAGATGCACACACTTTTGTGGACTTGCCCGTGTACGGATGAACCACGTTACTTTTGGTCTCCTATGTTTCTTTATGGTGTTTCTCAATGTGTCTTATGTATGAATACTTGTTTTTGTCCTTAAAAATGTTTATCACTAGTTTGAAGTATCCGATCCATTAGAAAGTTGATTATGATGTATATTGCTAATATGTTTCCCTTATGATTATGATTATGTTGTTACTATTTAGGTCGTTCTATTTGTGCTATAAAAGATACACATTCTTTCTAAAGATGTATATTAAGACAAATGAAGTTTTCTTTGTGTTTCCCGCAAGATTTACGAAATGGTTGACATGTCAAGTTCAGAATTTATTTAGTTGAAAATAAAACGTATATCTTTTTCTTGATTAGCATAACAACATTGGTAAACAGTATTAAGTGTCGCAAAATTTTTATTATTTTAAAGCAGTATTTAAAGAAAGTAAACCCACACTTTGTATTTTCGCATAGATTTAGTGGTATTTTAGACACTTAGAAAAGTTTTTAAATTTTACGAATTTTGGGTTCGTGACATATGGTATCAGAGCAGTAGGTTACAACACTTGGGCCTAATGAGCTCAACATGCAATAAATAAAGTGTGAAGGTTGTTAAGTTTACTAATCGATTATTTTGTTTCACTTTGGATGCATGGAACTGGAATGGACGAGGGGCAATGTCATTCAAAGGTTCAAACTTCAAAGTTTCCCAAAGGAGTAAAGATGAGTATTTCAGTTATTAAAGCAAAGTAGTTGATGTGCAAATCTAATTTGATATATGAGTCTTGTGTATCTTTAATTTGATAAGATTTAGTTGACCTTTGTTAATGAGATTTGGCTGACCATTGTTAATAAGAATTGTTTTGATGTTGGATGTTAATGATAATACTTTGACTTTAAGTGCAGTATATGTATTCTTATATATGTGAAGTTACATTTATGTATATTTGAAGTTACTTTATATCAATGTGAAGTTATTTTTATACATCCATATGAAGTGGTAGGATATCCCAAGCTATGGGCTAGATTATTGAGATACTGTAAATAAAGGCATTTCATTACTGTAGAATGCATAATATGGTCATCATTTATGATGTTTTATACTCCTGTAGATCATAATGTGTTTCAATAAAATGTGTCATGTTTAGAACTAAGCATGTTAAAATGAATATGAGGAATTAGAAAGTGAAGTTCAGAAATTACTTGAATACACTATTGATGAGTATCATCATTTTGTTAAAGGTTCGAAAAGTATTCAATTTGAAATGAATCTATGTACAACTAGCCGTTTTAAATTATGGAAACTAACATGTTTATTTGTTAAGCAAAAGAGTTTGCGTCAGGATGAAATGAAGAGGATGCACAAGTAAATGAGCCTGCGTATAATGCCATGGAACTAATATGTTCAGAAGATGAGCAATTGAAGCAGAGAAACTTATCCTTATATTAACATTTTTGGGAGTGAACTTAATCCCAACTGATGACATGATAAAAAAGGGACGTTGACTTATACAGATAAGTTGAGCTATGTTGCTCAAAAGTAAGTAATGATTTTCTTTACATGTTATTTACAAGATTTTATGAATCATGATTGGTGATAGGACTTATGATTGATGATGTGTTATCATCAAAATGCATAGAATATGATGGTAAATAGATGAATATATTCATTAAATAGTTTGTGGCTATTTTGTCGCATGTGGAATACAAGAAATATTAAATGATTGTTACTAAGTAAAATTCTCGGACTCAAATGAGAAGATTTGAGGGGAAAATAATATTTCCTGAACTCAAGTAGAGGCTGCATCTTGCACTCACTTACTAGTTGTTGCAGGGTGCAACTTCCCTAAAATTGTGGTCATGTTCCCCATGGAAGTGGAACAGAGCAGGTGGGAAGCTCGTTGAATGTTATACTGACCCAAAAGTCCTAGGCAAACTTTATAACCATCGAATTGAGCAGAGGAAGGGCTCACGATTTTTCCTTGTGTTGTTAGAACGGAGCACACAAGAGGTTCTCTGAGGAGACTAAACTTTTTCCTTGTGGTGTTAGAACTGAGCCCACAAGAAGATTTGATGAGGGAAAGCTATGTAATGAGTCACAGAGTAAGACTGTCATATTTCTGCTGTATGCAGAGGTTTTCCGGCTGAGTTATAGAAGACTCATGTTTTGTATGGCAAGTCTCCACGATTGCGGAAATACATAAAGGGTTTTTGTATGGCAAGTCTTCACGATTGCAGAAAATACATAAGAGTTTTGTATGCAAGTCTCCATGATTGCGGAAGTACAAAGAGGTTTGGTGATTACAAAGTTCAGTTGAAAGAATTGTTTTATGATACGAGTTAACGAAAATGATTGTCTTGTAGCTAGACTATCACATGTATTGATGTGTGAATGTTATGAATGCTAAAATAAGCAAATATTTCATCAAGGATGAGGATGAAAGATAAACATTTGCTATTTTGAAATTTTGAATACTTATGTTATACTGAAAAATATTGAAAAATCTTGTACGAGTTGTACAATGTGCAGGTTACCATTGAAGAAAGCTTGCTGAAATCGCAAAGATGTAAAGACTACCGAACCTTAAGAGAAAAAGTAAGCAAAAGATGATGAATGGACGCAAAAGACAAACTGTTGAACACCGAGGACGGTGTTATTCTTAAGGGGAGGAGGATGTAACATCCCTCCAATTTGACCATAATTATTATTATTATTTTCGTAAAATAATTGTAATATGTAAACGACCCTGGTGAGGAGTTCAAGGCCAAGGCCCCACCAGTGGACCTCGAGCTAGTTTTATGATTATAAGTCTTAATTTAAAACTAGAAGATGGTAATGCGACTAAAAATAACAAAACCCACCCATAAGAAAAGATACTGACTAGGGAAGCCAAGTGATTACAAAGGGTACGAATATAAGTTCGTCCTAGATTATTATTCATCTTGAGTATCTAGCTAAGATACTAGGGCTTAGGTTATTCTAATCCTATTTTGATTAAGCCACAAAGATAGATTTTATATATATATTGGTGGATATATACACATTCATGCATGAATTGATATATACACATTCATGCATGAATTGATATATACACATTTATGCATGAATTGATATATATATATATTTAGTACATATAATATATGGAAGTTCCACAAGGACCTAAGAGAAGTTGTAATAGTCATGGAAGTCTATATATATATATGTTATATATATATGTGGAGTTAATCTTTAAATACATGAACGTTGTGATATAATGAATATAAAAGGGTTGTAACTATAATGTAATACTTGGAGATAAAAACTAATAAGAAAACTCTTTTTAATCGTGGGGAAAACCACGTAGAGATTTTTTTTAGTGAATGGTCTCCATAATGGAGCATCCAAATCTTTACTCCACTACCTATCTAGTGGAGCACGCCATTATTTTCTTCCTGCCATGTGTCTTCATAGAAGCGCCCACTCCTCTATTTACAAAACGTGGTAGGTAAAAGTAAATTCACATCGAATAAGTAGGCCATAAGGATGGATGGCGTTTAAGAGAAAAATACTTATAAAATCAAGAAAGAAAAACGGTGGTCTCCTCGATTTTAGCCGACCTGTAAGCAAATTTAAATGTGAGTAATTTCCCGCGAGTGCCATTATGTAGATAGAGAGTCTTGGTAGCGAGAGATTTGTGAGTAGTGGAGCACATAGACTCCAAATTTAGCCACCTGGGCTGGTAGAGAAGCCATTGAGAAAAGAGAATAGCTTTGGGTTGTTTTTCGGTTAGGGTTGGTGGACTCCCTACGGCAAAGGAGGAAGTCCTTAAGTAGTCATAGCGACATTAGAGGGGTAGTTCGGATATGAGTAGCAGGAGCTTGGCAAAGAATCGTTAGGGGGATTTCACCATAGAATAGTTGCTTTTAATCTAAGCATAGAATAATCTCGTCTTAAGCGTAGAAGGGTTTCAACTGAGCAAATTTATTGAATAAATGCAAGCTCGCTGTATTTATCTGGAGAGGAGGCCACGGCCGGAAGGAACAATGGAAGTAAAGCAAGGAAAGAAATTTAGCTGTACTCGGTTACAACTCTGATACTGGGCGACTTGAGAGATTGAATTTCATAATTATGTTAAATACCCTGCTCCTTCTCGTAGAGAAATCGCAGTTAGCGATTGTTAAGAAGAATGTTAGATATTATATTAATACCTCTCATTCTGTGGAGAATCATTGCGATCATTAGAGGGAGGAGGATCCCTGCGATCAGGGGGGTTGGTGATATGTGCGATCATGATGGATGAGTAATGCTGCAGTCATGAGAGGGGGTAGTCCTGAAGAGGAAATAGAGAGAAACTCAGAAGATCATACTTCCAGGAGGAGTGCGACAAATCTCGTCAATGAAGAACTCATAGCGGCATTGATTTCCAGTGTTTTCCATTGCAGTCTAGATAGTTGGCCGTCAACTTGCATGATTAGAGAATACAGAATTTAATACTGGGCGATCTCTCCAAGAGATCTACACTGGTGATGGAGGCATGAATTGGATCGGTGGTCACTCTCTCGTGGCCAAGCCACTACATCTGAGGCTTGCCATTGCGGCATGGACACTGAAGGCTTGATCTGAAAGTAAGTAGGGGGCTATGCATGATAGAGCAACGACAATATTCACGACTCGGCTCAGAGGTAAACCTTTCTGCTTAGCTATGAATCTCTCTCCAATGCTAGTTGTGATTGAGATTCTTTACTAGGTAATTATTGAATTGCATAATCGTTGTTGGCAAACCGATACAGAATTATACTATGGTATTTAGATTGATCTGTGAAGATCTCTGCGGGTGCATTTTCTTTTAGTTGGTAACCGCCTTTCATTCTAGATTGAAGCACTTTGTCTTCCAACCAAGAACAGCGTGATCCCTGTTAGATCGATCTATTTTCATTTGAATATTTTTATTTTAGTTAGGGTTTACACCCTGGTGTGAAGTAATTCGCCCACAATAGATCTGATATCTGCATCGGATCTATAGTTGAAGTCGTAACAGATCTCTAAGATGAGGATCGTGTGTTTGATCATTGCAATACACTTCTGCGTTGATGTATTACGTTCATAGCAGAGCTAATCCCTGAATTTCAGGCAGAGTGTTAGAGTCTGGTAGGATTTATATGGTATTACTACATTTGATGCTTGCTGCTTATGGTTGCAGGTTTGATTTCTTGCTCTTTTGAAATTTGTTCAAAACCGAGAGTACTAGTTAGGCATTTTGGCGTTGAGGCTTCTTGTAATTTTACTTGATTTTTGCTTGAGTATCTTGATACATATATTTTACAAGTATTCACTTATTGAGTTCTGTTATTCACTACCCTAGTTCTGGTTATATATATGTTATGTATGTTAAATCCAGTGTAGTGAGAAGGGGATACATAATAACTCGATCCCAAGTCCCTTATACATTAAGCTAGGTCCTTAAAATAGTCACTGCGCATTGTAGACACGGTTTCCGATTTTCCCTTTCACTTGGTAGAAAGATTTATACCCTGTATTAGAGTTATGACGAAGATTTCTGTATATATATTATTGTTGTTGGAAAACTGTTAATATCCCTCTGCGTTTGTATTGGACATCCGTATAGAGGTAGCGCCAGCTAGTTTTGATTTCTGGGGTATACGAGCCAACCGTGGATTGTTCATACCTATGCGTTTCAATTAAACTCTGCTGAGAATTTAATCACTATCCCGAACCTTGTAGGTTCTAGACTGAATCAGCATGAGGATTATAGGTTAGCAGTGATCCGTTGTCTTATTATTATTACATGCTTTGATTACTGAAACTCCCTTCCAGCTTCTCAGGGATAAGGAAATATAATCATGTATGATGTCTTCTGATAAGTATATATATAGTATTATATAATGAAGGTTGAATGTCAGTAAAAGATGTACCAGGATATGGAATTACGACCCTTATAGTTTTTCTTATGCTATATATTAAATTATGAACGCTTCTAAGAATTGCGCAGGGGTTTTGGAATACCTCCCTATGTAGGTATTTACCTTTTAGTGTAAATTTTATATTGGAGTATGGATTAAGATATTGAATAAAATATATATATATTTTTAAAAAGTATTAGTGAGAGTAAGGGATGTTCTCCCTATGATGCAATAGTTAATATATGTTCTCTTGATAAAGATATTGATTAAAATATATCTTTAACAATATTTATGAGAGTATACATCATGTATAGGAGGTTTTTCCTTTGTTAAAATATTGAATAAAATATATGTTTTCCCTTAGTTTAAGGTCTTGGTTGATATATACCTCTCGGGTATATAATCGATGAAGAGGATTATAGCCCTAATAGCATGAAGAAGACTTTAAGCATAAGATCCAAATGCTTGTACAAGGTCCTTATGGTTGCCAGGTCAATGTTGAGTATTTTAAATTGAAGAATTCTCTTGGTAAAAAGTTTGATTATAAAATTTGATTTTATTGTATTAGATTTTAGACCCATAGTTTAGCTTCAAATATCTTGAAGAGAAAACCCTCTCTGGGAGAGAAGCGTCATGAATGATAGAATTCTGCAAACAACTGAATTTGCCTTTTTGTAATACTTCACTTGATTGATAATTATAATAAAAGATGCACACACTTTTATGGACTAGCCCGTGTACGGGTGAACCACGTTACTTTTGGTCTCCTATTTTTCTTTATGGTGTTTCTCAATGTGTTTTATGTATGAATACTTGTTTTTGTCCTTAAAAATGTTTATCACTAGTTTGAAGTATCCGATCCATTAGAAAGTTGATTATGATGTATATTGCTAATATGTTTCCCTTATGATTATGATTATGTTGTTACTATTTAGGTCGTTCTATTTGTGCTATAAAAGATACACATTCTTTCTAAAAATGTATATTAAGACAAATGAAGTTTTCTTTGTGTTTCCCGCAAGATTTACGAAATGGTTGACATGTCAAGTTCAGAATTTATTTAGTTGAAAATAAAACGTATATCTTTTTCTTGATTAGCATAACAACATTGGTAAACAGTATTAAGTGTCGCAAAATTTTTATTATTTTAAAGCAGTATTTAAAGAAAGTAAACCCACACTTTGTATTTTCGCATAGATTTAGTGGTATTTTAGACACTTAGAAAAGTTTTTAAATTTTATGAATTTTGGGTTCGTGACATATATACTTCTGCTTGATAATCTGCCTCCAAAGACTGTTATTCTGACTATGACAACAATTTTTGTAAATGGTTGTTGGGTTGGTATTTTCCAGTTGAGAAGACAGGTTGATGTGAACCCAGAAAGACATATGTCTGATTGCATTGAAGACGTATATTGAATTTTCTTTTAATATGTTTGATATGTTTCAGTCTTTAGAGATCCAGAGGTTTTTGTTTGTTTTTGATAATTTGTGCCTGTGCAAGGAACAAATGTATGGAGGGTAGGAGGACAGCCTTAGGTCACTGGTCGAGATCTTACTTTTTGGGCTTTATTGAGACTTTTATGTTCTAATGGATAGTCTCTCTTTTATGTTGTTCAGGGTACAGTCACATACTCTCTCCTCTTTGTATTGTGCTATAAGCACTTTAGAAATGTGATTTCCATTCTCTCTTTTGAATAGAAGTTGTGATTTTTTTCCTTGGAAAAATATTAAGGATAGTCGCATAAAAAACGCAACAATGTGCTTCCCCAACATTTTGAACCAAAAGAGCATAACATACATGCTTCTAGTTCTAACAAATCCCTAAAACATTCAGAAACAGATGAGTACAATTTTTTCACTTCCCATACATCCCCAGAACATTTAGGATCCCAAACAGTCTTTATTACACTCGTCCAAAATCAGAATCATGAACCTTTATAGAACTGCAAACGCACATGATAAGATAGAGGAGAATACCTTCATAATATATCGAGCAGAATCATTAGTCTTACAAGGAGATGGATGACTCAACTCTGGGGATGTCCTAGTTATAACTTTGGTATCTAATATTAATTTGCATAAGTAGAATTTGAATTCACAATAGCTTATTGTTGTAGGCTTGTTGCTGGATTCTTCATGTTACATACTATTTAAAGATGATCAAATTTTACATTTTCAGCAAATTCTCCTTAGCCAACCCATTTTGATTTGTCTGTGTGCATACAGCATGAATGTAACCAGAGAAACAAGTCCTCAAGTTAAATCTAGGACATTCAATTGCCTTGCCATGCAAACTTTTTATATACAATACACAATTAGGAACAACCAAATCCGTAACATCATGAAATGTAAGATCTTAACTCACTTGCTTCCTGAAAGAAACATGGGTTGGAGAGAAGTAGTGAAAGGGTTCTAGCTCAATGGAAGAGCGCCTGCCTTACAAGCAGGGGGTTGGGGGTTCGATTCCTCTGTGCCTTATTGATATTGCAATATTAGTATTTTTAATAAAATATATTTTATTATGATTTATTATGGCTATAGAGTGGGTTTCAAACTGTCTTTGTATGTTGCTATGAGGGGGGTTATAAACCGCTTTCATATGTCACTACGAGGGGGGTTCGAAATTGTCCTTGTATGTTACAATGAAGGGGGTTTAGAACCACCCTTGTAGGTACCTACGAGGGGGGTTTGTAACCGCCCCCAAAGGTTTGTAATAAGGAATTTTAGGTGGGGTTTTGAACCGCCTCCATAGGCAACGAGGGGGGTTCCAAACCTCCCCTATAGACCTCTATGAAGAGGGTTTCAATTTGCCTCTATAGACCTCTACGAGGGGGGTTCAAAACCACCCCTATAAGCCTCTACGAGGGGGGTTCTAAATTGCCTCTATAGGACTCTACAAGGGGGGGTTCCAAACCGCCCTTATAGGACTATACGAGGGGGGTTCACAACCTCCCCTATAGGCCTCTACAAGGGGGGTTTGAAACCGCCCCTATAGTCCTCTACGAGGGGGGTTCCAAACCACCCTTGTAGGTTTGTATGAGGGGGCTTATGAGGGGGGTTCACAACTGTCCTCGTAGGTCTCTATGAAGGGGGTTCAAAACCGCTCCCGTAGGTCTCTATGAAGGGGTCTACGAGGGGGGTTTAAAACCGCCTCCATAGACCTCTACGAGGGGGGTCACAAACCGCCCCTAAAAGTCACTTTTGGGGGCGGTTCCAATCTCATAAAAAAACCGCCCTTAAAGGGAAAAAATTTTAACATCCGTGCCTTTAGGGGCGGTTTCGCCAAAACTGCCCCCAAAGCCAAAACCCTCCCCGTAGGTCACTTTTGGGGGCGAAAGACAACCCCCCTTAAGGCCAAAAATGTAGTAGTGTCAGTGGTTATCAATCCACTCTCATCGGGGAGAGTAGGATGAGATGAGGACCGTGTCAAGGTGATAGTTGCAGTCTAAATGCTCTCTGATAGAAGAGCGGGATCGAGTGGAGATGACAGCGACTCGATCACTTCACTCTCGGAAGGAAGAGTAGGATCAATTACAGATGAAACTGAATTGATCACTTGGTCAACCAGCGGGGGGTCGAGGGATAACTTACTATTACTTGTTGGAAGCACTTGATGAGGACTAGTAATATCTTCCAACCACCGTGAAGCTTCATCCATGCTTGGACAAAGGAAAGTACGGTGTATACCCTTGCATATCAAATAGGGATACATGACTTTACCCTTCTGACCCTTTACCAATGGGTCACTGGTCGAGGGAGTGTCATCAACATGATGGTTAGAGGTTGACGATACAAGCGGTTTGGGGTTTTTAGACCACACTTTTGACACACGGGAAAGACCAGGACAATCCTTGAGAATGTGATCACCCTTGCAAAGTTTGCAAGGGAACTTGGGCTTACGAGGTGTTCTCATAGAATGAGTGCCATCAGAGGCGGATGGTTGACGCTCGGTCTCTTTCTTATCCTTCTTCTTCTTTATCTTCCTTTTCTTCTTCTTCTTCTTCTATTCCTTCTTACTAACATCAGAGGTTTCAGTAGGAGATGAGGAAGAGATGGAAGCCGATTCAACTTTCGACGAAGAAGGAGAAGGGTCACCATGAGATCGATGCTCATGTGGTGAAGGACCTAGGTTTGACACGATTGGTGCACTTGGTGTAACTAGATTGGAGAATAACCATACTGGTAATCCTATCGTCAATCCAGGAAGACTCAATGTATCCATAAAGGGAGGACCAACAGTTTCACAAGGGGTTATAACAAATGGCATACCCTGGAAAGGGGTTTCCTGGTTGGTAGTCTCGAAAGAATCTTCCATATCTAAACTTCCTAAGAGTCTCTAAAGTACCACACAAATCAAACACTTCTCAAGTATAAAATCCACAAGCAAACTGTGTGAATAGGAGTGGATAAGCAGTCAGGATCCTCACAGGATTGTCAAGGCACCACAACTCGCTATATACCGCAGGGTCCAACAGTAAAACGCGACAAGGAGGATTGGGATCGTACTCTTGCCTGAATACCCGACTACCTGGACGACACGTGCATAGTAATCTCCCCGAGTGCTGTTCTCGATGTATTGCGATGCTAAGAAGGCCAAATGGTTAATTCAGTTGGTCTCAGGAATCCTAATGGTGTCTCCCGATATACGCAAGGTACGTGGGAGATCAAATCCGTATAGATGTTGTCTAATGCACAACCGTACGACACGAGACCTTCCTATATACTACCGAGTACGTGAAACACCTTTCGATATACGCCAAGTAAGCGAAGTACTTGGTGGGTACATGAAAGAGCTTCAATATACCGATAAGTACGTGGAAGACTACAATACCCCCGAAATACAGTTCTGGAAAATAACGACAGCTGTCACGCTTAAAGATGCCGGAACACGTCTCTAACTTACACACAGTTACTAAATGATTTTAACCTAAGCTATCGTTAATTTTATCTTGTACGGTTAGGTGGATGCATGAGGTGAGTACATAAATGTAAACATAATGCAATCCTCAACTACATGATAATGCACATTTTCTTTTCATTTTCAAAGAAAACTACTTAAGGTAAGGAGATATTTTTCTTTCTTTCAAACCAAAAGTACTTAAGTAGCGGCAAAAAGAAGAATTCCTTCCTAGAGTGCAATAACTCTAACTTTTTGCAAAAATCAGCTAAAAAGCACAAAGAAAATGAAAGATGCAACGAATCTTAACAATGTATAAGACAAAATAATGAAGCACTTTCTATTTTCAAATGCATGTATCAAAAATGGAATTTGATAGCTAAATGCTTTTCATATCTACATAAAGAAAGTGAGAGAATATCTACAACACTCTAATCATTCGGAAATTCCCAAAGAAAAATGACAAGCACCCAAACAACTCAAAGGCACTCAAGAAAGGCTCAAAATCTACCAAATGCAATAATTATAACTCATTTCATATCTTTTTACACTCACATCTAAGCTAGGGAAAGAAAGATTCCATTAATGTTTCCAATTAAATGCAAGACAAAGAAAAGTACTCAACAATCTTATTTAACTCAAATGCATACAAATCCGAAATGTACATTTCTTCTTCTTATGAGTGTGAGACCAAGAATTTCAAATGATCAAATTAAAGCAAGAAGAATACTCATGTTTTCCAATTTCGTGAATATGGAAAAAGAGTGACAAAATCAAGCTTTTCTTTGAACGAAAGTGGAGACAAAGAATCAATCTTTTTCAATAATCATTAGATAACTTAGCATGTAAATGAAACAAGATGAATAACCCAAGAAAAAGAGGCTCAAAAAGACATGGATATCCCACACGCTTCAAGTCTTTAAAACAAGTCGATAACACCAAACCAAAAATGATCTCAAAACCTTAATATGGGTCAAAACGACTGTAGGATGCACGATTCATGACCCCCCCATGGATTCAAAAATAGGACCCATTTCGCTTAAAAATGCAAGCAAAACAATAGTTTTTACTCAAGGGCCCAAACATGGATCCAAATCTCAAAAAGGCCCCAAAAAAACCAACACAAGCAAACCAAATGCAAACAATGCTGAATGACAAGTGCAAAAAGAAGTTTGCGATCAGATCTAGTGCAAAGATCAGATCAGGTGAGGAGAGGAGGGATAACAAGGTCAAGTGGATGAAGGTGGGGGAACCAAAGTATCCACCACTACCAAGCTGAAACTTGTTAAAATGGCACCCAATACAAATCCACACAAAATACCAAACACCTTCAACACACAAAATAAAAAATGGGGTCTCTGACTAGATCTTGCAGCATAGAGGGAGTTTGCACACAAAACCAAAACTCAAATCAGAAATGGAGAAGGGATGCCTGTATGGCAATTTTGACAAATCGGCGCAGTTTGTGTTTGTACACAGTGCGACGTCGCAGTTTACCAATGCGGGAAGCGCGACGATGTCGCAGTAGACCAATGAAAGGGTTGCGACGACAGGCTAACATGAAAAGAACAAAGATACAAAATAACACAGTGTTGCTTTGAGTCCACTGACCAAGTGCGGCAGGCGAGATCCAAGTTCAAAAATGAACCAATTCTCTAAAGAATGAGCAATGAAATGGTTTGAAAATGAGAAGTACAAACTCAAAGGAAGGTAATCAAACTCTTCAAAGTGAAGATCTGATGGTGAAACCAGCTTAGGAGGCAAACGACAAATAAAATGGCTTGGAACAAGAAATCAATCAAAATTGACATTCAGATTGACAACTACAAAACAATGTTCTTCCCCAGCGGAGTCGCCAGATTTGCTTGACGGACGCGAGCTAGGTCTCCCTAGCTCAATGTGAGTTTAGAACAAATAGAACAAACTATAAACCACTTTCCTAGATCTAGTTAAGGATCAAGTTATTGGATGCCTTACCTTAAGTTTGTAGCCCCTTTTCCTGGATGTTGTTCCACGCCTCGCGGTTGGCAGATCTAAGCTGCAAGACCTACCAAGATACACAAAACAAGACAAACAAGTAAAGAGCATCTAAACGATAACAGATCTAAGTAAACAGTTAAGCAGGTAAACTACACAATATCATCAACACAACAATATTGGTGGAAAGCATTTATATTACTGTAAAAATAGGGAAAGTACATAGAAGAGAACGACTACAACCAGAGCTTAACGAAGTAACCCTTATCCATCCAAGCCAATGCCATATCCTCCCAAGGAAGTGAGTCTCTCAATGGATGAGTAGAGATCTCTCCAAGATGATTTCACCAACATGTAGACACTATAGACTTCCTCCCTTTGGAATGGGATTGAGCTTCACTTATATAGGACTAAGTGGATAGGGTATTGATAGAGTAGGTTGAGATATGGTAGGAGAGAGATAGGGGATCCTTCCAAGAGGTTAGGAACCGAGTGCCAGCTCTCCCAAAAGGTTAGGGATAAGGATCCATGTCAGCTGGCTTCGAGAATGGGCTCGAAGGAGCTATTTTTACCCATTAACTGACATTGTCACACCCTGGAAGAGAGCAAGATGCGATGTCACAGGTTGCATGAGGGAAGCCTTCGACAACCTCTCAAAACCTAGTATGAATGGGTTAATATCTCTTCCAGGTCAATAACTTAGTCAAGGAAACTTTAGGGATGTATACACTAAGTCTCATAATGGTAAGATTTTAGGTGTAACAGATATTAAATGGCCCAATAAATTGAGATGACAACTTTGTTCCTTTTCCAAATTGGATAGTACTCCTATTAGATCTAATACAAATAAATCTCCAACATCATACTTTAGTCAATTCTATGACCATCGACATTACTTTTTTTTCCATCTTGTGCTTCTTTTAATCTATATATAATATGAATTACCTGATCTTCCATCTCCTAAACCAGTTATGTCCCTAAGATAACGTGGTCCTCTAACATGTCCCAACTCAATGGAATCATGCATGGCCTTCCATACAAATCTTGACAAGGTGGCAATCATGCATGGCCTTCCATACAAATCTTGATAAGGTGGCATTCCTATAGGTCTATGGAAATTGTTATTGTAAGCAAACTCCACCAAAGTTAAGTACTTTTTCCAATGGGTCTAATAATCCAACATTTATCCTAGGCATGTCTTCCATTACCTGATTAACTCTTTTTGTTTTCGCATCCACTTTAGAATGATATGATGAGCTTAAGTTTAATTGGGTCCCTAGTGTTGTTCGCAAGCTTGTCCAAAACTTGGAAGCAAACTCAGGGTCTTTATTTGAGATCATATTTTTAGGAAACCCATACAATCATATAATCTCACTTATAAATATCCTCGCCACATCTATGATGTCATAAGTTTCCATGACTACAATAAAATGGGTGCTTTTGGTTAGTTTATCAACTACCACCAAAATGTAAATATGTCTTAGAGACATGAGAGGAAATCCTACAACAAAATCCATGGAGATGACATCCCACTTGGACATAGGAATGTCATGAGGTTGCAAGAGACCAATTGTGTGGCAGTGTTTAGCCTTTACTTTTTGGTATTCGAGTCACTTGGGAATGAATTGCACTACATCATGCCTCACGTCTTCCCAAAAGAAAAGATTATTCATGTTTTCATATATCTTCTTTGCCCCTGGATATGCACAGTGAAGTGCCCTATGGGATTCTATTATAGGGGCCTAGCCAATGCACTTCACTAGTAATTAGAATCAGCATGTCAATCGAGTTGGTCTGATCGATCGACTGATTGGGTGGGTCAACCGACTAAAGTACTTAAGGAAGTTATAACTACCTCCATGAATGTAAAGGTATATAAAAACCTAAATAATAAATATGTAAGGAAAGATGTATTTTCTTGTACATTTGATCTAATATAAATACACCGTAGGCGTTTTTCAGTATGAGATCTCATCTCATGATTACTGTTTCAGATTTCTCATCTTTCGAGTGAATAAAAAAATTACACACATTTGTACGTGGAATTTTTTCCTACCCATCGTTTGTTTCCTCGTTGTTTTTCTGTCCATCATTCGTTGTCCTCAGGTTTCCTCGTTGTTTGTCTATCCATCGTTCGTTGTCCTAAACCTGAGGTTTGAAGCATAGGATGCAGAGGGGATAAATTCAGACAAGGATAAAGGTGTCAAATTCAATCCGAGCCAGAGGGTAGTATCTCATGTTTCATCGTCCCTACCTCTTCCCAAAGGTGAATCCAATTGTTGTTAATCTTCATCGATTTTCAACGCTCTTCCTCCACCCAAGAACAATAATACATACTTACCATTTCCCCTGCCCTCGCCATTCTTGAAATCCCAGCAAGATGATGTCCAAAATGTTGATGCCCTCGTTATTCATTAGTTTTCCACCAACAAAGGCGAGATATGATTTCTCATTGCCGCCACTGAAGAACAAATCTAGCAAGAGGGTCATGGAATTCAAGCCTCTACTGAACCCTGCAATGCTCAAAAACCTAGATGATGAGGAAAAATATGGAAGGACTAGTAAGAAAAGGGAAATACCAGATGATTCTAAATCCCTAGTGGTTGGGCTGACGGCCCCGTTGCCACAACCCAAGAATTAAAACCTCCTGGGGATGGGGTTTGGTGCTCATACTGGGAAACTTCCATGGGAGGACAAATCCGTAAAAAGGGTCTTGGAATTAAAGCCTCTGTTGAACCCTACGCTGCTCAAAAACCTGGATGATGAGGAAAAATATGAAAGGGCCAGTAAGAAAAGGGAAATCTCAGATGATTCTGAAGCCCTAGCGGGTGGGCTGATGACCCTTTTTGTTAATTCCCATATTTTCTGCTAAACCTCTATTGTTTTCAAAATGTTTTGTTTTTAGCTCTCTGAAGCCACTAATTGTCTTGAGTTTTCTTAGGGATATATTGCAAGTCGATATATAAGAGGGGGAGTAGCCAGAAATGTTATCGAGTGCATTTACAAATTTATAGTTAATCCCTTTATCATTTGTGTCGTTGGAGAATACATAACATGTGTGGCTATGTAGTTTTAACTTTCTAGCCACCTATTTGATAACTTTTCAATTTAATTGAGATGTTCTATGGATTCTATTTGTATTGTTATGTCTAGGAGATTCATTAGTTGACCATTGGAAATCCCTTGGCTTGTCCATAGACGGTAAGTTCAAACTAGCTTCCATCCTTACTTTGCTTAGGCAGTAAGTCTAGAAAATGCTAAGCATTTAGTCAAAGATGCATTTCTTCCTTGATAACATCATTGTTATGTATTTACTTGTGTATGAATTTAGTCACTCAAGGACATGAGAATTGAACCCAAGATTTTGAATTCATCACATGTTAAAGTTATGAGATTCACATTATGAATAACAATTTGCTACTGCGGTCATTTTCAAGTATGTGACCACTTTTGACATTTACAAGTAGGAGTCTGAACATGTTCTTTTAAATTGGAGTTTTAGGAATCCATAGGTGTAACAATGTAGAAACCCTTGTTGTAGCAAATATATTTGACAGAGCACGAGAAATAGCAGTAGCAGTTGCAGATGTGTAGGTAGTTGTAAGTTACAACTGACCATCGACATTATTCAATTTGGTAGGTATTCTCTCTTAAGCGGTCTAGGATAGTGCCAAGGAGAGAATAATATTAGTAAATTCATAATTAATGTTTTTCATGACCATTTGAGATAATATGAAGAATCCTTGATAACAGAATGGATAAACTAGTTTAGGATCTATTTTGGCTTTGCACCTCTGTTGATGATTGGTGCAAATTTACATCCTCTGGCCCTTAAGGCAGTTTGCAATTGTAAGGTTACATAATTTAACGCAGTTGTACTTACATCCAAATGGGAAATAGTTCTCTTATGCATTAGATTTATCTTGATTTACAGTGGCCAAAGAATCAAAGACCCCAATTTGGTTTGAGCATGTATCAGTTGCCAAATCAGTATTGTAAAATATGTACGTAATGAGCCATTTTGTGTATTGCAAATTATTTTTTATTGAGGTTGTTGAAGCTCTCTATTATCGGTGCAGATTTGCATCTTGGAATATGGAACCATTAGAGAAATTTTGAGGTAAAAAATGGGTCTCAAAACAAAAGAAATGTACTATAAAAATCAACCAATAGGATTCAAGGTGATGATGTCAACCATGGGGGATGAATCACCATTTTTGGGTAAAAAATAAAAAGGTAAAAAGGTCAAAGTGAAAAAACTATTTCTTCAATTCGTATTTTCAACTTATCTCCCTATATATTCACTCAAATTTTGATCACGAGCAATCGTTGGATGGGGAATTCAATTCTGCATCCAATGAGTACCCACTCGACATACTTTTGATGGAACCCGCTACCCCAAAAAGAAGAAATACATGAAAAAATCATCATCACGTTTTTTTTTTTTTTTTTTTTTTTTTTTTTTTTTTTTTTTTTTAATGTATTTCTTCTTTTTGGGGAAGCGGGGTCCATCAAAAGTATGGCAAGTGGGTACTCGTTGGATGCGGAATTGAATTCCCTATCCATCGGATTCTCATGATCAAAATTTGAGTGAATATACAGGGAGATACGTTGAAAATACGAATTGAAATAGTTTTTTTTTCCTCCAAAATTTGATGAGGTATGCTAATATTATTTTATTATTTCCACTATTATTTTATAATTTTCCTTAGGAGGCCCATTTTAGACCTCAAAATTTCTCTAATGTTATATGGAATGGAATGGATTGGAGGCCCAAGCATACTCAGACCAAAAAACCTATAATTATCTCTACACACAAAGAAAACCTATAATGCTCTCCACACAAAGAACCCTTGCATCACAACCCACTCACCAAATACTAGCCTTCCCCCTGCTTGCACATGTATACATGTGCTAGGAAAGGGGATCACATGTGTGGAGAGGAGACCGTCACTGGCCACTTCACTACCTGGAAGTCTGTAGTATCTCTCTAATGACGGCGCACCGGTTACTTCCGGTCAGACTTACTTAACATAAAATAATGGTGTTTAATTTAATGCCATTTGTGTGGGGGCTTTTGGAAATACAATATTTGTTGAAAGGTTATATGGACAAAATACAATGTATTTGGCATTGAGAGGAGGAGGATCCTCCATCTATACATTATAATCCAACCCACACCCAATGATATGTGAAAAATTTAGATGGATGTGGTTATTTGTAAAAAAAATTTACAACCATTTTATAAGTATAAAGGCGGTGGGGCCTTTGAAATATGATTATGTTAATGTGACCATAATTTTAGTGGTCATGATGTTGTGAAGGTTTTTTTCAAGACGAAAAAAAGTCATCTTTATTATAAAAAAGATGCATCAGAAAAGTTACATATGCTTGAGCCGAAACCAACCTGCAAATTGTTGAAGGAAACTGAGTCTGCCGGAGCAAGACGAAGACTATGCTGAACCATAAAAAACTATAACGCAAAAGACGTAATGACTGCATAACTGCCCAATGACCCATAAGGCCCCTGAAGGCACAATTCCACCAGAGTGATGAATCCCGCGGCCGAAGCTAGATCCATGAGGGAAATTAAATGCAGAAAAATGCTAAACTCAATATCGAATAACCTGAGTACCATTCAGGGCTCCATCCACAAACTCCATGCAGTGGAGGAGACCATCCATGGAGCCGAGGGATAGTCTGCCTCCCCGTTAAAACAACGATATAGGTGGGAGAAGGTTGGGTTAGGGAACTTGTCAATTAACGCTCGGACCCAGGTCAACCACGGCTTTAGAAGTAGAGTGTTCAGATCAGCTCTACCTCGCGCCCATTCAATAACACATAAGGAATCATCATAGATGTGGGTGAGACCAATATTCTTCTCCATGGCATACCAAAGAAAAACCCATAGACCCACCAGTTCGGCCCTATTATTTGAGCCAGTACCCTCCTTTAAGTGAATATGGATGACATGATCCCGAGCCAATTTAATAACAATGCCCGCTCCATAGTCCCCGTTCTTTGCCGCTCCGTCGAAAAACCCGAAAGGGTATGGATGTTGCTTAGCCAGGAGGGGAGGGGCTCGGAGTAGATCGTGCTCATGGGACGAACTCGAGAGGGAGTGCCATGCAGAGATCCTGGCGATAGTCACATCCACACTAGCATTTATTCCACTGAAGATCGAATGGTTTCTCATTCGCCAAACTTCCCACACCGAATAGAAGGATACCACTGAGCAGGCTGTCAAGAGGGCACCACAAGCAGTCATATTGTCCTGAAAAGAGATACTCCACCAAATAGGTAACCAATTCCACCGGGAGCCAAGTCTACTCCATAATGACTGGAAAAAACAGCATCCTCCAAATAAATGGTTGATATTTTCCTCCTCCATCATACATACCAAGCACACTCTAGTGCCACAGAAACCCCAACGCCTCAGGTTCGCCTAGGTCAAGATCTTATTATGAAAACAAAGCCAAATGAAGAAGCTCACTTTGAGCTAGACTTTGTTGCTCCATAACAACTTAAAAATCAATTGATTCCCCTATTCCGGTATCCACCAGCAGACCATCATACACCAGAGATGCCGACACTGATCCCAAAATTGAATTCAAGGGCCAGGCGATCCGATCACGTTGATCATTCAATGCTATCCCTGCTCCAACCAAACCAAGCCTGAAATCATCCCATTCCTTTCCCAGTTCAACGGACAGACCCAACTCTTCTGCCGAGAACCAATCGTCGGTTGAGGAGGCATTAGGTCGGATCATCTGTTTCAAGACAATAAGACCACGATCATGTAGAGCATTAATAAGGGCTTGTGAAAAACAACACTGGTCCCCAAGATCGAGGATCTGATCCAGCCCCACCGAGACAAGGGACCCTCGACCAAGTTCCCAACAAAGTAAGGGCTTGATAATCGAGAGATTTTTGAGCAAGCTATGCCAAATCGCCGAACAATTACCAAGAACAGAGCTTGTAGACCAAATCCACTGAGCTGGATCTATCCCTTTGAGGTACTTTGCCTGAATAGTGGCTCCCCACAATCCTGAGCCAAATAAAACCCACCACAAACTTTTGGCGCATAAGGATATGTTAAATTCTTTAAGTCTCTTAATGCCCCAGCCGCCAAGATGGCAAGGGCGAGAGAGACTCTGCCAGCATGCGAGATGAAATTTATGGTTCCCCAAACACCCACCCCACAGAAAGTCGAATATGCATCTGCGCAATCTTTCAATAATACTAGAGGGAAAGTCATACAGAGTGAACCAATACACCGATAGAGAGAGGAGTACCGACTGAATAAGAATGAGCTTGCCCCCAAGAGATAGCCACCGAGACTCCCACAGGGATATATTTCTATAAAACTTCTGAACCAACCAATGCCAGTCCGGGGCCCCATATGAGTTTGGCTTGATATGAAAACTGAGATAACGAATGCCATCCTCCAAGTCGTGTTGAGCAAATGGAAATAGATCAAAGATAAAAGTGCAGGTGTCGACATCCTCACATTGGCGGGAGAAAGAGGACTTACTGACATTGATCCTCAGGCCAGTGGAATCGCAGAAAACCTTTAAAATGCTATTGTAATGACACCAATTTTATTTTGAACCAGTGCCAAACAGTAAGACATCGTCTACAAATAAGAGGTGCGTGATGTGCAGAGCACGAGCCACTCTAATGCCGGTGATGGAACCTTGGAGGATTGCCTTGTTAATCATCATACTGAGTGCTTCCATAGCCAAGATGAAAAGATAGGGGGATAGTGGGAACCCCTGACGCAGCCCCCTATTTCCTTGGAAGTAATCTGTGGGCGAACCATTGATAAGGATGGCAAAACTGGCAGTGGAATAACAAGCATATATCCAATTCACAACCTCCACCGAAAGGCCAATTTGCAGGAGGATGAGCCGCATCATATCCCAATCAACTAAGTCGTAGGCCTTTTGAAGATCCAGCTTAAGCACAAAAGCGCTTAACCTCTTCTTCTTGATGGAGTGGAGGAACTCTTGTGCCACTCCCACCGCATCAAAAATCTGTCTGTTAGGAAGAAAGGTGAATTGTTCCCGGGAGATGGCTGCTCCCAGCACCGGCTTTAACCTTTTGGAAATTATTTTAGTAATGAGCTTGTAGCAGAGATTACAGAGTGAAATGGCTCTATATTCCTCAAAGGACCCCGTCTTATCCACCTTAAGATCAGCATGATGAAGGTGCAATTCATTTGGGTAGGAATCCAAGCTTTGGAGCGTGATTCCTCGATGGCTACCGTCAGCTCATCCCCCAACATATCAAAAAAGAAACAGTAAAATTCCATGGTCCATCCATCGGGCCCGAGGCTCTTGTCCACACAGTAGAGTTTCAAAATGTGATGCACTTCCTTTCGAGGCTACAGGTTTCGCAATTCGACTGGCCTCCCCACTGTCAAAGTATCGAGGGAAATTCCTGATAGCTTCCATTAGATGAAGGAGACTAGGATCCTTAGTCTTCGAGTAGAACTCCAAGAAATGCTTGATGGCATCCGCTTTGATCGAACTATCATCAAAATAAGGGGCATCAACATCCCCCTTAACCTCCCAAATAGCATTCATCAGCCTACAGCGGTTAGCAAACCAATGAAAAAACTGAGTGTTTCGATCCCCCGCCTGGAGCTAGGTGGCACGACTCTTTTTCCTCCACTCTTCTTCCAAATGACCCAGGATCTTTTCCTTCTGCAAAATGAGCTTTGACAGGTGAGAATACTGCTCCCGTGCAGTCTCTCAGAGCTCCAAAGCCGAGGAGTAAAAGTGGATTTGTTCCTCAATTTCCTCTAGTAAAATAGATTCTTCTGCCTTTTTGTTTTTCACCCAAGCTCGAACCAGTCCTTTAAGGCAGTGAAGCTTATAAGGAAAGCATGACAATGGAGATCCCCTTTCCAACGAGGAGAGGACCTGCCAAGTGGCCCACGACCAACTGAAGAAAGTGGGTTCCAACAATCACCTTGAATTAAACTTAAAAGGATAGAATTTAGGGCCAAAATCAAAATCAAATTAGAGGAATACTGCCTTATGATCAGAGATGCCCACCACTTGAGACCAAGAACGATACTTTCCTAGGTGAGCACTAAGATCTTCAGCCATCAAGAATCGATCTAGGTGCTCACCAATTTATGCCTTTCCACAACGCCCATTGGTCCAAGTAGGGAACAACACATGGGGAACCACATCAATGAGTCTAGCTTCATCAAATAACCCATTGAAATAGTCGGCCATAAGATCCATCACCCTCCCTTTGCCCCAGCATTCATCAGGGCTAAGTGTCAAGTTAAGGTCCCCCACCAAGATGAGTGAGGGATCATTCAATAGACCCGCCACAACAACTTTCTCCTAGAAGGGTCTGCGAGCATTATAAGGACCATACACGTTCAAAATACGAAATGGACGGTCACAACCTCTGAATGAGCCTTCGACCAAAATACCAGCCACTGTAGTAAAACACTTAAAATCGGTTGCTCGGGGTTCCCAAGCCACCAAAATATTCCCGGATAGCCCACAAGCATCCAATGCACATACATGCCAGGTGGGATTCATACTCAAAAAACTAGAACAAGCTTCGATAGCATTTACCATGGTTTCCTGAATAAGAATCAAAGCAGGGTTTTCTTTTTCCAAAAATTGCTTTAAGGCAGTTCTCTTTGGGCCCCTGCCCAGCCCTCGAACGTTGAAGGAAACAATTAACATTTACGAGAAGTGATCGTGGGCAGTCAAATCTCTAAGAGCCCGAGCAAGGGGGAGCGACCGATGCCTTTAATGAAAAGTGTGGACACCGAGGGATTGATCATAGTATGAATCAGAGGCTTACAAGGCAAGGACCCCTGTCAAGCAGACGCCTTCTTAGTTTTTCGTGGTTTCCTAATAGTCGCATTACCCTTAGACGACGGGGGAATCATGCATATCGAGGATCCTTCTGGGGGATTCACAGCAAAGGTGGTCAGTGGGGCAGGATCGTCCCGCAGCTCAGGAAGCGAGGAAACAGGGAAATCCGAGATGGAAGTGGGAGAAAGGGTGATGCCCAAAGATGTTGGGAACATCGATGGGGGGATGGCGAAGGTGGTTGCGGGGGTAGGATGATGAACCAGAGGAGAGGGGATTATAGGGAGAGGGGCTGAAGATATGCCTTACCATAACACTTATAAATTGGTTACATAAAATAAGTTTTGATTTTTCTCATTTTGTTGTTTGTTTGAGCCATTTTTGAGATAATTATATGTTTTGGGATAGTTTCCTTACTCGTTATATTATTCTCACTATTTTTTTATATGAATTTATTGAGTGTAATTAGTATTAATGAGGTGTTAAATATTTTTTAAAAATCAATATGATTCATGATAAAATTAAAGGGAAACACAATAAAATATTCTTTAAAATTTTACTTTTATATTTATTATAGTGGAAATGAACTTATCAAAATCATTATAATTCTTTAAGTGAGGGAATTTTGAAGAATATGAAATTGTGTAAAGTTATATCTTGTATTAGCTAATAAGAATTTGGCGGAAATTCTGTTGAGGAGAGGTGTAAGGTGAATCAATATTCTTAAAGATTTTGATTAATTTTGAATAAACTAAAAATTCAATTAAAATTAAAGATAGATGAAAATGTATTAACATTCTCTATTATCATCGAGAGAAAAGTTTGCTACTTAAAATTATATGGCTTTGTCTAACAACTAGTGTCAAAAGTTTGCTACTTAAAATTATATGGCTTTGTCTAACAACTAGTGTCATTATGAATTTTATAAGCATTGATTCCTATTTTAAAATATTCATTTATAAATTTGTAATATTGAAAAATAGCTTTAAATATCCAAAAAAATATTTATAATCTTTTAAATGCCTCTAAGTCTTATTTTTAATTTTATAAAAATATAAGATTAAATGGTATTTGATTATCATCTACGCGCCAAGATCGCACACAAGCTTTTTTAGACTCTGTTGTTTTTCCTTGATTTGCAGCCTTACTAATTTCTCTTTATCCCTTCTATAACTTTGTCTATCTTCATGATAATCACGGTAATTTTTGTAGAGATCAGCAGGATTGTATCTTGCTGACAGAGATGGTGTTTCAACTTTTTCCTTACCCTTAACAAACTTTTTCTTTGCTAGCATGTTAACACCCAAAAAGTGCTCACTAGCTCATTTCCTTATTCACATGACCCATTTGTCCACTTTTTCACCATTTGAGCCTCTAAAGCCACCAAAAGTCCTTAATACACCCCTTTTTCCACTCAAAATGATTATTTTTCCTCAAAAAGCATAAAAAACCCTCAAAAAGGGTCCAAAATTCCCAAAAATATTAAAAAGGAAATTAAAATATTGAAAATATTCAAAAAAGGAAAAAGGAGGGAAAAGGTACCTAAACCATGTTGGTCAATACCATTGGTTTCCTTAAAACCATAATGGTATTCCCCACCACCAAAAACTATAAAAAGGTGGTAGGGGCTCCTCACTTTCCATCCATCCATCTTCCTATCCTCATGCTGCCAAAATATTCCTTGAGCGTTTGGCCATTGTAGCTACCTTGGAGAAAGGACCCTTTGGAGTTTGGAGCTGCTCAGCCTTGGAGCTTTTCAACTATCTTTATCACTTGGAGGTATTATTATTGCAAGCACTTGCTTGCCCCCCATTTTCAATACAAAGTTATTTTTTCTATTACTTGTTCTTGTTTTCAATTCAAAAAGTTTATTATGATATGCACATGCTAGTTTAAATTTAGTTTTAGATTTACAATTGTTTTTGCTTTAATATTGAAACTGCTGCTACTAGTTAGCAGGTGCCCATAGCACTAAGCTTGGTTGCAAAACCAAGCCAACAATTTTTGGCGACTCCGCTGCTTTTGAATTCTTAGATCTCAAATTTTATTTTTGCATTAGATCTTAGTTTTTGTTAGTATTAGTTAGTTTAATTCATAGATCTGCCACCCTAGACAACAGATCCATTGCTGTTCTAGGTCTTGGTCCGTTTTGTTGCCATTAACAGCGCGAAATTTTCAATTTTCGGGTTCGTTTTTCGGCGTCCGCGTACGGCTTTCGCCTCGCGGATTTTTGACTGACAGTCACGTGGCCCATCGCGACTGCGCAGCCCTTTTCCGCGCGGCTCACCGCGGCTTTGCGGCCAATTATCGCCCTGCACATCGCGGCTTTGCGGACATTTTCCGCGCTGCACATCGCGAATGTGGGACGAAATCCCGCGCTGCACATCGCGGCTTCGTGGCTAAAACCCGCGCTTCCCATCGCGACTGTGCGACAGAAACCCGCGCGGTCCATCGCGGCTGTTCTGTCAAAACCCGCAATGCCAATTTTTTCCATTCGGCCAATCCGTTTAAAAAATTAATTTTTACTGTATTTGCTGCCCACATAACACATTTTCCAGTATTAAAATTCCTGCATATTTTACAGCCATATAAAATTTTACTATTTAGAATGCACCTTTGAAAAAGTCTTGTTAAAAATTTTCAAAAATTGAAAGAATGATTTATTTGCATTTTATCTAGATTAAAATTTTGCTGTTTACTTCCTTGAGTTTTTGCCCATAGCAATTTTTGAAAAAGAAATCCATTTATTTCTTAGAAAAAGTTATATTATTTGCTTTCCTATTTCAAAAAATCCTTTGTTTTTTGAATATTTTCTGCAAAGCATTTACTTTTTCAATTTCAGTTTAAAATACCACACATGCACCCACTCAAACACATAATTTAAACTAAGCCTTAAAATTTACCCTAACTTCAACCAACTTTTAACCCCACTTGGGGAAGACTTAAAAGAACTTTGTAGCTAGGTAGTATTGAGGGGATAGGTGTTCCAATAACACCCCTCAGTTATTACATTTGAGACATAGCTGTTGTCCATTAGGGAACCAAAATCTCATAGTATTTTTTGGCACGGTCATAACCAGTTTATCGGAAGGCCTCTCCCTTAGGAGGGTTGAAGTCGCGAGGATGGTTCCGGAAGCCTGAGTGGAATACCGAAATCCATTTAGTAACCGAAGGGCTATCATTCGCAGTTCTCGGGATATCCCTGTATAGGGGTATTGCAGTAAAAGGACCAAATGACAGATTTACTTTTTCTGGACGTGTCATGAACGGAGTATCCTAGTTGCCATTCTTTAGGATTGATTACCCGGTGTCCCTCCCAGTAGGGGGATATCTAGCCGTTGATTCAACACTCAATATTGTCTGACTTGGATTTCATCACCTTGCAGAGAATATCGTTTGTTGCTTCACAATACTTTTAGTTAGGTGTTTGCATGATACAATCTGATACAATCCACCTTTGGTCTAGTAGCACCTCTTTTTTCTAGAAGCTGTTTGCCTGTTGGTATTCTGACCATTTTTGTTGCATCCCTCCACTTATTATAGCATAGTTGCTATAATAAGTGCTTTTTGAGGTTGATTTTTTGGCTTGAGAGCCTTCATTTTCACTCCCCTTCTTGCACCCTTGGTTGCATTAGGGTTTCGAGTTTTTTATACATTACCACCTTACACTAAACAGATTTTTACACAAAAACTTATTTCTCACCATTGAGAATTATAGACGCTCTCGTCGTCTTCGGGGCGAACTCCCAGAGTTCAGTCTACTTGGCTCTCCACGTCACCGACGTAGAGCCTTATCCCTTGACTCGACACATCGTCGGTCAACCATACAGTCATCCGATTCTGACACGCCTCACTTCACATCTGATTCTGAGGCAGAATCCAAAAACCCCACTGCGTTATTCCCAACCAACCTTATGGCTGGAACACCATTCGACCCAATTTTTACCAGCACCATAGGAGATACATCCACAGACCCTTCTACTGCGGTGCCATCCATGGCAACAACCACTCCCCTAGGTATGCATAATATGGGGAACACTCCACCTTTAGGAATGCCCAACACAGGGCCACCTCCTGTTATAGGAATTCCCAACACAGGGCCACCACCTGTTTTGGGTATGCCCAACATAGGGGTCACACCCCCTCTGATTACCACAATCCAGATCCCAGGAATCACCACTACTATTCCTAACCCCGGTGTAACCCATGTTGCACTTGGAAACGCTGGTCCATACCAGACCACAGCTGTTGGAGGACACATACCTTCAATACCTAGCATACCCTTAGGGGCTACTGGACCACTACATCATACCACCATGACTAGTCATGTCCCAGTCACTACGCCACATCCATCTGCTACCTTACCTTACATGGCGAGTTTGAACTTACCAGACTTAGCCAGGTTAACCAATGATCCTATCAGACACGACCCTGTGTGGCCTCAGATGCCCACCAAACTCCCCTCCGACATCCCTAAGTTTGAGGGCAAGGCAGGTGAGGACCCCCAGAACTATATTATGTCCTTCCATCTATGGTGTTCCTCCAACTCTATAGTGGACGACTCTGTCCGCCTCCGTCTGTTACAACGCACCTTCACTGGCTCTGCAGCTAAGTGGTATATCGAGCAGCCCCATGGGACCCATGCCACCTTTACCTCCCTTGCCTCAACCTTCCTGCAGTTCTTTCAGTTACCTGTCCGCTATGATGCGGGAGTCGAGATCCTACTGTCTTGCAGACAGAACACGACCACCCACATCACTGACCACATTCATGAGTGGCGTCGATGCCAAAGCCTCTGCAAAATCAAGTTAGACGACCGTATCTTCTTAGATTGGTTTCTCAAATCCCTCCTCCCTTTCATAGCGAAGGATGTGGCATCCAAACAACTCTAGTCTGAAGAAGAGGCCATCCTCAAAGCCCAACAATTTGACCTCATTTACGCCCAATCGGGTTATCTGTATACCATTATACCGGATGCCCCTCGCGGCGATTCATCCCAACATGATACGCCGGGGGCATCCCATGCCGCAGATGGCATCATTGGTCGTATTGCCTCGCATCCCCAACCCTTTTCCATTGCACATCCTAGCCATGGCCCCGACCTTTCGCGGGCTACATCTCAATCTAGAGCAACCAATTCATATGCTCCCATGGCACATCACCACCATACCCACGGACCCTCATGTCCACCTCAGTGCTTTGGTCATGCATCACCCGCGTACGCCCCCCTAGCCGCACCTTAGCCATATTACCACCCACAGGCTGCACCAGCTCCTGTGTCTTATCAAGCCCAACCTGCTTATTACCCACCATAGGCAGCCCCTGCAGCAAACCTACAACCCACTCCGCAGACATATCAGCAACACCCACACGTTTCAGCACCTGCGCAGCCTCCCCCTACTTATTATCCACCACAACCTGCTCCCGCACCTGCGGCAAACCAAAATACTCCCACTGCTCAAGGGAAAGTGTACACACAACACAATCAACCCCAGCATCAAAACAACCAACGCAACCAGGGTGAACAACAAAACTGTGGAAGAGGACGTAACCGCGGCAACAACCAACAACATCAGCAAGGTCCACCACCTCCCAACCCTCCGCATAATAACAACGCTGCTCCTCCCAACCAGAATCCAGATCACCATCCCAAGCAGCCTAAAAACAATAACCTCAGAACAAACCACCCTTGTTCTATATGCGTGGTCTATGGCCACTACACACATGCTTGCCCACATTTGGAGCGAGCTCGGCAACTCTGGACTGATGATGCCCATCGCCAAGGGCACGCGGCTCCTCAGGCACCACCCAACCCTCCACCACCTTAGCATCAACCTTTGGTGCTGCAAAACCCCTTACCAACCCAAGGCGTAGTGAACACTTAGCCGTTAGCTCCCCCTCAGGGCAACGCGCCACCACAACAACAGATCTCTTATGCTGCTCCTGATCAACCTATGTTCGATTCAGGTACCCACCACTTGTTAATGATGTCATCTACCGATGCCAACCTCCAAACCTATTGGAACCAATATGGCTCCACCCATGAAGCTCCTCCCGCCAACAAGAACACTAACGTTCATCCCATGGATCAGACGTTACGTATACCTCTGGCTCCACTCGATGGCGCTTCTAAAGCACCCCGCTTCCCACTTCGTCGCATCAACAATAATCCCAATGCTCGCGCTGTGTCAAATTACAGCATTGTAGATGACTTAGCCCAGTCTCCTGCAGCCATGTCTGCTTTAGAAGTCTTAAAAAACTGTCCTTCACAGCGCAAGACTTTGCTCTCCGCCATTGGTGCTATTGACCCCAATGATTCACAACTGATGGCATTCGATTCGGACCAATACGAACCACGCCTACCTTCCACTGTAGCATTCCAAGTTTCTGTTTCCATTCGGAATCTTGTCATCCATCGGTGCATTATCGATGAAGGTGCCTCTACATGCGTTATGTCCACATTCGTTTGGCAGAAGTTGGGATCCCCTACTCTCCAGCAGTCCACCACTGCGTTGCGAGCCTACGACGGACGTTCGACTCAACCCCAAGGTCTGTTAACTAATGTCCCCATCCAGCTGGCTGGTAAAATCGTGCTCATTGACATAGAGGTCATCAATGCCCAACTTGATTATAACCTCTTACTTGGTCGCAGCTACATGTATGCCATGCGGGTGGTTGCCTCATTCGTTTTTCGTACCATGATGTTCCCCCATGACGGACGCGTGGTCAAGGTCTACCAACTCACCTATTACGATCCCAAGGCCCCTGCTGCACCCGAAAATGTTCTCCCCATGATTAAACAACCTGTTTGTGGTGCAAATACCTCGTTTGTTTCCTCCGTGGGACCCGGAATTTACTCCGACACGCCGATGACTTCTACATTCCAATCCATTCCACCCCCGTCACCCGCAAACCACGTCGTCGACCTCTGTACTCTTTCCCACAATACACAAACACCCAACAATCAACCGTCCTTGTTACCTAAACCACCATTCGTCCCTAGTCACATTGGGGTTACACCCTTCCACACAATCCCCTTTCTATTCCCTCCCTTGGGCATAGTAAGTGCTCCGGTCATGGCTACCCTTAGTCTCCCTGGGCTAACCTTGGGATTACCGGTGTGGTATATTTCGCCTCCCGTTCCCCCCGTTGACACCAAATATCATCCTGCAACCGGTGCAACCCATTGTCACTACTACTCAACCACCTCCTGGTATCACTACCCCTTCGTCATTGTTGGCAGCTAGCAACAACCTCTTCATTTCTTGACAAAGTGAAGAGAGATCAGCTCTTTATGTGATTTATCAATTCAAAATTATGTAGAGCTCCTTCAGAATCTTTGATTCTGGAGGTGCTCTTAATCAAAGAAAAGTAATTAAGGGTTCTAGAGCTGATACGGACTTGATCATCAAACTTGGTTTTTGAATGAAGGACAGATAAGTTTCGTAAATTCTCATTAAAGTTATTTAAAAAGATTGAAACGAATTTATGTGACTTAAGGGTTTTGGTGTCAAAGAAATATCATAAAACACATTGTTTAGGGTATTATTAGTCTCAAGACCAAGAGGATTTAGGAAGTTAATGTCATAAGGAATATCCTATTATGAACTTTGTAAATATCATAGTTAATCGATAAATGAGGTTTGTATAGGAAACATTTCACATATGATAAATACCCTATATGATGACATATACTATAATGTGTTAATAGCATGTATAAAGGTTTCGATTTAGTGTTGTACATATATATAGTTTGTACATATACATAAAATAAAACACCAAGCTGGCCATTTGATTAAATACCTACTTAACCTTAAAACGCAATTTATCACTCTTCATATCACGACGTAACATCATAAAACAATGATGATCGTTTGATGAACTGACTATGCACTAAATCAATGGTTAAATCAATAAACGTTTTGGATCGATGAGCTGGTATGGAGACGTGGCCTTCACCCCTTGACAGAGTCGACAACTATATGCATTTGGCAAAACCGTGTTGACAGTGTTAATCGCTAACAGTCATTTCAAACTACGCCATTGTACTTATTAATAATGAACCACTGTCAATAATCAATGATCGTAATAATGGTTCTATCAGTCTTCGTATCGCTGGTTCGCCAAGTTAAATGATGATCTCATATCGCCGCCTCGCCAAGTTAAATGGTGATCACTACTGGGCATGGTTAAACGTAGATAAGTTGGCATAAGACACGGTCTAGTATGAAAGTTGTAACATTTATCACTATCCCGCTAAAATGGTAGGTTCAGAGATTTGATTTTGATCAGATTTGAAGCATGTGAAGATTTTCTAGCATGTCGTGTGTGTGGATACCTATTCCCTCTGTTTTCACTTTCCCTTTCATTCCACGACTAAGCCCAGAACGTCCTGAAGAAACCATGTCTCCTCTGAATCGTTTTGAAATCTCAGGGTATGAAATTATTGAAGCTAACCAGGAGGTTGCCCAGAAATTCGAGAAAATGGGATGGACACATTTCTTTCAAAGCTTTGATGGTCATCATGTGGAGATTACCAAAATGTTTGCAATGAATTTTAAAAATGACAGGGTGCGAATTGGAGGTTTCGAATTTGTTATCAATGAAGACAAAATTGCTGAAGCCACGAAACTTCCTCAGGTGGGAGAACGCTGGTTTAAGGGTCTTATGGTTGATAAGAAGAAGTGTTTGGCTTTGTTAATGCCTTTACCAGATAAAACGAAATTGAGGGTAGGCGTACCTGTAAAATTTCTAAAGCTCGAGTGGAGAGCTTACTATGAAATCTTGGTAAGGTACGTAACCTGTTGTGGACGTTTTTCCCATTTGCACTTGTATCATTTACGGTTGTTGTTAGCAGTAAAGGGTTATAAACTTAATTTGCCCTTCTATCTGTGGCAAAGCCTTAAGAAAATGTCACAGTCTGTAAGGAATTTTAATAACCCTGATAATAGTTTGTGTCACCATGGATTGATTAAAATTTTACTGCAATTCCAATTATCTGCAAAAGGTCTGTCTTGGGATAAATTTCTAGCCGATTGTAAATTGGGGCCAACACAGCATTGGCCTAATTCATCTCCTCGAGCTCGTAGGAAACGAAAAATCATAGATCCTGAGGATGATAGCTCAGAGGATAATGAACCAGAGGCCGTAAACACGTCCATAGATGATAAAGTAAATGAAGATGCTGATAGGGTTTCAGTTCCTTGCAACTCTAGGGAAATATTAAAAGAACCCAAACCTGGTAAGAATGATGACAACCCTGTAAAATTAAAAGAGGGATCGCCCGAAGATGAGATTGTTAAACCTGATGACGGTGATAAAAATTCTATGCATAAGTTGAACCATTTGGCTCAGGTTTGTTGTGACAAGAAAGGGTCGAATGTTGCAAAGGTATAGGTCTGATCCACAGACTTCCAAATCTACTGTTGCCGAACCTGCAGTTGTAGATATTGAGGATGATATTCCGATACTTGTCCCTAACGCAATGGATGTAGGGAATTCCACTACTGTGCAGGGGAATGATGTGCAATCAGGTGAGGTCGAGGGGAATCGACCATAAATAAACATTGACACTGTAGAACTTGAAACAGTACACAATCAGCATTGTGACAGTCCTCGTTCTCCTCATGTAGCTAGTGAAGACGAAACCCTACAACAGGTATTAGGAAATATCTATCAGCATAAAAACGCAGAGTCTAAAGGAAAGCGCAAACAGTGTACAGCCTTATTGGAAGAAGAAAATAAAACTTTCAGGAAAGAATTGCTTGAATGGATTGACAGATGGAAAAGAGCCAACATGAAGAAGAATCAAAGAAATCGATATTAAAAACGAATCAACTGCTAATGGAAAGAACTGAAAAACAAAATGTTAAAATTATCAGGTTGAAGGCTAAATTGGCCGAAGCTAGAAGAGTAGTCGCTCTTCATAATGAGGCTTAATAGTTTTTCCTTTTCTCATGTTGACAGGTAACCATTTTTTCGATTTTGCATGTCTGTAAAATCGGAGATTTTACAGGCATGCATTTATAATTTTGTTTTAATATTTCTGTTAACTGTGTTAAATGGATTTTAATATAATGTATTTATTGAATTTAATGCAGGAGGTTTTATCACCGCTTTCTTCCAGGAATGCAGGGCATGGTGGATGCGTTGGCATTAAATGTAGCGGATCTGTTATAAGCTGGAGTTTTCTGAATGGCCAAGAATGTTCTGAGATGTCTCGACTCAGGCTAGTCGATTCTATTTTTAGTAGTAGGTGTAATTAGATGCCTTTATGGTTAAATAGTTTCCTATAATGTTGCATGCAACATTTATAGTAAAACCGATTCTCACTAGTATATGAATGAAGATTTTTGATGAACTCGGGATGGATGGAGTGTGGAAGAAAAACTTGTTGAAATATATTTTATTGCTAGTATTATATTAAACTTGAAGCTGAAGCTTTTGTGTGGATAATACTGGATATCTACGAATGATGCTGTGACTGGTATTCATTTTTGAATTTTTATATATATACATATATTTTGGTTTGTCATCTTCTGTTTATAAGCGAACTCTGTGTGCTGTGACATACAGGTGTTTAAATAAATTTCTCACTTTATCGTCTCAAGCTGGTTATTGAATGAATATGTCATTATGGTTTTGTTGATTAGTGTGTTCACTATAAACATTAGCATGCATGATATACCCTCTTGTTTATTTGAAATTTCATTTGTATGTTAACGGTGAATTTTGAATAAGCATTATTTCAAATTTAAATGACTGCCTTGATAGATAATTATTAATCAGTTTTGGAAGTGAAATTTGACTGTCTGCTTTAGGTTGAATCTCATCTCCATTTCTATATAGCAGAGTTATTGTTGTTATGACTTAAATATGTTTTGTTTATATCATACTTCAATTTTCTGTTATTGATTAATGATTAATCTTAGTTGCAAATTTGCTCTCAGCTGAGATAGGGTTAAATAGGGTAGTTAGATTTATTAGTTTTAAAGTTTATTTTATTAAGCATTGTTGACTCATTCTGCATATTGTAATTAAGCTTTCTTACTTAGAAAATTTCCCAAAAATTGAAGTCTTTCTTTACGAAAGCAACTTTAGGACATTTGTAAATACACAGATAGGATAAACATTAGAATAGGTTAGATTTTGTTAGTTTTAGGGTTTCCTTAAGAGACAAACTAGCTGGTGGCAGGACCATAACCTGCGAGGTCTTGTTAATTTAAACACACCGGATACTGCTGTAAGTTGATTGTGTGGATAAAACCTCTTTATTGGCTCTGATTCATAAAATCGGGGCAACAGTCATCTACGAATCCCCCTCCTCTTATCAGGCCCATTGGGGGCAGAGGCCCACAACCATACACTGCGGTACCCCCTCCCAAAGTAGTTAAAACTCCCCCCGTGTTTCGTGCTCCTCCTAAATGCTCATTGTGTGATGAGTTAGGCCATCCAACTCATCAATGTCCACAATTACCTGCATTACAGGAACACATGCAAATGCTCGACGATGACCCCAACATCCCGGTTGTCAAAATCAACTCAAACCCCAAGCCTCGTGATAAATCACTGCGTACCAACCACCCTTGTGCAATGTGCGGTATTTGCGGCCATTACTCCCATCACTGTCCTGATATCCCAGATTACAGAGCAGCCTTGTACGAAATGAATAACATCGACCTCGAGATATCCCCCCTTCTCATTGAGGAAATTCATCCCCCACCATCTTCCTCCTCGGAAGAAATTAACACCATTTACACGATTTCCACTTGAAACCCCTCTATCCAGTCGGCCCCTTCCATTGATCCCTTTGACACACATGTTCAACCCTTTCAAATCGACGAGGAAACCACATGTCCACAACATGGGGGCAGGCCCAAAACCTTTCCTACTCATCATCATCGTGATTCTCGTCAAAGATACTGGGGGCATCCACCCCACAAGGGGAATCCCCCATCATCATATCATCACTTTAGTATGCCACCATGACCCACAGCCTCATGGTATACCTCCCCGCCAGTAGTTGCTCAATGCCCTATTGATCCCTCTCTAAGACAACATCTGCACCACTTTGACACCTCTAAGTTCAGGGACATAATAGATTACCCCGAACCTGGGATAGGGGGCATGATCAATCATTTTGACCCTACCCCATCACCTCTATCTCAACACCTCAATGAGCCCATCGTTCAAACCAACACATATGTGATCCACAATCACAATCCCCATGCACATAGCATGGGGGCAGGTCATTAACCCTGCTGACTTTTTCACATTCGTGATCTCAACCATTTTTGAGGTCACGTGTCACTTGTATATTTGAGTTGAGTTGATACACATAGTGTTTCGCCCCTGCGGGTCATCATTTTTCCCCACCACTGCATCCTTGGCTTGGTGGGGTCACCTTCATTTGTAGCCATTTTTTAACCTAGTTATTTGCTTTGACCATTCCAGAGTCCTTATTACCTCCGTTTTTTGCACCATTTGCACTGCCGGATTCATATTTCCGTGCCCGTGACGATGCTTGAGATCATTTCTTGCTCTCACAAAAAACTTTCGGACATTCTTTCCATGCCCCATGCCACCTTGTTTTACATGCCACATCGGCTGTTGTCAGTTTATTGGCGATTTTTATACCATCGGATTCAGTTTTCTGAACTTGTGTTGACGCTTGAGATCATTTCTCGCTCTCACACCCAGATTTGTCAGGCATTTTTTCCCATGCCCCCTCGTCGCCTCGGTTTGTGTGCCACATTAGCCGTCGTCCGTTTTTAACGAGTCTTATATCGTCGGATTCAATTTTCCATGCTCGTGATAATGCTAGAGATCATTTCTTTCTCTCACGCGCATATTTGTCTGGCATTTTTTTCCATGCCCCCTCGTCGCCTCGGTTTGCGTGCCACATCGACCATCGTCCGTTTTTGACGAACCTTATATCACCGGATTCAGTTTTCCGTGCTCATGATGATGATTGAGATCATTTCTCGCTCTCACCTCCATATTTTTTGGGCATTTGTCCCATGACCCCTCGTCGCCTCAATTTGCGTGCCACATTGGCCGTTGCCCCTTTTTGACAATCTTTATGCCAACGGATTTATTTTTCCGCACTCATGATGATACTTGAGACCTTTTCTCACTATAATCAATCCCTTTTTGTTCGGTATAATTTTATCCCTTTTTCGGGCCGAGCAATCCCTTTTACGAAAAAGACACTTAGGGAGTTTCTGTTAAGCTCTTTTCTGACTCCTGAAACAATGAAAAGATCGCCGAGAAACCTTGCTTCCTTTCATGCTCGCTAAACATATCTGAAAAGGCATCTACCTGGTATAAGTTTACCCCTTTTCCAGACCTTGTAGACTAATTACGAAAAAGGAATACTCTAGTCACATTGGCTAGAAGAGTTCTCCATTTGCATCATTTTATGCTTTTTCGGGCCTTGGAGACTAACTTACGAAAAATAACACCAATGGAGTCCACTTACCGCTTTCAGACTCTCTAAACATGAAAGCGACCATGAGCAATCACCATCCTGGGATCGTAAAACCAACAGGACAGTAATCATAACCACTGCAGAGTCTCCTTATCGTTTTCAGACTCCTTAAAAATGAAAGCACCAATGAGCATGAACAGTCCTGGGCTCACAAAATCCACAGGATAGTACCATTTCAGAGCACACTTTTATACCTTCTTGGAGCTCATTAAAACTACGAAGAAGGATCCAATGGTGCTTCTCGGTACCACAACAAATCACGTCTACTCATATAGCAGCTTCCCCATTTTGGTCGCCTTTGTTCAGAGTATTCTGCAGTATGTCACCTTGAGAATCCCTCGACCGCACCCATCAGCTCGTCCCCCCCCCAGAGTTAATACATACCCTTCAGTCCTTAAAAGCTATGATCCCCGCACCTACAAGTCAGTTCCCTATGCTGCCAGGTCAACCATGTCATCATGCTCTGAACAAAGGAAGTTTGAGTCTACCCACTCTATGACCCCAGTTACTTCCCATCCCCACAAGTATGTCAATCCTACCATCAGCACTACCACACTTTAGTTCTACACCTCGCGCTCCTATCAAGGAAACATCATTTCCTTGTTAGTTGCTGGTCTCCCTCTGTCGATGACAACCAAATTTATTCCAGAGGATAGACCTAGAGGTCCCTGTGTCTTGGACTCATCACCATTTATGATGAGTGCCTACGAATCATTTCGAGAAGAGTCCTCAGTGCCTCTCCAAATGGTTGTTTCTCATATGCTCGACTTCAACACCTTGATCACATCGTTGAGACTCGCATAGGGTATCGATCCGTTTAGTTATTTGTTCAAGACCCGGATACCACCTGACACTTCCACATTTGAGAGTCTACTTATGGAAACAACCAACCACATTTTTTCTATAGATATCCGGGTTGCGCATGGCGATAGTATTCAGATGTACCCTAGTTTTATACTCCCTCGAGTATACAGTTACATATACTTCCCAGAGAAGGCTCACAGTCATTGAGTCCCTACAGATGTTGGACTCCTTCAGTTTCAGCAGTTCATCAACCCTTTTGAGACCTTATTCAGAACGGTTTTTGCAGTTATTCCAGTGTATCAGTTATTGAGATCAGTCATGTTATGATCATGAGTACATCCCAAAATAATGTCCCCTCTGGACCATTATGATGTACCAGCAGATTTTTTATGTATTTTTCAGGTCCACCTTCTTGGGACTAATTGTTTTTATATGTCTTGATACGAGCATGGGAATGCCCGCCTTGTCCATTATCAGAGATTATTCCTCATTCATATTGAGGCCATGTAATATTGTTTGTTTTTGCAGCTTCCAAGGGCCGTGGATCCAGTCTCCAATCGGTCTCTTCTAATCCCCAGAAAAATACAAAAGAACTATGATGTCTATTGGCCATACGATGAGCTCCTACCCTCACACATCAGGGGGCAATCTGTTAACACCCAAAAAGTGCTCACTAGCTCATTTCCTTATTCACATGACCCATTTGTCCACTTTTTCACCATTTGAGCCCCTAAAGCCACCAAAAGGTCACCAAAAGACCTTAATACACCCATTTTTCCACTCAAAATGATTATTTTTCCTCAAAAAGCATAAAAAACCCTAAAAAAGGGTCCAAAATTCCCAAAAATATTAAAAAGGGAATAAAATATTAAAAATATTCAAAAAAGGAAAAAGGAGGGAAAATGTACCTAAACCATGTTGGTTAATACAATTGGTTTCCTCAAAAGCATAATGGTATTCCCCACCACCAAAAACTATAAAAAGGTGGTAGGGGCTCCTCACTTTCCATCCATCCATCTTCCTATCCTCATGCTGCCAAAATCTCCCTTGAGATTTTGGCCATTGTAGCTACCTTGGAGAAATGACCCTTTGGAGTTTGGAGCTGCTCACCCTTGGAGCTTCTCAACTATCTTCATCACTTGGAGGTATTATTATTGCAAGCACTTGCTTGCCCCCCGTTTTCAATACAAATTTATTTTTTCTATTTCTTGTTCTTGTTTTCAATTCAAAAAGTTTATTATGATATGCACATGCTAGTTTAAATTTAGTTTTAGATTTACAATTGTTTTTGCTTTAATATTGAAACTGCTGCTACTAGTTAGCAGGTGCCCATAGCACTAAGCTTGGTTCCAAAACCAAGCCAACATAGCAGCCCTAGCAATTTATGCTTTTCATCTTTAAGATATTGTCTCTGTACAAACTGGTAGACATGAACAGTGGCTAGCTAAAGATCAATGTCAGCTAACCGCTTTTCAATAGATTGCTTCTGATTGAAGGAAAACATATATAGAGAAAAATCAAATTTAGGCATAGTGCACCAAAATGCGCCAAGATCGCACACAAGCTTCCAACACATCAGAAATTTTATTGAATCTTCTGGCAGCAGTGCTTTACAGACTCGCAGATCGACTTCGGAGGGCGAAGCTCATCACTGCAACAACACTATGTTCCTAAACACAATGTCTGAGGCTCATTTAGCTATTGTAATGTCCCCAGCTTGACCCTATTGCATTAATATTGTAAATGATGTAAATATTGTTATTTAGTCATGGTGAGGAGCTCAAGACCAAGGCCCCGCCATTGATTTATCGTTCTGTGTATCGGCAATTAGAATAGATGCATAGAGTCCTTGTGCTAGCTGTGCACAATGAAAATTCGGACATCATGTAAATATGCAATTTTAATGAAAAACCACAACCAGCTACGCAATGCAACAAAGAGATGGGGGCATGATCTTTACAAGGAATGGGGAGGGGAAATAACCAAACCCTTAAGCCACTAGGGTCAGCCCATGTGTCAATGAGAAAACCCATGAACTCTTAACTACCCATTTTGTCTCATGCACCCAATCATTTAAATTCTTCCAAAGATTGGTTGGGGAAGTTAATGTCTTGGGATTGGAGAAGTATGGCAGTCAGATTTTCGTGCATGGGCAAGCCACCAACCTGAAAATTGTATTTTTGGCTTGCTGGGCAAGGAAAACCCCCACGAAATGTTGCCTAAGGCAATGGGGAACCCATTACGTTCTTCCTCTCACGCAGTCTGAGCCCACTGGAATTTATCCTCACGTTTTTCACCATAACCCTGCGTTTTTCCATGCCCAGAAACTCGTTTTTGGATTGTGCAACAGTTGGGGAAGGAAGGACGCGAATTGGGACTGAGGGAGAGGTCGTTTTTGCCCCTAGGGCATTTTTCTGAAACGGGTTTCCCTCCCAGTCAATTTTCCTAGTTGCCAATTCGTTTTGAGTCTACCCACGTTTTTCTGAAGCTCAGGAAAACCCACTGTTGGGAACTTCACTGTATAGGCGTTCTTCTCATGCCCAACACTTATGCTTTTGATGTTATATGCACCCATCTCTTAAAATCCTGAAAAACCCAATTGTTGATTGGCTTGGCTGATTTTGATATACCTTTGGCTATGTGAGAGCCTGTTTTCCCCTTTTTCCTTGTGGAGATCATGCTCGGCTCGGCGGTGGTAGTGGTGCTGAGAGATTGAGGAGCACACTGGCCTACGGTTGGGTGGAACGTTGCAGAAGCGTAGCTGGTTTCTTGGGACTTCTTCATTAAGATAAGTATCCCTTTGTGTTAATATTTGCAATTATCATTTGATGAATATTATGAATGTATGTGGATGTGTTAAATGAATTTACTTCCGCTGTGTTTTCAAATGGTTATGCATTTGCATATGTTCATCTTCTTTTAAAATGAATGTTTATTTAATGAATATGGGGATAATTGCCCGGTTTTAGCGTAATGATCCTCTCTATCATGCTGGTATGATAGGAGGGGATATTACAGCTATCCGAAACAGTAAAGCTGTAACGTCCAGCAGGCTTCCTGGAGGCACTCAGATATGTTTACTAGCACCCTCTTGACACAACAGACATTTACAGACTGAGTTTGGCTTTTGATGCAATCTTATACCTCAGAGGCAAGTTGCAGAGCATAGACCTTACTCGACTCGACTTGCAGAGTGTCTCAACACATGAGGACTCAAAAACCAAATGAATAACTAAGACCTCAGACCATTCTTTTATAGCATTACATCCGGTTCATCGGTAGCTTGCAATGGGCAACTGGAGGTCAAAAGCAGAGATTCCGGGGTAATGGTGGGACCACACCATTATTATCTCGTCCCTTCGAGGGAGAGCCATATGGGGACCCAGATTCATGACTCATCAAGACAGAATCTATTGGCTGACAACTTTAATATGGTCCATACAAAACTTTAACGACGTGGGAGACAAATATCTCGACAGAGTACAAAGTGGATGCTTTTAAAGGTCGGCCCACCACGGCTTTCACATGACACATGACTTAAAGAAAAAGCAAAAACTATTTGTACAAAGATAAGATACCCATCAGTCATAGGGATATCGAGCATGCCGGCAGAGACAAACAACCTTGTCACCAACATCTACACCGCCGCAGGTACAGTCAAATCCGCCAAGGATTTCATCCCATTCTTCATCGTCATAATATGGATGAGAATCTTTAGGAGGTATTGGAACAAGTGGGTAAAGCTCATTGCTGAAGCAACGTTCCACATCGGATCCATGAAATAAAGGATTCTTCGGACAAATAAACTCACCTTCAAAAAGTGACTCAACTCTGAAGTCAAGCGGGAGTTTTTTGGTGTGTAACTTGGTGTCAACCCGGTTACCATCACGGTCTCTTTTGATAAAATTTTGGTTGATGTAGACTGTGTGCTCTAACCGTGTGTAGCGACCACCATGGTGTCATAAAAAGAACTTAAACCATTGATGGTTTTGGTCAGCAATCTGCATATCAGCTTGAAGATGCAGAATGAAGTTTGCTCGCCGATTTTCCCAATCAACTCTGGGACAAAATTTATCTAACAATATCTTAGTCCATCCAGACCAAGATTTATTTCTCAAATTGCCTAGGTCACCACAAATAACTATGGATTTCTCTTCTCGGCAAAACTACAAGATTAAATGATAGGAAGACCAAGTTAGGTCACCTTCATCTATATCAACATACCAGACAGCATTACCGTCTTCTTCATTGCAGTCGATCCATAATTCACGACATTTCTTCAGCTTTTCTTGGGCATTCACAAAACTGCAAAAAGTTGTTCTTTCCCATCTTTCCATGATCTGGATCTTCAAGGGAGAAGCTTGAATCTGTTTGATCAGCGTGAGATCCAGATATCTCTCTGCCTCTTCTCTGGAAGCATAATCCAGAAGCTGCCTTCTCTCTTCTTCTGTAAGAGAGTCATCCCATGGCTTCAGGAACAGAGTTTCTTTGGGCTGATACAAAGGCTGAACCACATGTTTGCCTTTGTCAGATCTTGAGGAGCTGGGGCCGAAAATATTTAAAGCTGGTGCCGAGATTACAGGCTGTGACTTTTCCCTAGTCAACATATCAGCCAAACAGTTTAAATATCCAGGCTTGAAAACTATTTCATAATCAAAATTAGATAGCCAAATAAACCATTTCAATATGCGGCTACTATTTTCTGCCATGAGATTCTCATTCTTAAAAATACCAGGCATAATTTTCAGATCAGTTCTAATGATGAATTTAATTGGCTTTAAGAATAGAATAAAATGTTGAACAGTCTTTTTGACTGCAAGGATCTCTTTGTGGCTGCTTGGATAGTTCAGTTCTGCTGCTTTAAATGATCCAGAACTATAACCACAAATGTTTTCTTGATTCTCGATTGCTTCAAGCAGGACACCACACCATGTAGTGGAAGAAGCATCTGTTTCAATAATTAACTGACCAGATCCTTTTGGCAGAAATAAAGAAGGTAGATCTTTGACTTTGGCTTTTATTTGCTGAACCGCCAAAGTCATTTGCTCAGACCATTTGGGAGTATTTTTCTTAAGCCTTTGTTGCAACACATGAATATCAGTGGCTTGACCTTTGTAGAATGGCCGAATATAGTTAAGACTTCCTAAGAACCTTTGAAGCTGGGTTTTGTCAAGTATTTGATCTGGAAAGTGATCAAAAGAACTAAGCACGTGCTTTTGCAAAATCACTTGCCCTTTCTGAATCTTGAATTCTAGGAAATCCATTTCTGTTTTTCCTATTTCCATTTTAGACTGTGAGAAAACTAATCCATGTTTAAAAACCAACTCATAAAAATTTTGCAGGTGTTTTAAGTGGTCCTGCAGGTTCTTGGAACAAATAAGGATATCATCAATAAAAACCAGCAACCATGGAATATCTCGAAATATGTCTTCCATTCTCTTTTGGAATTCCGATGGTGCATTATTGATACCAAATGGAAGGACTTTCCACTGGTACTGTCCGTGAGGGATAACAAATGTAGTTTTAAATCTATCTTGTGCATTTATCCCTATCTGATAAAAACCAAATTTTAAATCAAACTTACTAAACAAAGTGCAACCTGAAATTCTCTATAATAAGCTTGCTTTGTCAAGCAAGGGATACCTTACTTTTTGCAAAACTGCATTGAGAGGCTTATAGTTCACAACTAATCTTGGCTTACCTCTCTTCTATTCTGAGTGCTTATTTACCACGAAAGCACGACATGCCCAAGGACTTTTGGAAGGTTCTATCAAACCTTTCTCAATCAACTCTTTTACTTCTCTGGCACATAATTCTCTTTCTAATGGGGACATTATTCTAGCAGAAGCTTTCATCGGCTTTATCTTCTGCAAGGGATCAAAAGGTAGGGACACAAAATAATTTTCCCTTGTCGAGAAAGCATTGGGGATTTTTGAGCAATAGTCCTTGATTAGTTTCTTTGTGATTGTTGCAAGAGACTTTTCCTTATGCATTTCTGCATAGGCTATACAACGCTCCATCTTATGTAAATCAACAACCTTGGGAGAGATGACTGGCTTAGACCCAAAAATTGCTTTACATTTATACACAGGCTCAAAAAATAAAGGACAAATGGCAAGCTGGAAATTTATAGTACAGGAAAACAACATTTTAGCTGTATCAATAGAAAACGGACTGACTCTTTGCAGAAATTCAGAACCAATGACATAGTCTTCTTTAAGACTATCTAGTCTGTACATGGACAAAGAATTTGACTTATTAGAAAGCCTTACAGGAAAATCTTCGACTTTACCAGCAAGGGAGACGGGAGTACCTTCTATTGTAGAGCCATACTCTCTAGTCTTTTCCTAGTAGAAAGTTGGGATAACAGAACCTTTTGCAAGGTTGAACTGACATCCAGAGTCTAACATGTAGTCAAGAGTGTAAGGTTGATACTCAGGAGGACAAAACAAGACTTTTATAAACAATTTGGGACCTTGAAAAGCACCTAACAAACTAGGAATTTGCGAAGCAGGAGAGGAAGGTGAATGAGGAGGAGAGGAAGAAGGAGACTCTTCTTTTCTATCAGGATTTTCCATAGCTTGCTCTAAATGTTTGCTAAGATCTTCATCTGATGATTGATATTTTTCCATCACCAAAATCTTAACCATATCTTTTAATTCCTCTATTTCCTTTAATAAGCTTTTTCAGACTCTGTTGTTTTTCCTTGATTTGCAACCTTAATAATTTCTCTTTATCCCTTCTATAACTCTGTCTATCTTCATGATCATCAGGGTAATTTCTGTAGAGATCAGCAGGATTGTATCTTGCTGACAGAGATGGTGTTTCAACTTTTTCCTTACCCTTAACAGACTTTTGCTTTGCTAGCAGTCCTAGCAATTTATGCTTTTTCAGCTTTAAGATCTTGTCTCTGTACAAACTGGTAGACAGGACTAGTGGCTAGCTGAAGATCAATGTCAGCTAACTGCTTTTCAATAGATTGCTTCTGATTAAAGGAAAACATATATCGAGAAAAATCAAATTCAGGCATAGTGCACCCCCCTAAATTTGCTTCCTGACTGGAGGAAGAACTGGAACTGGAATCAGAATCATAGGCAGGGGCAAATTTAGCTAAAGCAGTAATATCATTTTCTGAGTCAGACTCTGTATCAGATTCAGAGTCATCTTTCAAATAAATTATTTCTCCCGAAGGAGGAGGAGAATCAGCAAACAATTCAAATAGATCCCCCCAATGTGGATCTAAACTGGAACACAAGGCAGCAAGCCTTGGACGAGACTTTCTCTCTGGACATTTGCCAACCCAGTGACCTGGTTTCCCGTAGATAAAACACACCTTTATTTTCTTTCTCAATACATCTTTTGACAAATCTTTTGGAGCAAGATTTATAATGAGATCTATATTTTTTTTATCTTTGTGTTTATAGCCATGTTTGGATTTATGCTTATATGGCTTATCTGGGTGATACCTAGGACTTAACGAGGAGAATCCTTTCTTCTCTTTCTTGCAATTACAGGATTCTTTACCAAAATGTCCACGATTATGGACACCACATCCCCAATCTGGCATTCGTGCAACATCCTTGTAGAATGAAGCAGAGTACATTTTCTAGTGCCTCTTGAAGTCTTTACTGACTCGACGTTCTAAGCAATGCTCTTGCCAAGTTTCTAGAATATGAGCATGCGGTTGAGCCAATGACATTCCTCTTAATTCTACATGCTTATCTTTCAAAGCCTGTTCAATTGCATCAGGAACATGCCCTGGAAAACTTCTTAGGTAGTGCTTCAAATAAGTAGCATCACCTGACTTACCAGAAGAAATTAACAGGTTCTGCATGTAACAAAAATATTCTTCACTTTTACTGAGATCACAGAGTCTTGTAGACATGAAAAGTGAAGCAATATGGTCGTAGTCTTCACCATCTTCAGGACCATAGAATTCCTTACTTAAGGATTTAAAATTTGCTCATCTGCATCATCTACAGCAAGCATCTCATTACGGGATTCTTGTGGCAACCATCGCCACCATTCATATGCAAGGCCTAAAAGACCTGCAACTAATTGGGTTCCCAAATTTTGGCCTGTAAGGTTATTGTCCTGGTGTTTCTTATACAAGATCCATTGTCCTAACATCTGCAGAGCATTCTTGATATCAGCTCTGGTTTGGCACTGCACATTCAAAACTGGTTGTTCAGGCATCTGGGACAACAGATTGTTCATGGAATTAATTCCGAAATGGACTCTCTGGGTAGGAGCTGTGGATGCGCTGGCATCTGGCATATGGACATCAAAGGCAGGAGGAGGACCTGAAGGTTGACCCCTATTGGACGATTGAGATTCATTGTTATGAAAATCAATCTCAAGGGCAGCTAATCAAGTAGAATATTTTGGATCTAAGGCTGGTTTAAATTTCTTGAACTCAGAGATCCAATCTTCAACTTCTGCTTTTATTGCATCACTCTCTCCAAAATCAAACTTGGGTTTTTCTACCATTGTAGCACTGAGTTGACTCAAGGAATGACTCTTACTATGAGAAGGTCTCCTTGAATGTCCTTTGGAGGCTAGGGCAAAAACATGGTCACTGACCACATAAGATTTTTTCTTTAAGGTCTCTATTTTTGTCACAAGATCTTCTAACACAGGCATCCACCTATCTGTTTTCGCAGAGGCTTGTTCTATTGCCATTAGGATTTCTGTTGAATCATGAAGAAGGTGATCCAACAATTCTAGCTTAGTTGCTAGAGAACTTATTTGTTGTTTCTGCTCAATCACACTGTTTTTCGAGAACAGAATGTCTCATGCCATATCATCGAGATTTCTAGCAGTGTGTATTTCTTGCAAATTACCCCAGTTTGCTAATTTAACTTCATTAGATACTGATTGGTCAGGGGCAGAAGATTTAATAGGCAGAAACTCTCTTTTGGATTGGCCATTAGCAGGGAATTGACGAAAAGGTTGATCTGGGAGATTTCGACCAGGGATAAAAGACCTATTCCCACCAACATTGACTTCGATATCATTACCTTGCCTAGGAAGGGAAAACATTCCTAAAGAAGGCAATTCTTTGTTTTTATGATGTTCGATTCGCTGAATTATTTTCTTACATGCAGGACAGTCTGCATGCTGGCCACGGTGCTCATTATCAAACAGACCTGTATAAGAAGGTTGAGCTAAAGAAGAAGGAACATAAGTATTTACATTGTTCGACTTGGCTTGAAGCCGAGCATTATTATATGAAGACATAGAGGTAGACCTAATCAGTGGACGCTGGAACCGAGGAGTAGGATGTTCTTCTGGAACTCTAAATGAATTGGTAGCATGATCAAAGGTCAGAGGCTTTGCATTAAAGAAATTGACTATCCTTTCATTATTTCTCAGTTCTGAATATTTAACTTCCCGTTGTTTGGGATACTGAATTCCTGTCCAATCAAATGTAACAGGTGTGGCATTTCTCGACTTCTCTCTTTCCACCACGCTGTGCAGCTGAGAGCTCTGATGCACTTGTGATCTGAGAGCAGGTAAAGTATCATTACCAAACCTGACTATTACACCCCCTTTCAACTGGATTATTTTAGATCCAGTGTCCATATTGAACCCCTTGGGTAGGATATATGCCTTAAGCAAATCATAGATATATGGATCTGTCAAACTCACTGAATACTTAGGATAAATTGTACCGAAAGCTGGTCCATCTTGCAAAGGAGCAGTAAAGACGCTAATGACAACATCAACAAAATTCTTATGTCTGGTATCTACCACAACACACATAGAAGAAACTTGGAGGTAAGGACGAACTAAAGGACATAGACCAAGTTTAACTGCACCAAGATGTGCATACTTAAACCCTTGGGCTTTAGCCCAATCTATCTGACTCTTATCTAATAGATTGACATGTACAGGTTCATCACGATCAGTAAATGAAACATCTATGGATGACACCTTAATCTGTGTTGCAGATTTGAGATTCCACCAAGGTAGACGATAGACATCTCGAGGAAGTATTTGGGGCAACTGCCAAGTCTCAGAAGGGTTGAGATCATTGATGTGTATGAAAGAAGAATTTGAAGTGGATGGAGGATTAAAGGATGATCTACGTTCGACTAGTGATACTTCAATATCATTTCCTGACTCACATTCTAAGGTTGTGAGCTCAACTGTGTCCATTGAAGGGTCCATGATGAATTTGAGGTTTAGTGCTCACTGATAGTCTCCATAAACTCTGAGGACTTACTACGCCTTCCCACGACCTAACTGCCTCTCTGACTTCGGACAACCCAACTTAAAACCTCTCACGCCCTACAATCAACTCAGCGGTCGTTTCCACCGCCTACAAGACCAGTTGCAGAATGAAAAGACAGAAAGATAATACAGAACTCACATCAGATTTAGTAGATATAATGCATACATTCATTCACTTGCAGAAAATAAAAGATTATACCATAAATATGTGATTATATTTGTGCTGTCTCAATTATCAAATTATACTTTCGAATCTCTACCAAATGTCTTTTAAGCTTGTGATAAATAACATGGAGCCACTGTTGTTAAAGTCAATTAAATAATTTTTATATTCTATGTATATAATCACTTTTACATACTTTTAAAAAGTAAATTGAAGGTATAATAGGAATTGGGGCAAGGAGTATTAAATTATTATTATTATTATTCCCTTCCAAGGCAGGGATATACTTTTCATTTAAAAGTCAAAGTTTTTTTACTTTGTATTAATTCCTAATTTTTGACTTTGTTTTTATAATGTTTGCAAAATATTGTTATTAAACTGAATTTCTGAAAAAATCAAAATATATTTTTTATTTTTTGAAAATAGAAAATTAGAATTTTTAATTGGTGGAGTACACTTAAGATTTGACATAAATCCTTGCAATAGGTTTTTTATTTTTAAATTTAAAAATTATTTAAAAAATAATTTAAAAAAAGAAAATTCAACAATTTGACATGTGTAATGTAACATGTGAGAAACGTTATTTTATTATTATTATTAATATTATTAATTTAAAAACTTTACAACAGTATTGTTGGTTACATTGGGAGTTATATGGCTCTGTCTACGTGCGTGGTGAAGGGAAAAAGGAACACCACGCAGTAAATAGGATTTAACTGCGCAGTAGCTCAATATCCCTTTTTTTCTTTAGATTGGGATTTCACACCTTCTAATAGGAATCCCAAATTTCTCTTCACGGAACCCTTCCTTCACTAAGAATTAGCTTCGTAGTATTAGCTGCGGGGCAACTAACTTTTACTGCTCAGGGTTAACTTCGCGGTACAACTTTTAACTTTGCGGCGGTTAACTGCATGATTTCGAATTTTTGCTGCGTGGTGAACTTCACAGTGATGCGAAGTTATCTTTGCCACAATACTTCACTTCTTCACCAACACTTCGCTGACTTCACCAACACTTTGCGGCATGCTTAATCAAACTTTATTATAAGATATATTTCTTTAAATAAAATCATCTAACACGAAGTTACTCCTTGTTAAATTTAGAACATTCACTACGGTGAATTATTTGGAAATCTTGATTCCTTTTACTGTGGGTAAATGTAAACAACATTCACACAAGTAAAACTAGAGATGATGTGCGACTTGCAAAATACAACATTCTTGAGAATGAAACATAAAACATAAACTTACATATTTACCAAGGTAAACTACATAGTTCCTCAATTCATGAAAATGAGTTTCACTGCTATCTTTTACATTTACAGAGCTTGGGCTCTTCACATCTTTTTCTCTTCTTCACACCTCTCTCTGAGTTTTAACTATGAGCTTCTATTTATAGAGTTTTTTTATCAACCGACTTAGAAACGCTTCTCATGGAAGCTACAGGATTGCATTAAACACTGTAATAAATTCTATCCTAAGTTTTCTTGACTTGCGAACTATTAATGCGGTTTCATTTAATGAAAACATAACGTGCGCTGGATTGGCTGCGAACTAACTGACATACTGACACTGTGCGCTGCGCGCTGACACAATCTTTACTGACAGGGTGATTGACAGAGCCGGCGCAGTAACTACATGATCAGCTCATTTAATTAGATATTTCCAACACTCCCCCTTAATTATGAGCGGATGGGGATCATCAAACAAAATTAAAATATTACAAAATATTTTAGAGCTAAAACATGCTCTGTTCATGACATAGTTCACTGCGCAGAACTTGTCATTCCCAAACAACTTCGCAGAAATTGGAATGTGTCTTTTGCCAATGGTTTTGTAAATATGTCTGCAATTTGATCTTCAGACCTGCAAAATTCTAAACAGATTTCCTTGTTGTTTATCAATTCTCTGATGAAGTGATACCTTGTGTCGATGTGCTTGGTTCTCTTGTGAAACACATGATTCATTGACAGTGCGATAGCCGAATTGTTGTCGCGGTAAATCACTATAGGTTCTTGTTGATGCTGCGATAGATCACTTAACATCCTTCGCATCCAAACTGCTTGACATGCAGTGCTTGTAGCTACAACATACTCTGCTTCTGCTGAAGAAAGAGTTACTATGGGATGTTTCTTTGACGCCCATGATACAACACCTATTCCTACATGAAATGTATTGCCATATGTGCTTTTTATGTCATCTATGCTACCTCCATTATCGCTGTCAGTGTATCCAATGGGTTTGAAATTTTATGAGGTGGAATACAGAATACCAAAGTCTCTTGTTCCACTTACATACCTCAGAATTCTTTTACCTGCTTGCCAATGCAATTCTTTTGGTGATTCCATGAATCTTGAGATTAAGCTGACTCCATACATGATGTCTGGCCTTGTTGTTGTAAGATACATAAGGCTACCAACGAGCCTTTTAAACAGCGTAGGATCTACATTGGATCCATCATCATTCTTGCTTAATTTCAAACCTATTATCACGGGTGTTGGAGCTATTTTGCTATTAACATTTTAAACTTGTTCAATACATCACTTGCATAGTTTGATTGAGATATAAATATCCCATTTTCATTCTGTTGGACTTCAATGCCCAGAAAGTACTTCATAAGCCCCAAATTAGTCAGTTCAAATTCACTTTCCATGACTGTTCTAAATTCTTCTATGCTAAAATCACCAATAAATATTAAATCATCTACATATAGGAAGACAATTAGTTTATTACCTTGCTGGTTGATTTTTGTGTACAGCGTTGGCTCACATTCACTTTTGTGAAATCCATTCTGAATGAGGTATGAGTCAATCCGACTGTACCACGCTCTAGGAGCTTGCTTCAAATCATAGAGTGCCTTCTTCAGTCTGTATACTCTGTGTCCTTGTCTTGTAACTTCATAGCCTTGTGGTTGCTCCACGTATACTTCTTTTTCTAAATATTTATTTAGAAACGCAGACTTAACATCCATTTGATAGACATGCCATTTCTTTTGTGTTGCGATGGCCAAAACTGTTCTGATAGTGTCCATGCGTGCTACAGGTGCAAACGTTTCATTGAAGTCTATGCTAGGTTGCTGAGTGAACCCTCTTGCTACCAATCTCGCCTTGTGCTTCTGCACATTTCCTTCAACATCTTGCTTGGTGTTATAAATCCATTTCACACTTATAACATCCTTATCCTTAGGAACATCAACTAGTTCCCATGTTTGATTCTTCTCTATGCATTCTATTTCTTCATTCATGGCTTATGCCTAGACTTCATCTTCAACTGCTTCTTCATATGTTAGCAGATCATTAATTTGAGAAAATAATGCAAAACAAGAGAATGAATTAGGTGTACCAGCCTCATATATCTTACGCAGGCTTCTTGTCCTTGGTGGAGTTGCTGGTGTCAAACTGTGCGAACTGCTTAATGGAGTTTGCTGCGCACTTGGGGTGCTTGTCGGAGTTGCTTGTGCTGAACCATGCTGCACAATCCTTGGAGTAGGTGGTGCTGCGAAGTTTTGATTCACATGCGGAGTCTCAACCACGTCTTCTGCGATGTCATCATGTTCAACATGTGACACGATTTTCACATTCTTCTCAACACTTCCATCCCATGCTTCATTTTCCACAAACTGAACATCGCGGCTAATAATAACTTTTCTTGTGACAGGATCATACAACTTGTATGCCTTTGTGTCTTCAGAATATCCAATAAAGATGCATTTTTGTCCTTTATTGTCTAATTTTTTTCTCATCTCTTCTGGAACATGTGCATATGCTACACAACCAAAAACTTTTAAATGTGAAACACTATGTTTCATACCTGTCCATGCTTCCTGCGGAAATTTTTTCTTCACGCTCTTCGTCGGACATCGATTCATGATGTATACCACAGTTGCCACTGCTTCAGCCCAATATTCATTTGACAGATGCATCGCTGCCAACATACTGCGCGCCATCTCCATGATGGTTTTGTTTTTCCTCTCTGCGATACCATTCTGTTGTGGTGTATACCATGCAGTGAACTGCTTCTGTATGCCATGATTCTTGCAAAAATTTAAGAAGTCATTTGAGACATACTCACCACCTCTGTCTGTTCTTAATATCTTGATGTTGTAACCACTCTGCTTCTCCACAAGTGTCTTGAATTGTTGAAAACAGTCAAATGCATCAGATTTATGCTTTAAAAAATAGAACCAGGTTTTTCTTGTGAAATCATCAATGAATGTGAGAAGATATGTGCATCCTCCCATGGATGTTGTTTGCATCGGTCCACAGATATCGAAGTGCACAATTTCAAGTGGTGCGTGAGCTCTGTATGACTTTCCGACTGGAAAAGTCTCTCTATGCTGCTTTCCAAAGATACAGCCTTCACAAATTCTTTCTGGTTTTTCAATCAATGACAATCCTTTCACCATATCCTTCATGTGTAGTAGCTTCAGCCCACCAAAGTTTAGATGTCCAAATCTGAAATGCCATAACCAGGATTCATCCTTTATTTCTGTTTGAAATGCAGCTTGCATTGCGCTGCCTTTTTCTTCCTCATTGCTGTGAACTTCTGCTCCTTTGCTTTCTGTTTTGAACGCAGCTTCAGAATTTTCTTTCTGACTTTCATGAACAACATGAGTATTTTTACCTTTGATGATTGGTGTTATCCTCAAAGGAAACAAGCGATTGCTTGTCATCTGCACTTCAGCTATTAACTGATTGCTTGGGTATACATCTTTGATCACACAGCGCTTTCCTATCATATGAACTCTGTAACCTTATTCCATCAACTGTCCAATGCTCATCAGATTATGCTTCAAACTTTGAACATAATACACATCAAACATAAATTTATGCTCCCCCTGTTTTGTTAAAATATCAACAGTACCCTTATCCAAAACAGTGACTTGGATATTGTTTCCAAGTGTTACATCAGTTTGAACTGATTTGTCTAGATTAGAAAATAAACTTAAATTACCAGTCATATGATTGCTACAGCCTGAGTCTAAATACCATATGTCATTTGGACTTTCTTGGACGGCATTGCATTCCAGTGATGATGCGCATGCCAAGAATAGTGAATTGTTCGCAGTGATGTTGCTGCTTGACTGAGTTTCACCTTGCTTTCCTTGGTCATACTGCTTCTTCCTGCATTCATATGCGAAGTGTCCATACCTCTTACAGTAATAACATGGAATCTTTGATTTGTCATACCTTTGTCCACTTGGCTGATTGGGGGTATGATCCTGGCCTCTTCCCGCGACATGTGCAGGACTGCTGCTGTGACCTCCTTTGAACGAACTTTGTCCTCTGCCTCTACTGCGACTTATGGATGATTGTGTTGCGAACGCACCTTCCAACGATGTGTCTGAACCGCTGATTCTATGTTCATGATTGAGTAATGAGGTTTGCAACTCATCAATAGTAAATATGGACAGATCTTTGTTTTCCTCTAGGGTCACAACTAAAGATTCAAATTTCTTTGGCAGAACTCTAAGAAATTTTTAAACAACTCTTTGGTCAATTAGAGTTTCTCCATGAGACTTTATTTGATTAACTAGACCAATTACACGAGTATAGAATGAGTCTACTAACTCTGTATTTTTCATTGACATAGATTCAAACTCTCTTCTCAGAATTTGAAGTTTGGCAGTCTTTACCTTGTTGAACTCTTGATATGCTATTTCCAGCGAGTCCCATGCTTCCTTTGCTGACTACGATGCTGCTACTCTTGGGAGTATGGATTCATGTGTTGCTTGGTGTATGTGGAACAACGCCTTTCCATCTTTCCTCCTTTGTTCTCTTAGAACATCCTTCTCAGCTTGTGTGAGATTGTTGTATGCTGCTACATCTGCTGGTTCTGCATAACCAGTCTGGACTATGTTCCATACATCTTGACCTCTAAACAAAGCTTTCATAGTTAGAGACCAATATTCATAATTTTTACTAGTAAATATTGGGGTTTGCAAATTACCCGAAGTGAAAGCCATCCTTAACCGCTTTTCCCTTATGAGTTGAATTCCTTCTTTCTGTAAACCAGGCTCTGATACCAGATGAAGGGAAAAGGAACACCGCACAGTAGCTCAATATACTTTTTTTTTTTAGATTGGGACTTCGCACCTTCTAATAGGAATCCCAAATTTCTCTTCGCGGAACCCTTCCTTCACTAAGAATTAGCTTCGCGACAACTAATTTTTACTGCGTAGGGTTAACTTCGCGGCGGTTAACTGCACGGGATTAACTGCTCGACTTTTTGCTGCGTGGTGAACTTCATAAGATATATTTCTTTAAATAAAATCATCTAACGCGAAGTTACTCCTTGTTAAATTTAGAACATTCACTATGGTGAACTATTTGGAAATCTTGATTCCTTTTACTGCGGGTAAATGTAAACAACATTCACACAAGTAAAATTGGATATGATTCGCGACTTGCAAAATACAACATTCTTAAGAATGAAACATAAAACATAAACTTATATATTTACCAAGGTAAACTGCGTAGCTCCTCAATTCATGGAAATGAGTTTCACTGCTATCTTTTACATTTACAAAGCTTGGGCTCTTCATATCTTTTTCTCTTCTTCACACCTCTCTTTGAGTTTTAACTATGAGCTTCTATTTATAGAGTTTTTTTATCAACCGACTTAGAAACGCTTTTCATGGAAGCTACAGGATTGCATTAAACACTATAATAAATTCTATCCTAAGTTTTCTTAACTTGCGAACTATTAACGCAGTTTCATTTAATGAAAACATAACGTGCGCTGGATTGGCTGCGAACTAACTGACAGATCAGCGCATTTAATTAGATATTTCCAACACGTGGAGAATGGTCATCTAAACTTAATCCCTCAGCGTACTTGCATATCGGCTTCTATTAGGTTTTGGTGAACTGGTGGACTGGGCGACATAGTATATTGATCCGTCCATTTCAAAATAGAGTTACGTAGATAATAGATATATGTGCCCTCCTCTTCTCTTGAAGTTAACGAAATATATGCACTCCTACTTACTGGCGGTCCCTGCATTCGTTCATGAATCTGATGATGAGGCATCTTCTTCACGACAGAACCTGGGAATTCCTTCTACCCGTATGTTATCAATCTGCTGCTTTTGCTGGTTCTGCAACTAATATGCTGCCTATACTTTGCTTATGTCTATAATTACACATATTCTATAGCTCCTTCTTCTACTGCTAGTGGTTATGGAATTGGTTCAACAACTGCTTCTAGAATAGAACTGAAACTAGAGACTCTACCATTGGATATGAAACCGGAGCTGCGGGCTATGGTCCTGCATCTAAATCTACACATGTAATTGGAAAAACTCCAACTCTATACGCATATGTATTTATATAAAATGAAATTGTTGGTTCATCAACTGGATAAATTGGATCAACTGACTAAACAACAACTGGGACCGGGTAAATGAGGTGATCTGGTCCAAATACCGGGCTAATGGTACGTGATTATAGTAGACTGCTGCTTTTTAAATCTTACTAATCTATCTGTCAACCTATTAAACACTTCAAAATTTTCATTACTTTTCGTCACTAACAATGTGTCTCTGTTTTGTCCCGAACCTGTGCGGATGTTGGTGTCTTGCTTAAAGAAGATACACCATTCCGAAAATATCCAAGCCACTCGCCCACTTGTTCCTTTTCAAACTCACTAGCCACATCATGAACCATGTTGTAATATATTTTGTAAGACACTTTCATATAATCTGGAAGATTTTCTAAGAAGGTGAGGTCCCATCTGAAACCAAAAGGATTTTATATTATCTTTTACATTATCAACATCCTAATAGTTCAAACCACGTTTTGTATAAATTAGTTCAACGAGTAATAGAAATTTTGCAATCGTGAGTACCTTCCGACAGCTTCTGTGAACAACTTTCAATCTTCAAGGTTTTCGGATGTATCATACATGTCGTCCATAACAGTCTCCAAGCACGCCAATTTGGTAAAGGTGACTCTGCATTCTGCATATTGGGGTTCATAAGTCCCTGCCGCCACTGTCAAGTAATATTCCATGGGCCTCTCCCTAGCAAAGGTGAACCGACGCAACCCCGAATCACTAAACCACCTGTGCAGGAATTTAGCATCAGTATCAGAACAACTGATTTTTATGATTTATATAAATTCATTTCAAAATTTAAGCCACATTACTTTGATCCGGTGAAAATGTGGACAGACACAATTAATTACCTTATGATATTTTTAACCTCTTCTTGGTGGGTGGATTGGAGTCTCGGACAATGTTGAAGTCCAATTCTGCCAACTCTAAAAGCTTTTCATTGTTGACAGAAGGCAGGCTAAAAGAAAAAATCACACCCAGTCCCCAACGAAATAAGCTTCCCACCCAAACCCATGGGCCACAAATACTAGCAGCAACGAAAGAAGTGGTTCTATGCATTGCAATATTAGTAAGAAGCTTTAAACCCTTGCATGCCAGGGTTAACATAAGCCTTATTATTAAAATAAGTAAACATACATATACAACATAATAGAAAAGAATATAGTATTTTTATATTTACAGGCTTTTTTTAACAGTGCTTATAGTTTAGAATTTAAGATTACTGTTTATGTTTTTACTGGTTTGCATTAGAATGAGACAAACTTGTACAGATTGATTTTATTGATTTTATGAAAGTTATCCAAATTTAAAATAAATAATTTAAAAAATAAAAAATAAATGATAACTATATATAGATAACTAATAGCTAATGCATAAATAATTAATACAAATGAATAGCAAACATAATTTCCTACAACTAAACAATGAAAATAAATAGCTTATTAATAAGCTATTTACCGTGTTAAGTAAATGTGCTCCTTTGTTTTTTCCAAACATTGTAATACCATTGAAACTACCGAACACTAGCACCGCATAAAATGGATAGCTTATGTTCAAAGAGAAAGCAGGTTCAGAAACAATTAATTTGTCATATTTGACAACAGTGCTCTTAAATTAAGCATCTCTAACTCGCCCCTTCTCGCTTCTCATGTTTTTTTAGAGTATTAACACATATAATTACTGCAACAACATTAATTTTAAAACAAGTTTGAATGGCTTATAGCATTCTTCCATAGCACATCGCCTGTATTCATCAATCAGGACTCTTTTAAGCAGCAGAGTTATATCCTCTTCTAAAAAGTTTGCAAACTTGCCGACAAGTCAATATCAAAAGCTAAATTCTTTGGGTGAGATGGAAAAAATAGCTCGGTATGATGGTAAGCTCCATAAAGGCTGGTCTGAAAATTCTCTTCCATGTTGCTTTCAATCACAGTGAAGTCCGTGTCAGCGTTTGTCTTGATTGGTTATTATTGATCCATGATGGAAACATACCTGCACAATATCCCACATTCTACTGATTTTAGCTCCTTAAATGTAAGGAAAAGAAACAGTACCTACTATAGTGTGCCATCCTAGACCTTGAAAACGAGTAGTAACACCCTATATGAATGCAATCAAGGTGTCACCATCTATAGAGATGTGGATATCATCATAGAAATCAATTAGCTTTTCAAGGCCCCAATTTCTAGCAAGCGAGCATGCCTCATTGGAAATACCATTTATTTGGCAGCCATCACCAACAATACAATATTTCAGATCATTCAGAGAATCAAATATGTTCGATGATGATGAAGGAGTTCTTTATGACATCTATTTAGCGCTCTCTTTCATCACATCTACTTTACTTTCCATTTTTTTCTCTTGTCGATATTCCTTTGTACCTTCAATACATTGGTTCTACATATTATCTAACAAAATTGAATGGAACACCAACACATTTTTGTTTTGGGTTATATATTTTTTGCAATGGATATTAATCTCAACACCAAATGAAATTCCCCTTGGAGATCCTTAACACAAGTTGAATTTTCCCTTGGTTGTGCTTGCTACAAATTTCACTTGCAAGTCTTGAATTCTTGCTCTCAAACGATAACTCAGGACAATGGTGAAGTTGTCTTGCTTGTGTGTATTAAGTTGAGAGAATGAGCTACTTAGTTTAGAATTATTCAAACCAATAGACTCTACAAAGACCAAAATAGATGTTCCAATAATTGAAGGGAATCCTCATTCCAAAATATGCGGAGGGAGGTTCATAAGCCTTAACCAATTTAGGTTATAGGACAAGACCTCTACGAAGGGATCATACAAGTAGGTGCTCTCTATGTTCAAACTATTCTACACTACACTTTCCCTTCTGTGCCTTTCAACACTTTTTTTTGTTTTCCTCCTATGTAGTTTTTGTTCGCATTTATCTATTTCTGCATGCTTCTTATATATAGGTGTTGTAAAATAGCTCTTAAGCTCTTCAACTCTTGAAAATCCACATGAATCAAGGACACTCACCTTGCATTCTAATGTCGCAATGTACTAATTACAAGAACTAATGCTCATCTTGGTCCTTCAATAAATTTTTTATAGACTCCCATTCCTTCTGTACAACTCTCTCCTTCCACTTTGTCACATATTTGTGTTCCCAGATTTACATTGTACTCCTTTTCACTTCCAAAAATTCCATTTAGAATACTAGACAAGTGATTTTCCTAGCCCTTATTTGAGTGAACTATAGATTATTTATGTTGTGCGTTAGTGAAAAACCTACCCTTCATTTTCTTGACTTTCTCAATGATTTTAGTCTTGTGTTGATCTACCCCAACCTTTTCTCTGTTCCATAACATAGCACCATTTTTTACACAATCAAGACTTAAATTCATCCACCCAAACAATAGAAGCAAGTTATGTTCCATCTCTTGGATTCCCCATCATTCTCTTACATGAAGGAAAAGGTTTTACATCTATTTTAGGGTCCTGGAAAACCAAAGTCCAAAATACATGCTGGAGAAAGGCCTGAAAATGACCTCCATTGAACCTTAGATTTTGAAAGTTTGGTCCATGGTATCTTTTTTTGGGGGTTGAAGACCATGAACACAACTTAAATGGAAGTCTCTTTAATGTCTTGCAACATCGATCCAACATAAGGATCCCCATTGTATATATACCTCCTCAATGTTAAAATGGATAGGTCTCTTGACTTGCACTAGAATCCACATGTTGGATGTGAGTACGTGAAATTTGAATTAGTGTATGAATTGTTCCCCCTAGTTTAATAATTATTAGACTTTTTAATGAATTAATGTTTTCTATAGATCTTAAATATAATATTTCAATATATTTGTAATCATGGTCAAAATAGGGTAAATTTTATTTCGATATTAATCTAATTCTATTCTAAAAAAATTTAGACTCATGGACTAATTCTATAATATGTGTGATAAGTACAAATCACTGTAATGTAGTAATAATTTGTAGTAGAATGAGCAATATTTATTATTGTCAAGGAAGAATGTTATCATATCAATTTGGAAATTTCTATTTTAAAATCAATTTTGATTAGATAAACTTTATGGTTTTTTATTAATTTTTTTCAAGTACATTGCAAGTGGTGTTTTTCATTGATCTCATGGCTAAATTTTTATATTAGTAATAGTAAACCTATGCCTTGAGCCCATTCATTCCCAATTTCATACTTGCTCTCCACACACTTGATCCACACATTTTGTACTTCATACATTCTACTACACCTTATCTATTTCAACATATTTTGTACTACCATATGCAATGAACAAGAAAAACTATAAAAAAAACTCATCACTCATATACATCTATTGGTTCTAAGAAACAACATAATCTATTTTCAAGTGTTTTTCATAAATTATAGCACATTTAAGCATAGTTTGTGAATATTTATATAATATTGGTGGCCATCTACAACTTCTTTGTTGTCTTAAATGTGTGAAACATGTCATTGCCAAGAATGCTAAGAAAGGCTAACAAAGCAACATAAAGCATCATATTGAATGCTTTTTCGTGGATGGAAATTATATGTAGGACAAGTAGGAAATCTCTTAGCTTAAACTATTCCACAACGCACTTTCCCTTTACTACCTTTAAGAACAATTACATCATTGCTCTTGTGTAGCTTCGATTCACGTTTACTTATGGATGCATGCTACATATATATAGCTATTGTTAAATGAATCTCAAGGTCTTTAATTCTCGACAATTCCACATGAATAAAGGACACTCACCTCGGATTTTAATGTTGCAATGCACTAATTTAAAGAAATAATGTTCATCTTGGTCTTTCCATACTTGTTTTCTAAACACCTATTCCTTTTATACAACTCTCTCCTTCCACTTTGTAGCATCTAATTTGTCTTCCTCATTCTTTTCCTTTCGGCGTTCCTTTGCAGCTTCTAGGGCAATTGCTAGTAGACTACTTGTTTTCAGTTCCACTACTACATTATCTTCTTTACCATTTTTTATATATGCTTAATGTATTTATATTGTTATATTGTATTCTATATCTATTTGTGTACCTTGTTGGTAACTACTTCAATGTAATCTCATAGATTACAACAAATTCCCCTAGGATAATGATTCTAATATACCCTTCCTCATGGATATACATCCTCCCTTAAAATTGCAACAATACATATGCCTCTAGATGACACCCCTCAAACTCAGGTTCTAAATACCTCCCACTCTAAAGTACCAATGTAACTATCTCCATGAAGTTGTCCTGGTGCTCTCTCCCTTAAATCAACTTTTAAGGGTACTAAGGAGAATATATTTGGTCTTCTTGTTGGTTCTAATACCGATTACAATAGGTTTTCAAATTGATTCATATAGTTAAACACAATTAGACATAAAGCAATGGAACACAACACATCAACACATTACACACAAATTACCTTGGAAACCCCTCTTTTGGGGGAAAACCAACAAAACGTTGACCTTTACACTCATATATTAATCAAACACTCATAACAAGTGTTTACAACCATGACTTGCTACACCACAAATCACACTTCCATACATCATGCCATGCATATACTTGCATATCCATTACATCTTATTTAGAGATGCAATATAACCAACTGCTTATTAATGACAATATTCCATAACTTTCTAACCACTTAATTTAGTGATTTTGTTACATGAAACTTTACTGGGTCAACTTTGGTCGATTGTACATTGATATTTGGTCGTTTTGTCGAATTCCCCTCACCGTCTAGTTGTTTTCCTTTGAACAAACACAACTGACTAGATCTCCACCATCTATCGACTCCAACTCCAGTCGACTTATACCAGTCAACTATTGACTTTTCTAGTCTATTTACATGCAATGAATATAACATTCCCAACATTCTCCCACTTGTTGTCTTTTTTGCATAAACAAGAGATTTAGAACTTTAGTTCACTTTAGCATGGATAACAAGCCCATTATTTCCCTACACTAGTAAAAATTCTCTATGGCTAGTGACTTGGTCAATGAGTCTGCAACATTCTTCACCATGTCTACCTTTTGTATTAACACCTTTTGGTTCTCCGCCATCTCTCTCACAAAATGGTATTGAACATTAATGTGTTTCGTCTTCGAATGATATGATGGATTCTTTCCCAGGAATATTTCACTCTAACTGTCACAATCCAACCTAACAACGTGATGACCAAAACCAATAGCTAAATACAATCTCTAGAACCAAACAACTTCCTTACATGCATGAGTAGCTTCCATGTATTCATCCTCAGTAGTCAACAATGAAATGAACGACTGCCTTCTACTCATCCAACTGAGTGCTCCACCAAATAAATCGAACACATATCCGATGGTCAGCCATGTATGGTCAATATCTCCAACCCAGTCAGAATCGAAAAAATATGTACATTGATTTCATTATTTCCCTCAGGATCTCCTCCATACCAGATTGCATAATTCGTTGTGCCACATAGATACTTGAATACTCTCTTAACTGCGGGCTAGTGCTCTTTTCTAGGTGTCAACATGTATCTTCTCAATACTCCCACTGCATGAGCAATATCCAGTCGAGTACAAACCATAAAATACATTATACTACCAACAACATTAGCATAGGGAACACATAACATGCACTCTATTTCTTCCTATGTATTAGGACATTTTTCGATACATAGCTTGAATTTGTAATGTACCAACTAGGATTAGTGATACATAAACTTACTATCTCAAAGAATCAATTAAAAACAGTGTCTTGGTGAGCTAGTTTGACTGTAAGGGAGTAGGATCAGAAGCTCTAGGTGGAAGGAAGGTTGGGAGAGAATTTAATACCTCTGGACAAAGTACTGAGACCATTTATGGGTCGAAATTAGCAAGGTTGAAATCTACGGCAATGCTCCTAGGCACCCCAACATATGTAGACTAGTATTACTCTATATTTTGACTGAAGGATATGGATGAATGTTTTTGAATCAAGGAGGATAATAAAAATGAAATATTAGTCAATACACAGTTAGATATAACTCCATCAATTTTAAGTAAGTTCTGAGAAATATTTACAAAAAGACAAGTAAATTAGCATTCTAGGGTTTCATAGCTAGTAAATTTCAGGAGCTTCCAAACAGGAAATGAAGGATCACAAATTCCTTATCTCAGACATGGATTGGATCATTAAACATGTTAACTAACATCAGGAACATAAATAACCTCATTTGGATATATTCTCATTCATCTACCACAAGCATTATGAAAACTAGTCAAAATCTAGGCAATTATAGAGGGGGTGGAGAAAATGATGAAAGTATTAGACTTATGCAATATGAAACATAATGAATGATATCATAGATTAATGTTTAATTTTATTAAATCATATGTGATCCAAGATGATTCTCAAAACATTACAAAAACTCCTCTCCTCTTCTACTCAACAATACAGCACTAGAAATCATTGAGAAGCTCTGAGATTCGAACCATAGACTTCTTGGATATTTCTAAAATTCGGCCCAACCTTGGATAAGATACAATAAATTCAAATAAAATCAATGAAAATGGATTAATACCATCATCCTCTCATAGAAATCAAGGGCACATCACCCATCTTGGACTAGGGGCACATCTCCCAAGTCTCTAAGGCACAATTACTCTCACTCCAAACATCAAACTAATAAAATATGTGAATGTGGTGTGCACTGGTTCATTTATAGAGAGTGGATGAATTGAGGAGCAAGTATCCTTAGCTAATGCACCCTCCATGAGTGGATAAGGAAAGATAGCTTTCCTACCTTTTCCTTTTTGCTTTGCTTTCCTCCTTTTTCCTTTTCTGTTTGCTTTTCTACTTTCTGCTTTAGCTTTTTCTGCTTTTTTCTGGATTTTCTGAACTTTCCTTCTTTTCTGAAATTTCCTGCTTTTCTAATTTATCCTACTTTTTGCTTTTGTGCTGCTTTCTACTTTATGCTGTTTTTCTGATTTGATCCATATTTCTTTCCCTTTTCCCGATTTTCTAGATTTATGTGCTTTCTCCCTAAATTCTTCCTCAAGTATTCTCTTAGTCAACCTTATCCACTAATGGGCCCTAGTGGAGCATTTATCCTCATATTTTTATCATCAAAATATTAAATGCATCAAAATTAAATATTCTAAGTGCATAATAAAATTTGGATAAAATTAATTCACACTCCTAATTAATTAAATGTCTGGAATTCAAAAATTAACCCCATGATACTGAAGTTGTCTCCTCAACCCAAGGGATTGGTTGGGTTAGGATCTGGACCCAATGTTCAATGTTGAGAGGACATGACAGAATCCCATAGGAATAGGGACTTTAACTGGTCTATGTTGATCGAGGCCCAATTTGGTGCAGTTTTGGTGAAGCGAGGCCCAAGTTAGCGCAATTTTGTTGAAGCGTAGCTCAAGTGCAATAATTTTGAGGCAAAAGTACGAACTTGGTGAGGCCTGGTACTGACCTATTTTGGGGATAAACGACTCCGCAATTCCTAGGAACAGGGTATGGAGTGATGTGAATATGGTGGATAGGGGCTTGCTTCCTTAGTAAAGGAAGAAGTGCAAAGGACGACCAGGGTAGTTGGAGCAATTAAAGAAGAAGCGACGGCCTGACAGCTACAGGAACAACGTTGATGAGGCTAAAAGTGAAAAGGATGCACCATGGTATAGTTAGCGCCGCGCAGTCAGAGGAAGTGACTGTCAGAAGGACGTCAAAGCCAAGGAAGCGACGAAAAGGATGACTAAGGACAAACGAAGTATCTGAGAAGTTATGGCAAAGCATGGTTAGCGGAGTAACCGCACCATTTTGGGGGGTTAAGGGTATTATGGGGTTTTGGCCCATAATTGTTGTAAAGATGTGACCTTCGGGTAAAATATATAAAAGGGGAAATTTGGTATAGGGAAGGGTTGGATTTTGGTTTGGTTGTTAGATCTTGGTTGAATATTGTAAGAAATCAGAGAGAGAGAGAGAGAGGCTCTGTAGTTGTGTGCACAAAGACCTATTGTAGATAAGAGTTTGCAGCTATGTGTGCAGAATGGCACTGTTAACCCTTCCCATTAAAATAAACAACAGTTCCCGTGGACGTAGCTCCCATCTGGGGGGTGAACCACGTAAATACTTGTATTGTGTGATTGCATCTGTGAGATTGTTTCATGTTTATGTATGTTCATGCTTTTGTATGTATTTTCATGTGTATGATTGATGAGAATAATATGTTAAGTGTTGGACACATATAACTGAATATGCAAGTAACTCTGAATATGATGAATGCGTAGTTGCATAGGTAACACTAATTTAGCATATCCTGTAGTGTGTGCAACTGCCCAGAAGCACAGTCCCAGAGTCGCGTTGTGTAGTGTAGTGTGGGTAATTATCACTAGGGAACAGTTCCAGAGTGCGCTGTGGTATTAGAATTGGATGCGAAGTAGGTGTGACTTCACTCAGTGGACCAGTTCCAGAGCTGCGCATCACCAGGTTACAAAAACCTGCTTCTGTAGCCACCCCATAAATTCGCCTCAGGTGAGACCTTAGTTTGTTCACAGGATGTTGCCGAAAGGGTCGGTGAAAAGGGGGTTTTTGTCGGGTCTTTGAACTACGCAGAACCCAAGTCAGTCTAAGAACAAGTTAGTAATACCAAAAAATGGTTATGTTGCCGCGCTTGAACTGGTGATGTGCTCTAATAACTGGAATCCTAAGAGGACAAATATAGAGAACTGGGTGATTAAGATAGAAAAGGAGTTTGCAAAGAATGAAAACATAGATCCTTTCTTATCTACAGAAGAGTGGTTACATAAATACCTATTTTCTAACATACACAAATTCTTCTTCGCATCTTTCGGTAATGAGCTACATGAGTGGATATCAAGACTTTTCGAACGGAAAAATTGTTTTCAAGGTGGAGAATCTACAGAGTGGACTCCAGAGCTGATTCAGAGTCTTAAAGAGGTTGATAGCCCAATTTAAAGAGTAGTAGACTTTTGGTTGGATATCATACTAGAAGGATATGTTACATAATTTTCTGTGGACACTTTGAAGTATTTCAGCGCAATAGAAGGAGATTTCTTCAAAGGATTCATAGGTAAGTACCTCAAAAATGTTAGTTTATATATTAAAATGTTGTTAGCAGAAAAAAGTGTCTTGAGAATGCAATAAAACTCCTAGGGATTTGAGTCTGTAATGTTCAGTAACATAGATAGTGACACTGAGGAAAATACTTATACTTTGCGAAGTGGCAAAAGATATAAGCCTAGAACTAGAAAGAGGTCTCATGAAGTCAAACCTCACATACTCCTAGAAATAGATTTAGGAGGTGATAGACAGTCATATCAGGTTGAGTCTGATAGGGAAATAGAGCCTAGAACTGCTACCTATCAGCCTATCACTTTGTAGAAACCTCTAGTTTATGAAAGGAATACTACTAGTTTGCAGAACACCAGTAGCAGTAACACCGCGAGAGTTAATACTCAAAATGAGCCAAGTAGTAGTACCTTCTTCATCAAAGAATACTACACCTCCTAGAAGAAGGATGACATATGACATTAAGCTACCTATTTTTAAAGGAAATGGTCTAGAAGACCCAGATCAACACTAGTTTCTTGTGGAGCAGTGTGGAATGTTAAGAAAGTATAGGGTGATGCCGTAAAACAAGCCCAGCTTGTTACTACATTCAGAGATAGAGCCTTGACATGGTTCACAAAATATTCAGGGGGACATAATAGAACACTAGTAGAGATCATAACTGCACTGATAAGAGAGTTTAAGAAACCTAAGTCAGAATCTCATTGCATTACAGAGCTAAAAGAAATCAAACAAAATCCTAATGAGACTGTATGGGAATTTGATCAGAAATTTAAAGCACTATTAGATCAAGTAAGTTTCGACATAGCACCGCAACAACATCAAGAATGGTTCAGAGCTGTGTTGTTTCCCCATATTAGATTACCACTCATGCCACATAAGTTTACTTCTCAAACAAAGGAATTAGAGATTGTAATGAAGCTAGAGGCTTCGCCCATAGGAGAAACTAGCGTAGGGATGGTACATATACAGACCTAGCTAGCAAACTTGACGTTGCAGTTGCAAGATATGAAAAAGGGTAAAGAAACACGAGAAGAGGTTTGGAGTACTAAATGAAAATGAGAAGGACATTCCAAGGAACACTGCCCTATATTCTGATATTACATCGTTAGTGGAGCACCAAATCTATTGAATCAATAGCAAGGCCCATGGTGTGAGATTTTACGATGTAGAGGACATCGCCCAGAAGATTGTTACCTACTTCAGAAATATGTGCAAACACCAAAGAACCTATATTGTACATTCTGTAAGTCAGTTGGCCATGATGATAGCAACTGTAGAGCATACGATCTCATGATAGAAAGAAAACATGATGTCTACAGAGTTCAAGGAGAAACAAAGAATAATAATGAAAATGCACAGTATGATCAAGGCACATATAAAGGACGGGGTGGATTGAGAGGAAGAGGATGAAACACTAGCCAAGGACGAGGCATAGGTCATATTGTATGTTATAACTGTGCTCAACTTGGACATCTATCCAAAGATTGTCAAAACCCTTGTACTACATGTAAATATTGTAAGTCATTTGACCATGTCATTGAGGCATGTCCTGTTTTGCAAGGAAAAATGCAAGAGAGAAGACCAGAAGCATAGAATCAGAACATACATATGATTGCAGCTGAAGAACGAAATAAATATCGCAACATCCATGTTGTGACACGAAGCAGAGCTACGACAGGTAGAGATCAGAGAATTGAAGCTTCGACTTGTGAGGACCACATGGAGAAACAGAATCCTACTGAAGGGGATTGGATAAGAAAGCGACTGAAAAAATGCTTGCTTTCAAGCTTAACAAAGAAAAAGAAGCCTTCATGGAGACCAAGAAAGTATTACAGAGCTCAGAACCTGTGACCCCAAGAATCCAGTTGCGAAGTGAACTAGCGCTTGTCGTGGATATGCTAATTTCATATGATGGAGTACGTACTGCAGCAGAACCCATAAGTCCTATTGTGCAGTTCTTATAGAACTGCATGAAGTTTTTAAATCATGGAAATGCCTTAGTAGAGTTACAAATCCTATTCAATCATTATAAGCAGCGTAATTCCACAAATGAAGCACATAGCATAGTTCACCATATCAAGAATCATAGAAGGACCGAAAGAGAGATGAGATTAAATGCACAGATCAAGACTTTGAAATGAACCATATCATTCTTGACATAGGCTCATAGGTGAATGTCTTGACAAAGCAGACATGGGAACAGATGGGAAAGCCAAAGCTATCATGGTCACCAATACAGTTGAGACTAGCCAATCAACAAAAGGTTCTACCTTTTGGGAGATTATCAAATGTCCCTGTTGAAATTGATGGAGTGCGAAGTAAAGCAGACTTTGAGGTTATTGAAATCATAGATGATAGAAATCCATATCCCGCACTATTGGAGATAGATTGGTAAATTGATAAATCTACAATTATCAACTTGAAGAGGAAGCAGATGATATTTGAAGGACCAGATATCAGAGTCATCGCACCCTTGGATCCTTTACATGGACCTAGATATATTGAAACAATAAGAGAAGAATGCAAAACTCAAGATCTTGATCACATCTACAAGATGACAGTGAATCAAGCAAACTAGATCAGTCCTACTAATGATGGTACATTGAGATGGAGATGTGATAGTTCTTTCCTATCGGATTCAGACACAGGATTGTAGAATTGGCAGATCCAAATGCATGAAGTATCAGCAAGATGATGTGCGAATCTTACTAAGTCACTGCGCTAGATTGGAACAGAGGTAATCCCAATCCCTACTTATGATGGCTTAAGTAATATCCACGCACCTCTTCAAGAATATCTTGTGTCAGTCTCGAATGAACATAAGTTAGCAGCGTTAGATACAACACTGCGCGCTACACTTGCTAGATGGTGGGATGCACATAAGCAAAATCTCAACACATGGGAAGAATGTAAGCACATGATGGAGATCATATTTGTAGAACAAAATGAGATTTTGCAAGTAAAATATAATGGATAGAATGATCCTAGAGATCACATAGAGCTTTGTTTGAAAGCATGGATACATAGACCGCAAGCAAAGTGGGTTCATCTGTTTGTGCACACATTGGAGCAAATTCCAAAGAATTGGTACATAGAGACAGAACTTCGTAGAGGAACGATAGAATGGTCCAGTCTTACAAGGGACTTCCAAGCAACTTTCAGTTTTGAGGATGACTGTCCAAGTATTCACGAGGCTTTGCAGATAATCAAACATAAGGTATTCAATGATGCACAATGACCTGTGTATGAACAACCAGATTGGGAAATATAGTTAGAATATGCCCTGGAATGTTACAATGTCGCATTAGATAAAGATGAAGATGAACATCTGCGTGATGTAAACATACCTGAGTCTGAAGGAAAGCGCGAAGTAGAAGGACCTGATTTGGAGATTCCAGATTTGAGTAATCCTGTACAAACCCAAAAAATCAATATTAGTACCAATGAAGAACCGAAGTTCGCTTCTATAGGGGATTATTGGGATGAAGAAACAATGGAACAGATAGCAAACCTACTGCATGAATATCAAGACCTATTTCCTACCAAGTTATCTTAAATGAAAGGAATTTTAGGTGACTTGGGAGTTATGAAAATACCTCTCAATCCATATGCGAAGCCTATCAAGAAAAGACCCTATGGACTGAATCCTAGATACAAAGAAAGAGTAAAGGTAGAGCTTGATAAGATGCTTGATGCAGGAATTATTGATCTAGTAGAAGAATCATAATGGATAAGTCCCATGGTTATCCAGGATAAAAAAGATAAAGGTGAGGTCAAGATCTGCGTAGATATTAGTAAGTTAAATGACGCCTCGTTGCATGACCCATTTCCTACTCCATTCACAGACAAAGTGCTAGATAATGTTGGAGGAAATGAAGCATACTTCTTCACTGATGGATTTTCTGGATATCATCATATCAGAATTGCTACATAAGACAGACATAAGACCACCTTTGCTACTGAATGGGGATCATTTTAGTACACAGTTTTTCCCTTTGGTTTGAAAAATGCACCTGCTATCTTTTCCAGAGTAGTTTTTACTGCATTTAAATATTTTATCCACAAATTCTTAGAAGTGTATTTTGACGATTGGACAGTATTTGGTTTATTGAAGAACCACTATGCGAACTTAAGTATGATGTTAGCAAAGTGTAGACAACATCAGATCTCCCTGAACCCGAAGAAGAGTATATTTTGTGTTCCTTATGGTACACTATTGGGCCACATTGTATGTAAATAGGGACTGATGGTTGATCCAGCAAAGATCGCAATTATAATAAATCTACCAGCACCTACAGTTAGAGGAAAGCTATAAGGAGTTGAAGGGTGAATCCATGGATAAGAGTAGAGATCTAATCAATGTTCAAGAGAAACATCACAGACTCAAAGAAACAGTCGCAACAGTCTGCGCGAAGATACATGAATGCGAAGAGGAACTTGAGGACGTAGAAGACATAATACTTAAGATTGGTTCCGCAGTGGACAATCTTAAGGCAAAGATGGTGGATATGGATATTTCCTATAAAGAGAAGATTGCTACTCTAGAATCTCAACAACAAGCTGGCACTTCTCGGGATGACAAAGAAGCTAGAAACAAAGAGTTGAGGATGGCAACATAAAACTTCTCAGTAGAAGTGGTGAGATTTCAAGACTTGCTCAACAAAGCCACTAGAGTATGGGCTACGCTATAGGAAGATACTGAGTTGTAGAAGATACAAGATGAGTTGCAACAATGACAACAAGAGCTGGAATTTGTGAACATGACTATGAAGACTTTTCCGCCAAGGCAGAAGATCCAGAAGTTCACAGAGACCAGGGAGTTGCACAAGGAGTTGAAAGTGTTGAGAGAAAAGGAGGCTGCCACTTCAGCAAAGTTACAGCCCATGCAGGAAGAAGCACTCGATCTTTCAGATCAGATTGAAGAGAAGTTACAAGAACTTCGCACAATGGAGTACACTGTAAAAAAGCATGCTCAAGAAGCCATCTCACAGAAGATGTTGGAGACTATTAAGGAGTTTGAGAAGGAAACAAAGGAAATAGTTGCAAGGCTAAGCACAACTCTTCAGGACTTCACTGCGAAGTTGATTACCCCAGGGGATGCATAGTCGAAGCCACCCAGCAGAAGTGGATCGCAAACGACCCATGAGTGAGTGTTAGGGTCCTATTGAGCGAGGCCCAAGTTGGCGCAGTTTTGGTGAAGCAAGGCCCAAGTTAGCGCATTTTTGTTGAAGCATAGCTCAAGTGCATCAATTTGAGGAAAAAGTACGAACTCGGCGAGGCCTGGTACTAGCCTATTTTGGGGAGAAATGACTCTGCGATTCCAAGGAACAAGGTATGGAGCAATGCGAAGATGGTGGATAGGGGCTTGCTTCCTTAGTAAATCCAGAAGTGCAAATGACGACCAGGGTAGTTGGAGCAATTAAAGAAGAAGCGATGACCTGATAGCTACATGAGAAACGTTGATGAGGCGAAAAGTGAAAAGGACGCACCATGGCACAGTCAGTGTCGCGCAGTCAGAGGAAGCGACTGTCAGAAGGACATCAGAGCCAAGGAAGTGGCGCAAAGGACGACCAAGGACAAGCGAAGTAGCTAAGAAGTTATGGAAAAGCATGGTTAGCGGGGTAACCACGCTGTTTTGGGGGGTTAAGGGTATTATGGGGTTTTGGCCCATAACTGTTGTAAAGATGTGACCTTCGAGCAAAATCTATAAAAGGGGCAGGTATAGGGAAGGGTTGGATTTTGGGTTGGTTGTTAGATCTTGGTTGAATATTGTAAGAAATCACAGAGAGAGAGAGAGAGAGAAAGAGGCTCTGCAACTGTGTGCACATAGACCTATTGTAGAGAATTGTCTGCAGTTGTGTGCGCAGACTGGAATTGTTAACCCTTCCCATTAAAATAAACAATAGTTCCCATGGACGTAGCTCCCATATGGGGGGTGAACCATGTAAATACTTGTATTGTGTGATTGTTTCATGTTTATGTATGTTCATGCTTTTGTATGTATTTTCATGTGTATGATTGATGAGAATAATATTTTAAGTGTTGGACACATATAAATTAATATGCAATTAACTCTGAATATGATGAATGAGTAGTTGCATAGGTAACACTAATTTAGCGCAGCTTGTAGTGTGTGCAACTTCCCAGAAGCGCAGTCCCAGAGTCACGTTGTGTAGTACAGTGTGGGTAACTATCACTAGGGCGCAGTTCTAGAGTGCGTTGTGGTATTAGAAGTGGATGCGGAGTAGGTGTGACTTCACTCAGTGGACTAGTTCCATATCTACACATCACCGGGTTACATAAACCTACTTATGTATCCACCCCATAACTTCACCTTGGGTGAGAACTTAGTTTGTTCGCAGGCTGTTGCCGAAAGGGCCGGTGAAAAGGGTGTTTTTGTTGGGTCTTTGAACTACGCAGAACCCAAGTCAATCTAAGAATGAGTTAGTAAGACCAATAGTCTACTCTCTCGCATGGTGAAATGTTTTAGAACTATCTCAACACATTTTTCCTGACTTAACTAGATCCTTCTACTTACACGATCTCTCTATATTTCCATTCCAGGATTGAAATTTTTTTCTTTGAGATCCTTGATGTCAAACTTGGAGGACAATTGCAGTTTTACCTCCTTTATTAGATCCATGTTATTTCCGACCAACAACATGTTGTCGACATACAAAACTACATATATGAAATTACCACCAAATTTATTTCCATACACACAATGATCAAGCTGACTTCTCACAAACCCCGGTTGTTGTATATACATATCAAACTTCTGATACCACATCTCGAGTGATTGTTTTAGACTGTAGAGATATTCTTGAGCTTGTAGACCAACTCCTTTTCTCCTTCCACTGTAAAACCTTCAAGTTGATTCATATAAATCTCTTTTTCAATATCACCATGAATAAATGATGTCACAAGATAAAATGATCCATCTAAATACATTAGTACCCTTATGGAAGTTAACTTATAAACATGAGAGAAAATTTTACTGAATTCAACTCTCTCAACTTGGGAATACCCTTTTGCTACCAGTAGAGCCTTGTACTTCTCGACTTGACCTATTGCATTAAACGTTTTCTTGAACACCCACTTATTTCCAATGGGTTCCTTCCATTTGGTAACACGACTAGATCCCATTTTTCATACTTCTTCAAGGACTCCATTTCTTCTTCCATGGACCTTTCCTAGAGTTTACTCTCTATTGAGTATATCACTTCCTTTATCAACCTAGGATCATCTTCTATTGAAGATAACACAAAAGCATAGTGAAATTCGGTAGGACTATATCTTTCTAGTTGTTACCTTGCTTGACCAAACTTCCTGACATACAGAGTTTGTTGTTCCACCTCTTCATTGGATTCAGTCATATCACCTAAATCCAAAATTTCCTTGTTCATTTCAAAATCTTGTTTTTCATTCAATTCTTGCTAGCTCATCTGGTTAAGGTGTGGGTTTCGTTTGCAAAGCGACCCGATTTCAATTCCTCTTCTGGATGACTTATTTGGGAGGAGACACCAAAAAATCCATCCATGTTAAGGGTTGGTGTGTCCCAGGTTGGGTCTTATCCCCAGGTGATTTTGATGGTTAGATTCCCCTAGGTCATAGTTTCTTAGACTAAAGGCCACTCCTGCAAGTTAGTAATATTCGAGCAAACAAAAAAAATCTTGATTTCTTGGTTTTTCTCTTTTAACCTCGTCATCCCTAGAAGTGTCTCCAATTTCTTTGAAGATCACATCTCTACTATAAAATTCCTTCCTTGTGACTGTATTACATAGCTTATACCATTTCACTCCATCCTTGTACCCGATGAAGATGCATTTCTTTGACTTTTTTTCGAGTTTGTTTCTTTTCTTCTTTGGGATATGCACAAAGGAATCACACCCAAAAACCCTGAGATGTGTAAGAGAGGGTTTTTTACCAAACCATGCCTCATATGGATTCTTGTCAACTAGAGTCGTTGATGGTGACCTATTCACCAAGTAACATGGTGTTTTGACTGCCTCTACCCAAAATTCTTGTGCGACTCCTGCACCATTAGGCATGCTCCTCACTTTCTCCATCAATGTTCTATTCATTCTTTCAGCAATTTCATTCTATTGAGGCATGTATGGAGTTGTCTTTTGTTGAGCCACATTGTGCTATCTACATAATTGGTCGAACATCTTTCCATAGAATTCTCCTCTGCTATTAGTTCTCAGCACCTTGATGTTTTAATCAATATGATTCTCCACAAGAGATTTCAGCTCTTGAAACTTCTAAAAAACCTCATATCCATTACTTACAAAATACAACCATGTCATTCTGAAGAAGTAATCTATGAAAGAAACATAATACTAAGATCCTCCTAGTGAAGGGACTAACACAGGTCAAAACACATCACTATTGAAATCCAGTATTTTCCTCATCCCTAGTAGCACCAAATGAAAACCTTACATGACGCTATTTACCATAAATACAATGTTCAAAAAAGTAAACTTCTTCAAGACAAACAAGGATACATTCGACCATACCTTTATTGTGCATAATACGAAGACCTTTCTCACCTATATGCCCCATCTGTTGATGCCACAACATGGTCAAGTCAACTAGACAAGCCTATGTTTCATTGGACTCATGACATATTACATTAGCACTGTTGGACTAGTAATGTTGTCATTTATGTCAAACGAGATATTGTTGAACTCAATGTTGTCATATGGGAGATTGTTGGACTGAATGTTGAGGTGGTCTATGAGAATTCTTAAATCCAGATTGAAGAAGTATATATATATATATAACAATGTGGTACATATGTCAAAGAAGATGCAGATAGTCAGATTGAGCATATAGTCGATATGTCAAAGCAAGTTGTGTGTCGAAATGTTCATAGATAAGTTGAAGATAACAAGAAAATAGTATGTCAGTCGAAGCATAGAGCACTATTTACATGACGACGAAGTATTGAATAAGGATGGGGTATAAGCCCCTAGTGGTTGTACATAGCCTTATTTTTGGGAAATTTGTTGTGTTCATTTGATTAAATTAAGGTAATGAAGTAAACATGTTGACCCTCATGTGGACTAATGCACTTGGTGAGTGAAGGGGGAGTGTGTGGTGTGCGAGTGCAACTGTGGATGGTCATAAATTTTAATTTTTGTGGTTTTTGAAAGGGAATCAATGGCTAGTTGATTCGAGAAAGAAATGAAAGGCCACAACTAAATTTGAAGTAAGCATAGAAACGAGTTGCACATTGCAGTTGGATAAGTTGAAGTATTTTACAGTTCGAAAGAAGTGAAAGACCGCAACTAAATTTGATATGAGTAGAGAAATGAGTCGCATGTACATTTCAGAAGAAATGAAATACCACAGCTGAATTTGAAGTAAGCATAGAAACGAGTCACACATTTCAGTTGGATAAGTTAAAGTATTTTGAAGTTTGGAAGAAGTGCAAGATTGGAACTGAATACGAGGTAATCACAGAATCAAGGTGCACGTCACAGTTGGATAATTTGAAGGTAAAGAAGGTCGAAGTAAAGTTTGGTGAAGTACAAAGCTAAGCCACAACTGATCTTCGAACAAAATAATTGATAGAAACAGTGACACTTTTATATTAATACTCTCAATATTTCACATTAGGGTGGAAGAATGGGGCAAGGACAGGTTGGAGCCTGTGATCTTAGGGGGTCGGATCCACCTTCCAGTCGGAGTTGGTAAATCAAGGAGTTGGATATTCCTTCGGGTTAGTGCCATGTAAATCAAGGGGTTGGAGCATCCTTCTAGTTGGTGCTATTAAATCAGGAGGTTGTAGCATCCTTCCAGTCGGTGCTGGTAAATCAGATATTTAGTGCTTCCTTCCAGTTGGTGCTGGTAAATAAGTTGAATGTAACCTTGATATATATATAAGAAATAATTTGTATGGTTTGAAACAAGAACCATGTGATTTTTATGAGAAGATTTATCGTTTCTTTATCAATATTGGATTCAAATGTTGTGAATTTTATCACAGTATTTATGTATTACATGTTCATGGTGACACTTTAATTGTTTAATTGTAGGTTGGTAATTTAGTCATAACTGGAAATGATGTCAACTTGATTTTGAGCTTGAAGAAACAAATTGTGGATACATTTGAAATGACTAATCTTGGTATGTTTGATTTATTTCTAGGAATTCAAATTTTGCAAATGTATGATGGTATCTTTCTTTCTCAACCAAAATTTTCTTTGGATCTCTTGAAAGGATTCAAAATGGATGACTGTAAGTCTTGTGAGACACCTTATCAGTCAGGAATTAAATTATCTAAGGAATATAATGATCCTCGATTCGATGCCACTCTTTATCGAAATTTGTTTGGTATCTAAATTTACTTAATTAACAGTCATCCCGATCTCTCCTTCACTGTTAGTGTGGTTTCTTGGTTCATGCAGGATATTAGAGGAAGTCACTAGAAAGTTTCCAAGTGAATTGTTTGATATATTAAGGGAACTTGTTAATATGGTATAAAATATTGTCACAGTTTAGAACCATTGGTCGGGTTCACTGATTCCGACTAGGGAGGTGACATTGATGACCAAAATTCCACTTTTGGCTATGTGTTTTGACTTAGCTCTGGACCCTTGGTATGGTCATTTAAGACACATAAAGTAGTTTCTCTTTTGAAAACAAAAGCATAATATTGTAGATCTCTTAATACAGGAACAAAGGCAGTTTGGATCCGTCATATTTTGGAAGAGATTGGTTTCCCTATTCAAGTCTCAATTGTTATCCATTGTGACAATCAAAGTACAATACATGTTGCTGATAATATTGTTGCACACAACAAAATGAATCATGTTGAACTTCATGTCCACTACTTGATACAATTGATACAAGACAATGTTGTAACACTTTCTTATTGCATGACAGATGGTTAGATTGTTGATATCTTTATGAATCCTGTACCGAAAGATAAGTTTGTGAAACTTTGGGCTATTCTTGGGATTCAGATAGCTGCAATTATGGGGGGTGTTCAGAGAACGTAATTCCACCTCCTGAATCTCCAGAGAATTGTGCTTATGGGGGGGTATTGGAACCAAAGTATATGCAGGTTCATAACACCTATGAATCTTTTGGAGATAGTTAGTCAAAAGACAACAATCGGCTAATAAAGCATTCAACTAGAGGCTCAATTGAATGGTTGATGAGGAAATGATCAGTTCGACTAAAGAATCTGATTAATAAATAGGACATTGTGGATTTTCTTGAAACATTTAGAACCAATGACCCTTATTTATGGACCAGCTCGTCCTCACTTCAAGGTATTTTGTTAGATCTGGAGACTATAAAAGAACGACCCTATGGGTTCTATTGATATTGACTTATGATGGTGATATCTTATGAGATAATTCATTGTGATTTTTTGATCCTAATGCATTGTGCTTAGGTGTTGTAAATGGTGTCTTCAGACACCATCCCTATTCTTGGAATACTTATCCCTTCTGATATATTTTTTTTTGTCTAGTTGTTCAAAGGTGTTTTCCCAACACAACTAAACGACACTTTTAACTGTGTATTATTGTTGTTGTTGTTGTTGTTGATACCTGTGAAGGAAAATTATTGTGTAATATAGTGCCTATGGATTCCTAGAATTTGTTGTTGGGTAGGCCATGGCAATTTGATAGAAGTGAGGAAAACACCTAGGAGATAAGGCTTAATGGAAAAATGGATATCATGAACATTTTGAAAGATGGTGGAATATCTAATTTTGATACTTTGTCTATCATTTTATTAGATTGGAATGAGTTAATCAATTATGTAAAAGGGAAAGTATGTTGTTTTATGCACTCAAGAGAGGATAAGGTACCCAAAAAGTAAGATATCCCCCACTAGAGTGGAGAAGTTGTTGAAATAGTATGCATTCTTAACTCCCACAAATTTACTTGCAAGGATACCTCCTTTACATGGCATTACACACCAAATAGATCTTATTCTAGGTGCCAAACTTCCCAACCAAGATGCCTACAAATTGACTTCTCAAGAGAATGAGGAGATGAGAAGATAAATAGAGAAGCCAAAAATAGAGAATGATGACTTGAAGATGATCCGAGGTACATACAACCCTTACTTACAATAAAAATGAACTGATACCAATTTTGCAAGATGAATCTTTTCAATAATTCAATTTTTTACTCAAAGTGGAAAACCTTCTCCTACCGAGGCACATTAAAAGAAAATAGACCCTTCAACAATGAAAGGAGTTGATTAATTTAAGAAAGACATTGAAAGTGCAGAGAATACTTTTTACATGAAGTGGGAAATTCATAAGAAAGAGATGGATTCTTTTCTTGGTTGCAATCCCCATTAGGTCAAAGAAATAGAAGTGAAAGGAGAAGTCTTGTAGCAGGAAACATGTATAAGTCAATTGTTGAATGCACACATAGAGCATCATTCAGTTGCAAAGATAGGTTATCCACCATACTCAGTTGTATAACTGACTGAATAAAAATACAATGCTAAAGTTGTACATATTTTGTAGCCTTTATGGAGCAATGGTAATATGTATCCCATAAGAGAGTGATAACACATGCCCTACAAGAAAGTATCCTTTATGGAGCACTAATAATATGTGTCCGACAAGGAACAAGTTATACAACGTGACAAGAACCCATCATTGTTCTCATTTTTGGGGGGGTCAATTTTAGTATCTAGTTTTACCTTCATTTCAAAAAGTGTGTATACTGGTAGCACCATTTTTCATTTTGAGCCATTTTTTTGCAATTTTGAAACTTCTTGGTATATATATATATATTTAAAAATGCGTTTTTTCGACTTTTACAAAATAATATGCATTTAGTAGCTAGTTCTAATGAAAAAATATATACATTTTCAAAAAAGTTAAACTTTTAGAAGCTAGATAGAATGAAAAACATATATATTTTTGAAGTTTTTCATTGAACCTTTATGTTAAATAAGTAATTTATATGAGCAAATATGTAAAAAATACCTAGAAAATAAAGACATTTTAAACCATTTTAATGTATTTTCAACTATTTTGATTATGTAATTTAAGATTTTAAAGATTAATTTTTTTTTTTTTAAAACACCCAAAAACAAAATTAAAAAAAAAAACAAAATTTTAATAATATTTAAAAATAAAATTTGAAAAAAATTTAAAATTTATAACAAAATTAAAAAAATAAATAAAAAAATTATAATGAATTAAAATTTTGAATAAAAACAAAATCAAACAAAATGTATTACAAAATTTAAAAATTACAAAAAAAAAAAAAAAAATTAAACTAAAATGTTTTAATTTATATAAAAAAACCTAACCTAACCTACCCCCTCATTCGCCCTTCCGCCCTACCCCCGCCTCCCCTCACCACCCCTCCCTCGCCTCGCCTCCACTCCCCCCCATGCCCCCCTCCTCCCTCCCCCTATCCCCCCTCTCCTCCCTCCCCTCCCTCTCCCTGTACCCCTATCCCCCCTTCCCCCCATCCCCGCGCCCAACCAACTGCCGCTCCTTGCTCCGCCCACATGCCAACCCTTCGAATATATATATATTTTCGAAGTTTTTCGTTGAACTTTTATGTTAAAACAAGTAAATTATATGGGCAAATTTGTAAAAAAAAATAGAAAATAAAAACATTTTAAACCATTTTAATGTATTTTCAACTATTTTGTTTATGTAATTTAAGATTTTAAAGATACTTAAAAACAAAATTTTAATAATATTTAAAAATAAAATTTGAAAAACATTTTAAAATATATAACAAAATTTAAAAAAATAATAATAAAATTATAATGAATTAAAATTTTGAATAAAATAAAAATCAAACAAAATGTATTACAAAATTTAAAAATTACAAAAAAATAAAATAAAAATTAAACTAAAATGTTTTAATTTATATAAAAAAACATAACCTAACCTACCCCCTCGTTCCCCCTTCCACCCTCCCCTGCCTCCCCTCACCACCCCTCCCTCACCTCACCTCCACTAAGCCCCATGCCCCCCTCCTCCCTCCCCCTATCCCCCCTCTCCTCCCTCCCCTCCCTCTCCCCGTACCCCTATCCCCCCTCCCCCCCCTCCCTGCCAACTGCCGCTCCTTGCTCCGCCCACACGCCGCCCCTTGATGGGCAGGCAATGCAATTATCATAATCATGTCGTTGCGAAGGGGCGAAGCAAGGAGCTACAGCGGGCGGGGCGCGAGGAGGGGGAGGGGAATGGGGGAGAGGAGGGACGAGGGGGGGCCTTTTTTTTCTATTAATTAAAACATTTTAGTTTAATTTTTGTTTTGTTTTTTGTTTCATTTTTTTAAAAATTAAAACTTTTTATATTTTTTAATTTTTTTTTAAGTTTAGTTTTAAATTTTTCACATTTGTATTTTTAGCCCCTTTTTCCAATTTTTTGTTAAATTTTCTTTATATATTTTAAATAATTGTGTCTATTTCAAGATATTTTCCAATTTTTTTTAGTTGATTTTTTTTTTTTAAATTGTAAAATTTGTTGAAAGTGTTTTTATTTTTTTTAAATGTTATTTTTTTTATCAATTTGTATTTTTTTGAAATTTTAAAATTTTTGTTTCATTTTATTTATTTTTTTACCTCTTTGGGGTTTTTTTTTTAATTTTTTGTTTATAATTTTTTTAAAGTTTTAAATAATTTTTGAAATAATTTTTAATTTGGCTTCTTAGTTTTTTTAATAACTTTTGCATTTTTTAATTTTCACTTTTTTGGATTTTTTATTTAATTCTAGTAGGTCCAATTTTCAATCTGAGGGTCGTTTTAGGGTTTTAATTGCAATGATACAACCCATGGTTCGTTTTGGGGTTGTTTTTTAGTGTTTTTTATTCAAAAATATGAATTTTTATGGCTAGAGTTCTCGTTCTTTGTACTTTTCGTTTTATAGTATATTGTGTTTCTCCCTCTGTGCGCCCAAATATCATAACTTCTACATTTTATGGTTTAATATATGTTTTTTTTTTAACAAAAATAGTTAAGAGCTTTTATATTTAAAAAAAACAAAACAAAGATTACATAGTTATGAAGACAGGCAGATCCCAAGAGAGGACTACGTCCAAGTCTCCTTGATCATCTACAACCAGTCTTGACTTATCCTGATACTTTCCTGTTCTATGGAGAATGAAACTTTTAACATACTGCCCAAAGAGAAATTGGGCTACATTTACTACTAGCAAGACAAAAATTCTACTATCCTCCTTCGTACATGCAACACGATACAATCTAGAGATTAACGATATGAAGTTTGTTGGCTTCTTGTTTTTCTTGGAGAAGTTAAACTTTCTTTTGGCTTCAAAGAGGGTGAAGCTCCTCTTTTCTCTTTGCATAATTTGGTCCATTCTGATGGCTCGACAAAGGCTTCGAGTATGGGGACTACATTTTCGGGTTGATCCTGTGGAGATGGACTTTTCAGATCCATCAGTTGGGTAGCACTATCTCGTGAAGCTAACGGTGGATCTTTATCGCTGGCAGGGATCCTTTGTTCTTCTAGAGTGTCCTCTGTTTTAACCTGAGAAGATTCCTTAGCTTGTGATGGAGCCTCTTCGGATAGATCTTCATTTCTGCTTACTGTATAATGCTTGGGGTTTGCTCCATCCCACCAGGTGGATTTGCGATGAAGCTTTTTGGGTTTGGAAATCTGAGAGGATTTTGGGCAGTCTTTTACAAGATGTTTGGTTGCGAAGCAAGATCTGCATCTAAACATCACATTTTCATAGTCTAGCTTTTGTACCCACACATAATCATTGCTAGTCAAATGGATCTCAGCAGGAAAGCCACTGTTAAAGCCCATTTCCACACAGATGCGAGCAAAGGTAGTTTTGATGTAATCCTTTGTTTCTGGACTTCGATTTTAGAAGGAACCCAATGCATTGCCAATAGCTTTAAGCAAGGCCAAGTTCCAGAGATGCAAGGGCAAATTTGGAAGCCGAATCCAAACCGGAGCAGATGAGATATGATCAGTAGTTGGGTCAAAAAGAGGGCTCCAAGGTTTCATAAAGAGCCCTGAACTTCCCCAAAACCATGGTCTAGAGTCAAGAATGATCTGTTTTTCCTCAGGAGAATCGAAATCCACAACAAAAAAAACCCCGAGAAAAGGGGGTAAATAGAAATTTCTTCTAAAACAAGGGGTTTCCATACCTCAGATATCCACTTATGGAGAGCAACCATGCAAGGCTAGAACCCATTGAAACGACAAACCAGGGCTGACTCTACGAAATTCCTTTCTTCAATCAGAGATTCTTCTACCACCGCAATGGAGGGCACCGAAATTTCCTGAACACACAAGGGAGGCTGGCCATTTCCCCCATTGGAAAGCAAGACCGGGATCGAATCCCCGAATGGATTCGAACAGACATGGACTTCGGAGGCGTAGCTTGCCGTCATGCTGGAACGTGAGTGCAGCGAGCGAACGCAGGGAGTAGGGTGAGCAGTCTCGCGGCGACAGCCGAACCCTAGTAGCAATGTGATGATGCTCAACGGTTTAATATATGGTTTTAGTATGAATGATATCATAAATTTGTTTATTTTATATAGAAAGAGAGGTGATAATTTCTTGAATAATTTTTTGTTTAACTTGGTGCTAGTTTTATATACTGTTACTAAGAGAATTAATAAATACAATTTTAAATTATGATACAATGATATAATAATGCCATTTTCTGAAAAAGTGTGCTACCGGTAGCATTAGTTTTCAATTTGGGGCTTGATTTTAAGGTTTTTATAAATAACAATAATGATTGTTTTGGTCCATGCCTATATTTTTAACCAAAAAAAAAGTGGTGCTACCAGTAGCACCACTTTTGATTCGGGGTTGTTTTTTAGTGTTTTTTATGCAAAAATATGAGTTTTTATGGCTAGAGTTCTTGCATTAAGTATTAAGTTCTCGTCAAGTTGTATAACTTGTTAAGGGAGTGGTATAGCACAATCCTTTACATAGAAATTGTCTCAAATGGAAACATCGCTTTATATAAGAATGCATAATGGTTTGCATGGGAAAAGTGCAAGAATAGGAAACTTTGGATTAAGAAACACCATTCCACTTTTTAGCACTGGTATCTTGATCTCAAAGGAGTAGAGAAGAAAAGAAACAATCGATGATGCATGAGCATTAATGAAAAATAAAACTAACAAAGTAATTCCTTGACATATGCATACAAATGTTTTAGAAATGAGGTATAGGACTCCAACCATGCTCCTATAATCAATCATCTAAGCTACTAAAATACAATTTGAAGGAATTTGCTTTTTCTATGGTGATCTTAAGACTTACATTACTTAATATCTTTAGCTACATGCTTAAGAAGACTAGAATAGATAATAGTTATCAAACTTCAATTATGTTTAGAAGTGTTGTGTCACAACTAGAAATGATCCAAATTCAGTACTACTACAAATGATTTCTCCCAAGTGAGAAAATAAGAATGTTATTGATGTGAGGGCTCTATTGGCACGGGGCTAAGTCGCAGAAGCTTTGGTACAACCAACGGCAAAGGGGTCAGCAACAAGGGTAAAGGACCAGTCACGGAGCGCGGCAAGGTGGATAAAGCGGAAGTAAAGTGGACAAAGCAAAGGCAATAGTTAATTAGTTAGTTAGTTAATAAGTCATTTTGTGAAGTGGACCAAAATTGTAATGACCAGTGACCCTATCAATAGGATTAGCATTGTAATCCTTCGGGAATCTTATCTTGGTGGATCTAATCCAATCTTTGGCTCTCATATGATCTCTTGGTCGATGAATGCATCTTTGCATCTATGGAATTTTGATCTATCTTTCGCGTTGGATAACATTTTATATGCCTGAGTTGTTGAGATGGGTTTTGCGGATATATATTCTCGATTTGTAAGACAGTTTGATGTATAATGAGAAGGAATGTTTGTCTATAACTTTGTTTCTTATGTATTATATCACAGTCTGATGTATTTTGTCGCAGTTTGGATAGATTTGATATATGTCGATGATATGTGTTTCTATGATGTGTTAATGAGTATATATCATTAATATGTCTTGGTACGCAATGATGATGTTATGGTGTGAATGATAGTTATGTCGATCTATGGGTTATGTTGTGATTGAATGCAAATGACACATGTCCACTTATACCTGTGGAAGCTTGGTTCCTGCATTCCCCTTAGCTATCTCGGGTGAGACCTCACTCGCTCTGTGAGTGTTGCTGGGAAGGCTAAACCCTTTCCGGGCCAATATCTATGGGAGTTTGTGTTGAGCTTTGTTGACATAGTGCAAAGTGAACCCCTGTCGACATATCTGTGTCAACAAATGGTTCTGTTGCCGAGACCCTTGTGTGAAAGAGAGAGGACATGTTGTAGCATCCGACAAAGCCAGATATCGAGGAGTGGTTCGAAAAAAGACGCGAGAGTTTGCTGAGGAAGAAAATCAGAAACCTCGATGGTCGACATAATAGTGGTTGCAGAAGTACATCTATACTGATATCCATGAGGTATTTTTCTGTGAGTTTCCAATACTACTATATGAGTGGTTGGCTAACCTAACTTTTCAGAAGAAGAATTTCCAAGGAGGCGAGCCAGAGCATTGGACTCTGGAACTGATCCAACAATTGAGTCATGTTAACAATAAAGCTTCAAGGGCTGTCAACGTATGGGTAGATAACATTTTGGAAGGATACATTACTGATTTTGCTATTGACACAGTTAGGTCATATAGCGATGTGGAAAGGAAATTCTTCAAAGGACCCAGAATAAGGTACCTATTGGCATTACCATTGTGGATTAAAATGCTCATTTGCGAAAAGGGAATATTGAATATGAACTCCGACGAGTAAACTCTGGTGTGCGAAGGCTGTGGGTACTGTGCAGATGTGGGTTTGATAGAATGATGTGGGGTAGATGGAAATGAACTATGACAAAATTGTGAGGGAATTTGTGGAAGATTATGGCCGCCTGAGAAGTGGGGCGAGGTTCCGAATGGAGAAGAAGAGGAGGACTGAGATAGAGAGAGAGATTCCTAGTGCAACCAGAACATAGGACAGCGAAACGAGGCCACAAGGGACTAAGAAATATTACGGCGACAATTAGGATGACCAGGCTACCCTTGTTCCTGAGGAAGGAAAGACCCAAATCTACAACATACCCACAACCCCGTGCATTGCGCCAAAATTTGGAGGAATAAACACAAGCTCTTCGCAGGGTTGTCCTATGTGTCACAATAGCAGTAACAATAGCGGATCTACAAACACTAGTAGACAACCAAGGATGACAGGAGACGAAGTGAAATTGCCTCTCTTTCAGGGAAATGGGACAGAGGATCCTGAGCAGTATTATCTCTTATGTGAAGCAGTATGGATAGTAAAACAAGTACAAGATGAAGCTATCAAGAAGGGACAATTGGCGACGAACTTCAGAGGTCGTGCAATGGATTGGTACATGAAGTTTATACAAGTCCCTACAGGACTTCAGCATAAGACTTTCACAGAAATCATATATAGGCTGATCGACGAGTTTAAGAAGCCTAAATCAGAATCGTAGTACATCACAAAATTGAAGGAGATCAAGCAATTCCGTAATGAGTCGATGTGGGAATTTGATTAGAGATTCAAAACTCTGATGGCTAAAGTTAGTTTTGGGATGAGCGACATACAACATAAGGAATGGTTTATTGCAGGTTTGATACCGCACATCTGGATGTTGTTGATGCAGCAAAATATCATATCTCAATCAGAGGCCATTAGAGAAATTTTGAGTTCTAAAATGGGCCTCCTAAGGAAAATAATAAAATAATATTTATGAATTTTGGAGGAAAAAAATATTTTTTTCTTTGTATTTTCAACATATCTCCCTGTCATTTTACTCAAGTTTCAAGCGGGAGCACTCGTTGGATGCATAATTAAATTATGCATCCAACGAGTACCCACACTACATATGTATGAGTTACACCACCCCACTAAAAATGATAAATACATAAACAAACGTGTTACTTTCAAAAGCAACACGTTTTTTTTTAATGTATTTCTCATTTTTTGTGGGGTGTGGTCCCTCAGAAGTATGTAGTGTGGGTACTCGTTGGATGTGTAATTTAATTTTGCATCCAACGAGTTTTCTCGCTCAAAATTTGAGTAAAATGACAAGGATATATGTTGAAAATACGAATTAAAAAATAGTTTTTAATGTCAAATATGCCAACTCAACCATTATGGTTGACTCTTTTCTTGAAATTCTATTGGTTCTTGAATTCAATGGCTTGTTTTCTTACAAGGTGGATCATTTTCTTATAAGTCCCATTTTACACCCCAAATTTTCTTTAATGGTTGGAAATAGTGATGAAGCTCGAAGCTTTGTCGATTGGAGAAATAGGGATTGGCATGAGCCAGATCCAGACGCAGCTAACAAACTTGATTATTCAGCTGCAAGAGATTAAAAAAGGGAAGGAAGTTTGCGAAGAAGTATGGTGTAGTCGATGCAAATTTGAAGGGCATCATAAATATCAGTGTTATGAATTCCGTGAATATCTACAGTATGGTGCCCCCAATCCGCTCATTTGAGGAGGAATGCCCTGGTGCCGAGTCTGCCAAACAAAAGGACATCGCTTGGAGGAATGCATATACTTGCAAAAGGTTGTGTCGAAGCCAGCTAATCTATATTGTAACTTATGTCGATCTGTCTACCATGATGAGAAAGATTATTGAGCATATGACTTACTTCAATAAAGGATTGTTGATACTTACTTCATGAAGGGAGACAAGCAATATCCAACAAAACCGTAGTATAATCAACCGCAGTATAATAAACCACAGTACAATCCACCCCAGTAAAATTATTCATAGTTCAACCCACAACGAGGAGGATTGAGAGGAGGATTTCGCAGTGGTTGTGGTGGAGGTTTTGGTCATGGAGGAACCTTTGGTCGAGGTCGAGGACTGGTCACATGCTATAATTGTGGGTAGATCAGACATTATCAAAGGGATTCCCAAAACCTGTGGCCGTAGTGTGCCTATTGCAACGCAACTGATCACATTGTCAAAGATTGTCCTCAGTTAATCGCAAAGTGGCAGAATAAGAATGCACCACAACTGTAACCGAACCTGAACCCAAATCCAGCTCAAAATGTGCAAAAGATCTCAGTTGAGATAAGAAGTCAACTAGTAAATGTCATAGTAGTGACTAGAGGAGGAGCTACGATAAGATAAGATAGGCTACCACCAAGTGTCCGGCCCGCGATCTAGAAACAAGTACGATTTGATGTCGAAGCAGAGAAATAAAATTTTTGGGAATCATGTGATGCACTACTAAAGAATCATGTTCGGTCGACACCTGTAGTCCACAGATAACCTATCTATGGGATGCCACATATTTTTGACCCGACAATGTTGGAGAAGTCACCAAGAAAGATCAGTACTTTGAAAAATTTCTATAAATTTTTCTAACATTAGCAAAGGATTAGGAAGCCTTAGCGGAGATAGCTTGCTTCTTGCATCTACCAGAAGAGGGGCGACAAGATCGCGCAATCAACTGCCTGCATAGGAAGAAAACAGGAAGGGATATGAGGATGAATGCCCAGATCGGTGCATATGATATGGATTCCATCATTCTATATCTAGTACCCGATGTGAATATCCTAAGCAAGAAAACATGGGAAGCAATGGGGAAACCATAGTTGATATGGTCCCCTGTGTAGCTCCGTTTAGCAAATCAAATCAAGGTTACACCAATCAATTGATTGCCTCATCTACCAGTCAAGGTAGAAGGATTGAACACATATGCAGATTTTGATGTCATAGAGACAATTGATAACACTAGTCCATATCCTATGTTGTTGGGGATAGATTGGGAGATTGAAAATCAGGAAGTTATCAATTTAAAGAAAAGAACGATGTCTTTTGAGAACCGCGACATGAGGGTCATTGCTCCACTTGAAGGACACAAATATGTTGAACTAATGCGAGAGAATCTCACTAGGGGATGGGACGACATATATAATCTCTCAGAATATTACGTCAATCCCACCATCGATGGAGAATTTGGGTGGAAAATTATTAGTTCAACATCATCAGACGACGAGGCTATACAGAACTGGAAAAATCGGTTGCATGAGGTGTCATTCAGGAAGTGTGCACAGATCACCCAATCGTTGTGATGGGTTGCGATAGAAGTACATGATCTATCAACATACGAAGGAATTCCTAACCTGGCAATATTCATCAGTGATTTTGAAGACAAAGTGTCAGAGCCACAATGCTTGCTAGCATTAGATGAATCATTGAAGGCCACTCTAGCAAGGTGGTGGGGTGTGCACAAGTTGAGAATAACAAACTGGAAAAAATGTCGACGACTAATGGAAGTAAGATTTGGGGAAAATGACTGCTACCAAGGGAAGAAGTACGATGGAAGAATGGATCCAAGGGATCATCTAGAGAAATGTCAGGCTACATGGGGATCGAGGCCAAAGTAAGAATGGGTCTGTGCATTCATCCACACATTAGATGAAGTATCACAAAGTTGGTACGTCTCAGTAGAGCTGAGATGAGGAACAACCACGTGGGAGAATATAACTATTAGCTTCAGTCGCACATTCAGTTCAGCTGATGAGGATCCTCTGATTGATGGCACACTGCAAGTAATATACAAAAATATATTTGAGACAGTTCTGTCGAAAGACCAATAGGACCACAATGGATTGCAACACCAAAGATGAGGATGGAATGTTACAACATTTCGGGAGGACCCGACAACGACAAAGATCCTAGAGCTTTCTATGTCCCAGAATCATAAGGAAGTCGCAATGTTGAAGCACCAGATATTCCATTTGATAGATTCAAGCAACCATTGAAAATTAAGAAAGTCAATACTGGATCATTGGAGGATCCAAAGTTTTCTAGTATTGGAGACTATTGGGACGACACAACAATCAGGAAGGTCATTGACTTAATGCATGAATTTCAATATTTGTTCCCAACGAATTTTTCAGAGATGAAGGGTATTTCCGGGGACTTGGGAGAGATGAAGATACCCCCTTAAACCCGATGTTAATCCAATGAAGCAGCGACTGTATAGGTTGAATCCCATATACAAAGAACGAGTGAAGGTTGAGTTAGAGCGAATGCTGGATGCAGGGATCATTGCAACTGTCGAAGAGTTAGAATGGATTATCCCGATGGTCGTCCAAGAAAAAAAGACTAGCGAAATATGGATCTGCGTCGACTTAAGGAAGTTGAACGATGCATGCCTTCATGATCCATTCCCCATGCCATTTACCAACGAAGTACTTGAAGGTGTCGGAGGACATGAACTATATTCATTCACAGATGGGTTCTTGGGATATCAATAGATCAAGATTGAGAAAGAAGATCGACACAAAACCACATTTGTAAGAGAGTGGGGATGCTTTCAGTACATAGTAATGCCATTTGGTCTCAAGAATGCCCCTGCAATTTTCTCAAGATTAGTTGTCGCTGCTTTCAAAGTTTTATTCACAAGTTCTTGGCGGTGTATATGGATGACTGGACTACGTATGAATTGGTTAAATACCATGTCGAGAGCCTCAGGATGATGCTCATGGTAATTTTTAGGGGCAAAATTTCGCCAATTGGCTATTTTTGGGGATTTTTTTCAAAAAATAAATTCGCTATTTGGTCATTTTTAGTCTCTAATATCGTCTATATTTACATAAAATATGTTTTTTTATCATAATATTTGCCAAAATTTACACGTTTCAATAGTAAATTGTAGGTTTTGTATTTAATATTCGCCTACATATCTATATCTATGTTTTTTTTTTAAGGATTCTAATATTACACCCAAGTATAGTATTCTAAGCGATTATTTTGGATTGGATGTTTGTCGACCCCACTAGGGTGGTCTAATAACCCTTTGACCCACACAACTCATACAGGTCCGACCCCAGCAAGGTGGTCTAATAACCCATCAAATATAAGTTGCAACACTTACAATAATACTTGCGACACTTGCAAATACAAATGACGACACTTTCAATCGGGGGAATAATACATCTCCGTTGGGGATATAATAAAGTACAAATGTAATACATAGAAGAATATCTTCCGAAGTTACAAATACAACAACACTCACTCTTAACTAGGAAGGTATTCTTTAGACATAGGTCATCAATATATATCGGCACAAGTCTTCAATTCTGGAGCTGGATCATCGTCACTGGATCACGGAGCATCATCGTCACTGTTGCTATACATCGACATCTCGATCACTGGGCTATCTCTCAATTCTTCTTGTCATAGGAAGTTCTATAGAGCCAGCCCTTTTTCATGCTGGATGTAGGCCTAGCCTCCTGTAGGTCTTCATCATCTCTGCGAGATGGCCATCCTGTGGAATCCTCAGGACTAATTACGTGCGTCAACAAAACCTCAAAAGAGCATCCCAGGACTTTTACAAGCACACAGCTCAACCTATCAGATCTCCCAAGATCTTTTACATGTGACCGTCACAAAACCTTAAAAGAGTGTCTTGCCTAGAAAGATCTCTAAAGAGCATCCGAGGCCTTTTACATGACTAGCAAAACCTGTCCGAATCTCCAGGGCGTATTACATGTGACCCCCACCACAAAACCTTAAAAGAGTGTCTTGACTATAAATATCTCTAAAGAGCATCCGAGGACTTTTACGTGCCTAGCACAACCTGTCCGGATCTCCAGGACGTATTACATGTGGTCCCCACAAAACCTTAAAAGAGTGTCTTTCCCATAAGATCTCTAAAGAGCATCTGAGGCCTTTTACGTGACTAGCACAACCTGTCCTGATCTCCAGGACGTATTACATGTGGTCTAGCAAAACCTTAAAAGAGTGTCTTGCCTAGTAATATCTCTAAAGAGCATCCGAGGCCTTTTACATGACTAGCACAACCTGTTCGGATCTCCAGGACGTATTACATGCTACCCTTGCACAACCTGTCCACAGCCACAGAGTACCATCCTGATACGTAAGATCAACCTGATCATTCTCACACACAGCATCATCCTGATGCTCATGATCATACTGATCATCATCATAAATCACATCATCCTGATGCACATCATCATCTCATGATCATCCTGATCATCGTCGCAGCATCATCCTGATGCATATCATCATCGCATGATCATCCTGATCATCGTCACAACATCATCCTGATGCATATCATCTGGAGCATCTTCCTGATGCTCATCACACATGATCATCCTCATCATCATACATAGCAGTAACCAAAGCATCATCCTGATTCTCATCACACATGATCATCTTGATCATACATAGCAGTAACTGGAGCATCGTCCTAATGCTCATCACACAGTGCTTACATCCACATCCATGGGAAGGATCCTCCTACCACCATGCTTGGAATGGCTCCTGCAAATGTGTCCGATCACATCTTCTTCCTCGAAGTATCTTCTATCTAAAGAACACCAAGCCTCTCTCTGAAGTACTCGAACTTCACTCTGGCTGGTGTTTTTGTCAACACATCTGCAATCTGCTCATCTGTCGCAACATATTGGAGCTTCATTGCTCCTCTCTGCACCATATCCTTGATATAGTGATATTTGATCTCGATGTGCTTCGACCTGTCATGGAACACCGGGTTCTCTAACAACTTCACACAACTTTGGTTGTCACAATAGATACAGGTAGTGTCCAACTGGAGATCAAATAAATCAGACAGTAGCTTCCTAAGACATACTTCCTCACAACTAGCCGAACAAGCTGCAACATACTCAGCTTCAGCTGTACTCAGTGTTACGCAAGATTGCTTCCTACTAAACCAAGAGATCACACTTGATCCCATCCTTAAGGAGCACCCCGAAGTGCTCTTCCTATATGCAACACTGCTTGCCCAATCTGAATCAACATAACCCTCTAGGTTAAAATTTTGATTTGCATCATACTTGAGCCCATAATAAATTGTACCCTTCAGGTACCTAATAATATGCTTTACAGCAATCAAGTGAACATGTCTAGGATCTGTCAGAAAATGGCTCAAGGTGTTCACATACCGCAAAGCAAATATATGGTCTTGTGTTCGTCAGGTACATCAAGGACCCAATCATCTAATGATACACCGTGACATCAACCGACTCTAATGAAGCATCACTCAATAGCTTCAGGTTCGATGCCATAGGTGTGGCCATGGACTTGCAGTCCATCATCCTGAACCTCTGCAGGATCTCTATTGCATACTTCCCTTGTCCAAGGAAGATTCCATCTACACTCTGCCACACCTCCATACCTAGAAAGTAATGCATCATACCCAAGTCCTTCATCTCGAACTTGGCAGCAAGCTTCTTCTTTGTATCGGCAATCAACCTATCCTCTCCTGTCAGAAATAGGTCATCCACATACAATAGGAGTATCACTGGATTGCCTTCCTCAACCTTGTAGTAAAGGTTGGAATCCGCTTTACTCTTGGTAAGGCCCAAATTGGACAAGAAGTTGTCTGTCCTACCATACCATGTCCTAGGTGCTTTCTTCAAGCCATACAAGGCTTTATTTAATCTGCACACATATGACTCCCTGTCATGTGTCTCAAAACTAAGTGGCTGCTCCACATACGCTTCCTCTTTGACTACACCATTCAAGAAAGTTGTCTTGACATCCATCTGGTGTATCTTCCACTTCATCTTTGCAGCCAGGGAAAGTACTATTCTGATGGAAGTGTATCTGGCTACAAGAGCAAAAGTCTCTTCATAATCTATCCCCTTTTTCTGGGAGAAGCCACGAGCAACAAATCTTTCCTTGTATTTCTCTATGCTACCATATGCAACATGCTTGATCTTATATATCCACTTGGAAGTCACAACATACTTCCCATCTAGTCTTGGGACCACATCCCAAACATCATTCTTCATGATCGACTGGTATTCCTCGATCATGGCATTCTTCAATTACTGCATCCTGGATCCTGGGAACTTCAGATTCTTCAATATCTTCAATAGATAGTTTTCTTTGAACTTCGTTGCTGGAACAAATGTTGTAGTCCTTCTTTTGTAGGTGATGGTACATGGTATTTCCTACAAGACAAGTTCAATTGCATGATTAGAAACATCTTATAGATTTTAGAACAAATTCTTACTCTTAAAGACATATGTTATACAGTCATGCAATTATCTTAGCCAATGCTTCAATACAACATTTATCCATATCCCGTAACTTTCTAGATGCCTTCCATCTCTACTAGAACATTGTTAAGAGTTTGCACTACTCCCAACATGTCAGCAAAGAGGTTTCATTCTAGATAAGTAGCAATCGAATGTTGTACAGTGCCATAGGCCACTTACCCATTACATGCATATTAGTAGTATATTGTTCATTAATGAAATTATTCTAATATGCATAATACACAACCTAAGTCTATGAACATAAGTAAATACATTATTGAACAATATTATTTAAACAATCAGATATATAAGAAATGACAATTCAAATACCTATCTTTGTTTGTTTGTTGGGTGGACTCTCTCTCAATCTTTGCTTCCTTGCAGGAGCTGCTGGAGTCTGACTCTGAAGTAGCTTCTTCTACTCCTTTCTGTTGTGGATTGTAAGGAGTGGTCAACTCCCTCTTAATCCCTGAATCACTGCATAGTATCTTTGAAATATTCTGAAGTGAATTCTCCACCATTGTAGGATCTAAAAGTCTTGATCTCTGCCTACCTATCTATATCTATGTTTTTTCCAATCCAAAATAATCGCCTAGAATACTATACTTAGGTGTAATATTAGAATCCTTAAAAAATACCTTGATGATGCTATAAAGATGTTGACAACATCAGATCTCTTTGAATTTGAAGAAATGTATCTTTTGTGAGCCATTTGGTATCTTGTTGGAACATATTTTCTGCAAGGAAGGTATGTTGGTCGACCCAGCCAAGATCGCGATCATTGTCGAATTACCAGTGCCTATGATAGTAAAGCGGCTGAGGGACACATTAGGCCATACATGATATTATAGAAAGTTCATAAAGGGGTATGCAGCAATTACTGCTCCCATGGAGAAGCTATTGAAGAAAGATGTGATGTTTGAATGGAACAGTGAATGTCAGAAGAACCTTGACATATTGAAGGAAAAGATGGTTGCAACACCAATTTATCCTTCCTCGACTAGAAGAAATAATTCCATATTCACGTAGATGCTTTGTTAGTCGCACTAGGGGTGATATTCGCCCAGCCTGGAGAAGGGTCGATCTACCATCCTATCGCGTTTTCTAGATGAAATTTGTCGAATGCAGAGAAAAATTACACAACGACAGAAAGAGAAGTCTTGGCAATGGTATATGCATTGAAAAAATTCTAACAATATCTATTAGGAGGAGACTTCAATATGTTTACTGGCCACTCAACACTGAAGTACTTGGTCAACAAGCTTTTGTTGGGGGGGAAGATCTGTCAGTGGTTGCTGTTGTTTCAGGAATTTGACTTTGAAATAATCGTGAAGCCTAGACGATTGAATGCAGGACCTAACCATTTGTCGAGGATTGAATCGGGAAAGGAACCAAGTAGCATAGACGACGGTCTACCTGACGCACAGTTATTTCGCATTGAAATGGTTGATGACCATTATGAACAGATTGTTCAGTTTTTGAAAACGGGAAAAGCACCTAAATATTTCACCACTAATCAGAGGAAGAAATTAGTTATTAGAGTTGTTGACTTCCAATTGATCGCAGGATGGTTATATACGATGGGACCAGATGAAATTTTGCGTTGATGTGTCCTTTCGCATGAACAAGAAAGAGTGTTGGCCAAGGATCATGGTGGGATCACGGGAGATCATTATGTAGGGCGTGCAACTTCCAGAAAGATACTTAGACATGGATTATGGTGGCCTACATTGCATGGTGACGCAACAGATTACTCTAAGAGCTGCGACGTATGTTAGAGGACAGGGAAACCATCATGGAGGGATGAGATGCCATTGGTACCCCAGTTGACATTACAACCTTTTGAAAAATGGGAAGTAGACTTTTTGGGACCCATTAACCCACCAGGAAAGAGGATGGGTGAATAGTACATCATTACTACGATAGACTACCTAACAAGATAGGCCAAAGCAGCACCAGTGAAGGATTGTATAGCTGCGAAAGCATTAAGATTTATGTTCGACAATGTGGTCACCAGGTTTGGGTGTCCAAATATCTTGATGAGTGACCAAGGTACGCATTTCGTTAATCAGACCATCAAAGCAATGACTGAGGAGTTTCATATTTAGCATAGAAGAAGTACCCCATACCACCCACAGGTGAATGGAGAAGTTGAAGTGCTGAACAAAATTCTGGAGCATGCGCTCACTAAGGTGTGCAATACAAACCGTGACGACTGGGACTTGAAGATTCCTGCGGTATTATGGGCCTATAGAAAAACATGCAAAATATTGACATGCCAGACCCCTTTCAAGCTGGTATATGGACAAGAAGCCGTGATGCATATGGAGTACATTGTCCCCAGTCTGTGCATCACAGCAACAATAGGTATGAGCGACGACGCGGCGATTGAAGAAAGATTGGTGCAATTTCTACAACTGGAAGAAGATTGCTTGATTGTGGGATTTCAACAGCAAGTGGAAAAGACCGACAGAAGGCATGGCATGATCTCCATGTAAAGCAGAATCACTTTTAGTGCAGAGACATGGTTTTTATATATGATAGCAAGTTTGCAAAACACCCAGGTAAGCTCCAAATGCATTGGATTGGTCCACATGTCATAAATTTCATTACTGACGGAGGTGCAATTCAATTGCAAATGTTGGATGGAAGACTTCTAATGAACTTAGTGAATGGGAGATGGCTAAAGCCTTATCGGGATAGCCTGACACATGTCAAATGAGAAAGCTAACAAGTCAACATGAAAAAGAAATGCAAAAGGTACACCGCATAGTTCGGGAGCCCATCGACGGAACTATGACAAAGTTGGAATCCATATTCTTAGTGACGAAACAATGACGAAGTTTGGGACCTGTCGACACCGGCGAAGTGTGAACTGGTCATATCAGGAAATAAATGCAGCAATTAAGACGTGGCGGGTGATGACATAAGTGGACGGAGATGAATTTAATGACGCATCATTGCACCGGATTGGGAAAATTGATGGAGGATTGGGTAAATCGACGACATATTTGGGTAATCATTGTCCAAATAGATTTGGCGGGTGTAAAGGGATACGCATGGAAAAATTCCAACCCATTGCACATTGTAAGTGTTGAAGGTGAAGAACATTGCATAAACCAGAGAGCGAAGCTAAGAAGAGTTGTGGTCGAAGAGTTACGATGGCCCACGTAATATCTAGCACCAATGAGCAGGAGCCACCCAGGGCAAGGGAACCAATCATGGAAGAAAAACTAAATATTGCATCAACACTGACTCGTGTATTTCAAAAGAAAAGAAGTGCCAATCGGCCGATAGATACAGAAAGAAGAATGAAGACTACCCGCAGCTACAAGAGGAGACGCGGGCACTTCAGGTGCCGCTGAAGAAGAGATGACAACAACCAAAGGAAGGCAACAAGTTCTAACCATAGCAGACATTCTTGGTTATGTACCATCAAGGAAAGAAGGGGCTCCATCGGTAATACTTGGGAAGAATTCCAAGTACACCATAGCGGAACCAATGACACCGGATGGTGTCCACACCGTTGGAGATGTGTTGTAGCGACTAAAAAAACTACAATACAATGATCATGACATCCTCGCTTATCTGGAATGCACCCAACGGACATTTATCGACAAATTCCACGAAGATGGAGGCACAATCACCAGGGAACCAATGAAATGGGAATTAGGGTTAGCAATCAGGATTGTTGTCAATTATCCACATGCCACACTTTGGGCGATCGACGGAGGTGAACACATGCATCAAGCAATTGCTTGTATGATTTCATGGCAGTTACTTGTGGCTCAATACAAATATCCCAATCACTGTGGATTTGATTGCACAGATTACCAGGTTACCCAAGGCAGGGGTAGATCCATCGCAGTACTTCCACGGAAAGAACAACAACAAAAAGTTGGCCGCAAAAATTAAAGCTAATTATGGGGTGGATAAAAAAACTCAGGGGTATCTAGTCGACACAATCAATGACCGAGATGTTAGGCTCACCAAAAAATTATTGGCTATCAAGGTCGTGAGGAAGAAATGCCTCAACCAGTGCACATTAGGGGTAATCGCATCAACGGAGCAATGTGCGGTCGGAGTTCAAATGAATTGGTCGTTGTTTTTATTGAATGAATTGATGGAGGACGTAGTCATAGGACAAGATAAGGGTAATCCCTTCACTTACTCATGGTTCCCACTACTAATAGCGTTGGTCGCATGGATGGAGACACCGCAATATCAAGGATGGAGATGGAAACTGCTAAAGTGTTCTGAGGGGAACGGTACTAGAACCTATGGGTGCTGAATGAAAAAGAAAGGCATAAAGGAAATAATATTCAATTTTATAGATATTTAGAAGAGTTGCGTGCACAAGCGGTGAAGGTACCGCAACTGAAGGAGGACGCAAAAAAGAAGTATAGGAGGATCGTGAGGCTCGCAGTGGGGCCTTAAGCAATTTTCATCCAGGAACAGACAGATCCAGAAAAACAATGGTTGACAACACAATATAAGCTAAGCGAAGAAGAACTGGATAACATAGTAGATGAATGGCCAAATGAATGGAAGGTTCCAGTCAGTGACGACCAACTGTCAAATCCAAAGGATGGGAATCCGATAGATGTACTGAAGACACAAACAGAAACAAAGGACTCAGACGATGAGGATGAAGGTGTGGATGACCAATCACGCACCGCAAGTCACGATGCATCGAAAGACACTCCGACAGATTCGGAGCTGGAATCCCAATGACAAGAGTCTAGAACAAAGCACAGAATGGAGAGAGGTGAGGGGAGTACTACTAGTTGTCTCCCCGACGAACATATGAACAAGCTACTTGATAAAAGGACAACTGTGGCAGAGGAGAACCGCGCAAAGGTAACACATCATGCGACGGATTAATTTCATCAAGTGTCACAGTTATTGCAGACACTAAGCACTTCGATTATGGAAACAAGGGTGCATCCACGACGTGCAGAGTCAAGTCCATTAGAGGTGCATTGGGTCGATGTTGATATTGGCACTCAACGACGGATCGTACAGGTGCTACCTGGTGCGATCACTACAGGAAATGAATAATTGGATGCCGCATTACGAGGACAAGACACTACCAGCATATATTTGAATATACTGCCCATGTTTATGCTTCATCTCACACACAATGGGGTGAGTGAATAAATCAATGAACGAGAAGTGTCAACACATGATCAAATGATCAACTATAAATGGAAATTAAGAAGTATTGAAGCAGAGGTCTCATGAATCCACGAGGAAAAGGAAACAGTGATGACTGAAAGGACAAAAGTGATGGAGGATAGTAGAAGACTGGAACATGCCATCTCCATGGCATGCGAGGATGCATTGGAAATATCCAAAGAGATGATTGCAAAGGCTAAGGCATTGAGACTAGGTGCAGTTATCACGGATATCCAAAAAGCAAATGAGGAGTTGCAAATAAAGGTGATTCCAAGCACACCACCATAGCAAGTGGAAGCGAGGAAGAGCACTATTGAGGATGTTGCGACAGAGATCGCAGAATTGGATAAGGTGGTGCAACACATCGCAAAGGAGGTCTCGCAATTTTGGGGAAGTCTCGTGCAAGATGACCAGCTGCAATAGTTGAACGTGCAACTCGGAGAGGCATAGGCGCGGTTAGAAACATTAAGGGACTCGTTGAAGGCGATGCCCCTACTTGTGCAAATGAATAAGGTGACATAATTAAAGGAATTGTAGCACCAATTCAACAAGGCGTGGACCAGACAACAGAGGAGAACAACGCAGTTGGATGAGTTGCAGTTGAAAGTGGAGCAACTGGAAGTCGAAGCTATGCCATTGTTGTCACAGATAAAAGAAAATTTATATAAAGCGTAGCAGTCAGGAAGCGAGCATCCGATGGAGCGGGAGGTGGAAGACTGCATAATGCTCAAAGTTGCAGTAAGGGAAGATGTCGACAAAATCAAAGAAGCATATGAAGAGTTCAAGAAACATGTGAATGCACTAGCAGCGTCCGGTTGAAGTGGCTCGAGGGAGAGCCACAAGTTTGTGTTGGGGGCATGTTGGCACAGGGCTAAGTCGCAGAAGCTTTGGTACAACCAACGACAAAGGGGTCGGCGACAAGGGTAAAGGACCAGTCGCGGAGCGCAACAAGGTGGATAAAGCGGAAGTAAAGCGGGAAAAGCGAAGGCATTAGTCAATTAGTTAGTTAGTTAATGGGTCATTTTGTGAAGTGGACCAAGTTTGTAATGGAAAGTGAGTCTATAAATAGGATTAGCATTGTAAGCCTTTGGGAATCTTATCTTGGCGCATCTAATCCAATATTTGGCTCTGATATGATCTCTTGGTCAATGAATATATCTTCGCATCTACGGAATTTTGATCTATCTTTCATGTTGGATAACATTTTTTATTTTTGCCTGAGCTGTTGAGATGGGTTTTGCGGATATGTATTCCCAATTTGTAAGGCAGTTTGATGTATAATGAGAAGGAATGTTTTTCTATAACTCTTTTTCTTATGTATTATATCGCAGTATGGTGTACTTTGTTGCAGTCTGGATAGATTTGATATATGTCGATGATCTGTGTTTCTATGATGTCTTAATTAGTAGATCTAATTAATATGTCTTGGTACGCAATGATGATGTTATGGTGTGAATGATAGTTATGTCGATCTCTGGGTTATGTGTGATTGAATGTGAATGATGCATGTCCTCTTATACCTACAGAAGATTGGTTCTTGCATCCCCCTTAGGTATTTTGGGTGAGACCTCACTCGCTCTGTGAGTGTTGCTCGGAAGGATAAACCCTTTCTGAGTCGATATGTATGGGATTTTGTGTCGACCTTTGTTGACATAGTACGAAGTGAACCCCTGTCGATAGATCTATGTTAACAGGCTCCTATGTTGGAATATTCTCACCATCATTTTTGTATTTTGCAGGCTTGCATGCATCCAGCCATTAGTATGGTAGTCTCCCAGCACCTAGTCCTTATTTTGTAGCCCCCAGGAGCCTGTTTCTGCTCAGTTCTAACCCTCCTAGCCACATATGCGCCCTTGTTTTCATCATTGGAGTACAAGTGCGCCCTCTTCCACCTATTTAGGATATTCTTTAGTTAGTTCCATGATTAGTGGATCTGTTCTTTGATCTGAGGACTGATTACTAGTTTAACTGACTGAACCACTTAGATAGAACTCCAGAGAGACTAGATCAGCTATACTAACTACTAACAGCTCTGCATGTGCCCACATTGGAGTCGCCTTCCTTATATTAGTTCCCATGCACTCAGTTAGACTCATTTGACTGACTATTTGACTGTTGTGACTACTACCACTGGTTTGGATGATGTCTCCAATGCTATCCAAGCTACACATTGAGGAGAATTCGAATGACCTTAGTGGAATTCGAATTCATTTTATTGTATCCAGTTATTATTCACTTTACAGAGTTCCAGCTCATATTTGATGTATGATACAACAGTTTTTGTCATTTCTTATGTATGAGTGATTATTGAATCTCCATTTCTTCCTCTTCTTTCTGCACTTCTTGAGTGATTTTTTGTGACATCTGCTACTATTGAGTGATCCTAATCCTAAAATTTCATACAGTATCAGAGCTTACAACAGCTATTCGAATTTTAGTAGCAGCAGTTGCAACAGTTGTAGCAATTCCTTGAGCAACTGTCTTTCATTGAGCACTAGAAGCCTATGGGTTTCCACATCAAATCCTGGTGTTGTTTCCTTGAATTCACTAGAGGAATCCAGTGAGGTCTAGCCAGGTGCGAAGGACCTAGTCACATGTGTTTAGTGTCCTAAGGTAGTGTTCAATTCAAATTGTAGCAGATCTCCATTTCATAATTCTCATTTGTTTTGCAGTAATCTCCCCTATTCAACTTCGAATTCTTCAGTATCATGGATGTCAAGTTGAATTCATTCAACTACTTCGAATGGAAGGAAAAAATGGACATATTCTTGAATTCAAAGAGCCTTTCTAGAGTGGTGAATGGCTCTACAGTTGAGCCCACTGGTGCAGTAGAGAAATCCAAGTACTTAGACAAGCTTGATGAAGCAATAGCACTGCTTCTACTTAGCATTTTTGAAGACCTACACTTTCATGTTATCGATATGAAGACTCCAAAGGAGGTTTGGGACAAGCTCGAATCCCTCCTTGGTCAGAAGGATGACTTGAAGGGTCATAAATTAGAAAATGAGCTCATCTCCTTGAGCCCAAGCAATTTCGAAACTATCACTGAGTTTCTCAACAAATTCAAGAACTTGATTTCATAGTTGAAGAGGTATGGGATTGAGAAGGAAGAAAAACAACTCATCCTTGCCATCCCGTCGAAGCTAGGCCCTGATTATTCAGTGTTTGTTTCGACCTTCCAGACAACAAAGTTGTCCATTCCAAAGTGGAAATTCCCTTCGCTTGAAGACTTCATCCAATCTCTCACTCTTGAGGAGGAGAAGCTAGTGCATATGGGAGTGATAAAAGCCAAATTGGATTCAGCTCTTGCAACTACTGAGTCAAGGAGAGCGAATGGAAAAGGAAAACAAAAAATTTCTGATAGAAAGTTGAATGACCAAAAGCAGAAGGAGGCTCCAAACCAGTCAAATGGAGTTTAGAATCCTAAGAAGGACAAGACATCTGAAAAGGGAAAATCCAAGTGCACATACTTTAATCGAGGATATCACCCTGAGAGCTCATGTATGAAGAAGACCATAGATCTCATGGCTTCACTTCTTGAAAAAAATAATATTCCAATACTTGCATGTGCTAGAAAGAAAGAGAGTGAACCATCTGGATCTGAGAACAAAGAGAGATGCCATGCCCTCATGGCAGGTGCATCAGCTCAATCCTCCTTCATCATAGATTTTAGAGCATCAAGACACATGTATTCCTCCAAGGATCTCTTCACTAGATTCAAAGCTACTGTTGGACCATCCATCATGTTGGGGAATGATTCTGAGGTCTCCTCTGAGAGGATTGGAAGAATCAAACTTGATCATGGGTACTTCTCGGATGTGCTCTATGTCCCCACTCTCACTGCTAATCGACCTTCAGTATATCAGATGACCCATGCTAGAGATCCCAAGAGGGTGATATTCTCTCCAAATGAGGTTGAAATTCAAGACATGGTATCAGGATCTACCATTGCAAAAGGTGTGGCCAACCACAAGTCGAAAATCTATGAGTTCTCCCATTTTCTACCTCTCTCTAAATAGTTTGCTCTTCACACTCATGCAAATGAAGAGAGTAGGCTATGGCATTAAATATTTTGGAATCTTAACTATCAATACTTGCAAGACATGCATACTAAAGAGATGGTTGAAGGGATTCCCAAGATCAAGTTTTCCAAGGGCAACTGTCATGGTTTTTTGATTGGCAAGCATCCTGAAAAGAAATTTGAGAAGGGGAAGGCAAGGAGAGCCTCTCAACCTCTAGATATGAATCATAGTGATGTTGCAGGTCCATTTCCAGATCTATCTTTGAACAAGGAAGTTCATATTCTTACTTTTATTGATGATTATTCAATATTTACATGGGTATACTTTCTCAGATTAAGTCAGAAGTATTTGGATTCTTTAAGTTTTTCAAGTCTTCTGCAGAAAAATTTTCAGATAGAAAGATCAAGGCCATTCGCACTGATAATGGAGGTGAGTACATCAACGGTGACTTCCAAACCTTTTGTGTTGAAGAAGGCATTGAGATGCAACATATTGTTCCCTATACACCACAACAGAATGGTGTTGCTGAAAGGAAGAATAGAACATTGAAAGAGATGGCCACCTGCATGATAAAGTTGAAAGGGTTGCACCCTAGTCTTTGGTTAGAATCCATCAACTGTGCCACCTATCTTCAAAACAGAGTTCCTCACAAAGGACTCAGAGATATGACTCCTTTCGAAGCATGGATGGGATACAAACCTTATGTGTCTCATCTTAGAGTGTTTGGATCCAGATCATGGGAAAGGATTCCAACTGAGAAAAGGAGATCCCTAGATCCACAAAGCAGAGAGTGTATTATGGTGGGTTATGCATTGAATGCAAAGGCCTACAAGCTTCTCTATACTTCTACTATGACCACATTCCTTGATAGGAGTGTACAGTTTGAGGAATGGCCTCTACATGATGCTCATCCTGTTGAGAAAGAGAGCTTTCCTACCACACCTCCACTGCTTGGTGAGCTCCAAGAGAGAGAATATTCATCACATGATAGTTCAGATTCAGAGTATGAGAGTGAAGATGATGAAGAGAGAATGCTAGATCCAGATCCACAAGAACCTGAAGGTCTAGCACCCATTAGTGAAGATGAGCGAATGGAAGATCCAGATCCACAAAAACCTGATGATCTTGCACTTGATGATCCTCCTCTTCCTAGATGGGCAACCAGTACTCTTAGATCTGTTGGAGATCTTGTTGGAGATCCACTTGATCCGAGGAGGACCAGATCTAATTTTTAGAATGGAAGGTTTCATCCTTCTCACATTATTGATCCATTTCTTGACGATAGATATTTCTTCGGTGGGGAAGTCCACTTACCATTTGGGGTGAGTGATGTACATGATTGATCATCCTACCACAGTCTATCTTGAGGGGGGTATTTCTTCCCACTAGGTTTTCCCTCTTTCCTCACTTTATTTATTTAGATTGTTGTACGGGGTGACCTTTGGTCTCAGTTACTAGGGCCCTACCATTTCAGTTGTTCCTCATAGTTTGGCTTGCGGGGGGGTGTTGGAATATTCTCACCATCATTTTTGTATTTTGCATGCCTGCATGCATCCATTCATCATGCATGCAAATGCATGTATCCAGTCATCACTATGGTAGTCTCCCAGCACCTAGTCCTTATTTTGCAGCACCTAGGAGCTTGTTTATGCTCAGTTCTATCCCTCCTAGCCATAGATGTTCCCTTTTTTTCATAACTGGAGTACAAGTTCTCCCTCTTCCACCTATTTAGGAGATTCTTCAGTTAGTTCCATGATTAGTGGATCTGTTGCTTGATCTGAGGACTGATTACTAGTTTAACTGACTGAACCACTTAGATAGACCTCCAGAGAGACTAGATCAGCTATACTTACTACTGACAACTCCTCATGCACCCACATTGGAGTCTCCTTCCCTAGATTAGTTCCCATGCACTCAGTTAGAATCAGTTAGACTCATTTGATTGACTATTTGACTGTTATGACTACTGCCACTGGTTTGGATGATGTCTCCAATGCTATCCAAGCCACACATTGAGGAGAATTCGAATGACCTTAGTGGCATTCGAATTCATTTGATTGTATTCAGTTATTATTCACTTTACAGAGTGCCAGCTCACAACTGATGTCTGATACAACAATTTTTGTCATTTATTGTGTATGAGTGATTATTGAATCTCCATTTCTTCCTCTTCATTCCGCACTTCTTGAGTGAGTTTTAGTGAGGTATGCTACTATTGAGTGATACTAATCCTAAAATATCACATCCTGGACATATTTATTTCATAATTCATAAGGTATATTTGCAATTCTTCCTTCGGTAAGCATTGAATATGGGTTGTATCATATTTGTAAGATCAATGTCAAAACATGTAATATCATATAAGCCATGATTTGAATTTCTCTCTATTCTTTTCCAATTTAGTTGAATATAACATAGACGGAAGGAAGTGAAGTGAGAAAGTGTAATGTAAAGTGATGTTTCAAGGGACCTTAGGCCAAAAAAACAAGATATTTGAAAATGTCTCATATACTACAAGACCAAAGTTACACAATTTTTATGGGAAAGAGAAATTCAATATAGGTCTCAATGACTTCTCCCAAGAGAGGAAAAAAGGTTAATCTAGACTAGAGGCACTACAAGAAATCCTGGAATTAGCGTCCCTTTTTAGTGTAAATTTTTTTATCATTGAGTGGTCGAAGTAGACGCTAAATGGGACAAGTCATGGACAAAACTTAAAGAGTCTAAAATAACATCTTTTTTTGCTTTCTAAATAGCATCCTTTGTGATGTCTAAAATAGCACCCATTTTTTAGCTTCCATAATAGCGTCCAATTTTTCTTCCTAAATGACGTCAAGGTTTGCTTCCTAAATAACATCATATTTTGCTTCTTAGAGATCGTCCTCTTTTAATTCCTAAATGACATCCCCATTAGCACCCCATTTGCATCCTTAAAAGCATCATGTTAGCATTTATGTTTGCATCTACATTCACGGTATATTTGCATCCAAATTAGCATCCATATGTGCTACCACTTTAGCATCCCATTTTGCACCATGTTTTACTTCCAATATGCACCAATTTTCGCTTCTAATTTTGCACCACTTTTTGCTTCCTTTTTTGCATCGTGTTTTACTACCAAAATGGTGCCAATTTTTTCTTCTATTGTTGCACCATATTTTGCTTCCTATGTAGCACCATGTTTTGCATCCAAAGTAACATCTTATTTTGCTACCATATCAACACCGTGTTTGGCTTCCTCATTTGTGTCAAGTGTTGCATCATTTTTAACGCCTAGTTTTGCATCTCTATTTATGTCAACATTAAAACCATGTTTTGCTACCAATTTAGCGTCCATTTTTACTCCCACACCAGTGCCACATTTTGCTTCCCGTTTAGCTCCTTGAATTTCTTTTTGGTTTGCTTCCTCATGAATACTGCATTTAGCTTCCCATTAAGCATCTAATTTTGCTTATTTATTGGCCACTAGTTTAGCTTCTAATTTGGCTTCTACTTTAGCATCCAAAATAGCATTAGAAATGACTTCCAACTTAGCGCTAGGTATTGCATCCAATGTTGCTTCTAGATCTATGACATAGTGGGCTTCCATTTTAGCTCCTAGTTTTGCTTCCTATTTTGCTTCCTTATTAGTACCACATTAGGCTTGCTATTTAACACCTACAACTATATCCAATTGTTTTCTAATATATTTATTATATCAAATTATTATAATTATTTCATTAATTTCAATAGTTCTCATATATCATTTACTTCATAGTTCTGAAATACCATAATGAAACATTCAAATTAATTGTAGATACCATTATTGAAATTAATTGCATAGCATTTGTGATGAAAATTTAACACAAATAGACAACATTTATACAAAGTAGTAACATCATCATATATATTAATTTTCCATGAAAAGATCATCGACAATTTCCAATATAGATAAATTTACAATATAATAATGATAACATCACCATTATCTTTCATCAAAAGAAGTGAAATTATAAAACATCATCACATTAATAACCTATCATACAGATCATCATATTAAGGTTAAAAGAACAAGTGAACGATATATATAGTGAAAATACCAATATCACAAGAAATATCTTTTTTAATATCCATTTCTAGAAATGTCAAAACGATCAAGGATAATCAAAGTTTATATGTCAACATAAATCCACCATACAAATCAAAATGACCCAGAATTTAATATGAACTTGGATCATCACAAAAATAAGAATGTGTCTAGTAGCATCGAGAAAGCAATAAACATCTACAATCTCAATAGTAGCATCAATGGCTACCATCATCATCATCATTATCACCACCATTATCATCCTCATCCTCATCCTCATCCTCATCTATCCCAACATCATATTCATCATCATTTTAATCTGATCCATTTGCATCATTATCGAGAATATATTTCTCTGGTACATTGGTGACAACATTATCTAGATCATCTAAGTCATCTTCACCATTTTTCTACAAACAACAAGAAATAATCAATTTAAAACATTTGTATTAATTTCATTACATAATATGCATATTTTGTGTTATATTGCAAATATTAGTGTGATAATTTATGCATTCTCACGAGTTTTCCAACCATGAATATAAACATCACCTCATCAACAGATAGTAACCACACATATAAAGTGTATCCACAACTGTGCACACACTCACACATACACACACATGTACACCATATCATATCACAACAGAACAAGACATAGAAGCAAGGAAAAATAGACACCCCGGTGATTATATATAAAGTGAAGAAAAATATGATACCACATATACTATTCGCTTCAACCATTTTTTTTTCCTAAAGTTAGTATATCATTAAATCTCTATATATAACATGTTATTCAATCTATATATTAGAGCATATTAACCATGGTTTTCATCTCTCAATCAAGTTCATGGCAAAAGTTGAATTTTGTGCTAGTTGTTGTTTTTCCTTTCTGCCTGCATCATTTTTTGGCTCTTTCTTTACAATAGTCAAGCGACCATGTTGTCATCCTGAATTTCATTGTTTGTGGGCCTCCAAATATACATATTTTTTATCTTGCGTTGGCAAAGGTCGAGCTTGGAACGTAACTCAGTGCTTATCAGGCACCCAGTTCTCATGGCTCAGGAGTTATACACTGGTTATTAGTTTTTGAATAGGCCATCTGCTTCTGATTTTTTAATCTGCGCAAAATGGCAAACATGGGGTTCATGCCATTGAAAATAAAGACGAAGTTATGAAATAGAACAACGTTAATAATAAAGTTTAAATAGTTCTTAGATAGATTTATTAAAAAACCCCTTAAACGTAATTTAGAAGAATTTATTTAAGATTTACCTAGGGAAAAAGCATTACAACTGCGACAAAGAGAAGGGCTATATTTGTTGTTTGTGTACATGATCGGCAAAGCATAACACAATGCGGCGAAAGTGCATGTTTTGAGAAAGGATTCCCTCAGCGGTGATGTTGGTTTTATGTAGACTTCAAAGTGTCTGCCTAAGACTATATGCATCTAAGGAAGTATGCTCGAGGAAGGGGCGAGATTCTGTTGAGCGATAGAGAGTCACCCCCGAACTATGAGCTATTGGTAAAGCATAACACCATGCGGTGAAAGTTCATATTTTAAGATGAAATGTAAAGCCTAACCAGTAAAGGCATAGAAGCCATATTTAATAAAGACCAACCTACTAACGGAGTATCCCAACTCAACCCGAGGTGAGTCCTGGAGCATGAATAGATTTCATTACCATATTTAATGAAGACCAGTCGAATCAACTCATATGCGGAAGAGCCACATTGATGCCCCCTATCATATGCTGAGGAGCCCCATCCCATCAACCTAGCTGACCTAGCTGGACATGCCCCATTGCCTTCAAACTTACCCTGGTCCCATCTAATTTACTGAAGAGCCTAGCTAGCTATGCTCTATATCATCCACCTAACAAATAAAAGTCGGCCCTGTCTGTACTAACGCGGAAAAGATAAACTGACATGTCTAACGCAGGTAAAATATCGATCTGATCGAGCCATCGTGAGCCACATCGTCCAGAATTAGGATTGAGCCAGTAACATGCTAATTAGGAGGATCCAATACCACAAACCAGAGGAATAGTTTATAGTAGAGTTGGATGCCACGGTTCCGATCAAGGAAAAGTACTGTGCTTAATAGCGTCACCTAACCAATCAATGCAGTAAAATGTATTTTAACAATAATTAGTTGGAACAAGGCTTTGGTCAAGGGCCGACTTGGTAAACACTAATAATATTGGGGAAGAAGAATTTAGCAAGTAGGAATGGTTGCATAAGATAGATTATTTTAATACTTGCTCCTAAACTGGCTACCTATTTCCTTTATAAGAGCATTCCCGAGTATCCAAAACATCTATAACTACTACATCCATTAGAACTGAGATATCTAGATGAGCGGCTAGGTGAACCTTAAGATCTTTGATGATACCACATACTTCAATTTATCTTGATTCCATCGCACATACATTCCTATATAGTTGGGTGGTCTTTAATCCTAGCCGGTTCATAACCCTTAAAGTTATCACATTTGTTAATGCCCCATAGTCTAACATGTAATTATGCATAAGTAAGTTATTTACTATTAAATAAATAAAAAAGGGGTGAATGAGTTCCATTACCTCTTACTTTATCCATCCTTTGTAAAATAACAAGGACATCTTTACTAACTTCCTTAGGACTTTTCTAAATCTTATCTTCAGGACCTTCAATAAACTAAAGGAATTTTTGCTTTTGTAAAGGTATCTTGAGGATCTTCAATAAACTAAAGGAATTTTTGCTTTTGTAAAGGTATCTTGATCAACTCTGATACAAGAACAAGCATCTTTGCATCAAATATCCCCTAAGTCAATATTCAATTCCGTGGATGAGCTTTAAGGATCCCTTCCTTTTTGAGGAAGATTAAGGGTTTCTTTTATTGCATACCTTATTTACTATATTATTATAATTTTTTGTTAAAAAGGGTTAAATTTATGTAGTGTAATTTACAAAGTATGTCTCCTAGAAATAATAATAATAAAAACAGAGTTTGAAAACATGATTATTTTTTTATTGTCATTAAGATCTGTAACTGTATGTTTCATATACTTCTCACGGTCTATCTTTTTTGGTTTTGCTTACCTTTCCATGGTAACCACACATGTGACCAATCAATAGTAAAATGTCCTTCCAAATTATAAGACCAATCCTTGCTCAACAGTAAACCATAAGCTTTCAGGATATAAACCACAATTATACCTATTACTTATTTAACTATTTGATTGGAAGATAACCAATTGAATCTTCTTCTAATCAAATAGTGTATCCGTATTTTTATATTACAACCATTGCTAATTTAAAATAATGAAAGGGACCTTATTAGAGTCTTGATATAGGATAATTATAAATGTAATAACACTATGCCTTCAATCTGACCTACATGCTTATTGACCTCATTAGAGTCCTGAAATAGGATAATTATATATGTAATACCACTTGAAAGACTATTCATTCAATAAAGTTATTTTACATCTATTATATTAAGTAAAAAACAACTTATTTTAAGGCTTCTCTATTAAGGAAATATGTTACATTTTCAAGGCTTACTTTTAAGGGTAACGAGGCCATCTAAAGGCTTTCCTTTTTAGGGAACCTGGCCCCTTTTAAGATTATCTCTTTAGGGAACCCCGAGGGCTTGTCTATTAAAGGAAATAATACCTTTTAAACGCTTACCTTATTAAGGGGAACTAGGCCCTTTTAATACTTTTATTTTAGGCAAGGTGGCCCACCCATATCCATTTTCCAACCCATACCTATTTATTGTAGTTCCAACCCAATCTCTACTATGCACTTCTTCATAATAAAGTGCTCTTCTTTTCACTTCTTCCTCATTCCAATCTTCATGGGTGTAATGCCAGGTGAGATTCACATGGATCCTATGATATGGCACTACCTTCTAAAGATCATGCCTCTTGAACCTTTATTTTTTAAACTTGTAGTCCTCCATTGCCTCTACCTCCATTATGGAAAGCTTAGATTTATTGCAACCCATACAACCCTATGTAAATATAATAAGGTGGGCACATTTTTATGATCTTTTATTAAGGAGGCATTGAAACCATGTAGAATGGTTTGGTAGGCTATCTTTCTTATAACCAGCTTGTTCTGTGCATACCTTGGTAAGATATGTGGAGCCTTAGTTGCTCCGTAGATATTAATATAAGTACTTTTTTCATTAACATACCAGTCTCCAATCATGCTCACAACCTACATAGCTTCTTCAGATAATCTAAGAGCTAGCTTACATCAAATAATCTCATACAGTGGGGCCATTAAATTATAAACAATTTCGTATAATTCCTTATGTCCATGTGTTCCCATAGGTCCTAATAGTAGACGAGATTATATTGGGGTCCATCTCCATCCCATTCCTAGGAAGGGATTGATAACACATATGATATCATTTTTATATGAGGACATGTAAAATTATGGAGGATTACCCAGAGTATGATACTTGACCCTAGCAATTGAATCCATTATTTTGTGGGACAAGATGGAAACCTATTAAAAGATAGAACCCTCCTTCATTATTGTGTACAACAAAGGTACCTAGGCTACCTTGAAATGAGATGCATCCTTCTCCCCATATAGTCCTCAAAATGCAATAGCATAAACATAAGGCATCTGAGGTTAGTGGTGGAGTAAAGTTTGGTATTTTAAAATTTTAATTGCTTCCCCTCAACCCACCATTTTATTAACATTTTATAATAGTTCTGGGTTCTGCCAAATTCCTCCACCCATGCATTAGTAATTGCAACTTCCACCCTTGTAAACTTATAGTAAGTTTCCAGACCACCAAGCTAAAGGGAAGCAATGCACCTTCCTTCACCATTTATTATTGTTATATTTTAAGGTTTTAATGATCTAAGATCCATTTCACCATTTTAAATGGTGGGCCTAGTAGCCCTAATGTGTAGGAGGGACCTTCATATGTTTTAATATAAAAGGAAAGATCATAAATGACGAGATAGTCCTCAAGATGGATATGATTCGAGCCCGTATCTAAAAATGATCTTAGATGGAATAACACATGTATAGAATCATAAATAACTTTCTAACATGCACATTACAGAATTATGGGATAATCAGATGCTGTAAACTTCCAACTACAAATGTCATTCTGGTTTGGACCAGGTCTAGGAAGAATATTTTGTCCCTGCAAAAAAGAAGACTGTGTAGAGGGTACTTTGAATGAGGTTGCAATCAAGTTTCATTGTATGTACTGTGTATGGAGTAGCAATCAATATAGTCTTCTATATAGTTAGAATGACAAGAGCTGATTTGATGGCCTTACAGTATGGTAACTTGAAAAATTCAAAAAACAGGGCACGAACATGGCAGAGGTGTCATCGAGGTTAGTTGTGACATCGAGGGGTTGCTCACTATTACCTTTACCCGAAAAAGGGCTAGAGGGAAGCGTTTCTTTAGGTAGAGAGCCTTGTTAGGATATTCCTATACTCCATCCTAGTCCTTCTAACATTTCTGACATTTTCAGTCCTGCATGCAAAATTAGGGTTTTGCATGCAATTAGGGTTTTGCATGCAATTAGGGTTTGCATGCAATTAGGGTTTGCAGCACCAGCACCTAGCCCTTGCCAAACTAGCCCCAGGAGCTTCTCTCGGATCAGTCTTAGCTCTCCTAGAGCTTAGTGCGCCCTCTTTTCAGTTATTGCATGATAAGGGCGCCTTTCTTCACCTACCAGTCCAGTTTAGTTCAGTTATCTTCAGTTCTTCCTTGATTTAAGGATTAACTGACTCCTAACTGACCTTATCACTCTTTTGGACCTCCAGTGTGACTAGATAGACTGTTTTGACTCCAGTTAGCTCCATGAGCGCCCCCACTGAGTCTCCTTCACTATATCAGTGCTTCCATGTGCCAGTTACACCAACCACACTCAGTTAGACTCAGTTTGACTCCCGGTTGATCACTACTTGTGCATTGATGACTTCACCGATGATGAGATAGACTCCTAGTTTGGCACTGATGACTCTCCACTGATTATGGATCTGTGCATGAAGGACAATTCGAATTACACCTAGTGAATTCGAATCCTCATGCTCAGCATTGTATATTTACCCGGTTACTATTCTGATTAATGCAATGTGTGTAATTATTCTGCCTCTATTGGATCTATGTTCTATTGCTTCTCTCTTCTTCCTAAATTCTTTCATAGTGAGGTTTACATCATCTCTTTGGATCTTATGTGGGCAATTTCACAAGCCTAATATCTGTTTCGATGTTAAAGGAAAAGGAAGCTAGAGATTCCATTCAAGAAATATTCATTGATAGAAGTAGAAAAATCAAGAAATATTTGCTAAGTGTTTTAACACTGCCCTCTCAAGCTTACTTAGAGCAAAGGAACTTGATAGCCCAAGAAACCACCCCTTAACAAGGTGAAACACTAAAAAGTGCTGCCAAATACTATGTCCACTAAATATGTGAATCAATATATGCCATACCTCCATTTTTTCAGCAAAAATAACATAATAGACCCTTGTACAGTTCCTACAACTATTATATATCCCCCGTACATATGGTTTAGATCCACTCACAGAACAACCTAGAGACAAAGCATTGCCTCTAAACATGGCACAGACTAGATTAGCCCCCAATATTTGCACCATAATCACCCTCACATATTACATAAAAAATTATTTTTAATAAATTCCAATGGTAATATGTTGCACTACTTCTTGTGTTTCCATTGGCTAGTTAGTTAGATCTTTCTCTGATTTTAGTACGAGTAGTGAGAGGAGTTTCTATCCCACTCCAAGTATGCATTTTTATTGGCTATACTTTTGATTCCATGGACCAACTTTGTGGTCACTCATTGGACATTAATAAAATTATCTTATCTTATCTAGCTGATTGTTAAAACAGAAACATGGTTCAAAAGACAACAATCAACCCTTCATGTGCATATATATCAAAAAATTATGCCGCCCATTATAAGAAAATTTGCAAGTTGTAACCTCTTAAAAAAATATTACATACCCCAAGTAACTTCATATGTCCAAACCCTCTATTTGAGAGGGGAAGAGTTGAAATACATATACCAAACAAATAAAGTCATCAACACTTAGGGTTTTTAAAACAACAAAATCAAGTTTAAAATTCCACTGTGACAATGTGAAAGGGCTCTTTGGTTGGTTTAATATTTTGTTCATGGATGTTTGGAAAGGAGCCCTGGTGTTTTCACTAGTGCTCAGTCTATAAGTAGACATAATTCTTCCAGGAATCATGTCAATTAGCTCTGTTATCTCTCATAGTTGTGAGTTTTAGTGTCTTGAGACAGTAGGGAGGAGATTTTAGCTTCCCTTTTCAGTGTTTATGTTTCCTCACTGACTCTAGAGAGTGAAATCTTAGTCTACATTTCCAATCCTTCTATCTAGGAGCCCTACACTAAGGAAAGTGAGATGGAAGGAAAGGAGGCAGTCAACAAGCATCAGACATATATGGGATAAGAAATATGAAGCAATTGGGGATGATTAAGCAGCAGGAAAATTCTCTCAAAAAATTAAGGTCTAAAGTAGACCCACGGCAAAATAATGAAATTAGACATACCGGAGATCCATGTATTTTTATGGGGAAGGCGCAGATATCAGTATCACTCCAAAGTTGAAGTGGAGTTCTTTCTCCAGGATATTCTGCTGGATTAATGAAAGAAGCTACTGGAATGTATTTAAGATAAATTAATGATACACAAGTGAGAGTGACAGAATGAATGCTTGACACAGTTAAGGTAACCAAATCTTTGAGTGAGAGATTCTTTATCTTTTTGTATAAATAGGGGTCTTCCCCTCTATAGCATATCATTTCAGAAATATAATCAAATAAGTTTCTTTGGGGTATTTCCCCATTTATCCAAATTTGCAGGTGCAATCCACCCTTGGGTATGGAGGTGCCCCCATTACTTATGTTATTTCTCAGATCTCTCCTTATTTATCTTATTTGATCTTCAGTCCTATCTTAATTTCCTATTGTTCTTTTAATTTACATTTGTAGTTGCAGTAGTAGTGCCACTGTTGAATACATGCATACTGCAAGGTGATATTAGAGCTTTGCCATTGAATTTGAGTAAATGGTATAGTGACGTTGTTGGCCAATACTGGGAAATCAAGGGAGAAAATGAAGATGGCGATATTCAAAATTCACCAATTGAACAGGAGTTAACAAGGGTGATTTGGATGAAAATCTCAAGAAGTTCCTCCAGGACATGAGAAGGGCACATGGGGAGACTTAGATCATGGCCAACATTCCTACCAACATAATGAAATAGTATTATAGGTTCCTAACCAAATGAGTAACTGCGTAAAATGATATTATGACAGATTGCATTGATTTTCATCCCCAAGTAACTCGTGTGAACATATAGGACTTAATGAATATGCCTTTTTTTATGTTTTGAATGTATTTTGTGCTAGGGGCACAAGATTCCCTCCCTCCTTGAGAGCGTCTTCCTCAAAGCCGTAGAAGATGCAAAGAAGTAAGGATTACTCAAATTTGCACTCCTTTGTTTCCATGCTTTGCTATCCATTCATCCATATGTGATCCTTTTGGCGTCAGTCTCCAGTATTTTAATTTTTCACAAATACTTTTCTACAATTCTATGCATGTTGCTGGTTTTGCCAATTTCTTTCATGGGAATGTAGATGCTAAAGTTGAACTTTCGTTTCCTTGTGAAGTCGAAGTTTAATATTTGTTGTCAATCTCTTCTGTCCCTCATCAATCCTTGTTTGCATTTCTGATTTTCCTTCATCTTTGAGGCTTCTTCAAGCTTTCTAGCTCTTCTTCAAATCTCTGTTTCTCTTTGCTAATGACTAACCTCCGATGCTTCCTCATGTAGGCATCTTTAACACAACTTTTTTTAAGGAGGTTTCGATTATGATTTCTCAACTTGCATATTTTTTCATCCCTCCTTGCAAGTTCTTCCTTTTACTCATCCTTTTTTAATTTTCTTACCTTTTGTTCCCATAAGCTCTAAGCCTCCTTAAGAAGTATTTGATTAAGGGCCAAATCATGAGTTGTAAAAATGCTACATATTAAACTTCACTGAAGGAGTATCCATCGAAGGATCTATCTTCTCCCAATCACAGCTAGCATTCATTTGGGATACCCATTACTCTTATGGAACTGCTCATAAAGGGTGATGCCTCACTCACTTCTCTCATCAAGCAAGTTCGCTCCTCATCAAAAAGTGCGCAGGATGGAGAAGAAGGCAATTTTTGGGGTTTCTATCTTTGGAGGGTTTTCTCCTTTGGTTTACCTTCATCTTGACTATTGTATTTGGATGTACTTTGTATCTTGAACTAATATCTCTATAAGAATGTTGTTGGGTTTTCTCCCTTGTGATTTCCTAGGATAAATTATGTGTACTTGTGTTTCGTGCATGGTTGTTCTTTCAGTGATCCTTATTTGTTCTATTGCAATTAAAATTGAAAGAGGTGAAAATTATATTGCTATCTTAAAATCTAACAACTACATACCCATTGTAAGGTATCGTTTCCTCTCCCTCCTATTTTTATTCCAGAAAGGGAGACTTCTATGTTACCTACCATATGGTTAAAAGATAGGGAGGGATGGGAGCACATGAATTCCCTTCATGGATATATTAATTGAAAATTTAAAGGGCAACGGAAACTACCAATTTTACCCCTACTTAGCCAACATGCTAAGTGAAACCAGAAATCCCATATTTAGAAAGCAAATGAGCCATGACATGGAATTTAGTTATACATGTGCTTTACTATCTTTCTCGAGTGGAACCATTTACAACACTCTCTATTCAGCTACAAGGTGGGAAGTTTGATCACGCCGATCGAATGTTTTCAGATTTAAGGGCGGCAACTTGGAATGGTGTTTTAGAGGATATGAGTGATGTGAAAGAATTGGTATGTAATGTACTTCAAGACAATATTTTTTAATAGAGCACCTTGAAGATTATATCATCTCTGTATATATTATATTAAGTGGGAAGGCTATTTACTTTACAACGGTGTAAAATATGGCAAAGCTTACAATGAAGCTCCGGTGAAAGGCGCTGCTATATGTTTTCTTACCTACCATCTTTATTTATCTCATTTTGAAAACATGAAAACATTTTATATGTGATATGTTCTGTTACACAATATCATTAGCAATGGCCTTAGATATCCCTGTCTATTTATGATTTTAGGTTCCAGAACTATTCTATCTTCTGCCATGAATGCTACTTTGCTATGACATATTTTTAAACACATATTTTGTGAAATAAACCAAATCCCGCTATGTAAGGTGTGTACTATATAAACACCTATGCACACCTTCATGAAGAAAACACACTTCTCTGCTCCTATCTCAAATACGCAAGGAATTTCTTTTAAAATCTCGAAAACCCTCACTATACAAAACAACAAATCAAATTCCTTATACGTAGCTTCCACATACATAAAAAAAATCCACACACACACAAATTATGCACCTATGAAGTAAGCAAAAAATAAACTTCAAAGCAAAATCCACAAACAGTTCTCTCTTACGACCTCTAAACAATAAAAGGAGACAAAATCTTTAACACTTTTAGTCAAATCTTTTAAGCATACAAATGAAAACCAAAACTCTGATCAAAATAAGCCAATTTTAATTTAGAAAATCTTTACAGTGCACACATGGTCAATATGTTGTGATATATATTATTGTGGTTGAAAGTAAGAATCTACATTAGAAGGAATCATAAGAAAAAATATCCATCCCTCCTAAGTCGGATGCTAAGAATTTAGATTGTGGCATTGAAATTGTTCCCATTTTCTTTCTCCAAACAAAATAAAGATGCAAGCCTCTACTACAAAATGATCTAAGTGAAATTATCCATCAATTGCCCTCTATGGAGCAAAGTTCACAAGAATGAATCACCTATTTAGTGGATTCTCAAAAACTCAAAGTTGGTCCTAAAGTTGAAACAATTGGAAGAAAGTATGAAGACGATGACGTCAAACATGTAATATAAACAAAGACGGGGAGGGAAGGTCATTGGATTGACATGATGTCCAACAACCTCCACTAATGATTGTCGTCGGAATAAATTCAGGAATTGATGGAAAGCATCCATAGTCGAGTTATCAGATGGAAACCACCAATAGTCAAGTTATCAATGCAACACAAGGTATGAACGATGCAAGGTAGGGTTCTAGCACTAGAGTGGCAGAGAACCCATATTGAAATGTTTTTAAAATCCCTACCTCCTTACCTACAAACCATGAGATTTCAAGTGAAAATCACTCCTGTCTTGGGGTCGTAGCATGGGAGCGATGGAGAACCTAGATTGAAATGTTTTTCAAATCCTTCCCTTCTTACATACAAACACCAAGAATTCCACTAACAAACACTCCTGTCTTGAGGTCATAGCAAGGGAGCGGTGGAGAAACTAGTGAGCGAACCTCAAATTGACTAGGGGCCATAAGCGGTTGAGAAACCAGTGAGCAAAGCGTGAACTGATGAGGCCTATAGCGAGGGTTGTAGGTGGTCGAGAATTGAGTCAAGCAAACTATGAACAAAGCAGATGCATGATGGATTTGTAGTGGACAAAGAGACGACGAAACATGGAACAGTGCCCAAACAACATTTCTGGCCAACAAATGCCTGTTCCTACCACTTAGGAGCATCCTTCATTAAAAAAATGTTCACCTTAAAGAGGCATTGATATAAATTTCGAGTGCAATATTAAGAATTTTATTGAATTTTTTTTATGATTATAAACTTAAATGACTGAACATATTAGTTTCTTAGATTTATACAATAATAGACCCACCAGATTCCTTTTTGTCTTTTTGCTACATATTACCAAAGTCAAATGAGAATAGTAAATAGTCGATGGAGCCGAACAAATGCAACAACATGAGTTCTGTGATTGCATCTCCAGTAATAACGACTATACCAACAGGGTTTCGCAGCTCACAGTCCAATAGAATCTGCACTGCAAAATGCTATATCCACAGCCCAATTCATCCAGTTCTTTACCGCCATAGATATTCCATCAAATATCCTTCTCCTTCCACATTGATGACTAAAGTTAGCAGAAGAAATGGCGCCGCAAACGGCAAGAGTAGAGAAAACTCATTTAGGCCAGACCAACCTGCTGGGGCATCCGGTGAAGAGCCGCCAATTTCACCAGCAATGATTCATTTTCTGAATGAAACAGTTAATGCTGCTCCAACCCTTCGAAGTTTTTCTTGCACTTCGTTAGTTTTTTGCTAAATTTTTCTTACCCTGGGTTTGTTTTTGGAAAAAAATATATTTGTAGTTTAGTTGTAATGTAGATCAGAGAAGACATTCTGGAAAAAAAAAAAATTGACTGTAAAGTTTTAAATCTGCAATAGAAAATCATTTTCTTGATTGTGATATTCTTGAAAAAGAAAATTTTGCCATGAAGAATAAACAGAGGTTATAATTTGCCCTTTCTTGCCCTTTGATGATAACCTTCATATTTGAATGCAGCTGAGATGGGTTTATTTTACAATCATGATTGGAACTTTAGGTCGGAGAAACAATCCACAGATCACTTGGTTTATCATGGGCCTCGTCGCCAGTACCTGTATTTCAAAAACTTTGAAAGTCTTGCTCAACCAGAGACGCCCGTCTTCAGCATTTGGGAGAAGGGAAGATCCAGGGATGCCATCTTCACATGCCTATACACTTTTATATAGTACTGTGTACATTGCTGTAGCTTGTAAGTATCTTTATAATATATTGGTTTTTCTTCATAGTTTTAGTTCTATATTGGCTTTTATTTCATAATTTTAGTGTTATATTGTTTTTTCTTGGAAAAAAGCTATAACTTGTTATTCAAAAAAATTAAAATTGAATCAAAATTATCGTAATATGTCCATATGAATATCTCTGGTCATTATTAACTGTTCAAAACAAGATAGGGAAAAAGATAAACCAGTTCAGTCTAACTCTAGTGCTCCTCTAACTCTGGTGCTCCTCTATATCAATAATATACTTTCAAATTATACATTCAAAAGAGATTAAATGACGGAGTCTTCATCTTCCAGCAGCTATAGAAATATAACTGATTTCACCAGAGTTCCAGTTATTAAGAGAATTGTAAGCTCCCTTTTTCCGTCCACCTATGCTCTTCAAAGTATTCAAAATATATCACTTCTTCTTCAGTCCCAATTGCTTTTTTTAACATTCTATCAGCCAAAGTATTGTACTATCTATAGATGCTTTCAAGACATTAGTTCTTTGCTTCCACTGATCCAAACAAGTGACTTTGAGGTTTTGCTTCCCATCAGCATAATCTATTATAACTTACAGTCACCTACAAAGATAAAATACAAATTTTTAAAGCAAAAAAGAAGAGACTCCATAGTTTCAGAAGTTTTGCCGATGTATTTGTTCCTTTCCCACAACCCATCCAGAGGAAAAACACTTGAGTACAAAAAACTTTTAATACCATTCTAGCTCCACATGAGCCATTAGCCATTGTGTGATGCCCCTTCAAAAATTCCTACAACATAAGCCTTAGAGAAGACAGGAACATGAGTCTGTTTTATGGAATCATCTTTAGAATCTTTCTAATATTCATTGTAAAAACCAAGAATTTTGGAGACTACCATAGTACTATTTACCTAAGCATTTTTAAAGAGAATTTTGTTTCTATGCCTCCATATTCTCCAAATAACAAAAAGGAGAAGCTTGTTATGACTCAGGGATTGTTTTAGCCATTTAGAAAGACAACCTTCAAATGTCTGATTTGGTCAACATAAAAGAGTGTGAAGTCATAAAGAAATCTCGTTCCAAACATGTTGGGCAAACCTATAGGTTATAAACAAATGATCAATAAATTTCGCATTTAATTTGCAAATATAACATAAATTTGGACCAATACCCTTCTTTTAATATAATCAGCATAGATCCATCTTAAACCCGTATCTATCAAGCACCCAGAGGGATCCAATTTCTTGAGGTGTATTTCTTTTTTTAATTTTAAACTCAAGAAATTTGATCTCTCTTGATTGATAGATCCGGGTTTAACTTTTAAGTTTTTATTTTATAAACGACATTATTTTTTAATTACTTTTCATAATATTTTATTTTATGAACCAATATGGATTTTTTTAAAATACTTTCCATAATTTTTTATTTTATGAGCGGACATGAATTTTTTAAATACTTTCCATAAAATTTTATTTTATGAGCGGACATGAATTTTTTTAATTGTTTTGTTACATCACAAACTTTACAACATCTCCCCCATATTGGGCTGTAGAGCACCTCGTTTCACTCAGTGCAATATTATCCCAAATCATAATCTTATTTTCCAAAACCAATCAACAAAATAGTTTTAATTTAAGTGGGACCCACCATTTCCACAAAATGTGAAACCACCGCCAAACTTGTCCTGTTGCTAATAAACCAAAGTTGTAATTTTAAATTATATTATAATTTTTATATAAATATTAAAACTTAACCATTAAATTAAATTTTAAAGATACACCATCTTTAAACACTTTACATTTTTTATTTATTATTATATTTAAAAAATTTCTAAATCATACATAATAAAAAACATCACTGGTCTAAACTTCCCACCCACGTTATTCTTAGTTTTTCCTTTTTCCAAAAGTAATCATTAAAAATCTAAATAAAAATTGTTTTAGCTTTTTCCATAGCTTACTTTCCCCCGTACGAGGATTCATCTTTCCCTCTTTCCATGGTTCTTATGCTATGTCAGCTTTTATGACTCCCCTCTTAGCATGATTCTTATGGAAGATAACAAGTCCACCCAAGGGGTTTTCATATGGAAACAATTGGTGGTTAACCAATCTCACTCAATAGAGGAAGAATTCAACAAGTCACACCTAAGGGGGCTTCATATGACACAATTGTAAATCAACAAGGACCGCTTAAAAGAGTAGGAAGTTAACAAGTCCCACATGAGGAGGCTTTGTATGGACACAATTAGAAGTCAACAAGTCTCATTTAAGAGGCTTCATAAGGGCACAATTGGAAGTAGCAAGTCTCATTTGAGAGAGGAGGGAGTGATTAAGTCCCATGTAAGGGGGTCTTCAAATGAACACATTCGTAAGTCTAACAAGTCTCACTTATGAAAAGAGTGGTTGATTGGTTGTTGGATGTAGGTTGTGGTGTCTTAGAATAACTTTTATGAATTTTTTTTTGTCTTGGGATAGCTTAAACAATTAAAAAATATTTCATTCCTATCAATATTCTTACGCCAATGGGGTCTTGGAATAGCTTCTACAACTATAAAATATTTTTCTTCCACCATGATTCTTATGTCAATGGGGGCATATGTGACTTCCAAAGGCCAACCATCTTCATATGGAATCTACAAGAAGTCAACAAGTCCCACTTAAGGGGTATTCATATGAACACATTTGGATTTCAACAAGTCTCACTTTAGAGAGATGAGATTGATTAGATGTTGGGTAATTGATGGGTCTTGGAATAGCTTCTACAACTATCAATTATTTCCCTCCTAGCATGATTCTTATGTCAATGGGAACATGTGTAACTTCTAAATATCGACAATATTTATATGGACATAACTAGAAGTTAACAAAACCCACCTAAGTAAGTCTTCATGTGGACACAATTAGAAGGCAATAGGTCTCACTTAAAAGAGGAGTGGTTTATTGGTTGTTGGGTGATTATGTTTCATATCAACACAATTAAAAGTTAACAATTCTCACTTAAGAGAAGGGTGGTTTATTGTTTGGAAAGGCATGGTAAAAGCCTTTGACATTCTGGGTAATTGGACTACAAGGAAAATTGGACAAGGAAACGAGTTGTTAATTGGTGAGGACCCTTGGATTATAGGCTGCACTAGTAATCATAGGTTATTAGAACCTCTCCATTTATCTCTTTGTGAAAAAGGTATATTTAGACTTGAGGATGTTGTAGAATTTATTGTTGATGTGTTTGGGATTCAAGGATGGAAACCTGCTAAGGTCTTAGAGTTACAGAAAGATTAGATTGGTGAATGGATTCTTTACTTAAAATTATTCAAACATAATGGAATTTGTCTTAAGGAACATGATGATGAACTAAATGTTAGGATAATTAATACTCCATCCTTGTCCTACTTAGCATTATTTTCATTTACCCAGTAGTTGATGATGCCATTTTCTCCCTAGTTGTGTGCAGATGCCATCTAGGACCCAGTAGCCACCTAATGCGCCCTACATGCATGATTTTAGGACCACTAGAGGCAATTCCCTACATTTTAGGAGCCAACTCAGTGATATGGTTCAATCCACTTGAAATAGCTAACTCTTGTGGGGGGTTTATGCTTTGATTGCCACTGTTTGTGACCTCATGCACCCTTTTCTGAGTGCTTTGCATGACAAACTCATGATTGCGGCCTCCTTGGTCAGTTAACTGATAGTAGCTTCAATTAACTGAGATTTGGTTGAGTTTAACTGAGTTTGGGAGCTTTGGAACACTGATAGAGGTGACAATTCCTATGCTAGATTGACTGAGACTCGAATTATCCTTTGAGATTCGAATTCTCTCTATTGTAACATCATTGCTGACTATATTGATTATTGGATCATGTGACATTATTTTGTTCCTATCTAAGTTCTCATGCATGATTAATTGTCTACTCTTTTTTATTGCAATTTTCACTGTAATTCCTCTTTTCTGCTCATTCTTTCTCTGTGAAGTATACTCAGCTCCATGATCTACTGTGATTTAGAATTTCACATGGTGTAAGAGCTCAATGAGTGTAGGTTGAGCATATTCTTTCAGTAGTGCACGAGAAGCCTCTAGATTTCCAGAGCAAATCCTGGTGCCATTGCATTGAATTCATTGGAGAAATCCTTTGAGGTCTAGCTAGGTGTGAAGGATTTGGAAAAATGTGCCTATTGTCCTAAATAAGTGCTCAGTAGTAGTCTATCTCCAAAATTGAGAGTTTTTTACAGGATATTGAAAGTTTTTTATTGCAACAGTACCACATTGTTTCACTCCAGCAGCTCTAATGGAGAATTCAAATGCTCCTCTATCTCGCAGGATCCTGAAACCCTTCAATTATATTGATTGGAGGGCTGGTATGCAGATGGTGTTGTGCAACAAGTCATTGTACAGGGTAACAATGGGAAATGAGGTCGAACCTCAAGCAGTTGTTGAGAATGCCATGTATCTGAATAGATTGGATGAAGCATTTGGTTTCATGTGTATTCATATTTCCAATGATCTACTCTTCCACCTCTATGGATTGAAGACTCCAAGAGAGGTTTGGTTGAAGTTGGAGACCCTCTTTGGAAAACAAGATGAGCTAATGGGACATATTTTGGAGAATGAGTTGATTTCTCTTCAACCTAGCAATTTCGAAACCATCCAACAATTCTTTTCCAAATTAAAATCTTTGGTCATGCAATGCAAGTAGTGTGGCATTGAGAAGAATTATGAAATCTAACTCACAGTAGGATCTACTAGCTAAATATTACCTCACAATTAAGAAATTTGGCTAAGTATGCAGAAAAATAGTGTAAAACGAATTATGGACACATAAATGATAAAAAAACCAGACACAAATGATCAAATAACAGGTTTATTATAACTGGCCAAGCTAGAAATGAGTTGTGAATACATTTATATAGCATTTGGAAGAATTCGTTAGCCTTTGGAGGCACCTACAAGTGGCTAGCTTACATTGGACCTCAATCCCCCCTAGGTTGACCAATAGGATCCCAAATCACCTCAAACAACTACGGATTGTCAATCTGAATGTTGGATAGGCATGGGAAGGCATTAATGATGGTCACATATGTGGTGGTGAGGATTTGGTGGAGTGTAGGTGGCCAAGGATAGGCCAAAACTGCCAAGGAGGGGCCAAAATGGCCACATTCAATGCATGGGCGCCTCAAGTCAAAGAAAGATCCATAAAACAGGGAAATAAGGGCACCTTACTCAGTTAGTGGAAATAAATGCTTGAGGTGGCCATAAATGAGGATGCTTAACAACTAGTTTGACTAGGATTTGGCCAGAAGTGGTGGAATGTGCCATAAATGCCCCAACTATCTTCTAACAACCTTGGATTATCATCATTAACCTTATTTTGGACCAGATAATCATCAAATTAATGTATGCCTAAGGTCCTAAGGTGTAATAATGTTCTAACACCCACCCCTAAGCTAGACTTATGTAGCCAATAATAAAAATGAGGCCTTGGCAACTAAGGCTCAAGTCATCTCTTACAACAACAATTTTTATTAGACCATGTAACCAAGGTAAGGAGGAAAAACACATGGGAAGTAAAACCTCCCCTCTAAAGTGGACATGAAATACACCAAAATAAACTGCTCCAAAACTCAAGTAGGTGTGAACTTGATCATATGTCTGGAGGAACCTTCTCCTTTGGAAGAAGTGGATTTTTCTCCCATTCTTGGATCAGATGCTTGATCTATACAACTGTGGAAGAAAGCGCAAGTAGGTGCTCTTTAAACTTGATCATTATACCAAAAGTGGCTAGAAAAAATCCAAATGAGAGTTGATGATCTTGAGAATAAATATCAAGAGAATGATAGTGTCCTCCATCTTCTGTGCAACTCTGAGAACAAGTGCCAATCATAATCATGTAGTGGATCGGAAGCATGGCAGTGAGAGAGGATGCAACAACTGACTGATGATCGTCATAATTCGAATGTGAAGACTCATGAGAGAACAAAGGGGTTTGGAGATCAACTCCAAATGCTTGTATATGGTCCAAATTCTTGAACTTTGAACCATATGAACCTTGATGTGCTTGAGGCTTAAACCCAAGCGAATGCATGTTGTCTCCATCTTCAACAATACCTTGAGGAATTGTGCATATGACCATGTAGGAAGTGAGAGGAGGCATGGGACCAAGGAGTGCGAATGCATGAACTCCATAATCTGATCTAGACTCCAAAATATCCAAGGAACAACAATCTTACACATCAACAAACTCATAGGAAGAATGCTTATCTTCTAGAGGAATAACTGATAGAGAATCCTTAGTAGAAGAAGTATGATAGGAGAACAATGACTGGAGAGAGATTTATTCTTTAACAATGGAAGCTCCATTTTTTGTATCTTCATCATAAGCAACAACATCTTGTTCAATAGATGATGTCTCTTCACATTCTACTTCATAACATGTAGAGGAAGCATTCAAATCAAAGAGATATGTACCAACTGGAACTTGTGTTGAAGATTCTTCCATTTGATCTTCATGAACAACTTCATCAAAGAGAGTAGAGGGTGATACATTAAGAGGGAGAGCACATGCTGAGGTGTCCATAGGCTCACTCAATGCACCAATATTCTGCTTATCAAGAACCTTGTCCAAGTTGGACCATAGCTCAAATGGATAGTCTGCAGAACCAATCAAGTAGTGCATACTTGGAGACATGGCTAGACACATAGCTCTGAATGATCTGTAACAGTCATTTACCCAATGATTTTTCTCTTCATAGGAATTTGGTTCTCTCTCAGCAGCAATGGACACATCATAGAGACCATGTCTCCTGAGATATGCACACATTTTATGCTTCCACTCGGCATAACTAAATGGAGTAAGAAGAGGAACTTTCGAATCCATGTAGAAGATTGTGTACCTGCAAAACAAACTCTGAATCACTCTGGAGTGAATCGTAACTAGCTAATTCGAACCCTGCATTTACAGAAGGCACATTCGGGAGCACCTCACACCCTGGGTAGACTCCAAAGGATTGCACCAATGGCTTCAAGGAAATGGGCCTAGGGACTTCCGTGGTTGCTCCACTGCTTCTGGTGCACTTCTGAAGTAGTCTTGGTTCGACTAGAAGCTCCAATAGCTCCGATACCATGTGAAATCTAACTCACAATAGGATCTACTAGCTAAAGATTACCTCACAATTAAGAAATTTGGCTAAGTATGCAAAAAAATAGTGTAAAAAGAATTCTCGACACCCAATTGATAAAAAACTAGACACAAATGATCAAATAGTAGGGTTTATTATAACTGTCCAACCCAGAAATGATTTGTGAATACATTATATAGCATTTGGAAGAATTCGTTAGCCTTTGGAGGCAGCTACAAGTGGCTAGCTTACATTGGACCTCAATCCCCCCTAGGTTGACCAATAGGATCCCAAATCACCTCAAATAACTACAAATTGTCAATCTAAATGTTGGGTAGGCATGGGAACGCATTAATGATGGTCACACATGTGGTGGTGAGGATTTGGTGGAGTGTAGGTGGCTAAGGATAGGCCAAAACTACCAAGGAGGGGCCAAAATGGCCACATTCAATGCATGGATGCCTCAAGTCATAGCCAAATCCATAAAACAGGGAAATAAGGGCACCTTACTTAGTTAGTGGCAATAAATGCTTGAGGTGGCCATAAATGAGAACGCCTAACAACTAGTTTGACTAGGATTTGGCCAGAAGTGGTGGAATGTGCCATAAATGCCCCAACTAACTTGTAACAACCTTGGATTATCATCATTAACCTTATTTTGGACCAAATAATCATCAAATTAATGTATGACTAAGGTACTAAGGTGTAATAATGTTCTAACAAGAATTATGAGCAGTTGGTGCTATCCATTTTGAGCAAGCTTGGTCTTGATTTCTCCATCTTTGTTTTTACCTTCCATTCAGGGAGATTGTCAATCCCTGGTTGGAAAATGCCATCCTTAGATGTATTCACTGAATCTCTCATCCAAGAACAATCCAAATTGATTCAGATGGGCAATTTTCAAGCCTCAAAAATTAGGCTCTTATGGACGGGGAGTCAAAAAGTGCGAATGCAAAAGGGAAGCAAAAGGGTAAAGAGAAGATGCAATTTGAATCCAAGAAGAATGCAAAGTCTAATCAATTAGAAGGAGCCTCCAACTCCAAGAAGGATAAGCAACAGAAATTTGAGAAATCCAAGTGTACAAACTGCAAGAAGGGTAGCCATCTTGAGAGTTCTTGTATGAAGAAGAAGATAGATCAACTGACCAAAAATTTTTAATAGCACAACATTGCCCTCCCAGAAGGTGCAAGGGAGTCTGATTCTGGAAGCGAGAGTGAGGATCATGAGAGATTCCATGCACTGAAGGCTAGATTCTCAAGATCATAAGCCTTCCTCATAGATTCTGGAGCCTCCAACCATATGGTTTCCTCCAGAGAGTCTTTCTCTTCTTTAGATCTCAATGATGGTCCTAGTATTCACATGGGGGATGATTCTCAGATCTCTGCTACAGGGAAGGGCACAATACAACTAGAGCATGGAAAGTTCAAAAATGTTCTATTTGTGAGTTCACTGAAGAAATTTTTCTTTGGTCCTGACACAGTTGATATTGCAGAGATCTCTTCTGGGAATATTATAGCGAAAGGGGTTGCAAACCATGCCTCAAAGGAATATGAATTCCCCCACTTTTTTCCATACGCTCTACCTACTCCATTGGAATTTGATGAAAATCAGGATGATGTCTCTTCTAATGAAGATGAGGACCAAGATATTGATGTGGAGTATAAAGTTCAAACATATCCAGATCCAGATCCAGATCCAGTACCTGCTCCCAATCCATGGCCAAGGACAATATGGGCTCACAAAGTCCTTGAAGCTGATGGGAACATAGCTGGGGATCCATCTGACTATAGAACAAACAAATCCTAGTATCATGCAAACCTTGCACTATGTCATATAGATCCACTTCTCTCAGAGAGGTGCTACATGATGGTGGGGTCTCATCCACAATCTTGCAAAGAGACTTTCCATGATTGATCTACAACCAAGTATAAGGCTCAGTTGGTTGAAAAAGGGTACTCAAGGGTTCATGATTTGGACTACAATGAGCCATTCGCTCCAGTAGCAAAGATGGTTTCTGAAAGATTTGTTTTGGGAAAAGCAGCTTTGAAACAGTGGGAGGTACATTAGAGGAGCAGATCCAGATCCAGATCCAGATCTAGCACCTTCATTACTATCCTACATAGGAGCAGATTTCCTACATTTTTACAAAGTCTTTCACTCATAAAAAAAATTTCCTTCTCTGCTTAGTGTGAAGGTTGCTTGAGTTTCATGCTATTCATTTTTTAGGGGGGTAATTTTTCCCATGAGGTTATCCCCATTTCCTTAGTTTCATTAACAGTTCTTTTATCATTTATTTAATTGTATGGGTGACCTTTGGTCTCAGTAACCAAGGCCCAAGATGTCCAAGTTTGGATTAAGGGGGGGTGTTAGGATAATTAATACTCCATCCTTGTCCTACTTAGCATTATTTTCATTTACCTAGTAGTTGATGATGCCATTTCCCCCTAGTGGTGTGCAGATGTCATCTAGGACCCAATAACCACCTAATGCACCCTGCATGCATGATTTTAGGACCACTAGAGGTAGTTCCCTACATTTTAGGAGCCAACTCAGTGATCTGGTTCGGTCCACCTAAGTCAGCTGACTCGTGTGGGGGGTTTATGCTCCAATTGCCATTTTTGTGGCCTCATGCACCCTTTTCAGAGTGATTTGCATGGCAAACTCATGATTACGCCATCCTTGGTCAGTTAACTGACAGTAGCTTTAGTTAACTGAGATTTGGTTGAGTTTAACTGAGTTTGGGAGCGATGGAGCACTGATAGAGGTGACAATTCCTATGCTAGATTGACTGAGACTTGAATTCTCCTCTGAGATTCAAATTCTCTCTATTGTAACATCATTGTTGACTATACTGATGATTGGATCATGTGACATTATTTTGTTCCTATCTAATTTCTCATGCATGATTAATTGTCTGCTCATTTTTACTACAATTTTCACTGTAATTCATCTTTTATGCTCATTCTTTCTCGGTGAGGTATACTCAGCTCCATGATCTACTGTGATTTAGAATTTCACACTAAAATAGTCTAGAAACAAATATATAAGGTGCTTAGTACATAGCATAGATATGAAGAAAAAATCAATGAAGATTAAGGTGAAGACAGCATGAGGTAGTGGAATGTGGTGTGGAAGTTGGTATGCCCTCTTAAAATTAGAACTTTCATTTAGCTTGTTTTAGAAAATAAGGTCTTAAATTGGGATATCAAATAAAAAATAAATTGGACTAGCCCTATGTGGTGCTACATTTGTAAGAATGGAAGTGACATTTTGGATCACTTATTTGTTACTTGACCATTCTCTCAAGTTGTTTGGGTGGAGATGACCAAAAGCTACAAGGTTCAAAACAAATGGGACAAATCACTATGTTGTATTACCTGGAATCCTGATGTACTAATCGATCTATTTCTTCTTATAAATCACAACCTTGTTATTTGTTATGGGGAATTTGATTAACCATGAATAAGATCATTTTTTAGGGGAAAGAGGCACATTTAAGATGGCTAACTCACTAGATTAGACTATATTTTAGAGAAGGTACGAAGACACCTAAACAAAAAGTTCCCATAACCCTACAACAGCCTATTGTTGACTATTCCAGACCTTGGGAGTATTTTGATGGATCCTTCTAGGGAACTCCACGGGTATATGGAGCAGAGGCCATTCTATTTTTGGATAATGCTTGACTATTTTCTCTAAAATATGGAGTTGGCATTGGCACAAACAACACAGTGAAAATATATGCACTTTGGATATTATTTAAAGTTGTTGTTGACAATCAAGTCAGAAGGCTATAGGTCATAGGATATTCTAAATTATTGATGGATCGGGAAAATGGAAAAAGTCAAATCACAATTTTGGATTTGGAACCTATTATGGAAGTGATTTTTCTATTAAGGGAGCAATTCGAGGAGTTATCCTTTGCACATATATACAGAGAATTTAACCACATAGCTAATTAGTTATCAAAAGAAGTGTTGACACTGGAGGAAGGCTTACCGCCTATTCAAGAAACAAGGGATATTGTCTCTCTAGATGCTAAGGATATAACCCTTTTTTGAAGATATTTTTGGCATATTTTTGTTTTTGATATCATGATTGTTTTTGATATCAGGACTTGGGGTCATAACATGTTTGTGTATTTTTTTTTCATTTTAGTTTGTCTCTAATGATATGATGGATCTAGTTATGGTATAGCTGTAAGGAGGACTATATGTCATTTATATAGGGTGAGGTCAATCATGGACAAATGGATTACATTTTTTGGAATTTTGGTTTAGAACTAAATGGCATGTAAAAGTGTATTGCGATTTCCCTTTGGAGATATCAAATATATTGATTTTTTTTCTTAGAAAAAAAAGGGGAGTGTTTGATTGATTGTTGGGTGATTATTCTTGCTTGCTCATCTTTGTTGTTTCTACTCCATGAATAGGTTGATGCCTCAAATAGATAGAATTCTTTAGACTTGGGGATCCCTAAAATTTCTAATCAAACATTGTCAATGGTGTTTTCCTTGCTTTGATTTTCTCTCTTGCACTTAATTGATAATTGTAAGTTGTTGGTTGAAATGCTTACATAAGGATGTGCTTGATCTTCAAGGCTTTTAATGCAATGATGATGGTGAAGTCAAGTTGTGTTATGACTCGATTTCCCTTTTTGTCTTTAATTTTTGCATGTCCTGGATTTAATGCATTATGTCCTTGTTATGGTGTCTTATTGATTAATTTGATAAAGTGATTCTCAATTGCTTGAAAGTGCTTATGCAACATCATCACAAGTTTAGGTATTAGAAGTAGCCTTGTCCTTATCAAATCAATGAAGATGCAAGCATGCGATGGGTAACTAGTATGAAACAAGTACACTTATACATAATCGCCAATTGACATGCCTACACATGAAGTGATTTGTAAAGAAGATAAAAGTATGAAGAAGTGGAAGTATCATAATGTCATTAAGTTGCATTTGGTAATGCATGCAACATTCCAATGATCCACATAGGTGCTGAAATTTTATGTCCAATTTGAATTTTTTTACTTATCTTGAACGTTTTTTTACGTATGGTTGTGGAGAGGAAACCATCAATATTGATGTGTAGTAAAATTTCCGATAAGCTTATGAGAAGAAAGGCTTAAAATAATGGTGTGTGTGTGTGTGTCTATATATATATATAAATATATATATATAGATATAGATATAGATATGGAGGTGTGTTTTTAAAGTTAAATCAATTCATGCCTGTCGGGGTGTAGACCAACTGGAAAAGGAGTGAAATGATATGACTTATTGTAAAGAAGGTCACAAGTTCAAATAGTGGACAACCTGTGTTCCATGTTGGCAGGTTATGTGGGTGCACCTAGGGATATAGTGGTAGCAGACAGGAATCGACCTTGTGTCACATGAGTACGAGCCCTGCCCTAGTTGTCAATTCCCCTATAAAAAAAAAATTTAAATCAATTCATTAGCAAAACACTATCTAAATCTTTGATGTGTAGGTGAACTTGTGAAGAGATTCTTTAGTGCAATATTCATATAGGAAAAATATTTCAGGTAATTTTATATGAATTCCTTTTATTATTTTTATAGTTAATTGAAAATTTTTATTTTCATTTTTTATGCATTTGAAATTACCAATAGGCTTTGTCAGTTTATATATATATATATATATATATATATTCACATTGTTCACATGAACAATGAATTTAAACAAATCATTTTGATTTAAAAAAACATAATTGAATGTATGGATGTTTTCATAGTGTCAAAACATGGTGTTAAGTCTTCTGGATTTTCACTATGTAGAAGTTTGGATCAGATCAACTTACGTTTCGAGTGGATACTCCACCCATCTTTAGGATCATTCGTATGTTTTGAGTGGACACTCCATCCATCTTCAGGATCATTCTGAAGAATGATCCTAAAGATGGATGGAGTGTCCACTTGAAACATATGTTGATCTTGTCTAAACTTCTAAACAGTGAAAATCCAGAACACTAAACACCATAATTGAATGTAGTTGGTTCTTATTTAGTCTAATTATTGTTTGTTTACTTTTAATTAATCTAGCAAAATATCATTGTTTCTTTGGTTATATCTTTCTAATGATTTTTTTTAATTCAAATAGTATATATCAAGGTAATTGAATTTTTCTCCTAGTTTGAGATTTTTATTTGAATATTTCTCCTACTATGAGAATTTTATTTGAAAATACTTTCAAGTGATCTCAATTTATAGTTTGTATTTAAAGATACTTTCATGGTATCCCACGGATATTCATTTTGTAGATATTATTGGTTGAATAAATATAATTATTTAATTTTTATTTTGATTATAAATGCAAACAAAATGTAATTTCAATTCGTTCAATTTTATTTGGATACTTTTTCTTTAGTTATATGTAGTATAGAATTCACAATAAAATTTTAATAGTATTTTATTTTTTTATAGTGTTCCCTTTTTAGCATTGTAATTGTATTTACATTAAAAATTTGTTTTTGATTTGTTGATGCTATTACTTTGGACATTTGCAAACGATTATGAATACCTTTCTTTTTAAATCACAATTTTTAATTTTTTGTGAAACTAAAATTGACGATCTATTAATCTATGTGAACATAAATGAATGGGAAAAAAAATATTTGAACGTCATGAATTGTTTATTTGGCGGGAAAGGGTGGATGCCAAATTTTAGCATTGATCCACATGATTGCACACTTGGGTTGACAGATACTAGGTATTGACAAGGGAGCGAAAGGGGTTTTGTGTGCAAGTGACATAAGTGGTGTAATTAGGTGAAAGTGAGTTTTCGAAGATTAACTTTTGATATTTTCCCACATTGAGGAACATGATACCATTCTAAGACTTCACACAAGTTTTCATTGGACGTTGGGATATTAAAGGTAAAGTATGGTGATATAGGAATATGAGAGGACAAATAATGGTTGCACAACTTAAGTGTTATCCCTTTCCTCGTATAAGGTTATTGAAGACAGTCCTCATCATTTGCAAGCAATCTTATGAGTTTTGGGGCAAATTGATGGATTTTGCATTGTTTCCTCATAGGTGCATTTGGTGCCAAGGGACCACTTTCACAAATAAAATTAGTGTCATGTATGATGATCTAACTAATGCCAACAATTACAAAAGAAGAACATATAACAAGGATGAAAGATGTGTAGAGAGATTTCGATTATGGTGAAGCAATGCTCCAAATGAGATATGGATTTTTTCCTTTAAGTGCCTTTTGCGCATATTCTAAGTGTCCAATTGAAATGAGTTTTTTTTTTAATCTCTAGAAGAGGGTACATGAATGTTTTTGGGCCCTATGAACTCAATGCAACCAATGGAACAAGGTTCCGAGGCATGTAGGTATGAAAATGCACATTAGAAAATTTACTATGAATGAGGTAATTTTGTTTTTCACACCGAAAAAACAACTTTCTATTAAAGTAAAAGTTGTGTCAAATTTTACATCCAAGCAATAGAGAAGCAAGATATTCTCTATATCCCAATATTGATCAGTTCATTATAATCCCCTTACAAAAATTCAAAATCCCTATAATAGACTTCATGTACATAAGACTTCAGAAGTATTTTTAGACATATGTGACAGACTATTATTAACTAAAAAAAAAAGAAAACCAACTCCACTATGTGTCAAAAGACCAATGACATAGAAAACTAGTCTCTATCGAAAAAAAGAATGCTATCTGAAGAGATAGGAGCACCATCTCTGAATTCCTCGATGGATATCCTACCATCCATAGAGCCTATAGCCTTCTTAGAAAGCTGATATACATCACAGTAAATGGGGTATGAAAAAAATGACAAAATGGGGTGTTCACCCACTTGTTAGAAATTTATAGGTGTTCTCTATGCACCTTTGTATATGGTTCGACGATTCAAGTTCATACAAGAAAGATATGGTTTTATTATGTCAAAAACTGGGTGTTTTTATCGAGGTATATTTTAATTCAATTTTAAATATCCATTGGGTTTTCTTTGGATTGGATTTTAGTCCCATCATAGTTTGGGAGGTGTTATGGTGCATGTAGGATCTTATCCACCAAGTTTTAGCTCCCAATATGAAGTATGGAAAACATGAGGCCATTAAAGGTTCGTAGGCTTCATGTTATCGTTGATGACTCAATGAAGCTTTGAATTGATAAAGAAGTTACTAGATTTGAATCTATAAGATATTTATAGGTATGATCCACTACAAGAATAATTTAAATCAGATTGGAAGTCAATAACGAATCTTTCCTCCATGTATGACAATATTTTTCCAATGGGAAGGAAAAATCATTGACTTGAGCTTGTTTGTTGCTCAAGCCAATGATTTGTGTAATGAGGATAAATCATTGAACTGAGAGGATAGAAACCCTCCAGAGTCATCAATTGAGGCTTAGAGTCTGAGGTGGGTGAAATTTCCTATTTTGTGATAAAGAAAAACTCTTGCTACTATTATTATTGTATGAAAAGCTAAAGAAAAGCCCCCAAAGTCTCCATTTCTAGGTTATTTGACCAATAGACTTCCATACCCAATTAGGGGTTAAATTTGATAAGTATTTGCCCATATTTATCTTATTTAACCATCATATACCAACAATTTAAAAATCTGCTTGTCAATAGTTGAGTGTAATTAAATTTCAAAATCATCAAATTGATGGGCAGGTTTAAAAATTGTCCATATACACTATATATATATATAGAGAGAGAGAGAGAGAGAGAGAGAGAGAGAGAGAGAGAGAGTATAAATGGATCAATGAAAAATGAACCATGTAGATGAATTGATGGACAAATATATACACCCACCTCTAATATTGTTCTAAAATCAAATAGAGAAAGGGAAATAAGTTGAAAGCAACCATGCATTATTTTGTACTTGAATTTGTTGTTTCATTTGTTGAATTTGTGGCTCATTTATATGAAGCATACTCTCCCTATGGCCTGAAGGCTTAATGTGGAAGTCATGAAGAAATCACAACACATTGCTATTGGATCATTCTCCACATAGTGAATGCATCCAACAACTTATTGGTTCTTTGGTTACAACATGATTTAATTCATTGCCAATATTCACTAGTCTATGCATGCAAATTGTAATATTATAACGACTCTTCGACATTGAGCAATTTTCCCCTTGGATGTAAATTCCAGTTCCTAAATCCCAAGTTTAAATCAATATATACAAAAAAATCCAGAACATTGCAAGAAAACAAGTGAATATAAAAATATAGTAACACTCAATGATCTCCATGTCCCTATTGATTCGAGATATGGTGGCTTCCAAAATATTATAGGGCAGTGAAAAGACACAACTTGATTCAAATTTTCCTCTATGTAGGTTGTAACCTACCATGCTACCACTATCCATCCCAAGCTTCAATGTTCAAGTATCAATGTTATATAACCCTTAGCAATTTATCTCTATCACTATGTCATGTCATTATGTAATGTTGTTGTGTTTGTTGGTAACATGAATACACATTTAGATTGAATTGCATTAAAAATTGGTAGGTGGTTGAGGGGTGTTGTCATAGTCTAATCATAGATCATATAGACTAGTCCCATAGTTCCAACTTCTACTACAAGATCATCGACCATGTATGAACTTGTTGAACTATATGGGATCCAATATCTCATGACATATTACAAACACACATGCACAATGAAAAGACAAATCTCTTAATGCACCTTAAAAGATTCATCGTGAAAATTCAACTTGAAAGCTCGTGAAACTGGCCAAATTGCAAGTAAAGCCATTAATTTTTGTGATTAGAGTCACTAATTTGGTATATGCATTATTGTTTTTAGCGTAGATGTAATCAATGCTAGTGTTATCAATGGATAAGGAAACCTATATAAAATAAATGTCAAGCATTCAAGACAATCTTAGCTATAAAGGCATGCCAATTATGAGGATATGTTTGCAATAATATTTGGAACATGGAAATAATGCAATAATATTTGAGAGGGATGTTTGATAGGGTGGGACATCTATGATCATGGAATTTCAAGAACATGGGTTACTACATGCTACTTGTGGAAGCCCCAATTACATGGCACATGAGGTAACAACTTATTTTGGATTGTGTCCTACAACTCCAGAGTTAATCAAAGTTTCCATATATTTGGGTTGTTAAATGGATGTGTGGTTCATGGGATTACTATATAAATTTTGCAAAAGCTACATACAAAATTTTTAAACATCTTTTGTTTTGGTAGACAATAGTTATTATTCATGCAATTACAATCACAAGTAAGAGAGGATTCTCAAGATAAAACATAATGAAGTATGTATGAAGAAAAAAACTATCATTAGGTGCATCAAATGCCTTATGTTAGTGTCAATAATAGAGTTTGATTCATCAATGGTGGAGTGGGATAGGATATATGAAATTTCGAAGAAGTTAAGTAAAGAAGAATCTTAAAGATTTAAAGATTTTCTCTTTTTGTTTAAGTTTGTAATGATGTTGTATTCCATGTAGGACACATCAAATACTTTGATCCATTACCAAATGAATTATGGTTTGTCACGTCCCCTTCCATGGACCCAATTCGAGGAAGGGAACATGATACCAAATTCTGGGGCTTTTACATAAACTCAGCCCATTTCATTAGATTCATACGAATAAAACAAATGTGTGCAGATGCAAATCAAGAAAACATGCATATCGGAGATAAAACTCATCCACACACATTTCATATGCATTCAACATATCAATAACATTCATCAATTTAAAGCATTGCAGAGGAAAAACACATAGATAGAAAACACTTATCTTTATTGTGAAATGGTCCCAAGCAACTAGCTATGTCGCTGCAACGTTCCACCCAACCATAGGTCTCTGCCCAACCTGTATTCTTTCAGCATTCATAGACCACCTCCGAGATGGACATGATTTCTACAAGGAAAAGGGGACACTCAAGCTTATACACATCCAAATACTCATTCCATCTAAGCCAAGCCAGTCCACAGTTGGGTTTATCAGGCTAAATCTGAACCCTCTTCATTTCTGGATACTTGCACTCAAGCTCAAACCAAAACAATGGATACCCATAACCCATACCCCAACATACTCTATCTAGACACAACAATCACAATCATTGGGCATGTATACACATTTTAAAAAATGGGATTTACAAACAAGATGGCCATGGGATTTCCCCAAATCGCGGGCACACCAAAAACATACCGTGGAAAGGGTAATTCGACCATAGGGAGCAAAACCGATTTCTCCCACATGTTATGAGCATTCCAATGGCCAAAACGGCCTCAATGAAACCCCAAATCGAACTCCCTTCCTCCCAACAGCTCTGCAACATAAAAACGCCCTCTTGCCAGCTAGAAAACAAGGGAAAACCAACAATTTCGTGGAGGGAAAACGCCCAGGTAGCTCCCAACTCGTGAGAGAACAAAACCGGTTGATGGGTAATGGCTTGGGGAGCAATTTCGTGGCTCCTTTCTTTCCCAAGAAGTCAAACACAATTTTCTATGAAGGGTGGCTTGCCCATACCCGAATTTGGACAGCCATACCTCTCCATTCCCCAAGGCATTAACTACTTCACCCAACTCTTGGGAGAAATGAATGATTGGGTACAAAAGTCAACATGGGTAGTTGAGGGTTTTATGGGTTCTCTCATTGACACTTGGCTTGACTTGATTGGCTCAAGGGTTTGAATGTTTCCCTCCCAATTCCTTGTAAAATCATGCCCCCATCTCTTGTTGTATTGCATAGCTAGTTGTGGGTATTTTATTAAAATGCATATTTACCTGGCTAGCATGTAAACCATATGCATCAATAAATTGATGGCGGGGCCTTGGCCTTGAGCTCCTCACCACGATTTTATAACAATATTACATTATTTACATTTTAATGCAATGGAGTCAAAATCGGGATATTACATGGTCTTATCTATTGGAAGGAATTGGAATTATTTGAAGTCTTCCTATTTGTATCAACTTTTGTCGTATGATAATGTTATGTTGAATACAATTTCATAATAATTCAGTGTTTTGAACACTATAATAGTGTGTACTATTATGAAGTGTTTTTTATCATGGCACCATCTCGTCCCCTAGTTTAATGGGGACATTCTGTTAAAGACCTTGTGGTTGCGAAGGGCTCCTATCATGGGCTTAGAGGGTGATCGAAGATGGGATTATATCTGAGGATGTTAGTAGCTTACAAACATTTGTATACATGACTTAAGTGGACATGCCTTCATTTACAGTGCATCAATGAATGGTAATATTTTTTGTGGTGATCGGAATTTGGAAGGTGACCGATGATGTTAGTTGGGGTTCACTACTATTAAGGTCAAAAGTCATAACACATGAATCTAAGGGATTGATGGCACCTAATGTTGTTAGCAGAGCCTTCTTCTAAGAAGGATAGGACTAGAGGACCTCTAATGTGGACATAGAAATAGGATATTGGGAAAAATAATCCGCTATGCGATAATTATGTGCCACTTTCACATGGGTATTTGTGAGTGGTACATTGAAGAGGTGGATTTTATATTTTGGGGATAGAGTCATTATTAGGATGTGTAATTTGCAAAGAACGATTAGTGGAAGATGGGGCATCCTCTCACTAAGTGGGTAGGTTTTATGGAACGTTGTAGGCTCTATTGTGGGTATAGAGATGAATAGTTGCAACATTCATGTTATAAGAACCTTCCCCCGTGGAGGATGGGTTTTCTTGTTCCCAAGTGTCTTGGTAGGGAATAACACCTTGATTGGCGAAGGGGTGTTGTAACACAACTTGTTGGGCGGGGTGACTTTAGTTCCTTCAGGAGTGTTTATGCCTAGTTGTTTATTGGCCTCCAACATCCACTGACACTTAGGTCTTAATGATATTAAATGGATTCTATGTTTCTTGGGGTCAAAATTTTGTGATCATGGATCCCACGCACTCAACATTGTTCTACACATTGAGACCTTTCCAATGGTGTAATAATATCCTCATTCGGATTCCATATGAGAAATTTATGCCTCCCACTAGTTGAACTATCTAGTTGACCACCATAGTACCAAGTGGATTCCACGTCAACTCTCATTCCCCACATATGAAGATCTAGTCACGTGTGGAAATTAAAGAACATTCTAGAGGGAACAAAACCCTAACCCTAATTGGGAGTTAAGGCATGTACAAACCCTAAAACTAAACCTTTACAACTATTGTTCTATGCTAAATATTGAGTTCTTAGGAGGAGAAGAGGTTTCATTCTAATTATGTTATTGCATTGTTCCATAGATGAGCATTAGTAAGGATTGGATATTAGAGCATAAAATGGGAAGTAAGAGACCTTGCAGTAGCTGTGCGGGTCACAATGTTAGAGGAAACTCCATAGTGATCACCACATTATTTTTATTTTCATTTCATATTGGAGAAGAAAAGGGCAAGGCATAGTCCTCACTTATGGCCAAGTTTCTCCCCATAGTGGGTTTTTTATGGTATATATTGTGTTGTTTGTGTGGATGAGTTATTTTCCTCTAGATATTTTCTTTTCAGTTCCAGTTTATTTAATCATTCCGTGGAATTAATATAACAAAATGAATTAAGTTGTAAGATCCATTGTGATGAACTCTTCCAATGGAATGTCCACCACAATTTACATATCAATTAATGGAAAATGATGGGTGTAATTTCCATACTTGCCACACATAGTGCAAGCAAAGTTCGTTCAAAGATTTTTGTTTTTCACTTGTGTTGGTGGGTTGTCGGTACTAGTGTCTTGGTTCTAGTTACTATGATTATGATTCAACTGGTTAAGAGTGGTGCTCCCTTTCCTTGGAGTCTAATTATTTTGTTTATCTTTTACTTTCTTTTTTCCTTGATTAGATGGTTTAGGGAGGTTCTCCACATTCAATTGTTTGAATTGTTGAACCTATTGAACGAGTTAAGGTTGAAAAAAATTTACCCCTTCTTAAGCCATGGGGTGAGACCTAAGTGCTAGGGAATGGGAAGTGCGGGTTTTGTGATGGTACAACTTCGTAATGATTAGGTGTGTCGTATGAAGCTAGTGTAGGTGTTTGAGGATCCATGGGGTTTGGTTGCATAACAATTGGTTGTTCCCCCGTGTTTGGAAAATTTGGACTGTATGGCACATATGTCATTGCTCCAAACAATGGATGAGGTACGATTTGAGGGATGTTCATGGTTGAGAATGGAAGAGGATCACTTTGTGATAAGATGGGTGTAAGGGATCCATATGAGGAAAGCGTAGTTCCTTTATGGGAAACCATCCCAACAATACCGTCGGTCGTATGTGATGTACCGAGGTTGGTTTTATCTAATGACCGAAAGTGAGGCCATTGGGTATGATGGTAAATAGATACCCTAACTAGGAATAAATTAGATCAAAATGTTTGGTTGCGAGGATCACTTCAAAGTTTAGTTTGTTTCATGGTTGTCATGATGTATTTGGTGATCATGGGTAAGAGGGAGTTAAGGAACCAATCCAATTAAAAATCGGTTTGGATTTTTATTTTACAAACTGTGCATCATTGATGCCATTCATGAATGTGGTTGGTGATATGTGTAGATGTTTTCTATCAAAAATTTGAAAGAATCTCCAAGCCAAGGTCGTGGTGAAGTAGGAGTTGGAAGTATGTTAAAAAAGTAATGGAAATTGACCCAAAGGTGGTATGCATGCATATTGGTAGGTTGACCTACCATTTAGTTCTTGTACCTATGAGGGTTCTTTGAGAGAGTCTAAGATGGATGTTGTCTTCAAATATGGTGTTGGACAAGTACCAGAGGTGAAATGACATCACATGGTTGGCTGGCTCATCCACCTATTTTCCTTCAAACATTGGAATGTTTGAGTGTAACTTAAGTAAAATTTGAGGCCATGTTTGGTCATGATGGATAGGGTCATTGACGAGTTTAGATAAATCAGGGAGATTTAAACTAGCCATGAATGGTAAATTTTCTTTAGTAGGGCCTTCCATCATGTGTGATGGGGGTGTTCCTATGCTTGACGTGGATGGACCAGAAAAAATACTTGAGGTGGGGTGTTGACCGAGGTATGTCCAAGCACACCAATTCGATCACTATTGCTTGTGTGTGCATGATAAGTGGTGGCCTCCCTTGTCAAAGACGAGGGGGTATGTGTAGTAAGAATTCCTCCTTTAATGAGAGGGAGCTTTTGAATCCTCAAAGACAATCAACAAGGTGGTATGTTTTCTATGGTGATAGATGTAATGGAAGAATGTGAAATAGTAAGAACTAACTACAAATCCACAAATGCAACAATATGATGGTCACATATAACATATGCAACAAATGGTGCAATAATGTTTGTCAAATCGGAACATAAATGTAAATTTTCAACATATATGTTCTTGATTACCTAGGGTTCTTTGTAATTTAAAGAAACAATAATGTGATCCTATCTAGCTTATCATCCTTCCTCTAAAAAATAGTCACTAGGCATTCCAATAGCTCTCTTGTTGGATGGTTATGAACCCACCAGAGATGAATAACGAAAGTATGAATGAACCAGTTATAATGAGGGGTATTGGGGCTATGTACTAGAAGGAATGGAAACATTTCCAATAGCCAAATTTTTTTGACTTAGGTGAAAATGCATCCCACAAATTCCATCTAGTGAAAATCCTAGTTTTTGGTCACAAAGATACTTAAGTCAAGTGTGGATAAGACGTTTATCGTAAAATGGTCAAGTGTCGCATCCACCAAGCGATGGGTGTCTCAATATGGTGAACAAAAACAAGTCAACCTCATCTTTAGCATCCTTGGGAACAATGCTTTCTTATCTAGGTTTGATCACACTTGCTTATAGAAGGATTTGAAAGTCCCCTAAAAGTCAACAACCACTATTGTTTCATATGAAAAAGATTGAGGGCCATTGTTTGGATGCCTAACCCAACAATACATTCTTAAACTATAAATTGTTTTGTGACCTATTGGTAGATGAATTTATATTGGTTCAAGCTTTAAGTTGATTTTAACAGGTCAAATTTGATTTAGGTGTGATAAGGGAGGTATTTTAAACCTATTAATGTTTCTAATTATTTATCAATATATCTTTATCGACGCAAAATGAAGAGCATGCTTTAAGGAGAAGAGTCTTTAAGTCCCTTAGTGTGTGATTGAAGTGAACAAACACACATGTTATTAATAATATTTGAAGTAAAGTGTTGTTTGCAAATAACTTAATGAAAAAAAAGTAAGGAGATACTATTATATGTGGTTTAATTACTCCTTAAATGATATCTTTCAAAAGTGTAATTATTTTTCAAAAAAGAAACTAAACGCAAGCAAAGTGAAAATGAAGTATTTTTATCTTGCGGTCTTTTCTTATTCACTAAGATTTCTTTATGGGCACAAGGAAAAGAGCATACTAGGATTGCAAGTGTTTTTAGGTCCATTGTTTGTGTGAAGAGTGGGTTTGATATAAATTGATTTGAACAAGAAATAAATATGCAAGCGTCTTAGAGTGTATAATATTGCAAGCTAACACATGTGCCTAGTTTTATAATTTCTTCTAACTTGAAAGAAATTGTGATAATCTATTCTAGTATAAGATAGGAGGTTTCATGACCTCCAAGCTCAATTCCTAAGACAAATGAATGTTTCAAAAGATGAATTTCCCTCCCCATTTAAAATAAGTGAGTTTAAATGCCTATGGAAGTAAAGAGGAATTTGTGGTTGATTTTAATTGTTAAGCAATATGAACAACCATGTGGACTACATTTGTGAATCAAAGCAAGTTGAAAAACTAAAAATTTGATCAACTATGTAGGTTGTGTGCTATCAGTCATGTGACAACGTGGCTTACCACCTAAACTAGTCACACGAAAAATACATACAACAATTTCTATTGTTTTCCCACGCAGCAGTATGGGTAAGAGGTTACAATACCTGCACAATATATCCGTGCATATGTGAACATAGAGAAGTCGCATGACAATGCAATTGTCAAAGAAAAATCCACATTGTTTCACATGAAACAAATGACGATATCTATGCAGCTTGGGAAAATGAGAAAACTTGAACTTTAGCCTACAAAATTCACTGGTCAAGGGTAAAAACAACAAGGTAATGATCCCACAAGATCCCTAAATCAATTAATAAACAAAAAACAACCTAAATATGTGACAATGTTTAAAAAGAAAACACAAAGTTGAGTCACCAATACTATACTAGGAAAAATCACCCAAGTGGGTGCAATCCTTCCTTCCCTTGTAGGTTGCATTCAAGAAAATAGTGTGAGTTTATTGTTAATAAGTCAAATAAACCATAATAAAACTATTAAAGGAATAATAACACATATAATGATTATTTGGAAGATAAAACTTGCATAAATGAGATAAAAACAAAACAAAGAGATGAGCTTCAACCAAATGTTTATGTTCAATGGAAATGCTTGAATAAAATGGTGTCACTTAGGAGAATGTTTCTTGCAAATGGTAGCCAACACTCCCTTTGGGAGGGTCATTTGATCTTTCTCAGATTGCTTGTTAACTAACTTGGGATGATGAAGGGAAAATATTTACTTCTTGAGGAAGAAGCAAAGTGAGCTAGGAATGTTAATTGATAATATGGATGGGGCTGAAATATTATTCTCTCAAGTTGATTCTTGTAGAATAACTTTTCTCTTAATTTCTCCTTATGGAATGCATGCTAATGGCTTCCTTTTATAAGTCAAATGGAGGTCCACAAACAACTAGTTCTTTATGTGAATGCTCCCTCTCATGAAGTGGCTTCAAGGTATAAGTATCGAGCTATTGAATTCCCAAGCATGTGAAGGAATCCAATTCAAATTACTTGGATCCAAAATGTGGTTGAAAATATTTGAATGCACCGCAAAATTTAATAGTCCATATGTTGGTACGACCACATGGGTTTCGAGGGATTTTTTTGACAAACCTGCACACCACACACTTTTCCTTTGACAAACCCATTTGGTCAACCTAAAGTATGGTCCAATCATTCATTACCTTGTTTCATATGTTGATTTTGGTGATGAAGAATCCCTGTGAGATTCTTGTTGTATATCGATGATGTTTCTCCGTAATAATCGATTAAATGTCGCATATGTGAAAAATGTTAATTTTTGAGCAAATGTGATAAGCTTTGAACTTTAAAAATTTAAGTGCAGAAATACTGAATAATTGAATAAAGGAACCATTCAATCACATAAAACATTCAACCATAACACAAGATGTACCCTGGGGAAAACCCTCAAAACAATGAGGATGAAAAACCCCAGCAATTCTCCAGAGTATAATTATGATAGATAGCAAAGAATGTCTTTTACAGAATAGCAGATTGCTTTCAGCACCCCAGGTGCTAGATAAGAGAGAATGATAAATAAGAGAGACTCATAATAATATACTACACAAAGAGAAGAACCTTTCCTTCAAGAGAGAAGAGAATTCACTTCACATTGAACTCATCAATCCTGTATAAGATATTTAGATATTCTTCTCATGCATCAGCTTCTATTTTTATCTTTGACTTTAGGATGAACTTGCCCTTCATCTGGATGCATCAATCTTGCATGAAGGAGTGTGCCCCACTTCTCATGCAATGCATTAACTCACTGAACTGTCTTTTAGGATGAACTTGCCCCTTGATTGAAACCTTGCCCACTTAGTTAGGTGGCTAACATAAGTGTCGTCATGCAAGTGTCACAACTCAAGTGTCATCTTTTAGTTTAACATAAGTGTCGTCATGCAATAACACTTAGTTAACTATATCTTCTTTGTTATAACTTAGTTAACTATTATTAACTAAAATCATGCTAATTGATTTACTTGTAGTGACCACTGTGAGTTCTTTAATTAACTGAGGCATACATTGTGGCTTTAACTAAATCTTAACCATTCGAGTTCACTTGGTCATCTCATGAGAAATTCGAAATTTTTTTTTTCTATGATTTATCTTTATCTCTTATCTTTACTGCATGGCCAATATGTGTTAACTTTAATTATATATCATATCAGATTATACTTAGAATATTTATTAGATGATGTTATCATATTATATTACTCTCAAACCAATTGATCATATGCTAAAGTAATTCACTCTAGAGGTGGTCAGTCTCTAAAGGATACTTAATAGCAATCAATGACCATGGTTAGTAATACATCACACAACATTAATGCTTCAATATGCAAAGCATCTACCTCTATAACTAGAGGTCCACCCCATGGGTACCTACTATAACTGGAGGTCCACACGAGAATCTGACTTGACACATAAGTCCTAAGCCTTGTCCAACAAGACTTTACAACATCATCACTTTGATACATAAAAGCATTCACCTCAGTACATGAGCAATAACCTTTTACAACTAAAGGATTAGTCATTCTTGAGTCCAAGTCAAGAATCTGTAATGTCCATTTTTAGAAATTTATTAAAATGGTGAAATTTTCAACTTTTTCCACTAGTTCGACCTTTGACTAGTATTGGTCTCTTGGTCTCCAAATGACTCCAAATGCTCCCAAATTGTTACAGAAGGTGTATGGATGATATTAGGACATCATTGTGAGTTTCATGGATGCTTTATATTCTTCAAAAGGCTTCTTCAACTCTCCTTTGAATTCTGGCCAAAGTAGGGAGTTTGACTAGCAATTTGGGGTTCAAATCCCCATGGAGTAGATGTTGGAAATGGCTCTCCAAATGCTATTGGACCCTCTCTAATTTCTGAACAGAAGAAGGGGATATCTAGGGGACATCAATATGGTTTCATATGCATCACCATTTAGTTTATTAAGTCTTATAAACCATCGCAAATCAAATACAAAAGGTTAGTTTCGACCTTTGGGGGAAATGATAGTAAATCTTCACAAATGGTTATGAAACTTAAGGATATTGCTCCAAATGCTTGTATAATGAATATGAAACTTCTTCAGAATATTAATGTCACTCCATACAACATTAATAAATCATACATTGACTAAACCATTTTAATTGGATACCACTTCAAGTGCAAATAACAAGGTATTGGGGAAATGACACCATTTGTTCAAAGTTTATCATTTTTACATCAAATCTCTTTGAGTTTCGACCTGAATGTCTTCTGAGCAGTAAAAGCAGAGTATATATATCACATTACAAAAATATGGGGCCTCAAGAGCTTATCCCAAAGAGTTCATCACCTCAACAAGTGCGCCTCTCCTCAAGGAGCAAGAATATGCCAAGAAATAGAAGAATGGTTGTAGAAGCAAGCTGAAAGAGATGTGACCATGAGATGCCCTGTAGCTTCAACCTGTAACAAAAGACTCCATTTTATCTCCAAATGAAAGGTCTGAATGGCCTTTCCAATCACCAACTAGGATGAGAATCTTTCACCCTCGAAATTGGTGCTAAGGCAAGTAGAGTAGCACTCCACTAGCTCTCCTCTCCAAATGCAAAATGCAAATTATAAAATGATAAAAAAGATACCATCCTTCTTTTTTATTGCCTTTTATAAACTTCTAAGTTCCTCCATGGGTCGAATTCCTCCCAAGAGCTTCATGCCAACTCAAGTTGGGAAGAGATTCCCAAGTATGCCACTTGTCCTTCCAATTCTAGCCCTCTCCTTCTCCAAATTCGAATTGGTGTCTCTTTGGCTGCCCTAACTCACTCGAGCGCCCTCTTGGAGGCTATTTTTAGCCTTGACATGTCACATATGTCATATGTCAGCCTTCAAGTCTGATTGTTTTCATAGGTGTCATAGCATCTTCATCATTGTTGTCATAGAGCTAGGGAATCTAGCCCAAGTGTCCCATTAGCTCCAAATTGCCTCTTCCTCTTCCATGGGATTTACTCTTCCTCTACATTTCGACCTCATTGATTCATGCCAAGTATTATTCCCTTCCAAATCATCCCAAGAACATTGGACTTATCATGAATTCAAATTGACAAGAGGAGGATGCCATGTGGCATAGAAAATCTAGCTTGTGTGGGTCCCACATCCTCCATGTGTTTTCATGATCAATTGCCACTTTGATTTTCCCTTATATTTATTTATTTAGCTCCTTTATTAAATATTTATGCCATTCTAATGTCCAAACATCATTTATTATCCCCCTTATTTCAAATCCCAAAGCTTCCACCCCCAACCTAGGGAACTAGTAATTTTCCTCCATGACAGCTCATTTGGATGGGTATATTACAAAATTTGAATTGGGAATTTCTCTTAATGTGACCCACCTTGTCCATTTGGATATAATTTCACATTATTACTAACTTGGATTTCATTCTTGGCAATTATTTGACCCTTAGTATCAATTTGACAAACTATCATGACTATGGCTAAGGGGCTTAGGCCATTGTGATCCAATGCAAAATTTTGGGACATGACAAATTCTCCCTTTCCAATATTGCTTGTCCTCAAGCAATTTCAACACATGTATGTGGAAGAACCTGCTTTCTTTCCAAAATTTTGCTTCCCAAACTTCTCTTCTGGAACCTTGGGTAGAGCCACCCATGCACTACAATTGTGTGTTTCCAAAAGCAAGGAGATGTGGATTTTCTTTTTCATTTTGATATCCCCTGTAACATCACCACTAAACACCAAAATGTTAATTAAATCCATCAAAACCATGTTTGCACAATTACTCTTTACCTCTTTCATATTTTGGAAACCCTTTTTGATACCACTTCATAATTCTTTGAAGTTGCCACTGAGTTGCCCAAATTTGAATCTTCGAGATTCCATGAATATTTTAGAGAGGAACCACCATGCTTGCTGCTGCACTACTCTGATTAAAACCACTTTATTAAGTGGGGAATCCATCTCCCATACTGCTTGTTTCCCCCCAAAATTGAAACCAATGAGACTAAAAATTATCTCAGGGTCCCATTGCTTGTATTGCACTCCAATAATTAGGAGTGCTCTCCAACCCATACCATTAGGAAAGAGAATTCCTTGATCCCATTTTCTTGTATGCATTCTTCCAAACATCATGAGTACAAAATATTTATCATCAAAGTACATAACAACATGGTAAAAATGTACATCAAGGAGTTACTTCATCAAAGAATCATGAAAGTGCTTATACCTCCAAGTAAGTAGACCACCATTTTCCAAGTGCATACAAGCTTCAAGTGACCAATAAAATATGCTCCCATGACATAGGTGAGGATCCCATGTCCTATAATGCTGCTCCAAAATGATGTAAGATGCATCAAAATAATCAACCATGTGTTCTTTCATCCAAGAAGTGAATGAATAACCTCCACTAAAATCTGAACCAAGTAGGGAACAAAGAAAACAATGAGCGTTCAAGGGGCTCACATAAGTAGAATTTGTGCATCCATGAACATGTGTATCATCAAGAAATAACAAAGGATGTTGCTGCCAATAAGAATTTTCTCCAATCATATATCTCTTCACCCAAGTAGTGGATGAATTTCTTCCAATATCAATTGAACTAAGCAAGGAGCAAGGAAAATCACGAGTCTTCAAGTAACTCAAGTGAACATCATAAGTGCATCCATGCAGATGTGTTTCATCATAAGGCAACAAGGAATGCTGCTGCAATTGTACATAAGAAATGGCCCTACTAATGTCATCATATAAATGAGAGATAGTATTTTTATGCTCATGTGGCACCATAAAAAATAGACCTTTCACCCATACTTCATTAGGATGAATGCTGCAAAATATGGAAGTGTAGGATGTAGGAGAATGAACCAACTCACCCAAATGATCAGAAAGTGCAGAAGTGTGCTCATGTGAATGCTCCATAATGGTAGGATCATGCACCTCCCTCAAAAGTGCAAAAATTTCCTCATAGGTTGGTTCCAAGGTAGTGGAATCATACACTTCTTCAAAAATTGTGTCACTATTTCCAAGAGGAAACTCAAGTTCCTCTTCCACCACATCAAATTCTTGGATCTCATCAAGCTCATATTCAAACACATCAAGAACATGCAAATTTACAGGTTTCTCATGATCTACCATGTCATGAGAATCCTCCATTCAATCTACCATTTGAAAATTTGAAACATAGGAGGAAGAACAAGTATATTGCAACCTTTCATTCAAGTTGAATATCCTCATCATTCTTCAAGTATTCATCATGTAACAACTCATTAAACTCAACCAAATTGTTTCTATCAAAAAGCAAAGACATAAAATTACCTTTGATGACATTTCTCTTTGAATCTTCTCCATGTCTTCAAGGAAGGACGGATCCTTCAATGAAGAAGCCTTCCAACAAGAATTTGACATTAATGCTTGAGTGTCATGGAGTATGCTAAGGGTCTCTTTGATCTTCTTTTGATTCATCTTTAATGACCCTTCAAGAAAAAGAGGCTCTTGCAAATGAACCTCCTCATCTTCTTCCTTCTTACTTGGACCAACTTCATGAAGCTCAAGTGGTGATGGGAAAGTTGATCTTGTTTCTTCTTCAAATGCTACAAGGTCTTCATTTTCATGCTTAATGGAAGTTTGGCTTGCAGCAACACTTTCAAAAGTAATCTCTATGTCACCAACATAGAGGTGTGAGCACCCATCAGTAGGTACTCCTTCATAGTTCAAGCATCCATCAGTAGATGCTCTTTGATTCATGTCCAAGTTAGAATGTGTCTCTTCCTTTTTATCATGCCCCCAATTTTGGCTCATCCAGTACTATAGGTGAAAGGGGACAAGATCAACCCCTAAGGGAATTAAATTGTATTAATTCTATTTGCTTAGAATTAATTTTAGCCTAAGTCTCACAAATTGGCAAATTTATTTATTAAAGGTAATTTGGATAAATAAAACTAATGGATAATGAGCAAGTGGGCCAAGAGGGCACCCAGGTGGAAGATGTTGCCAAAACTGGAGTTGGGGGTATTTTTGGAGGCAATTATACCACAGGAATTAATTAATTGATTAAATGCTAAAGTTTGGATTAATTCTGAGTTGTAATATTTTTATGTGTTATGCTGAATAAATGGAGAAATTGGCCCACCAATTCAAATTAGTGGATAAGGTTGGAGGAATTACTTGGAGTAGAAGTCAAGTAAGCACTAGAGTCCAAAAATGTTGCCAAAAATGAGAAAAGAGGAATATTTCAGGAAAAGCAGCATAAATCCAGAAAGCAGGAAAGTTTAGAAAAGAAGGAAAGTCAGAAAAAGAGGAAAAAAGAAGGAAAGCCAAAGCAAAGCAAGGAAAGTATGTCCACTCATGGGTGACCTATTCTCACAGGCCAGCAAGCCAAGTAACTTGCTCAACAGGTCAACATGAATTCTATTTAAGAAGGTTTCCAACTTCATTCAAGAACTTTTTATCATTGTTAGAAATTGTGAATGAGAGCTCTAAGCCCTCTAGTTGAGTGATGTGCCTCAACAAGTTATTCTTGGGAGATGTGCCCCAAGGCCCTATGAGTTTCCTGTGAGTGTTATGAAGGTCAAGCAACCATTATTATAGCCAGTAACATCCAGTTCAGATCATCCCTAAAGAATTAATGTTAGATTGAAGAGGAGGCTACCAATGTAGAAGAATTGCAACTAGTTTTGGAGGAGGATCATTAGCAGAAGAAGATAGTTATGGAGGAGCATTCCTAGGACCTCTAGTGAGCTCCATAAGTTGTTATCAGTATATATCAGAGGCTTCCATGTCTAGAGGTTGAATTCATACCTGATATCCCATTCCTCTCTCATTGCTTCAGCTCGCTCAGCCAAATTTAGAGGTGTTTCCCCTGGTGGAGACAACTAGTTGAAGGAGGGCGCACTAGTGAAGTCTACAAGCAGTAGGAGCTACCAAATAAGACCTCTGATCTGTAGAGGGTCTAATCATTACATCAGAACAGAGCTATTGTAAAAATCCTTCTCTCTATTCATCTTCTCCACCAATGTAATGCAATTTATAGCCTGTGAGGCACTATGTTTTGGGAAAGAAGCCACTGAAATAAAAAGAAGAGTTATGTTATGTACATTTCTATTTATTACTGTTCTTAATATTATATCAGAGCTGCATAACATATCAGAACATATAAATCAGTTAATGGAAGTCATTTATTAAGTTAAATTCCAAGACTAGCTCATTGAGAGTTTTTTCTAGACTAGTTTTGCTGAATTTACTGTAGATTGCACTCAGAGCGTCCATTTGACCTCCTGTCTGTTGAGGTAAGTTAATCATTCAATATAATTCACATATCACTCCCTAATTCGAGAATTTGGAATCCTTTAACCCCTGTTTGGGAAGCTTAGAAAATTACTAGCTCAGCAATCCCGGGTGAGCTCTTGAACCCCAATTATTCCTGAACTCTCCCAAGTTTGTTCAAATACTTTCCTGAACATCACCAGTACTTATTTGACTGATATAACCTCTGCCATTAACTCCCAGGATCCCCACCTATCTAGTATGCATATGCCAGCTACCCAGGAAGCCTCGAAGTAAGCATAGACTTGCTCTATGCTGAAAAGTGAATGGTTTTGGTACATGGTGCATAGGACATATGTGATTTGACATCCTGAATTGCTGCTGCACCTCAGTCCATACATTTTCTATAATTGAATGTTCATCCTACCATCCTCATATCTTGCCTCAGTCCACATCACTTACTTCCTGCTCTGTTCAGAAAAATTGTCAAAAATTTAACTAGTGAATTTTATCAAAAATTTGAAGTTAGAGATAATATCTTGGTTGAATATTCCCAAGGATATTACAGTGGTATCAGAGCACTTTCCTACACCCCTGTGGAAAGAAAGAAGCTCACTGATTGAAGGAAGGTTGAAGATCTTCTCATAGATGCAAAATGTGGCTCCTACTAGTCAGTGAAGAAGAAGAATTTTATTTTGAGCCATATGAAGAGGAGGAGATGACCCCTGTTGGAAATTTCTATTTGCAGAAAGTTGAATATGATTGCCTTGATGAACAGATGTTTGAAGAGGACATAGGAAATTATCTACCTATGAATAATTGGGATTATGGAGGAATACTCAATAGAGGAAACCCAAAGAAATCCTATGAGTACTTCATGGAGTACTCTGCTTTGAAGAAGGAGGTTCAGAAGTCCCTGACCTTTAAAGACTATTGTGATTTGGAGATTCAGAGGTTATTCAAAGACCCCTACAATAGTGATAGCAAAAGAATGATTGCACATATGGTTGATGGTGTGTGCAAAGATGTCGAGGCAATATCTTTACCCCTAGGAGCTAAGATGGAAGGGAAGGATAAAGATGTGTCCTCACAGCCAGGAAAAATCAAGGGAGGAAACCAAGAGCCACCTAGTTCTTTGGGTGGAGAAGAAGTAGGAAAAAATAAAGATGAATTTGCATCCCTACATGTGGATCCATCCCAATCTCAGGGAAAAGGAATCAAGAAGGAAGTTTCATGAAGGCCATTGGCAGGGCCAAGCATTGTGAGACTGTTTGGTTTTCCTTCAAGAAGGAAGTCCAAAGGTTGTGATCTGAGCACCACATAATGTGGAGAGACATCAAGTTTCTTGGAAAGAAATGACCAAGAAGACCTTGATGTTTCCCCGTTACTCCAAGAAGTGGATGAAGAAGGTCAATGCACAGTGAAAGATCCAGCAGTCAAACATTTGATTGTTGGTGATGAGGGAAGTAAAATCACTCTCGATCTTTTGATGGTTGATTTCAAAATAATTGCAGAAGAAATGGGACAGATTGATGAAGGTGAGACATCTTTTGGATTTGATCCAAAAGAGGAACATAATTCAAATTTACAATCACCCTTTGAGCCTCACAAGGAAGCAAAAATTGAGCACATCTCAGTAGGGTGTGAAGCAGAGAAATGGGTGGATGAACAAGCCATCATAATTCTACCACATAAGGAGGAGAACATGAAACATGGTGAATTAGTAATTTCTGATTTTTATGTGTCATTATGTCAATATGATATGGCAGCCACTTCCATTGAAAAGTTCTGAATGGTTGAGCCCCCTAGTGATGAGGTCCAGAATTCTGGTGTAAAAAATGAAAGCAGTGTGAAGGCTGAAAATTTGAGAGAAGATCTTTCTGTTGCACCAAGGATGAATGAGAACTTATGTTGCAGCCCAAATTATGTTTTTGAGGACCTAAAAGATGAATATATTGCAGCAACAACATATGGATCAGATTTCAAAACTTCAAGTGCATTGCCTGAAATTGATCCGGTGAGGGAAAATGAAGAGGAGGAACATCTACAAGAACCTCATATTCTTGCAGGATATTTAAAGATGGATGAACAAAATATCCAAGAGGCCCTGAAAATTCACCATGAAACTCTTGCTTCAGTGTTAAAGTTGTGTTGGGAAGCTGCTTTAATGGAAGACCAATCTTCCTTTGAAGCCATGGAGAATATCCAGAAAGCAATGTCTACAATCAAAGGTAATTTCTCACAGTTGCTTTCAGATAAAAATTACATGTTTGAGCTTGTTGAGTTATTGCAGGTAGCAACACTGCACAATGAAGAGAGTATTAGCATATATGAAAAAGATAACTACAAGCTCAAAGGTGAGTTGTTGGCCACCCGAGATTCTTTGAGATACACTCAAAGTGCCCTCTTAGAATCACAAATGAAGATAAAACAATTCCAACAAGAGTGGCAAGAATTGACAGAATCCTCAATTTTTCCTGAGAGTCATCCCTTTTGGGTAAATGACATAAAAAGGTCTATGGAGGAACCTCATGAGTGGGTGGACCATGAGGAGCAGTCTATTCAGTATGTGCTTGAAGAAAGTGCGAAAAAAGTGGGTAAAAAACAAGTACATGATTTTCTCTAGATTGAACCTGAGAGGTACATTGAAGGAAGTCCCTCTTCCAAGGAGGAGTCAGATGAGTACACCATAGATGGATCAGCCATCAATGGAGATGATATATCCACAACTTCAGTGGATGAAATGTTCATAAACATGGCTAACCATCCTTCATTCCCCACTTCACATTCAACCACAAATTTTGGGAATGAAAATTGGGTAAAAGGATTCTTCCTCTTGGTGTCACATGATGAGCAAGAGGATCCTAAAATTGAGTCCTATGACATGTTCCTTAACCCACAGAATTTGAGGCAGCCCATGCATGTGTGTGCAACCACTTTTGACCAAGGCGCATTAGATCTACACTTACCTTCAATGAGTGGGTCAATTGATGGAGTTTGGCACCCTTTGATCAATGGCAGAGAGTTGAGCCATTGTATGAAGAGGGGAGCACCTGTGGAGTTCCATAGAGATCATGAGATCTCTTTATTTGAGGAGGACATACATATGGCTGATCACATTCCATATGGTTCAGCAAATAAAAGTGCTTGTCCATCCATTGGTTGGATGGGTAGAGGAATCATTGCAATGAAGGCCTTGGAAGGTAAAAGGTTCTCCTGTTTCTGCAATAAACATTAGAAGAAATTTGGGTAAAAAATGGGCCTCCTAAGGAAAATAATAAGAAAATAATAAAATAATAGTAGAGAGAGAGTAAAAAACTACTTTTTTGGATCGTATTTTCAACTTATCTCTTTGTAGGTTTACTCAAATTTCAAGCGGGAGGACTCGTTGGATGCATAATTAAATTATGCATCCAACGAGTATCCATGTTGCATACTTTTAACAACATCCACACCATGAAAAATTGAAAATACATTAAAAAACGCGTTTCTAGTGAGAGAAAACATGTTTTTAAATGTATTTTCAATTTTTCATGGTGTGGATGTTGTTAAATATGCAACATGGTACTCGTTTGATGCATAATTTAATTATGCATTGAACGAGTCCTCCCGCTTGAAATTTGAGTAAACCTACAAGGAGATAAGTTGAAAATACGATCCAAAAAAGTAGTTTTTATTTTTTCCCTCCAATTTTTTTAGGTGCTCCCTTTTTGAATTTTAAAGCATTTTGATTGGTTAATACATAATGACATGGAATTTGTATTATTTTTGGAAGGTCCATTTTAAATTGAAATTTCCTCTAATGTTTTTTGTTGTAACTGACATTGCCTTGAATTGTGAGCAGCAACAAAGATGTATTTTGCAGCCATTAGATGTCTCCAGTGCACATGCACAAGAGATGCATTCTAATTTGCATGCTCTCAAGAAGTTCTATGTTTGGTGGAGAAGTCTCATAGCTATTCAGTTTTGCATTGAGAGTGGCACACTTCCAGCATGGTGGATGGATCCTGACATACCCTGGAATGACAAGTTGTCACAAGTAACATTGATGATGGATGGTATTCATCAGGGGCCATGGGGTCCAGGCATTCTTTGGAGTGGCAACTTTCCAAAGTGGGTAGAAAAATTTGGGTCCTTACTGAGGAAGTAGTTGGGATCCAGGAATTCTACTCAGTTATCTTAACTGGGTTAAGATTTTTGTTCATGATTTAGTGCAGATAGAGTTTGCAGTGCAGTTTATTCTTCATGGTCATATTGCATTTCTTTTATATCTTTTTGAAAGCCCCAAGTTTAATTTTCAGATTGTTCAGTGGACGGGGACAATTATAATCAGAGAGGTGTAGCAGAAGCTTGGTGGAATCCTAACATTGCTTGAGGACAAGCAATCTTGGGAAGGGAGGACTGTCATGTTCCCAATTTTGGCTCATCCAGTACCATAGGTGAAAGGGGACAAGATCAACCCCTAAGGGAATTAAATTGTATTAATTCTATTTGCTTAGAATTAATTTTAGCCTAAGTCTCACAAATTGGCAAATTTATTTATCAAAGGTAATTTTGATAAATAAAACTAATGGATAATGAGCAAGTGGGCCAAGAGGGCACCTAGGTGGAAGATGTTGCCAAAAATGGAGTAGGGGGTATTTTTGGAGGCAATTATACCACATGATTTAATTAATTGATTAAATGCTAAAGTTTGGATTAATTCTGAGTTGTAATATTTTTATTAATATTTTTATGTGTTATGGTGAATAAATGGAGAAATTGGCCCACCAATTTGAATTAGTGGATAAGGTTGGAAGAATTACTTGGAGCAGAAGTCAAGTAAACACTAGAGTCCACAAATGTTGCCAAAAATGAGAAAAGATGAATATTTCAGGAAAAGCAGCATAAATCCAGAAAGCAAGAAAGTTCAGAAAAGAAGGAAAGTCAGAAAAAGAGGAAAAAAGAAGGAAAGCCAAAGCAAAGCAAGGAAAGTATGTCCACTCATGGGTGACCTATTCTCACAGGTCACCAAGCCAAGTAACTTGCTCAAAAGGTCAACATGAATTCTATTTAAGAAGGTTTTCAACTTCATTCAAGAACTTTTAATCATTGTTAGAATTTGTGAATGAGAGCTCTGAGCCCTTTAGTTGAGTGATGTGCCTCAACAAGTTATTCTTAGGAGATGTGCCCCAAGGCCCCATGAGTTTCCTGTGAGTGTTATGCAGGTCCAACAACCATTATTACAGCCAGTAACATCCAGTTCAGATCAGCCTTGAAGAATTAATGTTAGATTGAAGAGGAGGCTACCAGTGTAGAAGAATTGCAGCTAGTTTTGGAGGAGGATCATTAGCAGAAAAAGATAGTTATGGAGGAGCATTCCCAGGACCTCCAGTGAGCTCCATAAGTTGTTATCAGCATATATCAGAGGCTTCCATGTCCATAGGTCGAATTTAGACCTGATCTCCCATTCCTCTCTCATTGCTCCAGCTCGCTCAACCAAATTTAGAGGTGTTTCCCCTGGTGGAGACAACTAGTTGAAGGAGGGCGCACCAGTGAAGTCTATCATTAGTAGGAGCTTCCAAATCATACCTATGATCTGTAGAGGGTTTGATCATTACATCATAACAGAGCTACTGTAAAAATCCTTCTCTCTATTCATCTTCTCCACCAATGTAATGCAATTTATAGCCTGTGAGGCACTATGTTTTGGGAAAGAAGCCACTGAAATAAAACAAAGATTTATGTTATGTCCATTTCAATTTATTACTGTTATTAATATTATATCAGAGCTTCATAACATATCATAACATATAAATCAGTTAATGGAAGTCATTTATTAAGTTAAATTCCAAGACTAGCTCATTGAGAGGTTTTTCTAGACTAGTTTTGCTGAATTTACTATAGATTTCACTCAGAGCATCCATTTGACCTCCCGTCTGTTGAATTAGGTTAATAATTCAATATAATTCACATATCAGTCCCTAATTAGAGAATTTGGAATCCTTTAACCCCTATTTGGGAAGCTTAGAAAATTACTAGCTCAGCAATCCCGGGTGAGCTCTTGAACCTCAATTCTTCCTGAACTCTCCCCAGTCTATTCAAATACTTTCCTGAACATCACCAGCACTTATTTGACTGATATAAACTCTTCCATTAACTCCCAGGATCCCCACCTGTCTAGTATGCATATGCCAGCTACCCAGGAAGCCTCGAAGTAAGCATAGACTTGCTCCATGCTGAAAAGTGCATGGTTCTGGTACATGGTGCATAGGACATCTCTGATATGACATCCTGAACTGCTGCTGCACCTCAGTCCATACATTTTCCAGAATTGAATGTTCATCCTACCATCCTCATATCTTGCCTCAGTCCCCATCACTTACTTCCTGCTCTGTTCGAAAAAATTGTCAAAAATTTAACTAGTGAATTTTATCAAAAATTTGAAGTTAGAGATAATATCTTTGTTGAATATTCCCAAGGATATTACACTTTTGATCCTTCAAGCAACCTGGTGCATTTTTACCCTTGGTTTCCTTAATATCAATACATTTGGAATCTCTTTTTGAAGAAATCCCCAAAACTCTCCTCACGTAGGACATACATGCATTCCCTGAAGCTTCATATATTTCATTGCTCTTTTCACTCACACACATATGATTTTCTCTCCAAGGTATTTTACAAGAATGGCATAAACCTTTCTTCACTAAATCCACATCTTTTGGAGTATTAAGATTTGATTTGGAATCAAGAAATTTAGGTGTAGTATCGCTTGGTGTTCTCTGAAATTCATTTGCTCTATTATGGGGTCCTGTGCTTGAGAAAATTTGTTGCCTCCTATTACTCCTTTGCTCCCAAGTTGGATAGCAATCAATTCGAATCCTTTCATCATCTGTTTGGTCATGTAATCAAAGATTGGTTTCATGAGTTTCCTAATCTCCTCACCATCATCTGAGGTTCCATTTTCATCCCTAGTCATAGTTTCCTCAAATAATTGCTCTTCTTTTCCTACTTTTTCCTCTTCGACAAAAGCACTTTTGGTTTCAATACCTAATAGTGGTCCTGGACTTTTTGTCCTCATGAATATCAAACCACATCAGGTTCCAAGATCATGCTCTGATACCACTTTAATGTCCCTTTTTAGAAATATATTAAAATGGTGAAATTTTCAACTTTTACTACTAGTTCGACCTTTGACTAGTATTGGTCTCTTGGTCTCCAAATGACTCCAAATGCTCCCAAATTGTTACAGAAGGTGTATGGATGATATTAGGACATCATTATGAGGTTCATGGATGCTTTATAGTCTTCAAAAGGATTCTGCAACTCTCCTTTGAATTATTTCCAAAGAAGGGAGTTTGACTAGCAATTTGGGGTTCAAATCTCCATGGGGTAGATGCTGGAAATGGCTCTCCAAATGCTATTGGAACCTCTCTAATTTATGAACAGAAGCATGGGATATATAGGGGAAATCAATATGGTTTCATATGCATCACCATTCAGTTTATTAAGTCTTCTACAACCCTCCCAAATCAAATACAAAAAGACTAGTTTCGACCCTTGGGGGAAATGATAGTAAATCTTCACAAATGGTTATGAAACTTAATAATATTGCTCCAAATGCTTGTATAATGAATATGAAACTTATTCAGCATATTAATGGCACTCCATACAACATTAATACATCAGACATTGACTGAACCATTCGAATTTGATACCACTTCAAGTGCAAATAACAAGGTATTGGGGAAATGACACCATTTGTTCATAGTTTATCATTTTTACATCAAATCTCTTTGAGTTTCGACCTGAATGTCTTCTGAGCAGAAAAAAAAGAGTATATATATCAGATTAAAAAAATATTGGGCCTCAAGAGATTATCCCAAAGAGTTCATCACCTCAATAAGTGCACCTCTCCTCAAGGATCAAGAATATGCCAAGAAATAGAAGAATGGTTGTAGAAGCAAGCTGAAAGAGATGTGGCCATGAGCTGCCCTATAGATTCAACCTGTAACAAAATACTCCATTGTAGCTCCAAATGAAAGGCCTGAATGGCCTTTCCAATTACCAACTAGGATGGGAATATTTCACCCTTGAAATTGGTGCTAAGGCAAGTAGAGTAGTACTCCACTAGCTCTCCTCTCCAAATGCAAAATGCAAATTCTAAAATGATAAAAAAGCTACCATCCTTTTTTTTATTGTCTTTTATAAAATTCTAAGGTCCTCCATGGGTCGAATTCCTCCCAAGAGCTTCATGCCAACTCAATTTGGGAAGAGATTTCCAAGTATGCCACTTGTCCTTCCAATTCTAGCTCTCTCCTTATCCAAATTTGAATTGGTGTCTCTTTGGATGACCTAACTCACTTGAGAACCCTCTTGGAGGCTATTTTTAGCCCTTACATGTCATATGTGTCAAATGTCAGCCTTCAGGTCTGATTTGTGTCATAGGTGTCATAGCATCTTCATCATTGTTGTCATAGAGCTAGGGAATCTAGCCCAAGTGTCCCACTAGCTTCAAATTGCCTCTTCCTCTTCCATGGGAGTTACTCTTCCTCTACATTTCGACCTCATTGAGTCATGCCAAGTATTATTCACTTCCAAATCATCCCAAGAACATTGTACTTCTCATGGATTTGAATTGACAAGAGGAGGATGCCATGTGGCATAGAAAATCTAACTTGTGTGGGTCCCACATCCTCCATGTGTCTTCATGATCAATTGCCACTTTGATTTTCCCTTGTATTTATTTATTTATCTCCTTTATTAAATATTTATGCCATTCTAATGTCCAAACATCATTTATTATCCCCCTTATTTCAAATACCAAAGCTTCCACCCCCAACCTATGGAACTAGTAATTTTCCTCCATGACAGTTCATTTGGATGGGTATATTACAAACTTTGAATTGGGAATTTCTATTAATGTGAACCACCTGGTCCATTTGGATCTAATTTCACATTATTACTAACTTGCACTTCATTCTTGTCAATTATTTGAACCTTAGCATCAATTTGAAAAACTATCATGACTATGGCCAAGGGGCTTAGGCCATTGTGACCCAATGCAAAATTTTGGGACATGACAGAATCTATTCCAAGTTCCTGAGTCCATCTTAGGATCCCTAACTCAACACATGCGACCTAATCCTGGCTGCACAAGATTGGCTTGGAAAATGACTCGTGATTCTGTACATTTAACACTCCCTCTCAGCGAGGGAGGCATTCCTTTCCATACCAAGCTTGTCTCGGATGTACCTGAACTTCATCACCGACAGAGGCTTTGTTAACACATTTGCAATTTGCTCATTAGTAGCAATGTACTGAAGTTTCACTGTACCTTTTTAGACCATGTCTCTGATGAAGTGATACTTCATTTCAATGTGCTTCGACTTATCATGAAACACATGGTTTTCAGAAAGCTTGATGCATATTTGATTGTCACACCAAATGACTGTAGACTCAAGATTCTCACCAAACAACCTATCAAGTAGCTTTTTAAGCCTATACTCCTTCTTGGCAGGTAGTACTAGCAACAATATACTCTACTCCTGTAATACTCTAGCTGCAGGGCCCTGCTTCTTGCTAGACCAAGAGATCATAGCAGAACCCAAACTAAAAAAATAGTCGGATGTACTCTTTCAGTCCACAATGCTACAACCCCAATCAAAGTAAGTATAACCAAGTAACAACACCCCTCCATTGTAGGCATATATGATTCCATAAGCAATTGTACCTCGAAGGTACCTAAGCACATGCTTAGAAACAACCCAATGTCTGTGTCTTATATTAGACATAAATTGACTCAAAATACTCACAACATAACATATATCTGGTCTCAAGTGTATCAAGTACATCAACGAACTAATAATCTGTCTATACAAAGTGGGGTCCACTGGATTCGATCTAGAATCCGACTTATGTAGTTTTCTCAAATTGGAAACCATCGGAGTACTCATGGATTTGCAATCCATCATGCCAAACCTACGCAATATATCAATAGTGTACTTCCATTCAGAAAAAAAAATTAAAAAAAATCTCATCTTTTCTTTGCCAAATCTCAAGGCCAAGAAAGTAGTGCATCAAACCTAAGTCTTTCATCTCGAACTCGAAAGTGAGCTCCCTCTTGTACCAAGCATTCAATTGTTCCTCTCCAGTATGGAACAAATCATAAACATATAGAACCAATATCAATGGTTGGTTTTTCACTACTTTGAAGTACAAATTTGGATCAGCTTCGCTCTTAGTGAATCCAAGTCTCTGAAGATAGTTGTCAATTATCAAATACCAAGCTCTGGAATCTTGCTTAATCCCATACAAGGATTTCTTCAATTTTCACACATGGGACTCCTTCCCATGAATAAAAAACCCCTCAGGCTGTTGAATATAAACCTCTTCCTCAACCTCACCATTGAGGAAGGCTGTCTTCACATCCATTTGGTGAAACTTCCATCCTATAATAGATGTAAGTGAGATCATAGCTTGAATAGTGGTGTACCTAGCCACAAGAGTGAATGCATCCTCATAGTCCATGCCTTCTTTATCAAAGAAACCTCGGGAAACAAATCTGGCTTTATACTTTTCAATACTGCCATCAACAACATGCTTGATCTTGTAAATCCATCTGGAAGTAACTCTGTACTTCCCTTCTAGTTTAGGAACAACTTCCCAAACATCATTCTTCATAATAGACTTGTATTCCTCTACCATTGCATCTTTCCATACTTGATGCTTTGCAGCTTATTCATAGGTGGAAGGCTCTGAATCATTGATGTGACTCATCTATACAACATACCCTGAATATATGTCAGGTTTCTTTCACTCTCTGGAAGAGCCTATTGGTGCTCCATCCCTCTCTTCATCTCGTATTATATCGTGATACCATGTAGACCTCCTCTTGGAGGGAGGTTCATCAACCATTTCTACTGGTTCATCAAGAGATAGTGAATCTGAGAACTTTGCTAGATTCTCCCTCTGGACATATGAATGGGGAGAATCAGTATCCGGGTCCTCCATCATAGGAGTCTCATGCTCCTCTTTGTTTGTATCATACCGAATATCTTTTGATCGCTTGAATGTTTCCTCTTCATGGAAGGTCACATCTCGGCTGACCTCAATGTGTCTTTCACCAGGCACATATATTCTGTAGGCTTTGGATGATTCACTATAACCAACAAAGGTTCCCTTCTTTCCCGATGGCTCCATATTTGTCCTCTTTTATTTCGACACATGAATGCATACATGACTCCCAAAGATCCTCAGGTGTGAAATATCTGGTTTTTCACCAGTGAACACTTCTTTAGGTGTCTTCTCATCCAGAATGGCATGAGGACTTCTATTATGGATATATACTATTGTATTGGTGGCCTCTACCCATAATGAGGTAGATAGGTCTTGATCATGCACCATGGATTTTGTGGCCTCACATATGGTTCTATTCTTCCTTTCGGAAACCCCATTTTGCTGAGGGTTGTAGGGTACAATTAACTGTATACAAATTCCTACATCACTACATAACTCATTAAACGCATGTGAATCAAATTCACCTCCATTTTCAGATCTCAAAGCATGGATGTGCTTTCCTGTCTGATTCTCAACTAGGGCTCTGAATTCTTGAAACTTGCTAAAGGTTTCGATCTTGGCATTTAGGAAATAAATCCATGACTTTCTAGAGAATTCATCTATAAACAATACATAATATAAATAGCCATTCAGGGAAGGGGATGACATGGGACCACATACTTCAAAATGTATTAAATCTAAAATACTTTTAGATCAATTAGTACTACTGGAGAAACTCGTTTTAACATTATTCCCAAGTATACAACCCCTACATACACTATCATGCTCAAAATCAAATACATGCATACCTTTCACCATTTGCTATAATCCTGGTAGCGCTTTGTAGTGGAGGTGACCATGCCTCCTATTCCATAGTTCGCATGGACTGATAGTGTTGTGAACCATAGATTGAATGTAATTCCCAGGTTCCTTGTAGAGAACTCCCTCTCTAACTCCAAGAACCGAAACTAATAGTAGGTTCTTCTTCAATCCTGGAACATAAAGAATGTCCTCCACATGTAAAATATCTCTTGAACTCACCTGGAAGGAGGTGGATCCAACTTCTTGGATCGAATAGGTTGTGTTTTCTCCCAACTCTACCTTGCACGCAAAATTTTTCTCCTTGAGATTGGTGATGGCGCTGGATGTGCCACTGTCAACCAACCATGTGTGCTCACTTGTGATGAAGGATCCGGAAAGTGTTGAGACTAGGTAATACTCCCTCCTTGTCTCCTCTTCTCCGGGTGCATTCTTCTGAGTAGTTTCATATTCTATAGCGGTAGAAGCATGAAAACTTCATTTTCCCTTTTTATTTGCTTTGTAATCCCTTTCATAATGGCCCTTCTTGTCATAGTTGTAGCATCTAACCTTTGACTTGTCAATTTCCTTGTTGTATACCTTCTTCTTCGAATGAGAAAAAATATTTTGAGAGAAGTTCTTTTTTCCTTTCTTCATCCTCGGCGTGAGGGAAAGGATTTCTTCTTTGATGCACACTGGCTTTCTCTGGATCCGCCCCTCCTATTAGAGGAAGTCATGCCACAACCTTTCAAATTTAGGTTGTACCTCTCGGTCATTTACCATAGCCAAGAATGTCTCCCATGAGGATGGGAGACCATCAATAGTGGTTTGGAGAAGATCATCTTCATCCACCACTACTCCAATACTTGCTAGTTGATCTCTTACCTGAGAGATCTTGGTGAAGAAGGAGGCCACGGTCTCATCCTTCTCCATATTTAGGTTTCAAAGCTTATTCCTCAATGCCCTCTTTTGACTCGGTGCCTTCTTCTCATATAGGTTTGTCAATGTATCAAAACACTCCTTTGCGGTCTTCAACGGAGTGATCACAGACATCAAATTGTCCTTTACTAAATCATAGATGATTCGTTTGGATTTATCTTTGTTCTTCTTGAAGTTGAGGCGTGCTACATTAGCTATAGGCTCCTCCACCACAGTGGATATGTAGCCATCCAAGTCATGTTCCTCCAATATGTTCAACACCCTCGCCTTCCAAGTGTTGAAATTCGAAGTTCCCTCAAGACGGTCTTCTGGTTGAACAAAGATCGATGCCATGGCTCTCAAGTATTGTGCTCAACTCCCCAGGATCTACATAGGATCAAGTTTTCTTGAAAAATATTATCTCCTTCACGCCTTGAGATATGATACCATGTTAATTTTTGAGAAAATATGATGAGCTTTGAACTTTAAAACTTTAAGTGCGGAAATACTGAATACTTGAATCAATGAACCATTCAATCACATGAAACATTCAACCATAACACAAGATGTACCCTGGGAAAAACCCTCAAAACAATGAGGATGAAAACCCCCAACAAATATTAAGAGTATAATTATCATAGATAGCAGAGAATGTCTTTTACAAAATAGCAGATTGCTTTTGGCACCGAGGTGCTAGATAAGAGAGAATGATAAAGAAGAGAGACTATGAATAATATCTTGCACAAAGAGAAGCGCCTTGCCTTCAAGAGAGAAAATAATTCACTTCACATTGAACTCATCAATCTTGTATAACATATTTATATATTCTTCTCATGCATCGGCTTCTATTTTTATCTTCTGACTTTAGGATGAAATCACCCTCCATTTGGATGCATCAATCTTGCATGAAGGAGTGCGCCCCACTTCTCATGCAACGCATTGAATCACTAAATTGTCTCTTAGGATGAACTCACCCCTTGACTGAAAGTTTTCCCACTTATTTTAAAGTTGGATAATATAAGTGTCGTCATGCAAGTGTCGCAACTCAAGTGCCGTCTTTTAGTTTAACATAAGTGTCATCATGCAATAACACTTAGTTAACTAGATCTTCTTTGTTATCACTTAGTTAACTATTATTAACTGAAATCATGCGGATTGATTTACTTGCAGTGACCACTATGATTTCTTTAGTTAAATGATGAATACATTGTGGCTTTAATTGAAGCTTAACAATTTGAGTTCACTTAATCATGTCATGAGCAATTCAAATTCTCTTTTTTTTTCTATGCATTTATCTTTATCTCTTATATTTACTGCATGGTCAATATGTGTTAACTTTAATTATCTATCATATCATATTATAATCAAAATATTTGTCAAATGTTATGATCATATTATATTAATCTCAGACCAAATGATCATATGCTAAAGTAGTTCACTCTAGAGGTGGCCAGTCTCTAAAGGAGACTTAATAGCAATCGGTGACCATGGTTAGTAATACATCACACAACATTAATGCTTCAATATGCAACTTCATATACCTCTATAACTGGAGGTCCACCCCATGGATAACTACTATAACTGGAGGTCCACATGACAATCTAACTTCACACACAAGTCTCGAGCCTTGTCCAACAAGACTTTACAACATCGTCAATTTGATACATCAAAGCATTCACCTCAACACATGAGGAATAACCTTTTACAACTAAAGGCTTAGTCATTCTTGAGTCCAACTCAAGAATATACTCCAAGTTCCTGAGTCCAACTCAGGCTCCCTACCTGAACACATGAGTCCCAACCCTTGCTGCACAAGATTGGCTTGGAGAATGACTCGTGATGTAAATTTAACAAAATATTAGGTGATAACAAAGCGCATTAGCTGTTTAATTGATTTGTTCAAATTTTTTCACCCAAATATGTACCTAAGATCCATATTTCCAAGGAGTCAACCACAATTATGAGGTGAAGCCATGAAACTCCTCATACCCAAGCCATACAACAATAAATTTGAAAGGGATATGAGCCATATCTCTCAAACATAACATTTCTCGAGTTTATGATTTAAAATTGCAAAAAAATTGATTAAGGAGAAAAAGGAAAACCTTGTTCAAGTGTTTTCTATTTGAACACAAAATTCTTGACAGTAAAAAATAATAGGAAACAATTAATTCAAAACACTCTTTCTTTAAAAAAAAATGCATATAATGTTCACTCAATTTCCTTTGTTTTGTTTTATTTTATTTCATAGCATGTGATAATATGGTCTTTCAAATTAAACATAAAAAAATCCCTTTTAATATCATCTCACTTTTTATGTTTGATTACAATTTAATGAAGAAGTCTAAACGTGCACCAATTTCAAAATTTTTTTTTTTTTTTTTTCAGTGGGATTTTTATCGAAATTTGGTAATTTTTTTTTAATTTGTAATTTTTGTTGTACAATTCATGGTTCTAAATGTATAAATGGATTCAACTGCATTGAAAACCCCCAGGACCTCCTGATTAATCAACTTTAACACTGATTTTTGAGAATTAAAAAAATTCTTCCCATATTTTGTCAAAATCTTGCGTGAAACGATGTCAAAAAGAGGTGAAATCGTTGCTCATTTAGACTACTCTCATTTTAGTGACATTCACAATATTTCAAAATTTATTTTTATTAAAATTAACTTAATATTAAATATCATTGAATTAAACCTTTCACCATTAAACTTCAAAATAAGTATTACATATAAAATTAAAAATCTACGAGTTAACCATAAACCTTTTTAATAAACATCACATAGAATGTAAGTGCCATTGCACAAACTGATGAATACTGCCCACCTAAATATAATTTATATCTCTACAATTATATTCACACCTTCAATTATTACCATTAACTTTGATATTAATATTTTGAAGTGGAATTTGCTACCATTAACCTTGAATTTACTCCTAAAATGTGACCTAGGGATGGGTTTTTTTTAATGCTTTTTTATTACTTGTATTAAATTAAAAGAAATTGACCTATGGATGATTTTTTAATGAAAATTTAATTATTTGATATAAAAAATGTGTATATCTATTATTATAAATGTAATATGCCCTCAAAATTAAAAGCAATACACCTTATCATATTCTCCTAATAAAAGTGGGTATTCCCTCCATCGAGAGCATTGCTATGACTAGGTACCTGATGTACAAGTACAAGATAAATAACAGGGGATACCAGAGACTGTCTAAAATTGCTTTAAAACCTAGTGAAGGCCACCTACAACTCAAGAGAGGTTGTGTCACAGGCTTGAGGTCTAACTCGATGCCTAGACATTGTTTTATCCTCAAGGCATGTGGCACCACCCGGGAAACCATCATGGTGGTGATACTAGACCACATTGGGAGCTTGACGGACTATTCTTTCCACACAATTAACACATCATACTTATGTTCAACACTTATATTATTTTACGATTTTATGTTTAGCCCAAGAACCAATAAACACAACCAATAACCAAGCCACAGAACACAAGTGCACAAGATGTAACGGGTGCCCCAAAATTGGGTGCACCTCAAACTTTTATTAATGTACAAGACTTACAAAGGTTACAAGAGTGGTGGGTTCTTTCAGGTCAACCACACCAAGAGCACACCCTCAGGGCGCATTACAAAGAACACCCAACAAATGTATCACTTCTTGTGAAAGCATCACAACTCTAGCTTCGTCTCTTCTGTTGAAACCACAAGTCCTCCTACGACACCTGTTAGCTCTTTTCCTAAGTCACACCAAAATGAAAATGCACTATTTCCTCCACAGTATATGTGCCTTTCTCTTACAGTCATGTCTTCACTTGGATGAACTCTTCCCTTGTGTGAACTATTTCCAAGCCTGAACTGAAGACTTTCTCCCAAGGTGTGCTAGGCGTACCCTTGTATCCTGTACCCGACCTGCTGTCTCGCCTTGGTCATCCTTCTCTTGGTTTCCTCCTTTCTTGGAATCTCTTGAATATGATGAATTGAATTGGTTGAACCTCTGCATGTTATTTGTATAGGCACGCTCTTTGTTGGCACGACCCAAGTGTGGCCGCGCTCCTCTAGGGTCGAAAACCAACTGTCAACACGCTAAGTCCGTAGGGATTCTCCCCCATCCGCACTATGTGGTAGTGCGCCCACCTTCGACGTGCTCTGCGATCTAAGCGTTGGCCAACACCCACTTGGAAAGGCTCGGCTGTCAATCTTTCAAGCCGACCTACATCAAGGTTCCATCCCAAGCAATGGAGCTTCCATCCCATCGAGCCACCCCTTGGAATTCCGTTGGGTGCACGCCCACATGCCGCGCTTCCTTCATGCTCAAGTTGGCACATGCCTGCCCTCATTCTTTCCTTTCTCTACATGCCACTGCTTTCCATCTCCCATGTCGAGTCTACCAGTGCGCTCTTTCCACCCTTTTGCCGAATTCCCTCCGAACTACTTGGTTTGCTTGCCTACTCAAGCCTCTTGTTCACCCACGAATGAGCCAAGGGGATCCCAAGCTAGGTTTCCAAGATCGTTTGGTCTATTTGGTGAGTTCCCATGCCAAGCTCATCTTTGGTGAAGTGGGTTGGCTAATTTCCTCTGCCCATATCTGTGACATCCTCCCTTACCTTAAGTAGTTACCTTCCTCGACAATGTTTCCATGTCGCCCGCTACGTATGGAAATGTAACTGTAGCCACATGTTTCCGCTACAACTGAGGCTTCCTATGAGTCCTTGTGGTTCAACCATTGTACCTAATGAAACTAATGTTGCATCAGTACTTACCCAATTCCATTATGTCTCCATCCTCTTTGCTACCCCATGTGCTAAACGTTTTCGGGGGCCAATCTAACCATACGTTCAACTCATGAGAACGAAATTCCTCGTGCTTGAACTGCCTTTCCTTCTACACTTTGGTGGCGTTGAACAACTCTACCAAGCCACGGAAAAGTCCTACACCTTCACCTTACTACTGTTGAATCACCTTCAGCAAATCAACCTTTGTTGGTTTTGAATTTTCCCAAGCATCCTCGCAAGGTGCCTACAGCTTCATTTCCTATGTCAAAGGCAGTGAGTTGAGTTGCTCATGATTTGACCAGGACTAAATTTAAACTGGCACCAAAGGGCTCCACCTCCAACCACACTGCTAATAGGCCACTTATCCATCCTGGGCTCACTGCTCAAGTACTTGGGTGCCATCTCTGCTCTCGAAGAACTGTATCCCAACTCTTCCAATCGAGACGGTGTTAGCTCAGATCCCACGATACCAAAATCCAACTTGCACACATCTGCCGCATGGTCCATGAGGTGGTTTGCACTTCCCACTACTACGTCCATCTAATAGTATTGCATACCAATCGCTTCTAAATTCGTTACTTCTACTCAACACATTGTTTCCTCCTCTTAGCCCTTTGTTTTGCCCCTCTACTCGTCCCAACAAAAGATGGGCGAGTCTTTCCACTACACTTCTCTTGGTTTGGAGAGATCACCACTTCCATTCTCCCAGTCTTCCACTCATTGCATCGACACAGGGATATCAAGGTGGTTCCACCCTGATTTTCGTTCCTCTAATTCGATTCACCACATTGTAAGTGAGACTTAACTCCCAAGAAACATAAGGTTGCATCAGTCTTGATCGGGCTACTACCTATGTCCTTAAATTTTTAGGCATCAGTTGGTTCTTTGAAATCCCAATGGAATATTTGCAAAATTCAAATATCACCACAACATCGCATACCATGGAGTTTTCTCTACCCTCTCCACAACCTACCATCGCATTTGCCAAAGGTGTCTTCCTCACCTTGGCTACCTTCGCACCATCCATCACACTTTAAACCATCTGAGAATCCTACTAGGACAAAGGCTCATCATTTTTCCCCACCTCAAGACTTTGCAAGTCTTATTTTCCATGACCACTTGGTCAACACGTCAACTACTTAGGTGTGTTTTCCTTTCCAATCAACGCTACCACTAAGGGAGCAAGTCCAACCTTACCTCTAACCTGTCACCCTTTGTTTTCCACAAGGTGCAAGCATTTGGTTTTCTCTTCATTATTCCTTTCCTGCAACTCCAATGATGCCCACCTTTGTGTTAAACAATCAAATTTCTCATCCACTCTAGAGGTCCTTCTGCCAAAAAAGGTGGTTTCTTCCCTTGAACTTATCACTTGTTGTTGTCATGCAACATTGCAAAGTATGTCCATAGGTTTCCTAGTCATCTCATCCCACATGGAGGACAACCTAGGACTTTCCCCAACTCCCACTTCATCATCATCAACACCTTTCAAGTCTCATTTCACCCAAGAACTCCAACCTGTTCCCGTAAGGCACACAACCTTCTTTGACTTCCAATGGTGCTTCGTGAACCAACTCTGCAATAGTCTTCACTGCTAAAGCTACTGCCTTGATTGTGGACTCATTGTATTCAACCTTATTCTAAAGTGATGTCACATCCCTTTAGCTCACCAAGCTGTGGGTGGTGTCGGCATCAATCACCACGACTACCTCCAACCCACACAAAATCACGTTCATGAAGTCAGCCCCAAGCTAATATTCATCTTACGATCTATTTGAATCTTCTCCTTAACTTCTTGTCAAGGCTTCAATCACCTCCCAGAATTCTTCTGAAGGTCCTTGCATGTGGGCCACAACCCTAGTTGCAAGCTTCCCGAATGGCTTCCTTTGGACTGCCTCCAAATGCACTTCCTGCCTCACCTTCATCAGACAAGTCTTTGTGAAGTAATCTTCATCGTAAGTAGTTCTACTTGAATCCTTAATTCGTTCAACTTTCAGTTCTAGCTATGAATTTGTCTTCATCTGCGAGTCATCCAGTGCACTAGGTTACTCCACACTAGAAAAATTCATTTTTTCATTCATCTTGTGCCACTTTTGATTCGCACTTGTGAAACCTTTTGTTCAACTGTTGCTGCATGAACTTGGAGCAACTACCTCATCTCTCAATTGTATTGCTCCATGTTCCTCTTTGCGGATTCAAGTTTGGCTTTCCATAACTCTTCTGCACCTGGTGCCTTATGCTACGACTATCATTGCACTCGATCATCACACATCTAAGAAGCGTCTACAAGTCAACCAAAATCTCGACTTATCAAGTCCTTCTGACTGAAATCCCACTAAGTATTTGAGCACGCCCTCCACTAAAGCATCTAGAGTCTTGGGTGCACTCCTTGCTCAAGCACACCTCCTAGGAACCCTTACTCGTCACTTCTATGGTCTCATGCCAAAATTCCCCAACCAAAGTCCAGGCATGTTTCCTTCTAAAACAAGTCTTCCTTTTGCAAGTCTTGGCGCACTCCTACCAAGCGCGGTGTGTGCCTAAGCGCTCCCTTCACAAGAACCTCTCTGGCGTGCTTCCAACTCTTTGTCACGACTCTCGCTTTGGTCGAACTTATGTGTTGTACTACATTTGTTGGTGCGAAGTAAGGCATTCCGAGTGCATTCTGTGTGCTCTCCCTATGCATTACTTCCCAATGCTCATTTGAACCAACTCTCCCACACTTAACAAAATATGTGGCATCCTTCTCTTCTAGAATGTGGTGGGTTGGGAACTCTCTTGATAGAGCACTCCACCAACTCGTAGGACTCAAAAATTTGTGGTAAGTTTGGGCATGCCACCTGCCTAGCGCACTCCTTATCCATCTGTTCATATGAAACCCTTCACAACGTAGAGATAACCTTCCCAAAACTAAGCACCCTACCACATGATGCTCTCTTTACCGGCATCACCTTTGCAACATTGTCACTACGCGCTTCCCTAGCACTATTTTCCTACTTTTTGGTCTGTGTCATGGACAATTAAGGCAGTGGCGAGCACACTGTGAATAGTTCCCACTCTTTTCACTCACTAATGTACTCGCATACTTCTGTTTGTAGTACTCTTGGCGACCTGTTCACGGTGAAGAGCCTGCTTTGATACCACCTATCACGGGCCTGAGGTCTAACCCGATGCCTAGAAATTGTTTTCTCCTCAAGTCATGTGGCACCACCCAAGAAACCTTCACAATGGTGAGACTAGCCTGTGTTGAGAGATCCATGGACAACGCCTTCCATGAAATTAACACATCATACTTATGTTCAACACTTCGATTATTTTACGAGTTTATGTTTATCCCAAGAACTAGTAAACAAAATCAATAACCAAGTCACATAACACAAGTGCACAAGATGTAATGGGTGCCCCAAACTCATGCACACCTCAAACTTATATTAATGTACAAGAGTTATAAATTTTACAATAGTGGTGGGTACCCGCAGGTCAACCATACCAAGAGCATTCCCTCAAGATGTGTTACAAGGAAACCCAAACAAATGTAACACTTCTTGCGAAAGCATCACAACTCTAGCTTTGTCTCTTCTATTGCAACTGTTGGTCCTCCTACGACACTTGTTAGCTCTTTTCCCAAGTCAAACCAAAACAACAACACACTACTTCATCCAAATTATTTGTTCCTTGATCTTATAGTCATGTCTTTACTTGGATGATTTCTGCCCTTCACAAAATCTTGCTAAGCCTGCACCCAAGACTTTCTCCCAAGGTGTGCTAGGCGTGCCCTTGTAGCCTGCACCCGACCTATTGTCTCCCCTTGGTCTCCCTTCGCTTGGTTTCCTCCTTGCTTGGAATTTCTTGAATTTGATGAACTGACTTGGTTGAACCTATGCACATTATATATATAAGCACAACCCAAGTGTGGTCGCGCTCCTCTCAAGCCGATGACCAACTCTCAACATGCTAATTTCATGGGGCTTCTCCCCCATCTAGTGTACCCACCTTTGACGTGATCTGCAAAGTGTTGGCTGACACCTACTCGGAAAGGCTCGTATGCCAAGCTTCCAAACCGACCCACGCCATGCTTCCATCCCAAGCCGTGGAGCTTCCATCCCATCGATCCACCTCTTGGTGTTCTGTTGAGCACACACACACATGTCACACTTGCTTCATGCTCAAGCTAGACCATTCCCTCCCTCATGCTTTTCCTTAATCGTCACACCACTACTATCAAGCTCCCACGCCGAGTCTGTTGGTGCACTCTTTCCAGCCTTCGTCAAAGCTTGTGATGTCACTTTCCCTCCGTACTACTTGGTATAATTGTCTGCTCAAGCCTCTCATTCACCCACGAATGAGGGAAGGTGTTGTGAATATTTAATTAATATTATTAATTTATAGATAATAATTAATATTATTTGTGTGAAGCAAATAATTATTTGCTTCACACAAATAACTTCACCAGAAGATCTGGTATATACGATAAGCCATAAATATGGAGTAAAATAGATAATATATTAGATAATGGATGGGAGGAGGAATGGACGAGAGGAGACGCGATGGATGGGAGGACGAGGCGCGAGAGGAGAAGGAGGGAAAGGAGGGTCGGGGGCTAGCAGAGCGAGCGGTAGAAAGGGAGGAATAAGGGGTTAGAGAGGTGGGCGATGAGGTGGATGCTGTGGATGAGGAGAGCGGAAGCTTGCAGAGTTGAGCAGAGTTCAAAAAATCTGAGTATGGATGGCTAAAAGCCTAGATCACAGATCCGGGTTCAAGGAATCCTTGAAAGTTTGGCTACAAGCCAAAAATATGGCCAAGGGCCAGAATCAATAAGTGTCCGAGAATCGGAGCACTCTGATACCAAATACAGTGAACGTATCTGTTCACTAAGTTAATAGTCGAATCCGACTCTCATATTGGATGATAAGTAAGAATAATATATTAGATGATGAATATAAAATTACAATAAGATTGCCTTTATAGGGCTTTGAGGAAGCATAGTGAAGGGTTATTCCCTTTCACTAGTAACCTAATAATCTATTAATTTATAGGTAATAATATTAATTAAATATTCACAGCAGAAGGGGATCCCAAGCCAGGTCACCAAGCCTGCTTGGTATCTTGGGAGAGCTCTTGTGCCAAGCTCATCCCGTGTGAAGTGGGTTGGATAAGTGCCTCCGCCCATAGTTGTGACAAGTTGGTATAAAGACACCAGGGCTTGGTTAAACCATTGGGGGATTGAAAAAAATGTCACTTTTCAAAATATCAATAAAATTACAAATATTATCATATCTAAGTTTAAAGAGAAAATGTGGGGCAAGAAAGAAACAGAGTCTAAAATAAAATTAAGTTACTATAAGGAAGTCATTAATCTTAATATAGAAGACCAAAAGTATCTCTATGTTATAACTAGTTCGAAGAAGAAAATTAATATAGCCAAGATAAGAACGAACTATCATGAGCTCCATAGTCAAACGGGACATTGGACAATTCCTACAACACCATGGGTGCAACGTCCTCATTTTATTTCATAACACCATGGTCCACTACTATCCATTCAACCCCAAGGGTCCTAGTGACAGTTGGCATTAATTAATTAAGGAGGGGTTAAATTTTGATGTATTAATTGCCAAAGTATTGAATTTTTAGACTTTAGGATTAAAAATGCTATGTTAAATCTTAATATATTTTTTATAATATTTAATTTATGTAATTAAGAGGCATGTGCTGGGTGGATAAGGTGGCGCATGAGGTCAAGTGGACCTAGTGAGTTTTCAAACCAAATGAGAACTTTGAAAAAATCAAGAAAAAACAACAAAGTCACAAAAAGATAGAAAGCAACACAAAAACAACCAGTTTAGAAAAGCAGAAAGGAGGCTGGAAAAGCAGGACAGTCCATAAAGCAGAAAGAAGTACAAAAGCAGGAAAAAACACAGGAAAAACAGGATGTTTCCAACAGTAGGAAAATCAATCCAAAGAGGAAAGGAAACAAAGCAAGGATAAAGCAGGAAAAATCTTAGTTTTTAAAAGAAGTCAAGGAGGGTGCATGAGCAAGGAAGGAGACCACATTCAATGTATCTAGATGGCCAATCAACTTATAAAAAGAGAGGAGCACACCACTCTCACATTTTTTGGGTCATTTTGATATTTGTTTTGAGAGATTGCTCTCAGAGGCTTGGGAGATGCGCCCCTAGCCATATTTGGGTGATGTGCCCCATTGAAAACTTCTTCCAGTGAACCACATAGTGTCAGTACAACCATTAGATTCTGAAGTAGCAGAAATGATTCAGTGTTTGGTGTTCTTGTTGTGCGGTTCAATCCCTTCATTAAATGGAAATAGTGTTGAAGGGCCGAAATGGGGGTTCTGGTTTCTACATTTATGAGTATTTTTGGGTTGTGATACCTACGCCATTGTGTCTGGAGGGTCGTTTCCAGTAATAAATGCCTTATTTATTGTTGAAAACGGTGCCAGAATTACCAAGATACAACCATTTTCACCAGAGCCAAGGTTTCAGTGTTGAGGAGTGCACCTCCACAACTCTATCTTTGTATTTATAGATTTTTGAGTTGTTGAAGAGCCCTTGTGAGTTGTATAATATGTTCTTGGGCCATCCACAAGCAGCCAATATTTTCTTCTTCTGTATATCACTCTGATCCTAAGTTTCTATCTCTTTGTTTCTTCCTTCCATTGAAGATCCTGCTCTTATTTGTAAGAATCATTGAAGATTGAGTATTGTCTGTAAGTTTGGATCATAGAAAATTTAAATTTCTGCTATATCAGTCAAATAGAGATTCCTTCTACTCAATAATATGTATTTGAATTCATGTATCAGTTCTGAGAAAAAATCTGATAACTATATGAGAAGAATTCATGTATCTTCATTTTTCAAGGCTTGCTCTACGTGCTTCCAAAATTGACTAGTTTTTCAGTAGTTGTCATAAAATGCATAATGTGAGCTCTTTGATATTTATGTAAGCTTCGTCAATTCCATCAGACTCTTATAAACCCATCCACAACCTTAATACTGAGATTTGTGACCCTCTGAGAGTGTTTGGAAAGGTTTGAAGAAATACTAGTCAGTCAATCCTAAGTAGCGCAGTTGTCTATTTGACCTCGAAACCCTGTCTATTTTGGTTCTAAAACTCTATTTGATTGCTGTATAATGTTGGGGGATATTCCATATAGTTAATCCCAGGTTGGATTACTTTAAGCAACAACTAGAAGCCGTGGGTTTCCACATAATTCTTGTGGACCATTGCCTTGTACCCTTGGCTTTAGCTCAAGGGGTGTACTCGGGCGTGATGTACCCATAAAAGTGTTGCTGTAAAAGTATTGGACTGTTTTCATCCTAATTGCAGACTTTGTAGTTCATTAACATCATCTTGGGAGGTTTTAGGAAAAATTTATAGTGGTTTGAATTTTTCTATTTGAAATCTAGTCTAAGTACCTAGTTTTGTCAAAGTTTCTACTATTGTTTAATTTATGTATGCTTTTGGAGTTAATGTTCCTTTGAATCAGATCTGGTAAATTACAATGGTATCATATCATGGTCCTCTGCACCTATGAGCGGCAAGACGAAGTTCCTTTAACTCTAAGTTGAAGAGATATTGCATATCACATCTTCAAGTTGCAGCCATGTCCTTGTTCAATGAAGAAAATTCTGATTGGTATGAGGAAGAAGAGGTGATATATGTAGATGGAGGTTTGCATATTTCAAGAGATGAAGATGGTTACTTTTGTGACCAAACATCCATCAGAATATAGAAGTTCTGATCCACCCATGTTGAGTATTGTTGATGGCAGAGTGTTCTTTGGAGGATAACCATTAGGAGTTGATCCTTCTGAGTATCTCCAAAGATACCATGATTTAAGCAAATAGATCCATGAATTATTGTCTTTTCAAGAGTTTTGTGAATACGAGATCATAAGACTGTTTAAGACAAGGGATCCCTTTGGAAACCCACATCAGAATAGAATAAACCATATTGTCAACAATGTGTGTAAAGAAGTGGAGTAAAGGTTGCAGCAAAATGAAGTTTTACCATCAAATTGGTCTACATCAAATTTCTATGAGAAAAGTTCAACCAATATTGTGGTGGAGCCTACTAATGATGCAGATCCTCATGCCACTTGATATGTAGAAGCCTCAAACTGCCTTGAGGAGAATGGAAATGAAGTAGAAGCATATATTCATGAGGTGGAGTGTAAGTCACTGCAAAGTGACTGCATGAGAGAAGAAAGTTGTGCAAAAAAAGATGAAGAGGCACCATGTGCAGCTGAAGACCCAACAACACATCATCAGGTTGCTGGTAGTGTGGTAGATGAATTCACTTCTAGATTCTTTGTGGGTGATTTCAATATCACTCCAAAGGATATTGAATTTGTTAATGGTGGTGAGATATCTTTTGGATTAGATCCAAAAGAAGAACATAAATCAAAATTCCAGCCACCACTTGAGCTCCATGGTGGAGTTGATCAACCAGATGAATAAGAGGATGTTTTTCCTCAAGAAACACACTTCCTTGCAAGGCCACTTAATATGAGAAAAAAAGATATTAGGAAGGCCCTAATCACTTTGCATGGCACCAATGCATTGGTGTCACACTGTTGTTGGAGAATGGAGGATGAATATTCCATTGAAGACTTGGAGAAGATTCGAAAAGCATTGATAGACATAAGAGGTGCATTTTTGCAACTGCTTTCTTATAGAGATCATCTTATTGAGCTTCTGAAGATGTATCATAATGCATCACTAGAAGATGAAGAGGATATTGACAAGCTCACTCATGAATTAGAGAGCACCCAAGAAGCTCTTCAACAATCAAGTTTGTAGATTGATCAGCTTCATAGAGAGTTGATCATGCCATAACCTCCATCCTAGATGGAAAATGATCATGTGCACATGGCAGGAGACACTTTGTGTTTGAGGGAGGAATCTCATGTGGGGGGTAAACATGTGGAAAATTTCGATTCGCAGGTGTTTGTGAAGGCATATGTTATTGAATATTTTGGCCAAACAATTTCTTTGATGCAGAAGGACATTGAGGAGGACATACCACTTGAGTATGCAAGAAAAGGTACTTATTTATCCAAGGATTTGGTAGATGAGTACATAACAGAAATGGAGAGGCAAGGATTCACCAATCTTGTTTTCCTTGGTGGAAGGATCCTTGACACATCAATCATTTGGGAAAATAGAGAGCTGAAATGCATGTCTTTGGGAGAAGGACTATCATGGAGAAGGTTGTCCAAGTGCTACATGTGCACGAGGAGGATCATGCTAGATGTGGACGAGGAGGATCATGGGCTTCCCTTGTTGAAGAAAGATTTGATTGTGGAGGTGGTAGCTAGATTTGCTCCAATTGGATCATCCAACAAAGATGTTGATCCATCGATGGATTGGGTGAACAAATACATCTCATAGATGGACACACATGTAGGTAATAATTTTGCACGATTCTGTAGGGATTTGATTGATACATTCCTTACTCTCCAATCTTATGTTCAACAACAAATATATCCATGGTCATCATATGATGCACTAAGTATGTATAGTAGGAGTTGGAAGTTCCAACTGATTCACTTGGAGAGAGCATATGGCATTGATGATCAAGAGAAGTTTCTCTTCCTATTGGAAATATTCATAAAATGTCCAAAATTAACTTGGAAGAATGCACTTCCAATTTGGTTATGGGATCCTAGCATTATTTGAAATGACACCTTGTTTCAGTTGATCAAGTTGTTTGGTAGAAGGATGCATAAACCCTGGGATCCTGACATTCCTTGGAGTGATAGTTTGTTCCTGATGGTATTAGATTTGGGGGTCATCTTGAGGCTCTTTATGTAGATAGAGAGTAGTGTAGAGGAGGAAGTAGAAGACACTTCCCCATTCTTAGGTTCATTTGTGATCCAGGAATCATTCCTGGTCTCAAATATTTCAGCTGGAAGATTCATGTAGCATCATGTGGGACAAAGACATCCCTTAAGAGGGATGATATGTATAAGGTTAGATACCTTCCCAAGATTGATCTCCACCTTGATCATTACCATCCGTTTCTCTTGGAAGAAGAAGCTTTGCAAAATACAACTCCTTGTGGCCAATATAGCTATCCAAGATTCTCATGCATGAGCATTGGCTTGGCTAGTGCACTTGTGACTTCACCATCCTACATGAGCAGAGAACACAACAAGCAATCTGGTAAGCTTGTGTTGATTCTTTTTTTATCACATTTTGGTTCATGGTAGGATGTTGGAGAAGCACTCTTTTAATCTGGAAGCTATGTCATATACTTGTGTAAAGTAGTCAAGGCATCATACATTGTTTGAATATGAATTTGGAAGGATTGAGATTTTATGACTTGATTATATAATTGAGCTTGGTATAGTTGGTGCTCATATGAAGAGGATTTAGTCCACCCTTATTTGGATCAATTCCATAGATGTAAAGAAGTGGGAGGATGGTGCACCATGTAAAGATTCCTTCTGGTTCAAAACTCACATGGATAACCAAGAAAATAAAGGAGTATCCTGTTGGGATGAGAACTCCAACAGATTTTTCAAAGGAATGAAGAAGATGATGTATGCTTTTTATATGTTTCCCCACCAGGTACCGCTCTACCATTTTTTGGCATAAGGGTGATGCTTCCCAAAGAAACTTAGGAATGGTTTTTAGGCCAAGTAGACACCCCATGAGGTTGCAACACCATCATAGACATTATTCAATCCTAGAAATGGAGGTGTTAGTCATTATGCATGCATTGGATAAATACATAAATTGCTTAAGGGAAAGCAAGCTTGAGATTGAAATTGACCATAATGGTTCAAGGACAATCTTGACACATGAGAAGCTCAATGTATGGCAACAAAAAAATGAGTTGCATGGAATTATTGGATGGATTAAAGCATGTGAAGGGTATAGCTTAGTCAAATTCAATCCATATATTACAACTCAATTAGCGATGGGGTGCTTCAAAAGTAAGATCACTCATGAATTGATGGAGAGGATGACTAATGCCAGTTTGTCAAAAGGGTCGTGTATGTTGGAGATGAGATTCATATGGTTTCTGATGTAACCTTGCAAAGTATTGTGGAAATGGTGTACGGGTTCTTCACCAACCATATTTTCACTTTCTTAAGGACAAAATTTTTTTGGGAGGGAAGGACTGTAATTTACCCATTTTATTTGATACCACCATGGTCCACCACTACCCATTCAACCCCAAGGGTCCTAGTGATAGTTGGAATTAATTAATTAAAGAGGGGTTAAATTTTGATTTATTAATTTCCAAAGTATTGAATTTTTAGACGGATTAAAAATGCTATGCTAAATTTTAATATATTTTTAATAATATTTAATTTACGTAATTAAGAGGCATTTTATAGGTGGATAAGGTGGTGCATGAGGTCAAGTGGACCTAGTGAGTTGTCAACCCAAATGGAAACTTTGAGAAAATCAAGAAAAATTCACAAAGTCACAAAAAGATAGAAAGCAACACAAAAGCAGCGAGTTCATAAAAGCATAAAGCAGGATGGAAAAGCAGGAAATTCCATAAAGCATAAAGACACATAAAAGAAGGAAAAAGAACAGGAAAAACAAAGAAAATCTAGGAAAAGTAGGATGTTGCCAAAAGCAGGAAAAACAATACAAAGAGGAAAGGCAACACAACAAGGATAAAGCAAGAGAACACTTAGTTGCTAAAAGCAGTCAAGGAGGGTTCATGAGAAAGGAAGGATACCACATTCAATGTATCTATGGCCAATCAGCTTATAAAAATAAAGGAGCGCACAACTCTCACATTATTTGGGTCATTTTGATATTTGCTTTGAGAGATTGCTCTCAAAGGATTGGGAGATGCACCACTAACATGCTTTGGGTGGTGTGCCCCATTGCAAACTTCTTCCAGTCAACCAAACATTGTTAGTACAGCCATTAGATTCTGAAGTAGAAGATATGATCGAGTGTTTGGTGTTCTTGTTTTGTGGTTCAATCCGTTCATTCAGTGGAAACAATGTTGAAGGGCCGGAATAGAGGTTATAATTTTTACATTTATGAGAATTTTTGGGTTGTGATACCTATTCCATTGCATCCGGAGGGTCATTTCCGGTAATAAATGCCTTTTTTCTTGTTGAAAAAGGTGCCTCAATGACCAAGATACAACCATTATCACCAGAGCCAAGGTTTTAGTGTTGAGGAGCGCACCTATGCAACTCTATCTTTATATTTATGGATTTTCGAGCTGTGTAAGAGCCCCTGTGAGTTGTATAAGATGTTATTGAGCCATCCACAAGCAACCAGTATGTTCTTCTTCTGTATATGGCTCTGATCCTATGGTTCTATCTCTTTCTTTCTTCCTTCCATTGAAGATACTGCTCTTACTTGTGAGAATCATTGAAGATTGAGTACTGTCTGTAAGTTTGGATCATAGAAACTTGCAATTGCTGATATATCAGTCAAATAGAGCTTGCTTCTATTCAATAATATGTATTTTAATTCATCTATCAGTTTTGAGAAAAAATCTGAAAACTATTGAAGTTGTTTGTATCTTCATTTTTCAAGGCTTGCTCTATGTGCTTCGAAAATTGACTAGTTTTTCAGTAGTTGTCATAAAATGCATTATGTGAGCTATTTGATCTTTCTGTAAGATGATTCAGGTCCATCACACTCTTATAAATCCACCCAAAACCTTAATATTGATATTTGTGACCCTCTAAGAGTGTTTGGAAAGGTCTGAAGAAAAACTAGTCAGTCAATCCTAAGTAGCGTAATTGTCTATTTGACCTCCAAACCCTGTCTATTTTGGTTATAAAACTATGTTTGATTGTTGTAGAAGTTTGGGGGATGTTCCATATAGTCAATATGAGGTTGTATTACTTTCAGCGAGCACCAGAAGCCATGGGTTTCCACAGAAGTCTCGTGGACAATTGCCTTGTACCCTTGGGTTTAGCTAAAGGGGTCTACTCGGGCATGATGTGCCCGTAAAAGTGTTGTTGTCAAAGTATTTTCCTATTGTCATCCTACTTTCATCCTTATCATTTCATTAACATCATCTTGGGATGTTTTAGGAAGAATTTGTAGTGGTTTGAATTTTTCTATTTGAAATCTAGACAAAGTACCTAGTTTTCTCAAAGTTTCTACTATTGTTCAATTTTTGTATGTTTTTGGAGTTAATGTGCCTTCGAATCAAATCTGGTACATTAAAGTGGTATCATAGCATGGTCCTCTAAACCTTTGAGTAGCAAGACCAATATCCTTAAACTCTCTGTTGTAGAGATATTGTAGACCACATATTCAAGTTGAAGCCATGTCCTTGTTCAATGAAGAATATTTTGATTGGTATGAGGAAGAAGAGGTGATATATGTATATGGAGGTTTGCATATTTCAAGAGATGAAGATGGTTACTTTTGTGACCAAACATCCATAGAATATAAAAGGACTGATCCACCCATGCTGAGTATTGTTGATGGTAGAGTGTTCTTTGGAGGACAACTATTAGGAGTTGATCCTTCTGAGTATCTCCGAAGATACCAAGATTTAAGCAAAGATATCCATGAATTCTTGTCTTTTTGAGAGTTTTGTGAATACTAGATCAAAATATTGTTTAAGACAAGGAATCCCTTTGGAAACCCACATCAGAATAGAATAAACCATATTGTCAACAATTTGTGCAGAGAAGTGGAGCAAAGATTGCACTAAAATGAAGTTTTACCATCAAAGTGATCTACATCAAAACTCTGTGACGAAAGTAAAACCGATATCATGGTGGATCCTACTAATGATGCAGATCCTCATGCCACTCAAGATGTAGAACTCTCAAGTTACCTTGAGTTGAATGACAATGAAGCAGAGGCATATATTCACGAGGTGGAGTGCAAGTCACTGCAAAGTGACTGCATGAGAGAAGAAAGTTGTGCAAAAGAATATGAAGAGGCACCATGTGCAGCTGAATACCCAACATCCCTACTTCAGGTTATTGGTAGTGTGGGAGATGAATTCACTTCTAGCTTCTTTGTGGGTGTTTTCAAGACCACTGCAAAGGAGATTGACTTTGTTAATGGTGGTGAGATATCTTTTGTATGAGATCCAAAAGAAGAACATAAATATGAATTCTAGTCGCCACTTGAGCTCCATGGTGAATTTGATCAACCAGATGAAGAAGAGGATATTTTTCCTCAAGAAACACACTTCCTTGCAAGGCCACTGAAGATGATAAAAAAATATATTAGGAAGTACTTGAGCACTCTGAATGGCACCAATGCATTGTTGTCACACTATTGTTGGAGAATGGAGGATGAATATTCCATTGAAGACTTGGAGAATATTTGAAAAGCAGTGACAAACATAAGAGGTGCATTTTTGCAGCTTCTTCTTTCAGATAGAGATCATCTTCTTGAGCTTGTGAACATGTGTCATAATGCATCACTAGAAGATGAAGAGGAGATTTGACAAGCTCACACATGAATTAGAGAGCACCCAAGAGGCTCTTCAAGAATCAAGTTTGTAGATTTATCAAGTTCTTAGAGAGTTGATCACGCCACAACCTCCATCTTGCATGGAAAATGAGCATGTGGACATGGGAGGAGACACTTTGGGTTTGAGGGAGGAACCTCATGTGGGGGATAAAAATGAGGAAAATTCTGATTTCCAAGTATTTGTGAAGGAATATTCTATAAAATATTTTGGCCAAACACTTGCCTTGATGCAGAAGGACATTGAGGAGGAGATACCGCTTGAGTCTACAAGTAAAGGTACGTATTTATCCAAGGATTGGGTAGATGAGTACATAATAGAAATGTATAGGAAAGGATTCACCAATATTGTTTTCCTTGGTGGAAGGCTCCTTGACACATCAATCATTGGGGAATATAGTCAGCAAGAAGTGCAACATGAAATGCATGTGATTGAGAGAAGGACGATCATGGAGAAGGTTGTCCAAGTGCTATATGTGCACGAGGAGGATCATGGGCTTCCCTTGTTGAAGAAATATTTGATTTTGGAGGTGGTAGCTAGATTCGCCCCAATTGGACCAACTTAAATAGATGTTGATCCATCCATGGATTGGGAATATTGGAAATATTCATAAAAAGTCCAAAAATCACTTGGAAGAATGAACTTCCAATTTGGTTATGGGATCTTGGAATCATTTGGAATGCCACATTATTTCAGATGATCAAGTTGTTCGGTAGAAGGTTGCATAAACCCTGGGATACTGGAAATACTTGTCGTGATAGTTTGTTCTTGATGAAATTAGAGTTGGGGAGGCATCATGAGGCTCTTTATGTAGACATAGAGCAATGTAGAGGAGGAAGTAGAAGACACTTCCCCATTCTTATGTTCATTTGGGATCCAGGAATCATTCTTGGTCTCAAATATTTCAGCTGGAAGATTCATGTAGCAGCATGTGGGAAAAAGAAATCCCTTAAGATGGATGAGATGCATAAGGTCAGGTACCTTCTCAATATTGATCTCCACCTTGATCATTACCATAAGTTTCTCTTGGAAGAAGAATTTATGCAAAATAAAACTCCTTGTGGCCAATATGGCTATCATAGATTTTGATGCATGAGGATTGGCTTGGCTAGCACACCTGCGACTTCACCATCCTCCATGAGTAGAGCACACAACAAGCAATCTGGTAAATTTTTGTTGATTATTTTTTTATCACATTTTGGTTCATGGTAGGATGTTGGAGAAGCACTCTTTTAATTTGGAATCTATGTCATATACTTGTCTAATGTAGTTAGGGCATCAAACATTGTTTGAATATGAATTTGGAAGGATTGATATGTTATGTCTTGATTATATAATTGAGCTTGGTATAGTTGGTTCTCATATGAAGAGGATTCAGTACACCATTATTTGGATCAATTCCATAGATGTAAAGAAGTGGGAGGATGGTGCACCATGTAAAGATTCCTTCCGGTTCAAAACTCGCCAATATATAACCATTTTCACCAGAGCCAAGGTTTCAGTGTTGAGGAGCACACTTGTGCAACTCTATCTTTATATTTATATATTTTCAAGTTGTGTAAGATCCCCTGTGAGTTGTATAAGATTTTATTGAGACATCCCAAAGCATCCAATATGTTCTTCTTCTATATATGACTCTAATCCTATGGTTCTATATATTTATTTCTTCCTTCCATTGACGATCCTGCTCTTATTTGTAAGAATCATTGAATATTGAGTATTGTCTATAAGTTTGGATCATAGAAACTTTCAATTGGTGCTATATTAGTCAAATAGAGCTTTATTCTATTCAATAATATGTATTTGAATTCATGTATCAATTATTAGAAGAAATATGATAACTAGCGAAGTTGTTTGTATCTTCGTTTTTCAAGGTTTGCTCTATGTGCTTCGATAATTGACTAGTTTTTCAGTAGTTGTCATAAAATGCATTATGTGAAATATTTGATCTTTCTGTAAGATTATTTAGGTCCATAATATTCTTATAAACCCATCCATGGTCTTAATACTGATATTTGTGACCCTCTGAGAGTGTTTGGAAAGGTCTAAAGAAAAACTAGTCAGTAGTCCTAAATAGCGCAGTTGTCTATTTAACCTTCAAACCCTGTCTATTTTGGTTCTAAACCTCTTTTTTATTGATGTAGAAAGTTGTGGGATATTCCATATAGTCAACCCCAAGTTTAATTTCTTTCATCAAGCACCAAAAGACATGGGTTTCCACAGAAGTCCCGTGGACCATTTCCTTGTACCCTTGGGTTTAGCTCAAAGGGTCTACTCGGGCGTGAAGTACCCATAAAATTGCTGTTGTCAAAGTATTGTCCTGTTGTCATCCTACTTGCAGACTTAGCAGGTCATTAACATCATCTTGGGAGGTTTTAGGAAGAATTTGTAGTGGTTTGAATTTTTCTGTTTGAAATCTAGTTAAAGTACCTAGTTTTGTCAAAGTTTCTACTATTGCTTATTTTCTGTATGTTTTTGGAGTTAATGTGCCTTTGAATCCAATATGGTACATTACAATGGTATTGGAGCATGGTCCTCTGCACCTGTGAGAAACAATACCAAGCTCCTTAAACTCTCAGTTGTAGAGATATTGCAGATCACATCTTCAAGTTGTTGCCATGTCCTTGTTCAGTGAAAAAGATTCTGATTGGTATGAGGAAGAAGAGGTGATCTATGTAGATGGAGGTTTGCATATGTCAAGAGATGAATATGGTTACTTTTGTGACCAAAAATCCAAAGAAGATAGAAGTCCTGATCCACCCATGTTGAGTATTGTTGATGGCAAGGTGTTATTTGGAGGACCACCATTAGGAGTCGATCCTTCTGAGTATCTCCGAAGATACCAAGCTTTAAGCAAAGAGATCCATGAATTCTTGCCTTTTCGATAGTTTTGTGAATACGAGATCATATGTTGGCACAGGATTAGTCCGCATGAAGTGCGGAAGCCGACAATGCGAAGAAGGACCATCTGCGGAAGAAAGGTCCATTCGCGGAGAATAAGGAGCCGATGAAAGCGCGAAAGTGGTTTAGTTAGTTAGAATAGGTCATGTGGACCATTTTTGTAACCTTTTAGTTTCATATAAATAGGAGTATGATTGTAATCCTAAGGGAATCATAGTTGAATCGGAGAATGAGTTGTTTTGAACTGTATTGTATCCGTGATAAGATATTTTGACTGTTTCTGTGACGGTTATACCGCATGTTTTGATGAATGCATGAAGATGTTTGATTATGGTCATATCTTTTGTCTCTATTTCTGTTAAATGATGAATGCAAGTGTTTGCGAAATGCTTAAGATTCTATGGTTTGGTAATTGTTGTTGATGCGAATGATCATTTTAACCATGTTAGTGTGAATGTCCATTATGTATTGAATTTGTGAAAGGTGAATATGCAAATGATGAATGTGTGAATGTATGCGAATCTAAATCTCTGGTTTCTAGTGCGATAGAGTCAAAGTGGATGCATGTACTTCCCCCATTGCGGAAACTTGGTTCGTGCATCCCCCTTAATCATCTCGGGTGAGATTTCACTCGCTTCGCCGGTGTTGCTGGAAAGGGTAAAACCTTTCTGGGCCGATGCTTAGGGTGTTTGACTGGGTTTGTTGATGACAATGCGAAGTGAACCCTTGTCGATAGCCACTGTGTTACCATCAAAGTCATCTACATTAAATCTCTTTGAGGAAAGTGCAATCAATATCGTGGTGGAGCCTATTATTGATGCATATCCTCATGCCACTTAAGATATATAAGTCTGAAGCTTCCTTGAGGAGAATGGTAATGAAGCAGAAGCATATATTCGTGAGGTGGAGTATAAGTTACTACAAAGTGACTGCATGAGAGAAGAAAGTTGTGCAGAAGAAGATGAAGAGGCACCATGTGCAGCTGAAGACCTAGTAGCCCATCATCATGTTGCTGGTAGTGTGGGAGATCAATTCACTTATAGCTTCCTCGTGGGTGATTTCAAGATAACTCCAAAGGAGATTGACTATGTTCATGGTGGTGAGATATATTTTGGATCAGATCCAAAAGAAGAACACAAATCAGAATTCCAATCGCCATTTGAGCTCCATAGTGAAGTTGATCAACAAGATGAAGAAGAGGATGTTTGTCCTCAAGAAACACACTTCCTTGCAAGGCCATTGAAGATGAGCGAAAAAGAGATTAGGAAGGCCCTGATCACTCTGAATGGAACCAATGCATTGGTGTCACATTGTTGTTGGAGAATGGAGGATGAATCTTCCATTGAAGACTTGGAGAAGATTCAAAAAGAAATGACAGACATAAGAGGTGCATTTTTGCAGCTTCTTTCTGATAGAGATCATCTTCTTGAGCTTGTGAAAATGTATCATAATGCATCACTAGAAGATGAAGAGGAGATTGACAAGCTCACTCATGAATTAAAGAGTACCCAAGAATCTCTAAAAGAATCAAGTTTGCAGCTTGATCAATTTCATAGAGATTTGATCATGCTACAACCTCCGTTCTGCACGGAAAATGAGCATGTGCACATGCCAGGAGACAATTTGGGTTTGAGGTAGGAACCTCATGTGGGGGATAAACATGAGGAAAATTATGATTTGCAGGTGTTTGTGAAGGAATATGCTATAAAATATTTTGTCCAAGCACTTGCCTTGATGTAGAAGGACATTGAGGAGGACATACCATTTGAGTCTGCAAGAAAAGGTACTTATTTATCCAAGGATTGGGTAGATGAGTACATAACAAAAATCGAGAGGCAAGGATTCACTAATCTTGTTTTCCTCTGTGGAAGGCTCCTTGACACATCAATCATTGGGGAATATAGATAGAAAGAGGTGCGATATGAAATGCATGTGCTTGAGAGAAGGCCTATCATGGAGAAGGTTGTCCAAGTGCTAGATGTGCACGAGGAGGATCATGAGATGCCCTTGTTGAAGAAAGATTTGATTTTGGAGGTGGTAGCTAGATTCGCTCCAATTGGACCATCCAACAAAGATGTTGATCCATAAATGGATTGGGTGAACAAATTCATCTCAGAGATGGACACACATGGAGGCAATAATTTTGCATGCTTCAATAGGGATTTGATTGATACATTCCTTACTCTCCAATCTTATGATCGATAACAAATATATACATGGTTATCATATGATGCATTAAGTATGTATTGTAGGAGTTGGAAGTTCCAATTGATTCAGTTGGAGAGAGAATATGGCATTGATGATCAAGATAATTTTCTCCTCCTATTGGAAATATTCACAAAAAGTCCAAAAAGCGGTTGGAAGAATGAACTTCCAATTTGGTTATGGGATCTTGGCATAATTTGGAATGACACATTGTTTCATATGATCAAGCTGTTTGGTAGAAGGCTGCATAAACCCTCAGATCCTGGCATTCCTTGGAGTGACATTTTTTTCCTGATGGAATTAGAGTTGGGGATTCATCATGAGCCTATTTATGTAGACACAGATCATTTTAGAGGAGGAAGTAGAAGACACTTCCCCATTCTTAGGTTCATTTGGGATCCAGGAATCATTCCTAGTCTCAAATATTTCAGCTGGAAGATTCATGTAGCAACATGTGGGACAAAGACATCCATTAAGAGGGATGATATGCATAAGTTTAGGTACATTCCAAATATTGATCTCCACCTTGATCATTACCATCAATTTCTCTTGGAAGAAGAATTTCTACAAAATACAACTTGTGGCCAATATGTCTATCCTATATTCTCATGCATGAGCATTGGCATGGCTAGTTCACTTGTGACTTCACCATCTAACATGAGTAGACCACACAACAAGCAATATGTTAAGCTTGTTTTGATTATTTTTTAATCACATTTTGGTTTATGGTAGGATGTTGGAGAAGCACTCTTTTAATCTAGAATCTATGTCATATACTTGTGTAAAGCAGTCAGGGCATCGTACATTGTTTGAACATGAATATGGAAGGATTGAGTTGTCATGTCTTGATTATATAATTTAGCTTGGTATAGTTGGTGCTCATATGAAGAGGATTTGGTCCACCCTTATTTGGATCAATTCCATAGATGTAAAGAAGTGGGAGGATGGTGCACCATGTAAATATTCCTTCTGGTTCAAAACCCATGCGGCTGACCAAGAAAAGAAAGGAGTATCATGTTGGGATGAGAACTCCAACATAGTTTTCAAAGGAATGAAGAAGATGATGTATGATTGTTCTATGTTTCCCCACCAAGTTCTGCTCTACCATTTTTTGGAATAAAGGTGATGCTTTCCAAGGAAACTTAGGAATGGTTTTGAGCCAAATAGACGCCCCATGAGGTTGCAGCACCATCATAGACATTATTCAATCGCAGACATGGAGGTGTTAGTCATTATGCATGCATTGGATAAACACATAAATTGCTTAAGGGAAAGAAAGCTTGAGATTGAAATTGACCATAATGGTTCAAGGAAAATCTTGTCACATGAGAAGCTCAATGTATGGAAGCAAAAAAATGAGTTGCATGGCAGTATTGGATGGATTGAAGCATGTGAAGGGTGTAGCTTAGTCAAATTCAATCCATATATTACAGCTCAATTAGCCACAGGGTGCTTCAAAAGCAGGATCACTCATGACTTGATGGAGAGGATGACCAATGCAAGTTTGTCAAAAGGGCCATCTATGTTGGAGATGAGAGTCAGATGGTTTCTGAAGTGACCTTGCAAAGTATTGTGGAAATGTTGTACAGGTTATTCACCAACCATATTTTTACTTGCTTGAGGACAAGCAAATTTTGGGAGGGGAGTACTGTAATGTCCCCATTTTCTTTGATACCACCATGCACCACCACTACCCATTCAACCCCAAGGGTCCTAGTAATAGTTGGAATTAATTAATTAAAGAGGGGTTAAATTTTGATGTATTAATTTCCAAAGTATTGAATTTTTAGACTCAGGATTAAAAATGCTATGTTAATATTCAATATGTTTTTTGATAATATTTAGTTTATGTAATTAAGAGGCATGTGCTATGTGGATAAGGTGGCGCATGAGGTCAATTGGACCTATTGAGTTGTCAATCCAAATGGAAACTTTGAGAAAATCAAGAAAAATCCACAAAGTCACAAAAAAATAGAAAGAAACACAAAAAAGCCAGTTCAGAAAAGCATAAAGCAGGATGGAAAAGAAGGAAATTCGATAAAGCAGAAACAAGCAGAAAAACAGGAAAAAGCACTGGAAAAACAGAGAAAACCTAGGAAAAGTAGGATGTTTCCAAAAGCAATAAAATCAATCCAAAGAGGAAAGGAAACAAAGCAAGGATAAAGCAGACAAAAGCTTAGTTTCTAAAAGCGGTCAAGGAGAGTGCATGAGAAAGGAAGGAGACCACATTCAATGTATGTATATGGACAATCAACTTATAAATAAAGAGGAGCGCACCACTCTCACATTTTTTGGGTCATTTTGATATTTGTTTTGAGAGATTGCTCTCATAGGCTTGGGAGATGTGCCCCTAGCCAGCTTTGGGTGATGTGCCCCATTGAAAACTTCTTCCAATTAACCACACAGTTCCAGTACAACCATTAGATTCCAAAGTATCATATTTGATCCATTGTTTGGTGTTCTTGATGTGTGGTTCAATCCCTTCATTTAGTGAAAACAATGTTGAAGGGACGAAATGGAGGTTTTGGTTTCGATTTTTTTGCGAATTTATGGGTTTTGATACCTACTCCATTGCGTTCGGATGGTCATTTTCAGTAAGAAATGCCTTTTTTCTTGTTGAAAAAGGTCTCCGGATGACCAAGATACAACCATTTTCACCAGAGGCAAGGTTTCAGTGTTGAGGAGCGCACCTGTCGAACTCTATCTTTAAATTTATGGATTTTTGAGCTGTGTAAGAGCCCCTGTGAGTTGTATCAGATGTTCTTGATTCATTCACAAGATTCGAATAGTTTATTCTTCTTTATATGGATATGATACTATGGTTCTATCTCTTTCTTTCTTCCTTCCATTGAAGATCCTACTCTTATTTGTAAGAATCATTGAAGATTGAGTATTGTCTGTAAGTTTGGATCATAGAAACTTTCAATTGGTGCTATATCAGTCAAATATAGATTAATTCTATTCAATAATATGTATTTGAGTTCAAGTATCAGTTCTGAGAAGAAATCTAATAACTATTGAAGTTGTTTGTATCTTCATTTTTCAAGGCTTGCTCTATGTACTTCAAAAATTGACTAGTTTTTCAATAGTTGTCATACAATACATTTTTTGAGCTCTTTGATCTTTCTATAAGTTGTTGCAGGTCCATCAATCTCTGATAAACCCATCCACATTTTTAAGACTGCTATTTGTGACCCTCTGAGAGTCTTTGGAAAGGTCTGAAGAAAAAATAGTCAGTCAGTCCTAAGTAGCGCAATTGTCTATTTGACCTCCAAACCCTATCTACTTTTCTTCTAAAACTCTGTTTTATTGTTGTATAAGGTTGGGGGATATTCCATATATTCAATCCCAGTTTAGATTAATTTCAATGAGCACTAGAAGCCGTGTGTTTCCACATAAGTCTTGTGGACCATTGCCTTGTACCCTTGGGTTTAGCTCAAGGGGTCTACCCGGATGTGACGTACCCATAAAAGTCTTGCTGTCAAAGTATTGACCTGTTGTCATCCTACTTGCAGCCTTAGCAGGTCATTAACATCATCTTGAGAGGTTTTAGGAATAATTTGTAGTGGTTTGAATTTTTCTGTTTGAAATCTAGCCAAAGTAGCTAGTTTTGTCAAAGTTTCTAGTATTGTTTGATTTATCTATGTTTTTGGAGTTAATGTGCCTTTGAATCATATCTGGTACATTACAATGGGTGGAAGGATTTTCCATCTATGTGAGACTATGAGCATTGAAGATAAAAGTCACTTTCTCTTAGAGTTCCCTGTGTACACCCACATTAGATCGCAGTTTCATACTCTTTGCTACAATACAAACCTCCCTAAGTTTTTTTTTTACCATGGGAATAACAAACTCCCAAGTATGTATCCAACACGCCACAAGCCATATATACTAGTAACTTGTGACTCATGAGTAGGGGTAGAGGCATCTTGAATCCCACTGGGGTGAGCCTCTATTCTAGAGGTCACCTACCCTTCGAGCCTTGCCACAACAGGCCAATGAGCAACCCTACCGTCCCACCGGTTTTGAACCTATGACCTCCACGGAGATAACACATGTTCCTAACCATTAGGCCCACTCAAGTGATCTATAATAGGGAAAACATGGTAAATCTTCTAACATGTCAAAACTATGGCGACCTATGACGACCTAGGAACACTTATTTCTAAGATTTTTGAGCATAGGAATAAAATGTTAGAGCAATCCAAATAATTCCTTTCTTTTTCTCTTAAGGTCAAATAGACCAAAGTTGATCTTAGTAAACGTTAACCACCACCATCATCATCAATAAAAACAAGGTTAAATATTCACATATATAATATTGATTTGATAAATTTTATATGTTTTCAATTTTTTTATTAAAAACCTTTTATTACTCATCTTAAATTTATATTTATATGTAATAATATGAATGATAATGATATTTACATATAAACTTGGTACATCTCTTATTATGAATGTAATAAAAATAATATTAAATATTCAATTATATAATATTGATTTGGTAAATTTAAAATGTTTGCAAATTTTTAGTAAATTTAATATGTTTTTGAAATTTTTATTCAAAGAAAATTATGTTGAAATTTTTTTAAATAGTTCGCCACATTTTATACAAAGTATTTAGTATAATTGTTTTTTTTAATATAAAAGAAAGTATTTATTATAATTTTTTATAGAAATAAATAATTATATATATATATTTTGACAATCCATCACAATTCAGAAATTAATTATTCTATTATATAAGACTTAAAAAAATTATATAACTATACACCCTAAGAAATTGACATCCTAACAAAGTATGCCAACAATACATAAGGGATTTGATTAATTACATTATGAAAAAATATGCCCAATCTAGGTTTTACTGATGGCCACATCTTCATCCCTAAGAGTTCCAAACACTAGTTCCATTGGTACCATGTCTAAATAGCCTCCAAAAGCCTATTACAACGTGTCATGTTCAAGTTGTTCTTCCTTAGTTGAACCAATGGAATATGTAAAATGACTCAAGTTGTTCTTCCTTAGTTGAACCAATGGAATATGTAAAATGACTTACCAAAGATTGAGAAATCCAAGTATTACAACATGTTGTAATGCATTCTATTTTGTGTTTTTAGGGCACTCTCGAATTCAACTTTCTTTTTCATTTAGGTATTTAATTGCTTAGTTGGGTGTGAGATAACTTTGTGCAAATAATCAATTTTATCAACCATATTTGCTTTATGAATTCCCATCAATCCATGGTTTCCACAATAAATTAATTTTGAATGCTCAATCATAACAAAATCAAAGGCACCAAATAGTATTGAAAACAATTGTAGATTCTTCCATATTATAAACACAAGGCTATTATTAATACTACTGCTTGATAAGGACTAAATAGAACAACGAAACATAACAAAAGGGGACTCCTCAAAGATGCCTAAAATGCCAAGTTTTGGGAAAATGTGTTTGATCTTTATGACGATGAACACAATATATTAGGAAAATAGGATCGCAGAGCAATAACAATAAACAAGATGCAAATATAAATCACATAAACATAATACAAGAGAGACACCAATATAACGTGGTTCACCCAAGATGGGCTACGTCCACGGAGAAATTGCCAGTTTTTATTATTATTATACCATCCAACAAATGAATGGATACAACCCGCAGCACATCTGCTGCAACTTCCTCTTCACTCTCTCTTAGTCTCACACAATCATAGAGATCTTTTTTAATGCTACAATACATTACACAATCGAGTTACAATGTCTTCCTTTTAAAGGGGAATTACCATGGGAAAATACTACGGGCTACCGAAAACCATGGGCCCGTAATCTATTGGCGAACAAAACAACCCAAAAAAATTCTTTTGGGGGCTTCGCCCCCAAACCCCCATTAAGAGCCCACTGGGATGAGTGTATAGTCCACCTACACATCATATAAAAATGGGGTACAAACACAATTGAAACAACAACATATCTAAATCGAGAAGATTAGGCTCCACAACCAACACAATATTCAAAGAAGACAAACCAAAGCTCTCTTAGACAACCCAAAAAAATGCCATAGCTTCCAACCAAAATACATTGCCGCACTTGAAATTGCCCCCTGCATACTAGAGAGTGATCATGAAGTTATTAATACTTTCACCATGAAAAGAAGGGAATGAATGTGTAAAGGGTACACTGCAAAAAGGGGTAGTTAATACACACCTCAAACCAATTCATATTGCATATGTCCTCATTCTCTTTAATCTTGTCATGCATGAGTGACCTATTTTAATAAACTTATGCGATTAACATTAATTCGAGGTCTCCCTCATTTTTTAACCATTATCCCTTTATTCAAACACACATCTTTATTTACCATTTTATCTTCAAATGTATTACACGATCGCGAGATATAGAAGAATTTTAGAATTTCAAAATGAATCAATTTAATATAAAATTGTTAACATTGATTACCTTACCTTATTTAATAAAAACATTAAGTAAAACACAAATCATAAAAACCCAATTCAAAAAATCAATCTTAACCCTCTTCCATAAACTTTAGAACACTTGACCATCCAAACTAGCCTGCCAAACTAACACATCCTCAAAAACACACATATTATATTACTAATCATGACATTAAAACATCTGTATTATATCTAAACTTCTATACATCATAATGATATAATTGGAATACATGAACTTAAATATATCTATCTACTTCAAAAATTTATTATAAATGTTAATTATTAGATTATATAAAACATTTATATTATATCTAAGCTTCTATACATCATAATGATATAATTGGAATACATGAACTTAAATATATCTATCTACTACAAAAAAATTATTATAAATGTCAATTATTAGATTATGTATTGTTATGAAATAAAATAATAATTTATATACATTATTATTATTATACTAAATATAATAATATTTTTAAATGAAATGATAGTTCATGAATAGATTTTCTTATTTTGTCGTAATATTATATCTTAATATTTTATTTTAAAAAATGATTTGAATAGTTAGAACATTTTAATTTTATGTTGTTATTAAATTCTTTAGTATTATTCAATAATTTAAATAACATATATATTTTTAAATAAAATTTAAATAAATAAAACAATATTATTATTTTTAATATTATTTATTAAATTTAATAATAGGTATAAAAAACATATTTAAAAAAATAAAATTTAAAATATTATTACAACATTATGATTATTTTTAATTTTATTTAATGTTATATTAAAAAAACTATTCGTATAAATAAATTTATTTAAGATTTATGTTTTATGAAAAGTGTGGAAGTTGGTAAGTTTTCATAGTTGTTGATATGTTTTTATCTTGTGTTTCATAAAATGAAATATTAAAATATGTATGAATATTTTATGTTACAGTGATTGGTTGGAAAGGTTTAAATATAATCACTTTGGCAATTGGATTTACTATGACAATATTTGGAGCATTTATGGTGAGTAATTGAATTGATTTAAAAAATGATTTTTTTTAATTTTTATTTTACAGTATAAAAAAATTATTAAAAAAATTGTAACATTTGTATTAGATTTTATCTTATTAGGAATGGTTGTAGATTTTAAATTTTAAATTATTGTTAGAAATATTTGTAGATTTTAAATTTTAAATTATTTCTTGTAAAAATAATGTGTTTTTATTATTATTAATTTTTGTTTTTAAATTTGATATTTATTTTATTTTTTAATTAAATTAAAATATTTTGTTTATAATGAAACTATTTGGTAATTAATATTGGTAATCAGACCACAAGCACATTAGATAATGGTGTTGGCTTTTTTTAGAACAATGGGGATTGGGGATTGTACAGGGATCACCACAACTGGGAGATGCCATGGAATGAATTCAATAAAAAAAATCCAACTTTGGAAGGCTCGGATAAGATCCATTGGGGTCACAAAAGTAAGGGCACCTTCAACTTGAAAGAATCTTATAATTTCATCTTGAAAACTAATGAGACCAAGGACATGAAAATATGGACCCAGATCTCGAAACAAAACCTCTAGCCCAAAATATCTACTTTCCTTTGGTTGATTGCTAGGAACAAAATTTTAACCTGGGATCAAATTTGAGGAAGAGGCTTCTGTGGACCATCAAGATGCCCTTTATTTGAGCAAGAGGAAGAATCCCTAGAAAATCTATTCAACTTATGCCCCTTTACTTTGAAATTATGGGACAACTGTGCCACCACCTTTTGGAAAAGTGATCGACAAAGAGATAGTATACCCTCCAATATTAAGAATTGTCAAGGGAAAGTCTTACACAACAAAATATGAAATAGAGTCATGCAACTTTTCCTTGGATTCTTTCTCTAGGAGATTTAGAAGGAACATAACAGAATCATCTTTAAGGACAATAGTATTACAGGAGAACATGTTTGGAATAAAATATCATGAGATATTGTTGAAACCATTCGAAGACAAAAATGGACAAAGGAAGAATTGCAATGTCCCAACCATGAATGGATTATCATGGACAGTTGGAAATTGTACCCTATAGAGTTCAGCCCCTTCATGAATAGTTGAACCCCAATAGTCACCAATCCTACAAGTTGGTCTCCACCCCCTCAAGAATTGTTGAAACTAAATTTTGATGGCACATCCAAGGGAAACCCAGGTCCTGTTGGATTGATCCAGATGGATATCAGTGGCCACCCACCTATTCCACTGGCTTAAAACAATTTTTCCATTTTGGTAGTTTCTCGTGTCAGACGATTGAACGAGATGGATATTGGTGGCCACCCACCTATTCCACAAGTCCAAGAGACTTTTTTTAGTTTTACAGTTTTTACGGATTTTTGTCTCCAAAAATTTCGGGTCTGTTTTGAGGCCCTAAACGATGTTTTTTGGTGACGCAATAGTCCATTCATAACAAAAGGTAGGACTGGATGGGAGAAATGTGTACTTCTTGGTTAGTCCTTTCCTCCGAGCTAATGAGCAACCTAAATGGAGATTGTATGCAGAAGTTATGCCCACGAGAAATTGACACCTCAACTAAGCACCTTGGGACTTGCAAACCCTTTTATGGATCATCTCCTAGGGTTAGTTATTTTTGGATGTTAGGTTTTTCCTCTCATGATTATGATAAAAAGTCCCTTCGGCCTCCTTTTGTAATCAACTTGTGATGAATGAGCATAACCGCCACATCTCTTCTCAGAGATAAAGCTACTAACATTCTAGCTACTTTATTTTTACAGTCTGTTCTTTATCACTGTGTTTCCTACATTATATCTATGTATGTGGTTCTATATATGCTCTTTCATTTCATTCTCACATAAATCTGGATCAATGGTATTAGAGAAATCTGCTCTCAATTGTCTCTTAGTGCATGTCCCCAACGCAATATGGGTATCGAGAGTTGGGTCTTGAACTAGTTGATATTGGGGAAAACCACGCTTGTCATCCCAAGCAGCCTCACATGGTGGGATAAGTAAAGAGAGATGATGGAGTGGGATATCCTATCAAGTTGTTTCTCAAGGAAGCCCTCGTGCAACAAAGGAACGAGATGATAGAAAATTTCCCCTAGATCATGCAACAGATGCTAGCAACAATGGAGAGATCATCCAGAAATCACTTCGGAGAAGACACGCCCTTCAAGGTACAAGTTTATTTTGATATTCCTTTCTGTCATGTCCTCGATCCCCTTAGTTCCCTTTGATTTATCAGGGAACAAGCCTGATAAATGTTTTTTCCAAAACTCATTCTCAACTTTGATCTTTTACACAGTCGCAATTTCCACCGGTCCGCAATCTGCGATTCGCAGGTCAGAAGTCGGAAGGGAAGAACGTTCAAATCACAGTGTTGAACAAAATAAGACTCCAACTTCTGCATTCCGTAGTGTGGGAGTCGAAAATTCGAAGTGCCAAAATACACCATTTCGATGAAAATGCGCCTTTGATTTCTGCACTCTGCATCCGTGATGCGGGAGTCAGAAAGTTGGAACGCTAACTACACCATTTCGATGGAAATGCGCCTCTGAATTCTGCACTCTACATCTTCGATGCGGGAGTCGGAAATTCATAACACCAACTTCACCATTTCGACAAAAATGCACCTTCGACTTCCGCACTTCCCATTCACGATGCGGGAGTTGGAAAGTCAGAATGCCAACTTCACCATTCCGACGAAAATGCGCCTCTGACTTCCGCACTCCGCATCCGCGATGCGGCAGTTGGAAACTCAGAGCGCCAACTTCACTATTTCGATGAAAATGCGCCTTCGACTTCTGCACTTTGCATCCGCGATGTGGGAGTTGGAAATTTGGAATGCTAACTTCACTATTTCGAAGAAAATGCGCCTCCAACTTCCTCACTCCGCATCCGTGATGCGGGAGTCAGAAAGTCGGGACGCCAAACATATTGCGTCGAGAAAACGTGCTCCTGACTTCCTCATTCCGCAGTGGGTGAGTCGGGAGGTCGGAACACCAAAATGCCCGATGTTGAATAAAATGCGCCCGTGAATTCCGCATTCCACATTGCGGATTCAGAAAGTCGGAAGCTGGCCATGCCCCTGTTACAACCAACTTATCAGGATGATAACTTCTTCATCCTGAGTCCAATTTGGGAAAACTTGGTACCATTGGAAATCTCTTAGAAAGCTCTATGAAATGGTGTGACCCCTTCCACACCTAAGGACTCTTACCTTTCCTCTTTTCCAACCAAAATCTTCCCCGGAGTCCATCAAAACCTCTTTACCCCACTGTCAAAAGCCATGGAATCACCCTGCCAAGGCCCCTCCCTTCATCTAATCATAGAGGGGGAATGGACACATTAGGGGGGTGTCTAATTCATCCCCCAAGCTCATTTGATGAAGTGAAAACCTACTAAGGATGTGTGCAATTCATAGTATACATACTTAGTGGACTAAAACTAATGAATGCATCTACAATATACATGGTTAATAGCATAACAACATACTTATCATAAGCCAAATGATGAAACAAACAACCAATGCACCAGCCTCATGCTTAGGCTTATATATAGACTTCCTATTGGTTAATTACATATGCTCATTTCATTCAAATTAGGTTTAAATAACAAATGAACACAACATAGGAATTAGTATCATTGAGACCACAAAGAACACTTATCTTGTAAGGTGAAATTGTCCAAGCAACTGGCTAAGTGAGAGCAACGTTCCACCCAATCATAGGTCTCTGTATGACCTATATTCTTTCAACTGAGAGAACACCCCCGAGATGGTTTGTGTATCCTGTAAGGAGGGTTAAACAGGCTCACTCACAACCATGGCTTCACACAATAGGCATGCTAAGCCAACATACATACAGTTGGGTTTATCAAGCATTCAATGAGAAGTGGAGGAGGATGCTAAGCTAGTGAGCTCAGCCACAGAGCTAAATGCCTCTCAATTCACACTCAGACAGTCTTGGCACCCACAATACCTACCACACCCAACACAAGGAAGTATTCCCTTCACTACTACAAAGTCCCTTAGGCCATACCTTCGCTCTAGTGCTATTCAGGGTGGGCATAGAAAGGTCCAAGCTGTTCGATCCTTGAGACTCTATCCTTCACTGGGTTTATCAAGAAACCATACCTTCTGTCATATTCTTCTCTGTCTTTCCCACTTGGTTTTTCTCAACTTATATGGCCAAAACAACTCTATCCCACAGTTGGGTTCTCGACCATCAACACAGGGTTTTCTTCACGGTTTTCTGAGCATTTCACATGCTACAAATTTGTCCTAGGGTTCAGTCCAAAAGATCCCTTGCTGGATTGATCTTCCCACACAAAATTTTGGGCAGATTCGACACTCCAAATCCGGGTTCTTCATAGAATTGTGATTTCCTTCTTTCTTCACTACTCGGCTCTCTGTTCTGTGTGTAAACTCCTTGCACTGGTTCCTAATGGAATGGGGATCAAGGAATACGAACTCCTAATAGCAGGGTGACTTGTTGATCAAGGAAAATAGTCCCCCCATACCCTTCCATCCAAAAATTCGGGGTTTTCCCACACTCCATCGATTTCATGAACAGTTTCTTCAACCACCTTCTACAGTAGAATTAAATGTCAGCAGGGAAGGTCAAAGGGGTTCTAAAGATTTCATTTGGCAGTCTATGGTTTAATCCCACAACCCCCTCACCTATCCCTAGTGGATACACATGGCCCTCTCTTATTGGTTGCCTCCATATCAAGTTTCTTTGGTATTTTATTGCAATATTAACATTTACATTATTTACAATGTCCCATGGCTTAATAACACATGGATAATATAATATCTACTACTTTCCTATTACATAAAAACCAAGCATCCACTAGTGGGGCCGTGGCCTTGAGCTCCAAGCTAGGAAAACATACATCAATGTATACAATATTTACGTTGAAATCCAATATGTTCTAAGGGTCAAAATGGGGACATTACATTTCCTTCCCCCTTAGAACAACACCGTCCTCGGTGCTCTCAAAACTAAAAAAAAATGGGAATGCCTCTCTCATGGAATCCTCCATCTCCCATGTAGCCTCATCGGGACTAAGGTTCTTCCATTGCACCTTCACCTGTCTGATAGCTCGGTTCTAGAGCAATGTGACCTTCTTGTCGAGGATGTGCATAGGCTCCACTTGGAACACTCCCTCGGGTTCCACCTGTATCACAATCCAATCAGTTATGTGATTAGGATCATGTACATATTTCTTGAACAAATAAACATGGAAAAAATTATGAGTTATCTTGTTAACAGGAAATGCAATCCTATATGCAATTGGTTCTATCCTATCAAGGACTTCAAATGGTCCACAATATCTTGGTGCCATCTTGGCACAACTCCCCAACTTTAGGGAACTCTTCCTTGGCTTCACTCTCAAATAAAAATGTTCCTAAATCTTAAATTCCTTATGCACTCTTTTTAAATCTGCGTAACTCTTTTCCTTGTCCTGAGCTGCCTTTAAATTCTACTTGATTTTAACAATTTCCTATTCCATTTCCTTGACCATCTCTGGTCCAAGCACTACCCTATTCACTGGATTATCCTAATTCACTAGATTCATACATCCTTTTCCATACAATACCTCAAAAGGACTCGTCCCCACTGATTCCTGATGTCCATTATCGTATGCAAATTCTACCAAATGTATGCAGTTCTCCCACTTGGATGGTTTGTCCATCACATACATCCTCAGCATGTCTTCAAGAACCTGATTCACCCTCTCAGTTTGGCCATCTGTTTGAGGATGATATGATTTAATAAAGATCAGCTGAGTTCCCAATTCCTGAAATAATCCATTCTAAAAATTGGATGTGAAATTTACATCTTGATCTGATTGATAAGGAATTACCCAGGCCAAAATGTATCCTAAATAAGAAAAAACATAAATATTCCATGAATCTTTCATATTTTGGGCATAACTTTTCGCTCGTAACTCGGAATTGGGAGGACTTTGGACCGTTGCAAATCTCTTGAAATTATATACAACTTTGATGTTTTTCATTTTCTATGATTCGTTACCATTTGTGGGATGCGGGAATTTTAGTAAAAAAAACATCTTTCAAAAGATGTTTTTCTAAAAGCATCTTTTGAAAGATGTTTTTTTACTAAAATGCCCGCCTCTCACAAACGGTAAGGAATCATAAAACACTCAAAACATCAAATTTATATAGAATTTCAAGAGATTTCCAATGGTCTAAAGTTCTCCCAATTCTGAGTTACGAGCGAAAATTTATGCCCAAAATACGAAAGATTCCTGGAATATTTAAAAGCATATTTTGAAAGATGTTTTTTTTTACTAAAATGTCTGCATCTCACAAACGATAAGGAACCAAAGAAAACTTAAAATATAAAAGTTGTATAGAGTTTCAAGAGCTTTCCAATGGTCCAAAGTCTGCCTAATTCCGAGTTACGAGAAAAAAAGTTATTCACAAAATACAAAATAGGATACATTTTAGTGTTGGGTAGAATGTTATGAATCCATGCAATTTGAATATCTCCTTCATGAAAATATTTGCTATGTCACTTGTCTTATGATTGGACTTGACTGGAATAAAGTGAGCTACGTTTGATAGCTTGTCCACCACTACAATAATTGAATCATGCTTCGTTACTGTCATTGGCAAACCTATTATAAAATCCATAGAAATCACTTCCCACTTCCATTTTGGAATGGGAAAACACTGCAATAATCCTGTTGGATGTTGATGTTCTGCCTTGACTTGTTGGAATTTTTGACACCTATAAATATATTCTACTATGTCCTTCTTCATCCCATGCCAAAAGTAGTGCTTTCTTGCTGCTGTTATTGTCTTTTGATATCCTGGATGTCCAGAGTATGGCATTTGATGTATTTCCTCCATCACTAACTTCATTAAATCTGAACAATCTAGAATATACAGTATATCACCTTGGTAAAAGATAACATAATCTTCACCAAGATGATATCCTGCACATTTTTCATCCATATTTTCCTGCTGCAATTTATCTTTAACCTGAAGGTAAGTTCCATCACTGGCTTGGGATTCAAGAACTCTTGCCTTCAAATCTGATTTGCACATACTTAATGCTGCAACATGAAGCTTTATGCTGAGAGCATCTGCAACCTTATTCTCTTTCCCTTTTACATGCTTAATTTCAAAATCAAATTAACAGAGAAATTCCATCCACCTGTCTTTCCTAGCATTCAAGTTTGGCTAGTCAAACAAATACTTCAAGCTCATGTGGTCTATCCTAAGCTCAAAAATTCTTCCCAACAAATAATATCTCCACATCTTGAGAGCATGTACTATGGCTACTAACTCTAAATCATGTGTGGCATAATTCTTTTCATGCTCTTTTAATTTCTTTGACTCATAGCAAATCACAAATCCTTCTTGCATGAGCACTCTACCTAGCCCTTCAATGCAAGCATCTGTGCACACTACAAAATCCTTCCTTGGATCTGCAATATTCAAAACAGGAGCGCTGGTAAGCAACTTATTTAACTGCTGAAAGCTTCTCTCACATTTTTCAGACCATGCAAACTTAACATTCTTCCTCTGCAATGATGTAATTGGATGAGCTATCTTGGAGAATCCTTTAATGAACCTTCTATAATAGCCCGCAAGACCCATAAAATATCTAACATCTGAAACATTCTTTGGAGTAGGCCAATCCATTATGGCTTCAATATTTTCTAGATCCACTGCAATTCCTTCTTCTGAGATGACATGACCCAAATACTATACCTTCCTCTGATAGAAATCACACTTGCTCAGCTTTGCATATAGGTGGTGTTCTCTAATAACTTGCAACACCATTCTTAGATGTTCATCATGCTCATCTTCATTCCTGGAATAAACAAGAATGTCATCCAAGAACACTATCACAAACTTATCCAAATACTTGTTGAAGACACTATTCATGAGACACATGAATGTAGCAGGTGCATTGGTAAGACCAAATGGCACCACTGTGAACTCATAATGACCATATCTTGTCCTAAAAGTTGTCTTGTGAATGTCTTCTTCTTTTATCCTCACTTGATGATATCCAGACCTTAAGTCAATCTTTGAAAACACTTTAGCTTCCTTCATTTGATCAAACAAATCATCAATTCTTGGCAATGGATACCTATTCTTGATTTTCACTTTATTGAGCTGTTTGTAATCAATACACATCCTTAAGGTCCCATCCTTCTTCTTGAAAAATAACATCGGTGCTCCCCAAGGAGATACACTAGGCATGATATACTTCTTGTCCATTAATTCTTGTAGTTGCATCTTTAACTCTACCAATTCTGGTGTGCTCATTCTATAAGGAGTTTTGGAAATTGGTGCTACCTCTGGAACAAGATCAATGGTGAAATCAATATCTCTCTTTGGTGGCATCCCGGACACTTCATATGGAAACACATCTTGGAACTCTTGCAACAATTGGAAATATTCTATCCTTGGCCCATTGTCCTTTGATGAATATGATATGTGAACTGCATATAATTGGAAACCCTTCTTATAAAAAAAATTCAACTGTAAGGATGAAATCTGTCTTCCTGAGACTTGTTTGGGAATTCCCTTTACCAATTTGGGTCTACCCTCTTCATCAATGCATTCACGTACCTTTTCATAGCGATCTATCTTGGCCCTATGCCTTTCCAACCAATCCATAACAATTAGGGCATCATAAGATCCTAATGGTAGGACATTCAAATTTGCATGTGTGAGGAGCCCATTCAACTCCATGGGGCACTCCATCACTACCTCACTCACTTTTCTCTTGGTCCCTGTGGCTAACCAAACTAGCCAAGACTCACTGTGCTTCATTTTTCTAAGAGAACAACATTCAACCACTTTTGGAGAAGCATAACTATGAGTAGATCCTGGGTCAATCAAAACAGAAATGGATTGATTAGCAATCTTACCTTCAACTTCCACCACTGCAGACTGATGGTCTGGCTGATGATTATCCAATGCTGCATAGATTCGAGGCGCTTCCCTTGCCATATCCTCCATTTTAGCTGCTCCCTTTAAGTTGTGAAAACTTCTGGGATTCTCCCTCCGATCTGGACATTCTCTAAGCAAGTGGTTTCCTCCACATCCCCAACACTGAAGTGGCCCTTTTGGTGCTTTCGCTTCTACAATTGCTGGTTTGTTTCCACTTCTTGCTTATTGTCCATGTGGAAAATTCCCTAGCTGATTTTTGAATGGTGGCTTGAATCCACTTTTTCTTTGATCAAACCTCCCATTGGGATTTCCTTTCCATGTTGGGTGAACATCTGATTTACCTTTTCTCTGCTCATAGCAATGTATTGCCATCCTAATGGCTTCATCAAGACTTGGTGAATTAACGAACTCAATCTAATCTCTGAAATTCTGAGGTAGAATCCCAAGGAAACACTAGATCTTAAAACCCTCTCATCCTTGATATAGTCCACATACCTCAACAATTCCAAAAATTTATGGACATGCTCATCCATAGATTTATGTCCCAACCTGAGTTTATTGAATTCTTTCCTCTTTTTGTCATAATATATAGCTGATAGGTATTTTTCCTTGAAATACCTGTTAAATCTCTCCCATCTGATCCTTATTTGACTAATCCCTTTCACTTGCATGAGGTGCTCCCACCAAATTGAAGCTCTTCCACTTAGATTGTAAATGGAAATTCTGGCCTTTTCATTTCCTGAGTAGTCATGAATCTTGAAATATTTCTTCATCCCAAGAAGCCATGCCTCTGCCTCTTGTCCAGTCTTACTTTCTCCAGCAAATGTGGGAGGCCTCGCCTTCCTAAATTCTCCCTGTGGCATCCCTTTGGATATATTTCTTCTTTCAAACTTGCTAGAAGTATGTCGTGGGATTCTTCGAGGGCCTCTTGAGTCACACAACCAACTGTAAGAAGATCTTGAAGAAGGTGTGCTGCAATTTTTTCTCACTAAGCTTTTCCTTGGGCTTGGAGTCCTCTTCCTAGAACGACCTCTAGAGCGACTTTCGACACCCCTTCCATCTTTACATGCATTGCTTGGGTTGGACCCAAGATTTACCCTCTGCTACATGTCAGTGAGGATCTGCAAAATAGCAGCATTGAGCTGATTCTGTTCTTCCTGAGCCTTCATCAACCTTTCATTGAATCTTATCATGGATTCAACCAAATTTCGAGGGGTTATTTTCTCCCTTCTTCCATTGGATTCAGTCTCAGAATGATCTTCTTGCACATTTTCTTGTAGAACGTCTTCATCATGCTCGTAGGGATCCTAGGCGTCATTCATGGTTACCATTTTCCTTTGGAGATTTCTTTCCCCTGCCTATTGCTCTCTGCTACACTATTCAAATTCTACCAGCTGCAAGCATTGTGCATCATAGAGGCATTTATTAGACATCATAAGAACACATATAAAACATAGAACATCCATTTTTAAAAGAAATAAATTCATGGAGTAATTTATAAAGCTATTGTGCCTTCTATTTTGGCCGAAGTAGCCCCAGTGATGCAACCTGTTGAGCCCAGAATTGGCCCTTTTTAATCATCTTTAATCATCTTTCCTGCCCCTGTCTTACACCACTTATCATGATAATTAGACCTGTTGTCCCTACTTTATTCCCCCAAGTTGCCAAGGTATGACTGATCATTGTTTTATCTTATTAATGCTTATGATTGTGATAATTAAAGCTGTGTATCTCTCAATTGTGCTAACATGTTACGATTTATGAAGGTAGTTGAGATAAATGGACTGCAGGGAGATCGGGGCTGAACAAGTCGTGAAAGAAGGGATGTTCGTTGCTTGCAAAGGAATCCTCAGGGCTCGAATCATCAATCAAGGCACAGCTGTGACAGGGAAATTGTAACAGAATGCGCTATCTTGAGTATGTTACTACTCGAGTCTAGCTGTGATCTGGAAGGATCGCCACTCTTGGGTCAATTGACAGCTTTCTCATATTTTGATTTCTCTATCCTGCCACGTATTGTAATAGCTAGTTATTTAGGGCGCCTGAAGATCAGAGATCTTCATGGCTGCCCGATTATAGGATTGGATGTTATGATTTGTATGTATAAATATGGGGAATTGCCTCGACCCAGGGGTTGAACAGCAGACAATTAATTCATTGTATTAGCAGCCAAGGCAAACTGTGTAATCGTTCTTCTGTTAATATTAGGGGTTACTTCTGAGCTAAAGGAATTCGTGTTGTTCAGCCAACGTCTCTGTGTGAAGGCTGGGCCCGTCTTCCACAGAGATTGCTGAGTTAAATTAGGATTCTTTAAATTATTGTTGTGTGATGCTTTGTTCAAGATATTTCTTCTGTACGCAGCAGTAGTAGTTTTTGTGTGGATTTTCAGTATAGTTAAGATTATATTTCTTTGAGATTGGTGAATGGTGCAGAGTAACAGTCGACTGAGTAAGGTTTGCTTTATGCATTTCATTTGGTAGTTGTACACGGCCTTGTTCATCTTACAGTTAAGTTGTGATCCCATGCGCCCTTGCAATTTATCTTTTCTGTTATGATCGTTGATTTCCATTCTGCAATTCAATTTCTTAGAACAGTTGACTCAATCTTTTGCAATTGGATTCCTAGATTAATGTTCAGTTTATGCCTTATGGTTTTCCAGAGTGATTAGATTGAAGAGGTGATTGTTCTAGAATATGAATGAGATTTCTTTCCTGCAATTGTTGATTAGATCTTATATCATTTCTTATTGATGCATGGTAGAGAGGAGTTGAAGTATAGCAATTAGAAGGCAATTGGGATTGCATAGATTCTTGGGATGAACATGGATGATAGAAGATAAAAGTATTCAATTCTAATGGTTTGGTGTTTAAGCATAGATTGTGCACTTATCCTTTGAAATAAAAAGACTTTCTCGGGTTGACAATAAATCTCGTATGCTCTGTGTGTATTGGTGATAATCTAATTGCATATAGAGTGCACAACATTTTGGCGCCGTTTCCAGGGAAGGATAAAAATTAAACACTAATCATTAGTTGCATCTGATAATTGTTTTTAGTTAGTCTCTTCTTTGCTGAAATGATCTGCTTCGCATGAATACGAGGAGGGTAAAACGCGATCACCTCCCAACTCCCAAAACCCCACAAAATACTAACAGCGCAAGTGGTTCGGGTCGTGGTCGAGGACCACCGTTGGGAAGAAGGACATTCATCGACGATCTTGTTGACAGAACTGATTCATCTACCAGGACTCATCAACGAGAAGCTCCTATCAGAAGAAGCCCTGCTGATCCTGGGGTGCCAGCGTCAGGATCCACGGTGGAGAGTACAGAAGCAGCCGTGACTCACTCATATACCCCTGCTAAGGAAGGTACAGCTGACGCAGCTTTTACAACTGAGGAATACGCAGCTGTTACAACTGAGGAATACGCAGCTGTTACAACTAAAGAATACGCAGCTGTTACAACTGAGGAGTACGCAGCTGTTACAAACAAGGAAAAGAACGCAGGAACGAACGAAGAAGAGGATACAGAAGAAAAGATGAGTAACAGACATGAGACCGAAGAGGAAGAGGCAGTGGTAGAATACCATCATGAAAATTACTCCCTGCCAGAAGGAACTACGGCTACATTACAATTTCCAATTCAGCAGCCAGAAGGGACAACTCCTATGAAGAACATCTCACCATCGGTGTTGCCTCGCTTCCATGGCAGGGCGGCAGAAGATCCAGACGAATTCCTTTTTGAATTTGATATCCTCTGTCGCAGCTATGATTATGTCACAGATGCCCAAAAGCTGAAACTTTTTCCCGCCACCCTGAAGGACAATGCATTACGATGGTTCATGAGCCTTGGGGGAGGAACTGTTGCTAATTGGAATAAGATGAAGCAAGTATTACTGGAGAAATATCAAGAATATTGCAACACCAGGGACAAAAGAGAGGAATTATTCAAGATGGTGCAGAAGGAGGATGAAAGTCTGGAGGATTTTGTAGAAAGGCTACTGTACAATGTGCAAAGAGCCGGGCAGACGAACATGGAGCTGGACGTGCTCAAGATAATCTTGCTTCGAGGGATCAGGGATGATTGTTTAGACATGTTAAATCTGTTAGGAAAGGGAGATATCTCCAAAGAGCCTTTTGAGACGATTGTGGAATTATGTAAGAGATACTCCAAGGGATCTTCCAGGAACAATAAGCGGGATAAACGGGATAAGCTGGAACGTGATGTCTTCGACAGAACTCAGAAGTCATCCAATGGAGGAGCTACACGTGCAGAGATAGGCAATCTCCTTGAAAATTTTAAAACAGAAATGATGAGCTCCATCTCTTCGGAGATTGATGTCCTGAAGGCTAAACAAAGACATGCATTGGAGGATCTCACACTAGGTGTGTTCTGTCCCCGATGTAGAAAGAATCATCCACTGAAGGAATGCCCTCTTGACAAGATACAAGTATGTCAGCTGTGTGAGCTGAACCATGACATGAAGGAATGTCCCACACTTCCCCAAGTGAAGGCTGTTCTGCATGCATCAACTCCAGAAGTGGAATCAGCCTATTTCATTGCACAGAAGAAACCTTGGCAGCCTCGAAATCAAGGTATGCCTCCGGATTCGTTTTTATTTTTGAATAATATGAACAATTGGAATAATAACATGCAAAATGTGAATACACAATTCCCTTCAAATTACGCTCAGTGGAATCCTTCTCAACCTGCAATGCAAAATTATAACTCATGGAGTCCTTAGACACAGCCGCCACATCAACCTACGTCATGGTCTCCTGGATGGAGGAACTTCCATCTTGGGAACCAGTTTCCTCAACCACCTCCACCTCAGCAGTTACCATATTCTCCTCCATATCCTCAATTTCCTCAATATCCTCAATACCCACCTCAACAGTCGCAGCTGCAGCTGCAGAATAATCCTGTTCCTAATATACCAATATGGCCTCAGCTGCCTGCCCAACCTAGTCCTAACCCGAATAATAAAATAGTCCATCAATTGGAAACTGTCAATATGCCGGCCTACTCTCTCTCCCCTGTACCTTGTAATGATATTCGTCTACGATCTGGGAAGATAATAGAACCTGTAATTACAGAAGATATTCCACCTTCTGTGCATGAAAAAGGAGAGAGTTCACAGCATCCATCCGATCCAGTTCCTATCACTGAAGGTGCTGAGCATCCCTTAGATGGGACGGCTGAAACATTAAATGAGAAATCGGATAATACGCAGCCTACCCAGCTGGTAAGGCAACCACCATGTCCCGAGAGACTAATGCTACCAAAAGTAGGGGGACAACCTCAGTTCAACCTCCTAGGAGAATTGAAGAATCTTTACGTTAAAATCCCCCTTCTGCAAGCCCTTCAAGACGTGCCTATTTATGCTAAAACCGTTCGGGACCTGTGCACTAAGAAACCAGGGAGGAAACCTAGAGACCCTGCCACTGTTCACGTCACAGGGAATTTATCTGCTTTAATAACAAGAAAAACCCCTGTGACCAAGTATGACGACCCTGGCAATCCTACTGTCACTGTACATATAGGACGAACGTAGATACCCAACGTGCTAGTCGACTTAGGAGCGGCGATCAATGTCATAACAATTGAGACTATGAGGAAGCTTGGACTCACTAAATTTAGGCCGACCCCTACCATTTTAGAATTGGCAGACAGATCCACCATTAGACCCGAAGGGATTCTAGACGATCTCGTCATCTCAGTAGATTCATGGGAATACCCTGCTGACTTTTTGATATTGCAACCAAAATCACAGCTGGGGGGACATCCATTGATCCTGGGGAGGCCTTGGTTGGCCACAGCTGATGCTTGCATCAGCTGTCGATCTGGGTCCATGACTATATCTGATGGTACAGAGATTAAAAACCTCACCCTGTATCCTCCAGCTCGGCCAAGTTTAGAAGCTGAAACTTCTCTCTGGATAGAGCAGGAAGAGGAGGATGATGTTCAACCATTATTAACAATAGGGAAGGCCTTAACTTTTAAAAACGAAACAGAAGATGATGCCATCAGTAATTTCATTAGCGAACCTGCTTCAGTGGATAAAGAAGTCTATCAAATCCTGAACATTACCCTTGGTAAGGAAGAACAAGAAAATCTTACGGAGGAAACACTAGTCGGTGACGCAAACACAATCCCAGTTTTGAAAAATTCGAGAAGTATTCCTATTGAGGTAGAGCCTGGAAGAACTTTGAACATCAACCCTGGTCTCTCCTCAGAAGAACAGATGCGCCTAATCAGCCTCTTGAAGGAAAGTAAGGGGGCATTCGCCTGGGAGTATACAGACATGAAGGGTATCCCTTCTAATCTGTGCACCCACCATATTTATATTAAAAATGATTCCCGGCCTGTTTGTCAACCCCAACGACGCATGAACCCCAATTTGAGGGATATAGTGAAGGAGGAAATCCAAAAACTTTTGGAAGCAGGATTTATATATCCGATTTCAGATAGTGAATGGGTTTCCCCACTCGTAATTGTGCCCAAGAAAAATGGTAAATGGAGAGTCTGTGTTGATTATAGGGAGCTAAACAAAGCTACGCAAAAGGATCATTTTCCTCTGCCCTTTATGGACCAGGTACTTGATACCCTATCAGGGAAGAAGTTCTTCTCCTTCTTAGATGGGTTCAGCGGGTACAACCAAATTCAGATTGCTCCTGAGGACCAGGATAAGACCACCTTCACTTGCCCCTGGGGAACGTTTGCCTACAGGGTGCTTCCCTTTGGTTTATGTAATGCACCAGCAACGTTCCAAAGAGCTGTAATTGGCATATTCTCTGAATTGGTTAATGATAGTATGGAAGTCTTTATGGACGATTTTACTCCCTATGGCAAGGATTTTGAGGAGGCACTGGAAAATTTAAAGAAGGTTTTAATTCGCTGCGAACAGGCTCACCTCTCATTAAGTACTGAAAAATGCCATATGATGATGAGTGAGGGAGTGGTACTAGGACATTTTATCTCTACCGATGGCATTCAGGTCGATCCTTCAAAAATTAAGGTGATAAAAAATATACCAACTCCTTCAACTCAGAAAGAGGTGCGAAGTTTTCTGGGACATGCTGGATATTACAGGAGATTTACAGAAAACTTCTCCAAACTTGCTTCTCCTTTGTTTTCGTTGTTAATGAAGGACGCACAGTTTGTGTGGAGTGAAGCATGCCAGACAGCGTTTGACAAGCTTAAAGAGAAGCTGTCCACAGCTCCTATCTTAAGGGGACCTAATTGGACCATACCTTTCCACATTTCTTCAGATGGTTCTGATACCGCCATTGGAGCAGTATTAGGACAGCAGGATGGTCAAGTACCTTATGCTATATATTACGTTAGTAAAAACTTAGCCCCTGCTGAACTTAATTATATTGTTACCGAAAAAGAATTCCTTGATATTGTTTATTCTATTAATAAATTTCGGCATTACATCACTGGGTATCCTACGTTTGTGCACACTGATCACTCTTCCATTAAATATTTAATGAATAAACCTGTCACCAATGCCAGAGTGACCAGGTGGCTCTTATTATTGCAGGAATTTGATATTACCATTATAGATAAACCTGGAAAAGAAAATGTTGTTGCTGATTTTTTTATCACGTTTTACTAACAATGATGACGATTCGCCTGTTGAGGATTCTTTTCCAGATGAACATTTATTCGCACTCTCAGCTCATTCCCCATGGTATGCAGACGTTGCTAATTATTTGGTTGCAGGGAAGCTCCCGCCACACATGTCTAAATGAGAGAAGAGAAAAAATATACAGCAAAGTGCCAGGTATTGTTGGCTCAATGGTCATCTCTTTTACACAGGACCCGATCTTGAGATTAGGAGATGTGTAAGAGAAGATGAAATCTTTCATATACTGAAGGCCTATCATGATGAACCCTGTGGAGGACACTTTGCAGACAAAAGAACAGGGCATAAAGCGCTGCGGATGGGCTACTATTGGCCGAATCTGTCTAGGGACGCTAAAAGATATGTTCAGTCTTGTGACAGCTGCCAAAGAATGGGCCAACCTAATAAAACAGATCAGATGCCTTTACAGCCCCAAGTGGTACTTGAACCGTTTGATAGATGGGCATTGGATTTTGTTGGCCCTATCAGCCCTCCTTCCAGACAGAAGGTTTACATTCTGGTGTGTACAGATTACATGACCAAGTGGGTAGAAGCTGTAGCTTTGGCTAAGGCTAATGACCAGGCGGTGATTGATTTTCTGTACAGTGAAATCTTTACCCGCTTTGGGGTACCAAAGGAAGTAGTTACCGATGGGGGACCGCAATTCATCTCACACCAATTTGAATCCTTGCTCCGGAAGTATCATGTGCAGCATAGGATAGCTTCACCCTACCACCCCCAGGCCAATGGTCAGGTGGAAAGTACTAATAAAGTTATTGAAGCAATCCTTACTAAAACAGTTAAAATCCATCGAAACGATTGGGCTGACAAGCTTCGAGAAGCACTGTGGGCATATCGCACAACTTGGCGCAACACCACAGGTTTTTCTCCCTATGATTTGGTGTATGGAAAGAGTGCCATCTTTCCAATTGAGTTTGAGATCAAAACCCTGAAAACAGCCACAGAAATGAGTCTGGATGTAACAGAATCCCAGAGGAGAAGATTGAATCAATTAAACGAATTAGATGAGAAACCGTTAGCAGCAGTAGATCAGACTGTGTTGCTTCAGCAACAGAGATCCAACTGGTATGACCGATTTATTAAAAAGAAAATTTTCTGTGAAGGAGACTGGGCGCTATTATACGACTCCAGATTCAAGAAGGATTTTAAAGGTAAATTACGTACAAGATGGCTGGGTCCATATTTGGTCGACAAGGTATTTGACAACGGCACTGTTCACCTGGTGACCATTGATGAAAACCGTATACCATTACTTGCTAATGGCCACAGACTACGACTGTATCGTAAGCCTATCTCGAAAGATGCATTCATTTCGCAAATTGCCGCCGATCCAGATTATCAGCTGGCACCAGAGCAGGAATTTCTCTCTACCTTTGCCAATCCTTAAACTGAAAACCGTATTTGCTGTACATAAATAATTTCCTGCTGTAGCGTATAATTGTTGTTTTTTTTTTCCCTCTTTGCATTTGATCTTTTCGTTTGCTGTTATTTTTCAAAAAAAAAAAATTTCAGGGAAGTGCCAGGAGAACGACCAGATTGGGCCCGTCAAGCGAAATTCTCCCTGTGCCGTCTTGCGCTGTATTTCCCTTTTGCCTTAATAAAAAAAAATAAAAAAAAAGAAGAAAAAAATTTCCGGCAGCTGCAACATCTTTTCCGGCAGCTGCATTATCTTTTCTGGCAACCGCGATATCGTTTCCCAGCGGCTGCCACCTCATTTCCCAGCGGCCGTAATATCCTTTTTCCCGGCTGCCGTCAATCTTTTCTGGCAGCTGCAACATCTTTTTCGGCAGATGCAACATCATGTCCCAGCCGCTGCCACCTCATTTCCCAGTGGCTGCCACCTCATTTCCCAGCGGCTTCCACCTCATTTCCCAGCGGCCGTAATATCCTTTTTCCTGGTTGCCGTCAATCTTTTCTGGCAGCTGCAACATCTTTTTCGACAGCTGCAACACTATGTCCCAGCTGCTGCCACCTCATTTCCCAGCGGCTGCCACCTCATTTCCCAGCAGCTGCCACATCATTTCCCAGCAGCCGTAAACCCTTTTTCCCGGCAGCTGCAACATCATGTCACAGTGGCTGCAACATAATTTTCCAGCGGCTGCGTTATCATTTTTCGTTGACCGGTAAAATCTTTTTCCCGGCAGCTGTGAATTTTTTCTGACGGATGTGAACTATTTTTCGACAGCCGCAACCATTTTCCCGGCAGCTGCAACATCATGTCACAGCGGCTGCAAGATAATTTTCCAGCGGCTGCATTATCATTTTCCGTCGACCGGTAAATTTATATTTATTTTATCTTATTTTATTTATTTTATTTTTTATTTTATTTTATTTTATTTTTTATTTTATTATTTTATTTTTTATTTTTTATTTTTATTTTTTATTTTTTATTGTTTTTTATTTTTATTTTATTTTTATTTTTTATTTATTTTTTTTTTTTTTTTCGGCAACTGTGAACTTTTTCCGACGGACGTGAACTATTTCCCGGCAGCCGCAACCATTTTCCCGTAGCTGCAACAACCTTTCCGATAGGCTGCAACATATTTCCCACCATCGTAAAACTTTTCCCGCCAACTGTAATTTTTCCCGCCGTCGTCAAACTTTTCCGTGACAGCCGTAATTTTTCCCGATGCCGTAAATTCTTTTCCCGGTTGCCGTGAATTCTTTTCCGGTGGCTGCAACCTCTTTCCCGGCGGCTGCAACATATTTTCCGGCGGCTGCAACATATTTCTTGGCGACTGCAACATCTTTTCCGTCGGCCATGCTATCATTTTTGGCAACTTGCAGTGGTAACTCCTGTGTTAACAGAAGAATTGTTCCAAACCTGCTAAATCATGGTGCTGATTCACCTCAGTCGTGCCGACGAACTCATCATTTTGACCCCGAGGACACGATGGTTTGTGTTTCACCGGCGGAAGAAATTATTGCCTTATCCGAGTCATCATGATCACACTTCTGACTGTGCACGAGTTCGGCTCCGCCACGTCACCAACTGCACGCTCCACCATTCTCCGCAGGTTATCCGACGTGCAGTCTTATGAGGTATGGCTTTCATTTATCACGTGATTAAGTATTGATATCATTTAAACGATATTAGTTGTACCTTCACTCGTACTACCATTATACCTGATTAAACCTTTCCCTCGTACGACATAAACACTAATAACTGCCACCTTCCCTAATTCGGCATGGAAATTTCGAACGTTTTTCTGTGCTTAACTTTCCAAATTTACCCATTCTCTCAACGTCTCCGCTCAGCGATTCATGCATCCTATGTGCTGCAACTTCCATTCTGGGATCTTGTAATCTGTGGAATAGAACCTTCAGCTTGCATCCAGAACCATGGGGATTCCAGTTTGCCATGAACCTTTCAATACACGGGAACTCAGGAGAAATCTTCAAGTTCTTGCCATCTTTCAAGTTGTCGGCTGGCTCGAATTTTTTGAGCGACTAGACGGATTCGATCGGGACGCAGCCCTGCAATTTGCTTTGAATCTTACCAAAACTCACTCCACGGTGTGGGGGCTGCGCATAGAACTCTTTGAGACCATTATATCCGAGGTTACAGCCATCCCGATGGTGGGAAGACCATGGTTTAACCGACGAGTCCCTGCAACGATTGCACGAGAAGAATTTTTACTCGCAGGGGAGCAAGTTGAAGCATCCAGAAGAGGGATCGTACTGAACTCACTGCCGCGGCCATGGGACCAGGTTGCTGTCTTTCTCAAGAAGTACATTACTTGTGAAGGTAGATATCAAACTGTGTATAACTATGAACTTCCTTTGCTTTCTCATCTCCGCCATGGCATTTTATTGAACATTCCATATTATTTACTGCACGACTTGCGTCATATGGCGGCATTTGTTCAGTCTGCTAAGCACCCACTTTCCTCTCTCACCCACCATGGCCTTATCAAATTAATCATTGTAAGAACCCTTACCCAGCATCATCTAACTTGGGAGCAATTCCTAGTTCGAGCTCAGCAACCCGTTCCCTTGCGGGTTGTCCCATTACAGCAGATACGGGTTCCACCACAACAGGAGGACTGGAGTTCCTCCATTGAAGTTGGGGGGGGGATGAAATGGAGGAAGAACAGCAATCGGGGGCTCAAGCAGGACCATCTGGGGTGGATGAAACTACAGTAGAAGAACAGCAACCGGGGGCACAAGAAGGACCATCTGGGGTGGACGAAACTATATCAGAAGAAGAGCAACAGGGGGCACAGGCAGAGCCATTTGGGGGGGATGAACCTCCATTAGAAGAAGAACAATTGAGGGATGAAACTCCATCACAGGAAGAGCCATTGGGGGAATATATAGATAAAAATATGGTGGAAAATGTAGACAATAGGGCAGTTCCGACAGCAGAAGGTGAAATTGGAGCAGCAGTAAATGCTGCGACAATGGAACCTGAAGATGACAGTGCCAGGGCAATGGCAGAGAATATTGAGCTGGTAACAATTGAGTCCTCACCTGAGTGGGAAGGAGGAGCTGTAATTGAAGAAGAACAGCATGAGAGGCAATAAAACATTCCTTTTACCTCAGCTTTGATTCCCTATGTACCAGCTCCACAGAAGAAAACACCACAAAAGAAAAGAAAAAGATCCACCAATGAATTTAACCTAATAGCACCAATCAGAAAGAAAAGAACTCGATCAGCTACAGCAGCAGAGGCAGCCAGGAAAAGATGGGCAACCCCAGAGGCACAGGTTGAGCCCCCAATCCTTGTACCAAGACCAATGGATGCTCCACAAAGGCCAGTGGAGGAAGAACCCGGAATTGAAGGACTTCTGGCTGAGAACGCAATGTTAAAAGAGGACCTCCAAGTACTTAGAAGGGAGTTGGAAATATGGAAGGAAACCTGCAGAAAACAAGGTGAAAGAAAATTGTATACATTGATAGAGGCTGCAGACCAACTGGAGGGATCAGATTCTGCTGAAGCTGGGCAGGAGGATGAATGAATACTCTGTCCCACCTGTGGAGAAATCTTCAAGGAAGTAGGCCACAAAATTATACTTAGCACTTACTCAGCACAACAACCCGCGGCCATAATAAAGGAAGCAACAGAAAAAGAAGGTGTTGTCACACAAGAACCAACATCTTTGAATATCCTTGCTGAAGCTGCCACTTCCCATGACACAGAGATGAGAGAACAGATAGGAGAAGAACATGGGATGGAGGATACTCTGGAGCTTAACAAGGAATATACTGTAACTCCATAATGTTCCCATGATACAGAGATTATAGAGCAGATGGGAGAAGAACTGGAGGCCAATGAAGAATTCTATACTGCAACCCCAGAATGCTCCCATGACACAAAAATCTTAGGAGAAGAGCCACAAAGGCAGGACATTGATAAATTGGAACAGGATGCTGTAACACAAGAACCAGCAACCCTGAGTGTACCTGTCCAACCGGCCAAGCAGATGGAAGAGGAACCTGGAATAGAGGACACTCTGGAATTCAATGATGAACTCTGGGTTGTAACCCTAGAGGGTTCCCATGACACCGAGCTCATAGAAGAAGAGTTGCAACAACAGGAGGAGGAGGCAAGCCAGGGTGTTACACAAGAACCAACATCCTTAGAAGCTGCAGTCGGAACTCCTGAATTTCATTTAAAAGATAATCCTGGAGTGGATGTCATTCCCGGTACACAGTGGAGTGAAGATGAACAGGTACAGACACCGTGCTCAGGTGACACTGAAATTTTGGAGGAGGAGCTGCACAATGAGAATGATATCCAATCTCAGCAGCAGAAGGACAAAGAAGACACTGTTACACAAGAACCAGTGTCTCTAAAAGCAATGATGGTAGCTGCTGAAGAGAGCCTAAAGGATGTTGCTGCCACACAAGAACCAGCAACTCTCCTATTAAACTTAGATGTGCTAGAAGACACTGCCCCACAAGAACCAGTGCTTCTACCTCCTAGAAATGTTATTGATTTAGATTCAGATTACGGATTGCCTCCTAAGCCCTCCTCAGGCACAGAAGGTAATGAGACTGCAGGAAGGCTCCCACTACACCAATTGCATTTCCAGATACCAACAAGTAGCAGTGGAAGGGGAAGAGTGATGTGGAAGATGTTGAGTTACTCACAGAGGCTTTTCAAAAGACAGATAAGGTGCCTGAGTTTCCTACAAATCTTCCTCTCTCCATGGATAGAGCTCAGTACAGGACTCAGATTTTGAATGATGCAGGTTGTTGCATGAGGACATGCAACAGGGTAGTTGGGGGGAGATGTTGAGCCCAGAATTGGCCCTTTTTAATCATCTTTAATCATCTTTCCTGCCCCTGTCTTACACCACTTATCATGATAATTAGACCTGTTGTCCCTACTTTATTCCCCCAAGTTGCCAAGGTATGACTGATCATTGTTTTATCTTATTAATGCTTATGATTGTGATAATTAAAGCTGTGTATCTCTCAATTGTGCTAACATGTTACGATTTATGAAGGTAGTTGAGATAAATGGACTGCAGGGAGATCGGGGCTGAACAAGTCGTGAAAGAAGGGATGTTCGTTGCTTGCAAAGGAATCCTCGGGGCTCGAATCATCAATCAAGGCACAACTGTGACAGGGCAATCGTAACAGAATGCGCTATCTTGAGTATGTTGTTGCTCGAGTCTAGCTGTGATCTGGAAGGATCGCCACGCTTGGGTCAATTAATAGCTTTCTCATATTTTTATTTCTCTATCCTGCCACGTATTGTAACAGCTAATTATTTAGGGCGCATGAAGATCAGAGATCTTCATGGCTGCCCGATTATAGGATTGGATGTTATGATTTGTATGTATAAATATGGGGAATTGCCTCGACCCAGGGGTTGAACAGCAGACAATTAATTCATTGTATTAGCAGCCAAGGCAAACTGTGTAATCGTTCTTCTGTTAATATAAGGGGTTACTTCTGAGCTAAAGGAATTCGTGTTGTTCAGCCAACGTCTCTGTGTGAAGGCTGGGCCCGTCTTCCACAGAGAATGCTGAGTTAAATTAGGATTCTTTAAATTATTGTTGTGTGATGCTTTGTTCAAGATATTTCTTCTGTACGCAGCAGTAGTAGTTTTTGTGTGGATTTTCAGTATAGTTAAGATTATATTTCTTTGAGATTGGTGAATGGTGCAGAGTAACAGTCGACTGAGTAAGGTTTTCTTTATGCGTTTCATTTGGCAGTTGTACACAGCCTTGTTCATCTTACAGTTAAGTTGTGATCCCATGAGCCCTTGCAATTTATCTTTTCTGTTATGATCATTGATTTCCATTCTGCAATTCAATTTCTTAGAACAGTTGACTCAATCTTTTGCAATTGGATTCCTAGATTAATGTTCAGTTTATGCCTTATGGTTTTCCAGAGTGATTAGATTGAAGAGGTGATTGTTCTAGAATATGAATGAGATTTCTTTCCTGCAATTGTTGATTAGATCTTATATCATTTCTTATTGATGCATGGTAGAGAGGAGTTGAAGTATAGCAATTAGAAGGCAATTGGGATTGCATAGATTCTTGGGATGAACATGGATGATAGAAGATAAAAGTATTCAATTCTAATGGTTTGGTGTTTAAGCATAGATTGTGCACTTATCCTTTGAAATAAAAAGACTTTCTCGGGTTGACAATAAATCTCGTATGCTCTGTGTGTATTGGTGATAATCTAATTGCATATAGAGTGCACAACACAACCTTGGGCTCTGATACCATTATGTCATGTCCCCGATCCCCTCAGTGCCCTTTGAGTGATGGGGGAACAAGCCTGATAATTTTTTTTTCCAAAACTTATCCGCAACTTTGATCTTTCTCACATCCACAATTTCCTTCGGTCCGCAATTCTGCAATCCGAGATCCGCAGGTCGGAAGTCGGAAGGGTGGAACACTCAAATCACAGCATCGAACAAAATAAGACTCTGACTTATGCATTCCTGAGTGCAGGAGTCGGAAAGTCAGAGCGCCAAAATACACCATTTCGATGAAAATGCGCCTCCGACTTCCGCACTCTGCATCCAGGATGCGGGAGTCGGAAAGTTAGAACACCAACTTCACCATTTCGACGGAAATGCGCCTTCGACTTCCGCACTCCACATCCGCGATGCGGGAGTCCGAAATTCAGAATTCCAACTTCACCATTTCTACGAAAATACGCCTCCGACTTCTGCACTCCGGATCCATGATGTGGGAGTCGGAAAGTCAGAATGCCAACTCCACCATTTCGACGAAAATGCGCCTCCGACTTCTGCACTCTGCATCTGCTATGCGAGAGTTGGAAAGTCGAAATGCCAACTTCACTATTTCGATGAAAATGTGCCTCTGACTTCTGCAGTCTGCATCCGCGATACTGGAGTTGAAAATTCAGAACGCCAACTTTACTATTTCGACGAAAATGTGCCTTCCACTTTTGCACTCCGCATCTGTGATGCAGGAGTTGGAAAGTTGGGACGCTAAACATACTGCGTCGAGAAAATGCGCCCCCGACTTTCGCATTCCGCGGTGCGGGAGTCGGGAGGTCAGAACGCCAAAGTGTTCGGCGTTGAAGAAAATGTGCCCCTGACTTCTGCATTCCACACTGCGGATTGAGAAAGTTGGGAGCTGGCCATGCCCCTGTTACAGGCAACTTCTTAGGCTAATAAATTATTCATCCTTAGTCCAATTTGGTAAAACTCGGTACTGTTAGAAAGATATTGGAGATCTCTAAGCAATGGTGTGGACCCCTGCCACACCTGAGGACTCTGACCTTTCCTATTTTCCAACCAAAATCTGCCCCGAAGTCCATCAAAACCTCTTTACCCCACTATCAAAATCCCTGGAATAACCCTGCCAAGGCTCCTCCCTTCATCTGAACACAGAGGGGGCATGCACACATCAGGGGGTGTCTAATCCATCCCCCAAGCTCATTTGATGAAGTGCAAACCTGCTAAGGATATGTGTAATGCATAATAGACATACTTAGTGGACTAAACCTAATGAATGCATCTACAATATACAGGGTTAACAACATAACAACATACTTATCATAAGCCAAATGATGAAACAAACAACCAATGCACCAGCCTCATGATCAGGCTTATATACAGACTTCCTATTGGTTAATTACATATGCTCATTCCATTCAAATTAACTTTAAATAACAAATGAACACAACATAGGAATTAATATCATTGAGACCACAAAGAACACTTATCTTGTAAAGTAAAATTGTCCAAGCAACTGGCTAAGTGAGAGCAACGTTCCACCCAACCATAGGTCTCTATCCATCCTATATTCTTTCAGTTGAGAGACCACCCCCGAGCTGGGATGTGTATCCACTAAGGAGGGCTAAACAGGCTCACTCACAACCATGGCTTCACACAATGGACATGCTAATCCAACACACATACAGTTTGGTTTATCAAGCGTTCAAGGAGTAGTGGAGGAGGATGCTAAGATAGTGAGCTCAGCCATAGAGCTACATCCCTCTCAATTCACACTCAGACAGTCTTAGCACCCACAATACCTACCACACCCAACACAAAGAAGTATTCCCTTCATTGCTACACAGTCCCTCAGGCCATACCTTCGCTCCAGTGCTCTTCAGGGTGGGCATAGAAAGGTCCAAGATATTCGATCCTTGAGACTCTATCCTTCACTAGTTTTATCAAGCAACCCTACCTTCTACCCTATTCTTGTTCGTCATTCCCACTTGGGTTTTCTCAAATTCTGCGTCCAAAACAGCTCTATCCCGCAGCTGGGTTCTCGGCCATCAACATAGGGTTTTCTTCACGATTTTTTGAGCATTTCACAAGCTGCAAATTTTTCCTAGGGTTGATTCCAATAGATCCCCTCTTGGATTGATCTTCCCACACAAAATTCTAAGCGGACTCGACACTCAAAATCTGGGTTCTTCACATAATCACGATTTCCTTCATTCTTCACTGATCGGCTCTCTGTTCTGTGTGTAAATTCCTTGCACTGGTGCCTAATGGAATGGGTATCAGGGAATATGAACTCCTAGGAGAAGGGTGACTTGTGGAGCCAAGGAAAAAAGATCCCCCATATCTTGCCATCCAAAACTTTGGGGTTTTTCCACACTCCATCGATTTCATGAACAGTTTCTTCAACCACCTTCTGCAGCATAATTAAATGTCAGCAGGGAAGGTCAAAGGGGTTCTAAAGATGACATTTGGAAGTCTATGGTCCAATCCCACAACCCCCTCACCTATCCCTAGTGGATACACATGGCCCTCTCTTATTGATTTCCTCCATACCCAGTTTCTTTGGTATTTTATTGCAGTATTAACATTTACATGATTTACAATGTCCCATGTCTTAATAGCACATGGATATCAGAATATCTACTACTTTCCTATTACATAAAAACCAAGCATCCACTAGTGGGGCCTTGGCCTTGAGCTCCACTCTAGGAAAACATACATCATATGTATACAGTATTTACATTGAAATCCAATATATTCTAAGAGTCAAAATGGAGACATTACACTTTATTTGAAGGCTAGATCGATGTGGATTCCCTAAATAAATGGTTGAGTCTACTATAAGAGTATTTCTCAGTCCACAATTTTTTCGACGGGGAAAATACCGCCTTTGCGCTCCTTAAGGCTATCCCCCATGTAAAAATTTGGTGGGAAAATTATTGTGAGGAAACCATAATAGAGGAGTCTAAAATGTTTGATGCCAATCGCACTTGGCCCTCTTTTATAGATGGCGTTAAAGAACAATATTACCCTATGGAAACTATGAAAACCAGTACATGAGATGGACCACATTGTGTCAAGAGAGGGACTAATAGTGTCGAAGTACACCAACAACTTTCATGCTTTGCTGAAAAAGATGGGTACCAGAGACTCCGAGCAGCACCTAATTTTGAAATATCGTAGTGGCCTACATCAGTGCATCCAAATAGAGATGGAATTCCCGGACATCTCTTTAGTAGGAGATGCTTATCGGTATGCTGTCAAAATCAAGCAGAAGTTTCAGCGAAAGAGAAAGTGAGAATTTGGACTTGCGAATCCACTGTAGAAGAAAGGAAAGGGAAAATATGGTTCACAGAACAAAGGACAAGGTAAGGACAACCAACCCTAATATAACTAGTCCCAACCACAAGAAAAGAAGTGTAACTGAAAGACAAACAAGGACACTAGGAAGTGGTGCGAGTTCCACAAAATCCTGTTGGCACAACATTGTTGAATGTTGCTCAAAGCAGTCACTGGTGGCTGAGATCAAATCTTTAGAATCATATCCTAGTTCTGATTCCGATTTAGAACCCAATGTCATAGTCGTAGACACGGGGAAGCATATAATTGATGTAGAACCTAGTGTCACCATTACTACCACACAGATTCAGTCAGAGGAAATAGAAGGGTCAGAGGAAGAAGAGCACCTCTTCCACTCACAGATGTGGGTGAAGGGAACCCCCCTATAATTTGTTGTTGATAGCGACGGCCAAAAGAACTTGATCTTAGAAAAATTCATCAAGAGATTAGAGCTACCGAAAACACCGCACCCATAAACATACACCATCAATTGGATAACCCACAGATGAGGTATCCATGTCAGTCATCAGTGTCATCTATCATATGGTATCAAGCCTTTCAAAGATGAGGTACTGGGTGATGTCCCCCCACTTGAATTTTGTGATGTTCTTTTAGGGAAACTATATATGTGGAAGCATCATGTTGTGTATAATTCACAGCCTTGTAGTGCCATTTCCACTTTGGGAGGACATCTCTATCGGATAACAGAGATAGTTGCACCTACCACAGTCTCTTTGAACTCAACCAAGTAGTGTATAAAGATAATCTCCCACATTGGGAAATTTTCCCTCTTCACAATTGCCTCTAAAGGTGAACATCACATCACAGATACCTCCACAACCTCTACGCAAGGTCCCTCTACTCAATAGAAACAAGAAGAAAACAAAGGCATTGCTTCCTTGCCTATCCGAGTACCTCTACGGTGTAAGTCCATGCATTCAAGGTGCACCTACAAAAAGAAATCATCCACACTAGTTCAAACCAAGGATAATAAGGAAACCAAAATTGTTGAATGAGTCCAGCACGTCCATCAACAACAATTACAACTCTATCAATTTGTTAAAGCAAGGAAACTTATTCACCTCAACAAATGTCTCACCAAGAGCTCAAATCAACACATACTTCACCATATGATGAGGAACTTGATGCAATGGATACCACTACTTCTTAATGGGGGAGGACCGATCCATATGGATATTGGTGGCCACCCACCTGTTCCACTGGTTCAAAATAGATTTTCAAATTTGGTACTTTTTCAGGTCAGAGGACTGCTCGAGATGGATACCAGTGGCCACCCACCTATTCCATGAGTTCAAGATAGTTTTTCTAGTTTGGCATATTTTACAGATTTTCGTCTCCAAAACTTATGGGGTCATTTTGAGGCCCTAAATGATGTTTTTCAGTGAAGCAACAATCTATTTATAGGTAAAGGCAGGATTGGACAAGAAAAATGTGTAATTTTTTACTACACCTTTCCAACAAGCTCTTGATCACCCTAAATGGAGATCGTATGCAAAACTTATGACCCCGAGAAGTTGACACCTCAACTAACCACCTCAGGAACTGTAAACCCTTTTACATATCATCTCCCAAGGTTATTTTTTTGGATGTTGGGGTTTTTTCCCTCGTTCTTGTGATAAAAATACCCTTTAGCCTCTGTTCACAATTAGCTTGTGATGAATGAGTGTAGCCGCCACATCTTTTCCCAGAGATAAAGCTACCATTGTTCTGGCTACTTTATTTTTACAATTTGTTCTATTTTATTTAATTAATAGAATTTTAGTATGTTGTATCACTATGTTTCCTGCATTATATTTGTGTATGTGGTTCTATATATGCTCTTTCATTTCGTTCTCACATAAATTTGGATCATGGATATGGATGGACCTTTAGAGACTCTGAAATGTAGATTCACTAAGTGTATGTAGGCTCCTTGGGAAAGGAAATCAATAATTCAACTGAGTTTCAAGCATTTATCCAAGGACTATGCATTGCAATTTGACAAGGCTATAAGAAATTAATAGTAGAATGTTATTCTCAACTCATCATTCTTATGCTCACCAAGATCCTTCATGAGACCCCAATTAAAAAAATATTAACTAACTAGTGGCTAGAGGAAAAACTGAAAAATCTTGTCATGATCCTTGAGTAGGACCTTGTCAACATTCCCTTGCATGTTCGACACATGACAAATAAAGTGGCTAACACTCTAGCGAATGAAGGAGTTGCATGTCAACAATTATATTTGGATTCTATTTGGAAGGAGATTGCATCCTCAACTCTTGGCCTCACCTATGCAAGATTAAGAGCCCAAGTTTTGAGTCCATTGATCTATGTGGATGCATGCATAGGAGCCACCTATCCCGCTTTCTCTTTGGACGAGGCATCTGGAAGAATAAAGGAGATAAGAAACATTAATGGTAATCAGTGTTCGAACAGGGTTGAGTATGTGGAAAATGAAGAAGGTTGTCTAACAAAGGCGAGGTATGATGCACCAAAAAATGGAGAATGAGTGTTGGGACTCATTTGGATTACAATGAATTATAATGACGCAACAAGGAGATGGGATAAGGTAGGCTAATGGCATGGTTTTAAAAATGATCCAAGTTTGTCATATAATTTCATTCCTTCCCTATAGCCATACATTGTCCACCCCTCTTGTCCAAGTGTGTATGCAACACAACCATCCATGTTGAACATGTAGCCAACTCTTATTCCATCTAAAGACTTATTTTTAGGACCCGTGACAAGATCTAATGAACATTAAGACAATCCTAGGAGATCCTCATACTCTCTTTCGATTGTGACCTCTTGGGATAGTAACAATGAGAAAATGGCTATGCCTTATATGTATCCACGCCATATAGGAGGAGGATCACATGGTTCCTAATTTTCTTTAAGTATTCACCTCACCTCTAATGTGGTTCCCACGAGAGGTTATCATAAAACATTTGACACTTATGAGTAACCCATGTCTTCTAAGGGAGAAGTGGTACATATACAATAAGATTAACACTCACACAATTTCCAAGTGTTAAGATCTCAATAGGACTCTTATAAATCCTCTCAATGGACTCCTTATCCTAGACAAATATCATTTCCCTTAGAATATGAAACAGATACCAAGGTGTGGTGCTACTACTATAAGGTTACCAACCATGTAGAGGATTGTTGGGTTTTGAAGAGAAAGGATGTCATAAAGTCCACTTTGAAGAGACTACAATTTTCTTCCTTGAGACAAATCAGCTCACGTTAATGTGGCATTCCTCCTTTCCCATGCATAAGTGAGTCCATTTGAGTGTGGCACTTTCCCTTCTCCTGTATTGTCTATTAATCGAGTGAGCTTCTCTAGGGGTAAAAATAGGCTAATGTTCATATGGATTCTACACCCTTTTCTCCTCTTCTCCTCCTAACATACATATGTATAAATCCTCAAATCGTCAAAGTGGAGACCCATAATTCCTCATCAAGGTTAATTATGAAGTATAGTTAACAACCATGGTAACCTCCATGCCTAGCTTTCCTCCTATCCCTACTCATTCCAATCTTTCATTTATGGATATTTGGTTCATTGGTGTCATGTGGGAATCCTGTCCCTTTCTCTACAACTATTCATGAATATTCTCCTCTTTGAATCATGATTATTTATTCTACTACTATATATTGGGATGTGATGTTAGATCCCTTTCTTCCTCTTATGCTCCCATTGCTTAAGACAAGTTTATTTCTTTCATTTTTTATTGCTACAATTGTGGTAATCTTCCATACTCTCCAATTTTCCCTTTTCTCCATTTAGGGGAAGTCGCCCCTCTTATCCCTCCTAATTGGTCTTCCCCATATTAACGTTGGGAGTTGGTACCCATCATTTTTTGTTATTTCCATAATGGCTTGTATTATGTATACTCTTTCTTTGTGTTGTTATGTTCTATGTTTTTCTACTAGTTTTTCTCTTGTATTCCATTTCCTAATCGACTTTAGCCGTCTACAACAACATTGTCTCACATAGTCATGGGCATGATTGTATTGGTTTATTAGGGCTCCAAGATAATCAACATGGCTGTGTCGTGTTATATTTTCTTTCTTTCCTATCGATTATCTTAGCATCTTCCTTATCATGATATAATGAATTTATATTTATGTTTTTTTTGTAGGTATGCATATCCTCTTCACCTAAGGGAGTAGACCTCACCTCTCCCTCTTCTTTGTTCAAGGAAATCCATTCTTGGCTCCATATTTTGTTATGATTAGGACATTCACCTTTTATAATATTGAGATTTGAATTTGTTTTGAGCTTCCTATTCTCATCTATATATCATATGTCACATGGTGGATGTGGAGGTCATGCCTTTTCTCTTGGTGGCATGTTCAAATTCCTTCTAAAAATTGTTGCATGTTAAAGGGATGACCAAGTTACTTTTCCATTCCTAATTTATTACATATATAAGTAATTTCAAGTTTGGCCATATTTTAAGGTTCATTGTTTGCTTTCCTTCTTACTAATGGTTTGACCTTGTATTGTAATTAGATTAGCTTCTATAGTTCTCTTAGCACTTAGATTGTGAATTGCTTTTATGATTTCATTGTTGTTTTATTTTTTGGGGATAAATGTACCAACTTTTTTTATGCCATGGTTTATTCATATTTTAATGTTGATGGATAACCTTCCATGCCTTTATATCTAGTTGGTCTCCTTATTTTTGAATCAATTACATTATGGTAGCCAATGTAGTCATTCATTCATATATATATATATATATATATATATATACATGAATGATATCGTAATTTATGTATCTAGTTACTCATTACTCTTGTCACAACCATATTTCATGCATTCAACAACTAGTGCTTATCATTGATTAATTATTTGATTGAGTTAGTCTTTGTTTTCATACTTTTAGTATCTAGATCATGTTTGATATGCTATCCCTAGCAGTCTCTTCCTTCTATGCATGCAAGTTGATATTATTTTCCATTTCATTGCTTGGTTGTGGCCACATGGTTACGAGAGACTTTGTGGTTCTCCAATATTGATTTCAACATTTTTGTAATAAGACCTCCTATATGGAACATATGTTGCCACAAAAGAGATTCCCTTCCTTAGTTAAGGGCACTCAATTGTTTTGAAATTGTCCTTTCCCACATCGCACACCATTTCATTTGCCTCTTGTGTACACTCTATATTCTATTTGTATCCATTCTTCTTGATTAGAATTTTCTATTTGCATGGCACCTAATTGTTATCCCTTCCCTAGATGGTGTCTCCTTCCATGGTAGAAGAATGTAGTTCATTGATTTTGCAAACCTGCACTAAAATCCCAAATATGACCATAAGGCCTTTGAACATCTCAGGGCATATTATAGGCATTGGTGTATTTCCTCCTTGTTTATCCGGTTCTCTAATCTAGATGTAAGAATTTGTTTTCTCATTTTGGTTTCTAATTCGTAGCAAAGATCCATGTCAATCTATGAAGGTTTGTCACACTCCCTATTGAAATGTGGCAATAAATTTTTTATATTTTTCAATTTTTAAAATTGAAGTCATCGAAACTCATATATGCCTTGAGAATTATGTTGTGTAGTATGTAGATAGTTTAAAAGGAATTATGTTATGCTTATAATGATATTAATTCCTTCATAAAATTATAATTTCTTTTAATTATATGTTTATTGTTGTAAATTTCGGAAAAAGTTAATGATGAAGTTTGTTCATAACTATTTTAGTGCTAAATATATATTTTCAAAAAATATTTATGCAAGCATGATCTATAAAGAATGTCATTTATCTTTCATGTTTTAAAATTGTATTTTCTATTGTTTTTTGAAGTTGACTAATAAATATATGGCATATAATTTTTTTGTAAGTGAGAGAGAACTACCTTTCATTAACTATAATATACAAAATAGTACATTTGTGAGCTCAAGGGGGCCCTCCACAGAGTGGAACACATACCCTACTTATGTTCATAAACGAGAGTAATTAACCATACTCCCAACCCAAAGTCTAGGGAGTGGGCATGCTCATTGTCCAAAACATGGAAATTATATAGTTGTTTCTATAAGGATTGTATTTGTAAACTAAGTTATTATGTTGTAGATTATAACAATTGTAGACAGTACTAATAAAAAATATAACGATACTGGAAATTAAAGTCATAAATCCAGCATAAACAAAGCTAGTCTCCCGAAACCAAAACCAAAATGACTGAGACCATATCATGACAGGAAAATTAAGGAGGGAGAACCCTAGCATCCTTGGTGGCCTCATCATCAGAATATGATATTGTCTAAGGAAACATTGGAGAGGACCATGGTGTCATGCTACAAACCCATAACTCCACCCCCTTCCTGCATGCCATAATATCGAATTTGGAATGCATCAGATGAACCTCAACCCACATTTCTTTCAATGGTTCTAGCTCCTACTTTAAGTATGCTATAGTCCTATCTCTATCTGCAAACATGGATCCCATTAATGACTTCATGGAGTAGTAGAGGTGTAAGGAATGATGATAAAGAGCCATTCAAGAATTGGTGTCCCCAAGGTCCATAACCCATTCATCCAGTCATTTTGAGTCCTCAACCAACTATTACTCTTCATACTGAGTTTGAATTATGTACTTAGTTGCTGCTATTTCAGCCTTGACATGGGAAGGGGTGTGTTGCCGGTAATGCAGAGCAACATCCATTTCTCTTTTGAGATCTCTAGTTGGCTTGGGGTCAACCATGGAGGATTTCCCCTTGCGAATGGAACCTCTACCCATAAGTCCTCTATCAAACACAATAATGGTATCTTTTCCTGGTGCTCTCAACCAAATATTACCACATAACAAGGTAAAAAACAACACGTTCAAACTGCATTCCTTTTTGGAGGGATGATTAAATAAGAATAAAAAATTCCCTCCAAACTTTCATACACCATATGTTGATGCCATCTCTTACAATGAGTCCTACCACCCTTATGGACCATGATAACAATACCCTCTCCATACTAAGCATGATCCATATGCTTCATACTTCCAAAACCATAATATACCTTCGGTCTGTAGGACCCAAGCTAGACACCACCACCTCCTACACTTTTGTCCTTCATCTTCATATCAAACTCTTGCATGATAAGGTGTCATGCTCCCTCCATTTGTTGCCTCAAAGGTCACGTATTGCCTCGTGGAAGGTCCTTTTTTCAATGAAAAACTTATGGATATACTAATGGCTAGTGCATTCTTGAGTTTTACTTGTGAATGATTAGTTGGGAGATTTGAATTTTCCTCTAAATATTTGGAGTAGCTTGTATGCTTTGGTGGATTTACTTGGATTATAATTAAACGCCTTTCACTTTAGACTATATCTTTTTTTCTTTATTTTGAATCTTACCAAAACTATGTCATATTTTGGTAAGTTTGGATCTCAACTTCGGTCAAACATTTGAATTTCCTAGATTTATAGTCTCTATTAACACCCTCAAAGTAATGACTTATGCTCATCTCTCTCCCATTTCCTTTAGCTAAATTCTTACCATGTAACCATTATTCATATTGTATGAGTTTCGATCTTTTTTTCCCTTGTGGGTGTTCCTTGATCCTCTTAGCCCCTCTTTCATGAAGGATTACCAATACAAAACTATAAGAAAATAACCTCACTCTATGGGGCAACTTTATCTACAAATTGTCAACATTGCTACACTTTATTATTGGTAGGTTTAGCATGTTAGTTTTTTGAAATTCTAAGTCAAAACAGATCATAGAGCTGAGAATACCTCACAGTGAAAGAATGAGCAGAGAAGGTGAATTACAGTGAAAATTGTAGTGAAAAGAGCAATAAAATTAATCATGCATTGGAAATCAGATGGAAGCATAAATGTGTAACATCATCCATTAATCAATATACTCCAAAAATATGTTGCAATAGAGAGAATTCAAATATCTTAGGAGAATTCGAGTCTCAGTCTATCTGGCATAGGAATTGTCACCATTGGAGTGCTCCGGAAGACCCAAACTCAACTCATATGAACCAAAAATCAGTTAACTAAAGACACGGTTAGTTAACTGACCAATGAGGGCTCATTAGTGAGTTTATCATGCAAATCACTCAGAAAAGGGCACATCAGATCACAAACAATGGTAATAGGAGCAAAAACCCCCACAAGATTCATCTAACTTAGGTGGACTGAACCAGATCATTGAGTAAGCTCCTAAAATGTAGGGAACTGGCTCTGGTGGTCCTAAATGTTGATGTATATGTAACTTCGGAATGTATTTCATCTATGTATATTGTACTCCTATAGAGATGTGTTATTCCTCTATAAGGAAGTGTCGTCATTTGTATTGACAAGTGTTGCAAGTGTCGTAACTTGCTGATGGGTTATTAGACCACCATGTGTGGGGTCGGCCCTGATTAAGTTAACCATGGGTTATTGTACTAAGCTAGACAAGTCAGCCCCTTAAGTTTATTGGACAGTTAGGACAAGTATAAATAGAGATCTCCCGATCTCTATTTTGATCACTTCATTACTCACTTATCCATCACTCGGAAAGTGGCGCACATGTGAGGAGGAGGATCAGCTGCTAGGAGGAGACTATCTCTGTGTACTTGGGTTGTACTTTGGTTGTATCATTGTTCTATCTATCTCTGAGGAAGTTGTGGGGTTTTTCACCTTAGGGTTTTCCCCACGGAAACTCTGTGTGTCTATTGTCTCTTATGTTTGCATCTTGTGATGATTGATATGCTTGCTATGATTGATATGCATTGATATACTGTACATGTTATTCTCTTTGTAAAGATCCTAGAGTATATTGAATTAATGCTAAAAAATTAACATGGTATCAGAGCTAACCTGAGAAGAAGACATTGTGCAGTGGCGGAAACTAGGGTTTCTTGTTTATTGGGTTTCTCTCCACATATTTTGGAAAAACAATATGATAGATTGAATCTCCTCAGCAAGGTGAATCTTTCTATCCAATTAGAATTCAGTTCTAAGCACTTTCAGTTTTGGCCCTAAAAATTAGGGTTTCCACAAAAATAGGAATTTCTTAAATCTGAAGACATAGCTGGAAGCTCCTTGGAAAAATCGAAGTTTAGAGATTTGGATTGATATTTTTGGTTGGGTGAAGCTCCGGGAAACTCAAACCCTAATTCAGGGTCCTCCCTAGTGAACCCGGGAAGACTAAAAGGCAGTTCTGAAGGGTGAAGCTTTACAGATCTCAAATTCTGAATACACCAGGCTGATCAGCTCATCAAGGTCCATCTTTCTATCCTTTCAGAAAGTTGAAATTCACATTTTGAATTTTTAGGGTTTCTCTGACAAACCCTAATCCAGGACCAGATCCAGTTTTCAGCAAATCAAGTGGTAAGACCTAAATCTTTTCTATTTCCATTTGAATTACCCTTTAAGATGTCTCACCACACCAAGCTTGAGGATAAGCTTGAAGGGGATGATAACTTCCGAGCATGGAAGTATAGGATTGGGTTAATCCTGGAAGAAAATGAGTTGGACTCTTACATAAGGGAAGAGGTCCCTGTCCCAGAGGAAGAAGAGGCTAAAGCCCTCCACAAGAAGAACTTGGTCAAGGCAAAGATGATCATTGTTGATTCTATCAAGGACCATCTCATCCCACATGTGTCATCTCTAAAGACACCCAAAGAGATGTTTGATTCCCTGACCAAGCTATTTGAAGGGAAGAACATAAATCAGAAGATGACCCTGCAGAACCAATTGAAAGGGGTAAAGTTTCAGAATGGAGAAACCATTCAATCTTATTTTTCTAGGGTTTCTCAGATCAAGGAACAACTACAAGAGGTGGATGAAATGGTGGAGAATGGTGAAGTTGTCATGACCACTCTGAATGGCCTACCCAGGTCATGGGATTCCTTTATTCAAGGAATTTGTGCAAGAAGGAAGTTGATCTCCTTCAACAGACTGTGGGAAGAATGTTCGCGGGAAGAAGCTAGGCTCGTGGCCCGAGAAGAAAAGATGGGAAATGAAGATCAAGCTCTCATAGCACATACCAAGAAAAGTAAGTTCAAGAAGAAGCCATCTCATAACAGAAGACTTTCTCACCACCATCACCAAAAGGGTAAGAAGGATCTGAGATGCTTCACCTGTAATGAGAAGGGACACTTTGCTATAGATTGTCCCAAGAACAAAAAGGGTTCCAACAACAACAAAAAGAAGGGAAACAAGAAGAGATATCATGCTCATGCTGCTGAGGATGATGAACCTCCCAAGAAGAAGGCTAGAGCAGAAAGTGATGATGATGGCTCATTAAGCAAATAAGAGTATGTTCTAATCTCTGCTCTCATAGGTACTATTTCTCATGGTTGTAATGATTGGTTAATTGACAGTGGGGCTTCTAAACACATGACTGGGTTTAAAGAATCTTTTGTAAATTTATCTGAACATGAATCACCCCATAACATGAAACTTGGGGATGATTATCAATACCCTATCAAAGGAAGTGGGGAAGCCTCCTACAAACTAGACTCTGGAAAGTCTTTGAAGATGAAATATGTGTTATTTTTACATGGGCTCAAGAAGAACCTACTCTCCATCTCTGCATTAGATGCAAAGGGCATGAGGGTTGCATTTGTAGATGGCTAAGTCCTAATGTGGCCAAAAGGTAAAACTATTGATGATGCAGTGTTGATTGGAGAGCAAGAGGGAGGATTGTATAAATTGAAGGGACAACCTTGCCATGGTACATGAATCCATGGAGCCAAGTGAACTTTGGCATAGAAGGCTTGCTCATGTGCACTATAGAGCACTACCAATTGCAAGCAAAGCGGTAGAGGGTCTTCCTAAAATCAAGATCAAACATGAAGGTATTTGCAAAGGATGTGCAAAAGGAAAGAACATAAAGAAGGCATTTCCAAGCAGTGAAAGCAAGGCAAAAGGAATCTTGGAAATCATCCACTCTGATGTATGCAGTCCGATGTCATCCAGTTCTCTGAGTGGGTATGTTTACTATGTCTCTTTCATTGATGATTTCTCCAGGAAGACTTGGGTCTACTTCTTGAAAAACAAAGATGAAGTATTTGATAAGTTCAAGGAATTCAAAACCTTGATGGAAAATCAAACTGACAAGAAGATCAAGACATTCAGATCTGACAATGACGGTGAATTCACTTCAGGTGATTTCAAGAAACTATGCAGTGATTTAGGAACTAAGAGGGAATTGACTGCTCCCTACAATCCACAACAAAATGGAGTTGCAGAAAGAAAGAATAGAACAATCATGGAAGCAACACGGGAAATGCTGCATGACCAAGATCTGCCTATGCATCTATGGGCAGAAGCAGCTAGGACAACTTTGTATGTGCAGAACAGAACTCCCCACAAGATATTGGACAACAAGACACCAGAAGAGGTCTTCTCTGGTAAGAGACCTGAAGTTAGCCATCTCAGGATATTTGGTTGTCCAGTATATACACATGTTCCAAAGGAAAAGAGGACAAAGCTAGATCCGTCGAAAAGAAGGGTATCTTTGTGGGTTACAGTGAAAGCTCGAAGGCTTACAGAATATACTTTCCAGGGTTCAAGAAGATTGATGTCAGCAGGGATGTGACATTTGATGAAAACTCAACATTCATTAAGTCAAGGAAGACACTTGTTGAAGATCATGAAGAACCAAAGGAAACCAAATTTCAAGACACTACCATGACTGAAGCAATTCCAGATGCTGATCGTGAAATTGAAGATCCGCAAGAACCTGTAGATCCACCTCATGAGAGGGACTCTCACAAGAGGAAACCTGCATGGGCTAGAGAGCTCATTCAAGATGCAGAAAGATATGGCATTCCAGAAGAAGAACACAGAGCAAAGAAGAGAACTAGATCACATACCAGCTATGTTGCTTTACTTTGTGATATTATGAACAAAGAACCTTCCAGTTATGAAGAAGCAGCGGAAAAGAAAGAATGGAATGATGCCATGGTCGAGGAATACCAATGAATAATGAAAAATGATGTTTGGGATGTAGTCCCAAGACCTGAAGGGAAGTCTGTTGTGACTTCCAAATGGATCTACAAGATCAAGCATGTTGCAGATGGTAGCATAGAGAAATACAAAGCGAGATTTGTAGCTCATGGCTTCTCCCAGAAAGAAGGGATTGATTATGAAGAAAATTTTGCTCCTGTAGCCAGGTACACTTCCATTAGATCAGTACTTGCTCTGGCTGCAATGATGAAATGGAAGATACACCAGATGGATGTCAAGACTGCTTTCTTGAATGGTGTAGTCAAGGAGGAAGTGTTTGTGGAGCAGCCACTTGGTTTTGAGACACATGACAAGAAGTCATATGTGTGCAGATTGAAGAAAGCCTTGTATGGCTTGAAGCAAGCTCCTAGGACTTGGTATGGTAGGATGGACAATTTTCTATCCAGTTTGGGCTTTACCAAGAGTAAAGCGGATTCCAACCTTTACTACAAGGTTGAGGAAGGAAGTCCTGTGATACTACTCCTATACGTGGATGACCTGTTTGTTACAGGTAATGATAGTTTGATTGCTGATACCAAGAGGAAGCTTGCTGCCGAGTTCGAGATGAAGGACTTGGGGATGATGCACTATTTTCTAGGCATGGAGGTGTGGCAGAGTGCAGATGGTATCTTCCTTGGACAAGGAAAGTATGCAGTAGAGATCCTGAAGAGGTTCGGGATGATGGACTGCAAGGCCATGGCCACACCTATGGCATCGAACCTGAAAGCTTCTGTGTGATGCTTCATTTGATCTGGTTGATGTCACGATGTATCGTCAGATGATTGGATCCTTGATGTACCTGACGAACACAAGGCCAGATATTTGCTTTGCGGTGAACACATTAAGCCAGTTCCTGATGGATCCGAAGAGGTGTTCACCTGGTTGCTGTAAAGCATATTCTGAGGTACCTGAAGGGTACAGTTGACTATGGGCTCAAGTATGATGTGAATCAAAAGTTTAACCTGCAGGGTTATGTTGATTCAGATTGGGCAGGAAGTGCTGCAGATAGGAAGAGCACTTTTGGGTGCTGCTTCAGTATGGGATTAGGTGTGATCTCTTGGTTTAGCAGGAAGCAGTCCTATGTAGCATTGATTTTAGCTGAAGCAGAGTATGTTGCTGCTTGTTCAGTTAGTTGTGAGGCAGTATGGCTTCGAAAGCTACTATCTGAGTTATTTGATCTCCCGCTGGAGGCTACTGGTATATTTTGTGACAACCAAAGTTGTGTGAAGCTGTCTGAGAACCTGGTGTTCCACGACAGGTTGAAACACATTGAGATCAAATATCACTATATCATGGATATGGTGTAGAGAGGAGCAGTGAAGCTCCTGTATGTTGCGACGGATGAGCAGATTGCAGATGTACTGATGAAACCACTAGCCAGAGTGAAGTTCGAGTACTTCAGAGAGAGGCTTGGTGTTCTTCAGATTGACGACACTTCGAGGAAGAAGTGATGGACACATTTGCTGGAGCCATTCCAAGCATGGTGAGAGGAGGATCCTTCACATGGCTATGGATGTAAGCACTGGATAATGAGCATCAGGACGATGGTCCAGTTACTGCTTTGTATGTGTATATATGCATCATGTTGGATGCTTGATATGATCGGTTGGATCATTTATATGTATATGTATGTACGCATAAAGTTGGATGCTGGATATGTGTATTGGAGAAAACTCACTATGGCTTGGGAATACCACAACAGACAGATGACTACCAGAAATCTACTCAATTCTCAAATCAATGCTATTATAAATGACAATGTTAAGAAAATGGATAAATGTAACCAACCTCGATCCAACGTTTGATGTAGATCCCCGTTGGAGCTTTCAATCCATGCACTTGTAATCTGCAAATTAGTCTTGACAACCAATATCCAACAAGTACATATAATATATAAATGGCATTAACATTATCAATAACAATGGTCCATAATATCATAAGCAAATGTAACCCAATGTATAATAAATGACATTCACACCATGAATGGACGAGAATATGAGCATTTCTATTAATGAACAAGAAGAAGTACAAAGTGATATGACCTCTTGTCAACAACCAATCTGAACCAAGATCTAGATCAATCCACTTGTGCCTCCACCACTTCAATCCTCCATGAATGGCAAACTCAAACTAGAAAGGAGTTTGGAAGGTGAACATGCATGGTTCACAACTACAAGGATCAATGAGTGCAGACTCAAGATAGGGAAAAAATCCACTAGAGTTCTCTTACGATTCTCCTCTTCCTCCCGTCCATAAGCCATATGTGCTCAATATATAGTCCTCTAAAAGGTAGGTGAAATGACACATCGAGGCGTTACTTGGGCAGATGGAGAGCCAAAGGACACCCAATGACCATTTTTTGGGAGTAAAAAGTAATTAAATAGTGGTTTTTACCATTTTACATGCTACCCGCGGGCTATAGTAATGCAACACGTGGGTACGATTGCTATAGTGATGCAACAAGCGGGTAGGAATAAAAATAGGGCAAACTGGTATTACTGAAGGATAAAAATGGATCTAAGTCACTGAAATGGATCCTACAAGCCAAAGAATGCTGATGCTCACAGGGTGGAAGATTTCTGTGTAACAGATGCCCCCTAATGTGTGAGGTCAGAGACTGAAAGTGCTACAATGGCCGAAATACATTGTAAAACTTAGAAGTGGAGTGATGGAAACACAAGTGGAAAGAACAGCTCACTCGTCATAATACAATAGTATCTCTGAATACATGTCGGTATAGTACAACAATTTGATACAATGGCCATGAATAGGCAGTACATAATGGATATACGTCACAAGTGATCATAGCCATGAGCCCTCTACAGTAAGATATGGTCTCCTGCTGAAAAGGAAACAACTGGTGCAAAACTGGAGGTACAAACTGCTGAAATCTGAGAGGTGATATCTCAGATGTAAAGTCAAATTCATATGTAGCATACTAAATGCCACAATCGACTGGGGTCTTCTACACAAGTCTTCGACAGTGCAAGTCCCATCAAGTGAATAAAGGAGTTGGGGTCGAACCTAATGAGACATCGTCTGATTACCAGTCAATGATGTATACCGTTAACAGACGCGAGATAACCCACCAATAATGAAAATGGGCATCAAGGCACGGGGCACAATCATCAGAGTGTGAATAAATGGGTTGAAGTCGAACACTAGGATGAATCCATCGATCAGGGTACATTGATGTATTCCCAAAACTGTCGATGGCGAGAGAACCTGCCACTAATGACTGCAAGCCTCAAGGTACTCAACCGAACTCTAAGCCTCAAGTCCCGGAATAAATGAGTTGAAGTCGACGGAATGAGATTCATTGGAAGGAGGGCATTAAGGCATCCCCCATCAACCAGCACGAGGTACCAGCAATGCTGAAAGATTTGGAAGATCTCAGGTGAAATAGACTGACTCAATAAGGATGGCCGACATGCAATAGTCAAGAGAACTGAGGAGTGGCCGACATTGGTTTCAGGAATTCCTTTGAACAAGAGCATGAGCAGATGGATAGACTCAGGCAGCAAAGACTTGACATAAACTGTGCAATGCAGGAGGCATTACAAAGGGCTCCATAATGACTGGAAGCTTAACCAATCGGTGGAGAAAAATGAGAAACAAGTACAGCTCCTAAGGCCCAACTATAGTCCTGACTCAATATGTACGGAGTGGAATGAATGCTCTATTCAAAGGCGACACAACAGCTAACAACAAGAAATAGTGACCATAATCCCATCTGGCTTTTTGAAATATTTGATTTTTTTGGTCTTTTTCATATTTGGGAAAAGCTTGAAAAAGAATAAAATTGCTTATAGTACAACAAGTGAGGGAACAAGTGTCAAATAGCTAGCAGACTAGTCCCAAGCAGTGGAACATACCTATGCTCAATGCAAGGAAGTTCGTGCAGGATGTGGACACTTGAGGGTGCGTTCCCTCAGGGTCAAAAGGTCATCAAATTGTGAAGAGAAAATATAAGCTCTGCAGGGCTCGATAGGGAAAAGTGCTCAGGCACCAGGCTAACAATTGAGTAAGCGGGAGCCGGCACAAGGCTCGAGCGACAAGCAGGATGATGCAATGCAATCACAACATGATATAACTGAAGGGAGTCCTTAAGGGAGAAGGCCAGTATAAGACAAAGTAGAGTACGAGTCTTTATCGCAATGTCATGGCGTAACTACGAAGGAATCCCAATCCCGAGGACAGACAACGGCATGGGCACCAAAATGCATAACGAGGTTCTAACTAGGGTACCCATGTTCAAGAAAGCCCTACCGCCGCATAATGACACTTCTATAGCAGTGTGAAGGTTCTGTGTCAGTTACGAAGCGGGGTCACACCTATGGTTTATAAAAATGGTCAATAGGTCAAATGCATAATGCAGGTGAAAATGGTATCTAACCTATATGCCGGGTAGGAAACGTACCTGCCGTAGGTGTGAAATGGTTTGGAACATCTTTCGCCAAGGAAATCTGCTTTAAAAACACTACTCCATGGCACGATATTAGTTCATAACGGCTCAAAATGGCATAAACTATAGAAAAGTGGGTCCAGAAAATTATAAATAGGAACAAAATTAAATAATTTTCAATTCATTTGCACTATTCACCATTTTGGAGTTATTTGGGTAGTTTTCACCTTGATCTTCAGTCGACGATTTCAAGGGCTACGAGCGATCATTCAGCGAACCATCCAGAGCAGGTTAGTGGTCACTGCCATACCTTTCATTTAAGTGCTTTTATTTCAATTTTGGTCTGTGGGATTTTTTGTTTGGCCAAGCCCTAAATGGCTTCGGCGCTACCCGCGGGCTATAAGTATGCAGGTCACGGGTAGGGCACCAAACGCGCAGTCAAAAAACTGACTGCGCGCGGGTACCCGCAACTGTCTACAATTTAGCCCACGGGTATGGCCGTGAAGAAGTTTTTAAACATGAAACTGACTAAAAATTTCTTGCTTTGCACAAAGTGATACGACCTCTTGTCGGCAACCAATCTGAACCAAGATCTAGATCAATCCACTTGTGCCTCCACCACTTCAATCCTCCATGATTGGAAAACTCAAACTAGAAAGGAGTTTGGAAGGTGAACATACATGGTTCACAACTACAAGGATCAATGAGTGCAGACTCAAGATAGGGAAAAAATCCACTAGAGTTCTCTTACGATTCTCCTCTTCCAATTGTCCATAAGCCATATGTGCTCAATATATAGTCCTCTCAAAGGTAGGTGAAAGGACACATCGAGGCGTTACTTGTGCAGATGGAGAGCCAAAGGTCACCCAATGACCGCTTTTTGGGAGTAAAAAGTAATTAAATAGTGGTTTTTACCATTTTACATGCTACCCGCGGGCTATAGTAATGCAACACGCGGGTACGCTTGCTATAGTGATGCAACAAGCGGGTAGGAATAAAAATAGGGCAAACTGGTATTATTGAAGGATAAAAATGGATCCGAGTCACTGAAATGGATCCTACAAGCCAAAGAATGCTGATGTTCACAGGGTGGAATATTTCTGTCTAACAATATAATCAGTTGGATCATTTATATGTATATGTATGTATGCATCATGTTGGATGTTGGATATGATTAGTTGGATCATTTATATGTATATGTATGTACGCATCATGTTGGATGCTGGATATGATCAATTGGATCATTTATATGTATATGTATGTACGCATCATGTTGGATGTTGCATATGATCAGTTGGATCATTTATATGTATATGTATGTACGCATCATGTTGGATGCTGGATATGATCAGTTGGATCATGTGTATGTATCTGTAGATGTATCAGGTGGATACATTGTATGATCAGGTAAATCATGTATGTTGATATGTATCAGGTATGATCAGGTGGATCATGTATTTGTATATGTATCAGGTAGATCATGTATGATGATATGTATCAGGAAGATACTGTGTATGCATTAGGTGGATGCATTGTATGATCAGGATGATCATGGATGATGAGCTTCAGGATGTTGCTCCAGATTACATGCAGCAGGATGATGTAGTGTTGATGATCAATATGATCATGTGTACATCAAGATGATGTATGGTGAGTATCAGGTTGATACTCTGTGGCCGTGGACAGGTTGTGCAGATGAGCATGTAAGTAGACCTGGGAGATATGGACAGGATGAAAAAGGCCACAGATGCTCTTTCGAGGCATTGCTTTGGGAGGACATGTAAGTAGACCTGGGAGATTCAGATAGGATGAAAAAGGCCTCAGATGCTCTTTCGAGGCATTGTCCTATGGCATGTAAGTAGACCTGGGAGATATGGACAGGATGAAAAAGGACTCAGATGCTCTTTCGAGGCATTTCCATGACCACATGTAATCAGACCTGGAGATCTAGACAGGATGAAAAAGGCCTCAGATGCTCTTTAGGGTTCTTGCTTGGCAAGACACCCTTTTAAGGTTTTGTGGTAGGAGTCACATGTAATCAGACCTGGAGATCTGGACAAGATGAAAAAGGCCTCAGATGCTCTTTAGTGTTCTTGCTTAGCAAGACACCCTTTTAAGGTTTTGTGATAGTCACATGTAAAAGATCCTGGGATATCCTATAGGTTGGAGTTGTGTACCCGTAACAGCCTGGGATGCTCTTTCGAGGTTTTGTGACGCACGTAATAAGTCCTGAGGATTCCACAGTATGGCCAGTGATGATGAAGACCTACAGGTGGTGGGCCTACACCCAGTATGAAAAAGGATTGGCTTTGTAGAACTTCCTATGACGAGTATATTCAGAGATTGACTGAGATAGCAGCAGCAGTGATGATGACGATGATTCGCTGATGATGATCCAAAGAAGAAGACTTGTGCTAGCAGATCTGTGTCGAGAAATACCATCTTAGTTAAGAGGGAGTGTTGATGTATATGTAACTTTGGAATGTATTTCATCTATGTATATTGTACTCCTATAGAGATGTGTTATTCCTCTATAAGGAAGTGTCATCATTTGTATTGACAAGTGTCGCAAGTGTCGTAACTTGCCGATGGGTTATTAGACCACCATGTGTGGGGTCGGCCCTGATTAAGTTAACCATGGGTTATTTTACTAAGTTAGATAAGTCGGCCCCATAAGTTTATTGGGTAGTCAGGACAAGTATAAATATAGATCTCCCGATCTCTATTTTGATCACTTCATTACTCACTTATCCATCACTCAGAAAGTGGCACACATGTGAGGAGGAGGATCAGCTGCTAGGAGGAGACTATCTCTGTGTACTTGGGTTGTACTTTGGTTGTATCATTTCTCTATCTATCTCTGAGAAAGTTTTGGGGTTTTTCACCTTAGGGTTTTCCCCACGGAAACTTTGTGTGTCTATTGTCTCTTATGTTTTCATCTTGTGATGATTGATATGCTTGCTATGATTGATATGCATAGATATATTGTACATGTTATTCTCTTTGTAAAGATCCTAGAGTATATTGAATTAATGCAAAAAAATTAACACTAAAATGATGCATGCATGGTGCATTAGGTGGCTAATGGGTCCTAGATGACATCTGCACACCACTAGGGGGGAATGACATCATCAACTACTAGGAAAAAGAAAATGATGCTAAGTAGGACAATGATGGATTATTAATGATCCTAACACCCCCTTAATCCAAACTTGGACATTCTGGGCCTTGGTTATTGAGACCAAAGGCCACCCATACAATCAAATAAATGATAAAAAGGAATTGTTCATGAAACTAAGGAAATGGGGAAAAACCTCATGGGAAAAATACCCCCCCCTAAAAAATGAACAGCAGGGAACTCAAGCAGCCTTCACACTAAGGAGAGAAGGAAATACTTTGTAAAAATGTAGGCAATCTGCTCCTATGTAGGATAGTAATGCAGGTGCCGGATCTGGATCTGGATCTTCTCCTCTGATGTACCTCCCACTTTTTCGAAGCTGTATTTTCCAAAACAAGTCTTTCAGAAACCATCTTTGCTACTAGAGCGAATGTCTCATTGTAGTCCAAATCATGAACCTTTGAGTACCCTTTGTCAACCAACCAAGATTTGTACTTGGTTGTGGATCGGACCCCACCATCATGTAGCACCTATCTGAGAGAAGTGGATATGTATGACATAGTGCATGGTTTGCATATTGATATTGAGATTTAGTTCTTCTATGGTCAAATGGATCCCCAAGTATGTCCTAGAAGCTTCAAGGACTTTGTGAGCCCATATTAGCCTTGGCCATGGATTGGGAGCAAGTGCTGGATCTGGATCTAGATCTGCTTGAACTTCATACTCAACATCAAGATATTGGTCCTCATCTTAAGAATATGAAACTGGATAATTAGAAGAGACATCATTCCGATCTTCATCAGATGCAAATGGAGTAGGCAGAGAGTATGGGAAAAAGTGAGAGAATTCATATTCCTTGGAGTCATGGTTTGCAACCCCTTTCACTATTAACTTCCCAGATGAGATCTCTGCAATCTCAACTCTATCAAGTCCAAAAATAACTTTCTTCGATGAACCTGTGTGTGTCATATGATAAACAGATAACAAGTTTGCTGTCAAAGAAGGCACATACAAAACATTTTTGAACTTTCCATGATTTAGTTGTATTGTGCCCTTCCCTTCAGCAGATATCTGAGAATCATCTCCCATGTGAATAATTGGACCATCATTGAGATCTAGAGAATAAAATGATTCTTCAGAGGCAACCATGTGGTTGGAGGCTCCAGAATCTATGAGGAAGGCTTGTGATTGTGTGAATCTAGCCTTTAGTGCATGGAATCTCTCATGATCATCTGTCTCACTTCCATAATCAGTATCCATTGCGCCTTCTGGGAGGGAAATGTTATGCTTTTCAAGGAGTTTGGTCATTTGATCTATCTTATTCTTCATGCAATATCTCTCTAGATGGTTTCCTTTCTTGCAATAGGAACAACTGGTCTTCTTAAACCCCTTTTGCTTATCCTTCTTGGAATTGGAGGCTCCTTCTGATGGATTATACTTTGCATTCTTCTTGGTTTCAAATTTCTTCTTCTCTTTACCTTTGTTCTTCTCTTTAACAATCGCACTTTTTGACTCCCCTAACATAAGAGATTAATTTGTGGAGGCCTTCAAGGCACCCATCTGAATCAATTTGTCTTGTTCTTGGATGAGAGATTCAGTAAATGCATTTAAGGATGGCATTTTCCAACTAGGGATTGACAATCTCTCTGAATGGAAGGTAGAAACAAAAATTGAAAACTCCACCAAGCTTGCTTAGAAGGGATAGAACTAGTTGATCATCCTTATTCTTAATGCCACATTGTTTTCATTGCATGACCAAAGATTTAAATTTAGAGAAGAATTGTTGTATGGTTTTGCAACTGCCGTGTTGAAGAGCAATTAACTCATTCTCTAGAATATGGCCCCTCATCTCATCTTTCTTGCCGAAGAGGGTCTCAAGCTTCAACCAAACCTCTTTTGGAGTCTTCAATCCATCAAGGTGGAAGAGAAAATCTCTAGAAATATGAATACACATGAAACCAAACGCTTCATCTAATCTGTTTGGATACTTGGCCTTCTCAACAACTGCTTGAGGTTTGACCTCCTTTCCCATTGTGACCCTGTACAGTGAGTGACCCTGTACAGTGACTTGTTGCGCAATACCATCTGCATATCAACCCTCCAATCAAGATAATTGAAGGGTGTCAAGATCCTCAGAGACATAGGAACATTCGAATTCTCCATATGAACTACTGGAGCGAATACAAACTGAACTATTGCTACTGCTGCACTGAAAAACCTTCAAAATATTGCAAAAAACTCTCAATTTTTTTAGATAAAATACTACTGAGCACTGCTTTAGGACAATAGGCACATTTTTTCTAGACCCTTCACACCTGGCTAGACCTCAAAGGATTTCTCCAATGAATTCAATGCAATGGCACCAGGATTTGCTGTGGAAATATAGAGGCTTCTGGTGCACTACTAAAGGCAGTTTCTCAACCTATGCTCTTTGAGCTATGATGCCATGTGAAATTCTAATTCACAACATATCATAGAGCTAAGAATACCTCACAGTGAAAGAATGAGTAGAGAAGGTGAATTACAATGAAAATTGCAGTGAAAAGAGTAGTAAAATTAATCATGCATTGGAACTCAGATGGACGCAAAAAATGTGTAACATTATCCATTAATCAATATAGTCCACAAATATGTTATAATAGAGATAATTCAAATATCCTAGGAGAATACGAGTCTTAGTCTATCTAGCATAGGAATTGTCACCACTGGAGTGCTCCGGAAGACCCAAACTCAACTCAACAAAAGCAAAACTCATTTAACTGACCAAGGAGGGCACATTACTGAGTTTTCCATGCAAATCACTCAGAAAAGGTCGCATGAGATCACAAACAATGTAAATAGGATCACAAACCCCCCACAAGAGTTAGCTAACTCAGGTGGATTGAACCAGATCACTGAGTAGTCTCCTAAAATATAGGGAACTGACTCTGGTGGTCCTAAAATGATGCATGCAAGTCGCATTAGGTGGCTAATGGGTCCTAGATGACATTTTCACGCAACTAGGGGGGAAATGACATCATCAACTACTAGGAAAAAGAAAATAATGCTAAGTAGGACAAGGACGGAGTATTAATTATCCTAACAATTTTGTGTCTGTGTTTGTACATTGAATCACATTAGAGACTTATCTTCTAGGGATGATGTGGAAATGCTATTCATGGTATAGATCTTGGTGAGAGTACAAACTCATTACTTCCATTCATGTGTGCTACTTCTTGTTTCCCCTTTTCTCATGTGCTACTTCCTTTTTCATTGGTTTTGTTATCAAGTTTTCCTTTCTTTACACATTGGAAGCCTTTCTTACTAATAAATCCAAGACCTAAACCAAGTACAACATAAAACAAACCATATTCTTATAGAAATGTTAACTCATATTCTAATAATTAAATTAATGGCCTTCTTCCTCTCAACCATTTTCCCATTGGTTCTTGGTTCCCTTCATGAATTGGGTATTGACTCTACTAGTGCTTTTCTCCTTGCTCCCTTTGTAATCGATGGAGTTTCTCTTATGTGGTAGAGTGGTTCTTACATATAACTATTTGGTTACATGTTATCTAGTTATTGGACTTCTATTTACTTCTTGGATTGGTTAGTTTCTCCTATAGTGTTCTTGGATCCATCCTTTCCATCTTGGTCAATTAACATCAACACCTCAAGGGATGTTCCAATGTAGTTTGTCAATGAGGAAGGTGCTTTCTTAATGGGGGCACTTGGGATACCATTCTTTCATTTAGGTATTAATATTTTATGTAAGCTTTGGTGCTTGGTTCCTTATTTCATTTAAAATTAATTTTTACTTGTATTTTTTTATGGAAGAAATTGCAGGAAACCCTCAAAGTACTTCCCCATGATCCATGTGTGGTAAATAGCGTAAAATGTTGGCCCTAATTATAGAAACTAACCCTGATGTGATCAAGAGACTCAAACCCTTGACCTCCCCTACCATGTGAGGAGAGATCTCACATCTGCCTCGTGACTAGTTGAGATAACCCTTGGGGTTTAGTTAAAATTTGAAGGACATGTGGGTAGGATTTGATCCACTTATGTGTGCACAAGTCATGGGATCATTTATATAGTCTCTTTGGGTGCAACCACACGTTTGATCACTATGTCAAGGTGACACCATGGCTCCAGTAAAATATCTCATGGGAATTGAATCTTGCCCACTAGTGAAAAACTCCTTGTTGCTCACTACTAGATCCAACCCCTTTGGGATTTAAATTTGAAGGGCATGGGGGGCGAGCTTTGATCCACTTATGTGTACATGGGTCACAGGATCATTTAATAGAATCTCTCTAGTTGTAGCTAGACATTTGACCACTACTTCAAGGGTGACCCCGTGGCTCCAAAAAAATCACTCACAAGACATTTAAAATCATACTTTCATTTATATATTAAAATTTTATGTATGATTTGATTATTACCTTGTGTTCCCTTTCTTTACATCAAATATATTTTCTACATTTTTAGTTAACTACTTCATTTCATACAAAACCTATTTAAGAGCTCTAACTCCCTTAGGGATATGAATAAACCACAAGGCCTCTTTAAATTTGCTTGCTTTCAATAATAAATTGAGTACATAATCAAACCACAGGGCCTCTTAAATTTACTTGCTTTTCATAGTAAACTGAGTCAAAAATCATTTTTATTTCTATGAAACAATGCACTTAATAAAAAATTAAATAAGTTTCTCTCTTTTCTTATATATTTTCTTTTATTGTAAAGTAGTTTATTAACCCACATAAATTTAAAGGGAATGAACCAAATTGTATTTTCATTCCTCTTTTTTCTTTATTAGCATTTTTAGGAAGTGATCAAATTATAATCAACTGATTCAAATTATAAATTGATCATAATCTTTGAATGAAGTAATAACCTTATGTTTAGATATTTTTTAATATCTTTGAATTTTGAGAGAAAATAATAATGCATAAATGGATTAATGTTTTGGTGCTCGGATGTTAAAGAATGTGCTATATTGATCTTATATTGATATTTTAGGCATGGTTACGTACCGTGGAAGGAGTGCATACCCATTCTCAAGTTATGGTTGGCATAATGTTAGGTTTCATTACAGCCATCATATGGTATTATACATGGAGCACTGTTGTTATGGTCAGATATATATATGTTTCCAATAGGGTTAGAATATTCTTTCATTTGAGTTCAGTGATTGCTTTGTTGAATCTTTAAAGTGTTCAATCCTGACAAGGGAGGAAAAATAGGTTTTTCTATTTTAAATATGTGTAGTTTAAATATTTTACGTTTTTAACTTTTTTCTTGTATATTTTTTTGTTAATTTATTTGTATTTTTATTAGAAATCTTTAAAAAAAATTAGAATCATATATATTAATCATGGAAATTGTATAATTTGAGTGTCATGGAAGTATTTGAGGGTGCTAAATTTATTTATAGATTCAAAAATACAATTTAAACACATAGAGATTTGGATTTTATCAAAAAGAAAATTACCTTATACCAAAATTCACTATAAAATCCAAAAATAAAATAAATAGACCACTCCTTTTAAATATATCATTATCCTATTTTGATTTTAAAAATTAATCTTTGTAATCTTGTCATTTACTCTTTTTCTCATCCTCTAATTCAATTTCCAAACATGAAAGTTTTATAAGGTTGTTGTATCTTGGTATATATTTTAATTTATTTAACAAAATTTATTATAAATAAAAAGATAACTTGTTTAATTGATTCATTGAATAACAAGCGTGGATTTTTATAAAATAACTGTTAATAAATAATTTGAAAAAAACATTATTCAAAAGAAACGGGATATTACTATAATTCTTTCATCATTAGTTGACATTAGAATTATATTTATTTCAAAAGATATTATTATGATTCTTATATTAATGGACATTAGATGTGTACATATTAAATTTATCGAAAATTTGATGTGTAATATTTTTTAAATTATAATAAAGAAATAATATTATATAATGATAATTTATTTTATTTCATGAAATTTAATTAAATTTAGGGGAAAATTTGGGGTGAAGTTTATCTTATAGGCTAATTTTAAATCTTTCTTTTCAAAAACAATTTTCTCAATTTCCATTTTTTTATAAATTGATTCACTCAAATTCCATGAAATAATTTTTTTTACTATAAAAATCACCAAAATTTTATAGAAATTATATAAAATCCTTATAACATAAATCTTTTTAGAAAAATAATGACCAACATTTTATAGTTGAAAATTTATGAATTAATATAAGATTAACAAAAGTTTCTACACTAAAAAAAATATGAATCCTTAAATTTTTCCTTGATTAAATTTAAATATATTATATTCATATATTACATAAATTAATATTCTTTTAAAATAAAATAAAATCATTACTCAAAAAGTATTTTGTATTTTTCCTTGGTTAAATTTAAATATGTTAAGTTCATATATTACATAAGTTAATATTCTCTTAAATATCATTACTCAAAAAGTATTTTGCAGGAATGGAAGATGATTTAATGTTGTAATATTTAAAAGAAATGATAAAATTTTGTGTTATTTTAATAAATACATATTATTATATTTTTTTTTATTAAACTTATTGTAAAATATAATTTATTTTAAAGATTAATTTAATTAGTTTTAACGATAAGTTTAATTAGTTTGATCATTCGTAGCATAGGATTCCTTGTTCCACACTCTTCCCAATCGCGTGCTTTTTCACGAAGCTCTTATTTCCGTGTTATTTTTCAAATCCATGTAATTTAGGCCTTTATATTTTGATCTTATATGTTGCTTGTACTATTTGTTTTATTTTGAAATACACTTTTACATTTTAGTATTGTTTCCATGTGTGTGGGTATAGGTTGCACCGAGATCACCATGTTTCTCTACATGTGAACTTCCCTACAATTATATTTCTTCAAATTGTCATATAGGTGATTTCGCTCTACAAGGATCTTGTTAATTGAAATTGTTTGGTCCAATTTATTTCCATAGGAACCCTTATCTATTTTTAGGAAAGTGGCCTATTTTAGACACTAGTGCATTCGCCCTTGCACTACAATAGAGCCTTCCCTAGATGGCCCTTACCACTTGTTAGCACCCTGAGTGCATTTCGGTACCGATGCCATTATTCCTCCACAAGGTTGGGAGTCCACCTAGTCCATGACAATGAATTTAGCCTCATATGTTTCTTCATTTCACTCATTAACCTACCCCTAGACTCCCATATTATGGCATTTTTTGTTTCATTTTCTTATCATAAATCCACCACTTCATCTGTACTGTAAAATGTTACATTATTTACCACCATCCATTTTAATCCAATTTTATTATTTCCAATTTCCTATTCCTAGTCTCTTCCATTCACTATCATACACATGATTGATTCATCTGGTTGCATGTTGGACACTTATCCCCTTGCCTCTATCCTTTCTTAGGTACCTATCTTACTCGGGAAACCATTTTAAAAGTGATCCTGAACATTATTGCAAAAAAATATGATATCTACGAACATTCTATGTTGAGTCATCCATGGAAGCCTTCTATTGTTATCCTCAACATACACTTTAACCTCAATACCCTCCACCTTCCATGATTCTTTGCCATTACAGTTTTGTCCTCTTGTCATCCCTTTGTATCCATCCTTTGAAGTTATCATGATTCATACATATGATGCTAGGTCAACCATGTATTTATGCTCTAAATAAAGGAAGTGTTGAGTCCATTACTCTTTGACCCTCCATTCCCCCTTGTGTCATAATGTTATTCCAACTGATGACTCTGGAGAGGGAGTCAATAAAGAGTCTAATACCACTTTTATCATCCTTAATCCTTAAAATTGAATAACAAATTATATTTAAAAAATTCTTAACTCTTTATTCTACATCATAACTTTTAAAGTGGGGAAACATCGTACAATGATTCTTTTATGGAAAGATTAACTCCTATTCACTTGCCTTTCAAGGGGACAACCTATATATGAGATAAGCTCCAATACAATATACTCCAATACAATATACTCCAATACATGATTCATAAGGAGGACTACATCCTTATTTATAGATATTTAGGAAATCCTAATAATAACCAAATGCTAGCTACCCATTGGATCTTCTTTAATGAATCCACATTATATATATTCAAGACTATCCACCTAGTGAACCTTATTTAATGATAACAAACATAGTGGACCTAGTTCACTTCATATTAAATTGCCATCATAACTACACTATTATTACTCTAATGGGATCTTTGTCCCACATTACACCCCTAGGGAGGATCCCACCACTCAATAGATGGAACTTTACATATTTTATGATGTTCTTTTGAGTTATATTAAGGAAATTATGGTTATTTCAAATCATTGCCTCAAAACCCTATCCACATAAAGGAGCTCCATTGAAAAATAAACTTTATTTTCAAAACCATAGTTATATTTTAAATCTTTGTAAGTAGTATGTATTTTATAGGAAAATTTGTTGGTCTTAGTATTATATAATACATGCATATGACACAGTCATTATGGAAAGAGAATTAGAGAACTTGGATACACTATAATTTAGCATAAGATGTTGCCATATGGTGGAAGTTGTTAATTATGTATGAAAACGTGATGGAAGTTTCAAATATATCATATGAATGTTCAAATATTTTTAGATAGTTGGTCTCATGCTTTAAAGAAGGCTCAAGAGAGTCATAATGGTTTATTTTTATGTGAAAACTTCCTATTATAGGTTCATGATTTCCTTTAGTAAGAGAATGCTATTATTTCTATAAACCCTATAAATGAGTATAATTTCATCCATGTTGATTTGGATAAAATATTGTAGGTCCCCACAAAGTCTATCAGAGTACATAAATTAAGGGTGAGCATTTTCAAAATCTTAAATATTTAAATATCATAATGATAAATATGATTTTCATTTAAATTTTCATTATATATATATATGTGTTGTGGGGGGGATAATGTGGATATTATTCTTGTATATCCTTGAATGGAATCAATGGGTATGATTAATATTAATGTTGAAAAGAAGTTTATGATGATTTGACATAAGAAAAAGAAAATAACAAGGAATGATATTTCTCTTACTTGACAACAAGGGCCCAAGTTGGCGTATGAAGTAGTTATTGTAGGGAAACTAATTGCAATACCTACATACACATTAGATAAAGAGTCTAAGGATGAATCAACAAAATATTCCATAAAAGCACCCAAAGTATCCTAGGAAGGGCATAGTAAAAGGAAGAAGAACATATAGAGATACATTCATCATATGAACCACACGTTGCGTTATGCAACAAATTTCCAAAAAGAGTATGAAAAGAGAAGAAATATATCAGAAAGAGTACTCGACGACTTGATTGAAGAAAATAGTTGAATAACAAGAATCTTCGAGGGGGAAACCTCCTTATACAATGTACTAAGTACACAAGACAAGACAAGACAAGATACTCCAAATGAAAGGTCTCATTCCTATATATAGGAGACTAAGGGGTACAATCCCAACTAACTGACCCAAGATGACATAACTAATATAACCATACTAATGACAATTACCACTAATGGACCAAAGCCGACATCAAAACTAATGTAATGAACCACAATATAGGGGGAAATGTTCCCATATTTAGGGATTAACATGCCCCTCCCCTTCAGACAAGTGTTTTACTCAACACTTGATTAGTTGCGGATGCCTCTGTATGAAGGACTCATCTTCCCATGTCGAATCTTCAACTGGTAAGTTCTTCCACTTTATGAGGTACTCAGTAATAGATTTATTTTGTAGCTTTTTAGTCCTTGTTTCAGAGATTTGTTCAAGTTCCAATATGAATTTTCCTTCTTCATCAAGCTCTGGAAAGATTGTATGAATTGGGATCTTGTCTCCTATTACCTTCTTTAAGCAAGAAACATGGAAAACTGGGTGTACTCTTGAAGATGAAGGGAGCTCCAATTTGTAAGCCATACTACCAATCTTCTGCAACACTTTATAAGGACCATAATACTTGGGTGCTAATTTATTGTACTTCTTTAGTTGCTTGAGAGAGATCTTCTTGTAAGGTTGTATCCTGAGAAATATCCAATCCCCTTCTTCAAAAATCCTTTCACTGTGATGTTGATCAGCTTGTTGTTTCATCCTATTTTTTGACATAGTCAGGTTGTCCTTAAGTATCTGGAGAACATCTTGTTGATGCTCTATGTGATATTCCATGACTTGAACTTTAGATTTTCCTTTTAAGGGAGATGTGATAGATGGAGGCTGGTACCCATATAGTGCCATAAATTGAGATATTTTTTATGATGTATGGAAGGAAGTATTGTACAACCATTTTTCCAAAGACAACCATTTCACCCACTTTGTTTTTTTATCATATGCAAAGCAATGAAGAAGATAACCTTCCAAACACTTGTTCACTATCTCAGTTTTCCCATCAAATTCAGGGTGATAAGATGAACTGTGAGCCAATTTAGTATCCAAACAAGAAAATAATTTAGTCCAAAATTTTCCAGTGAAAATTGGATCACTATCACCAACAATAATATTCGGATTTCCATGTAACTTCTGAACAGATTCCATAAAGGATGCAGCTACTGTACTTGCATTAAAAGGGTGAGAGAGTGCACAAAAGTGTGCATACTTCGTGAGTCTATCAACAACCACCATAATAACATTCTTTCCTTTGGACTTGGGTAGACCTGTGATAAAATCCATGGAGACTTCCTCCCGACACGCAAGGTATGTCTAATGGTTGTAGAAGTCCTGGGGTCTTAACTGTTTCACCCTTATTCTATTGGAAAACCAATCATTCAACCACGAACCTTTGAACATTAGATTTAAGACCTTCCCAAAAAATTCCTTCTTGACCCTATGGTAAGTTTTCAGGAATCTTGAGTGCCCACCTATAGGAGAGGCATGTAATTTTGAAAGGACCTTTTGCTTGATTTGGGAGTTTTTGCATAAATATAATGATCCTTATACCATAGTGAATCACTTTTCCACACAAAAGTATCTGATACACTAGGATCATTCTGTATCTTTTGAATGAGAATCCACACGGATAGGTTTTTTTCCATTCTTCCCTTGCTGCTACTATCCAATCTGGTTGTATAATGGAAATGGAATAAAGTAATTCCCCAACATATTCATATTTTCTAGAGAGTGCATTTGCCACTGTTGGCTTGGTTTTGCAACCAAGCTTTGCGCAATGGGCACCTATCAACAATGTGATAGCAGTTTCAATATTGAAAGCAAAAACAATTATAAATTAAATCTAAATCTAAACTAGCATGTGCATATAACAAATATTTTTTTTTAAAACGATTCAAGAACAAGAAATAAAAGAATAGGTGTTTTGTATTAAGATACCTCAAATGGTAAGGATTTGTGTTGAGCAACTCCCAAGGTGAGTAGCTCCAAGCTCTAAAGGTCTCTTCTCCAAGATGCTGAAAATGGCCAAAAGTCTCATGAGAGATTTTGACAGCGTGAGGATAGGATGATGGATGGATGGAAAGTGAGGAGCCCCTACCACCTTTTTATAGTTTTTGGTGGTGGGGAATACCATTATGGTTTTGAGGAAACCAATGGTATTGACCAACATGGTTTAGGTACCTTTTCCCTCATTTTTCTTTTTTTGAATATTTTGAATATTTTTATTCCCTTTTTAATATTTTTGGGAATTCTGGACTCTTTTTGAGGGTTTTTTATGCTTTTTGAGGAAAAATATTCATTTTGAGGGGAAAAAGGGGTGTATTATGGTCTTTTGGTGACCTTTTGGTGGCTTTAGAGGCTCAAATGGTGGAAAAGTGGACAAATGGGTCACGTGAATAAGGAAATGAGCTAGTGAGCACTTTTTGGGTGTTAACAAATTTCCCCCTGATGTGTGAGGGCAGGAGCTCATCGTATGGCCGATAGACATCATAGTTCTTTTGTCTTTTTCCTGGGGTTTGGGGAAGAGAAGAGACTGGTTGGAGACTGGATCCACGACCCTTGGAAGCTGCAAAACAAACAATATTACATGGCCTCAATATGAATGAGGAATAATCTTTGATAATGGACAAGGTGGGCATACCCATGCTCGTATCAAGACATATACATAACAATTAGTCCCAAGAAGGGGGACCTGAATAATACATAAAAAATATGCTGGTACATCATGATGGTCCAAAGGGGACACTATTTTGGGATGTACTCATGATCATGACATTATTGATCTCAATAACTGATACACTGGAATAAAGCGACAACCGTTCTGAACAAAGTATCAGAAGGGTTGATGAACTACTGAATTTAAAGGTGTCCAACATCTATAGGGACTCAATGAATCTGAGTCAACTCTGAGGAGTATATGTAACTGTATACTCGAGGGAGTATAAAACTGGGGTACATCTGAATACTGTCGCCATGCGCAACCCAGATATCTATAGAAAAAATGTAACTGGTTGTTTCCATAGGTAGAATCTCAAATGTGGAAGAGTCAGGAGGTATCCGAGGTCTTCAACCAATAACTGAAAGGACCAATACCCTGTGCGAGTCTCAATGATGGCATCAAGGTGTTGAAATCGAGCATGTGAGAAACAATCATTTTGAGAGGTACTGAGGACTCTTCTCAAAATGATTCGTAGGCACTCATCATAAATAGTGATGAGCCCAAGACACAGGGACCTCTAGGTCTATCCTCTGGAATAAATTAGGTTGTCGTCAACAGAGGGAGACCAGCAATTAACAAGGCAATGATGTTTCCTTGATAGGAGCACGATGTGTAGAACTGAAGTGTGGTAGTACTGATGGTAGGACTAACATACTTGTGGGGATGGGAAGTAACTGGGGTCATAAAGTGGGTAGACTCAAACTTCCTTTGTTCAGAGCATGATGACATGGTTGACCTGGCAGCGTAGGGAACTGATTTGTAGGTGTGGGGATCATAGCTTTTAGGGACTGAAGGGTATGTATTGACTCTGGGGGGGTCAAGCTGATGGGTGCTGTCGAGGGATTCTTAGGGTGACATATTGCAGAATACTCTGAACAACGGCGACCAATATGGGGAAGCTGCCATATGAGTAGACGTGATCAATTGTGGCACCAAGAAGCACCATTGGGTCCTTCTTCGTAGTTTTAATGAGCTCCAAGAAGGGATAAAAGTGTGCTCTAAAATGGTACTGTCCTGTGGCTTTTGTGAGCCCAGGACTGTTCGTGCTCATGGGTGCTTTCATTTTTGAGGAGTCTGAAAACGATAAGAAGACTCTGCAGTGGTTGTGAGTACCGTCCTCTGGGTTTTTACGAGCCCAGGATGGTGATTGCTCGTGGTCGCTTTCATGTTTAGAGAGTCTGAAAGCGGTAAGTGGACTCCATTGGTTTTCTTTTTCATAAGTTAGTCTCCAAGGCCCGAAAAAGCATAAAATGATGCAAATGGAGAACTCTTCTAGCCGATGTGACTAGAGTATTCCTTTTTCGTAATTAGTCTACAAGGTCCGGAAAAGGGGTAAACTTATACCAAGTAGACGCCCTTTCAGATACGTTTAGCGAGCATGAAAGGAAGCAAGGTTGCTCGACGATCTTTTCATTGTTTTAGGAGTCAGAAAAGAGCTTAACAGAAACTCCCTAAGTCCCTTTTTCGTAAAAGCGATTGCTCGGCCCGAAAAAGGGGTAAAACTATACCGAACAAAAAGGGATTGATGAGAGCGAAAAAAGGTCTCAAGCATCGTCATGAGTGCGGAATATTGAATCCGGTGACATAAAGATTGTCAAAAAGGGGGAATGGCCAATGTGGCACGCAAACCGAGGTGATGAGTGGCATTTTGAAAAAATGCCCAAAAATTATGCGGTGAGAGTGAGAAATGATCTCAAGCATCATCACGAGCACAAAAAATAGAATTCGATGATATCAAACTTGTCAAAAACGGACGACGACTGATGTGGCACGCAAACCGAGGCGACGAGGGGGCATGGGAAAAATGCCCAAAAAATCTGGGCGTGAGAGCGAGAAATGATCTCAAGCGTCATCACGAGCGCGGAATACTGAATCCAACGATATAAGACTCATACAAAATGGAGAACGACCGAAGTGGTACGCAAACCGAGGCGACGAGGGGGCATGGGAAAAATGCCCAAAAAATATGGAGGCAAGAGCGAGAAATGATCTTAAGCGTCATCACGAGTGCGGAAAACTGAATCCGGCGATATAAGACTCGTAAAAAAAGGAGAACGGCCAATGTGGCACGCAAACCGAGGCAACAAGGGCGTGAAAAAATGGTCAAAAAATGGACTTGGTGAAAACAGGAAAAGGAAAGGACTATCATGAAGTTCTCGCTGTGCTGATTCCAACGGTACCAACAGTTTGAGGAACGGACGTCGTATGATACCGCAATGGTTGTTTGAAAAATGGTGAAATTTCTATAAATAGGGTGTGGGGCCCATATGACGCGTCATTGTTACGTGTGAGTTTGGCAAAGCAATCAGAGCTCTTTCTTGATTTTCGGGAGATTTGACCGTTGGTTTTCGATTCCACGAGTTTCAGGTAACCCTATTCACCTTAGCCTTTTTAATTATGTCTTTTTTGGTTAGCGGCGGGCCCCCAAAGGCCGCGAAATTCCATGTTGGCCTTCCAACGTGGAATATCGCGGGTTTCGCATCTTTTTTCACGATGAACATCGCGGGTTTGGGGTTGATAGTCACGATGTTCATCGCGGCTGTCGGGCTGAAAGTCGCGATGTTCATCGTGTTAATGGGGTTGATAGTCGCGATGCTAATCGCGACTGTGTGGTCAATACTCGCGATGTTCATCGTGGGTTCTTGGATGAAAGCCGCGATGATCATCGCGGATTTTGATGGAAAAGCCACGATGGAATTTTTTGAAATTTTTTTTCTGGTTCTAAAAAATTTTCTTTGTTTGTTGGCAGGATGTTGAGGAGACCATTGGTGTCATGGCGAGAGCGGGAGATGGAGGAGGATTTGATGATTCAGATTCAGACCGATCAGGGGGTCCGGCAGGCTCTGGCTGTGAGTGGGCTCCTGAAGTTCGCTCAGATTCCGCCGATGCGTTCAGTAGGACCACTACTGAACAAATTGGTGAGTCTTTGGGTCCCTGCAGAGGGTGCGTTCATTGTTGGGGGTGAGAGGTTAGAGATCACCCTTACTGATGTATACTTTCTTACCAGGTTGCCTCACTTAGGGGAGGTAGGGGATCTTCAGTCGAGGATCCCGGTAGGTTTGGATATCGAGGATCTCCTGGAGACCTTCTGTGTTGCTGGGGCGATTGTGCAGAACATCGCTTTGAGCCTGAGATCTTTGCGGGAGTGGGACATGAGGGTTGTTGGGGCTTGTGTTCTGCAGGTGTTGCGTGCCGCGACACCGCATCGTTTGTTGGGGGGGACAAACGATGATGGTAGATTCTGTGCTGAGGGGGACCTACTATGCGTGGGGTCAGATGTTTTTGGCTGGTGTCCGGAGAGATCTGGACAAGGTCAGTCGGGAGGGGGGAGAGTTTTTCTATGCCTCCTTCCTGTGTTGTTTCTTCTTTGAGCGGGTACCGACTTTGCGGCCACGGGTGCCAGTTCGAGACGGGTTGGTGAGCGAGCCGCGCATGGTGCGGTGGGGGCAGATGATGCCCCGCGGTGGTGGTGGTATCTGCAGGTTCTTTTCACAGGATATGTATGAGTAGTGGGAGCAGATCCCCCTGCTGATTGATGACTATCCATATGCCGGTATGGATTATCGAGGAGATCCGGAGATACCTCGAGCCCAGGGACAGGCCTGGGGTTTAGATGGTATGTTTTTGTGTTTTGTTCTCTACTATATCATGTGTTTTAGATGTGTTTGTTATGATTATAGTTAGATATTTATATGATGGTTCACTTGCGTGATTGTGCAGATGTTGGTCCTGTACCACCGACCGACCATGTGGTTCGTAGGGGATGGGCGATGGTGGTCATTCCACCTCCTGTAGCGGTACCGCCTCCTCATGATCGAGGAGTTGGGGCTCGCGGTCGAGGAGCTGGGCCTCGAGATGATGCTGTGGAGGGTGTCCGAGAGACACTAGACATAATCCTGGCAGGATTTCCAGAGGATGGGTGGAGGGATTTGGATCGGGACATCGTCGAGTGTTGTTTCGATGTGCCTCGTGAGTGGCGCTCGATATTGCTCAGAGAAGCATTGTTGGCGGTTGAGTGGAGGGATGGGGCTCAACATGATCCGGCAGGGCCAGTGGAGGGGAGGATTCGGGTGCGAGATGATCCAGCGGGGCCGGCGGAGAGGAGAGTTCGGGCTCGGCATGATCCGAAGGGGCCAGCGGAGGTGGCACCAGAGGATCCTAGAGACCATGATGATTAGATGATCTTGTATCTGACCCCAAATGCTGATGAGCATATGGGGAAGTACCTTTTTGTATGACTTATGTATTTTTGTATATTGGGTGTTGAGAGCACCTATGACATGTTTGACTATATTATGATGTATATATATATATGATTTGGTATATAGTCGTGTATGCACATGGATGCATTTATTGTCTATTTGCTTGCCCATGGAGGCATGTTTGAGTTTCTGTATGCCTGTGGAGGCACATGTTATGCACGTGGATGCAACATTTTGATTTTTGTATATGCCCATGGAGGCACATGTTATGCACGTGGATGCATACATTTTGTTTTTTGTATATGCTCGTGGAGGCACATGTTATGCACGTGGATGCATTTTTGTAATTTTTTATATATGCCCGTGGAGGCACAAGTTATGCACGTGGATGCATTTTTGTTTAAGCCCGTGGAGGTACATTTGTGTTTACTATATGGTTTGGTTGGTGTGCCAGTCAAGAATGTTGTTAGCCATATGGTCTGCTACACTGTTGAGATTCCTTGGGACATGTGTGAATGAAATGGATTCAAACTATTGAACCATTTGTTTAGTGTGCAATAATTTTCTGAAAAGACAGGGATCGCATACCTGGTAATCATTGTTGAGCTGGGAAACAAGGAGTTGTGAGTCCAAGAAAACATTAAGGTGACTTATGCTCATTTGGAGAGCTGCGGCCAGGAGACCGGTCATGGCATCGTATTCAGCTTGGTTGTTGGTGGAGGCACCTATGCAGACTCTGTCGATGCGGATCAACTCATGTGAAGGGGAATATATTACCCAAGCTACGGAGGCCAGATTGGGGGACCAACGGCTTGCACCATCAGCGAAACGAACGTAGCAGAGTGGAACAGGATCCATCTGTGGTCATGCAGAAAAAACAAATATTTAGGTTTTTTGAATTTTTTGTGAAAAACAAAATAAGACTATACAATAATGGACGGTGGTGTCCATCAAATTTTCTATGGGTAAAATCACTTGAGGTACAACCCGTTGCATGGGTTGCGTAGGGGGTTTCCTTCTGAATCGGTCAGAATGTATGCCCCCTGTCCGAGGCAAGTGTGTATAATGTATGGGCCTTGCCACATGGACACAAACTTCCCTTTTCCGGTTTTGTCATGAGCTTGATCATAGGCGAGGACAAGGTCCCCTTCAGTAAAAGTTCTTGGGTGTACATGTTTGTCATAACTCAGTTTGGATCGGTTCTTGGCTGCTTCCATGGTTTGGAGGGCTGTGCGCCGATCAACGGGTTCTGGTTTGTATGTGGTTGAAATCATATAGATGGTATTGATTTCTTCCGAAGAAGATGATTTCGGAGGGTAGATCTCCTCGATGAGGGGAGGATATATCTCCAAGTTGGCATTGTTTATCTCGTATAAGGCTGCTCTATAATCTAGGAGATCAAGGCAGTGGTGTGAATAATGGCCATAAATGCCGCATATCGCACAAGGGTGGTTAGTGCAGAGCGTTTTGTCGCGAGGTTGAGGAGGTGGTTCAAGTCTTACCACTGGAATTCCGGTGTCGTCATCCAACATATTCATGTGTTCTTGGAGTGTAGGTAATTGTGGACATTGATGAGTGGCATGGCCTATGTCGTTACACAATGAGCACTTAGGGGGAATGCGAATAGTTGGGGGGTTTTTAGCTACCTTGGGGGTTGTTGGGGGGTGCGAGTTATGGGCCCAGTGTTATAAGTTGGTGGGCCTCTGCCCCCTGTGTTTCGTAACGGAGGTGGGGCATTTATGGACATTGATGCCGTAGTCACTATTGGGGTGGTCTGTTTTGCAGACGAGCGATCGGAGGGGGTGGGTGGTTGGTAGTAGGGATAGGTTGTACCGGTTGTAAAATAACAGTCGGAGTCGGTGGGGGGATCGGAGCAGGTAAGTACCATACAGGTATCCCTAATGTTAAACCAGGAAGGTTGAGTGTAGCCATTACTGGTGAACTAACAACTCCGAAAAATGGGAACAAGAACAAGATAGTATGAATTGGCGTTGTGCCAATATGAGTAGGCACTGTGGGTGTTTGTGGTAGTGACGAAGGCTACTGCGTGGTGTGTGACAGGGTGCACAAATCCGATGTTTTTGTTATCGGTAAAGGTGGTGAGATCGATGGAAATGTGGAAGTCATAGGTGACTCGGTGTAGATTCCAGGACCAATTGACGACACAAATGATGTTGGTGCGGTTTGAATGGTTTGTTCAATCATTGGTAGCACATTTTGAGGGGCTGCGGGGGCATTAGGATCATAATATGTGAGTTGATCAATCTTGATAACGCATCCTTCATGTGGGAACATCATGAGGCAAAAAACAGATGAAGCCACTGCTTTCATTTTGTACATATAGCTACATCCAAGAAGGAGGTTGCAGTCAAGCTGGGCATTAATCACATCGATGTCGATAAGAACTAATTTGCCGCCTAGTTCTATGGGTACGTTCGCTAAGAGGCCTTGTGGTTGAGCTGAGCGTCCATCGTAAGCTCGTAATGCCGTGGTGGATGGTTGTAAAGCGGGGGAGCCAAGTTTCTGCTACACAAGGGTGGACATAACGCAGGTTGAAGCTCCTTCATCGATGATGCATCGATGCACAACAAGGTTTTGAATGTTTACTGATACTTGGAAAGCCAAATTTGATGGCAATCGAGGTTTGGCTTGGTCTAAGTCGAAAGCCATCATGTGTGTGTCATCAGGGTCTACTCCTCCGATGGCGGATAGTAGTAGTTTTCGTTGTGCAGGGCATGTTTTCAGTACCTCTAAAGCAGACATAGCAGCGGGGGATTGTGCTAGGTCTTCCACAACGTTATAATTGGATGTTGCGCGAGCATTAGGATTGTTGTTAATCCTTCGCAAAGGGATGCGAGGGATTTTAGGTCCTCCGTCCAACGACATATTTGGTATGCGTAGTGGTTGATCTGGTGGAAGGGAGGTGGATACGTCAGTGGGAGGAGTTTCTGGGGGTGGGCCATACTGATTCCTCCGAGTTTGGAGGTTAATGTCATTAGATGACATAATTAATAAATGGTGTGTGCCTGGATCCGTATGCTGATAATCAGTTGCAGCATAGGTGATTTGTTGCTGGGGTGCAGCAGATCCTTGTGGGGGATCCATAGGGTGAGTATTTACTACTCCCTGGTTTGGCAATGGGTTTTGTAATATCATGGGTTGCGGTTGATTAAGTGGAGCTGGCTGTCCAGCGTGGCCCTGGCATTGGGCATCGTCAACCCAAAGTTTACGTGCTTTCTCTAAATGGGGGCAGTTGTGAGTGTAGTGTCCATAGACTCCACATATAGAACATGGATGGTTTGTTCTCAGGTTATTTTTTTTTGGCTGCTTGGGACGACGATCAGTATTCTGGTTGGGAGGAGCAGCATTGTTATTATTTGGAGGATTGGGAGGTGGTGGACCTTGATTATGTTGTTGGTTGTTGCCGCGGTTACGTCCTCTTCCACGGTTTTGTTGTCCACCCTGGTTTCGTTGGTTGTTTTTATGTTGGGGCTGATTGTGTTGTGTGTACACTTGCCCTTGAGTAGTGGGAGGATTTTGGGGTGCCGCAGGTGTGGGAGAAGGTTGTGGTGGATAATAAGTTGGTGGGGCTGGAGGTGGTCTAGTTGCCTGCTGGGGTTGTTGGTAACCCTAACCTATTGGAAGTGATGGGTTAGCTGGTGTAGCTTGCTATGGGTAATACATTGGTTGGGCCGGTAAATGAATTGGGTTCTGGGTGGTCGGTTGGTTATAGTATGTGGGTGGTACATATGTCGATGGTGCTTGCCCATAGCAATGTTGTGGACAAGAGGGTCCATGAGTGTGATGAGTCTGATTCGTTGGAGCGTATGAAGTTGTTGCTCCAGAATTAGATGTAGCCCTAGAGAGGTCTGGGGCATTTATGGTGCTCACCATGCTAAAAGGTTTATTTTGTGCCGTGACTTGGCCGATAATACCATCAGCGACATGTGATGCCCCCGGAGCGTCACCGCATGAAGAATCACCTCGTGGGGCGTCTGGGATGATGGTGTAGAGATAGCCTGACTGGGCATAAATCAGGTCGAATTGATGAGATTTTAAGATAGCTTCTTCCTATGACTGGGGTCGTTCGGAAGCTACGTCTTTGGCTATGAGGGTAGGAGTGATTTAAGAAACCAGTCCAAAAATATACGGTCATCCAGTTTTATCTTACAGAGGCTACGACGCTTGCACCACTCATGGATATGGTCGGTGATGTGGGTAGCTGTGTTTTTTCTGCAAGAAAACAGTATTTCAACTCCCGCATCATAGCGTACAGGTAGCTGAAAAAACTTAAGGAAAGTGGAGGCGAGAGACATAAATGTATGGTGGGTCCCATGTGGTTGTTCGATGTACCACTTGGTTGCAGAGCCAGTGAACGTTCGTTGCAACAGTCTTAGTCTAATGGAGTCATCCACTATGGAGTTAGATGAACACCATAGGTGAAATGACATTATGTGTTTTTGGGGATCCTCCCCAGGTTTTCCTTCAAACTTGGGGATGTCGGAGGGGAGCTTTGTAGGCGTGGGTGGCCATGTAGGGTTGTTCCTGATAGGATCGTTGGTTAGCCTGGGTAGGTCTGGTAAGTTCAGACTAGCCATGTAAGGTAAACTAGCAGATGGGTGTGGCGTCGTGACTGGGACATAACTATTAATGGTGGCATTATGTAGTGGTCCAGTAGCCCCTAAGGGTATGCTAGGTATTGAAGGTATGTGTCCTCCAACCATTGTGGTTTGGGATGGGACAGCGCTCCCAAGTGCAACATGGGTTGCAGAGGGGTTAGGAATAGTGCCAGGAATTCCTGGGATCTGGGTTGTGGTAATGAGAGGTGGTATGAGTCCTATGTTGGGCATACCCATAATAGGAGGTAGTCCTATGTTGGGCACACCTAAAGGTGGAGTGGCCCCTATATTAGGCATGCCTAAAGGGGTTGTTGTTACCATGGATGGCACAGTAGTAGAAGGGTTTGTGGATGTATCTCCAATAGTACTGGTGAAAAGTGGGTCGTATTGTGATCCAGCCATGAGGTTGGTTGGTGATATTTCAGTAGGGTTTTCGAATTCAGCCTCAGAATCAGATGTGAAGTGAGGCGTGTCAGAATCGGATGACTGTGTGTTTTGCCGATGATGTCTCGAGTCAAGGGATAAGGATCTACATCTATGATGTGTAGATCCAAGTATACCGAACTGAGGGGGTTCACCCTGAAGACGATGAGATCGTCTTAAATTCTCAATGGTGAGAATTTTTTTAAAAAATTTCAGTGTAAGGTGGTGATGTAAAAAAATCGAAACCCTAATGCAACAATGAGTGCAAGAGGGGAGTGAAAAAATAAAGGCTCTCAGGCCAACAACCAACCTCAAAAAGAACTTATTATAGCAGTTGTGCTATAATAAGTGGAGGGATGCAACAAAATTGGTCAGAATACCAAAAGTCAAATAGTTCCTAGAAAAAAGGGGTGTTACTAGACCAAAGGTGGGTAATGTATCATGCAAACACCTAACTAGAAGTATTGTGAGTCAACAAACGATATCCTCTGCAAGGTGATGAAATCCAAGTCAGACAATATAGAGTGTTGAATCAACGGCTAGATATCCCCCTACCGGGAGGGATACCGGGTAGACAATCCTAAAGAGTGGCAACTAGGATGCCCCGTTCATGACATGTTCAGTTGGGTGAATCTGCATTTTGGTTCTATCGCCGCTGTACACCCTCTTGGGTGTACACCAAGAACTTCGAAAGGTATCCTTCGGTTACTGAATGGATTGCGGTATTCCACTCAGACTTCCGGAACCAGTTTGGCTACTTCAACCCTCCTAAGGGAGAGGCCTTCCCGATAAATTGGTTGATAACCGTGTCAAAATTATAAGGGATTTTGGTACCGTAGAGGACTTCCACTATGTCTCAAATGTAATAATTGAGGGGTGTTATTGGAACACCTATCCCCTCAATTCTACCTAACTACAAAATTCTTTTAAGTGCTCCCCAAGTGGGGTTAAAAGTTTGTTGAGTTTAAGGTAAATTTTAAGGCTCAGTTTAAATTATGTGGCAGAGTGGGTGCAAGTGTGGTATTTAAACTGAAATTGATTTGCCTTGCTTGGGCGATTGATTACAAATGAAAGAAAAGACGCTTCCAGTTTTGCAAAAAATAAAGGCGTTTTTGAAATGTAAATGCTTGAAAAAACTATTCAAAAATAATGGATCTTTGAAATAATTTAAAGGGAAGTAAATAACATAAATATTTCAAGAAACAAATGGATCTCTTAAAAGTTGCTTGGGCAAATTATTGAGCAAATAAACAGTAAAACCTTGATCTAAATAAAATGCAGAAAATCTTTCTTTCAATTACTGAAATTTTTTAAAAAGACTTTTAATGGAGCATATATAAATAGTAAAAGATTTAATATGGCTGTAAAAATGCAGAAAAATTAATGCTGTAAAATATGCTAAATGGGCAGAAAATACAGCAAAAACTATTTTCAAAAAATTGGTCGAATTCAAAAAAATTGCATCGCGGGTTTTGGGAAAACAGCCGTGATGTGAAGCGCGGGTTTCAGCCGCGCAGTCGCGATGTGTAGCACGGGTTTTGGCCGCGAAGCCGTGATGTGCAGCGGGGGTAATGGCTGCGAAGCCGCGATGTGCAGCGCAGCAAATGGCCGCGAAGCCGCGATGTGCAGCGCGTAAAATGGCCGCGAAGCCGTGGCGCGCCGCGCGGAAAAAAGCCGCGAGGTCGCGATGAGCCGCGCGACTGTCGGGCGAAAAGCCGCGAGGCGAAAGCTGAAAAACAGATGCCAAAAAATGAACCCGAAAATTGAAATTTCAGGCTGTTAATGGCAATAGAAAGGGCCAAGATTTAGAACAACAATGGATCTGCTGTCTAGGATGGCAGATCAATGAATTAAAATGATTAAAACTAACAAAAATTGAGATCTAAAGCAAAAAACTGAGATCTAAGAATTCGAAGCTAGCGAAGTCGCCAAAAACTGTTGGCTTGGTTTTGCAACCAAGCTTTGTGCAATGGGCACCTATCAACAATGTGATAGCAGTTTCAATATTGAAAGCAAAAACAATTATAAATTAAATCTAAATCTAAACTAGCATGTGCATATAACATAATTTTTTAAAAAACGATTCAAGAACAAAAAATAAAAGAATAGGTGTTTTGTATTAAGATATCTCAAATGGTGAGGATTTGTGTTGAGCAACTCCCAAGGTGAGTAGCTCCAAGCTCCAAAGGTCTCTTCTCCAAGATGCTGAAAATGGCCAAAAGTCTCATGAGAGATTTTGACAGCGTGAGGATAGGATGATGGATGGATGGAAAGTGAGGAGCCCCTACCACCTTTTTATAGTTTTTGGTGGTGGGGAATACCATTATGGTTTTGAGGAAACCAATGGTATTGACCAACATGGTTTATGTACCTTTTCCCTCCTTTTTCCTTTTTTGAATATTTTGAATATTTTTATTCTCTTTTTAATTTTTTTGGAATTCTGGACCCTTTTTGAGGGTTTTTTATGCTTTTTGAGGAAAAATATTCATTTTGAGGGGAAAAAGGGGTGTATTATGGTATTTTGGTGACCTTTTGATGGCTTTAGAGGCTCAAATGGTGGAAAAGTGTACAAATGGGTCATGTGAATAAGGAAATGAGCTAGTGAGCACTTTTTGGGTGTTAACAGCCACCACATTATGTTTCCCCTTTCTATAGATGATTTCAAAGTCATATCCCAACATCTTGGTTACCCACTTTTGTTTCTCTTCTAAAGATAGTCTTTTTTCCAAGAAGTATTTAAGACTATCATGATCTGTTTTGACCTTGAAGTGCCTACCTATTAGGTAAGGACGCCATTTCTTAAGAGCGTGTAGTATTTCCAACATTTCCTTCTCATTAATGGGATATTGTAAGTTCTTTCCCTTGATTGAATGACTTGTGAAATCAAGTGGGTGTTTTTCTTGCATTAGAACAATGCCAATGTCATTTCCTGAAGCATCACATTCCACAATAAATGTTTTTGTGAAGTCTGGTGTGGCCAATACAAGAGATGTGCACATTTCCTGTTTAACTTGTTCAAAAGCTTGAGTTTCCTCTGGAGTCCAAGAAAATGCATATTTCTTCAATAATGTTGTTAGAGGTGCTGCTATTCTTCCATAATTTCAAACAAACTTGCGGTAATACCTTGTCAGACCTAAGAATCTTCGAAGGTTCTTTTGATTTTTTGGAATCAACATGTCTATCATAGATTTCATTTTGTTAGGGTCTACCTTAACACCTTCATGAGATACAATATGACCCAAATACTCTATGTCCTTCACCCCAAAGAAACATTTGGAAGGTTTTGCATATAGTTGTTGCTCTTGTAGTAGTTGTAGTACCTTGTCAACATGTTGAACATGTTCTTCCCAAGACTTTCTATAGATTAGTATATCATCAAAGAATACTAGCACAAATTTTCTAAGAAAAGGATTGAAAATGGAATTCATCAAACCTTGAAATGTGGAAGGTGCATTCGTGAGACCAAATGGCATCACTAGAAATTCATAATGACCTTCATGAGTTCTGAATTGGGTTTTTGGAATGTTTTCATCTTTCATTCTAATTTAATGATACCCAGAATGAAGATCCAACTTTGTGAAGAAAATTGCTCCATGTAATTCATCAATGACCGGAATGGGAAACTTATCTTTAATGGTGATCTTATTGAGATCTCTATAATCTGGACACATACGCCATGATCCATTTGGCTTTTGTGCCATTACCACTGGTGCAGAGTATGAACTTTGGCTAGGTCTAATTATGCTAGCCTCTAACATTTCTTCAACCATACGCTCAATTTCACTCTTCTATCCATAGGGGTATATGTAAGGTCTGATGTTAGAGGGAACACTTCCAGGGATTAAGTGAATACCATGATCAAAATATCGGACCGGTGGAAGACCTTTCAGAAGATCTTCAAATACCTTGGAATGCTTATTAATGACCCTTTGGAGATCTGGGGAAATAGGGCTTAGATGTTTGAACATCTAATGAGCATAATTATGCAATTATACCTTTATGTCCCTTTTTCATCAATTTTGTCATACCATTAGAGCTTATCACCTTGCTTGGTTTCTCTGTGATACCCTGTAATTCATATTCATTTCCTTCCCATAAAAATTTCATGAAGATCTTCTGAAAATTAAAATCCACAATTCCTAAGCATTGTAACCATTGAAATCCTAAGACAACATCAACACCACCCATTGGAATAGAAATCATTGGACTATTCAATACATATTCTCCCATAGTAATATTTATATTATGGAATTTCCCTAAGTAGTTGATAGTTCTTCCATCTGCAATCATTACTTGAAACTCTGGTGCTAGATATACAAAGCAATTGATAGATTTTGCTAATTTATAGTGAATGCAATTATGAGTACTACTAGAATCAAGCAACACTATTACCTTTTTCTTTTTGATAAATCCTTCGATCTTGAGAGCTTGAGGAGTGATAATTCTTTCCAATGCATGACATGATATGGTGGGAATAATCTCTTCTGAAGTAGTATCTTCTATTTCTTCATCTGGAGATGGTTCTTGTTCTTTTGGTTCTTCCTCTTCACAATCTATGTAAAATAATTTCTTCTCACCACACTTATGTCACTTACTATACTTGCTGTCGCAATTAAAGCATAGGCCTTTTTCTCTTCTTTCCTCTATTTGCTGAGGTGTCAACCTTTAAGGTGGGTTAGAACACTTAGAGGTTAGAATAAGTAACAATACTCTCTCGGTATGTGTTGGAGGTGCTCTTTCTAGTAGCCATCGTCATATTTTTACTTTCAACCTTCCTTGCCATCATGAAGGCCTTATACAAGGATGGTGGTTCAAAGAGACGCACCTTATGTTGAATGTTATCCTTCAAGGTGCCAATAAAGAGATCCAATAGATTATCTTCTGAAATGTTCTTCACTCTACGACTTAGATTCTGAAACTGTTTGATGTGCTCTACAACTGGACCTTTTTGCTTGAGATTTATTAATTGACTAAAGAAGGTATTGCTATTAATATCCCCATAATGTGCAATCAATTCTTTGGTGAATATAGACCAAGATATAATAGAGTCCTTTTTACGGTCACAAAGCCATTGGTACCATACAAATTGATCAGGCTCTAAATATAATGATGCAATAGTTACCTTTTTCAAAGTTGAAACCTGGTGTAGATCAAAGAATTGCTCCATTTGGAATATCCATGTTATTGGATCATTACCATCAAACTTTATCATGTCAATGTTGGGAAGTTGGGTACCCCTTGGTGACCATCCTTGTTGACTTCCATTACTAGAATAACTTCCTCTTGGAATATTCTTATTCATGGAAGGTTTCTCAACATTAGAATTATATTTATCCTCCTGAGTATCCTGGAACACATCATCACCTGTAGGAAGAGTATATGAGATTAGCAATATTTGTCATATTCCCCATCAAATTCTCCTCTAGATTGATTAAATCAACTGTTCTCACCCAATCTTTCATATTTTTCTCCATTTTATTCAACTTCTCCTCTAAATTATCCAAATCAAATTTTTTCACAGTCCCTTTAATCATATCTTCCAACTTGGACACTCGAAAAGAGAGGTCTTCCCTTTCATCATACATCGATGATGGATCCTTTGGTGGTTTGGATGGAGTGTGAGTCTTTAGACTTATTTTTGGTGGCATTTTGAACAATATAAATAGATATCACACCTTAGGTGTCACCACAATTAGATTCTTCTACTCAAAGTTAATCAAAATTAAAAATAGCATACCTTTTCAAACCCTAATTGGAAGATTGTTTTAAGGTCGACTTGAAACTGCTGTAAATTTTAAATTTATGCTCCTATGGGTTTGAAACTTCATACTGTTTTAGAATGATGCGTCCTATTTACAATTCCACAGGTTTGACCTAATTTGGATTTACCAATAAGAATTTATTGCGAATCTCCCAACACTCTTATTTTTTGTCTTTCCATAATAGTGAACTTGTACAGTATTCCATGTGTCCAATATTTTGTATCTGAGGTTGAAATCCATACCACAAATACTGTGGTCCATCTTCTTTCATATGCAATAGGTATCACTCAATTTGGATCTTTCATGCCCCATATATGACCTTTTTTCTCAGAACACATGTTTTAGAATAGTTTTTGGACTAGTCAGAAGCCTTAGATTCTGGAGCGAATATCTATGAACTTGTAATGTTTTAGGATCCAAAACTTGGACCACAGTTAGTTAGGCCTTTTTTCTAGATGGATTTTAAGTCTCACTCCCTGAACCCTTGTAGAAAAAATCTTATAGCGAAAATTCCAAGATTATGTGTTTTGAAGAAACCAGTCCCGAGGAAAGGGCTCTGATACCAAATTAGTATGCAACAAATTTCCAAAAAGAGTATGAAAAGAGAATAAATATATTAGAAAGATTACTCCATGACTGGATTGAAGAAAATAGTCGAATAATAAGCCTCTTCGAGGGGGAAACCTCCTTATACAATGTACTAAGTACACAAGACAAGACAAGACAAGATACTCCAAATGAAAGGTCTCCTTCCTATATATAGGAGACTAAGGGGTACAATCCCAACTAACTAACCCAAGCCGACATAACTAATATAACCATACTAATGACAATTACCACTAATGGACCAAAAACGACATCAAAACTAATATAATGAACCATAATATAGGGGGAAATGTGCCCATATTTAGGGCTTAACATGTTGAAGAGTCAAATATAAAATAACCAATATATAAGGTTGTTGTATATCACTACCCAAAGAAATAATAGTCATCAAGACAATGTTGTGAGCATCAACAACCCTACTAACTTACATGGAACTAGAACAACACCCACTATAAAATTACATGGAGGAATAATATAAATACACGGGGACATTATGTTGATGCTCAACATCGACTTGTTTTGAAGTGTCAGAACATTATGACTAGAATGAACAAATTAAACTTTGTCACAAGATCTCTCTGTATGTACTGTCATATCCAAGGTGATGTGCTTGTTGTGCTTGTATCTTATTTCACCACTTTTTCTTTCGGATGACCCCTTCAACACACTTGTCAAAGTTCATCTCATGTGTCACCATGTGCCATGTTTAGTTGTGTCATGGAGTTTAGTTGTTTCTCTCTTTGTGCATTGTCATGTCTTGATTATTGTATCATCGCATTTGGCTCATTGTACCAATCATGCTCATATTTCGTTTTCTAAATTTCAAGTTCGTTTGACCCTTTCGGCATTCAATCAAATTGTCCACAAGCTAGAGTCTTTTGAGTCTTGATAGTGAAAATCACCAACTTTGCGTCCTCCTTTAATTGGTCATTTGTGCCCATCCACCATTCTTCTCATCACATCCATGTCCAAGAAGTGAAAGACATTCCACTGAGTCTTCCTAGTTTGAAATCACCGATGACACTTATTTCTAAAGAAAAAAGATTACCCCCAACTTTGCATCCTGATCCATATTGCAAAAATTGTTAAGCATCCTCTTCTTCCTAAGCTAAACCCTTGCATTTAATTCTATATCTTTTTTCCCTTTACACCCTCTTCCCATTTATCCAAGTCAAAATAAATAAATAAAATCAAAATTCCCTTTTACCCATTCTTTTTCCCTAAATACCCATTCCTTTTTTCCTAAAAAAAAAAAAAAACCCTTATTCTAAAAATTCTCAAGTCACAACCCATTTACCCCTTTTTCATTAAATAAATTAAAAAGGTTTGAATGTACCAAAATCCTTTTCTCCCAATTTAAAACTTTACCTAAGCTCTCTCCCCTTTCTCTAAAAGCTCCCCAAAAAACAACAATATAAAATATATATTTAGAGCAATCATAAAAGTGTAGCAGCTAGCCTAGTTCAAAACACTATAGGTGATGCTTGCTGCCTATCCACTAAAGATTTGAATTGAATTGAATTTTTTTGTAATGACGTCAACGAGATCAAGTAGTTCAAGAGATTTTGAGTTCCAAAAAAATCCCATTTTTAAATTTTTCTATTACATCTCTCTTGTCATAAATCTTGATAAAAGAAAAATTCACAATTTGGAGAATCCTTCTTCCCTCAAACAATTCATTGAAAAGATAACAACTAAATCTTGGCAAGAGCAAGCAGTCATGTGATAGCATGTAAAAGAGAGTTGTGGCAGAGGGAGGACACGATTGAGGATAGCACAGGACTGATAGAGGGAGAAGATCATGATTTTTGAGCAGATCCACGCAAAGGGAACAGATGAAACAAATAAGAACACCAAAGTGAGAGCCACGCAAAGGGAACAGATGAAACAAATAAGAACACCAAAGTGAGAGCCATGTGAAGGGAATGTTGATCAAACCCCGCTACCTATTGTCACAGAGAGAATCCGTGGAGAAGGGTTAGGAGGCAGGAGGCGTTACAACAATGCCAGCCCAAAATCTCCAGGATTTTGCATAGGCCAATTATGGTGCATTAATCAATAATGAAGACACCAAGATGATGCCAGTGCATAGTTACACCAACGAAATCCTATTCTTAACAAAAGCACATGGAAGTTGGTAGTGCACATAGGAACAGTCCATCAGACACAAACTCAACTCACACATAACTGTGAAACCTTAACATCATTCACGTAGCTTACACAACAGAGGTTAGAAATGGGAAGAGTTATAATGAACATATGCAGAAGAATGCACCCAGGCAAACCCTAATGCTGGAAAATTCCGCAGCAGGAGAAGTATCACATAACTAGCCTACACTAGTAGGTAATCTCGGGAACGTCTAGTAAGAGCACGCAAAGAGGAGGGCCTGTCCTCATACTGCCAACAGGTACCCAGAGGAAATAAAATCGTGAGCCTAAGACCACACCCCTGCACAACACGCTCATCACCCTGAGCACATGAATAATTGCATGAAGAGAAGCTATTAACAGCTTGAAGAGCGTCCACCAGGAGGTTTCCTGTTCTTGCCAAAGGTCAGGGAGATATGCTTTTCCTGAGAGTAACCACATATTCATATGAGAATAATACTGCAGTTAGCCATGGATCGATGACAGACGAAGGCTTTGCTTTGTTCCATTTATCCAATTTTTAATCTTAAAGGTTATATCCTCCACATGTTTTTTTTGTGTTTTTGAGATGAGTGTCAAAAAAGGACGGAACATGCCATCAAAAAATGAGGCACTGGTTAGTTTCATCATAGAAATCAGAAACATCTCCCCTTCGTCGGCCTCCACTCATCTACCAAACACTGAATTTTGGAACATTTTCCAATCTCCACAATGTAGAGATTATATATTTCAAGATTAAAATTTACCATAAGAGCTTTTTTATAATTCGGTGGGTTGTAGTGTGTAATGCTGCCAAGAGACATGGCCATCGTACCTCTGCAAATGACAAAGCTGATCGGTATTGAGGAGGTTTTCTCACTTTCGAATTGGGATCACACCCCAGTATTAATTTTCATGAAGTATATAAAGAAACAAGTGAAACATTGCATTCATACGAGGCCAAGGTATTTTATCCAAATCTGCTATCATATCATATACTATTGAAGAAATTATAAATGAGTTTGAGAATTGGTTGTAAGTATAAATCTCATAATAGAACAACCTTATCAATAAGGTCATTAAATTTGTCTAAATAATTCACATACAACTAAGATGTTATTTTTGGGACTTAATTGAAAAGAAGAAGCTTGCATAGCCAAAAGAAATGCTTAGGTTTCTTGATAAAGAAATGCTTAGGTTTCTTGATAGCATTCGAAGTACCTCATGAAAGACATTCAAGTTCTTGAAGCGGTGTCTAAGGGTGAGCATCGGTTACTGTAGCTCACCCTCATTCTAAATGCACAAAGAAACCCAACACTAAAAGATGTAGCAAAATTTTCATCTCCCAATGGTTACCATAACTCCTTTCCTTCCCTCAGAGTAGTTTTCAAAACACTTCACTTGCCTAGTTGCAACCTTTAAAAGTTCGATGAAGCTACCGGAACCAGGATCTCACTCCAAAGGTAAGAGGTGGGTACTACTAGCTTTTCCACTTCTGCCATTTTTTTTCTTTCATACCTAGTCATCCATGAGCCTAATAGATGACGATTGTAGGTAAGGATATAGTCCAGGTCCATCCATTAGGGTGAATGCAAAGAGTCATTCTGTCGTAGGTACATTCTGATTTCCTACACATTTGTCGTTTCTTGCTGTATATTTTTGTGAATGATGTTTTCATGCATGCATATTACTGCATGAAAATCTAAGCGAGGAGTACTACCATTGTCTCAATTTCACCTGGATGAACCTTAGTTGTTGAGAATTTCGTACGGTCTTGAAGACCTCCTGTTCTTAGGGATAAACTGATTGTGGCCTATTATACTAGATGACCGTCACATTCTATATTTTAATAAAAATATGACCTATAAATAGTTTTTTTTTCATGTACTAACATGTACATAAAAATTCCGATTTTTTACCTTTAGTCATAGGTTTTCTGACACTATATAATTCAAACAAAAGTAGCCATCTTGTAGAGTTATAAAAAATATTTCATGTTATGCATTCAGTTTCATTTATTGAAATATTTTTATGCAAATGACTAATCCACCAAGGTTGTTGTTTATGATTAATATCATTGCATTAGTCAACTTGGATATTTGATTGCATTTTAAAAATGTAAGAATACGAACCAACTGAAAATTTTCTTTTTGCATAAAATTAAATGCTGTAAGAATTACTTAGATGTAAGGTGAATACAAATTATCACTTTAGTTTTATGCTAATAGCTAAAACACAAAGTTTCATCTTTATTTAACAAAGGTTACTGCATTAACATCACGTTGATTTTTTAAGGCATTTTAAAATTGCAAAATCAAAAGATTGTGTTAAGTTCTGATCTTTGCATATTTAGAGTTGCTTCTCCATTTTACTTAAGCCCCATAATAGATTTAATTATTGATTCATTTTCATTCTCACGACTAGTTGTTAATCTATCAGAAAAATTATTTCTAACAACCTTTTCGTTCCTTTGTAAGTATTTTACAATTTATTTATTTTACATTTTCATGAGTTAACCAATTTCTCTTTCAAAAATTAATGCATGAATTGTTAGATAGGGCATATAGTTTGTTTAAAGAACTAACGTTCTTGTCTTGAAAGCATTATTGCATTTATTAGCATTTATCAAATCCCACTTTCAATTCATTTATGTTCATAACGACATTGATCAACATTTTGAATCCTTGTAAGGAACCTGCAACAATTAATTGATAAAATGCACAATATATGAGATCACAGAATATTTTTATTGATCGCAGGCCACTTCGAGGGGGCAACCTCCTTTGAGCAATCTCAATACAAATAACTTCACAGTGGCTTCATTGGCCTCAACACAAACTTATATACTAAGTCTAGGCGCCAATACTATGGGTCAAAACCATGGGCCAGTACAAACTATGGATCAACAAATACTATGGGACGACTTACAAAGCATATGCGTCCAACAACAATAATACAAACTATGGATCAACAAATACTACGGGATGACTTACGAAGCATATGCATCCAACAACAATATACTGACAAAGTAAAGAGAAGGGTTGACATGGGTTCCTAACAATCCTATCTATCCGAGGGCTCTAAACGCAACCTGGGATTCCATCCCCATCCTCCCCTTGAACAACCCTCCAAGAGTGTTTACAGTGTTATTTCCCAACCCGTTTCATTTTGAGCATCAACACATTAATATAGTAAAAGAAATTAGCATTCCAATAGAGAAATCAAAGTCAATATTGAGATAGTCGAGCATCATTTGGATGCCCTGTATACATTTAATTTGGGTGGACGGATGTTTCTGCTTGCCATTGGTTGAGTATATTTCTTAACATATCATATTATATGGTTTCCACTCATGTTTCTAGGATGAAATGTGAAGGACAATGGAATTTAAGGTACCTAGTAAGGAGAATAAATAATGTAGTATTAGGTATCTAGGGAGATACTTGAGGAAAATAATTAATGTAATATGGCCATAATCATGGAAGGCCCACTTGGTAGTTGGTGGGGAATAAATAGGCCCATTAGGTAGTGAGAAGGAATAATATATTAATGAAGGGTAGTTGGAATAGACCCCAAATAATACTTATGAGAAAGTGTATCTACACGTGAGTGTTATTGTATTAGATATGGTGAGAATTATATTATACAAGCATGTTTTATGGAGTGATTCCTTAATAGTGTTACCATACCTTAATTGTTTTCTCTATATTCTTGTGAAATTATTTGGTTATTACAAAGCTAAGGATTTGTATAGTTTATCTACCAAGTTTCGCTCCATAAAATGCAATTTATTTTACACAACTCCCTTAATGTAAGAAACCAATGAGTTGCAAAATTACCATCTTTTGACATCCTCTTTTCCTTATTTTAAATCCCTTTTCATTTACCCATAACTTACAGTATTAGTCAATTCTAATTCTCATATGTGGGATTTAGGCTCAAAGTATTTTCCATTGCATTTTTTATTATTTCATTGGATTTCATATCAACATTAGAGTAAGTAGTATATTTTGTATTTACTTTTGAATAATGACTCAAGTTGGAGATTTCTATTGATCCATGTGTTTGAGATTTAGCATGCCACAGATACATAAATCAACCACCGTGACCATGTAGCTAGTTGGGGAAGAGATTCAAATATGAATTATATGGTTTTAATTGTTGGAGGGCAGAATTTTATAGATCCACCTGTACAGATATATTTTTCTGCATTTTTATATGTTCCATATTAATTTGGGAAGATACAATTCATTTGATGAACATTCTATGAACCCATGGAAGTAAAGCATTGTTACAAGTTTCTAAGAATGGATAAATTACAACTTTATTATCCAAGGAAACATCTCAAGATGCTATCTCAAATTGTAGTTTTAACTATTTGAGATAAAAAGGGGTGAATTACTTGTGGCTATGTGTGCATTTTTATTTTTGCTATAATATTTAAAGATCTCCATTGAATATTTCATATATATAGGAATCCAACACTATTAAAAAAACTTGGGATTTAGTTTGGGAAAGTTTTATAATCGATGCAACTTATTATGAATTTGACAATCACTCACATTCTAAATTCGATGGGAATTAGCAAGGATCATGTAAACCATTTTATATATTGTAAATCAAATGCAAGCACTATGGATTTTGTGATGCACCTGCAACAATTAATTAATACGAATATGCGAAATAGCAGAAATGACAGAACTCAGAATCACTTTTATATTGATCACAGGCCACTTCGAGGGGGCAACCTCCTATGAGCAAGCTCAATACAAATAACTTCACGGTGCCTTCATAGGTCTCAACACTTATATACTAAGTCTAGGCGTCAATACTATGGGTCAAAACCATGGGCCACTACAAACTATGGATCAACAATACTACAGGCGACTTATAAAGCATATGCGCCAACAACAATAACACAAACTATTGATCAACAAATACTACGGGACGACTTACAAAGCATATGTGTCCAACAACAACATACTAACAAAGTAAAGACATGGGCATCCCCTCCCCCTTAAAAAAATCTTTGTCCTCAAAGCTTTAGATGTGGAAATTGTTGTTGGATCTGAAGGAGTGGTTCCCATGTAGCATCCTCTGGTTGCATGCCGTGCCATTGAATTAAGACCTCTGTGATAGAGCGAGAGCGAAGCTGACGCCTGTGCCGATTGAGGATGGCCTCTGGCTCCAAAAGGATGGATCCTTCATTATCCAGTTCGAGTAAAATCGTTTGTCCACTGATGTTGGTGCCAAGAACTTTCTTCAGACAAGAGACATGAAAGACTGGATGAATGCGGGAAGAAGGAGGAAGTTCCAATTTATAAGCAATGGACCCAATCTTCTGAAGAATCCGATATGGCCCATAAAACTTTGGAGTGAGCTTATGATGCCCTTTGAGTTTCAAGGAGGATTGTTTGTATGGCTGGAGACGAAGAAAAACTATATCGCCGATTTGAAAAGTGCACTCAGAATGGTGCTGATGCGATTTCTTGCCATGTGAAGAATGTACTGCAAAATGCGAAGAATCTGATCGCGGTTTCGAAGGACCGTGTCAACTTCCTGAACTGGTGAACTGGTGGGGGTGTATGGAAGAAGAGCCAAAGGTGCCTGACCATAGACTGCTTCATATGGGGTCATTTTAGAGGTGGTGTGGTAAGAGGTATTGTACCACCATTCAGCGAGAGGAAGCCACTTTTCCCACTGATGTTGTTGTTCCGAGGTGAAGCAACAAAGATAAGTTTCCAAGCATTTATTGATAATTTCAGTCTGACCATCTATTTGTGGGTGATACCCTTAACTCATCTTCAGTTTGGTGCCAGTGTGGCGAAATAGTTCTATCCAAAAATGACTGGTGAATGTCGCATCATGATCCGAGACAATGAAACAAGGGATGCCATGAAGATGAAATATTTGGTCCAGGAAAAATTGAGCGACGGAGGAGGCCGTATAGGGATGGATGAGAGCATAAAAATGACTATATTTGGAGAGGCGATCAACCACAACGAGAATCACTATCTTCCTGCCAGATTTAGGGAGCCCTTCAATGAAATCCATAGAAATATTTGTCCAAATCCATGTAGGTATCGGCAAGGGTTCAAGCAATCCTGGAAGGAGTCTTGTTTCACCCTTATTGTGCTAGCAGGTATCACATTCGGCCACCATCTGTTGAATTGTCCTTTTCATGCCCTGCCAAAAGAAGTTACGTTGTGCTCGTTCATACGTTTTGAGGAACCCAGAGTGCCCTACCGATGGAGAAGCATGGAGTTCATAGAAGACAGCCTGTTGAAGATCTGTGCTCTGGGGAAGCACCAGCCGACCCTTGTATCGCAGAGAAGCACCATCCCAAGAGTAATGTGTTACAACAGAAGGGTTGTTGGTCAAGCGTTGGATGATTTGAGATAAGGAAGAGTCAGTGACATAACCCTATTGAACAGATTGCAACCAATTTGGAACAGGAATAGAAATAGCTGAAAGAGAACCTTGGGCATCAAATGTGCAAAAAAGAGCATCTGCCACAATATTGTCTTTAACCTTCTTGTAAGTGATCTCATAGTCATAACCCATGAGTTTGCTAACCCATTTCTGTTGTGCCGGGGAGGAGACACGCTGGTCCAAGAAATATTTCAGACTCTGGTGATCAGTCTTGATGCAGAAATAATTCCCTAATAGGTATGGGCACCACTTCTGTACTGCATGCAAAATAGCCATCATTTCCTTCTCATAGGTAGAGGCAGCTAAATTCTTACCTGAAAGGGATTTGCTGGTGAACGCAATGGGGTGTTCATCTTGAAGGAGAATAACACCAAGTCCATTGTCGCAAGCATCACTCTCAATAGTGAAGGGCTTGGAAAAATCAGGCATAGCTAGCACAAGTGTAGTACACATAGCTTGTTTTAGTTTTTCAAATGCACATTGAGTAGCAGGTGTCCATGTAAAAGCATCCTTTTTCAATAGAGCAGTTAATGGAGCTACAATATTCCCATAATCCTTGAAAAACTTGTGGTAGTAGCTAGTCAACCCCAAAAAACCACGAAGGCTCTTGAGTGTCTGAGGATGCGGCCAATTGTTCATGGCATCAATTTTGGTAGGATCCACATGAACCCCTTTTGCTGAGATAATGTGCCCGAGATACTCAACTTCCTTCTGGACAAAAACACATTTAGACTGCTTGGCATGGAGATGATGGTCAGAGAAAAGTTGCATGACAAGATCCATATGCTAGAGATGTTCATCCCATGTTTTACTGTAGATGAGGATATCATCAAAGAATACCAGAATGAATTTTCGCAAGTAGGGTCGAAATATTTTATTCATTAAGGCCTGGAATGTGGAAGGAGCATTAGTGAGTCCAAAGGGCATGACCAGAAACTCATAATGGCCATCGTGTGTGCGGAAAGCTGTTTTAGGGATATCATCCTCATGAACCCGAATTTGATGATACCCAGAACAAAGATCCAACTTGGAGAAAAAGTGAGCTCCATGAAGCTCATCAAGAAGCTCATAAACAATAGGAATTGGAAACTTATCCTTGATGGTGAGGTGATTAAGTGCTCAGAAGTCAATGTAGAGGCGCCATGACCCATCTTTTTTGCGGACAAGAATAACTAGAGAAGAAAAGGAACTAGTGCTTGGGCGAATAATACCTTGCTTCAATAAGTCCCGAATGAGCATTTCAATCTCCGTTTTTTGGTGAAATGGGTAGCGATAGGGCCTGATGTTGGGAGGAACACTGCCAGGAAGGAGCTGAATATGATGTGGCCTGGAAGGTGGCAATCCCACTGGTTCAACAAAGACACCTGTATATCGATCCAGAATTTGTTGTAGATCCAAAGGAGTAGTGGAGACCGTTGATGGTTGCATCTGAATGGAATGGATCTGAGCGATGACAACATGTGAATTCTTCTTGAGGATTTTTTCCATGCGATGTGAACTGATGATGCTGAGAGAACCTGGTTGTAATCCTGTCAATGTGTGTTTTTGTCCATTGAGGGAAAACTGCATCCACAGTTCAGCAAAATCCCATAAGATAGGGCCAAGTGTGCATAGCCATTGAGCACCCAAAACCACATCACATCCTCCTAAGGGCAAGGAAAACATGTCAGAGCGCAAGGTATAATATCCCATAGAGATATGCACATTTCGACATTTCCATTTTCAAGGTAAGGTGCCCCCATTGGCAACCATGGCTTCAAAGTTGGAGCAAGGATGGATAAAATAATCAGCTTGTTTGGCGATCCGAGGGTCAATGAAATTATGAGTGCTACCAGAATCAATGAGTATTGTAAGAGGAAGCTTCTTGAAGTAACCCCTAACCCGCATTGTTTGGGGGGTGGTGATTCCAGCTAAAGCATGGAGAGATATCTCTGGCTGGTCATCCTGAGACGGAGGGTCAATAGGCGGTTCCTGAATGTCGACCGAAGCATCCAGTGTTTCTGGATCTTTGTCACCAATTTCAGAGGCAGGCGAAGACTCCACATCCAAGAGATAGAGCTTTTGCTGAACACATCTATGTCCCCGAGTGAATTTCTCATCACAATTATAGCAAAGCCCCTTTTCTCTGGGTGCTTGCATCTCTGTTTTAGAAAAACGCTTCATAGGAGTCGGTCGATGAGCCTGCGGTATAGGTGGTCGCTGAGAACCCATATTTCGGAAGGGAACAAAAATGGGCTTGGAGCGTTGTTGGGCTGAAATCTTGTCTTCTGCCAACTTAGCCAACCCTAGGGCTTCCATCATTGTGGTGGGACAGAACATTTTGACCTCAGAGCCGATGGCATCCTTTAGACCACTGATAAAACAACTCCGGTAAAAGTCATCAGACAATCCTTCGGTGTGGTTGGCTAGGTTCTCAAATTCGGTATGATACTCTCTCACAGTGCCAATTTGGCGAAGTTTAGTGAGGGCTCCGGTGAAGTCATCAAAAGCACTAGGACCAAATCGTTGCAAAAGGAGTTAGCAAAAGTCTGACCATTTGGGCTCTGGATGAGCCTTGATGTATCAACGGTACCATTGAAGAGCTTCCTGTTCCAAGTGAAAGGATGCCAACGGAACTTTGTTGACATCAAAAGTATTATGCAGACTAAAATACTGTTCTGCACGATAGATCCATCCAGTTGGATCAGTACCATTGAAGCGAGGAAAATCAAGCTTTGGACCACGAAAATTGCTGGAAGAAGAGAACCCATTGTCTGATGAAGACTCGGACTACCGTTTGTTGTTCATAGCTGAATGTTCAAGATGGAGGCCGAGAAATTTTTCATCAAGATCCTGGAGTTTGGCTTGGATGGCTGCAAGTGCTTCTTCCATGGTTTTTGCTCCTGCATGGGTGACAACCATAACCAGGAGATTTTTTTTTTTTTTGACTGGGTAGGAAAACAAAAACAGAAACATCTTCAGTAAGGGAAAATCTGGACTTGGAAAAAAATTTGAAGGGTAATTGGGGTTTGACTAGGTTTTGGACACTGTCGACTAGACAGAGAAGCAAAAATGAGGATTTCAGAAGCGGGGTGAAAGAATGGGAAAATTTGGCATAGGGGAACAAAGAAGCAGAATTCAGAAAGGAACTCTGTGGTAAAATTTGAAGGTGATTGGGTGAAATCTGAGGAAGTTATGGGAAACCCTAAAAATAGACAAATGTGGGCTTTCGGGCTTTGGGAAGGGGAATTGGGGATAGGGTCCTCAGGAATGAAATATGCAGAATGGGATGACAGGGGTTCCCCAAAAATTTCAAGGGAAACAGAGTTAAAACAAGGGAGATATGGACAAAAAACTGTTTGTTTTTTGTTTTTGTTTTTGTTTTTGTTTTTGTTTTTTTTGTTTTTTTTGTTTTTTTTTGTTTTTGTTTTTGTTTTTTTGTTTTTGTTTTTGTTTTTTTCTTTCAGACTGGAGTGGCTACGGCTCGAAAGGGATCTGGAACAACGCCAAATGGATTGAAAACGGATGGATCTGGAACGAGTTGCAAAATGGATCTGAAACGACGCAGTAGTGATCGACAATAGTTCAACTGAAAGTAGATATGGACCCTAGGTATGTGCGGCTTCCTAACAGTTCAAGGGTTTCACTCGGTCACCAATGCTATCTGACGGCTTGCGTATTGGGGCAGTACCCCTCACTCCATGGCTCAGGTAAAACTGATAACCACTTTGCCACAAACGACAGCTCTTGGTTTACCTCACGGGTGGGAACTAGTTAATCAGGTAGGGGTCATTGCCCTTTTCGCTGGCACGTCCTCTCAATGGGCCAGCTACTTCAAGGTTCCTGTGATACTCCTCACAATGAGTTTTAGGGATTATTCCCAAGTAATTCCCACAGTTAAACGGATAGGGATTATTCCCAAATCCGAACTTGCAACAGATGCGAAAAAAAAATTTGGTAGAAATTTCACCCAGCGAGCCCAAGAAAGTGCTCTGATACCAGATGTGATGTACCTGCAACAATTAATTAATACGAATATGTGAAATAGCAGAAATGAAAGAACTAAGAATCACTTTTATATTGATCACATGCCACTTTGAGGGGGCAACCTCCTATGAGCAAGCTCAATACAAATAACTTCACAGTGCCTTCATAGGTCTCAACACACACTTATATACTAAGTCTAGGTGCCAATACTATGGGTCAAAACCATGGGTCACTACAAACTATGGATCAACAATACTACAGGCGACTTATAAAGCATATGTGCCAACAACAATAACACAAACAATTGATCAACAAATACTACAAGACGACTTACAAAGCATATGCGTCCAACAACAACATACTAACAAAGTAAAGACATGGGTTCCTAACAGATTCATTAATCCTTAAGTGGATTCATAATTGGATATTTGTTATTTCTAGAGGATAATTTTTATATATAAAAGAGAGTTTCATCCCTATACCAAGAGGAGGACTCTTAGATCATAGTCCAAATTATGATGGCATATGTACTACAATTTCATGAGATCTTCTTTAATAGAAATTGTAGTTTTCTAATTTCTTGTATATAGTGTGATTTGATTTAATTTGATATTGTTGTAGTTTAGATTTAGTACCATGTCCTTAGGATGTAGATCTCACTCCATGAGAATAAAAGTGTTGTTCAATGGTATTTTATTTCATTTTATATGCATGTTTATTTATTTTTGCAATTAAATTTCCTTTACATCGTTTAATTTCCTGCAATGCAATTTCCAATTCATAGTTAGTTTTAGTAGTTTGCAAAACAAAGAGAGTTGTGATTTATGGAAATAGGAAGTTCCTAAATCATGCAAAGAGATTCCTTGGACATCTAGATTCCCTTAGCACGATCGTTTTTCAAGTACATTATCATTTCCAAGAGTGATTGAGCTAGCTCTAGATTTATGAGGTGTGGTGATGAAATTTCCTTTATTTGTAGAAGCATATTAGAAAACTAGTGCAAGATAAGAAGTGTAGCCTACATATATAGTACATCACATCTTACAAGCAATTGGACCTCAAATTGATAAATTAATGCACAAAATCTTTGATTACTCTTGCCGCCTAATAGTGAGGTAATTAATTAGCCTGTGATTTTGGCACTGTTGTCGGGAGATTTCAAAGGCGCAATAGTACTTATTGTATTGTTTTTAGATGACACATGACATCTAGATCTATGGTGATGATTATCGACTACATTATCCGGGAGATCCCATACAAATTGTTTTTCATTTAACTCAATTCATATAAATGCAAGATTTAAGTTAAGAATATTTGTATGGTGCAGTAAGAACCAACCATATTATTAATCTCTTTTGCAGGAAGTATTGAAAGAGGAAGACGCATTATTTAATGAGGATTCCATGGGGGGAAGAGTCAAAGAAAATTTATTTCAAGAAATTAAGTTTTATGAAATCCATAAGCCTTGCTTAAATTTTTGGAATGCATTGAAGGTCATTTGTTTTCAAATCAATCTCATACTTGACATCCTCTAGAACAAAGTGTAGAAAACTTTCATGGATAATGAGACACTCTGTAACATCCCGAAAATACCAAAATAATATTTTTTTTTATAATAGCGATGATTATCAAAGTCATTTAATGCGGAACATACAAATTAATTTGAATTCTTAACTAAGATAATTAATGATGACGACACATCATATATCTCAAATAAATATGATATAATTGTAATTGCTACTTCAGATTTAAGCGGATGTTAATCTCCTTAATGAAAGATATTTTATGATTATGTATACGAGTAGAGTTTACATTTTTGCTTAAGTTCTTGAATATGATTACTTGCTGTACTATTGTGATGTTCTTGATGAAGTGCTGATAGTTTGTTTGTATGATGATGAAGGGGTCCTACGAGGTACCTTGGAGTTTACTTAGCTACATTTAGCTAAGGCATTTGAATCTTGTTTCCATGTGCAGACCGCAGGTGAGAAATCCTATAAGACAACATGTGTTAAGAGTACTTGTGTCTTTCAATTCATCATCAATGTAAAATTAGAATGCTAAGTACTTCCTTGTGTCACTAGTTACTGGAGGTATGGATACATGGTTCTAATCCTAGTTTTTATACTGTCTTACAAAGCTCTTCAGTGTTATCGTTTCCCATTGTCCTAGTACTTGTTATAACGCTGCAATTATTATCATATGACTATCGCCATTATTGTCAAAATAGTAATACCATTATCTATTGATAGCAGTTATTAGAAAACTTGTATCAGAAGTGTTTATACTTTCGAGCTATCATTAAGTTTTGCATATACAACACTTCGACTACTCTGAGTCCTGAATTTATCATTTTGAATAAGGTGTAGTGACTAGCGTTGGTATTATGAACTTAGTTATTTGAGTGTTCCTTGTCAACACTTTGAAATATATTTATGATAATACAAAAGTCTTGCCCTACATGATCATCATAGAAAATTTATCATAATTATGGTATATATACACTATGAATTAGCATTATGAAACTTCATTCTTATACTTATACAAAACTATAGAAATGAAAACTAAAATTTTTCTATAGTTACTATGTATTTGTAGTAATACATTGATATATAATTTAATATGCAATAATATGATAACACTAAACAATGATATGATTTTCCTTCTGCAATGATATGATAATCAATAAACAATGATATGGTTTTCAATATACAATCCTAGCTATACTATAGTACTATAGGATATTATCCTTTGCACACAATTGAATACGATATAAACAAACCTTTGAAAGGTTATGACTTAAACAATAGGTTAAACCATGCTATATGACTTAACTCTTATCCTAAGTATTATTACCGTATGTTATTGCATTCACAAAAAAATCTCGTTAATGAGTGATGAGTTGACGGTTATTAAATTTACTGCTGGTAGGTTGACAGTGTACCGATCAGGTATTAAATGTTATGACCAACACTCCATAGTGGATGGTGTGGCTGTCAACCCATGTAATTCTTTCACATGAACTTTGGTTGATAAAGTAACAAGGAATCCTAGCTGTACAGGACTTCCAAAACGCCTCTCCTCCGAGCTATACACGGTAATGTTATTTGGCATGCAGTGTTGGAAACTTCGCGGATGTTGTAATTTATGAGATATTAATGCAATGTTTTCTCAGCTTTCAATGTAGCATTGTTGGCATCTCCTTGCCCGTTGATCTCACCAAATATTGATCATTGATTGTGTAACCCTAATCCCGTTGTATGTAATGGTAGTGAGTTTCTATGTCTTTCATTGTTACGTTGGAGTTGAGGCCGACAGGTTGCCAAAATTTAGGGTTAGACAGAGTTCCTCTCAGGGGTTTCGACCCTGTGACTTGCGAGAGGTAGTTTTTAATAGTTGTAGGCTTGCACTCAACCCACAATATGCCATTGTAGTGATGAGGTTTCTCCATCCGGTGTAAAGAATGTGATTCGGTATGGGTTTGATTCTCCTGTATGTGAGAATGGTCTGCTGTGTTAACTTAGGGTTGCTGTCGCATGTCAATGTGCTTCGTCGTTTTCTTGATGGTGTGTTGTGCCATTGTTCTGAGCTTTAATAAAAGGTAAATACTTACAAAGATAAAAATTACTGTGTTGCTTTTTTTGTGTTCTTGCATTCTTGTTTTAATCCCTTCGAAATGTATTTTGCAGGTACCCACTTCATAGGATGGTTCCTTTGCAAGCAGGGAGAATGGAATATGCTTCTACTTCTCTTGGTAAGCTTCGGTGGTTCTCGAATAACGTCGTAGGTGCCTTCGATGGTGTTTTCTGTGTGCCAAGGGTTGGAAACATTCAACTTGTTTCAGTGATGGCCCAATACGAAGTTTTAAGCTTATTTGGTTTTGAACTGTATAGAGGGTAACCTCTCAGTATTTTAAGTTGCCTCTTGGCTAATTGATGCCTGGCTATGTTGTCGATAGAGACTCTGAACTTTCGTTTGTTCTGCTAGATGTTTTAAGGGTAAAAACCCTTTGTAGTTTTGTTTCTTCACGACTCTATTTTAAGTTTTTGGTTGATAAGAGAAAGTCCCATGTACTGTGAAACCTTGACAGGTTCGTAGTGTAATTTTCTGTTATATAATTTTAAATGGAAGAACAAGAACCGAGTCTTTGCCAAACCACGATGATTTTCTTTGGCCTAGGGTTTTAAGTTTGCATAACTGTATAAAAATGTATGCCTATAATCCGTTCTCGTTGATGATAATATTGTTTGGAAAATAGATGAAATAGTTTGACTGTTAAAATGTTTTTCGAAAAGATTATGCCTCCATGTTCTAGTTTCATTTTACGAAGGATACCCTGCTTGTAACTTCCAAATGCTATCGGGCTTGTGCTGGGCTTTGTACCCAAGACTTAATCGTTGTAACGATAATTTCGATAATGTATATGTTTTAATGCTAGGGTTGTGAGCTAATGTTTGGACATAGATATGAAATCGTGCTTTCGGCTATCTGCTAAATAATGCTTTGATGGTAAACTTGTGATATATATATATGTATATATATATAAAAGATAGTATGGTTTAGAAAATGGTAACTAGTGTTTAGTAAATTATAATTGCTATCATTTTTGAAATGATGTCTTACAGTTTGCCATGAATGGCTTGATGATTTTAATAGGTTTGCATAAAATAAATTTATGCAGAGAGTAGATTTTACAAATGCTGACTCTCTAGACTATACTTTAGTGGAAAACATTAGGGAAATAAATGTCGAATTGCATGATATTTCTATCTTAAAAAGATGTAATTGAAATGAAATCATATAAACCTTGTGCATAATTAATTCTTGCAATTGCTATTATTTCCTGAATTACACTTGCTTGAAAAACATAAAATGTATAATATTGATGCATTTGATTTCTAGTTGCAATGAATAGAGTTAAGATAAATATATATAACTATGCAAAAAATAAACTATGTTTTTCTTTCATGTATAAATAAAAGAATTCTGTATTACTGTTGATGCCATATTGTAATATTTACTATGTTTAATTATAGGACATAAATTTAAACAGAACAGTTACTGAAATCATTTATCCAATCAATGGCATTCTGCATATCTCTCATCTATCATTAATTTGCTTCTCTATACTAGAGTACTATGCAAAGAACATCATGGGGAAAAATATAGAGATGGTTATCTAATCAAATATTTCACAAAGCTTTATCATTCAAAATCAAACATAGATCAGAAAATAAAATAATTTCTTTTACATGACAGTTTAATAATTCTACTAAGCAGAAGCATTGAACTGTAAAAAAAGTAGGAACAGTAAAACCTGATTAACTATAGGGAAACAAACAGTCCAAGGAACCTGTTCCACCCAACCAATTCCTTAAGACAACCAAGTTACTTGCCTTAGGACCCCCGAGCCTGTTCACTGAACCACCAGGAGGAAGAAACTTAGAAGCTTGGGACCTCAATATTACAGTAGCAATAGTTACCCAGTATTAAAGACTTAGCAGTCAAAGGGACCTACACCAGCACCTCTGGTTTTTCCTTCTCAGAATAATTTGCAGACTTACAGTTGCACTCTCACATAGCCTCCCTATTCGAATCTCTCAGTGATCACCTGATGCACATGAGGAATATTTCTGCAGAAAATATTGTAAGAGCTGCCTGCTCAATTCGAATTTGCCTTATGTAGGCTGCCTAGGCCTTTTAGTGGTTAACTGGTCATTTAATGAGCTGCCTGCTCACTCCCACCACCTGGGGGATAATGCCACATTTTTAGGGGTAGTTGTCCCATAACCAACATCTAGTGGTGAAGTGCAATTACTGCCATCTGTCCCATGCCTTCTAACAGCTTCCATTCCTCCTAGTGGGTCAGTGAACACTCATTTAACAGTTCCCTTGGGTGTTTGTCTCCTACTTTAATTTATTAAATAATAATAATCAATAATTACATTCATCCTTGACCAAACTTGGTCATAATTACAAAAATTTGTAATTAAAATTTAACATCTAGTATTTTGCCAATAAAATAATATTTTTAGAATTTGGGTAGGTGACATACACCCCCCCTTAAGTTTCAACATCATCCGCGATGTTGGTTAATCACTCTCTGAGTGTTCCTGAAATAGAATTGGGTATGCTGCCTGCATACTACTCTCCAACTCCCAGGTTTCCTCTTCTGGGATAAGGTGCTTCCATTGCACCTTCACTTGCCCAATGGTGTGATTTCAGAGCAGAGTTTCCCTCCTTTCGAGGATACAGTCCGGTTCCATATGAAAATCGCCGTCTTGTCCCACCTGTACATCATTCCAGTTTACAACATGAGTAGCATCGTGTACATACTTCTTTAGAAATGATATATGAAAAACATTATGTATCTTTAAATTTGGTGGCAAGGCCAGTTGGTATGCCACTGGTCCAACCTTGGACAATATTTCGAAAGGACCACAATACCTGGGTGCCAACTTGGCACAACTTCCCAATGTCAATGAACTCTTTTTCGATCTTACATTGAGGAACACATGTGCACCAACTTGGAACTCTTTATGAGTCCTTTTAAGATTTGCTTAACTCTTTTTCCTATCTTGGGCAGCTTTTAGATTTCCTTGTACCTATTTCACAATTAATTCTAACTCCTGCAATAATTCAGGTCCTAAAACAACTCTATTTACTGGGTCATTCCAAGAAACAGGTGTATCACATTTCCTACCATAAAGAATTTCAAATGGGATAAATCTGGCTGATGCATGATAATGGTTATTATATGCAAATTCTGCTAAATGCAAGTAGTCTTCCCACTTACCAGGCTGATCCTTAACATACATTCTCAATAAGTCTTCCAAAACTTGATTCACCCTTTCTGTTTATCCATCTGTTTGTGGATGAAATGCTGTGCTGAAATTTAAGGTTGTATTCAACCCTTTAAACAAAGACCTCCAAAATTTTCCAGTAAACTTAGAGTCACGATCTGATATTATCACTTTCAGTATACCATGTAGTTGAAAAATCTACTTCATGAATATTTCTACAATGTATAGAGCCTTTTGAGTAGTCTTCACAGGTATAAAGTGTGCTGCCTTGCTAAGTTTGTCCACTACCAACATGATAGAATCATTTTGTTTCTGATTTTTGGGTAGTCCAGTAATAAAGTCTATGCTTATCACTTGCCATTTCCAGCTAGGTACAGGCAATGGCTACAACAGTCCAGCCAGATGTTGATGTTCAACTTTCACTTTTTGATAGTCCAAACATTTATCTATGTACTCTGCTACTTCATCTTTCATTCTAGGCCAATAGTACCCTTTTCGTAGCATAGTGATGGTTTTTTGATAACCTAGATGACCAGAGTAATGGCTTTTGTGCATCTCATTTAAAATCAGAATTTTTACTTCTGGTATGTTGGGTACATACAATCTGTTTTTGTATAATAACAGTCCATTTTCCTTCAAACTGTAATCTGCCATAGAATTTACAGAAGTATTATTTGCTGTCTTTTCTTGTAATTTTCTGTATTCATCATCCGTTTCACTCCTTTTAAGGATCTGATCTTCTAAATTTGTTGAGTAAGTACTGATGGCTAAAATAAAATTCAGTTTTGCTTTACGACTTAATGCATTTGCAACCTTGTTCTCTTTCCCTTTAATATGCTGAATTTTGAAATCGTACTCACTTAAAAGAATTAACCATCTAGCTTGTCTAGTGTTCATATTTGTCTAATCTAATAAATATTTTAGACCCTTGTTATCTGTCAACAAGGTAAATTTTATGCCAATAAGGTGGTGACGCCACATTTTTAATGCATGAATTACTGCTAATAACTCTAAAACAGAAGTAGAGCAGTTCTTCTCATGTATTTTTAGCTTTCTAGATTCGTATGCCACAACATGCCCTTCTTGTGTTAGGACTCCACCGAGTCCATCATTACATGCATATGTGCAAACTATCAAATCCTTATTAGGGTCTTCTATCCTCAAAATAGGCACTGTAGTTAGTAACTCCTTTAACTTCTTAAAACTGTCTGAACATTTCTGATCCCACACAAATTTCTTCCATTTCTTCTGCAAGGAGGTTATGGGGTTTGCAATCTTTGAAAAACCCTCTATAAATTTTTTGTAATATCCAGTAATACCCATAAATGATCTTACATCTGACACATCCTTAGGAATCGGCCAATCATTAATGGATTTTATCTTGTCGGGTTCAACCGAGATTTCTTCTTTAGAAATTATGTGTCCTAAATACTGAATTTTGTCCTTGTGAAAATCACACTTACTAAACTTAGCGTATAGTTGATGATCTCTCAGGACGTGTAAGATAATCCGTAGATGTTTGTCATACTTTTCTTTGCTTTTAGAATATACTAAAATGTCCTCTATGAACACCACAACAAACTTATCTAAGCATTTGTGCATAATATTGTTCATCAAACACATAAATACAGCTAGGGAATTAGTCAATCAAAATGGCATGACTACGAAATCGTAATGTCCATAACGAGTTGTGAAAGCTGTTTTGAAAATATCCTCATCCTTAACCCGCACTTGATGATATACTGACCTTAGATCAATATTTGAAAATATCGTTGCTCCACGCAGCTGATCAAATAGATCGTCTATGCAGGGCAATGGATATCGATTCTTGATTGTCATATTATTCAGCTGGCGATAATCTATGCATAGTCTTAGGGTTCCATCTTTCTTCTTAACAAATATAACAGGTGCTCCCTAAGGAGACACGCTGGGTCTTATATAGTTTTTATCGATTAGTTCCTTCAACTGTGATTTCAACTCGTTTAATTCCAGTATATTCATCCTATATGGAGTTTTAGAATTTGGTACTGCTCCTGGTATTAACTTGATGGTAAAATCTAAATCTCTTTAAGGAGGTAATCCTGGAATCTTCTCAGGAAAAACATCTTTAAAATCCTTTAGGACAGGTATGTCTTCTAGTTTCAGTTTGTCCTCTTTACAAATAAACTCATCATTTACTACATTTACTGCAAATAACTGACATCCTTTCCTAACTTCCCTCTTTACTTGCATGGCTGAAATCTGTCTAAGGGTTGTCTTTCTTGGAATACGTTTTACTTCAACAGTTTCTCCTTCATCATTTAAACATGTAAAACTTTTCTCATAACAATTCAGAATGACATGATGGGATTCTAACCAGTCCATTCCGATTATAATATCATAGGATCCTAAAGATAAAATATTCAACTTGATTTGTGTCTTTAACTGATTCATGGATAAAGCATAACTTTCAATAAAATCTGATACTTTCCTCTTTGTTCATATTGCTAGTCTAACTAACCAATATTTATTGAACTTTTCTGTTTTCAATTTAAAACTTTCTACAATATCTGGTGATATATAACTTAAGCTAGCACTTGGATCAATCAAAATAGTAACATGATGATTTTGTAGCATACCTTCAATCTTTACCATAGAGATTTGATGATATGCTTGTCTGTTGTCGAGTGATACATTGATTCTGGGCATCTCCCTTGCCAAGTCTCCAACAGTAGGTTTAGTATGAATAGAATGAATGTTGTTAGCTATCCACTTCCTCTTGGGGCATTCTGATGCATAATGAGGACCTTGACACTCAAAACATTCGATAGGTGCCTTTTGATCATTAGTCTTGGTAGTATTGGGAGTGTTTCTAGGTGCTGTAAAATTCTGCTGCTGACTGTTTCTGGGGTTGTTTCCTTGAAATTTTCGATTCTGAAATTTTTTCTTTTGGAAAATAGAATTCCCACTAAACCTAAAAATTTTCTTTTTCAGCTCAAAATTGTTGGGTTTATGACTTTTCCAGTTTGACATTCCTTCTCTTTTCCGATTAGTGTCGTAATAGAAAGTTGCTTTCCTCATGGCCTCTTCTAAGGTTTTTGGACTATCATACTCAATTCTGTCCTTGATATTGAAAGGTAGACAACTCAAGTATCTTTGGATCTTCGGTTTTTCTTCCACGAGATATGGCACATATCTCAGTAAGTTCAGAAATTTACTGTTCATTTACTTCATGTTCATACTTCCCAGCTTTAAGTCATAGAACTCCTTCGATTTTTTTTCATAGTATTGTTCTTATAAGAACTTCTTTTTGAAATATTGTTTGAAAGTACTCCAGTTGACATCCTTGTCTTTGATTCCCTTCACTCTTTTGATGTCGTACCACCAAATATCCACCTTGTCGATCAAGTTGTAGATTGCCATATTTTCCTTCAATGATTCAGAATAATCATATATTTGGAAATACTTTTTCATGTCGGACAACCAAGCTTTTGCTGTCTCTCCTTTTTCAGTTTCACCATTGAAGGTTGGGGGTTTGATTTTCTTGAACTCCCTAGAAATTTGCGCATACTGTTTGTGACTTTTCTTTTTGGGTTTGTAGTCCCCTTCAATGCTGTCACTTGAATAATTTCTTTTCTTTTTCCGTTTTTCATGGGCAGCTTCTGATGATGTCGAAATGATGTTTGCATCATCAGTTTTCATCTTTTTACTTCTGTCTGGATGAGGTAAATCTTCAACCTTTGAACTATTCTCAATTTCTCTATTCTGTTTATCAGTTGGGCATTGTTCGAATAGTACTTGATTTAATTCTTCTTATGCCTTCAATATTTTCTCAGTGTCTTGTTTTACAGATCTGATTTCTGCCTTTAATTCTTGAAATGCTTGTAATAATTATGACGAATTGTCGTTTACTTTGCCATGGAATTCTTCTCCTTCGAAATGCCTTCTCGTGCTATGACTGTTGGGTTGAAATCTATCTTCTAAATGTTCAGCTGAGCCTTCCATATCTGTAACTCAAAATAATTTATGTATAACACAATAGTTTTAAATTTTTGAATTAGTAAAATTTCTGTTGTTAAAATTTTTTTTTTGCTATGTGTTATTGGACCTTTTTTTAGGCCTAGAGTTTGAACATGAGCTCTGATACCACATGTAACATCCCGAAAATACCAAAATAAAAAAATATTTTATAATAGCGATAATTATCAAAGTCATTTAATGCGGAACATACAAATTAATTCGAATTCCTAACTAAGATAATTAATGACGACGACACGCCATATATCTCAAATAAATATGATATAATTGTAATTGCCACTTCAAATTTAAGCGGATGTTAATCTCCTTAACGAAAGATCTTTTATGAATATGTCTACGAGTACAGTTTACAGTTTTGCTTAAGTTCTTGAATATGATTACTTGCTGTACTATTGTGATGTTCTTGATGAAGTGCTAACAGTTTGTTTGTATGATGATGAAGGGGTCCTACGAGGTACCCTGGAGTTTACTTAGATACGTTTAGCTAAGGCATTTGAATCTTGTTTCAATGTGCAGACCACAGGTAAGAAATCCTATAAGACAACATGTGTTAAGAGTACTTGTGTCTTTCAATTCATCATCAATGTAAAATTAGAATGCTAAGTACTTCCTTGCGTCACCGATTACCGGAGGTATGGATACATGGTTCTAATCCTAGTTTTTATACTGTCTTATGAAGCTCTTCAGTGTTATCGTTTCGCGTTGTCCTAGTATTTGTTATAATGCTACAATTATTATCACATGACTATCGTCATTATTATCAAAATAGTAATACCATTATCTATTGATAGCAGTTATTAGAAAACTTTTAGCATAAGTGTTTATACTTTCGAGCTATCATTAAGTTTTGCGTCTACAACACTTCGACTACTCTGAGTCCTGAATTTTTCATTTTGAATAAGTAAGGTGTAGTGACTAGCGCTGGTATTATGAACTTAGTTATTTGAGTGTTCCTTGTCAACACTTTGAAATATATTTATGATAATACAAAAGTCTTTCCCTACATGATCATCATAGAAAATTTATCATAATTATGGTATACATATGCTATGAACTAGCATTATGAAACTTCTTATACTTATACAAAACTATAGAAATGAAAACTAAAATTGTTCTATAGTTACTATGTATCTGCAGTAATACATTGATATATAATTTAATATGCAATAAGATGATAACACTAAACAATGATATGATTTTCCTTCTACAATGATATGATAATCAATAAACAATGATATGGTTTTCAATATACAATCCTAGCTATACTATAGTACTATAGGATATTATCCTTTGCACACAATTGAATACGATATAAACAAACCTTAGAAAGGTTATGACTTAAGCAATAGGTTAAACCATGCTATATGACTTAACTCTTATCCTAAGTATTATTACCGTATGTTATTGCATTCACAAAAAAATCTCGTTAATGAGTGATGAGTTGACAGTTATTAAATTTACTGCTGGCAGGTTGACATTGTACCGATCGGGTATTAAATGTTCTGACCAACACTCCATAGCGGAAGGTGTGGCTGTCAACTCACGTAATTATTTCACGTGAACTTTGGTTGATAAAGTAACTAGGAATCCTAGCTATATAAGACTTCCAAAATGCCTCTCCTCTGAGCTGTACACGGTAATGTTATTTGGCATGCAGTGTTGGCAACTTCGTGGATGTTGTAATTTATGAGATGTTAATGCAATGTTTGCTCGGCTTTCAATGTAGCATTGTTGGCATCTCCTTTCCCATTGATCTCACCAAATCTTGATCGTTGATTGTGTAACCCTAATCCCGTTGTATGTAATGGTAGCAAGTTTCCCGGTCTTTTATTGTTACGTTAGAGTTGAGGCTGACAGGCTGCCAAAATTTAGGGTTAGAGAGAGTTACTCTCAGGGGTTTCGATCCTGTGACCTGTGAGTGTGTAATATCCCTTTTTCAAATTTTATTAAAATGCCCAATTTTCCACTTTTTTTCCCAATTTCGACCTTTGACTAGTTTTACTGTTTTGACCTCCAAATCAACCCAAATGCTCCCAAATATTCTGTAGGAGTGTATGAATGGTATTTAGACTTGAATATAAGGTTCAGGTATGTTTTATGGCCCTCCAAATACTTCTGCAAACTTGATTTGTATTCTGATCAATATATGTAATTTTGACTAGTAATTTGTGCATCAAATCCCCCTCGGGTAACACTGCAAATGGCCTTCCAAATGCCTCCAAACTCCCACAAATTTATGGAAAGAGGTATATAATGTGTTAAGTATGTGATTAAGGTCTCATATGCACCATTAATTGATTTTTAATACTGTTCTAACTCTCTCACATTCAACAGCAAAAACCCCCAATTCGACCCTTGGAGAAATGACACTATTTCACCTCCCAATGCAACTAAACTGAGTAAAAATGCTTCAAATGCTCAAGTACAGTACATGAAACTTGTAGAAGACATCCATGGCAGTATATTTATCACAAATATATCAGATAATCATCCATCCATTCGAAATAATCAACAATATAGTGTCATACATCAATGCATTGGGGAAATGGACATTGTTTGCTCATTAATCAATAGTTTTGCATACAACCAGTGGGTATTTCGACCTGAGACTTTCTGAATATGAATAACAGAGGATATGAAGCTATTACAATCATAAATATGTAATGAGAAGCTCTCTCAAGAAGCACAAGTGCTCACCAAAAACGCCCTCCCTCAAGGAGCACGAATATGCCTTCAAAACTGGAAACGGTGGAGAGAAAGTGCTGCACTAAACCAAACCATGAAACTTCCTGTAGCTGCTACCTGCAAATACAAACTCCATTAAAGCACCATGAAAGACCTGAGTGGCCTCTCCAAACACCAACTTGGATGGGAATCTTTCACCCTTTAAATTGGCTAAGGCAAGAAACTAGTCATCCACTAGCTCTCTCTTCACAAATGCAATTTTTCTCAAATCATCAAAAGCCATTCTCATACTTGATTTCTACATTTTATAACCAACATTAACCTTCAAGGGGTCGAAATCCTCTCAATAGATTCAATAATTTTCCATTTAGAAAATATTCCTCATTTGCCACTTGTCTCCTAGTTCCAACCTTCCATCTTCTCCCAAATTCGAATTTGAGTCTCTTTAGATTCCTCCAACTCCATGAAAGCCTTCTTGAGCCTATTTTTGGGGATGACATGTCATAATGGTCAGGTGTAAGAAGTCAGGTCTGAATTTTGTCATAAAATGTCATAGATGCTTCATTATTGTTGTCATAAAACTAGGGAATCTAGCCCATGTGTCCACTAGTCTCCAATTTGACTCTTCCTCTCCCATGGAGGTTACTATTCCTTCCCATTTTGACCTAATATGCTCAATGCCATGTGTTATGAATTACCAACTCACCCAAGAGTGTTCACCTTCCCATGAATTCGAATTGGCAAGAGAGAGCTGCCATGTGTCATTGAAAAATCAAGCTAGTGTGGGTCCCACCACCTCCATATGTCTCCAAAACCACTTGCCATCTAGAATTTCTCTTGAATTTATTTATTCATCATATTTATTAAATTCTTGAACCCTTCTAATGTCTAAATATCATTTATTAGTTTCCTTATTACCATCCCACATGTGCCCATCCAACCTAGGAAACTAGTAGGATTGATGGGATTGTCTTACTATGCATTTATTTGAATGGGGACATTACAGTCCTCCCCACCCAAGATTGCTTTTCCTCAAGCAATTTCAAATTTGGATGATGCAAAATCTTATCCTCTTCCCATGTGGCATCTTCATTTGGTAAGTCCTTCCATTGCACTAAATATTCTTTGATGATTCTACTCCTCAACCTTCTTTCCCGTGTCTTCAAAATCTTTTTCAGAACAAGTGTGAGCTGACCTTCATCATCCAAAGGATGAAGTATTTCTGAAGTGATGATTTGCTGACCAAGATCTTTCTTAAGACAAGAAACATGAAATACATTGTGGATTTTACTCCCTTCCGGAAGTTCTAGTTCATATGCTACTTCTCCAACCTTCCGCACTACCTTGTATGGCCCATAGTACCTTGGTTTTAATTTTTCTGCTCCATTCTTTTTGAGAGATGTTTGTTTATAGGGCTGCAACCTTAAATATACTAAATCATTGACTTGAAAGGTTCTCTCTTCTCTATGTCTATCAACATATTGTTTTTGCTGATTTTGAGCAACCTGCAAATTGTCTTTCAAGAGCTTTAAAATTTCTTGGCTCTCTTCCACCCAATCTTTAGCCTTTGGGGCTCTACTATCACCAAATATAATTTCAGCAAATGTAAGTGCATCATAACCATATAATGCTTTGAAAGGAGACATTCCTATTGACATATGATAAGTGGTGTTGTAGCAAAACTCACCCAAGTGTAGCCATTTTGCCCATGCTTTTTGCTGCCCTCCCACATAGTTTCTTAGGTATCCTTCCAACCATTGGTTTACCCTCTCTGTTTGTCCATCAGTTTGTGGATGATAGCTGGTACTTGGAGTCAATTGAGTTCTTACCAATCTAAAAAGTTCTTTCCAAAAAGCACTCATGAATCTACTATCTCTATCACTGACAATGCTCTTGGGGAGCCCATGCAATCTGAAGATTTCTTTGAAAAAGATATCAGCCACTTGTGCAGCACTAAAAGATGATGTAACAACAAATAAATGAGCAAATTTTGTCAACCTATCAACTACCACATAGATTCAATCCTTACCTAAGGATTTAGGCAATCCGGTGATGAAATCCATGGAAATACTGTCCCATTTTTGCTCTGGAATGGGCAATCGTTGTAATAGGCCGGCTGGACATGTAAGTTCTGATTTGTTTTGTTGACATGCTTTACATTCATTCACATACTTCTGAACATCTTCCTTCAGCCCCTTCCAAAAAAATCTTTGCCTCAACTGTCTATAAGTTTTGAAGATCCTCGGATGGCCCGCTAGTGGGGAATCATGTGCTTCTTGCAAAATTCGGTACTTGAGCTTGGAGTTATGAACTAAATAAATTCTTCCCTTATAATATATCAGCCCATTCAAAATCCTATAATTATCATCCCCTTTGATTCCATCCAACACATCACAAGCAAATTTGTCTTTGGCATATTCAACTAGTAGCATGTTTTTCCAATCCTTGGCAATATCCATGAGAGAAAAGGAAGGCCTTCTTGACAAAGCATCTGCTACTATATTATTCTTTCCTTTGACATATTCAATATCAAAATCATAAGCTTGAATCTTTCTTACCCACTTTTGTTGCCTTTCATTTAGATCTTTTTGGGTGAGAAAGTGTCTTAGACTATTATGGTCAGTTTTCACCACAAACTTGCTGCCCACCAAGTATTGTCTGAATTTGGCCAATGCATGCATAATGGCCAGCATTTATTTATCATAGATGGAGTATAGTTTTTCATGAGGCTGCAACTTTCTTCTCTCAAAGGCTATGGGGTGTTGGCCTTGCTTTAGGACAGCCCCTATTCCTCCACCTGAAGCATCACATTCCACAACAAAAGGTTTAGTAAAATCAGGAAGTGCAAGTATGGGACAACTACTCATTACCTCTTTCATTTTTTGGAATGCTTTTTCAGCCTCTTCATCCCACTTGAAAGCATCATTCTTAGTCAAATCAGTGAGTGGAGAAGTCAACTTGGAGAACCCTTTCACAAATTTTCTGTAGTAGGTGCATATGCCAATAAAGCCTCTCAATTCGGTAATATTTTTTGGTGATGGCCATTCCAAAATAGCCCTGATTTTTTCCATGTGTACCTTCACTCCTTCTTGCCCAATAATGTGCCCAAGATACAGCAGTTCTTTCATCCCAAACTCACATTTTGATAATTTAGCAAATAAGGACTCTTCTTGCAAGATTTTCAACACAATCTCTAACTGTTGCAAATGCTCTTCCCATGTTTTACTGTAAATGAGAATATCATCAAAGAAAACCAAAACAAACCTTCTTATTTGCTTGCAAAATATCCTATTCATACATGCTTGAAAGGTGGATGGAGCATTAGTTAACCCAAAAGGCATGACAAGAAATTCAAAGTGGCCAAAATGACATTGAAAAGCGGTCTTTTGCACATCTTCATCTTTCATTCGAATTTGGTGATACCCTGATCTAAGGTCAATTTTTGAGAAGTATTTGGCCCCATGTAGCTCATCCATGAGCTCATCAATCCTAGGAATAGGATACCTATTTTTGATAGTCTTTTTGTTCAAGGCTCTAAAATCTATGCACATTCTCAATGTTCCATCTTTTTTCTTCACTAGCACTACTGAAGAAGCATAAGGGCTAGAGCTTAGTCTAATGAGCCCCAACTCTAGGAGTTCTTTGATAGTTTTTTCAATCTCATCTCTAAACCTTTTAGGATGTCTATAAGGTGGTATCTGAATGGGTGAAGTACCCTCCTCCAAAACAATACTGTGCTCAACCCCCCTATCTAGTGGCCTACCATGTGGAAGGTCTCTAAAAACCTTTTCATATTTTTGCAAAAGTTTCTCTATCTCCTTTGGGTGTTTGAAAATATTTATAGTTGGCTTGGGAGATGTAATATGACATTCAGCATCCCATTCTATATCCCCATTCCTCAATATAGATCTCATGCTATTGCAAGTCACTACTTGATTTGGATAAGTGTGTTGCCCTCTCACAACTCTTTGTACTCCTTTTGAATCTTGGAATTTCATTTCGGGAATTTGATAATTTACTGTATGCTCTCCTATTGAATACAACCATTGCACTCCCAAAACCACATTAGTATCAGCAACATCAACCACATAAAAACTATCAACAAAAGTATAGTTACCTACAGTGACTTGCAGCTTTGGAACCCATGTTTTGCATTGCATTGTGTTGTGACCGAGAATGACAACTGTGAAGCCATCAAATGGTTCAATAGGTATCTTTCTTTTCTCTACCATCTCTGCATCAATGAAGTTATGAGTGGCTCCTCCATCTACCAAAATTGAAGTTCTTTGTCCTTGTACCACACCTTTGCATCGGATAGTATGATAGCGAGGTACTGCTGAAAGCACTGCCATTCTTGCTTTGTCCGGTGAAGGCTGATTTTCTTCTTGTATTTCCTCTTCTACTGATGTCTCATATGTCTCTTCTTGATCTGAAATATTTCCATCTTCATCCATGCCCCTATCATACCCCTCATTATCAGAAAATACTTCTATGTATTGAGCCTTTCCTTTGGTACATTTGTGCCCCGGTGTCCATGGTTGGAAGCATGTGAAGCATAGTTTCTTTTTTCTAAGTTCATCCCTGTTTAGTCCCTCTTTTTTATTCCTCTCAAATGACTCTCTTTTCCAAGGTTTCTTATCATATCCATCCCTTTGCCAAGGTTTCTTTTCAAATTTATAGCTAGGCTTAGGAGGAAATCTCGTTCTAGGAAGCACATTTTGGAGATCCCTAGTCAAACTCATTGCATCTTTTAATGTAGTTGGCTTGTGGGCTTTGACCAAACCTCTTAAGGGTTCAGCCAAACCTTCAGTGAACAGAAATACTAATCTTCCCATAGATACATCAGCCACCTTGACTGATAATTTTTGAAAGTCCAACATATATTCGGTAGGGGACCCAGTTTGCTTCAATTGAGCTAGTTCTTTGAAAGGCAATTCCGGATATTTTTGTTCAAATCTTTCTAGTACCCTGTCAACAAATTCTCCATATGTTTTAACCTGATTATGACCCAAGGTTTTCAGCCCATGAAACCACCATTCATTGGCATCTCCTTCCAAATGCAAAATGGCCATTTTTAATGCATCCTCTTCCAACATAGGATTCAGCTGAAAATATACATCCAATTTTTGCACCCAAGTGTTAACAGAATTTTGAGAAGAACCATCAAAAGTAGGAAGTGACATTTTTCCAATAGCACTATTCAATTCTTTGTTATGGAATGGACTCCTATTGTCTCCCTTCATTTTAATCTTTTGCATAGCATCAATGTAGTCACTGAGTGGTACACCTCTTTTACACTCTTCATTCAAATCATTCCAATCATTTACTAATTTCTTGTAATCCAATTCAAGATTGGGATATTCTTTGGGTGTGAGAAATTTAGGTGCAGTATGCCTTTGTGTGCTTTGAAATTCATCAGGTCTATTATGAGGTCCTGTACTTGAGAAAATATGCTCATTCCCTTTCATCTTTTCCCCTGAGTGTGAACCACTATTATCTCCTATCATCCCTTTGCCTGAAAGTTAGCTACCCAACAATTCGAAACCTTTCATCATTTGTTTATTCATATCTAGCATAACCATGGTAAGTCCTTCAAAACATGGTTTTAAGGCTTCAATAAATTCCTCCTTATGTCTTAATTTTTCCTCCTCCTCTCTACCCATTGTTTTAGAAAAAAACTCTTTTTCTGCTACTATCTCTTCTTCAACCAAAACTTCTTCAACTACTGATTCAAAGGGTGGTGTTTTATTTGTTTGGATTCTTGTTAATACCATCAGGTGCCAAGACCATGCTTTGATACCACTTGTAATATCCCTTTTTCAAATTTTATTAAAATGCCCAATTTTCCACTTTTTTTCCCAATTTCGACCTTTGACTAGTTTTACTGTTTTGACCTCCAAATCAACCCAAATGCTCCCAAATCTTCTGTAGGAGTGTATGAATGGTATTTAGACTTGAATATAAGGTTCAGATATGTTTTATGGCCCTCCAAATACTGCTACAAACTTGATTTGTATTCTGATCAATATATGTAATTTTGACTAGTAATTTGTGCATCAAATCCCCCTCGGGTAACACTGCAAATGGCCTTCCAAATGCCTCCAAACTCCCACAAATTTATGGAAAGAGGTATATAATGTGTTAAGTATGTGATTAAGGTCTCATATGCACCATTAATTGATTTTTAATACTGTTCTAACTCTCTCACATTCAACAGCAAAACCCCCCAATTCGACCCTTGGGGAAATGGCACTATTTCACCTCCCAATACAACTAAACTGAGTAAAAATGCTTCAAATGCTCAAGTACAGTACATGAAACTTGTAGAAGACATCCATGGTAGTATATTTATCACAAATATATCATAGAATCATCCATCCATTCGAAATAATCAACAATATAGTGTCATACATCAATGCATTGGGGAAATGGACATTGTTTGCTCATTAATCAATAGTTTTGCATACAACCAGTGGGTATTTCGACCTGAGACTTTATGAATATGAATAACAGAGGATATGAATCTATTACAATCATAAATATGTAATGAGAATCTCTCTCAAGAAGCACAAGTGCTCACCAAAAACGCCCTCCCTCAAGGAGCACGAATATGTCTTCAAAACTGGAAACGGTGGAGAGAAAGTGCTGCACTAAACCAAACCATGAAAATTCCTGTAGCTTCTACTTGCAAATACAAACTCCATTAAAGCACCATGAAAGACCTGAGTGGCCTCTCCAAACACCAACTTGGATGGGAATCTTTCACCCTCGAAATTGGCTAAGGCAAGAAACTAGTCATCCACTAGCTCTCTCTTCACAAATGCAATTTTTCTCAAATCATCAAAAGCCATTCTCATACTTGATTTCTACATTTTATAACCAACATTAACCTTCAAGGGGTCGAAATCCTCTCAATAGATTCAATAATTTTCCATTTAGAAAATATTCCTCATTTGCCACTTGTCTCCTAGTTCCAACCTTCCATCTTCTCCCAAATTCGAATTTGAGTCTCTTTAGATTCATCCAACTCCATGAGCGCCTTCTTGAGCCTATTTTTGGGGCTGACATGTCATAATGGTCAGGTGTAAGAAGTCAGGTCTGAATTTTGTCATAAAATGTCATAGATGCTTCATTATTGTTGTCATAAAACTAGGGAATCTAGCCCATGTGTCCACTAGTCTCCAATTTGACTCTTCCTCTCCCATGGAGGTTACTATTCCTTCCCATTTAGACCTAATATGCTCAATGATCCAGGTGGATATCGGTGGCGGCCCACCTCTTCCAACTGGCTCAAAACAGTCTTCTGGCAATTTTGGTAAATTACTATTTTTAGCAGTTTTTCGGGTGCTGAACTTCCGGAGCCATTTTGAGGCCCTAAACGACCTTTTTTGGCAATTTGGGGGGCCAAATGGTTGCCTTTGGCATGCATTTGACCCCAGTAGAAAGTCGTAAATCTCGAATAGACCTTTCCAACGAGCTACTGAGCGCCCCAAACGGAGATCGTATGCAAAAGTTACGACCCCGGGAAGTTGATGTACTAACTTACCCAAACGGGGCCCACATGACTTTATGACGGTTCATCTTCTAGGGTTAGGTTTCTGGATGTTTGGGATTCTTTCCCTCATGCTTATGATAAATAGGCCCTTTCAGCCTCTCTTTGTATTCATCTTGGCACGAATGAGCATAGCAGCCACATCTCTTCTCAGAGATAGCTACCACCATTCCAGCTATTGTATTTTACAGTCTGTTCTATTTCCACTATTTAATAGAATATGTGTTTACTGTATCACTGTGTTATTTGCAATATATCTCTGTGTATGATTCTGTATATGCTATCTTTTGTTTCATTCCCACATAAATCCGGATCAGTGGTATCAGAGCGGTCTGCTCTTTGATTGTTTCTCGGTGCATGTCCCCGACGAGGTCATGATACAGAGAGTTGGGTCTCGAACTAGTTTCACTTGGGGAAGACCACTCTCGCCGCCCCAAACGGCCTCCCATGGCGGAAGAAAAGAGAGACGACGGAGCAGTAGATCCTATAAAGTTGTTGCTCGAGGAAGCCCTCGCGCGACAGGGGAACGAGATGATGGATAATTTCACCCAGATCCTTCAACGCATGCCAACAGCGGCAAATGCACCCTCAACGAGCAGCCATTTCGGAGATACGACTCCCTTCAAGGTACACGTTAATTTTGATATCCCTTTATTTGAAGGCCAAATCGATGCCAATGCCCTAGATAAATGGTTGAATCTACTAGAAGGGTATTTCTCTGTCCACAATTTTTCCGACAGGGAAAAGATCGTCTTTGCACTCCTCAAGGCCGTCCCCCATGTCAAAAATTGGTGGGAAACTTATTGTGAGCAAAACTCATCAGACGAGTCGGGATTGTTTGAATATTCCAACCCCACTTGGGCCTCTTTTATAGATGCCGTCAAGGAACAATATTACCCTGTTGGAAACTATGATGACCAGTACACAAAATGGACCATTCTGCATCAAGAGAGGGACCAAACGGTGTCGGAGTACACCAACAAATTTCATACCTTGCGCACAAAGCTAGGTATCAAGGATTCCGAGCGGCACCTAGTAATGAAATATCGCAGTGGCCTACACCGGTACATCCGGACAGAGATGGATTTCCTGGAAATCTCTTCACTCGGATCCGCTTATCGATATGCTGTCAAAATTGAGCAGAAATTTCAGCAAAAGAACAAGCGTGACTTCGGACCTGCGCAGAAGCAGGGCAAGGGAAACTCTGGCTCGCAGAACACGGGGCAGGAAAAGGACAACTAGTCCCAACCGCAGGCGAAGAAGGGTAAAGAAAAGACAAAGAAGGACACCGGGAAGTGGTGCGAGTTCCACAAAATCCCCTGGCACAACACTGATGATTGTCGCTCAAAACAGTCATTGGTGGCTGAGATCAAAGCTTCAGAATCAGATCCCAGTTCCGATTCTGACTCGGAACCTAATTTCAGAGCCGCGCGAAAAGGGAAGCAGATCATTGATGCAGAACCCAGTGCCGTTGGTTCCACCACACAGATTCAGCCAGAGGAACCTGAAGAGTCGGAGGCAGAGGAGCGCCTTTTCCACTCACAGATGTGGGTGAAGGGAATTCCCCTACACTTTGTTGTGGACAGCGGCAGCCAGAAGAACCTGATCTCAGAAGAAGTCATCAAGAGATTGGAGCTACCAATAACTCCACACCCACAACCATACACCATTGGATGGCTAAGCCAAGGACGAAGGATCCGTGTCAGTCACCAATGTCGTCTACCATATGGCATCAAGCCCTTCAAAGATGAGGTATTGTGTGATGTGGCCCCACTTGAAGTATGTGATGTTCTTTTAGGACAACCATATATGTGGAGGCGTCATGCTGTATATGAATCACGACCTCGCAGTGTCATTGTCACTTTGGGAGGACAACTCTATCGGATACCAGAGATAGTTGCACCTACCCCAAACGAGCAGGGAAGGAAGATAATCTCCCACACTGGGAAATTTTCCCTATTTGCAATTTCCACTAAAGGTGAACATCAGATTGCGGAGACATCCACAACCTCTGCAGATTATCCTTCTACTCAGCAGAAACAAGAAAAACACAAAGTTAGTGCAGCATCGCCTATTCAGGTACCTCCATAGTGCAAGGCCACGCATTCAAGGGGCCCCTCCAAAAAGAAACCATCCACATCGGTGCATACCAAGGATACCACAATAACCAAAACTGTTGAACAGCTCCAGCGCATCCATCAACAACAATTACAACCCTCTGAAGATGTCAAAGAAAGGCAACCTTTCCACTTCAGCAAATGTCGCACCAAGAGCTCAACTCGACATATGATAAGGGATTTAACGCAATGGAGACCATTGCTTCCTAAGGAGGGAGGATTGATCCAGGTGGATATCGGTGGCGGCCCACCTCTTCCAACTGGCTCAAAACAGTCTTCTGGCAATTTTGGTAAATTACTATTTTTAGCAGTTTTTCGGGTGCTGAACTTCCGGAGCCATTTTGAGGCCCTAAACGACCTTTTTTGGCAATTTGGGGGGCCAAATGGTTGCCTTTGGCATGCATTTGGCCCCAATCGAAAGTTGTAAATCTCGAATAGACCTTTACAACGAGCTACCGAGCGCCCCAAACGGAGATCGTATGCAAAAGTTACGACCCCGGGAAGTTGATGTACTAACTTACCCAAACGGGGCCCACATGACTTTATGACGGTTCATCTTCTAGGGTTAGGTTTCTGGATGTTTGGGATTCTTTCCCTCATGCTTATGATAAATAGGCCCTTTCGGCCTCTCTTTGTATTCATCTTGGCACGAATGAGCATAGCGGCCACATCTCTTCTCAGAGATAGCTACCACCATTCCAGCTATTGTATTTTACAGTCTGTTCTATTTCCGCTATTTAATAGAATATGTGTTTACTGTATCACTGTGTTATTTGCAATATATCTCTGTGTATGATTCTGTATATGCTATCTTTTGTTTCGTTCCCACATAAATCCGGATCACTCAATGCCATGTGTTATGACTTACCAACTCACCCAAGAGTGTTCACCTTCCCATGAATTCGAATTGGCAAGAGAGAGCTGCCATGTGTCATTGAAAAATCAAGCTAGTGTGGGTCCCACCACCTCCATGTGTCTCCAAAACCACTTGCCACCTAGAATTTCTCTTGAATTTATTTATTCATCATATTTATTAAATGCTTGAACCCTTCTAATGTCTAAATATCATTTATTAGTTTCCTTATTACCATCCCACATGTGCCCATCCAACCTAGGAAACTAGTAGGATTGATGGGATTGTCTTACTATGCATTTATTTGAATGGGGACATTACAGAGTGGTAGTTTTTAATAGTTGTAGGCTTGCACTCAACCCACAATATGCCTGATGAGGTTTCTCTAGCCTTTGTAAAGAATGTGATTTGGTATGGGTTCGATTCTCTTGTACGTGAGAATGGTCTTCTGTGTTAACATAGGGTTGTTGTCGCATGTCAATGTGCTTTGTCGTTTGCTTAATGGTGTGTTGTGCCATTGTTCTGAGATTTAATAAAAGGTAAATACTTATGAAGATAAAAATTACTGTGTTGCTTGTTTTGTGTTTTTGCATTCTTGTTTTAATCCCTTTGAAATGTATTTTGTAGGTACCCACTTCATAGGATGGTTCCTGTGCAAGCATGGAGAATGGAATATGCTTCTACTTCTCCTGGTAAGCTTCGGTGGTTCTCGAATAACCTCATAGTTGCCTTCGATGGTGTTTTCTGTGTGCCAAGGGTTGGAAACCTTTGACTTGTTTCAGTGATGGCCCAATACGAAGTTTTAATCTTGTTTGGTTTTGAACTGTATAGAGGGTAACCTCTCAGTCTTTTAAGTTGCCTCTTGGCTATGTTGTCGATAGAGACTCCAAACTTTCATTTGTTCTGCTAGATGTTTTAAGGGTAAAAACCCTTTGTAGTTTTGTTGCTTCACGATTCTATTTTAAGTTTTTGGTTGATAAGAGCAAGTCCCGTGTACTGTGAAACCTTGACAGGTTCATAGTGTAATTTTCTGTTATATAATTTTAAATGGAAGAACAAGAACCGAAGGTTCTCTTTGCACTTGTAAATTATGGTTTGTTTCTTTGCAATAGAACGATATGTTTTTGAATAACAGTTGAGAACAATGTGTAAAATGTATGTTGAGTCTTTGCCAAACCATAATGATCGTCTTTGGCCTAGGGTTTTAAGTTTGCATAACTGTATAAAAATGTATGCCTGTAATCCGTGCTCGTTGATGATAATCTTGTTTGGAAAATAGATGAAATAGTTTGACTGTTAAAATGTTTTTCGAAAATATTATGCCTCCATGTTATAGTTTCGTTTTACAAAGGATACCCTACCTGTAACTTCCAAATGCTATCGGGCTTGTGCTGGGCTTTGTACCCAAGACTTAATCGTTGTAACGATAATTTCGATAATGTATATGTTTTAATGCTAGGGTTGTGAGCTAATGTTTGGACATAGATATGAAATCGTGATTTCGGTTATCTGCTAAATAATGCTTTGATGGTAAACTCGCGATATATATATAAAAGATAGTATGGTTTAGAAAACGATAACTAGTGTTCAGTAAGTTATAATTGCTATCATTTCTGAAATGATGTTTTACAGTTTTCCATGAATGGCTTGATGATTTTAATAGGTTTGCATAAAATAAATTTATGCAGAGAGTAGTTTTTACAAATGCTAACTCTCTAGACTATACTTTACTGGAAAACATTACGGAAATAAATGTCGAATTGCATGATATTTCTATCTTAAAAAGATGTAATTGAAATGCAATCATATAAACCTTGTGCATAATTAATTCTTGCAACTGCTATTATTTCCCGAATTACACTTGCTTGAAAAACATAAAATGTATAATATTGATGCATTTGATTTCTAGCTGCAATGAATAGAGTTAAGAGAAATATATATAACTATGCAAAAAATAAACTATGTTTTTCTTTCCTGTATAAATAAAAGAATTTTGTATTACTGTTGATGCCTTACTCTAATATTTATTATGTTTAATTATAGGACAAAAATTTAAACAGAACAATTACTGAAATCATTTATCCAATCAATGGAATTCTGCCTATCTTTCATCTATCATTAATTTGATTCTTTAAACTAGAGTACTATGTAGAGAACAACATGGGGAAAAATATAGAGATGGTTATCTAATCAAATATTTCACAAAGCTTTACCATTCAGAATCAAACATAGATCAGAAAATAAAATAACTTATTTTACATGACAGTTTAATAATTCTACTAAGCAGAAACATTGAACTGTAACAAAAGTAGGAACAGTAAAACCTGGTTAACTGTAGGGAAACAAACAGCCCAAGGAACCTGTTCCACCCAACCAATTCCTGAAGCAAGCCAAGTTACTTGCCTTAGGACCCCCGAGCCTGTTCACTGAACCACCAGGAGGAAGAAACTTAGAAGCTTGGGACCTCAATCTTATAGTAGCAATAGTTACCCAATCTTAAAGACTTAGCAGTCAAAGGGACCTACACCAGTGCCTCTGGTTTTTCCTTCTTAGAATAATTTGCAGACTTACAGTTGCACTCTCACATAGCCTCCCTATTTGAATCTCTTAGTGATCACCTGATGCAAATGAGAAATATTTCTGCCGAAAATATTGTAAGAGCTGCCTGCTCAATTCGAATTTGCCTTATGTAGGCTGCCTAGGCCTTTTAGTGGTTAATTGTTCAGTTAATGAGTTTCCTGCTCACTCCCACCACTTGGGGGATAATGCCACATTTTTAGGGGTAGTTGTCCCATAACCAACAGCTAGTGGTGAAGTGAAATTGCTGCCATCTGTCCCATGCCTTCTAACAACTTCCATTCCTCCTAGTGGGTCAGTGAACACTCATTTAACAGTTCCCTTGGGTTTTTTTCTCCTACTTTAATTTATTAAATAATAATAATCAATAATTACACTCATCCTTGACCAAACTTGGTCATAATTACAAAACTTTGTAATTAAAATTTAACATAAAGTATTTTGCCAATAAAATAATATTTTCAGAATTTGGGTAGGTGACACACTCTATGCTAGTTCCCACAATGGTTATATTTGGTTCTCATTATATCAATCTCATATTTTAGATAATGAGATGCTCTATGGACTGTCTGAAATTCCTTGGGTGGTTTGTTAGTCTCTCATTACTATCATACCACTACTTGAACCATATATTATGAAATTTCATCCACAATGAACTTTCTTTATTCTTCTCTCTGTTACCACCCAGTCTGCACAGGGTGTTAACTAGACAAAAGACTTAATTCATCTAGGGACCTTCTTGTCCCCCATCCACATATGGCGTATTCTACCTAGTTGCATGTTTGTTTAAACTTCATTTTTCATGGTCAAATAAATTTGTTTGTAAAATCTTGACATCCATTACATGTGTAAAAGGGCTATATCAAGTGATTCACTCATGTTATAGAAACTTTGGACTCTTTTTTTTTTTACCTAGATGAACTTAGATCCTAGTGATAAGATGTTATCCTAGATTTTCCACTCACACCTCCAAAACCAAAGTGTGTTATAATATAGGTGTATCAGGTTGGTGTCTAAGTCCTTATGGTTAGATGTCAAAATTAGAGTCACTCACCAAGTCCCTAGAAAATGCATGACCTTTTAGGTCCAATGGTGGGGTAAAAATGGAAAAAAAAAACCATGTAAAAAGGAGTTAAGGGGGTAAAATATAAAAATGAATATTTTAGGCAGATCCCCCGTTAAGAAAGGGTGCATCTAAGTTATTTATCTCATCTAGGGGAGGAATGTAGCACCCTCTCCTCACTTATGGATACATTTTCATGTGTTTGCATTCTCCTTGCATGGAATTGCATGCTCCTCCCAAAGTTGGTACTCCTCTTCTTCAGTTAACTCCAAGTTGCATGGGATGTGGTGCATGTATCTTGATTTGCATGGATATCCTGCATATGGAAGCTTCTCTTGCATGGTTATGGTTTTATCTCACATGAGGAAGCCTCTCATGCTTAGGTTTAGGTTTTTGGCTCTACATGTGGCTCCTTCTCCTTCCATAGAGGGAGAAGGTACCAATGTCATGTTTTCATATTTAAGAGAGGCTCCCCCTCTCTCATTTATGGTTGGTTATTGTGAGAGGAAAATATATTGTATGATATTTTTCTCTCTTGAAGAGTTTTTGGGAATAAAGTGAAGACTTTGGAGGACATATCGGCTAGTTTATTGGATGGTATATGTCTTTTCTTATTCATTTAATGTCTAGTTAATATGCTCTAGTTTTTCTTATACTTATTTACTTTGTTGCATGTTTGGCCATTCAAGGGGTATTGATACCCATTTGGAATAGATCCTTCTAGTTTGATGTATCTTAGTTCTAGTTTATCTTAAATATTCTTTTGTTAGCTCTTTTCCTATTTTGGATATTGCTATACTAACATCTTTCTACACTAGTAAGAAACATGAAGAGGAGATCCATCTCCATGTATAAGCTCACCCAGGATGTTTGTAATGTTTTTCCATCCATTCCCAAAGTCACCTTATCACAATCACTTTTCCAACAAGAGGTGCATCCATATTTTAACACATGATGGCATGCCTTGCTTCATCATAAAATCAACTGAAATGTCATCATTTTTCGATTAACCACAATATCCAAGTCGATCAGGGCATGCTTAGAGATTCCCTAACCTCTTGGATTCATTTGAATAAAAGAAATACAAATCAAGAACCAAAGTGAATCCATTATTGAAACTTCATCTTCTTTTCCTTGAACCCTCCTCTCTTTCAAATATTTCAAATGGTTTCTCATATTGCATTTGTAGATTCCTAAACCATTGTTTCATATTTTCTTAAAATATAATGATTGATGTCTTAGATATATCGAACATATGGCATATATCTTATAATAGATCTAATCTAAAAGTGTTTTAGTGCATGCAGTCTTATAATAAATCTAATATTGCACTTAGATAAGCTCGTGTACTTTCAAAGAAAATGCAATTTCATTACTTGCATATTGTTGTAAATTAGTGTACAAAAGACATCTAATTGATCTTTCTTTCATATTTGAGCCCACTGCACACTCTTTGGAAAATGAGAAAATATCATGATATATATCCTTACCTCCTTCCATATTTGTAGATTCTAACTCTCTTTTAATGACTATTTTTGGCAGATTGAGATCCCATCCGAAAGAGGTCTAAGGGATTCATTTTGGGGATTTTTCACTGTTTTTTTATAAATTTTACTTGCACGTTTAGGAAAAAAATCACGTAGTCCAAAAGGCATATAGTTTCAACCACCATTCAACCCCTAATGATGCCCACCAAATAAGACATATTTTCTATCACTTTGTTACATTCATTCTCTAGCTATTGTAAGCTTGACTGTTGGCCATAAAGAACAACATTATGCATTCTAAGGGCTTCATATTCTATTGTAACCAATCAATTAGGGTGGTGGTGTCACATCCCCCCTTCCCCACGGGTCTCATTTGTTTTCATTTTTCATTTTTGCATCTAACTTCACATGCTAACTCTATACTAATTCTTAACTTATAATAGAACACACTTCCTATAGTGCTCTAAAATTAACCTTAGATTCTTAATCTTTTTTTTTTTTTCAATTTCTAGTGTAATATTGATGCATGCTATTACATTATGTTCATTCATTTATGCATTTTGTAAATTATCCAATTAAATCCTTCTAAAAATTAATTCTAAACTATTGCACATTAACTCAATCTAAAATTAATCTTCCCTAGAGACGTATTCTGATGTCTATAACTTCATAGAATTTTAATTTGTGGAAAAATTCTATAGTTGAGGGACTCTATGAGGTAGTTACCATTAAGATTCATTAGGATACACCCTCGTTTAGTGTAATGCATTGGAGATTCCATGTGACTCTGATCTAGTCCCCTCTTCATGTGGTACCACACTTGACATCATTCTCGAACTCATTTCTACATACCTCATGTATATCGGAAACTCCCTTCCCTCCCGAATAATCCACAAAGAATATTCAACCCCTACATCAAGTAGGTTCACAATTCGATGATCCTACATTTAACAAGCAAGTAAATCCTCGCTCCAACGAGTTCACAATTTGACTTTGCTTCCACTTTCTAGTAATTAGATAACTTTCTTTTCTATTGGCACACTAATCTCTTAGTTTAACTTGTAGGCATTTATTGTTTTGAAATCATATCCTTTTTTCCCAATGGTTGAAGCATTGATCTCCATGATATGCATGTTCAAGATTTGATCTACTTAGTGATTGCTTCTTTGATTTACTTATTAGATATATTTCTAGATCAAATTCCCAATTTCTTTTATTAACTCCTAAGTCACTTTTTCCAAAGTGACCATCCTTATATTTTATAGGGTCTGATCTTTGTTGTCTTTTGTTTAGGAGTTGGCCTAAAAAGGAGTTGAGTGTTGTGGTGAGAGTTGCACCCAACTCATTGACATGGCACCAAGTTCGCTCTCAGTGAATTGATATTTTTCTCATATTCATGTGTGGACCTAGGTAGTAACATTTTGGTGTTGTTGTCGGGCATAAAATATTTTATCATCCATGAATTGATGATATTGTTTTTTCAAGTTTTTAACTTTATTTGATGAATGCTTTAGATTATATCTTTAACAATTTCATCTAGCGACCCCACTAATTTTTCAATTTTCTAACAAGTAAATTACAAAAAATAAACTTTGTGAGAGATTATTGTTGCATATTTTTCTTATCACATGGTGACTCTGTGAAGGGATAAATCCTTGTTCTTCACAAATTTTGAAGATTTGTTGTGTGTAGAGATGAGCACATCTGACAACTTGAAAAAATTTTGAAGCTCATTTTTTATGACTCCGCTGGAATGGTTCAAGATGGGGTATTTTATGAAGGATCCCAATGTTAAAAATCATGATCCTTGGACACAAAATTATTTCCCTCATATTGAATTTAGAGGCATCCCTGGATTCCCAAATTAAGGTTTGGATTCATCTATAGTGTTTTATTTCACTCCTACATATCATGGGATGGTGAGCCGCTTGACATTCACATTAAATCCTTGATTGAAGTTGTGATTTATTTTAATATTTTTCATGAAGATGAGTTGATGTGGGTATTTTCATGTACTATGTAGGTTGATGCTCTATATTGGTTTGTGGGATTTGATTTCAAAGAAATATCTTCAATGGAAGATTTCTCCAAGAAATTTCTCCGTGAATGGATTTTTGAAGACAATTGCAAGATTGGGGAGGATATTAAATATTTTCTTACCTGCATTCCTAAAAGAAACAAATGACATCTTGATTCTAAAGAGGAAAGAAAGAGTGAAGATCATTGACGATTCTATGGAACTCCTACCTAAGGAAACATGTAAAATTTATAAGAAAGAAGCCCTTGTAGAATCCGATGATGATATTCATGATGAGGTCTATGAGGTGCATGTTGACATTCCTCTTTGTTCTCCTCATGGTGACAAGGGTTTGGTAAGCTTGTCCTCTTTTCATATTTTTGAAAGTGAACTGTGTAGGGATGATAATTGTGAGCAAGAGGAGGATATGGGTAGACAAGGGTATGTTATTAATGAGGAATCCCATGTTTGTGATAAGGATTTGGATGACGATCATTGGAAATATTTAGGGAAGCCCATTTTTTATATATCTAGATAACATAGTGTTGATTTTGATACATTTGGAAATCTTGGTATGGAGGAGGCACATTTAGTCCATTCCTACAATGATTTTTGTAACGTCCCATTCACCCAATCTGACCAATAGGAGGGAACAATAACCAACTACGAGCTTCTAAATTTCTCCCTATAACCCAATAGAATTGAGTATGAACTTATAAAATGTGTGCGTAGAAACATAAATAAACATACACAATGAAATTAAACTCTATCCACCTACATCTAGCATGCATTTATCAGCATAATTATCACAATGATCAAATAAAAACATTGCACATTGAAATAGAGAATAATACTTATCTTTATCCAACACAGATATAAGAAGTTGGTTGTGTAAAAGAGATTTTACACCCAATCGTAGGCACTATGTCTATCATATACTCTTTCTATTGATAAATTTCGAACAATAACCCAATTGCACTATACTCAATGCTAACCCTTAGCAGTCACTGATATGATTTTGAATCTGCAAAAGTGTTCATAAACACATTTGTTAGCTACATTGTATTCTCAGAAAATTCTAAAATTATTTTCATGCATTCTTGAAACAATCCATATTAACAATTTATGTCAGATCACAAAAATATATGAATCATCCCCTCCAACTCTAACTATTCACAGCCACAATTGAATTCGAGAACCAAATTTGTAGATAAAAAAATGGGGGTCAATGGGGCTTTCACCCTTTCGGCCTCCCTACACTATTTCAGGTCGGGTCGAGGGCAATGCCCTCATTTTTTTGCAAATATTTCCATTTTTCACAATCTTGCACATAAGATCAACTGCATTTTTTAATTCTTGGCACCCAAAATTCCACTGTCGAAATCATTTTTTTCCCCTGATTTGCGCCCTTTAGATACCACCTACATCATCTTATTATTTATTGGGCATAAGCAGTTTCAGGATCTATGAGATGATGGTTTTCTTAAACTTCTTTTGCAATCATGAATGCATGGGAGGGAGACACATCAAAATGGTAGTTTTCCTTTTAGGATCATGCTCATTAAATTAAATTTCATGCATATTCATGACCCTGAAGCATTGTCATTCATTGATCAAATCTGCACGACCATATGAGACTGGCTTGATTGATGGGGGGTCCCATCATTCCTAACTTCATTGCACATCATGTCACCATAGATCACATCTCCCAATGCCACATCACTGTAGGGAATACCCAAAAGTTGTTTTAGGATCCTCGGGTAAGTGGTTTCTTGAACTCACTTTTATGATCTTGAACGCATGAGCAGTTGACATATCAACATGACATCTTCCCCTTAAGGATCATGATTATTAAACTAACCTTCACGCATCTTTGTGATCCTGAAGCATTGCCAGCTGTCGATCTTGATCCTGATCACCCATCGGTAAGACCTCATCCACCCTTACACTCTGTCACATGCGGTCACCTACACAAGGGTCTGATGTGGTTGGTCCAAATCTTAACTTCTTCCCATGTGGATTCTCCACATCACCCATCCATGTGGCATAGGTGGGGCCCAACTAATTTTTTTTCAAAATTTTAAATGTTCACAATTATGTAAGGTTTTAATTAGACAATAAGGGGGATTATTTCGAAATTAATTCGAAATTACTCCTAACCCCTTCTCTGTCACTTAACATACACTGATTTTTTCTATAGTGCCATTTCTAATTTCTTCTTGTAAATGTGAATTCTTGGCACATAAATCTCTGGTATCGCAACTAGAAGCTCTGATACCACTTTGTAAAGTCCTCTTCACCCAATCCGACCAACAATATGGGACATTAACCAACTACAGGGTTATAAATTTAGCCCCATAGTCATGTTATGAATTTCATAACATATAAAATATTTGTGCAGAAACATAAATAAACATACACAATGGAATTAAAATATATCCACACACATCTAGCATGCATTTATTAGCATAATTATCACATGAATTAAATAAAAACATTGCATGTTCAAATAGAGAATAATACTTATCTTTATCCAATGCAGATCCAAGCAACTATCTATGTAAGAGTGATTTTCCACTGAACTTTAGGAACTATGTCCAACATATACTCTTTCTGCTGAGAGGCCACCCCCAAGTTAGGAAATGAGGACACCAAGGTGAACAAAACACGTACATGTTCTCTCTCTCTCATTCCACAACCCATTCTTCTCTCTAAGCTTAGAAAAATGCTCATACAGAGCTCTATAGGGGTATCACTCAGTCCTCATAGCCTTGGTTCCAACAATACCCGCCCCACACAACACCCTTCTGTGCTCAGGAATCCCCTTCACCGATCCACAGTTCTCATGGGTGATCCATCTTTCTAGGTGCTTCTAGTATGCGCATAGAAGTAGAACAACCTGCTATATGATGTTGGAGAACCACCTCTATACTTAATCCAGGGATTCTAAAGCATTTATTGGCAGCAAAAATCAATGGGTAAGGGTTCATAGATTTCCCAACGTCTCTGCTCACCTATAAACATATATTTTCCCTTCCAAATGTGTAGCTATGTCTCTAAATTCGAATTTATGGGTTAAACATAGTATGTAAGTTCTTGAACAACAATGATGAGGTCTGCAAAGTGTAGATATGCATGAAAGAAAAAATGAGAGAAAATGAGGGTTGACTCTATAGGATATGAGATATTGGTGAAAAGACAGCTGACATAGCTCCTGAATATTGAAGAAAGGACTCCTGACAGCTATAGACTGACTTCTGGTAACTAACAGAGCTGTCACAAAAGTGCAGTCAGTCCCATGCTTCAATAACTGCATGAGGTAAGTTTTTCCACCAACCTTACACATGCATTTAATGATTGGAAAATAGTCAAATGAAGGTAATGTTGGAATAATTAAAACCCACTCTATGTCAATTAATACATTAGAGACATTAATTAATCATTTTATGATTAATTACTATGTATTAGACTAAATAGTTGGCATATGAGTCATTCTGTGGACCACAAGCCATCTTTGGGGGCACCACAAGCCTTCTAGGTGTGGACCACAAGTTTCCTAAGTCATGTGGTCACATTTCAGATAATTCTGGATAATATTCTGATGAGAAAGGCGCACATGCTCCCTTTTACCGCTTTTTACTACTTTTGGGTGAAAGGTGAAAAGCTAGTCAACTAGGGAAACTGTTTTTTGGACCACTTTCACTCCTTGATGTTTCTTCCTTCCATTTTTGGGATTTAGCATTTTTTTTCGTCACACATCACTATCTCATCACTAAATCAGAAATTCGTGAGCCTCTGGTGTGACTTGGAGAACACACTTGCCACCTAGGGGGGTTTTGCATCATTTTAGTAAGTCTACTTTTGTGAGGATCCAAATGGAATATTTAGCCATTCGAATATCTGATGTAAACATTATATATTGACATCCATTTAATTGCCTAATTTTGGATGATGTATTTTATTCATGAGAGTTAATACAGTTTGTATCTATTGTGAGTAATTTTCTGTTTTCTTGTCTAGTTGTGTGAGATATTTTGTGAGAGTGTGTAATTTCTTGATCAGATATTGGTGTGAATTGAATTTCACATGGTATCAGAGCTATCAAGTTATTCCTTTCTCCTTCTATTGTCTTTCTGGATCCAAATAGTCTCAAGGAGGGCGTAGTAATTCATCCACAGGGCGCATTCTATCATCCAGAAGGCGCAACAAACAAGCTTTGGGCACACCCAAATCACTCCAAAATTAATTTCAAAGCTTCCATGGATCAGTCACATCATATCATACTCACTCCATTCAATTAATTTGACTGGAAGGTGCAGATGGAGATCATACCGAGGAGCAAAGGCCTCTACAGGGTGACTATGGAAACTGAAGCTGATCTAACCTCAGTAGTTGAGAAATAAAAGTGGCATAATCGAAGAGATGAAGCTTATGGGATTCTGTGTCTCACTACATCTATGGATCTTCTATTCCATCTCGATGGTATTACCTCTCCCAATGAAGTTTGTCTAAAGCTTCAAGAATTGTTCGGAAAGACCGATGAATTAAGAGGCCACCAACTGGATAATGAACTAGTTTCATTGAGTCCACAGAATTTTGATAGCCTCTAGGATTCCTTATCCAAATTCAAATCACTTGTTCTATAGCTGAAGCAATGTGGTATTGACAAAAAGGATGAGCAATTAGTCTTGGCCATTCTCTCCAAACTTGGCCTTGACTACTAAGTCTTTGTTTCGACCTTCCACTCTACAAGGAAGACAGTTAAAAATTGAAAGAGTCCATCACTTTCAGAATTCATGGAGTCACTTGCACAAGAACACAAAAAAATTATCTTGATGGGAGCCATTAAAAATACATCTAAAGAACACTATCTGAATGTTGGAGATTCAAGGAATTCAAAAGGGAAGAAGAAGGGCAATTTCAAGAAGCCCACCGGTGAGAGGAAAGACAAGTAGAAAGTTCATGAAGACTCCTCGAACTTCAAGAGGAATCCAAATAAGAAGAATGAGAGGAAAAAGTGAAATTAATGCAGCAATGGATTTCATCCTGAATGATCTTGCATGAAGAAAACCATTGACCAAATGGATCAAATCCTGAAGAAATCCAACATTCCTCTTCCAAAGAGCGCAAGGAGGAAGGATGGAGGACAAAATTCCAATGATAAGGAGAGAGTACATGCACTTATGGAAAGGACATGAAATCTGTTGGCTTGGTTTTGCAACCAAGCTTAGTGCTATGGGCACCTGCTAACTAGTAGCAGCAGTTTCAATATTAAGCAAAAACAATAAATAAATCTAAACTAAGCTAGCATGTGCATATCATAATAATTTTTTGAATTAAAAAACAAGAACAAGAAATATAAGAAATAATTTTGTATTGAAAATGGGGGCAAGCAAGTGCTTGCAATAATAATACCTCCAAGTGATAAAGATAGTTGAGAAGCTCCAAGGGTGAGCAGCTCCAAACTCCAAAGGGTCCTTTCTCCAAGGTTGCTACAATGGCCAAAAGCTCAAGGGAGATTTTGGCAGCATGAGGATAGGAAGATGGATGGATGTGAAATGAGGATCCCCTACCACCTTTTTATAGGTTTTGGTGGTGGGGAATACCATTATGGTTTTGTGGAAACCAATGGTATTGACCAACATGGTTTAGGTACTTTTCCCTCATTTTTCCTTTTTTGAATAAAATTAATATTTTTATTCCCTTTTTAATATTTTTGGGAATTTTGGACCCTTTTTGAGGGTTTTTTTTATATTTTTTTAGGAAAAATAATCTTTCTGAGTGGGAAAAGGGGTGTACTAAGGTCTTTTGGTGACCTTTTGTTGGCTTTAGAGGCTCAGATGGTGGAAAAGTGGACAAATGGGTCATGTGAATAAGGAAATGAGCTAGTGAGCACTTTTTAGGTGTTAACAGATTACCCCCTGATGTGTGAGGGCAGGAGCTCATCGTATGGCCGATAGACATCATAGTTCTTTTGTCTTTTTTTTTCTGGGGTTTTGGGGAGGAGAAGAGACCGATTGGAGACTGGATCCGCGGCCCTTGGAAGCTGCAAAAAATAAACAATATTACATGGCCTCAATATGAATGAGGAATAATCCTGATAACGGACGAGGCAGGCATACCCATGCTCGTATCAAGACATATATAAACAATTAGTCCCAAGAAGGGGGACCTGAGAAAATACATAAAAAATCTGCTGGTACATCATAATGGTCCAGAGGGAACATCATTTTGGGATGTACTCATGATCATATCATGACTGATCTTAATAAATGATACACTCGAATAACTAATGAACTGCTGAAACTGAAGGTGTCCAACATCTGTAGGGACTCAAAGACTGTGAGTCATCTCTGAGAATTAATGTAATTGTATACTCAAGGGAGTATGAAATTGGGGTACATCTGAATACTGTCGCCATGCGCAACCCAGATATCTATAGGAAAATGTAACTGGTTGTATCCATAGGTAGACTCTCAAATGTAGAGGAGACAGATGGTATCTGGGGTCTTCGACTAATAACTGAATGAACCAATGCCCTGTGCGAGTCTCAATGATGCGATCAAGGTGTTGAAGTCGAGCATGTGAGAAAAAACCATTTGGAGAAGCACTGAGGACTCTTCTCGAAATGATTCGTAGGCACTCATCATAAATGGTGATGAGTCCAAGACACAGGGACCTCTAGGTCTATCCTCTGGAATAAGTTTGGTTGTCTTCGATAGAGGGAGACCAGCAACTAACAAGGCAATGATGTTTCCTTGATAGGAGTACGAGGTGTAGAACTGAAGTGTGGTAGTACTGATGGTAGGACTAACATACTTGTGGGGATGGGAAGTAACTGGGGTCATATAGTGGGTAGACTCAAACTTCCTTTATTCAGAGCATGATGACATGGTTGGCCTAGTAGTGTAGGGAACTGACTTGTAAGTGTGGGTATCATTGCTTTTTAGGGACTGAAGGGTATTTATTGACTTTGGGGGGTGTCAAGCTGATGGGTGCTGTTGAGGGTTTCTCAGGGTGACATACTGTAGAATACTCTGAACAAAGGTGACCAAAATGGGGAAGCTGTCATATGAGTAGACGCGATCTGTTGTGGCACCGAGAAGCACCATTGGGTCCTTCTTCGTAGTTTTAATGAGCTCTAAGGAGGGATAAAAGTGTGCTCTGAAATGGTACTGCCCTGTGGATTTTGTGAGCCCAGGACTGTTCGTGCTCATTGGTGCTTTCATTTTTAAGGAGTCTGAAAACGATAAGAAGACTTTGCAGTGGTTATGATTACTGTCCTATTGGTTTTACGAGCCCAGGATGGTGATTGCTCGTGGTCGCTTTCATGTTTAGAGAGTCTGAAAGCGGTAAGTGGACTCCATTGGTGTTCTTTTTCGTAAGTTAGTCTCCAAGGCCCGAAAAAGCATAAAATGATGCAGATGGAGAACTCTTCTAGCTGGTGTGACTAGAGTATTCCTTTTTCGTAATTAGTCTACAAGGTCCGGAAAAGGGGTAAACTTATACCAGGTAGACGCCCTTTCAGATACGTTTAGCGAGCATGAAAGGAAGCAAGGTTGCTCGGCGATCTTTTCATTGTTTTAGGAGTCAGAAAAGAGCTTAACAGAAACTGCCTAAGTGCCTTTTTCATAAAAGGGATTGCTCGACCCGAAAAAGGGGTAAAATTATACCGAACAAAAAGGGATTGATGAGAGCGAGAAAAGGTCTCAAGCATCATCATGGGTTTGGAAAACTGAATCCGGTGACATAAAGATTGTCAAAAAGGGGCAACGGCCAATGTGGCATGCAAACCGGGGCGATGAGGGGTCATGGGAAAAAATGTCTGAAAAATCTGGAGGCGAGAGCGAGAAATGATATCAAGCGTCATTAGGAGCACAAAAAACTGAATCCGGCGATATAAGTCATGTCAACAACGGACGGCGATCGATGTGGCACGCAAACCGAGGCGACGAGGGGGCATGGAAAAAATGCCCAAAAAATCTGGGCATGAGAGCGAGAAATGATCTCAAGCATCATCACGAGCGCGGAAAACTAAATTCGACGAGATAAGGTTCGCTAAAAATGGACGACGACCGATGTGGCACGCAAACCGAGGCGACAAGGGGGCATGGAAAAATGCCCTAAAAATCTGGGCATGAGGAAAAAATGAACAGGAAAAAACTATCATGAGGTTCTACAATGGACGGTGGTGTCCATCCGGTTTACTATGGGTAAAATCGTTTGAGGTACAACCCGTTCGTGGGTTGCGGAGGGGGTTGCCTTCTGAATCGGTCAGAATGTATGCCCCCTGGCCGAGGCAAGTGTGTATAGTATATGGGCCTTGCCACATGGCCACAAACTTTCCTTTCCTAGTTTTGTCATGAGCCTGATCGTAGGTTAGGACCAGGTCTCCTTCAGAAAAATTTCTTGCGTGGACATGTTTATCATAATTCAGTTTGGATTGGTTCTTGGCTGCTTCCATGTTTTGAAGGGCTGTGCGCCGATCTTCATCGGCCTGCTCTAGGAGTAGTAAGCGTTGTTCAATTGGGGCAGTGTCCGGTAGGAGTTCAACGACCATATGTAGGGTTGGAATTTGGCACTCAATGGGGAGGATGGATTCGACACTGTGAACTAAGTGGAAAGGGGTAAAACCGGTGGCGGTTTTAGTTGATGTGCGGTATGCCCATAGTGCTGGGAAGAGCATGTGGTGCCAATTTGACTTGTGTTTGTCTACAGTGCGCTGGAGGATGGTTTTCAAATTTTGTTTATCGCTTCGACTTGGCTATTTCCTTGGGGGTAGTAGGCAGAGGAGAAATGGTGTTCAAATTTCAGTAAGGTTGATAGTTCTTTCCAGACGGCGTCTTCGAAGTGAGAGCCGTGGTCTGAGACAAGTTGCTTTGGCACTCCAAAACGTGCGATAACATGGTTGAGGAAGAACCGAGCTACGGTGTCGGCTGTGCAATTGTAAGTTGGCATAGCTTCCGCCCACTTGGTAAAATAATCTACGGCCACAATAATATGTTTGTGACCGTTGGCTGATGTGGGATTGCAATCAAGGAAGTCAATGGCCCATTTGCAGAATAGTCCGGCAGTAACGACTGGATGAAGGGGGGCGGGTGGGGTTCTTGCTTTGGGGGAAAAAAGTTGTCAATTTTGGCAATGTTTGACTGCGGTGATGCAATTAGTAAATAATGATGGCCAAAAGTAACCTGCATGAATGATCTTTTGGGTAGTGGCCATGCCGGAGAAATGGCCTCCGCAGGCACCGCTATGACAATCATTGAGGACTTGTTCTGCCTCACTATGGGATAGGCAACGTCGTAGGATGGTATCAACGCCGTGTTGATAAAGTACATCCCCTAACAAGAGGTATCGGGGGGCATGGTGACGTATACGATGGCGTCCATCACGATCGACGTGGGGTTGAAATTTCTACGTGCGGAGGTAAATTAGGATGTCACCATACCATGGGTCGTCAGACAAAATAATGAAGATGTGATCGTCAATCAGATCCGTTTGGATAGCGGGTGATGATGAAGAGGATGGGAGGTCAGTGATGAGGTGGGAAAGTGCGAGGGCTTTGGTGCTCTTGGGAGTTTTGAAAGTGAGGTCATATTCCTGGAGGATAATGACCCATTTAGCAACACGACCTTGTAGGAGCCACCAGTTTAGGAGATAGACCATAGGGTTGGAGTCGGCGATGACCGTGGTATGACCAAGCAGAATGTAGTGTCTCAATTTTTGGATGGAAAAGACTACAGCTAGGGCTAATCTTTCCTCGTATGGGTAACGTAGGGGTGGGCCAGACAAGGTCTGGCTGACGTAATAAATGACATGTTCTTGGTGAGAGGCATCTTCTTAGAACAAGACTCCGGACACGGCATGTTCAGATGCCGAGACATAAAGGATGAAGTCCTGAGAGAAATCCGGAGGGGAGATCAAGGGGGCTTGTGTGAGAGATTTCTTGAGGGCTTCGAATGCCGTGTCTGCTTTCTCATCCCAAACAAAGGGTATGTGGGTGCGAAGTAGGCGTAAGAATCCGTGAACTTTGGTGGCATAGTTAGGCACGAAGCGATGAAGGAAATTGGACCGCCCCTGCAAACTCTGGAGTTGCCGAAGCGTGCGCAGAGAGGGAAGTTCTAATATGGCTTTGACTTTCAGGGGATCAACAGTAATTCCATCCTGGGAAACAATGAAACCCAACAAATGGCCTGCCAGAATGCAAAAGACACACTTGTGTGGGTTCAAGCGGATTTTATATTTGCGACAACGTAGGAAAACTTGCCGGAGGTCGTTAAGGTGGTCTGATCGTTTCTGGGAACGAGCTGTAAGGTCATCAAGATAGACCAGCAGGATATGGACCAAGTCGTGAAAACAATAGGTCATGGCCCGCTGGAAGGTGGCACCAACATTTTTGAAGCCGAAAGGCATGACATGATAGGCAAAGGTGCCCCATGGGGTTGTAAAGGCAGTCTTATACTGATCCTCCTTACGAATCTGAATCTGGTTGTATCCGGAAAAACCATCCATGAAAGATAGGACTTCATGTCCCGCACATGCATCAATGAGTTGGTCAATGAATGGCGTGGGGAAATTGTCTTTGGGACAAGCGCGGTTTAAATCACGGAAGTTAGTGCATACTCTAAGGGTACCTTGTTTTTTGTTGACGAGAACGGGGTTTGAAACCCACATGGTATAAGCAATAGGATAAATGAATCCTGCTGCGCGAAGTTTCTCAACCTCGGCTTTAACATCGGGGAGCTTGGAAGGATGAATGGGTCGCTGTTTCTGACGAACGGGGGGGACATCAGGCCATGTGTCAATGTGGTGTTCTATAATGGCGGGGTCAAGACCAGGCATTTCGGTATAGGACCAGGCAAAGGCATCACGGAATTCTTGAAAAAGCTTTTTATATGCCTGAGTTTCCGCTTGAGTGCAAGATGCGCCTAGCGAGATGAGCTCAGGTTTTCCCGGTGTGTGGAAATATCAATTTGTATAATGGGGGAAATGTTGGACATGTTCCCTTTTCGAAGGCATCCGGTGCTGGGATGGGGTCCTTGAACCAATCGACCTTAGTGGGTATGAAATATTTCGATTCGACCGACAACTGGTTAGATGCCGTTGATGTAGACGGCTCTGGAAGGAAGTATGAGCGATGATGCATATCGTCCCAAGGGCAGTCTGGTGCAGTGAGTGTTTCCAAAATTTGCTCATCAGTATGGAAGTAGTCAGACCATAAATCAAGGGGTTCTGGTTTGAAAGTGGTAGTCGAAGAGATCATATATATGGTGTTAATCTCTTCAGATGAGGATGATACGGGAGGGTAGATCTCCTCGATGAGGGGAGGAGATATTTCTAAGTCGATGTTATTCAACTCATACAACGCTGCTCTGTAATCTGGGATATCAGGACAGTGATGTGAGTAATGACCATAAACACCGCATATGGCGCAAGGGTGGTTGGTGCGTAGTGACTTATCGCGAGGCTTGGGGTTTGGGTCGAGTTTGACCACCGGGATGTTGGGGTCATCGTCTAGCATTTGCATGTGTTCCTGTAATGTAGGTAATTGTGGACACTGATGGGTTGGATGGCCTAACTCATCACACAATGAGCATTTAGGAGGAGCACGGAACACGGGGGGAGGTTTAACTGCTTTGGGTGGGGGTACCGCAGCGTATGGTTGTGGGCCTCTGCCCCCAGTGGGCCTGATGAGAGGAGGGGGATTCGTAGATGACAAAGGAGTAGTGATACCGGGAGGTGGTTGGGTAGAAGTGACAATGGGTTGCACCGGTTGCAAGATGACATTTGGTGTCAGCGGGGGAACGGGAGGCGAAATATACCACATGGGTAATCCCAATGTTAACCCAAGTAGACTAAGGGTAGCCATAACCGGAGCGCTTACTATCCCTGAGGGAGGAAATAGAAAAGGGATTGTGTGGATGGGTGTAACACCGATGTGACTAGGGACCAATGGTGGTTTAGGGAACAATTTTGGCTGATTGTTGGGTGTTTGTGTATTCTGTAAAAGAGTACAGAGATCAGCGATGTGGGTCTTCGGTGACGGTGGTGGAATAGATTGGAATCTAGAAGTCATTGGTGCCTCGGAGTAAAGTCCGGGTCCCACTGAGGAGACGAATGAGGTAGTTGCACCACAAACAGGTTGTTCAACCATGGGGAGAACATTTTCAGGTGCAGCGGGGGCCTTGGGATCATAATAGGTGAGTTGGTCGACCTTGACCACGCGTCCCTCATGGGCGAACTGCATGGTACGAAAAACGGATGAGGCAACAGCCCGCATGGCATACATGTAGCTGTAGCCAAGTAAAAGGTTATAGTCAAGTTGGGCATTGATGACCTCAATGTCAATGAGCACTGTTTTACTCGTCAGCTGGATGGGGACATTAGCTAAGAGACCTTGGGTTTGTGCCGAACGACCGTCATAGGCTCGCAACGTAGTGCTGGACTACTGGAGAGTAGGGGATCCCAACTTCTGCCAAATGAATATGGACATAACACATGTAGAGGAACCTTCATCGATAATGCACTGATGGATGACAAGATTCCGAACGGAAACAGAAACTTGGAACGCTAAAGTAGAAGATAAGCGTGGTTCGGACTGGTCTGAATCGAATGTCATCAGTTGTGAATCATTGGGGTCAATGGCGCCAATGGAAGAGAGTAAAGTCTTGCGCTGTGAAGGACAATTTTTCAAGACTTCTAAAGAAGACATGGCTGCAGGAGACTGGGCTAAGTCATCTACAATGTTGTAATTCGACGCAGCACGAGCATTGGGATTACTGTTGATGCGACGAAGTGGGAAGCGAGGTGCTTTAGAAGCGCCATCGAGTGGACCCAGAGGTATACATAATGTTTGATCTGTGGGATGGACGTTAGTGTTCTTGTCGGCAGGAGTGACTTCAGGGGTGGAGCCATATTGGTTCCGTCGGGTTTGGAGGTTGGCATCTGTGGATGACATCATCAACAAGTGGTGGGTATCTGAATCGAACATGGTTTGATCAGGAGCAGCATAAGTGATTTGTTGTAGTGGCGCGTTGCCCTGAGGGGGAGCTAACGGCTGAGTGTTCACTACGCCTTGGGTTGGAAAGAGGTTTTGCAGCACCAAAGGTTTATGTTGAGGTGGCGGAGGGTTGGGTGGCGGCTAAGGAGCCGCTTGTCCTTGACGATGGGCATCGTCAGTCCAGAGTTGCCGAGCTCGCTCCAAATGTGGGAAAGCATGTGTGTAATGGCCATAGACCCCGCAAATAGAACAAGGATGGTTTGTTCTAAGGTTACGGTTTTTGGGCTGCTTGGGATTACAATCCGGATTCTGGTTAGGAGGCGCAGCGTTGTTATTTTGCGGGGGATTGGGAGGTGGAGGACCTTGATGTTGTTGTTGGTTGTTTCCGCGGTTACATCCTCTTCCACGGTTTGGTTTCCCACCCTGGTTGCGCAGGTTATTTTGGTGCTGGGGCTGGTTGTGTTGTGTGTACACTTGCCCTTGAGCAGTGGGAGGATTTTGGTTTACCGCAGGTGCGGGAGCAGGTTGCGGTGCATAATAAGCTGGCGGGGCTGGAGGTGGTCCAGTTACCTGCTGGGGTTGTTGGTAACCCTGAGCTATTGGAGGTGTTGGATTAGTTATCATAGCTTGCTGTGGATAATACATTGGTTGAGGTGCAGCTGGGGGGGTGTATGCAGGTGGTGCATGACCAAAGCACTAAGGTGGACATGAAGGTCCATGGGTATGGTGGTGATGTGCCATGGGAGCATATGAACTGGTTGCTCCAAATTGAGATGTAGCCCGCAAAAGGTCGGGACCATGGATAGGATGTGCAATGGAAAAGGGTTGGGGATGCGAGGCCATACGACCAATGATGCCATCAGCGGCATGGGATTCCCCCGACGCATCGTGTTGGGATGAATCGCCCCGAGGGGTGTCTGGTATAATGGTATACAGATAACCCGATTGGGCGTAAATGAGATCAAATTGTTGGGCTTTGAGGATGGCCTCTTCTTCAGATTGGGGTCGTTCGGATGCGACATCCTTGGCAATGAGAGGGAGGAGGGATTTGAGAAACCAATCTAAGAAGATACGGTCATCTAACTTGATTTTGCAGAGGCTTCAGCGTCGACGCCACTCATGAATGTGGTAAGTGATGTCGGTGGCCGTGTTTTGTCTGGAAGACAGTAAGATCTCAATTCCCGCATCATAGCGGACAGGTAACTGAAAGAGCTGCAAGAAGGTCGAGGCAAGGGAGGTAAAGGTGGCATGGGTCCCATGGGGCTGCTCGATATACCACTTATCTGCAGAGCCAGTGAAGGTGTGCTGTAACAGACGGAGGCAGACAGAGTCATCCACTATAGAGTTGGAGGAACACCATAGATGGAAGGACATGATGTGGTTCTGGGGATCCTCACCTGCCTTGCCCTCAAAATTAGGGATGTCGGAGGGGAGTTTGGTGGGAATGTGAGGGCACGCAGGGTCGTGTCTGATAGGATCATTGGTTAACTTGGCTAAGTCTAGTAAGTTCAGACTTGCCATGTATGGTAAGATAGCAGATGAATGTGGCGTAGTGACTGGGACATGACTAGTCATGGTGGTATGATGTGGGGGTCCAGTAGCGCCTAAGGGTATGCTAGGTATTGAAGGTATGTGTCCTCCAATAGCTGTGGTCTGGTATGGGCCAGCGTTTCCGAGTGCAACATGGGTTACACCAGGGTTAGGAATAGCAGTAGGGATTCCTGGGATATGGGTTGTGGAAATGAGAGGGGGTGTGACCCCTATGTTCGGCATACCCGGAATAGGAGGTGGTCCTATGTTGGGCATTCCTAAAAATGGAGTGTCCCCCATATTAGGCATACCCAGGGGGGTGGTTGTTGCCATGGATGGCACCACAGCAGAAGGGTCTGTCGATGTATCACCTATGGTGCTGGTAAAAAGTGGGTCGAATTGTGTCCCATCCATGAGGTCGGTTGGTAATAACTCGGTAGGGTTTTCGGATTTTGCCTCAAAATCAAATGTGAAGTGAGGCGTTTCAGAATCTGATGACTGCCTGTTTGACCGACAAGGTGTCGAGTCAAGGGATAAGGCTCGGCGTCGGTGACGTGGCGAGCCAAGTAGACTGAACTCTGGGAGTTCGTCCTGAAGACGACGGGAGCTTCTAAAATTCTCAATGGTGAGAAATAAGTTTTTTGTGAAAAAAAATTTTAGTGTAAGGTGGTAATGTATAAAAAAATCAAAACCCTAATGCAACCAAGAGTGCAAGAAGGGGAGTGAAAATGAAGGCTCTCAGGCCAAAAAATCAACCTCAAAAAAGCACTTATTATAGTAGCTGTGCTATAATAAGTGGAGGGATGCAAAAAATGGTCAGAGTACCAACATGCAAACAACTTCTAGAAAAAATAGGTGCTACTAGACCAAAGGTGGATTGTATCCTGCAAACACCTAACTAAAAGTATTGTGAACCAACAAACGATATTCTCTGCAAGGTGATGAAATCCAAGTCAGACAATATTGAGTGTTGAGTCAACGGCTAGATATCCCCCTACCGGGAGGGACACCGGGTAATCAATCCTAAAGAATGGCGACTAGGATACTCCGTTCATGACACGTCCAGAAAATGTAAATCTGTCATTTGGTCCTTTTACTGCAATACCCCCATATAGGGATATCCTGAGAACTGCGAATGGTAGCCTTCAGTTACTGAATGGATTTCGGTATTCCACTCAGACTTTCGGAACCATCCTCGCGACTTCAACCCTCCTAGGGGAGAGGCCTTCTGATAAACTGGTTATGACCATGCCAATAAATACTAGTATATTTTGGTTCCCTAAGGGACAACAGTTATTTCTCAAATGTAATAACTGAGGGGTGTTATTGGAACACCTATCCCCTCAATACTACCTAGCTACAAAGTTCTTTTAAGTGTTCCCCAAGTGGGGTTAAAAGTTGGTTGAAGTTAGGGTAAGTTTTAAGGCTCAGTTTAAATTATGTGTTTGAGTGGGTGCACGTGTGGTATTTTAAACTGAAATTGAAAAAGTAAATGCTTTGCAGAAAATATTCAAAAAACAAAGGATCTTTTGAAATAGTAAAGCAAATAATATGACTTTTTCAATAAATGAAAATTAAATGCTTTGCAAAGACTATTCAAAAAACAAAGGATCTTTTGAAATAGGCAAGCAAATAATATGACTTCTTCAATAAATGGAAATTAAATGCTTTGCAAAGACTATTCAAGAAACAAAGGATCTTCTGAAATAGGAAAGTAAATAATATAACTTCTTTTAAGAAATAAATGGATTTCTTTTAAAAATTTTGCTATGGGCAAAATATCAAAGAAGTAAACAACAAAATTTTAATCTAGATAAAATACAAATAAATCCTTCTTTCAATTTCTGAAAATTTTTAAAAAGACTTTTTCAAAGGTGCATTCTAAATAGTAAAATTTTTCTATGGCTGTAAACAATGCTGGAATTTTAGGACTTTAAAAAGTGCTATGTGGGCAGAAAATACAGTAAAAAATTAATTTTTTAAACGGATTGGCTAAATCGAAAAAATTGGCATCGCGGGTTCTGACAGAAAAGCTGCGATGGATCGCGCGGGTTTCTGTCGCACAGTCGCGATGGGCAGCACGGAGTTCAGCCGCGAAGCCGTGATGGACCACACGGGATTTCGTCACACAGTCGCGATGTGCATTGCGGAAAATGTCAGCGAAGCCGCGATGTGCAGTGCGCTAATTTGCCGCGAAGCCGCGGTGAACCACGCGAAAAAGGGCCGCGCAGTCGCGATGAGCCATGCGACTGTTGGGCGAAAAGCCGCGAGGACAAAGCCGTACACGGACGCCGAAAAATGAACCCGAAAATTGAGAATTTCGGGCTGTTGATGGCAATAAAATGGGCCAAGATCTAGAACAACAATGGATCTGCTGTCTAGAGTGGTAGATCTATGAATTAAACTACCTAATACTATCAAAAACTAAGATCTAAAGCAAAAGTGAGATCTAAAGATTCGAAAGCAGCGGAGTCGCCAAAAAACTGTTGGCTTGGTTTTGCAACCAATCTTAGTGCTATGGGCACCTACTAACTAGTAGCAGCAGTTTCAATATTAAGTAAAAACAATAAACTAAATCTAAATCTAAACTAAGCTAGCATGTGCATATTATAATAATTTTTTGAATTAAAAAACAAGAACAAGAAATATAAGAAATAATTTTGTATTGAAAATGGGGGCAAGCAAGTGCTTGCAATAATAATACCTCCAAGTGATGAAGATAGTTGAGAAGCTCTAAGGGTGAGCAGCTCCAAACTCCAAAGGGTCCTTTCTCCAAGGTTGCTACAATGGCCAAAAGCTCAAGGGAGATTTTGGCAGCATGAGGATAGGAAGATGGATGGATGTGAAATGAGGAGCCCCTACCACCTTTTTATAAGTTTTGGTGGTGGGGAATACCATTATGGTTTTGTGGAAACCAATGGTATTGACCAACATGGTTTAGGTACTTTTCCCTCCTTTTTTCTTTTTTGAATAAAATTAAGATTTTTATTCCCTTTTTAATATTTTTGGGAATTTTGGACCCTTTTTGAGGGTTTTTTATGCTTTTTTAGGAAAAATAATCTTTTTGAGTGGGAAAAGGGGTGTACTAAGGTCTTTTGGTGACCTTTTGTTGGCTTTAGAGGCTTAGATGGTGGAAAAGTAGACAAATGGGTCATGTGAATAAGGAAATGAGCTAGTGAGCACTTTTTAGGTGTTAACACAATCCTACCTCATTCATTGTTGATTCTGGAGCTTCAAGACACATGGTGTCTACAAGTAAGTTTTTTACTTCACTTGACTCTTCCAGTGGTCCAAATATTGTATTGGGTGATAATTTTGAAACTTCTAGCAAAGGCAAAGGCAGGATAGATCTCGAGTTTGGTTCATTCAATAATGTCTTGTATGTTCCTGGACTTGCTACAAACCTATTTCTAGTCTATTAGATGACCCACACAGGTATTCCCAAGAAGGTAACCTTTACCCCAAATGATATTGAGATATGTGAAATGTACACAAGACGAATTGTTGCATTAGGCACTGCTGACCATAGCTCTAGAATCTACAAGTTTTCTCACTTTGTGCAACACCCCTCACCTTCTGCTCTTTTAACCCATCCTAATGAGTCAAGAAAATTATGGCATGAAATATTTGGCCATCTAAACTATAAATATCTTTCCCAACTTCATGAGAAATAAATGGTCATAGGGCTGCCCAATATCAGATTTTCCAAATTTGTCTGTCAATCTTGCATCCTAGGAAAAAAATCCGAGCATAACTATGGGAGATCCAAAACTGAGAGAACTTCTGCACCATTGGATCTTATTCACACTGATATATCAGGTCCATTCCCCCATGAGTCTTTGAACCATTCCAAATACATCCTCACTTTCATAGATGACTTTAGCAAGTACTGTTGGATTTATTTCATCAAGCTAAAATCTGAAGTTTTCGGTCTGTTCAAGCTATTCAAAGCCTCAGTTGAGAACCAGTCTGGTAGACATATAAAAATTATCATATCTGATAATGGTGGTGAGTACATCAAATTATAGTTTCATCAATTTTGTGCCTCTTCAGGTATTCAGATGCAACACACAGTTCCATATACACCTCAGTAGAATGGGGTTGATGAGAGGAAAAATAGGTCTCTTAAGGAGATGGCCACATGTATGCTTGAAGAAAATTCATTGTCTCCCAAGCTATGGGATGAGGAAATAAATTGTACCACATATATTCAGAACATAGTACCACACAAATATCTCAAAGGTATCACTCCTTTTAAGGCTTGGACAGGGCACAAACCTGATAACTCTCATTTCAGGATTTTTGGCTCCAAGGCTTGGGCTAGGATTCCACTTGAGAAGAGGAGGGCTATGCAGCCCCAAAGAAAAACATGTATTTTTGTTGGATATTCAAAGGACTCCAAAGGGTATAATTTTCTAAACATGACCACTCAAAAAAAAATCATAGAAAGAAGTGTTCAATTCGAAGAAGAGTCCTCTCAGAATGTTGAAATTGGAGAACCATCTTCACCACCACATAAAGAAGTAAGTGATGCTGCTCAAGAATTTTTTGATTATGATATTTTTATGATGAGGACCATTTTATTTCATATTCTAATTCACCAACAAATCCTAAATGGGCTTCTAATACTTTGCAAGAAGTAGGTGAACTAGTGGGCAATCCTCAAGAAACAAAAAGGACTATATCACAATTTGAGACTACTCTCAATGTGAATGAACCCTACCTATATGAGAGATGTTATATGATGGTGGATTTTGATCCTCAGACATATGAGGAATCCTCACATGACCCAATATGGCAGGCTTCCATGAATGAGTAGTTTCATTCATTGCAAAAGAATGAAACATGGGAGCTAGTCAAGCTCCCCGCAGGCAGAAAATTGGTAAGGTGTAAGTGGATCTACAAAACCAATTGTGAAGTTGATGGTATGGAATTGAAATATAAGTCTAGGATGGTGGCAAACGGATTCTTCCAATTCCAATTCCTTGACTACAACGATGCTTTTGCACTAGTTGCACAAAAGGATTCGATAAGACTAGTTCTGGAAATTTCTGCATCCAAGCACTAGGAAGTGCACCATATGGATGTAAAGAGTGCATTCCTCCATGGGGATATTGAGGATGAAATTTATATGCAGCAGCCAAAAGGGTATACATATGATCCTAAATATGTGTGCAAGTTGAAGAAGTTCTTATATGGGATTAAGCAAGCCCCCAGGGCTTGGTATGCCAAAATGGACAACTTTCTATTGTCACAATCTTATGTTCAATGAAAATATGGTCCTAATGTTTATATGAAGCTGATTGATGGTTCAATAATGATTATAGTGTTGTATGTTGATGATTTGATAATCATAGGTAGCTCTACTAATCAAATAGCTTCATTGAAGACTACTTTGCATCAAGCTTTTTCCATGAGTGACTTGGGAATTCTTAAGTAGTTTTTGGGGATTGATATTTCTCAAATAGAGAATGGAACAAAGGTATATCATTCCAAATATGCAAATGATCTGTTAAATAAGTTCGAAATGGCTGATTGCAAGCCTTCAAAGTATCCTTTCCTTTCAGGAGTTAGAATGGAAGAAGCAAAATCTACACCTTTGGTTGACAGCACCTTGTATAGGCAGCTTGTTGGCAGCTTGCTATACTTTACTCACACTCGACATGATCTTGCTTATGTTGTGAGTGTGGCATAAAGATACATGGAGAAGCCACATGAGCTTCATTGGAGGGCCGCAAAAATAATATTGCACTATGTGAAAGGCACCAAGACTGATGGGATTCATTGTGTTGCAGATTCTAGCCTAGATCTTATTGGCTTTACTGATTCAGATTGGGATGGTGATAGCCTTGACAGGAAATCCACATATAGATTTGTATTCATGCTTGGAGGTGGTGCTGTTTTTTTCTATAGCAAGAAACAGAGTGCCATTGTACTATCTTCAACAGAGGCCGAGTACAGAGGAGCAGTGAATGCTGCTACTCAGTGTGTGTGGTTGCAGGGTATTCTTTCAGAGTTTGAGATTTCCTTTAGCACTCCTACTGTCATATTTTGTGACAATCATAGTGTTATAAGGGTCTCAAGTGATCCATTACAGAGATAGAGGACCAACATATTGAGATACATATGTACTACATCAGAGGATTAGTGCATGACCAAATCATTGATTTGCAGTATTGCCCAACAGGTGAGCAAACTGCAGACATCTTCACCAAAGATTTTACTGAGAAGACATTCATCTATATTAAATCACTTCTTTGGATGGTTGAACATGTGGTGGAGTGAAGGATTGATCAACAATATTTCAATTTTGATATGTCCATTTTTTGAGGGAAGGTTTTTCCCATGAGGTTTTCCTTCTATCCTTGCTTTTCATGTGGAGCAGGTAGTATTGTACAGCGTGTCCATGTCTTGTTACTAGGCCCTTAGTATTTTCATTTTTTGATATTTAGCACATAAATTCAAACTTATGGGGGGGTTTTGAAATAATTAAAATCCACTCTATGTCAATTAATACAGTAGAGACATTAATTAATCATTTTATGATTAATTACTATGTATTAGACTAAATAGTTGGCATATGAGTCATTGTGTGGACCACATGCCATCTTTGGGGGGACCACAAGCCTTCCAGGTGTGGACCACGAGTTTCCTAAGTCACTTGGGTGCATTTCAGATCATTATGGATAAGATTCTGGTGAGAAAGGTGCACATGCTGCTTTTGGGTGAAAGGTGAAAAGCTAGTCAACTAGGGAAACTGTTTTTTGGACCACTTTCACTCCTTGAAGTTTCTTCCTTCCATTTTTGGTATTTAGCATGTTTTTCATCACAAATCACTATCTTATCACTAAATCAGAAATTCTTGAGCCTTTGGTGTGACTTGGAGAACACACTTTCCACCTAGGGGGGTTTTAAATCATTTTAGTAAGTCTACTTTTGTGAGGATCCAAATGGAATATTTAGCCATTTTATGTTGATGTATATGTAACTTCGGAATGTATTTCATATATGTATATTGTACTCCTATAGAGATGGTATTATTCCTCTATATGGAAGTGTTTGTATTCCTATAGAGATGTTATTATTTCTCTATATGGAAGTGTTGTCATTTATATTGTAAGTGTCGTAACTTATACTTGATGGGTTATTAGACCACCTTGTTGGGGTCGGCCCTATATAAGTCATGTGGGTCGAAGGGTTATTAGACCACCCTATTGGGGGTCAGCCATGTGGGTCAAAGGGTTATTAGACCACCCTATTGGGTGTTGTCCCAGTCATCATTATGTTATGTGGTTAAGTTAAGGCCGACCTAGTAAAGGTTATTAGGCAAGTCAAGTCAAGTATAAATAGAGTGCGGGAGGCACTCTATTTCATCATTCTATTATCTCTCACACTCTCGGGAGAGTGGTGCACTTGTGGAGGAGGAGAAGCTACTGCTAGGAGATGTCTATCTCTTATGCTTGGGTTGTATCATTGCTCTATCTATCTCTAAGGAAGTTATTGGGATTTTTCACCTTTATCGTTTTCCCCAAGTAAACTCTGTGTCTCTTGTGTGCTTGCATTATTGTGTCCATGATTGATATGCTATAGATATGCTGTACATGTTGTTCTCTCAGTTAAGATCCTAGATCAGATTGAAGTAAATTCTGAAAATTTAACATGGTATCAGAGCTAGCCTAAAAGAAGGCATGGTATGGCATGTATGACACTTGTTGCACTTGTGATGCTAGGGCTTGATATAGCAAAAACCAGTCATCATAGAAATTTTGGTGAGGTTCCAAGGTCTGAAAATCGTACATAGAAATGATAAGATCCCCATGTACCTTGTGTCCAAAGGAAAACCTCTAATTCATTGTACTTTGTGATTTATGATCTGTACAATATAGGGTTTTGTCCTCTTCCAAATCTCAGTCATAAACAGGTGACCTTGGAAAAAAGGTCATAACTTGGGCTAGGAATATCCAAATGAAATTTTGTAATAAGTGATAGGTAGTGCACAGACTGTAATTTCCTAGGTAATTTTTTCAGAGGATGAAACTGAACCAGTGACACATGGCGCTCTGTACAAGTTCGCTCTCCTATTTTATCCCATAAACAGGTCACGTTGCGACACTTGGCATAACTCCCTCTCAAAGAATCCATTTGAGGTCAAAACTGTGGGGTTGGAAATATGACAGGTTAGGATATCATAGAATTTTTTTTCAGACCTTATGGGTCGAAAAGTTTAGAGTTACACCAGAAACAATCAGGTACATATTTCAGTCAAAACATAATTATTTTTGAGCACCTTCATTCATGGCTTCCAGAATTTAGGGTTTCGGAGAAAGTTGGAACTTTTGTAATCAAAGACTACGGTTGAATGCTACTAATAAAAATAGAAATTTAGAGACCAAGATTAGAATTTTTGGTTGGGAAGAAGGCCAGGATTGATCAGACCCTAGTTCGGGACTTTGATCGAAAAAGAGGAAAATTAGGGCTTTTGCAAAAATGGGAATTTTGGAAATATATGACCACAACTGGAAGCTCCTCAGAAAAATAGAAGCTTAGAGATTTGGATCAAACATTTTGATTGGGTAGAAGGTTGGGCTTTATCAAACCCTAGTTCGGGGTCATGTCCAGTGAATCCAGAAGTTTCAAAGGAAAATTTGAGGGGTGAAACTTTGTAGTTTTCAAATTCTGAGTATACCAGCTTGATCAGCTCATCAAAGCGCATATTTCTATCCTTTCAGAAGTTTGAATTTTTAGGGTTTCTCTGACAAACCCTAATCCAGCTCCAGATCCATTTCCTGTAGATCAAGTGGATTGGGTTAATCCTAGAAGAGAATGGTTTGGTTACCTGCATAAGTGAAGAAGTTCCTATTTCAAAGGGAGATGAGGCTAAGGCCTTACATAAGAAGATTACAAGCAATAGCGACAGGTATGACTTATCCAGGTATGTTTCAAGATTTGTTCATGATTAAGTTTATGGTATGTTTGTTTTCATGTTATTACGGTTAGTACAATCTTGATTAAATTTAGACTTTTCGTATCACCTTAATAAAATTATGAATGCATGATAAAAGATATTCATTGATTAGGGTGTTGACACTTATGATTGTACTAATGCATTATGGTGTTGTATGAGGTTTATGTTGTCTGCTAACATGAAAGGTACACCAAGAAAGACAAATCATGTTCTAGTTCAAGAACATATGATCATGATGACATGAAGACAAAGATTCATCCATTGTCATGGATCACTTAGAAGATCTACTTACGAGGTATGTATAACTGTGTTCTATAATGATTAACCTATGAGATATGCAGGTTACTAGCACAAGTCATTGAAGAGAACAAGAAGACATCATGTGGGTATGTTAGACATAACTAGCTAACATACCAATCCAGGTATGTTTTTCCTATATCAAGTTAGAATCCTACCTTGTGTTAGGATCCCTTATAAGTATACTTGGTATGATTGGTTATGTTTATTCATAAAGTTAGAAATGTAAGTAATCAAGGTTTTATGCATTTTATGTCTCTTATCTTGATTTATGATTTAACTAACCAGAAGAGTCCTATGATCAAATAAGAATATGCATGAGTAAAAGAAGACTTCCCTGAAACCTTGAATACTAATGTTTATTATCTGTGTTTGAAATGATCATGACTATACATGTTTAAGATTATTGTGTTTTGATAGTATTAAGATTATACTAATGAATGTGTGATTATGTACGAGACCTCAAGGATAACACAATGATGATACTAATAAGCATGCATGGTGATGGATATAAGTTCAGGGACAGGTAATCCAGGAAGAAAAGATCAAGAGGGAGCACACTCTAGTTGTTCCTGCAAGGAAGCAAAGATCAAGAAGGAGCACACTTTAGTAGTTTCTGCAAGGATGCAGATAGTCAGAGGGAGTTGACCACTTCTCACAATCCACATCATAATGGAGTTGCAGAAAAGAAGCAAAGACCGAGAGGGAGTCAACCCAACAAACAAACAAAGATAAGTATTTGAATTATCATTCCTTGCATATTTTATTGTCTAAATAATACTGTTCAATAATGTATATACTCATGTTCCTAGAATTAGGTTGTATATTATGCATATTAGAATAGTTGCATTGATGAACAGTATACTACTAATATACATGGGTAAGTGGCCTATGGAACTGTACAAAATTCCATTGCTACTTATCTAGAATGAAACCTCTTTGCTGACATGTTGGGAGTTGTGCAAACTCTTAACAATGTTCTGGTAGAGATTGGAAGGAATCTAGAAAGTTATGGGATATGGATAAATGTTGTGTTGAAGCATTGGCTAAGATAATTGCGTGAATGTATGACATATTTATTTGTGTGTAAGAATTTGTTCTGAAAACTATGAGATGTTTTCTAATCATGCAATTTAACTTGTTGTGCAGGAAAGATCATATACCATCACCTACAAAATAAGGACCACAACATTTGTTCAACAACAAAGTTATCTGTTGAAAATATTGAAGATATTGAAGTTCCCAGGATCTGGGAAGAATGCCATGATCAAGGAGTACCAGTCGATCATGAAGATGTTTGGGATGCAGTCCCAAGACCTGAAGGGGAGTCTGTAGTGACTTCCAAGAGGATCTACAAGATCAAGCATGCTGTAGGTGGTAGCATAGAAACTTTTGCTTCTATAGCCAGATACACTTCCATTAGATCCGTACTTGCTCTAGCTGCAGTGATGAAAGGAAAGATACACCAGATGGATTTCAAGACAGCTTTCTTGAATGGTGTTTATTGAAGAAGAAGTGTATGTGGAGCAGCCACTTGGTTCTGAGACACATGATAGGGAGTCATATATGTGCAGAACTTGGTATGGTAGGATAGACAGCTTTCTATCCAGTTTGGGCTTTACCAAGAGTAAAGCGGATTCCAACCTTTACTACAAGGTTGAGGAAGGCAATCCAGTGATACTACTTTTGTATGTGGATGACCTGTTTGTTACAGGTGAGGATAGGTTGATTGTCGACACGCAGCGGAAACTTGCTGCCGAGTTCGAGATGAAGAACTTGGGGATGATGCACTATTTTCTAGACATGGAGGTGTGGCAGAGTGCAGATGGAATCTTCCTTGGACAAGGGAAGTATGCAGTAGAGATGCTGAAGAGGTTCAGGATGATGGAATATAAGGCCATGGCCACACCTATGGAATCGAACCTAAAGCTTCTGTGTGATGCTTCATCTGATCCGGTTGATGTCACCATGTATCGTCAGATGATTGGGTCCTTGATGTACTTGACGAACACAAGACCAGATATTTGCTTTGCGGTGAACACATTGAGCCAGTTCCTGATGGATCCCAGAGGTGTTCAACTAGTTGCTGTAAAGCATATTCTGAAATACCTGAAGGGTACAGTTGATTATGGGCTCAAGTATGATGCGAATCAAAAGTTTAACCTGTAGGGTTATGTTGATTTGGATTGGGTAGGCAGTGTTGCAGATAGGAAGAGCACTTCTGGGTGTTGCTTCAGTATGGGATCAGGTGTGATCTCTTGGTTTAGCAGGAAGTAGTCCTGCGTAGCACTGAGTACAGCTGAAGTAGAGTATGTTATAGCTTGTTCGACTAGTTGTGAGGCAGTATAGCTTCAGAAGCTACTGTCAGAGTTATTTGATCTCCCGTTGGAGGCTACTGGTATCTTTTGTGACAACCAGAGTTGTGTGAAGTTGTCTGAGAACCCAGTGTTCCACAACAGGACAAAACACATAGAGATCAAATATCACTATATTAGGGATATGGTGCAGAGAGGAGCAGTGAAGCTCATGTATATTGCGACGGATGAGTAGATTGCAGATGTGCTGACGAAGCCACTAGCTAGAGTGAAGATTCAAGTACTTTAGAGAGAGGCTTGCCATTCTTCAGATCGACGACACTTCGAGGAAGAAGTGATGGACACATTTTCTCAAGCCATTCCAAGCATGGTGGAAGGAGGACCCTTCACATGGCTATGGATGTAAGCGTTGGATGATGAGCATTAGGATGATGTTCTAACTTCTGCTCTATATGATTAGTTGGATCATTTATATGTATGTATGTACGCATCATGTTGATGCTGGATATGATCAGGTAGGTCATGTATTTGTATATGTATCAGGTGGATACTTGTATGATCAGTGTGATCATGTACTTATGTATGTATCAGGTGGATACTTGTATGATCAGTATGATCATGTAATTATGTATATTAGATGGATGCATTGTATGATCAGGTGGATCATGTATGATATGTATTAGGTAGATACTGTGTATGCATCAGATGGATATATTGTTTGATGAGGGTGATCACAGATGACGAGCTTCAGGATGTTGCTCCAGATGATATGCATCAAGTTGATGCTATGATGATCAGGATGATCACAGATGACGAGCTTCAGGATGTTGCTCCAGATATGCATTAGGTTGATGCTATGATGATCGAGATGATCACAGATGATGAGCTTCAGGATGTCACTCCAGATGATACGCATCAGGTTGATGCTATGATGATGATTAGGTTGATCATGTGATGATGTACATCAGGACAATGTATGGTGAGTATCGGTTTGATACTCTGTGGCCGTGGACAGGTTGTGCAGGTAGCATAGAAAAGATCCTGGGAGATCCTATATTCTGCGCTAGGATTCTCTTTCGAGGTTTTGCTACAGGTAGCATAGAAAAGATCCTTGAAAAACCAGACAGGTAGAGCAGTGTGCTCGTACATCCTGGGTTGCTCTATCGAGATCCTATAGTATGCGCTAGGATGCTCTTAGTAGGTTTTGCTACAGTTTCGCATAGAAAAGATCCTTTAAAAATCGGACAGGTAGAGTAGTGTGCTCGTAACATCCCGGTTTGCTCTATCGAGATCCTATAGTCTGCGCTAGGATGCTCTGAGTAGGTTTTGCAAAAGTTCACATAGAAAAGATCCTTTAAAATATGGACAGGTAGAGTGGTGTGCTCGTAACATCCTGGGATGCTCTATCGAGATCCAGATAGGTAGAGCTGTGTGCTCATAACATCCTGGGATGCTCTGAGTAGGTTTTGTGAAGGTCAACATGTAAAAGAACCTATAGTCTGCGCTAGGTTTTGTTGATGCACGTAATCAGTCCTGGGATCCACAGTATGGCCATTGATGATGAAGACCTACAGGTGGTGGGCCTACATCCAGTATGAAAAAGGACTGGCTTTATAGAACTTCCTATGACGAGTAGATTCAGATATTGATTGAGATAGCAGCAGCAGTGATGATGATGATGACTCGATGACGATTATCCAGTGACGATGATCCAAAGAAGATGACTTGTGCTAGAAGACTTGTGTCGAGAAATACCTTCCTAGTTAAGAGGGAGTGTTGATGTATATGTAACTTCGGAATGTATTTCATATATGTATATTGTACTCCTATACAGATGGCATTATTCCTCTATACATAAGTGTTTGTATTCCTATAGAGATGTTATTATTCCTCTATACGGAAGTGTCTTCATTTATATTGTAAGTGTCGTAACTTATACTTGATGGGTTATTAGACCACCTTGTTGGGGTCGGCCCTGTATAAGTCATGTGGGTCGAAGGGTTATTAGACCACCCTATTGGGGGTCGGCCATGTGGGTCAAAGGGTTATTAGACCACCCTATTGGTTGTCGGCCTAGTCAGCATTATGTTATGTGGTTAAGTTAAGGCCGACCTAGTAAAGGTTATTAGGCAAGTCAAGTCAAGTATAAATAGAGTGCAGGAGACACTCTATTTCATCATTCTATTCTCTCTCACACTCTCGGGAGAGTGGCGCACTTGTGGAGGAGGAGAAGCTGCTGCTAGGAGATGTCTATCTCTTATGCTTGGGTTGTATCATTGCTCTATCTATCTCTTAGGAATTTATTGGGGTTTTTCACTTTTAGGGTTTTCCCCAAGTAAACTCCGTGTCTCTTGTGTGCTTGCATTATTGTGTCCATGATTGATATGCTGTACATGTTGTTCTCTCAGTTAAGATCCTAGATCAGATTGAAGTAAATTCTGAAAAGTTAACATTTTAATCTATGATGTAAACATGATATATTTACATCCATTTAATTGCCTAAGGTTTTTTAATGTATTTTATTCATGAGATTTAATACAGTTTGTATCTATTGTGAGTAATTTTTTGTGTTTTTTGACTAGTTGTGTAAGATCTTTTGTGAGAGTGTGTAATTCCTTGATCAGATCTTGGTGTGAACTGAATTTCACAGGTAATTGGCTCACTTAAATTCATATGGAATAAATAGGATGAGCTCTAAGGTTGACACTTGGAAGCAAAGGATTTAGTCTTCCATAGGCCCCCTTTTCTCTTCCCCTCTAGTGCTCTTTACACAACCATTATTGGACCATTTTATTATTTATGCACATAATATTTACATATATTCCAAGTTAGCATGACAAGCCAACAATATATTCCAAATAAAAATATTTACATCATACATGCATAACCAATCACTAGTTGGGACTTGGCCTTGAGCTCCACAATAGGAATCCATACTAGTATACTTTAGGTTAAATAAATTCCAAGTCAAAACCGGGGGTATTACAATTTCCAACAACACACAAGTGCTAATGATACATAGTTGGGGAAATAACTCACTTTCAATGATCAAATAGATTTAATGGAACCTGTAGAGGGTCATTTTCAATTGTTTTCTTCAAATGCGAAATTTTTTCATGATTTGGAGTAGCCTAGTGCCAATATTATTACAGATATTTATTATCCAAGAAGCCTTACCCTTTTGTATGAGTGTGAGGGTTTTAGCTGATTGCCTCATGATACATATGTTTTTGTAAGCCTTGTCTAATGTTGGATAGAAGAACCTTGTAGAAGACTTGCCATTCTTGGCGGGAATTTTGTTATTATACATGCTTATGATCTCTGGTTCTGCTCTATCATCATCAACATTCCAACAAGTTTGCATCCAATGATTAACGTGTCCTTTTTTTAGCTAGTAACCAAACACAAGTTAAGAAGCTTTGACATTGATAAAATGTTGAGCTAGCTACATTGGATTTATGATTTCACTTGAAATTGTTTTTCATATCATGTAGTAGAATAGTCTTCCTTTTAGCATTTTATTTTTGCATTTACTTACATCATTTCTTTCCAGTCATGTCATTAATGTACTTAGAAATGGTAGTTTTTATTTGTTAGTTAGTTTCAATTTCTACTAATGCAGCTGATATTTCATTTGGATGGGTTTTATAGGAACATTTACTAGTAAAGTTTTTCCTATCAAGATTGAAATGTTTTTCCAGGTCATGGGTTGGGGATTCTGTATTCTCGTCCACTTTCCAAATATCAAGTGCACATCCCCAAGTAGGATCCAATTTTTACCACCCATTATGCACAAGGTGTTCACTGGATAGAAGACTTCATCTAGGTAGGTAGCTGCCAGCCCCAATTGCATGTTCATATTCACTTCCTTTGTTGCGGTCAAAGGAATTTGTTTGTAGAATTTTGACATCCATTACATGTGTAAAAGAGCTAGCATAAGTGAGTCACTCATGCTATGGAAACTTTGGAGTGTGTTTTTTTACCTAGATGGAATTTGATCCTAGTGATTAGAGTTCATCCTATTTTTTTCACTCACACCTCCAAAGCCAAAGTATGTTATAACATAGGTTCCCGAATATGGTGTCTAATTCCTTATGGCCCAATATCAAAATTAGAGTCAGTCACCATGTCCCTAGCAATATGCATTAATTTTTAGGTCCCTTGGTGGGGTGAAAATGACAAAAAAAATGTAAAAAGTAGTTAAGGGGATCAAATATAAAAAAAGGAACATTCTGGGAACCTCCCCCCTCAAGAAGGGTGCATGTAGGTGTCTTACCTCATCCAAGCAAGCAATGTGTCCTACCCTCTCCTCAATCATGCATGTGATTGAAATATCCTTGCATGCAATTGCATGCTCCTCCCAAAGGTGGTTGCCTTCTATTGTGGAAAATATTCCAGAAAGGTGCATCCTTCCACTTGGTAAGGGGAAAATCCTTGTAGGTTGCATTAAGGCCTCAAAATACTTAGTGCCCCTAGTGGGGTGAGTGAGTTCTCCAAGTGTTTGTTAGTGAAACTTAAATAAAAGAAAGAAAACTAAAACAAAATATAACAAATACAATGGGGTGGGAATGCAAACTCCAACAACTAAATGTATGCAAAACCACTTTGTATTTCCCAATGGTCAAGCATGTAAAACACCTAGGAGGTGTAGGATTCAAGAGAAGCCAATAATATCCCTTATGGAGTTCTTTCTTGTCCAAACTAAATGCTAAGTGGGATGAGAGAAAAATGGAGATAAACTCTCGCTTGGAGGAAGGAGGAAAAAAGATTTGGAATACTTTCAAAGGTGGGAAGAGGTGAGATATGAAGGAGCTCTAACAAAAATATAGCAACATAAATTTTCTATTTTTCCTCTCTACAAGAAGAATTCCCATGGATTCCTTTTATAGTCCGAGAGGTGGCCAAGAAACAACTAGATCCAAATGTGAATGCCATCACCTCATGAAGTGGTTCCAAGTACACAAAGGATGCTACTTAATGCCACAAGGAGTGTAAGGAGCCCAAATTCAAATTGTGGAGGTGATGGGCCATTGATGATCCTTCAATTGCGCCAATGGTGGGTGAGATTTTACAATCACATGAATATCTAAGGAATTTTTGCATGAGGGTCGTGCAGGCTCTGAACTGGTAACACGCGCTATATCACGGTTTAATGAGGGTTCAACCATGCGACCTATTTATTTGATTGTTCTTGGGAAATTTTGGACTCATGTTTCCTTTTAGCTTTGTTGAGGATTCCTTTCATGAGATGCATTCTATATTTTGATGACAGCTTACTGCAATAGTCTCCAAAATGTCACATGTGTGTGAGATTTAGACGTTAACAAATTCCCCTTGATGTATGAGGTTCGAAAGGCACTATAGAGCTGATAATGCATCATCATTTTTTTTATGTTTATCTCCTCTTATATAGTGGACAAAGAATTTTGTAGTGGACAAATAATTATGCAGTGGACAAAGAATAGGTGGAGGAGACGGTCCTCCCATGGGGGGAGATTGTTGGTGATAGTCGGTAAAGCTGTAATAAAGAATTTTTTGGTATAAAAACGAGGTGGACATACCCATGCTCATGAAAAAGATGTCAATAGGATTATAATAAGAGAATCCTGGGGGGAAACTCAAATATACTGTTGGGACAATGATGAAAGAAGATTCAGTCCATGTGAGAGGAAATAATCCTAGAGCTTCTTCAGAGTATTAAAGAAATGGAACTACTTATGATCATGATGATCCTATAGGGGTGGGGTGCTAGAGTAGTGGTGAAGTTGTGCGAGGGGGGAATTCACTGTACCATATGGACTGCTACCATGTTTTTGCAAATGTGAATGTTGCTACCTTCGAAAGTATGTTTCCCCCTACTGCGATAGAGGTGTTGATGTCGATCATAGGGGAAACCACTAAGTTAGGGAGTACTAATGGATTTCCCTACTGATTTCGAGGTGATCCCTTATAGTGATTGAAAGGGACCCCAAGGTACAAATGAAACTACTGCAAATCTCATAATATGATGAGTCAGTGTCAAAGAGAGTTACGGCACATGAGAAGACTATGGTTTCATAAGAGGAACCAAGACCATATTGTAACCAGCTGGAGGGCTGAGAAACCTGACACAAGACTGGATTATAAGCGTGGGGCTCACAACTTCCTTTAATCGAGGTAAACAATGGGGGTCGATGGAAATATTCTTTAAGGACAGGTACAGAGTGAAACAGAGGGTGACAAACTACGAGTGAAGGGACTTTGATGAATACACAATACTAAGCGTAATGGTGACCGACAAAACTAATAATGTTGGAAATCATATATATGGAGACTCAAATACATCGATCAAAGGAGACCATGGGTTGCTACCAAAAGAATCAAGAGTTCCCACAATTTTTTGTGGATTGGGAAACTTGTTTGGACATAAAGAATAATTGTTGGGGTCCCCACAGTTTTTTGTGTGTTAGGGGACCAATTTGATGATGGGTGGAGTCCCCACAGTTTTGAGTGGGTTGGGGGACGCTTTCCATGATGAGGTGGAATTTATTTTGCAAATGCGAAGATGAGTACCCCATGAATCGATTCCATGCAGGTGATTCTTGTGGGAATGACAGAATGGAATTGGATGTTTCAGAGGGTGGGGCCCCATTAGTATCTTCATGGGGGGGATGATGCAAGGAATATTGTAGATGGTAGAGTGATCATGGAGGTATGGGTGGTAAATGGTGAATATTTATCATAACATATGCCGAGGAATCGAATGGAATCAATTGATAAAGCTGGGAGAATAAATGTGTAGCTATAAAATGATGAACTAGGGGTTATTTTTCAAGCCGTATCGAATTCCTCAGGCTTGTGAGGGATTGACACCATGGGTGTCAATTTATGAAAGGGATGAAATGGTGTGTAGACCCATGGGGGAAGAATTATACCCATAGTAGTGAGATTGATGGCATATCATTACTAGGATATAGACCCTATGGTTATCAATGGGAAGATCTGGTAAATGGGATTCAAACAGAGGGAAGGAATTTCCTATATGTTAGTTTTAAGATGATACATGTTATAGAATCCCAACACCTTCTTTGAGGGATAAAGTCTTGTTTTTATAATGGAAAAAAAGAGATCTCATGCGTGTCTTAGTCGTAATCTTGCACATATGGCACACATACCCAAGTGTAGTAAAGAACATGAAAAGTTATTGAAAATACATAAATAATAACCAAAACATAACGCACCTGTGGGGTGCATGCAGAAATCAAGATTCCATATAAAACTACTCAGAATATGGGATGGTCTAATCCATGATGTATATATAAAGGTGCTAATCGTGGTGGCATGAACACTTTGTCAAACATAGCTATAGTTTGTCCGTAATGTGAGTTGGAAGTTTGGGGAAAATGCCTATAAATAGGAGGAGGGGCCCACTTATTAACATCATTTGTACTATTCCTCGACAGTCTCTGAGAATGTTTTTGTGTTGATTTTGGGATATCCTTGTACCTATTTAATGATCCACGAGTTTCAAGTAAGTTGTAACCTTATGCTTATGAATTTTGTCTAGGTAGATCTAGGGGAAGGGGGGTCCCTAAGGATTCAGGGATGTTTTTTAGTGCCCAAAGACCGACCACACGATATTTTAGAGTTATCTCGCACAATCGTGCAAGATAATTTGAAAATATTGCGCGATGGTAGCGTGGGATTTTTTCAAAATCACACGCAGTCTTAGCACAACAACATTGCATGGTTAAAATGCATCATTCCACGCTTAGCACGGGAGATGAATGCTTCGGTCACGCGTTGTTGTAGTGTGACAGTCTTTTGGATAGTAACGTGACATAGTGCAGATGAATTGGTTATGTCCCACATTCTATTGTCACGTGGGTAACTATGATACAACTGCATGAGACGTGTCTATATTACGGAGAGTCTGCATGACGTGTGGGTTTATGAAGAGTGAGTTGCATGTGTATACACAGTTTGGGTGATAGATTTATGATGTATGAGAGATTTCCCTTTACAAGACATTTGTGATTGCATCATTATGGCCACTATTGGTGTTGTTGAGTGGAGGGAGAGGACCTATGATGAGTTCATGCCATTGGTGCTGGGGGACATGGTAGCAACTCAAATGTTACCAGGATGCGACGCTCTTGAATTTTTTCAAGTTTCGCTTACTTCGATCGGTCGAGCACCTTTTGTGGAGCATTTTGGACATGTGGGACTCTGATAGGGGAGTATTCAAGGTAGATGGAGAGGACACGAGCAATAAGACTTAGGATATATATTTTTTGACAGGTTTCTTTACTTACGGGATAAAGGATGCAGTTCCCTTGTAGATGGAGGCACAAATGATCCATTCTTTGGTGGATCGCTATTGTGATGGATACTAGAGTGCTCTGAGCTTTGTGAATATTTTGATGAGTTACCCGAGGTCCTTGTTGGTGCTGGCGACGGCGATGACATTAGTGAGTATGTTGGGGGTGGTGTTCCCCAACAAGATCACCAGAGGGAAGTTGTTGCTTGTAGAGTGTGTGATAGATGGGAGGACCGTGGCATGGGGGCCACTGTTGCTTTATACTATGATGGAGAAGATGAGCCTGTTGTTGTGAGGGGGGGGGACTTCTATTATGGAAGTGATTTGTGCTCCTATTTGTTGGAGTGATATCCAATACTGAGGCCGTCAGTAGTGGTGCCTCCAAGGGGACTTCAGAATCCTTGTATGGTGTACTGGGGATCAGGGAAAATTTTAAGAACCCCTCGTAAATTTATATGTATAATAAATGGGAGAATACCCATGATATATAGGAAAATATGAAGGCTATTATATGAATTTTATATATGTATATATAATTTTTTGGCAAATCTCTCATTGAATTATATAACCTTGTAAAATTTTGGCGATTTTTTCACTAAATTATATAACCTTGTAAAATATTGGGGAATATTTCACTAAATTATAAAAACTTGTGAAGTCTTAGCAAATCTTTATGTAAATTTATCCTTAGAAACTCTTGGCCCCCTGCATGCCCAAATATGTGGCTATGAATGAAGACCCAACCCCTAGGCATGATGCCCCCAAAACCCAAAAAAACATTATTGTCGCATTTCCAATCACAAGATTCACAATCCTCATGTTTCTTAGGGAAAATTTAATGGATCTGAGGTGATGGGATCCAGAACTCTCCTAGATGCAAATGGGTCACTATAAGTTCTGATAGTAAATTATCAAATACACTTATCATGTGAACATTAAGCAAATTGTAGAATGAGATTCAAACCATAAAATATGGATGAATGTACTTCCAAATTTGATTTCCATGATCAATAGAAGGTGAAAGATAACCTACAAACTTCCATTTATAGAAATTGGGGGTGAATGGGAGCTTCCTAGAGATTTTTGTTAGCAAACAAAGGTTTAAATCCATTTTTAGAGGGGCTAAATTGTTTTTTATTGGATCCCCTTTTTAAATTTGATGGGGCTAAACTCCTATTCATTAAGAATAAACAAATAAAATGTGGGCTAATCATACCTAATAAGTTCTTAATAAAAAAATAGCCCATTAAAAATTTAAAACCCCTAAATTTAGCCCATGGGATAAGATTAGACCCTAAAAGTTTCCATGCTGGGGATGTGTGATGACTCAATCAGGAGGGGGGGAGGTAGGTGCATTTTTTACCCCACACAACTTAGATGCATGGGAGCAGTGGATCAACTAGATGGAGAGATACCCTTGGAGCGGTATGGATTACCGAGGCGATCTAGAGTTACCACCTCCTGCTGGGGGATTTGACGCATCACGTACGTTTGTGCTTTTGTTGGAAGTTACATGTATTTATGTACATATTTTGATCATGCACATGTTTGATATATTTATCATGTATTGATGGTGGTTTCCATTTGTGATGTAGATATTGGGCCGGTATGACCACCATGAAATGTGGGGCATTGTCGGAGGTGGGATGGAGGAGGTGGACCAGATGTGAGAGATAGGGTGGCTATTGGGAGTGCGGCTCTGACTAGTGGAGCAGTAGTGGGGGTTTCCCATGTAGGGGGATAGTGGAAGGAGACCGGATGGTCATCGTCTTAGAAAACTTGGAGGGGAGGCTGAGTACTATGTATGAGGGGATAGATGATAGTGTTGTTTCCTATCATGATGATGAGGACCTGGCCCTAAGGTTCCATCCTCCAACAAATTTTGGACTTGCTTGGTGTTGATTGATGCAGAGGATGGCCGTTGCTTTCCATGTTAGGAGGGGGTACAGGGGGGACAGGTTCCCCCAGCACATTAGATACTAAGGCCGGCTCTAGGTGCGGGTTTGGTGGCAATGGGGGCTATGGGGACAGAGATCCATCCTCTGGACATTATGGGGCTTGAAGATCCTCCAGTTGGATGTCTATGTGAATGCATGGATCTCATGATATTTTTGTATAGGGATGAGAGCCCCATTTCGTATATAGCCTATGGGAGGAAGGAATTCTTAATGTATCCCCCATAAGGCACATATTGATGTATATACGTCCGATGATGCCTTAGATGATGTATCAGACACACATATTTTGATATATATATATATATGTATGTATGTATGTATATATATATTATTTTGGGTGACATTTTGAATATGATCTATTTTTATGTGTGATTATGTGTATATGAGATGTATGGATGTATGTTTATATGTAGTAGTAGATACTTGCACATGTGTTTAGAGGATGTACCCCTAGATGTATGTTTCTTGTGTGTGTTTGTTTATGTAGATGGTTGATGGATCAGGTGCCAATATAGGACTTCGTTGGTGATGCAATAAAAAAAAACATTGGCACTTTGAGGGACATACATGAAGGTGATGGATTGAAACTATCGTACTAAAAGGCGTACTCGCAAATACTTGTGAAAGAGGAGGGGATTGAGGACATGAAACACATTGTTTAGTTGTGAGACAACTAGTTGGGAATCTAGGTTTACTTGCATATGGTGTATGCCAAGGTGGGTGGCATCACTAAGAGGCAAATGACAGCATCATACTATGCTTGATTATTGGTGAGGGACCCCTAACAAACTCTGCTAGTGTGGTGGAGGATTTGAGAATGGGAACAAATATCCTAGAGGATGATGCAAGACTCTTGGACCATCGACTGGCGTAATCTGCATAGATGATATAGACATATGGTTGCAAGATCATTTGCATAAACAAAAGATGGAATTATTCTCAACCAAAATGGATTGAAAATAAAAACAAAAATAAAAGCTTGGGTGGTGTTTAAACTAGACAATGTAAAAAGGGAAAAAGATGGTTTGACCCTTGCTTATGTTGGGGGCCATTAAATGTTGGAACTTTAGGGTGGTACCGAGGTAGTATCATCGATATTGGTGAGTGTCAAAAAATTATAGGGCATCCCCAAGTGTTGTTTGGACACCTGGTAATGTCGGCGGAGGATCAAAGTCTTCATCAGAAGATGAGTAATCACTACTAGTTAGGAGGTAGGCCAAAGGAGATATGGTATCGATAATATCTGGAAAGGGGGAAGCAAATTCCTTAGTGGGTAAGCCTTGTGGGACTGTGTTTAGGTAAGTAAGTTTATCTTAGAGTCTCATGATTTTGATATGCTCTTCTCGTTCCACGTGTAAAATGGGACATTGGAATGAAAAAACAAGAATTATCACCATCGGTGCAGGACCAGTAGGGTTGTGGTAGTTGGGAATAGAGGGGTGTCGGTGTCGTCAAGGAGTTGACTTGATCCAAAATTTCTATGATGTCCCTAGGAGGGAGAATGTACGTGTGATTCCCGCATGAGGAACATCCATTATGTGGTTTTGTCTTCGTAAGATATGTATGTTGGGGGTCTTGCGGCATCATAGGCTCCACAATGGGAACTGTCATAAAGGAGGGTTGTGAGGGAGGAGCAACTAGTGTTGTCATTGATGTAGTGACCACATTGATAGAGGCTACTTTTGGGGTTTCTGGGAAAGAGTTCTCAACCGTTAATTGAGTGAGGTGAAAGGTCACCAAAGCATCACAGAATAGAGGGAGATCGAGATAATGGTGTGTAATGTTTAGACTATGAACAAATCGAACATGCATGATTTGGACTTAGGTGTGGGTGATGATTGTTATAGCTTGAAATGACACCTCTTCATCTGTGACGACACTTGCTTCCCTTGGTCGCATGACGACACTTCTTGAGATCAAGTTTAGTCACACAACAGGACATTTGTGGATGGACGAGTCATTTGGGACATTAAAAATGGTTGAAGTTACCTCATTATTGACCCATTTGATGTATATGACCCTTAGGAACATTTTTCCAAACCAAACCATCTCCTGAAAATGAGTAGAAAAGCCTGTTTTTGGCCATTTTTCAATATGAGCGCGACTCCACTGTTGAAATAGTAGCGTGTGTACGCGACTTTGTCTCATTAAAAGTAGCGCCCATTGCCATGTGTATGCGAATTTGTATACTTTAGAGTAGCGTACACACCTGTTTTGGTCAAAATATCGAAATTCGAGTAAGTTAAGTTGGTTGGGAAACCTCTTGAGCGGTTATAACTTCTTTTCCTCTTCCTCATTGACTATATAAGGAGGGTAGAAGGGTCATGTGATGGGACGAAGTCCAATTACAAAGTTATGCTGGAGGAATGGAGACCCTCATCCCCCTCTCTTGTGCTTCAGTATTGGTAAACCCTAGTACAATGGCTTAGAGGCTGGGATCCTTGGAGAACAGAAGCAAAAGTCCTTGAATCTAGGTTTCGTGAAGTGCCAAGCTTGAAGGAAGGTATAACTTTATGTACTTGTTTTCATTCATTAATAAAGATCAAATGTTCTTCTCTTTCCAAATATGACCTATTAATGTGTCTTAGATTTGATTACTGTTTGATTGTAGTTTGATGTCTTCTTCCATTATGGATATTAGTATTATATATGTAGTCAAATGTATTTGAGAAAGGTATCAAGTTGTTTTGCAGGTCTGGGCATTGCGACAATGGATAAGCATTGAAGAGCAAGGGAAGCAAAGCTAGGATCAACCTTCTGAATAAGGTGCCTACATCTCTAAACCCTAATCTCTTCATTTATTTGTTGTACTTGCAGAATGCTTGTAAGTCTATCTTTATCACCGTAAGTTGGTAGTTTCTCCCCTGAACTGTAGGTGCATTTTCCCCACAACAGAATGGCGACTCCACTGGGGAAAGCCTAACTGCTTAGGGGTATCCAAGGTCATTTCTTCAGTCTTGTTTGATGGTATTTGTTCATTTTATTGATTAGGATCAGTTAGTAGGCTCTGTTTGACCCTCTTTGGCTCTTATAGACCCTTCCCAGCCCTTGCAAACCCTTGTGGGCCCAGGTGTGGTGGTTTTAACCCCATTTTTCCAACTTTTTCCACTTGTACGCTACAAGCCCACACAGTAGCGCCCATACGCTACTTTTCCTCTATACATTAGTGCCCATCCTGCTATGGGCGATAGTTTCCTTCATACACAGTAGCGCTCAAAATCTGGGATTGATTTGTTTTTTGCGTTTTTGGGTTGTGGACCCAAATCTGGGGGCTGTGGCTGCATTTTTTGGGGTCCCTGATGACCCTAGGTCTGAGTTAAACCACTGTAAGTGGTCTCCCATCCTTGTACTGATCCTACATTCATGATTTGAACCTCTTTTGATCAATTTGGGCTTGTTTGGAAAGTTTTGGGGTTTGTTGACCTAAGTTGGGGGGTTGTGGACCTGTTTGGTGTTTTGTACCCCAATTTGAGTTTGACTGAACTTGCTTGCCCCATTTTCCACTGGATTTGGAACCTCCTGAGTCTTCTTGACCCTGTTTGTATCTATTTGAGTGAAATTTCTCTTTTAGGTTGGTTTCTTATCCTCCCTTATGATTTTAGTTTTTCTTTTGTAGTGAAAGCTCAAGTGTTTTGGTTGTTGTTCAAGACCTTGTTTGCATTGTTTATGTGCAGACCCGACTTTACCAAACCATACTTCTTTGTAGGTCATTTGCTTCGTTTGGGTCTAAAAGTAGTTTTTGTACTCTTTTCCCAATGGTTGGCATGCTTACATCAATAAGAATTTGAAAGTCATATTTGGTAGCTTTTACTGTTTCATAAAGAGAACTTGAAAGTTTCTTTGCTTTGCTTTGATAGTAGGTTAGTTTCAGTTTTTGTTTCTTACCTTTGAAAAGCATAAATAATTTTGATTCATTTTCTGAATAGAGTACCTTGCAAGTGGCTTAAAAGATTTTAGAGTGCTTTGCATAAAAAAGAACAAGTTTTCTTTTGCATACCTAGTTGCTTGAGTAGCTGCATTCTTAGGTTTTGAGTTTAATTTTTTACATTTAGACTTTATTTTTACCTTTTTTGCATTCGAAATATTAAAAATTGCATTTGCACATGCATTCTAGATCAGAATTTTAAGAATTGCATTGAAAAGAAAAGATTTGTTTGGTGGTAAATATTTCATTTTCAATACTCTATCTCTATTATAACCACTCTCACACACCCACTACCTTTTTGAGTAATCAAGTAACATTTAAAATGAACCCTAATAAAATGTACTAGTAACATTTTCTTTTCTAGGATACACTACACCAACTAGTTTTGGTTAGGATCTTGGGTTTAAAACACCTTAAACCACCCAAGATCACACATTACGCAAAAATCGTAGTGAGACTATCATAGGTAAACCCACCTCACTCAAAATTTTCCTGGGATCTATGCAGTAGGTCATTGCGAGATCAGTTTGTGGGAATACTCCTCCTACTTTCTGTTTGAGCATACGCCAGGATCGGATTGCGTATTGGGGACTCTTTCGAGTTTCGGGCTTAGCTACCCTGCCCACGCTTTCTGATTCGACTGGTGACTGTTCCCCCAGGAATTTTCGGTGTTGTGGTATCCTTAGTATCTGACTTTAGGTTCATACACAGGTGACAGCAGAGGGTATATCTGCTGTACCTAAGACAGACGTGGGAGGAAATCCCTTGCAGGTCTTTGGGAGGGCGGTTGGGTGATTCCAACGCTTGCACCCTTAGTCATTGTATTGTGGACCCAGGGTAACTGTCTTTCTTCCTTCGTTGATCTGTTCTGGGACCTGATCATCCCAGACTCTTCTCCGGAAGGCATCTGTTTGCCTGGTTTGATTTACCTAGGACCTTTTTTAGTGGTGTGCTCTTTGTGCTACTTTTTTTTAGTTTTCCTTAGAGAATTTTCTTGTTCACTTGAGCAGGAAACTATGTCTAGCATTCCGGCGAGTGCCAATCAAGGTACCCCTGTTCCGGGGGATCCTTGTGCTGTTCCATTCATTGGAAACATTGGTTCTCCCTTAATGGCTACTCTGAATCTTCCTGGATTCACTATTGGGCTGTCGATTTGGTTGTTTTCCACTCTGAATGCCTTGCATGCTCTTGACGCTTCTTTTGTGAGCACCTCAAATCAAGAGCATCAGAACCCTGTGCCTCCCTTGCTAGTAACATCTTCTCCTCCTCCTTCTACCTCATGTGGCGAAAGTAGCAATACTAGTAACCAGCAGTCTAAAAGGAATAGACGGAGGAAGAATGGGAAGAAGATGCCAAAACAAGAGGGTAGCAACCCAGCCTCTGTGAGTCATGCTGGGGGAAAGCACTCTGCCTCTGCAAGTCATGCAGGGGGCACCTACTCAGCCTTTGGAGTTCATGCTGGGAGAAAACTTTTAGTCACTGAAAATCATACGGAAAGTTTATCTTCAACCACTGTTAGTCATGTTGAGGACATGTCATTGATCACTGCTAGTCATATTAATGACAAGTCGCCAGTTCCTGTGAGTCATACTGGAGACACCAGGTCAGCCACTGCAAGTCATGCTGAGGGAGTTGACATTGTCGACAAACCAAACAAACAGAAGCTTAAGTTCCCTTGTAAGTTTTGCGAGGGAGATCACCTTACTTACTTGTGACCTGTACTTCCAAAAGTGCAAAAAGTGTGGTCCTTAGTTCAAAAGTCTTCTGCTTCTGAGAAACCAGCCTCTGTGAGTCATGCTGGGGGCAAGCTATCAGCCAATGCTAGTCATGCTGAGAGTACTGACATTGTAAAGGAGTCTCGACCTATAGGACGGAAACCAAAGTTCCCTTGTAAACTTTGTAAGGGAGATCACCTTACTCACCGATGCCCTGCCATTCCAGAGGCAAGAAGAGTGTGGTCCATGTCTGAAGGAACCTCTGTTCCTGAGTTGTCTATAGATTCCCTGCAGTCGGATCAACCTTTGGTTGATAAAGCGGTTGAACCAATGAAATCATTGGTCGACCCCACTCTTCCTTCGGAGAGTGAAGTGATTGAATCGATGCAATTTTCGATCGATCCCATCAGTCCTTCAGAGATTGATGCACCTACTACTGAAGTCTTATGCATTACCAGTTTGGATGTTCCTGAAAAAGGGGGCACTTTATCTGTGCCATGTGAACCCCTACCAAGCCCTAGGATTGTTTCCTTTGATTGGAATAGTATAGCCGAGCCTCGTCTTCCTTCTTTAACACCTTTCCAGATAAAGGTTGATATCGGGAACCATACGGTTAATCGATGCATTGTTGATGAAGGTGCTTCTATTAGTATCTTATCCGCTTATGCTTGGAGATATTTGGGTTTCCCTAATGTTATTCCAAATGTTAATTGGCTGTTGACCTTCGATAAAAGACCTAGTGAACCGTTTGGATTCCTTCGTTAGGCACCTGTTACTTTGGGTGGAAAAACAGTCTTAGTTGATTTTATGGTTTTAAAGGACCCTATGGACTTTGATATGATCCTCGGGCGTGATTACATTTATGCTATGCATGCTGTGGTGTCTACGCTTTTTCGTGTGATGCATTTCCCTCATAATGAAAACATTGTCACCATCGACCAGCTTGCATTCATTGATCCTCCTTATTACCCAACTATAGACCAGTTGGATCCCTCGTCATTAGGCACTACTATGTCACATGGGAATGTTGTGGCATATTGTTCCTTGAGTTCAAATGCTACTGAGAAGAAGTATCTGAATTCATGCTTACCTTCTTGGGACTTGGTCCCAGCTTTTGACCAAGTGACACCTCCATCTGAATGTTTAGATATGTATTCTATCTGGGATGATATACTTCCTTCCGATGAAGTTTTCTTAGAGTCTATAGTACAGTCTGCTATTCACTTGGATGTTGATCCAGTCCCAGTCATGTCCAACCGTGGTTTGACCTTAAAGTCTGATCTTCCTACTGTTGAGTCTTTGGACTCTCCTATAGATCCGCAAATCGGTGTTCCTGCTGAGTTTGATTCTGCTTCTAGAATTTTCAACTCCCATGATGATGAATTTGTTTCTGCAGATTCCATCATGTCCTTCAACTTTGATCTTCATCCTGAAGTTAATCTTGTTGATTGTAAGTCCTCGGGCTTGGGTACCATAGAGTCTTCATTTGAGAACTCTGCCTCGTTTATGCCTGTTGTTGATGATAGTGAAGTTGAAAATATTTCTACCATAGTGACTTGTATCGGGTCTTTCTTTACATCTGTTTTAGATATGATCTTGGTACTGATGTTTCTTAGAGACAGGATTCTTAGCTGGATGTATACTTGCTTACTGGTCCTTTTCGACACCTTGTGCAACTATGTCAGGTATATTCGGAACCTTGCATATAGGTTTAGGCTTCCCCGCTGTTATGTTGCATTTGAACGTTTTGCCATCCGAATTCGCCATAGGGTCGAACCTGTTGGATATTGGTGTGTTAGCCATCTATTTATGCATTGTGCACTAGTCCGACAACAGAGCCTACCTAACATGGGTCACCCTAGTCAGCACCCTTATGCCATTCTGGTGCCCATGCTGAGTTTTTATCATAGGCTCGGGAGCCTTTTTAGATTTACCATGACTTTGAGAAGAAGCCTCATATCTTTCTTCCTCATGTATTTCTGGCCATCCCTGATAAGGCTCTCATCTTTGTGTTCAAATTGCATATGCATCTGTTATGATCCCGCTTGCGTTAATGATCCTGAAGCCAGCTTCCACACTTTTAGCCTGTTGTATAAGCCTTTATCTCTGATCTCATTTCCGCTAAGCCCTGTATCATTTTGCCCTCACAATTTGACACATTTTACCTGGAGGAGACACACCCTGAGTGTCCTTATATTGCTCATGTTCCTTGTATTAGGCATAGCTTTGTTCCATGCGCTTGGAGCTAGTTTTGCATGTCCTTGACACTCGTCCCCTCCGATTTCGAGCATTCTTTTTTTTCTTCGAGTTCGTTAAAAACAGTAAGTAGGTTTCGAGCATTCTTCTTTTACTTCAAGCTTGTTAAAAACAGTAAGTAGGTTTCGAGCATTCTTCTTTTACTTCGAGCTCGTTAAAAACAGTAAGTAGGTTTCGAGCATTCTTCTTTTACTTCAAGCTCATTAAAAACAGTAAGTAGGTTACGAGCATTTCTTTCACCTTTCCTTCGAGCTTGTTAAAAACAGTAAGGAGGCTACGAGCATTTCTTTCATCTTCACTTCGAGCTCGTTAAAAACAGTAAGGAAGCTATGAGCATTTTATGTATCTCCTTTGAGCTCATTAAAAACAGTAAGGAGGTCATGAGTTTACTTTTCTGGACTCGTTAAACCTTTACAGAAAAGATCCCTATGGAGTTCTTTTAAGCCCTTTTCAGACTCCTTAAATAGGAAAAGTTTGCCGAGCATAGTTATCTTTTCAGGCTCGTTAAAATAACTGAACCGACATCCACTTAGGTATAGAATTACCCCTTTTCCGGGCCTTGGTGGATAATTTACGGAAAAGGTATACTCTAGGTATACTCTTGTATGCGCTAGAAGAGTTCTTCTTCCATCATTTTACACTTTTTCGGGGAAGGAGACTAACTTTACGAAAAAGGAACTTTGGAGTCGTCTTTAGGGTTTTCAGACTCTCGAAATGTGAAAACACCAAGTGAGCATTCACCTACTCGGGCTCGATGTGAAATCCATGAGATGGTTGATAGAGGACTGTTTAAGTTTTTCAACTCTATAAGCAAGAAAACACCGCCGAGCATAGACCAATCCGAGCTCAATATAAAATCCACGGATAGGTGTATGGAGTTTTCTTCTAGGTTTTTCGGAATCCTTAAATATGAAAATACCGTCGAGCATGCTTTAGTTCTTTGTCAAGCTCGTTAAAAAATGAAAAAGGAAAGGGAAGGGAAGAATGTTAACATATATTTCAATATGATGGCAGCAAGTCAACTATCTCCTTGAACAAAGCACCTGTTTTGAGTCTATCAAACAAGTTGGGTTCTAGTGTTGGCCTTAGGGTAAACTTGATCTCAGAGTTCTTACTCCTCCGTTTGGTTAGTCTTCCAATCATATGGAGAATCTGTTAATGTCTCCTACATTACAGACTTGTGTCATGGTCCCTTTGTGTTAAAAGATGCCTAAGTCACTCTTGTGTCGTGCTCACTGTTCAAGGATATAACCTGTGTCGGCCATTCTGCAGTTGCCTTGACCTCATGTGTCGGCCATTCCTTGGTGTCATTATGTTTCATCATGTGTTTAGTCCTACTCCAAATCAGCTCATACCTGTTGAGTGTCCCTCGTGTTGGATGATGGAGGATGCATTAAGGCCTCCCTTCCAACGGACTTCTTCCCATCGATTTCAACTCATTGTGCTCTGGGAATGAAGTTTAGAGTTTCAGTTAGTACCTTGGGGATTGCAGTCATTAGTGGCAGTTTCCCTCGCTATTGAATAGATGGGAATACATCAATGTCTCCTATCCGATGGATTCTTCAAGTGCTCGAAGGAAAGACCACTCATTCGCACTTGCTTGAATGTACTAGGTACCTTGGGTTCCATTTTCATTATTGGTGGACACCCTCGCGTTTGTTAACAGTATACATCAATGACAGGTAATCAAATGATACCTCCCATGTTCGACATCAACTCATTTATTCGCATGGATAGGTTTGTATCTTGGGTTGTTTTTGGATGAAGACCTTGGGATCCTTGATAGCATCACCTCATTTATGTTATTGCCCAAGTTGCGCAAGACTGAGCCACACTCTTTTTGGGCTCTCGATGAGACATAGATCCAGCTTGTTCTCTATGGCTATGTTCTCCAGTTTTGACATAGATCCACCTTGTATTTATGTGTCTATGTTTACACTTATGTTCCTCATGAATCCACGCTTGTATTTTAGTGGCCATGATAGATGCATCAGTATTTGGATCATTATTGTATCCTCTTGGAGGTCATGTTCCACCATTTGAACATGGATAGTTACCCCAAGGATGAGTTTGTCTGACATTGCCTTTGCTTTCAGGTACTTCATTTGAGCCTATGATTCTTGGTTTCTCCGTTCCTCCACGATTCAACTCTTTTTATTTATAATGTATTTCGGCCATCGTTTCCCATACTACCTTTGACCTCATACATTAGGGGGCATCTGTTATAGCTTGAAATGACACCTCTCCATCCGTGACGACACTTGCTTCCCTTGGTCGCATGACAACACTTCTTGAGATCAAGTTTAGTCACACAACAGGACATTTGTGGATGGAGGAGTCATTTGGGACATTAAAAATGGTTGAAATTACCTCATTCTTGACCCATTTGATGTATATGACCCTTAGGAACATTTTTCCAAACCAAACCATCTCCTGAAAATGAGCAGAAAAGCCTGTTTTTGGCCATTTTTCAATATGAGCGCGACTCCACTATTGAAATAGTAGTGTGTGTACTTGACTTTGTCTCATTAAAAGTAGCGCCCATTGCCATGTGTACATGACTTTGTATACTGTAGAGTAGCGTACACCCCTGTTTTGGTCAAAATCTCGAAATTCGAGTAAGTTAAGTTGGTTGGGAAACCTCTTGAGCGGTTATAACTTCTTTTCCTCTTACTCATTGACTATATAAGGAGGGTAGAAGGGTCATGTGATGGGACGAAGTCCAATTACAAAGTTATGCTGGAGGAATGGAGACCCTCATCCCCCTCTCTTGTGATTTAGTTTTGGTAAACCCTAGTACAATGGCTTAGAGGCTGGGATCCTTGGAGAACGGAAGCAAAAGACCTTGAATCTAGGTTTCGTGAAGTGCCAAGCTTGAAGGAAGGTATAACTTTATGTACTTGCTTTCATTCGTTAATAAAGATCAGGCGTTCTTCTCTTTCCAAATATGACCTATTAATGTGTCTTAGATTTGATTACTGTTTGATTGTAGTTTGATGTCTTCTTCCATTATGGATATCAGTATTATATATGTAGTCAAATGTATTTGAGAAAGGTATCAAGTTGTTTTGTAGGTCTGGGCATTGCGACACTGGATAAGCATTGAAGAGCAAGGGAAGCAAAGCTAGGATCAACCTTCTGAATAAGGTGCCTACATCTCTAAACCCTAATCTCTTCATTTATTTGTTGTACTTGCAGAATGCTTTTAAGTCTATCTTTATCACCGTAAGTTGGTAGTTTCTCCCCTGAACTATAGGTGCATTTTCCGATTACATACCCCCCTATTCTATTAGTGGAGCATGGTTTACACTCATCGAGGTATTGAGAAAGTTTTGGAGTTCTAGAAAGGTGGGGCATAGGTTGGTCTCATGTCCTTGTTCCCTGCAAAAAGCGCATGGTGGAGTGACTCCCTGTGTGGGAGTATTGGTCATTACTGGGGATTTTAACTGTTGTTGGTTGATGCCCCCTGCTTTAGGCTGAGTAACCCCTGATAATTCGCGTGCAATTTTAGGTAGGAGGGGTCCTTTCAACATAGGTTGTTTCATGCCCCCATTGTTGGTCTTAATGGAAACCAATTGTGGTTTAATTGTGGATGTATTAGGTCGACAATTACTGATATACATACCCTTGGAGAGGTATGGATTACCGAGGCGATATAGAGTTACCACCTCTTGCTGGGGGATTTGACACATCACATACTTTTGTGTATTTGTTGGAAGTTACATGTATTTATGTACGTATTTTGATTATGCACATGTTTGATATGTTTATCATGTATTGATGGTGGTTTCCCTTTTTGATGTAGATATTGGGCCGGTACGACCACCATGAAATGTCGGGCATCGTCGGAGGTGGGATGGAGGAGGTGGACTAGGTGCGAGAGCTGGGGTGGCTATTGGGAGTGTGGCTCTGACTAGTGGAGCAGCAGTGGGGGTTTCCCATGTAGGGGGATAATGGCAGGAGATCGGATGGTCATCGTCTTAGAAAAATTGGAGGGGAGGCTAAGTACTAAGTATGAGGGGATTGATGATAGTGTTGTTTCCGATCAAGATGATGAGGACCTGGATTTAATGTTCCATCTTCCAACAAAGTGTGGACTTTCTTGGCGATAGGTGATGCGTAGGATGGCCGTTTCTTTCCATGTTGCGAGATGGGTACAAGGGGGACAGGGTCCCCCAACATATCCGATACCAAGGCTGGATCTAGGTGTGGGTTTAGTGGCAATGAGGGCCTAGGGACAATGATCCATCCTTTGGAAATTATGGGGCCCGAGGATCCTCCAGTTAGAGGATCTATGTGAATGCAGGGAACTCATGATATTTTTGTATAGGGATGAGAGCCCCATTTCTTATATAGCCTATGGGAGGAAGGAATTCTTAATGTATCCCCCATAAGGCACATATTGATGTATATATGGCCTATGACACCTTAGATGATGTATCAAACACACATGTTTTGATATATATATGTGTGTGTGTGTGTGTGTGTGTGTGTGTGTGTGTGTGTGTGTGTGTGTGTGTATGTATGTATGTATGTATATATATATTATTTTGGGTGACATTTTGAATATGATCTATGTTTATGTGTGATTATGTGTATATGAGATGTATGTATGTATGTTTATACGTATTAGTATATACTTGCACATGCGTTTAGAGGATGTACCCCTAGATGTATGTTTCTTGTGTGTGTTTGTTTATGCAGATGGTTGATGGATCAGGTGCTTATATAGGACTTCGTTGGTGATGTAATCAACAAACACATTGGCACTTCAAGGGACATACAGGAAGGTTATGGATTCAAACTATCGTACTAAAAGGAGTACTTGCAAATACTTGTGAAAGAAGAGGGGATTGAGGACATGAAACACATTATTTAGCTATGAGACAACTAGTTGTGAATCTAGGTGTACTTGCATATGGTGTATGCCAAGGTGGGTGGCATGACTAAGAGACAAATGACATCATCATACTCTGCTTGATTATTGGTGAGGGACCCCTAACAAACTCTACCAGTGTGGTGGAGTATTTGAGAAGGGGAATAAATATCCTAGGAGGCTGATGCAAGACTCTTGGACCATTGACTAGCGTCTTCTAAATAGATGATATAGACATCTGGTTGCAAGATCATATGCATAAACAAAAGATGGAATTATTCTCAACCAAAAGGGATTGAAAATAAAAACAAAAATAAAATCTTGGGTGGTGTTTAAACTAGACAATGTAAAAAGGGAAAAAGATGGTTTGACCCTTGCTTATGTTGGGGGCCATTAAATGTTGGAAATTTAGGGTGGTACCAGGGTAGTATCGTCGGTATTGGTGAGTGTCAAAAGTTTGTAGAGGATCCCCAAGTGTTGTTTAGACACATGGTAATGTCGGTGGAAGATCAAAGTCTTCATCGGAAGATGAGTAATCACTACTAGTTAGGAGGTGGGCCGAAGGAGATATGGTATCGATAATTACTAGAAAGGGGGAAACAAGTTCCTCAGTGGGTAAGCCTTGTGTGACTATGTTGAGGTAAGTAAGTTGATCTTAGAGTCTCATGATTTTTATATGCTCTTCTCGTTCCACGTGTAAAATGGGACATTGGAATGAAAAAACGAGAATTATCACCGTCACTGCAGGACCAGTAGGGTCATGGTAGTTGGGCACAAAGGGGTGTCGGTGTCGTCAGGGAGTTGACTTGATCCAAAATGTCTATGATGTCCCTAGAAGGGATAGTGTACGTGTGATTCCTGCATGAGGAACATCCATTATGTGGTGTTTTCTTCGTAATATATGTAGGTTGGGGGTCTTGCGGCATCATAGGCTCCACAATGGGAATTGTCATAAAGGAGGGTTATGAGGGAGGAGAAACTAGTGTTGTCATTGATGTAGTGACCACATTGATAGAGGCTACTTTTGGGATTTCTGGGAAAGGGTTCTCAACCGTTAGTTGAGTGAGGCGAATGGTCACCAAAGAATCACAGAATAGAGGGATATCGAGAAAATGGTGTAATGTTTAGACTATGAACAAATCGAACATGCATGATTCGTATGCAATGATTTGGACTTAGGTGTGGGTGATGATGACATACCCCCCTATTCTATGTGTGGAACATGGGTTAAACTCATCGAGGTATTGAGCAAGTTTTGGAGTTCTGGCAAGGTGGGGCATAGGTTGGTATCATGTCCTTGTTCCCTGCAAAAAGCGCATGGTGGAGTGACTCCCTGTGTGGGAGTATTGGTCATTATTGGGGATTTTAACCGTTGTTGGTTGATGCCCCCTACTTTAGGATGAGAAACCCATGATGATTCGCGTGCAATTTTAGCTTGGAGGGGTCCTTTCAACATAGGTTGTTTCATGCCCCCATTGTTGGTCTTAATGGAAACCAATTGTGGTTTAATTGTGGATGTCTTAGGTCCGACTGGAGATACAGATGGAATAAGTGACATAGTAGGCATAACAACCTAGTTAGGGACAAACTCAAAATTTTCTACTAATCCATTTATGGGTAGGGTGGTGTAAGTTACCATACCGAAATACCGAAAGTGATTCCAGGTAGAGTCAACTGAGACATAATCGATGTCCCTTGCACGCCTCTGAGGGGGTACAAGAAAGGGATCTAGAAAATTGGAGGTACTGATGGACTCAATGCTTGTTCAATGATGGCATAGTGGCGGTGTTGATTATGGTGTTGAGGAGGAGTTGGGCCCATTTTTAGTGGTGAAAATTGTGCACACTATCCCATCGGTGGATTTGGGGTTCTTAGGTGGTGGTCTAGAGTACACTCCTAGAAAATAGGATTCCTTGTACATGCCGGGGTAAATATCAACATAGGGTGGTTGGTTTGTTCCGACGATAGTGGGTAGGATATTTTTAGGGTTTATAGTGGGATTCAAATCATATTAATTGAGATGGTCGAGGTTCATGATCTTCCCACTTGAGGGAAACATCATGATACAAAATACTGAGGAGGCAACTAAATTCATTGTGAACATATAACTACGCCCCAAGAGGATGTTGTAGTTGAGTTGACCATCGAATACCTTGATATAAATCATGATCATCTTACCCTCCAGCTCTATGGGGACATTTTGGTACAATACTCTAGGTTGGGATGGTCTCCCATCATATGCGTGAAGGGCGACAGATGAAGGAACCAACTTGGGTGATCCCAATGATTTCCAAACCTAGAGGACATGACACAAGTGGATGTGCCTTCATTAATGATGCAACAATGAATCATAATTTTCTTTACCATGATGGGGGCTTGAAATGTAACTGAAGAGGGTAGTCATGATTTACCTTTTGTTCAGATCAAAGGACATGAGGTGCGAGTCAAAGGGGTTGATAGCACCTAGGGAATTGAGTAATTCCTTTCATTGGGTTGGTCATGAATGTAGCACCTCTAATGTGGACATTGCAGTAGGTGATCAATCCAACTCATTCACAATATTGCTATGGTGGGAATATTTCATATGGGGCTTATTATGTGTGCACAGAAGTGGGACTTTGGGAATCCGTGGGATCTGTTCAGCACTTGGGAATGTATTTCCAAAGGGCCCCATGAGGAGAGAGGGATGTCTTCCACTTGGATAGCTTCAGGCATATCATAACCTTTGACTTGATTATGAATATTAACATCCAGCGTGTAGATATTTTGGAAGGAGCCATTGCTAGAGGGGTAGGGATGTTGTTGTTGTGTAATAAACCCTTGATTGGAGAAGGGTTTTTGTAATACATCGGTTTGGGGTTCGGGAGGAGTGGGGGCCTGAGGATGATTTATCACTATCTTCTTCTTGGATTCCACCAAATGTTGAAAGTTGGGGATAAGAGTGTAGTGATGAGTATAATGACCACATTCTCCTCAAACGGAGCAAGAGTAATTGGTTCTTGGGTTGGAATTCTTCCCTTTCTCGGGGAGTTTGTTTGTCCCCACATTCTGATTACCCAGGTTCTTGTTTTTTGGGGGAGGAGGATTCCCCCCTTTCCCCTATTGATGGTTTTACTTGTTCTTCCCTTTCTTCTTTCCTTGATTTTTAGTATTCTTGGAATTTGTGGTGTTCAAATACAAGGAGTAGCCGGTGCGACAAAGTCCCTTGACTACTACCCCTTAGTAGATTGAATATTTACAGAGTTAGGTCAACAATCGAACACAAAATTGACAATTCCATCTCAGGAAAAAACAATCAACTTAACAATTGTCGCGCTGTTGACAAACACAGAAAAGGAGGAAGAATATGAAAGTCGGCTATATATGAATACTTTCACTTACCAAGATGAACCAACAAACAATATCAATTTACTGGCACTCACACTTACTCCACATAAAGATCCAGCTGAAGCAGCGGAGCAATCAAATAGCAGTACATAATTTGACAACCTAGAGAACCTCTTGATAGATGACAATATCCAACGGATAGTGGAAGAACTGTCCACAGCACGACAAAGCAAGGACATTCAGACACAAGGAAAGGGGAAAATAAAAATGGTCATTCAAGAGCCAACTGAATATGAAATCGAGCTATATGACAAAGCTACTCAAATATTAGCAGATGTAGCCCATAAAAAGTTGTCGGTGGAGGAGAAGTTTAAGAAGTTTTTGGAAATAGGGAAGTGCAAGACTCCAAAGACCCCTCTCAAGAAATTCAAGATCACGGTCGAACCTCATTTAGACCTGACGAATAGCACTCCACCCCCTTCCTTGACCATAGTACACAAAGATACTACTATTTTGGAACCACCCACCCTTCTTAACCTGTCAGATGCTGATCTAAGTCGATTCATTTCCAACCTTCCTGTATTATTTCCCCAATGGCGAGAGTTAGTCACTAAGGAACCAATTTTTTCCACCCCAAATGCTCCACTTAATTCAGCTCCCCCTGACACTGTCAGGGCCGACATTTCTTTATCTTCAAACGCTATAGCAACAGAAGTTGTCGACCACAAAATGACTCATCTCAAGTGAAACCATGATCCATTAGGTAAAATTTTTGCACAAGAAACATCAAATTTCACCCCCCTATTTGTCGAACCCCTACAGAAAGAATTGAGTCCACCCCACCCTATAGTCAACCAATTTGAAAATTCTCCAGAAATTGTCAGTCATGAAATGAACTTTTAGTTCCAGAAGTTGTGTCAAGTCTAGCCGGTCTAGTCTGTCTGGTCGTATTGTCTCATCGAGTCTACTTACGATAGAATTTGATCCACCCACACTTGAGACAAATCCATCCATTCCACGAAGTCATTTGAGTCCCCATTCACCCACCCCTGCCGATGGATCCAAGTTCAGTCCTGTAATACATCAGCAAAATGGAGAATCAATCTCGACAGAAGAAAATGAAGCCACCACAGCTCAAGATAATGAAGCCACTATGACAGAAGCACCTTAGCAACCCATCATGCAAGATACCAGTACAATCAATGCCGACATACCTAGCACAACAGCAGATAATCAAGTAAACTCAGAAACACTTGAGCACGTAGTTCTAGTTGCCACACCAATAGAGAAAATTATACAAGTCCAGACATAACAAGATGCTACTGATATAAAAACTATTGCGGAAAAAAATCCAACAAAAGTCGACAAAGATACAGGATCAGGGCATCCAGCCACCTATAAAGAAAAAGTACAGGAGAAAAGCCACAAGAAGAAACACAAAAACAATAAGCAAAAAGAGAAAGAACTTCAGCAGCAAAGGCAACAACAACAATTACAGCAAATTCCATCAAAAAACCGTCTCTCAGTTTACTTAGATCAGTTTGGGCCTATTGCCACTTGTCAACCACAATTGGCATCTCAAATAGAGCTTGATTTACTTACTGATGCAGTCTTCTAAGAGTAGAGACATCGCCGACAGGAAATAGAAGACTAGATCCAGCAGTTGTAGGAGGCAAAACATGCATTTTTAGCTAAGTGTGAAGACTTAGCCCAACAAATCATTTCACTTCCATCAAGCTCCGACAAGACAACACCCCTTGACAGAGCATATCAATTATTAGAAACTGTTATGTCGTCCCTACAATCTGAGCTTACAAAAATCCAACGGGATTAGGCTGTCGAAATATATTCCTTAATGGAAAACCAATATACAGCCTTTACAGCAGCCCTTAGCTTGCTCAAACAATATGATACTCAATCATCCACTGTTGCTGAAGTTTTGAATAATTGGTATATACATTATGACAAGGTGTACAAGGAACTACAAAAGACACAAATGCTACTGGGCACACTTCATCACCAGCGTCAGACCGTAGAGGAAACACTTACTGAAAACCTCGATAATCAAATCATTATGGAAAATAGAAAGCTGGACAAATAAGAAAAACAGGAAGAACAGTGGATGACTCAAGCACGCCTTGGCCTCTTCAAGCTTGAATAAATCCAACCTCGGCTCCAATGATTACTTGCTGCCACCGAAGAAACAATCACAATTTTTGGCCCCGACATGATTAATTTGCAAAATACATCCACTCATGACAAGATGGAAAACCTGTCAAAGCTAACAACATTGACTGTGGATATCCAAAATTTGTTGCATACATGGGAATACTTTCAGCACCATCTCTCTGTCTTTTTCGAAGCTATTGTCGAGGTCTACCTGAAACTGCCTAATACTTCCAGCTCCAGTCTCCCACCATCGAACTCATTCTTTTTTGTTGCATAGTTATATTTTTTATCTCCCCATTTCTTTGGGACGAAGAAATATTTTGTGGTGGGGGAGATGTTGGAGGGACCTAGGTCGGCTTGTTGACTAGGCCCTCTGCCCAACCACTTGAATTATATGTCGATAGGTCAGGTCGACCGACATAAGTCGGGTCAGTCGGTTAGGCCGACATACGGTTATGTAGCTATACTATAAAGTATATATAGGATGTTGAGCCGATGTACTGGTTAGATCTATTCTATGTAGTATTCTTCCCTTGTTAGTAATAAAGGCTTGTGCTTGTCTCTCTCTATTGGTCCCTTGTCTTTTGTATCTGAATCATTGTGCATGCTTGTTTATAATATATAATGTATCTCTGGTAACCACATGACCCATGGGACTACAACAGGGAGCAAGCGATCCTTTTCTCTTCAATCTCCCTTTCTTAAATAGAAAATTATTGGGAGACATTTGTCGTCTCATGCAAAATTAATTTAATTTATTAATTTTCTAATATTCATTCTCATGCAATTATGTGTCACTCTCACATACTAGTGCACTCAAGTTCCTCAATTCTCTTTTAGTTGTCTCTTTAGTCTAAAATCCTAATCCCTAAATCAATGGGTGCATGTGGAGTTAAAATCAAGAGTGTCTATCAATCTAGGTTTTCTCCAAAATATCCTTTATTTATTTATTTATGATATTTATTCAATGCATGTCTTCCTAAATCAATGGGTTCACATGGAGTCTGCCTCAAAATACCCCCCCTTAATATTTGCTCAAATTCAAATACTTTTCATTGAATTATTCTAATATTTAACATTTACATATGCATAATTCAACTTTGTGTTTAAATTTTTAGTGCAACTATGTAAGTAGTTCCATTCCCTGTCGTTGTCTAGGTACCACATATATGGGTTCTTCTAACAACTTCCTTGTCCTTGTCCTTGTCCTTGTGTGGGAAGCGCGATGTAGCGATTAGGAATCATTACCATAATCATCCGACCACATTTCCATGGATACTAATGGTGATTGAGGAATAATATATTCCTTATTGCACACCCCTCACCACATCGTACATGACCAAATCGTGATGGCCTCTCTCGTACGATACATGCTACCCAAGTGAGCTGATAGGGATTCTGACTCGTGCGTGGAATGCTATTTCAGAGCAAACAATCTATCATTATACCCATATGTATATTCCCCGTTCTCTACGACCCACGTTTATTCCATTTGAGATTCAGTCGGTAATTCATTTTACCTGCTACCACACACCCTCAAATCGCACATTAATAGCGCTGCCCCATATAAAGTATATCATCTTGCATTATTCATCTTTGTTTGATTCTAGTTAACAAGCAGCATTTATTCACATCTACAGAAATAAAAGAATCATTTCTTTCATTTATTCATAACATATATTTAATTCACATTTCTCAATCAATCGAGTATAATCATCATTTTCTTGTGAATTAACAATTTTTATTCAAATAATAAAGCATAACACATTTTTCATGTTTATTTAACCGAGCCACTTCAATATAAGTGCCCTCAAAGTCTAGTCAATCAACTGTTAGTTTTTCAGAATTTTCCATCTGATCTAAGATCTTAACTAAGAGAATAACATGTACAACATATCTACATCATATCATGGACACAATAATGCAAGCACACAAGAGACACAGAGTTTCACTGGGGAAAACCAAGAAGGTGAAAAACCATGCAACTTCCTCAGAGATAGAAAGAGCAATGATACAAACAAAGTACAAGAGATAGTCTTCTCCTAGTAGCTAATCCTCCTCCTCACATGTGCACCACTTTCTGAGTGATGGAAGAGTGAGTAATGAGATGATCAAATAGAGATCTCATGATCTCTATTTATACTTGTCCTATCCTTCCCAATAAACCAGTGGGGCCGACTTGTCTAACTTGTCTAACCCATCGACAAGTTACAACACTTGTGACACTTGTCAATACAAATGACGACACTTCCGTATAGAGGAATAATAACATCTGTATAGGAGTACAATATACATAGATGAAATACATAGGTGAAATACATTCCGAAGTTACATATACATCAACACTCCCTCTTAACTAGGAAGTGTTGAGCCCAGAATTGGCCTCTTTTAATCATCCTCGATCACTTTTTCTTCCCCTATCCTACACCATTTAGCATGTTAATCAAACCTGTTGTCCTCACTTTATTCCCCCAAGCTGCTAAGGTATGACTGATCATTGCTCTATCTTATTAATGCTTATGATTGTGATAATTAAGGTTGTTTATCTCTCAATTGTGCTAACATGTTATGATTTATGAAGGTAGTTTGAGATAAGTGGACTACAGGAAGGTGGGGCTAAACAAGTCTTGAAAGGAGGGTTGTTCGCTGCTTAAAAAGGATCCTCGGGGCTTGGATCATCAATTAAGGTACATGGTTCCAATATAACATCTTAGGTGGAGCTGTGACAGGGCAGCTGTAACAGAATGCGCTATAATTGGAGATCTTTAGTATGTCGCTGCTCGAGTATAGTTATGATTTGGAAAGATCTCCACTCCTGGGCCAATCAACATCTTTCTCGCACTTTTATGTGTCTACTTTGCCACGTATTGTAATAGCTAGTGTTATTTAGGGCACCTGAAGATCAGAGATCTTCATGGCTTCCCGTTATTAGGATTGGATGTTATGACCTGTATGTATAAATATGGGGAGCTGCCTCGACCTAGGGGGTTGAACAACATAGAATTTATTCATTGTATTAGCAGTAAAAGCAAACTGTGTAATCATTCTTCTGTTAATATAAGGAGTTACCTCTGAGTTAAAGGAACCTTACGTTGTTCAGCCAGCATCTCTGTGTGAAGGCTAGGCCCGTCTTCCACAGATATTACTGAGTTAAATTAGGATTCTTTAATTTATTTTTGTGTGATGTTTTGTTGATGATATCTCCTTTTTATGCAACAGTAGTAAGTGTGGTGTGGATTTCCAGTATAATTAAGATTATATTTCTTTGAGATTGGCAAGTAGTACAGAGTGACAGTCGACTAAGTAAGAAACTTTATGCAATTCGTGTGACAGTTGTACACAGCCTTGTTCATCTTGCAGTTAAGTTGTGATCCCATGAGCCCTTGCAATTTATCTTTCCTGTTATGATTGTTGATTTTCACTCCTGTAATTCAATCTCTTAGAGCAGCTGAACTCAATCCTTTGCAATTGAATTTCTAGATTAATATTCAATTTATGCTTATGGTTTTCAAGAATGATCAGATTGAAGAAGTGAGTTACTTGTTCTAGGATGAGAATAGGATTTCTTTTTATCTGCAATTCTCTTTGAATCTTATATTGTTTCTTGTTGATGCATGGTAGAAAGGAATTGAAATTATAGTATTTAGAAAGCAATTGGGATTACACAGATCTTTGGGATGGACATAGTTGTTAGAGGATAAAAGTATTCAATTATAGTGATTTGGTGTTTAAGCATAGACTGTGCATCTATCCTTTGAAATAAAAGAATTTCTTGGGTTGAAAATAAATATCGTCTTCTCTGTATGATTGGAATAATCTATCTACATATAGGGTGCTCGACATTTTGGCGCCGTTGCGGGGGAAGGATAAAAATTAAACACTAATCATTAGTTGCATCTGGTAATTGTTTCTAGTCAGTATTTTCTTTGCTGAAATGATTTGGTTCACATGAATACGAGGAGGGTAAAACGTGATCACCTCCCAACTCCCAAAACCGCACAAAATACTAACAGTGCAGGTGGTTCGGGTCGTGGTTGAAGACCACCATTGGGCAGAAGGACATTCATCGACGATCTTGTTGACAGAATTGATTCATCCACCAGGGCTTGTCATCAAGAAACTCCTATCAGAAGAAACCCTGCTGATCCTGGGGCGCCAGCGTCCATGGTGGAGAATACACGAGCAGCCGTGACTCCCTTGTATATCCCTGCCGAGGAGGACACAACTGTTACAACTGGACCTGCTGCTACAATTGAGGAAGACGCATTTGTTATGACTGAGGAAGACGCAGCTGTTACAACTGAGGAAGATGTAGCTGTTACAAACTAGGAAAAGAACGCAGGAAAGAATGAAGAAGAGGAAACAAAAGAGAAGATGAGTAACAGACACGAGACCGACGAGGAAGAGGCAATGGTGGAAAAGTATCATCATGAAAATTACTCCCTGCTAGAAGGAACAACAACTACATTACAATTTCCGATTCAACAGCCAGAAGGGACAGCCCCTATGAAGAACATCTCACCATCCGTGTTTCCTCGCTTCCATGGAAGGGAAGCAAAAGATCCAGTCGAATTCCTTTCTGAATTCGATATCCTCTGTCATAGCTATGATTATGTCACCGATGCCCAAAAGCTAAAACTTTTTCCCGCCACCCTGAAGGACAATGCATTACGATGGTTCATGAGCCTTAAGGGAGGAACCGTTGCTAATTGGGATAAGATGAAACAAGTGTTCCTGGAGAAATATCAGGAATATTGCAACACCAAGGAGAAAAGAGAGGAATTATTCAAAATGGTGCAGAAGGAGGACGAAAGTATGGAGGATTTTGTAGAAAGGCTACTGTACAATGTGCAAAGAGACGGGAAGACGAACATGGGGCTGGACGTGCTCAAGATAATATTGCTTCGTGGGATCAAGGATGATTGTTTAGACATGTTAAATCTGCTAGGAAGGGGAGACATCTCCAAAGAACCTTTTGGGAAGATTGTGGAACTATGTAAGAGATACTCCAGGAGATCTTCCAGGAACAATAAGAGAGACAAACGGGATAAGCTGGAACGTGATGTCTTCGACAGGATTCAGAAGTCATCCAACGGAGGAGCTACCCGTGCAGAGATAGGCAATCTCCTTGAAAATTTTAAAACAGAAATGATGAGCTCCATCTCTTCAGAGATTGATGTCCTGAAGGAAAAACAAAACAGGCAGTGGAGGATATCACACTAGGTGTGTTCTGTCCCCGATGTAGAAAGAATCATCTGATGAAAGAATGCCCACTTGACAAGGTAGAAGTATGTCAGCTGTGTGAGCTAAATTATGACATGAAATAATGCCCCTCACTTCCTCAAGTGAAGGCTGTTCTGCAGGCATCAACTCCAGAAGTGGAATCAACCTATTTCATTGCACAGAAGAAACATTGGCAGCCTTGAAATCAAGGTATGCCTCTGGACTCGTTTCCATTTTTGAATAATATGAGCAATTGGAATAATAGCATGCAAAATGTGAATACACAATTCCCTTCAAATTATGCTCAGTGGAATCCTTCCCAACCTGCAATGCAAAATTATAACTCATGTGGTCCTTGGACACAGCCACCACATCAACCTACGTCGTGGTCTCCTAGATGGAGGAACTTCCATCTTGGGAACCATTTTGCTCAACCACCTCCACCTCAATAGTCACCATATTCTCCTACATACCCTCAATTTCCTCAATATCCTCAATACCCACCTCAACAGTCGCAGCTGCAGCTGCAGAATAATTATGTCCCTAATATACCAATACCGCCTTAGCTGCCTGCCCAACCTAATCCTAACCAAAATAATAAAACAGTCCATCAATTGGAAACTATCAATATGCCAACCTACTCTCTTTCCCCTGTACTTTGTAATGATATTCGTCTACGATCTGGGAAGATAATAGAACCTGTAATTACAGAAGATACTCCACCTTCTGTGCATGAAGAAGGAGAGAGTTCACAACATCCATCCGATACAGTTCCTATCACTGAAGGTGTTGAGCATCCCTTGGATGGGACAAATGAAACATCAAACAATAAATTGGACAATACGCATCCTACCCAGCTGATAAGGCAACCACCATACCCTGAGAGACTAATGCTACCAAAAATAGGGGGGCAACCTCAGTTTAACCTTTTAGGAGAGTTAAAGAATCTTTACGTCAAAATCCCCCTTCTGCAAGCTCTTCAAGACATGCCTATTTATGCTAAAACCGTTCGGGACCTGTGCACTAAGAAACCAGGGAGGAAACCTAGAGATCCTCCCACTGTTCATGTCATAGGGAATTTATCCGCTTTGATAACAGGAAAAACCCCTGTGACCAAGTATGACGACCTTGGAAATCCTATTGTCACTGTACATGTAGGACAGATGCAGATACCCAACGTGCTAGTTGATTTAGGAGCAGCGATCAATGTCATAACAATTGAGACTGTCAAGAAGCTTGGGCTCACTAATTTTAGACCAACCCCTACCATTTTAGAATTGGCAGACAGATCCACCATTAGACCCGAAGGGATTCTGGACGACCTTGTCATCTCAGTAGATTCATGGAAGTACCCTACTGAATTTTTGATATTACAACCAAAATCACAGCTGGGGGGACATCCATTGATCCTGGGGAGGCCTTGGTTGGCCACAGTTGATGCTTGCATCAGCTGTCGATCGGGGTCCATGACTATATCTGATGGTACATAGACTAAAAACCTCACCCTGTATCCTCCAGCTCGGCCAAGTTTAGAGGCTGAAACTTCCCTTTGGATAAAGCATGAGGAGGAGGAGGATGTTCAGCCACTATTAACTATAGGGAAAGCCTTAACTTTTAAAAACAAAATAGAAGATGATGCTATTAGCAATTTTATTAGTGAACCCACTTCAGTGGATAAAGAGATCTATCAAATCCTGAACATTACCATTGATAAGGACGAACAAGAAAATCTTACGGAAGAAGCACTAGCTGGTGACACAAATATAATCCTGGTTTTGAAAAGTTCAAAGAGTATTCCTATTGAGGTAGAGCCTGGAAGGACTTTGAATATCAACCCTAGTCTCTCCTTAGAGGAACAAAGGCGCCTAATCAGTCTCTTGAAGGAACATAAGGGGGCATTCGCCTGGGAGTATACAGACATGAGGGGTATTCCCTCTAATCTATGCACCCACCATATTTATATTAAAAGTGACTCCCGGCCTGTGTGTTAACCTCAACGACGCATGAACCCCAATCTAAGGGATATAGTGAAGGAGGAAATCCAGAAACTTTTGGAAGCAGGATTTATATATCCTATTTCAGATAGTGAGTGGGTTTCCCCACTCGTAATTGTGCCCAAGAAAAATGGTAAATGGAGAGTCTGTGTTGATTATAGGGAACTGAACAAAGCTACGCAAAATGATCATTTCCCTTTTCCCTTTATTGACCAAGTACTTGATACCCTATCAGGTAAGAAGTTCTTCTCCTTCCTAGATGGGTTCAACGGGTACAACCAAATTCAGATTGCTCCTGAGGACTAGGATAAGACCACCTTCACTTGCCCCTGGGGAACATTTTCCTATAGGGTGCTTCCTTTTGGTTTATGTAACGCACCAGCAACGTTTTAAAGAGCTGTAATTGGCATATTCTATGAATTAGTTAATGATAGTATGGAAGTCTTTATGGATGATTTTACTCCATATGGCAAGGATTTTGAGGAAGCACTGGAAAATTTAAAGAAGGTTTTAATTCGCTGCGAATAGACTCGGCTCTCATTAAGCACTGAAAAGTGCCATATGATGATGAGTGAAGGGGTGGTATTAGGGCATTTCATCTCTACCGATGGCATTCAGGTGGATCCTTCAAAAATTAAGGTGATAAAAAATATACCTACTCCTTTAACTTAGAAAGAGGTGCGAAGTTTTCTGGGACATGCTGGATATTACCAGAGGTTTATATAAAACTTCTCCAAACTTGCTTCTCCTTTGTTTTCTTTGTTAATGAAGGATGCACAGTTTGTGTGGAATGAAGCATGCCAGACAACGTTTGATAAGCTTAAGGAGAAGCTGTCCACAGCTCCTATCCTAAGGGGACCTAATTGGACCCTACCCTTTCACATTTCTTCAGATGCCTCTGATGCCACCATTGGAGCAGTATTAGGACAGCAGGATGGTCAAGTACCTTATGCCATCTATTATGTTAGTAAAAACTTAGCCCCTGCTGAACTTAATTATACTGTTACTGAAAAAGAATTCCTTGCTATTGTTTAGTCTATTAATAAATTTCGGCATTACATTACTGGGTATCCTACGTTTGTGCACACTGACCACTCTACCATTAAATATTTAATGAACAAACCAGTCACCAATGCCAGAGTGACCAGGTGGCTCTTATTATTGCAGGAATTTGATATTACCATTATAGATAAACCTGTAAAAGAAAATGTTGTTGCTGATTTTTTATCTCGTTTTACTAACAGTGATGGCAGTTTGCCTGTTAAGGACTCTTTTCCAGATGAACATCTATTCGCACTTTCAGCTCATTCCCCCTGGTATGCAGAAGTCGCTAATTATTTGGTTGCAGGAAATCTCCCACCACACATGTCTAAACGAGAAAAGAGAAAAATTATCCAGTAAAGTGCCAGGTATTGTTGGATCAATGGTCATCTCTTCTACACAGGACCTGATCTTGAGATTAGGAGATGTGTAAGGGAAGATGAGATCTTTCACATACTGAAGGCCTATCATGATGGACTTTGTGGGGGACACTTTGCAGACAAAAGAACAGGGCATAAAGCGCTGCAGATGGGATACTATTGGCCGACTCTGTTCAGGGACGCTAAAAGGTATGTTCAGTCCTGTGACAACTGCCAAAGGATGGGCCAGCCTAATAAAACATATCAGATGCCTCTACAACCTCAAGTAGTAGTTGAACCATTTGATAGATGGGCACTGGATTTTGTTGGCCCTATCAGCCCTCCTTCCAGAGAGAAAGTTTACATTCTGGTTTGTACTGATTATATGACCAAGTGGGTAGAGGCTATAGCTTTGGCTAAGGCTAATGACCAGGCGGTGATTGATTTTCTGTACAGTGAAATATTTACCCACTTTGGGGTACCGAAGGAAGTAGTTACTGATGGGGGACCGCAATTCATCTCACACCAATTTGAATCCTTGCTCCGGAAGTATCATGTGCAGCATAGGGTGGCTTCACCTTACCACCCCCAGGCCAATGGTCAGGTGGAAAGTACTAATAAAGTTATTGAAGCAATCCTTACTAAAACAGTTAAGAGCCATCGAAAGGATTGGGCTGACAGGCTTCTGGAAGCACTGTGGGCATATCGCACAACTTGGCGCAACATCACAGGGTTCTCTCCCTATGATTTAGTGTATGGAAAGAGTGCCATCTTTCCAATTGAGTTTGAGATCAAAACCCTGAAGACAACCACCGAAATGAATCTGGATGTAACATAAGCCCAGAAGAGAAGATTGAATCAACTAAACGAATTAGATGAGAAATGGTTAGCTGCAGTAGACTAGAGCGTGTTGCTTCAGCAACAGAGATCCAACTGGCATGACCGATTTATTAAAAATAAAATCTTCCATGAGGGAGACTGGGCGCTAGTATATGACTCTAGGTTCAAGAGGGATTTTAAAGGTAAATTACGTACAAGATGGTTGGGTCCATATTTGGTCGACAGGGTATTTGACAATGGCACTGTCCGTCTGGTGACCATCGATGAAAACCGTATACCATTACTTGCTAATGGCCACAGACTGCGACTGTATCGTAAGTCTATTTCGAAAGATGCATTCATTTCGCAAATTGCCGCCGATCCAGATTATCAGCTGGCACCAGAGCAGAAATTTCTCTCTGCCCTTGCCAATCCTTAAACTGAAAATCACATTTTAAATTACTGTACATAAGTAACTTTCCGTTGTAGCGTATAATTGTTTTTTTTCTTCTCTTTGCATTTGATCTTTTCATTTGCTGTTGTTTTTAAAAAATTTCCAGGGAAGCGCCAGGAGAACGGCCAGATTGGGCCTGTCAAACGAGAGTCTTCCTGTGTCGTCCTGTGTTGTATTTCCCTTTTTCCTTAGAAAAAAAAACAAAAAAAAATTCCGGCAGCTGCGACATATTTTCCGGCAGCTGCAACATATTTTCTGGCAGTTGCGACATATTTTTCGGCAGCTGCAATATATTTTCCGGCAACCGCGATATATTTCCCGGCAGACGTAAAAATCCTTTTTCCCAGCAGCCGTGAACAACTTTTCTGGTAGCTGCAACAACTTTTCCTGGAAGCCGTGAACCATTTCCAGCGACTACAACATCATGTCCCAGCGGCTGCAACATCATTTCCCAGCGGCTGCAATATCGTTTCCCGTCAACCATAAAATCGTTTTCCCGGCGGCCGTAAACCCTTTCTCCCGGCAGCTGTGAACCATTTCCTGGTAGCTGCAACATCTTTCCCAATGGCTGCAACATCTTTTCCCGGAAGCCGTGAACCATTTCCCAACGGCTGCAATATCATTTCCCGACAGCCGTAAAATCTTTTTCCCAGTAGCTGTGAACCATTTCCTGGCAGCTGCAACAACTTTCTCAGCGACTGCAACATCTTTTCTCAGCACCCGTTAACCATTTCCTAGCGGCTGCAATATCATTTTTTCGACGATCGTAAAACCTCTTTCCCAGCTGTCGTGAACCATTTTTCGGTAGCTGCAACATATCTTCCGACGACTGCAACTTATTTCCCAGCGACTGCGACATATCTCCCGGCGCCGTAAAACTTTTCCCTGGCAGCCGTGACTTTTTTTATTCCGATAGCCGTAAAACCTTTTTCCCGGCTGCTGTGAACCATTTTCAGGTAGCTGCAACATATCTTCCGACAACTTAAACTTATTTCCCGGCAAATGCGACATATATCCCAATGCCGTAAAACTTTTCCCTGGCAGCCGTGACTTTTTTTATTCCGATAGCCGTAAAACCTTTTTCCCGGCTGCCGTGAACCATTTTCCGGTAGCTGCAACTTATCTTCCGACGGCTGCAACATATTTCCCGACGACTGTGACATATCTCCCGCCACCGTAAAACTTTTCCCTGATAGTCGTAATTTTTCCCGATCCCGTAAATTATTTTCCCGACTACCGTGAACCGTTTTCCGGTGGCTGTAACATATTTCCCGGCGGCTACAACATATTTCCTGACGACTGCGACATATCTCCCGCTGCCGTAAAACGTTTTCCTAACAGCCGTAATTTCTCCCGATTCCGTAAATCCTTTTCCCGGTGGTCGTGAATCTTTTCTGGCAGCTGCAACATCTTTTTCGTCGGCCGTGATATCATTTATGGCAACTTGCATTGGTAACTCCTATGTTAATGGAAGAATTGCTCCGACCCTGTTAAGCTATGGCTCTGATTCATCCTAGTCGTGCCGGCGAACTCATCATTTCGACCCCGAGGACGCGCTGGTTTGTGTTTCACTGGCAGAAGGAATTATTGCATTATTTATGACTGTGCACGAGTCTGGTTCCGCAACGTCACCAACTGCATGCTCCACCATTCTCCGCAGGATATTTGACGCACAGTCTTATGAGGTATGGCTTTCATTTATCACGTGATTAAATGTTGATATAATTGAACAATATCAGTCGTACCTTTATACGTATCGCCATTATGCCTAATGAGACCTTTCCCTCGTACGACGTAAACATTAATAACTGCCACCTTCCCCAATTCGGAATGGAAATTTTGAACGTTTTTCTGTGCTCAACTTTCCAAATTTGACCATCTCTTCAACATCTCTGCTCAGCGATTCGTGCATCCTCTGTGCTGCAACTTCTATTCTTAGATTCTATCATCTGTGGGATAGCAACTTCAGCTTGCAGCCAGGACCATGGGGATTCCAGTTCGTCATGAACCTTTGAATACACAGGAACTTAGGAAAAATCTTCAAGTTCTTGCCATCTTTCAAGCCACTGGCTGGCTCGAATTGTTTGAGTGACTAGATGGATTCAATCGGGAAGCAGCCTTGCAATTTGCTTTAAACCTCACCAAAACTCACTCCATGGTGTGGGGGATGCGCATAGAAGTCTATGAGGCCATTATATCCGAGGTTACTGCCATACCGCTGGTGGGAAAACCATGGTTTAACTGACGAGTCCCCACGACAACTGTACTGGAAGCATTTTTACTGGAGGGGGAGCAAGTAGAATCATCAAGAAGAGGGATCGCACTGCACTCATTGCCGCGGCCATGGGACTAGGTTGCTGTCTTTCTCAAGAAGTACATCACTTGTGAAGGTAGATATCAAACTGTGTATAATTTTGAACTCCCTTTACTTTCTCATCTCCGCCATGGCATTTTATTAAACATTCCATATCATCTACTGCATGACTTGCGTCATATGGCAACATTTGTCCAGTCTGCTAAGCACCCACTTTCCTCCCTCACCCACCATGGCCTTATCAAATTAATAATTGTAAGAACCCTTGCCCAACATCATATAACCTGGGAACAATTCACAGCTCGAGCTCAACAACCCGCTCCCTTGCGGGTTGTCCCATTACAACAGATACGAGTTCCACCACAACAGGAGGACCGGAGTCCCTCGACTGAAGTTGGGGGGGGGGGGGATGAAATTGAAGAAGAATAGCAATCGGGGGCACAAGCAGAGCCATCTGGGGGGGATGAAACTATAGTAGAAGAACAACAACCAGGGGCACAAGCAGAGCCATCTGGGGGGGATGAAACTATATTAGAAGAAGAGAAATTGGGGGCACAAGCAGAGCCATTTGGGGGGGATGAAACTCCATTAGAAGAAGAAAAATTGGGGGCACAAGCAAAGCCGTTGGGGGAGGATGTAGATAAAAACCCTGTGGAAAATCCAGACAATAGGGTAGATCCGACAACACAACAGACGGTGAAATTGGAGCAGCATTAAATGCTGCGACAATTGAACCTGAAGGTGACAGAACCAGGGCAATAGAAGAAAACATTGAGCTGGTAACTATTGAATCCTCACTTGAGTGGGAAGGAGGAGCTTTAATTGAAGAAGAACAACATGAGAAGCAAGAAAACATTCCTTCGACCTCAGCTGTGAATCCCTATATACCAGCTCCACAAAAGAAAACACCACAAAGGAAAAGAAAGAGATCAATCAATGAATTTAACATAGCCACACCAATCAGAAAGAAAAGAACTAGATCAGCTACAGTAACAAAAGCAACCAGAAAAAGATGGGAAACCTTAGAGGCACAGGTTGAGCCCCCGATCCTTGTACCGAGACCAATGGATGCTCCACAAAGGCCAATTGAGGAAGAACTCGGAATTGAAGGACTTCTGGCTGAGAACACACTATTAAAAGAGGACCTCCAAGTGCTTCGAAGGGAATTGGAAACCTGGAAGGAAACCTGCAAAAAACTAGGTGAAAGGAAACTGTATACATTGGTAGAGGCTGCAGACCAACTGGAGGGATCAAACTCTACTGAGCCTGGTAAGGAGGATGAACGAGTAATCTATCCCACCTGTGGAGAAATATTCAAGGAGGTAGGCCACAAGATTATACTTCGTACCTGCTCAGCACAACAGCCCGCGGCCACAATAGAGGAAGCTGCAGAAAAAGAAGATGCTGCCACACAAGAACCAACATCTTTAAACATCCTTGCTGAAGCTGCCACCAATCCTATGATAGAGGAGCTAAGGGATGAAATCATGTATGATGATGGGGATAAAGAATACACTGTAACCCCAGAATGCTCCCACGACATAGAGATTATAGAGCAGATGGGAGAAGAACTGGGGATGGGGAACACTCTAGAGCTTAATGAAGAATTCTATACTGTAACCCCAGAATGCTCCCATGACACAGAAAATTTAGAAGAGGAACCACAAAGGCAAGACATTGATAAACTTGAGCAGGGTGCTGTAACACAAGAACCAGCAAAACTGAGTATACTTGTCCAATCAATCGAACAAATGGGAGAAGAACCTGGGATAGAGGACACTCTGGAATTTAATGATGAACTATGGGTTGTAACCCTAGAATGTTCCCATGACACAGAGCTTATAGGAGAAGAATTGCAACAACAGGAGGATGAAGAGGCAAGCCAGGATGTTGTTACACAAGAACCAACATCCTTGGAGGCTGCAGCAGGTACTCCTAAATTTCAATTAGAAGATAACTCTGGAATGGATATCATTCCCGAGATGCATTGGAGTGAGGATGAACAGGTACAGACACAATCCGCAGGTGACACTGAAATCTTGGAGGAGCTGCACAATGAGGAAGATATCCAATCTCAGCAGCAGAAGGACAAAGAAGACACTGTTACACAAGAACCAGTGTCTCTAAAAGCAATGAAGTTAGTTGCTGAAGAGAGTCTAAAGGATGTTGCTGTTACACAAGAACCAACAAATTTCATATTAGATTTAGATGTGTTGGAAGACACTGCCCCACAAGAACCAGTGCTTCTACCTCCTAGAAATGTCATTTATTTGGACTCAGATTAAGATTTCCTTTCAAGTCCTCCCCAGGCACAACATATAATGAGACTGTAGGAAGAAGTGATTTCCACTTGCACCAACTGCATTTCCAGACACCAGCAGGTAGCATTGGAAGGGGAATAGTGATGCTGGAAGGTATTGGGTTACTCACAGAGGCTTTTTAAAGACATATGAGGTGCTTGAGTTTCCCTACAATTTTTCCTCTCTCCATGGATAGAGCTCAGTACAGGACTCAGATTTCGAATGATGCAGGTTGTTACATGAGGACATGCAACAGGGTAGTCGGGGGGAGATGTTGAGCCCAGAATTGGCCTCTTTTAATCATCCTCGATCACTTTTTCTTCCCCTGTCCTACACCATTTAGCATGTTAATCAGACCTGTTGTCCTCACTTTATTCCCCCAAGCTGTAAGGTATGACTGATCATTGCTCTATCTTATTAATGCTTATGATTGTGATAATTAAGACTATTTATCTCTCAATTTTGCTAACATGTTATGATTTATGAAGGTAGTTTGGGATAAGTGGACTGTAAGAAGGTGGGGCTGAACAAGTCTTGAAAGGAGGGTTGTTCACTACTTAAAAAGGATCCTCGGGGCTTGGATCATCAATTAAGGTACATGGTTCCAATATAACATCCTAGGTGGAGCTGTGACAGGGCAGCTGTAACAGAATGCGCTATAATTGGAGATCTTTAGTATGTCGCTGCTCGAGTATAGTTGTGATTTGGAAAGATCGCCACTCCTGGGCCAATCAATAGCTTTCTTGCACTTTTATGTCTCTACTTTGCCACGTATTGTAACAGCTAGTGTTATTTAGGTCGCCTGAAGATCAGAGATCTTCATGGCTTCCCGTTATTAGGATTGGATGTTATGATCTGTATGTATAAATATGGGGAGCTGCCTCGACCCAGGGGGTTGAACGATGGAGAATTTATTCATTGTATTAGCAGTAAAAGCAAACTGTGTAATCATTCTTCTGTTAATATAAGGAGTTACCTCTGAGTTAAAGGAACCTTACGTTGTTCAGCCAGCATCTCTGTGTGAAGGCTGGGCCCGTCTTTCACAGAGATTGTTGAGTTAAATTAGGATTCTTTAATTTATTGTTGTGTGATGTTTTGTTGATGATATCTCCTTTGTACACAACAGTAGTAAGTGTGGTGTGGATTTCCAGTATAATTAAGATTATATTTCTTTGATATTGGCAAGTAGTACAGAGTGACAGTCGACTGAGTAAGAAACTTTATGCAATTCGTGTGATAGTTGTACACAGCCTTGTTCATCTTGCAGTTAAGTTGTGATCCCATGAGCCCTTGCAATTTATCTTTCCTGTTATGATTGTTGATTTTCACTCCTGTAATTCAATCTCTTAGAGCAGCTGAACTCAATTCTTTGAAATTGAATTTCTAGATTAATATTCAAATTATGCTTATGGTTTTCAAGAATGATCAGATTGAAGAAGTGAGTTACTTGTTCTAGGATGAGAATAGGATTTCTTTTTATCTGCAATTCTCTTTGAATCTTATATTGTTTCTTGTTGATGCATGGTAGAAAGGAATTGAAATTATAGTATTTAGAAAGCAATTGGGATTACACAGATCTTTGGGATGGACATAGTTGTTAGAGGATAAAAGTATCCAATTATAGTGATTTGGTGTTTAAGCATAGATTGTGCATCTATCCTTTGAAATAAAATACTTTCTCGGGTTGACAATAAATCTCGTCTGCTCTGTAAGATTGGAATAATCTATCTGCATATAGGGTGCTTGACAGGAAGGTATTTCTCGACACAGATCTGCTAGCACAAGTCTTCTTCTCTGGATCATCATCACTGGATCATCATCATCGAATCATCGTCACTGCTGCTATCTCAATCAATCTCCAATCTACTCGTCATAGGAAGTTCTACAGAGCCAGTCCGTTTTCATACTGGATGTAGGCCCACCACCTACAGGTCTTCATCATCACTGGCCATACTGTGGAATTCTCAGGACTTATTACGTGCATCACAAAACCTCACAAGAGAATCCAGGATGTTACGAGCACACGGCTCTACCTATTATATCTCCCAGGGCTGTATTATATGTGACTGTCACAAAACCTTAAAAGAGTGTCTTGACAAGCAAGATCTCTAAAGAGCATCCAAGGCCTTTTTCATCCTACCCAGATCTCCAGGACTTATTACATGTGACCCCTACCACAAAACCTTTAAAGAGTGTCTTGACTAGCAAGAACTCTAAACAACATCTAAGGCCTTTTACGTGACAAGCACAACCTGTCTAGATCTCTAGGGCATATTACATGCGGTCATGGAAAAACCTCGAAAGAGCATCCCATGACTGATTACGAGCACACAGCTCAACCTATCGTATCTCCCAGGGTTGGATTAAATGCCATAGGACAAAACCTCAAAAGAGCATATGCCAGATATCCCAGGACCAGATTACATGCCATAGGCAAGAACTCGAAAGACTATCTACAAATATCCCAAGGTCGGATTATATGTCCTCCCAAAGCAAAACCTCGAAAGAGTATCTGCAAACCTCCTAGGGATGTATTATATGCTTATCTGCACAACCTGTTCCACGACCACAAAGTATTAACCTGATACTCACCATACATCATCCTGCTGTACACGTGAACATCCTAATCATCATCACTGCATCGTCTTGATGCATGTCATATGGAGCAACATCCTGAAGCTCATCATCCATGATAATCCTGATCATACAATGCATCTACCTGATGCATACCAAGTATCTACCTGATACATATCATCATACATGATCCACCTGATCATACAATGTATCCACCTGATACACCCACAAATACATGATCCACCTGATCATACAATGTATCCAACTGATATATATCAACATACATGATCTACCTAATCATACAATGTATCCACCTGATACATATACAGATACATGGTCCAAGCATCCAACATGATGCATATACATATACATGATCCAACCGATCATACCAATCATCCAACATGATGCATATACAGAGTAGTAACTGGAGCATCATCCTGATGCTCATCATCTAGCGCTTACATCCACAGCCATGGGAAGGATCCTCCTCTCACCATGCTTGGAATGGATCTAGAAAATGTGTCCATCACTTCTTCCTCAAAGTGTCATCAATCTGAAGAACACCAAGCCTCTCTCTGAAGTACTCAAACTTCACTTTGGCTAGTGGTTTCGTCAACACATTTGCAACCTGCTCATCCATCGCAACATACAGGAGCTTCATTGCTCCTCTCCGCACCATATCCCTGATATAGTGATATTTTATCTCAATGTGTTTCAACCTGTCGTGGAACACTACGTTCTCAGATAGCTTCACACAACTCTGGTTTTCACAAAAGATACCAGTAGACTCCAGCAGGAGATCAAATAACTTAGACAGTAGCTTCCTCAGCCATATTGCCTCACAACTAGCTGAACAAGATGCAACATACTCTGCCTTGGTTGTACTCAATGCTATGTAGGACTGCTTCCTGCTAAACCAAGAGATCACACCTGATCCCATATTGAAGCAACACCCAGATGTGCTCTTCCTATCTACAGCACTGCCTACCCAGTTTGAATCAACATAAACCTGCAGGTTAAACTTTTGATTCGTATCATACTTGAGCCCATAGTCAATTGTACCGTTCAAGTACCTCAGAATATGCTTTACAGTAATCAGGTGAACACTCCTCAGATCTGGCAGGAACTGGCTCAATGTGTTCACCTCAAAGCAAATATCTGGTCTTGTGTTCGTCAGGTACATCAAGGACTCAATCATCTGACGATACACCGTGACATCAACCGGATCAGATGAAGCACTACACAGAAGCTTCAGGTTTGATGCCATAGGTGTGGCCATGGCCTTGCAGTCCATCATCCCAAACCTCTTTAGGATCTCTACTGCATACTTCCCTTGTCTAAGGAAGATCCCATCTGCACTCTGCCACACCTCCATGCCTAGAAAATAGTGCATCATCCCCAAGTCCTTCATCTTGAACTCGGCAGCAAGCTTCCTCTTCGTTTCGGCAATCAATCTACCCTCACCTGTAACAAACAAGTCATCCACATACAAAGTAGTATCATTAGATTGCCTTCCTCAACCTTGTAGTAAAGGTTGGAATCTGCTTTACTCTTGGTAAATCCCAAACTGGATAGAAAGCTGTCTATCCTACCATACCAAGTCCTAGGAGCTTGCTGCAAGGCTTTCTTCAACCTGCACACATATGACTCCCTGTCATGTGTCTCAAAACCAAGTGGCTTCTCCACATACACTTCCTCCTCGACTACACCATTCAAGAAAGCTGTCTTGAAATCCATCTAGTGTATCTTCCACTTCATCACTACAGCTAGAGCAAGTATTGATCTTATGGAAGTGTGCCTGGCTATAGGTGTAGAAGTCTCTTCATACTCAATCCCTCTTTCTAGGAGAAGCCATGAGCTGCAAACCTCGCTTTGTATTTCTCCATGATACCATCTGCAGCATGCTTGATCTTATAGATCCATTTGGAAGTCACAACAGACTTCCCTTTAGGTCTTGGGACTGCATCCCAAACATCATTCTTCATGATCGACTGGTACTCCTCGATCATGGCATTCTTCCCGAATCCTGGGAACTTCAATATATTTAATATCTTCAATAGATAACTTTGTTGTTGAAACAAATGTTGTAGTCCTTCTTTTGTAGGTGCTCGTATACAATATTTCCTGCAAAACAAGTTAAATTGCATGATTAGAAACTTCTCATAGTTTTCAGAACAAATTCTTACACATAAAGAACTATGTCATACAGTCATGCAATTATTTTAGCCAATGCTTCAATACAACATTCATCCATATCCTGTAACTTTCTAGATGCCTTCCAATCTCTACCAGAACATTGTTAAGAGTTTTGCACTACTCTCAACATGTCAGCAAAGAGGTTTCATTCTAGATAAGTAGCAATGGAATGTTGTATAGTGCCATAGGCCACTTACCCATTACATGCATATTAGTAGTATATTGTTCATTAATGCAATTATTCTAATATGCCAAAATACACAGCCTAATTCTAGGAACATCAGTGCATACATCATTGAACAATATTACTTAAACAATCAAATATGCAAGAAATGATAATTCAAATACTTATCTTTGTTTGTTTGTTGGGTTGACTCCCTCTCAGTCTTTGCTTCCTTTCTACAACTCCATTCTGATGTGGATTGTGAGAAGTGGTCGACTCCCTCTGAATATCTGCATCCTTGCAGAAACTACTGGAGTGTGCTCCCTCTTGATCTTTGCTTCCTCGATTGCCTGTCCTTGAACTTATATCCATCCTCGATCACTATGCATGATTACAAGTATCATTATTGTGATATACTCGAGATCTCATACATAATCATACGTTTATTAGTATAATCTCAATACTATCAGAAACACAATAATCTTAAACATGTATAGTAATGATCATTTTAAACATAGATAATAAACATTAGTATTCAAGGTTTATATAGGACTCTTCTAGTTAGTCATATCATCAATTAAAGTAAGAAACATAATATGCCTAAACCCATGATTACTCAAACCTATAACTCCATGAATAATCATAATCAATCATGCCAAGTATACTTATATAAGATATCCTAACACAAGGTAGGATTTTAACTTGATATAGGAAAAACATACCTGGATTAGCATGTTATTTAGCTATGTCTAACATACCCACATGATGTCTTCTTGTTCTTCAATGACTTGTGCTAGTAACCTGCATATCTCATAAGTTAACCAATATAGAACCAAGTTATACATACCTTGTAAGTAGATCTTCTATGTGATCCATGATAATGGATGAATCTTTGTCTTCATGTCTCCTTGGTCATATGAATTGTTTTTCTTGATGTACCTTTCATGTTAGCGGACAACATCAACCTCATACAACACCACAATGCATTAGTACAATCATAAGTGTCAAAACCCTAATCAATGAATATCTTCTATCATGCATTCATAATTTTATTAAGGTGATACGACAAGTCTAAAGTTAATCAAGATTGTACTAACCTTAATGAAGACAAACATACTGTAAACTTAATCATGAACAGATCTCGAAACATACCTGGATAAGTCATACCTGTCGAGATTGCTTGTAATCTTCTTATGTAAGGTCTTAGCCTCATCTCCCTCTGAAATAGGAACTTCTTCACTTATGCAGGTGATCAAACCATTCTCTTCTAGGATTAACCCAATCCACTTGATTTGTAGAAATTGGATCTGGAGCTGGATTAGGGTTTGTTAGAGAAACCCTAAAAATTCAAACTTTGAATTTCAAACTTCTGAATGGATAGAAAGATGCACCTTGATGAGCTGATCAAGCTGGTATACTCAGAATTTTAAAACTGCAAAGTTTCACCCCTCAAAATTTCCTTTGAAACTTCCGGATCTTCTAGATAGGATCCTGAACTAGGGTTTCATAAAGCTTGGCCTTCTTCCCAACCAAAAAATTTGATCTTGGTCTCTAAATTTCTATTTTTATGAGTAGCATTCATCCATGGTCTCCGATTACAAAAATTCCAACTTTCTCCGAAACCCTAATTCCCGGAGCCATGAATGAGGGTGCTCAAAATCCAATTCTATTTTGACAGAAATATGCACCTTATTGTGTTTGGTGTAACTACGAAATTATGAATCCACAGGGTATGAAACGTCTACTTGTGGTAGGCCAACTTGTCATCTTTCCAACCCCACAGGTCTGACCACAATTGGATTCTCTGAGTGAGAGATATGCCAAGTGTCACAACGTGACCTGTTTATGGGATAAAAAAGGAGAGCGAACTTGCATGGCGTTCCACGTGTCCCTAGTTCACTTTTTGCCTCTGAACCTTTGGCCTGTGAAAGTACAGTCTGTTCCCTACCTGTCACATTTTACAAAATTTCATTTCGAGCTTCCTAGCCCAAGTTATGAACTTTTTTCCTAGGTCACCTGTTTATGACTGAGATTTGGAAGAGGTCGAAACCCTAGATTGTATAGATCATAAAACACAAAGTGCAACGAATTAGAAGTTGTGCTTTGGATACAAGGTACATGGGGATTGTATATTCTACCTATAAGCGTTTCAGATCCTGAAACCTTTCCTAAATGTATCTATAGCGAAAGTTCTACGATAACTGGTTTTTGCTGTATCAAGCCCTAGCTTCGCAAATGCAACAGGTGTCATAAATGCCATACCATGCCTTCTTTCAGGCTAGCTCTAATACCATGTTACTTTTTCAGAATTTTCAATCTGATATAAGATCTTAACTGAGATAATAACATGTACAACATATCTATAGCATATCATGGACACAATAATGCAAGCACACAAGAGACATAGAGTTTCACCGGGGAAAACCAAGAAGGTGAAAAACCCTGCAACTTCCTCAGAGATAGAAAGAGAAATGATACAAACAAAGTACAAGAGATAGTCTTCTCCTAGCAGCTGATCCTCCTCCTCACATGTGTGCCACTTTCTGAGTGATGGAAGAGTGAGTAATGAGATGATCAAATAGAGATCTCATGATCTCTATTTATACTTGTCATGTCCTGCCCAATAAACCAGTGGGGCTGACTTGTCTAACTTAACATAATAACTCATGGTTACATTAATCCGGGTGGACCCCACACTTGGTGGTGTAATAACCCATTTACCCACATGATTCATACAAGGTCAACCCCATCAAGGTGGTCTAATAACCCATCGGCAAGTTACAACACTTGCGACACTTGTCAATACAAATGACGACACTTCTGTATAGAGGAATAATAACATCTCTATAGGATTACAATATACATAGATGAAATACATAGGTGAAATACATTCCGAAGTTACATATACATCAACATCAACTATGTCAAAGGCGAGCATTACAGATTTCCTTTAGTAAGAGAATTTTATTATTTCTATAAACCCTAGAAATGGGTATAATTTCATCCATGTTGACTTGGATAAAATATTTTAGGCCCCCACAAAGTCTATCTAGAGTACATAAATTGAGGGTGAGCATTTTCAAATTCTTAAATATTTAAATATCATGATGGATAAATATGATTTTCATTTAAATTTTCATGATATATATATATATATATGCATAATGTGGATATTATTCTTGTATATCCTTGAATGGAATCAATGGGTATGGTTAGTATTTTTGTTCAAAAGAAGTTTATGACGATTTGACATAAGAAAAATAAAAATAACAAGGAATGATATTTCTCTTACTTGGAAGTAAGTTCCCAAGTTGGCATATGAAGTAGTTATTGCAGAGAAACTAATTGAAATTTACCTACATACACATCAGATAAGGAGTCTAAGGCTGAATCAACAAAAGAGTCCATAAAAGCACCTAAAGGATCCTAGGAAGGGCATAGTAAAAAGGAATAAGAACATATGGAGATACATTCATCATAGGAACTATATGTTGAAGAGTCAAATATAAAATAACCAATAGCTAAGGTTGTTGTATATCACCACCCACACCACCCAAAGAAATGATAGTCATCAAGACAAGGTTGTGAGCATCAACAACCCTACTAACTTACCTGGAAATAGAACAACACCCACAATAAAATTAAATGGAGGAATAAAATAAATACATGGGGACATTATGTTGATGCTCACATCGACTTGTTCTGAAGTGTCGAAACATGATGTCCAGGATGAACAAATTATACTTTATCACAAGATCTCTTTGTATGTATTGTCATATCCAAGGTGATGTGCTTGTCATGCATGTATCTTATTTCGCCACTTTTGCTTTTGGATGACCCCTTCGGCACACTTGCCAAATTTCATCTCATGTGTCATGTTTAGTCGTGCCATGGAGTTTAGTTGTTTCTCTCTCTGTGCCTTGTCATGTCTTGATTATTGTATCATCACATTTGGATCATTGTACCAATCATGCTCATATTTCATTTTCTGAATTCCAGTTCATTTGAACCTTTCGGCATTCAGTCAAATTGTCAACAAGCTAGAGTCTTTTGAGTCTTGATAGTGAAAATAACCAAGTTTGCATCATTCTTTAATAGGTCATTTGTTCTCATCCACCAGTCTTCTCTCACATCAATGTCTAGGAATTCAAATACATTCCACTGGGTATTCCTAGTCTGAAATCACCAATGACCCCTATTTTTAAAGAAAAAATATCCCCCCCCCTCACTTTGCCTCATGATCCATATTGAATTTTTTTTTAAACAACCTCTTCTTCCTAAGAAAACCTTTGCATTTAATTCTATATATTTTTTCCCTTTACTCTCTCCTCTAATTTATCAAAGTCAAAATAAATATATAAAATCAAAATTCCTTTTTACCCATTCCTTTTCCCTAATTATCTTTCCTTTTTCTTAAAAGCATAAAAAATGAGAGGAAAACCCATTATTCTAAATTTAAGTCACAACCCATTTACCCCTTTCTCTCGAAATCCTTTTCTCCCAATTTAAACCTTTCCCATGAAATCACTCCAACTAGCCACTGCCAAATATGTGGCCATATCCATGCCACAAAGTGAGGAAGATGCTATTATGAAAGCCCATCATTTGATATTATATATGCATAATCTGGATACCTTTACACTATCCTCCTTGATGCCCCTCGACACTGGTCATTGAATCCTACACCTGCGGTTTCGTCACACTCGGCGCATGGGATTATTGGGTACTTTTCCCATCTAGGAAAGGTTCCTCCTACTCCTATGGAACCATTTCATATGTCCCCGCAATACCCACCCATGACACCTATGTCATTACCCCCTCCTCCTATACCAACCTAGCCAATTGGTAAATTAAAATATGGATCCTATAGTCCTACTTATCTGAACGTTAGCCAGGAAGCAACAATTCCTACACCACAAATGGCACAAGCCATTCCTATGTCGACATCTTATGGAGCACAAAATACATGTATCCCACCTTCGGGATATAAACCTTGCTATACATTTCCATGCCCGACTAGTCATACCCCCACACCTTGTGAAATTCTATGTCACAACAGATCTAAAGAGCTGAGAATACCTCACAAAGAAAGAATGAGCAGAAAATTTGAATAAAAGTGAAAACTGCAGTAAAAAAGAGTAGAAGAATAATAATGCAACAAAACTCAGATAGGAGCAGAATAATGTCAGACTACTCAATTATCAGTATAATGAACAATGATAATACAATGGAGATAATTTCAATTATCCAGGAGAATTCGAACCTCAATTGGTCTAGCATAGGGATTAGCACCACTAGAGTGCTATGGAAAACTCAAAGTCAACTGATCTGAACCTAAAATCAGCTAATTGAATTCACAATCAATTAAATGACGGAGGGTGCAATAGTGAGTCTGTCATGCATTCCAGTCATAAAAGGGTGCATGAGGCCACAATCAGTGGCATCCATAGATCTAACCCCCCACAAGAGTCAGATAACTTAGTGGACTGCACTGGAACACTTAGTAGGTTCTTATAAAATAGGGAACTGACTGAAGTGGTCCTAAAATTATGCATGCAAGGATGAGAAGGTGGTAGATGGATCATGAATGACATCTTCAAACCACTAGGGGGGAAATGACATCATCAACAACTAGGAAAAATAAATAATGTTAGGTAGGGCAAGGATGGAGTATTTAAATATCCTAACACCCCCCCTTAATCCATACTTTTTCATCCTGGGCCCTAGTTACTAAGACCAAAGGTCATCCATATAATCAAATAAATGATAAAAAATAAAGAACGGTCCATGAACCAAGGAAATGGGGAAAACCTCATGGGACCCCCCCCCCTCAAATTGGACTGAAACACACCAAAATATTAATTGCTCCAAACTCAAGTAGGTGTGATGCTTGATCATATGTTTGGAGGTATCTTCCTCTTGGGAAGAAGTGGATAATTCTCCAAAAACATGTGCTTCTACTCTCCTTCAGTGGATGCAAGCAAATATGGAGGCTTTTTGAACTTGCTCTTCAGACCAAACATAGTGAGAACAAATCCAAAAATATGAATATCATCCTCGTACCTGTGATTCAAACCAGTCGAGGTAGGATCAACTTCAGGAATGTGTAAATAGTTTTTTGATATCTCCTTTGAACCAACATAGGTGAGATCATAACCAAATGAACTATGAAATGATGGTGGTGGCTTGTACTTCAAATTAGCTCCAAGAATTGATAGATGGTTTCTTGTAATCTCCTTTGAACCATCAGGGGTGAGATCAAAACCAAAATCACCAAAATATGCCTGAGAATTAAACCCAAGTGAATGGTAGTGTCCTCCATCTTTAGAGAAACTCTAAGAGCATGTGACAATGATCAAATAGAAGTTCATAGGAAGCATGTGATCAAGGAGGGTGAATGTATCACCTCCAAAATATGATTTAACCTCCAAATAATTCAATAGATCATCATTCTGCACACTAGCGGACTCATGTGAAAGAGAGGATTTAAGAACCTCTTCAGATTTTAGAGTATGAAATGGCTTATCTTGCTCGGAATTCGAAATAGAAGACATTGAGAACATGAGTGTTGAATATGCAGCTTCTTCTTCATCTTGAATAAATTCATCGTGAGATATGATTGAGGCCGAGACATAATTACAGAGAACACTTAAGGAGGTATCACTGGGCTTGTTCTCCAAATAATTTGCACCAATCTCTTCATTCTACTTTCCAAATGATTCGTCCAGTTGGGCCCATAGATCACAAGTATTTTAGGCAGTTTCCTTAAGGTAGAGCATACTAGGAGACATAACAATAAACATTGCTCCAAAGGATTTGTCACAGTCATTTAGCCGATCATCCTCTTCTTCATAGGAAGAAAAATCTCTCATAACACCAATACACAAGTCAAAAAGACCTTGTCTCTTCAGATATGCTATCATCTTTGGTTTCCACTCATCATAGTTGAATGGAGAGAGAGGAGGAATTGCTTTCATATTCATGGAAGCTGTTGTAGAATACATGCAAAAACAATGGAAAAATATGCTACTGCTACGGCAACATAACTGTTGCAACTGTAGAAAACTGTTGCAACTGTTGTTGCACTCAAAAAGTTTGAATAGACTACAAAAAAATCTCAATAATGGAGGTATAATGATACTGAGCACGGCTTTAGGACAATAGGCACTTTTATCCGTATCGTGCACACCTGGCTATACATCCTTGCATTTCTCCAATGAATTCAATGCAATGGCACCAAGATTTGTTGTGGAAATCCAGAGGCTTCTGGTGCACTACCGAAAGAAGTTTCTCAACCTATTCACTCCATGGATATGATACCATGTGAAATTATATGTCACAGTAGATCTAAAGAGCTGAGGAGACCTCAAAAAAAAAAATGAGAAGAAAATTTGAATAAGAGTGAAAACTGTAGTAAAAAAGAGCAGAAGAATAATAATGCAACAAAACTCAGATAGGAGAAGAATAATTTCACAATACTCAATTATTAGTATAATGAACAATGATAATACAATGGAGACAATTCAAATTATGCAAGAGAATTAGAACCTCAGTTGGTCTAGCATAGGGATTATCACCACTGGAGTGCTCTGGAAGACTCAAAGTCAACTGAACTGAACCTAAACTCAACTAACCGAAGTCACAATTAGTTAAATATCTAAGGAGAGTGCAATAGTTAGTATTTCATGCATTCCAGTCAGAAAAGTGCACATGAGGCCACAATCAGTGGCATCCAGAGCTCTAACCCCCCAAAGGAGTTAGATAACTCAGGTGAACTGCACTGGAACACTCAGTAGGTTCCTATAAAATAGGGAACCAAATTAAGTGGTCCTAAAATGATGCATGCAGGGTCAGAAGGTGGTATATGGATCCTAGATGACATCTGCACACCACTAGGGGGAAAATGACATCATCAACAACTAGGAAAAATAAATAATGCTAGGTAGGACAAGGATGCAATATTGAAATATCCTAACACACCCTACATGGCGATCAACCTTGTTCATCCTTCTTTCACACAACAAGATCAACAATTTGAGTAGTTGAACACCACAAATCCTGAGAATACTTAAAATCAAGGAAAGAAGAAAGGTAAGAACAAGAAAAACCAGTAATAGGGGAAAGGGGGAAATCCTCCTCCCCAACAAAACAAGAACCTGGGTAATTAGAATGTGGGGACAAACAACCTCCCAAGGAAACGAAAGAATGCCAACCTGAGAACCAATTACTCTTGCTCGATTTGAGGAATATGTGGTCATTATACTCATCACTGCACTCTTATCCCCGACTTTCAACATTTGGTGGAAGTCAAGAAGAAGATATTGATAAATGCTACTCAGCCCCCCACTGCTCCCCAACCCCAAACCATTGTCTTACAAAAAACGTTCTCCAATCAAGGTTTTATTACGCAACAATAACATACCTGCCCCTCTGGCAATGGCTCCTTACAAAATATCTACACATTGGATGTTAATCTTCATAATCGATTCAAAGGTTATGATAGGCCTAAATCTCTCCAAGTGGAAGACATCCCTCTCTCCTCATGGGGCCCTTTGTAAATACCATGCCCAAATGCCGAACAGATCCCAAGGATCCCCACAGTCCCACTTCGGTGCACACTTAATAACCCCCATGGGCCATATGAAAGCTTCCAACTATAACAATATTGTGGATGACTTGGACAAGTCACCTGCTTCAATGTCCACATTAGAGGTGCTACAATCATTCCCAACCCAACGAAAGGAATTACTCAATTCCCTAGGTTCCATCGACCCTTTTGACTCGCACCCCATGTCCTTTGATATGAACAAAAGGTAAACCGTGACTATCCTCTTCAGTTGCATTTAAATCCCCCGTCACAATAAAGAACATTATGATACATTAGTGAATCATTGATGAAGGCGCATCCACTTGCATCATGTCCTCTAGGTTTGGAAATGATTGGGATCAGCCAAGCTGGTTCCATCATCTATCGCCCTTCACACATATGATGGGATACCATCCCAACCTAGAGGATTGACCAAAATGTCCCCATAGAGCTGGAGGGTAAGATGATAATGATCGGTATCAAGGTAGTCGATGGTCAACTCGACTACAACATCATCTTGGGGTGTAGTTATATGTAAACAATGAAGGTAGTCACCTCCTCGATATTTTGTATCATGATGTTTCCCTTAAGTGGGAAGATTATGACCCTCGACCAGCTCAATTAATATGACACCAATCCCACTATCAACCCTGACAATATCCTACGCAATGTCGCCGAAAAAAGTCAACCATCCTATGTTGATATTTCCCCCGGCATGTACAAGACTCCTATTTTCTAAGAGTGTACTCTAGACCATCACCAAAGAACCCCAAATCCACCAATGGGCTAATGTGCACAATTTTCACTGCTAAAAATGGGCCCACCTCCTCCTCAATGACATCATCAACATTGCCACTATGCCATGGCATTGAACAAGCATTGAGTCCATCCGTACCTCAAATTTTCCAGATCCCTTTCTTGTACTCCCCTAGATGCGTGAAAGGGACATCGATTATGGCTCAGTTGAATCTATCTAGACTCACATTGGGTATTTCAGTATGGTACCTTACACCACCCTACCCATACATGGCTTCTAAACTAGTAGTGGATTTTGATTTTGTCCCTAATTAGGCTGTTATTCTTGTTAGGTCAGTTACACCATCTGTATCTCCAGTCGGACCTAAGACATCCACAATTAAACCACAACTGGTTTCCATTAAGACCAACAATTGGGGCATGAAATAACCTATGTTGAAAGGACCCCTTCTACCTAACCTTGCACGTGAATAATCAGGGGTTTCTCATCCTAAAGTAGGGGGCGCTGACCAACAATGGTTAAAATCCCCAGTAATGACCAATTCTCCCAGACAGGGAGTCACTCCACCATGCACTTTTTGCAAGGAACAAGTCCATGCGACCAACCTATGCCCCACCTTTCCATAACTCCAAAAATTTCTCAATACCTCGATGAGTGTAACCCATGATCCACCAATAGAATAATGGGGTATGTCATCATCGCCCACACCTAAGTCCAAATCATTGCATACGAATCATGCATGTTCAATTTTTTCATAGTCTAAAGATTACACACCATTGTCTCGATCTCCCTCAATTTTGTGACGCTTTGGAGACCATTGGCCTCACTCGACTAATGATTGAGAACTCTTTCCTAGAAACACAAAATTAGCCTCTATCAATGTGGTCACTACATCAATGACAACACTAGTTGATCCTCCCTCACAACCCTCCTTTACAACAGTTCCCATTGTGGATCCTATGATGGCGCAAGACCCCCAACCTACATATCTTATGAAGACATCACCACATAATGGATGTTCCTCCTGCAAGAATTACAAGTACATGCTCCCTCCTAGGGCCATCATAGACATTTTGGATCAAGTCAACTCCTTGGTGACACCAACAGCCCTTTCTACCCAACTACCATGACCCTATCGGTCCTGCGACGATAACGATAATTCTTGTTTTTCATTCCAATGTCCCATTTTACACGTGGAACAAGAAGAGCATCTTGAACTCATGAGACTCTAAGATCAACTTACTTACCTCAACACAATCCCACAATTATTACCCACTAAGGAAGTTGCTTCCCCCTTTCAAGATATTATCGATACCATATCTCTTTTTGCCTACCTCCTAACTAGTAGTGATTACTCATCTTCCAATGAAGACTTTGATCCTCCACCGACATTACCAGGTGTCTAGAAAACACTTGGGGAACCCCTGCAAATTTTTGAAACTCACCAATACAGATGATACTATCCCAGTACCACCCTAATGTTCCAACATTTAATGGCCCACAACACAAGCAAGGGTCAAACCATCTTTTTCCCTTTTTACATTGTCTAGTTTAAACACCACCCAATATTTTTTATTTATTTATTTATTTTCGATCCCTTTTGGTTGAGAATAAGTCCATCTTGTGTTTATGTAGATGACCTTGCAACCAAATTTCTATATCAGCTATCCAGATAGCGCTATTCGATGGTCCAAGAGTCTTGCATCAGCCGCCTAGTCTATTTATTCCCCTTCCCAAATCCTCTACCACACTAGCAGAGTTTGTTAGGGGTCCCTCACCAATAATCAAGCAAAGTATGGTGTTGTCATTTGTCTCTTAGTGATGCAACCCACCTTGGCATACACCATATGCAAGTACACCTAGATTCCCAACTAGTTGTCTCACAGCTGAACAATGTGTTTTGTGTCCTCAATCCCCTCCTCTTTCATAAGTATTTGCGAGTATGCATTTTAGTATGATAGTTTGAATCCATCACCTTCATGTATGTCCCTCGAAGTTCCAATGTGTTTGTTGATCGCATCACCAACCAAGTCCTAGATTGGAACCTGATCCATCAACCATATGCATGAACAAACACACACAAGAAACATACATCTAGGGGTACATCCTCTAAACACATGTGCAAGTATCTACTACTACGTATAAACATACATCCATACATCTCATATACACATAATCACACATAACATAGATCATATTCAAAATTTCTCCCAAAATTACACACACACACACACACATATATATCAAAACATGTGTGTCTGATACATCATCTAAGGCATCATAGGCCGTATATACATCAATATGTGGCTTATGGTGGATACATCAAGAATTCCTTCCTCCCATAGGCTATATACGAAATGAGGGTCACATCCCTATACAAAAAGATCATGAGTGCCTCGTATTCACATAGGTTCTCCAACTGGAGGATCCTCGGTCCCCATAATGGCTAGAGGATGGATCTCTATACCCATGGCCCCCGTTGCCAACGAACCTGGATCCATCCTTGGTCTCTGATGTGCTAGGGGGACCTCTCCCCCCTATACCCCTCTCGCAACATGGAAAGTAACTGAGATCCTCCGCATCACCCGACGCCAAGCAAGTACACACTTTGCTGGAAGCTGGAACGTTAGGGCTAGGTCCTCATCATCATGATCATAAACAACACTATCGTCGATCCCCTCAGACATAGTACTCAACCTCCCCTCCAATGTTTCTAAGACGATGACCATCCGGTCCCCTTCCACTTTCCTCCTATAGGGGGAAACCCCATTGCTGCTCCAACAGTCGGATCCGCACCCCCAATAGCCACCCCAACTCTCGCCCCTGGTCCACCTCCGACGATGCCCCACATGTCTCGGTGGTCGTACCAGCCCAATATCTACATCACAAATGGAAACCACCATCAATACATGATAAACATATCAAACATGTGCATAATCAAAATATGTACATAAATACATGTAATTGCCAACAAAAACACAAATGTACATGATGCATCAAATCCCCCAGCAGAAGGTGGTAACTCTAGATCCCCTCGGTAATCCATACCACTCTAAGGGTATCTCTCCATCTATTTAGTCTGCTACTCCCATGCATCTAAGTTGTGTGGGGTAAAAAATGCACCTACCTCCCCCCCGGCTGATCAAGGCATCTTACATCCCTAGCATGGAAAAATTTAGGGGCTAATCTTATCCCGTGGGCTAAATTTAGGGGTTTTAAATTTTTAATGGGATAATTTTTTATTAAGAACCCATTAGGTATGATTAGCCCACATTTTATTTATTTATTTTTAATGAATAGGAGTTTAACCCCATCAAATTTAAAAAGGGGATCCAATATAAAACAATTTAGCCCCTCTAAAAATGGATTTAAACCTTTGTTTTCCAACAAAAATCACTAGGAAGCTCCCATTCGCCCCCAATTTCTATAAATGGAAGTTTGTAGGGGCTCTTTCACCTTATATCAATCATGGAAATCAAATTTGGAAGTACATTCATCCATATTTTATGGTTTGAATCTCATTCTACAAGTTGCTTAATGTTCACATGATAAGGGTATTTGATATTTTACTATCAGAACTTATAGCGACCCATTTGCATCTAGGAGAGTTATAGATCCCATCACTTCAGATCCATTAAAGTTTCCCTAAGAAACATGGGGATCATGAATCTTGTGATTGGCAATGCGACAATAATGTTTTTTGGGTGTTTGGGGCATCATGCCTAGGGGTTTGGTCTTCATTCATAGCCACATATTTGGGCATGCAGGGGGCCAAGAGTTTCCAAGGAGAAATTTACATAAATATTTGCTAAGACTTCACAAGTTTTTATAATTTAGTGAAAGATTCCCCAATATTTTACAAGGTTTTATAATTTAGTGGAAAATTCGCCAAGATTTTACAAGGTTAAATAATTCAATGAGAGGTTCGCCAAAAAATATATATATATACATATATAACATTGATAAAATAGCCTTCATATTTTCCTATATATCACAGGGATTCGCCCATTTATTATACATAGAAATTTATGAGGGGTGCTTAAAAATTTCCCTTCCCAGAAAGGGTTTAGCCTTTCCAGCAACACTCGCAGAACAAGTGAGGTCTCACCCGAGATACCTAAGGGGTCTGCAAGAACCAAGCTTCCAAAGGTATAGGAGGACATGCATCATTCAATCACAGTATAACCCTGAGATCGACATAATTATTATTCACATCATAACATCATCATTGCATACCAAGATATATTAATTAGATCTACTCATTAACACATCATAGAAACATAGATCATCGACACATATGAAATCTATCCATATTGCGACAAAATACATCATTTTTCGGTACAACACATAAGCAAAAAAATCATAGACAAACATTCCTTCTCAATATACATCAATCTGTCTTACAAATCAGGAATACAAATCCGCCAAACCCTTCTCAACAGTTTAGGTCAGATACAAAATTTTATCCATCGCGAAAGATAGATCAAAATTCCACAGATGCGAAGATACTTTCATCGACCAAAAGATCCGATCAAAGATAAAGAAGAAGATAAGACAAGCTAATATAAGATGCCTGAAGGCTCACAATGCTACTCCTATTTATAGGCTCACTAGTCGTTACAAACTTGGTCCACTTCACAAAGTGACCCCTTAATTAACTAACTAATTAACTAATAACTCTGCTTTGTTCACTTTACTTCTTCGTTATCCGCTTTGTTGCACTTTGCGACTGGTCCTTTACCCTTGTTGTTGACCCCTTTATCACTGGTTGTACCAAAAATTTTGCAACTTAGCCCCATTCCATTAAATAGGAGTAGTGCATTTAATGTTTCTTAGAAGAATAAAACTCATACATGGTTCACACTTAACAATTATAGGTGTTGTTATTTTTAGGTTAGAACACCCCTTTTTAATAGGGCATCATTCAACTGCAATAACATAGGAACATCTATTTACAGCACCACATTATCACAAAAATAATTTCTCCACATTAACACAATCCACATCTCGAAATGGCCCGATCAACCTCATTATCACAGGAAGTGCATCTGCCAGATTTGGAACCTGTGTCATCATTGGAACACGCACTCCAATTTGGTTCTAGACCATAGCCCAACATACACAATCATATTGTAAATTTAACCATATTTCATCATACTCTATTTAGATTTGCGTTTGTGGGATTCACCAACATATTTCCAGTCTAATAATGTGTAGGTTTTTCCCACCAAGTTTCCACCTACCTCCAACCGTGTGCCCCAAAATCTATACCAATTGGTGCAATTGCTTCTACACTTGCAGAAGAAAACAAAGTACCATCTTCCCAAAATTAGTTAGGTCGTTAGTTTGGCGGAGGATAATAGGCCATTTCCAATGGACACCCACTTCTTATTACTACACCTATTCATAAATTTAAAATCTGTTGGTAGCCTTGATAAATCCCAGGTACCTAACTAGTCAGTCTGGCCTTTTTTCAAATTATTATTTATTTATTAGTAATATAAATTAAATTATTGAAAAATATGATACCAATGCTAGATTTTTGACTGCAATGCATTACCCTATCCTGGCACACTTCCTTTAGAACCCAAATTATGGGCATAGTAATCATGTTGTTAATCCTCCAGTTAAAAAAAATTGGTCTAGACTTTGATTTGAGGATGTACTCAAACATTGAATTATGGTCTTTAAACACAAGTTATTCACATCAAGACAACTGGAAGCTGCAGTCGTAAATAAAATTCAACCGTACCTCAGATTGAACATCATTGAAATGGGTAGCAGAAAAGAAAAATTACAAGGCCATGCACATGAAATCCCAAATAACTGCATCATTATCCTAGATTCAAAAACTGTGTAATGTGATCATACTTTACAAAAAGGTATAGTGAAACTGTAAAAAATGCCATCTCTCTCGGATCTGATTTGCAGTACAAACCCTAGAGTTTAAGGGCACAAAGAGATATGCTAACCCATGGTGTGATTTATGTAAAATCAACAAAAAAAATGTTGCAACCCATCTGAATTCTAGCTATGTTACGCTATTTTATGAGATGTAAATGAGCAAATCCTGAAAACCAAATTTAATTATTAGAATCTGAAGAAGAGTTCGAGAAGTACCAAGTAAGATGTATCACGGGGGAGCATTGTTTCCTTCTCCTCCTCTTCCTGCTACTTAAGGAGCAATGTCTTGTAATATTCCAAGTCAAGAACCCAATAGGAAGAGCTAGGGTGGAAGGGCATCCAATCGAAAGCACTCATTATGATATCCTTCTCCTCTACCAATTCCTCCAACTCATCCGCAAGGTCTAAGATAAGAGATTCCTATGAAGAGATGCTTCTTCCTCTCATGGAGATAGAGGAGGTAAAATCTACTGCTGCCAAGGGGTAATGAGAGGGAATATTATGAGGGCGTATGATGCTAATAATATTCTTTCCAAATGTTTTGCTGCCATCCCTTGCTAGAACTCTTTCATATTTTCTTCAGTAAAAGGGAAAATGGAATCGAATTGTTTTCAACCAGAGATTTTTATAGTCACATTTCCCAATATTCCAATAAGCCAGCATATGGATTATATGTGTTCTCTCTTGTTCAGTGTTCCCTTCTTATTCTATGATCAGCACTGGAACACCTTGTCTAGTTTCCTCTGTGAAGAAATCAGAGATCTTGGGGTCTTCTTGCCTGGTTGGGTGTGTGAAATGAGTGATCTAGGGAACTTCTTGTACGCGGAAACTTGATTGCTTTGTGATTTGCTTGAAGATTTGAACAAGATTTTGTGGGTGACATTCTATCTTCAATATGTTGAGAGCTTCATCGAGTTGGATTTTGGTATCGATTCGGAAGATGGTGTCAGTATTGGCAGTCGGGAGCTGGTATCAGTGCTACTTGAATATTTCAGAAAGATTTAGTTGTTTGTATTCGGTGATGAGATTGTGGAAATATGTTTGGACAAGTTTTGAGCACGCTGTATTGGTACTGCAGAGGCATGGTAATGTAGATATTACAAAGTGATGGAGAAGCGATTTTGAGCAGATCAAGCAATTAGTAGTGGGAGCCATGGAAGCCATGATTTGGATTTGTGTTTTATGGATATCAGATTGTAGGTTTATATCAAGGAGAACGAGAGCAGGGCATCGAGGGTTTTATGGGTATCATGTTTATAGAAAAAATAGTTAGAATTATCGCTAAATCTCCATGACCCTAAATTTGTGTACAAATAATCCATAGGCCCGACAACAAATTGGAGTTTATGCTTAGCTAGGGTAATTAATATCTATGCCAATGCACTTAGGTTTTACGTTCTAGATAGACCTTAATAAGTGGAATATATACAAACTCACTGGTTTATTCAAAGGACCAAGATTCATTTATTAAATAAATGTTTATTTAAATTTCTAATTAGGAAGTTAGTGGGATTCTCGGGTACTCTCGCATTTTAAGAATGGTACCAAAGTGTAAAGTGAATGATATAGATTTAATGTAAATAATTATACAATACATCCCATGGATGTCTTGGTAAGAGTGACCTCAAGTAATTGAGCTAACTTAAGGATCAAAAGATTATTTACACTAATTTTGTGTATGACAACAAAACTCAAAGAAATTTTATACAAATATATCAAATTTGATCTTCATCACAAATTTTAGCTAGAACCATAGCATTGAAAAAGAGATTAATAAAGAGTGGAAATCCTAGTTTGTTCTTGAAAATAACTATAAATTAGCATACTTATGGTTTTGGGGACAAATAAACTCATCTTTCAGAATCTCATCACTCTTTTGATTTCATACAAATGTGAAGTATGGAGTTACAACATCTCTAGAAAATTGTGAAAAATGATTGAGCAAACACAAAATCATTTTATAATAACAATCTTAAAATTAATCAATACACCATATCCTATACTCTTTGTAGAAGTTAGTCTTTCCCTCATAGAGAATATGGACATGACTAGGTATTGTTGATATATTTGTAACTTTGGAAGATATTCACTTGTATATTGTATGTATTACATTTGTACTTTATTGTATCCCCAATGGAGATGTCTTATTCCTCTGATTGGTAGTGTCATCATTTGTATTTGCAAGTGTCGCAAGTTACATTGTAAGTGTCGTAACTTATATTTGATGCGTTATTAGGCCACCTTAGAGGGGTTGGCCCAGTATGGGTTAAAGGGTTATTAGACCACCCTAGTGGGGTCGGCCTAGTGACAAGTGGTAATGGGTTATTAGACTCTCCTAAGGGAGGTCGGACTAGTTAGAGTTACAGGCAGGTCAAGTCATTGTATAAATAGAGAGTGTGACTCTCTCATTCTATTCATTCACTCACTCATTCAACTCGCATAGTTGAGAGAGAGGAGTGCACACAAGTGGAGGAGGAGTAGTTGCTGGAGACATCTATCTTTTGGTTTTGATCCTTTGTATTGGTGCTCATTCTATCTCTAAGGAAGTTGCGGGGTTTTTCACCTTCTTGGTTTTCCCCGGTGAAATGCTTTGTGTCTCTTGTATCTTATCTCTTATGCTTGATATGATGTACATGTTGTTCTCTCAGTTAAGATACTAGATCATATTGAATTAAATGATGAAAAACTAACATGGTATCAGAGCTATCTTGAAGGAAGATATTGTATGGCATTTATGACACTTGTTGCACTTGCGACAAATTGGAAGCTAGGGCTTGATATAGTAAAAACTAGTCATTGTGGAAATTTCGCTATAAATACGTTTTGGAGAAGGTTCAGGATCTGAAACCTTTATAGGCCGAATATGAAATGTTCATGTACCTTGTGTGAGAATATCAGCCTCATATTCATTGTACTTTGTGAGATATGATCCGTACAGGTTAGGGTTTCTTTCTCTTCCAAAATGTATCCCTAAACAGGTGACATAGGAAGAAAGGTCATATATTGGGTTAGGAAGCTCCAAATGGAATTCCGTAAAAATTGTCAGTTAGGACACGGAATGTAGTTTCACAGGTCCGAGTTTTAGAGGCCGAAGTTGAAATAGTGACACGTGGCACTCTGTACAAGTTTGCTATGCTGTTTCATCCCATAAATAGTTCATGTTGCGACACTTAGCATATATTTCTCATAGAGAATCTATTTGAGGTAATATTTGTGGGGTTGGAAATATGACACGTCATTCTACCACAAGACGAAGTTTCAGACCTTGAGAATCTGAAATTTCATAGATACATCAGAAACAATATGGCATATATTTATGTCAAAACAGAATTGGATTCTGAGCACTTTCATTCTTGGCTTGTCACTGTTGCGCGAAATTAGGTTTTCTGCAAAAGTTGGAATTTTTGGAATATGAGACCACGGCTAGATCCTCCTCATCAAAATCAAAATTTAGAGACCAATATCGAATTTTTTGGTTGGGTAGAACCCCGAGCTCTATCAAACCTTAGCTCGGGATTTTAACCAGAAAACCAAAATTTGACAGAAGCTGGAGATCCAAAACTCACAGGCCAATTTTGCGGGGTCAATTTTTGGAGTTTTCAAAATCTAAGCACACCAGCTTGCTCGCCTCAGTCATCTGCATCTCCCTGTCTAGATAGAAGTTTGAAATTCCAAGTTTGTATTTTTAGGGTTTCTCTATCAAACTCTAGACAGCTCCAGATCCAGTTTCAGCAAATCAAAGTGCATAGGATTGGGTTAATCCTAGAAGAGAATGAATTGGACACCTACATAAGTGAAGAGATTCTAGTTCTAGAGGGAGATGAGGCTAAGGCCTTACATAAGAATACTACAAGCAATCCCGACAGGTATGACTTGAGGAGATACATGTATGTTTTGAAATATGTTCATGATTAAGTTTATGATATGTTTGTCTTCATATTATTGAGGTTAGTACAATCTTGATTAATTTTAGACTTGTCTTATCACCTTAGTAAAAGTACGAATGCATGTGAATGATAGAAGACATTCATTAATTAGGGTTATGACACGTATGATTGTACTAATGCACTGTGGTGTTGTATGAGGATGATGTTGTCTGCTAACATGAAAGGTACATCAAGAAAGACAAATCAAGTTCTAAATCAAGAACATATGACCATGGTGACATGAAGACAAAGACTCATACATAGCCATTGATCACATAGAATCTCTACTTACGAGGTATGTATAATTTGGTTCTACAATGCTTAACTTATGAGATATGCATGTTACTAGCACAAGGTCTCTAAATCGTTGAAGAAAACAAAGAAGACATTGTTTGGGTATGTTAGACATAACTAGCAAACATGATAATCCAGGTATGTTTTTCTTATATCAAGTTAGAATCCTACCTTTTGTTAGGGTCTCATATAATTATACTTTCGTATGATTGATAATGATTATTCATGAAGTTATACGTTTGAATAATAATGTGTTTATGCATATTATGCTTCTTAGTTTGATTAATGATATGACAAAATAGAAGAGTCCTATAGTCAAATAACAATATGCATGAGCAAAAGAAGTACTCCATGAAACCTTGAATACTAACGCTTGTGATAAATTACCTGTGTATGAAATGATCATGACCATACATATTTGGAATCGTAATGTTTTGATAGTATTGAGATTATACTAATGCATGTATGATTATGTATGAGATCTTGGGGATGACACAATGATGACACCAGTGTACACTTGAGCATGCATAGTGGTCTAGGATGGATATAAGTTCAAATATAGATAATCCAGGAAGCAAAGATAAAGAGGGAGCACACTCCAGTAGTTTCTGCAAGGAAGCAAAGATCAAGAGGGAGCACACTCCAATAGTTCCTGCAAGGAAGCAAAGATCAAGAGGGAGCACACTCCAGTAATTCCTGTAAGGAAGCAAATATTGAGAGGGAGTCCACCCAACAAGCAAACAAAGATAAGTATTTGAATTGTCATTTCTTATTACTTAAATGATGTTGTTTAGTCATTGACATACTTATGCTCCTAGATTTAGGATGTATATTATGCGTATTAGAAAAGTTGCATTAATGAACAAGATACTAATAATATACAAATAATGGGTAAGTAACCTATGGTACTGTACAACATTCCATTGCTACTTATCTAGAATGAAACCTCTTTGCTGACATGTTGGGAGTTGTGTAGACTCTTAACAATGTTCTGGTATAGATGGAAGGCCTCTAGAAAGTTACGGGATATGGATAAATGTTGTATTGAAGCATTGGCTAAGATAATTGCATGACTATATGACATATGTATTTATGTGTAAGAATTTGTTCTAAAATCTATGAGATGTTATAATCATGCAATTGAACTTGTCTTGTAGGAAAGACCGTGTACCATCACCTACAAGAGAGACTTGTTTCGAAGAACAAGCGACGAAGACTCAACAAATCCAGAAAACTACCTATTGAAGATAATGAAGAATCTGAAGTTCCCAGGATCCGGGATATAGTAATGGAAGGATTCCATGATCGAGGAATACCAATCGTGTTAAATTTTGAGCATTAATTCACAATAATCTTGGATCTTTACTGAGAGAATAACATATACAGTATATGAATGCATAACAATCACAATAAGCATCACAAGCATCACAAGAATCAAAAGCATGAGAGACAAGAGACACAATGTTTCCGTGGGGAAAACCCTAAGGTGAAAAACCCCACAACTTCCTCAGAGATAGAGAGAGCAATGGCTCAACCAAAGTACAACCAAAATACACTAGATATAGTCTCCTAGAGCAGATGATCCTCCTCCTCACTAGTGCGCCACTTTCTGAGTGAGAGAAGTGTGACTTTCTGAATGATCCAAATAGAGAGCTCCTGATCTCTATTTATACTTAACCTGTTTACCCAGTTACACTGGGGCCAACTTGTCTATCTAGATACATCCATAATATAATATATATTTCAGGGCCGACCCCACACATGGTGGTCTAATAACCAATTGGAAAGTACACACACTTGCGACACTTGTCAATCCACATGACGACACTTCCTTATAGAGGAATAACACATCTCTAATAAGGGTACAATAAATATATATGAAATACATAGATGAAATAAATTCTGAAGTTACATATACATCAACACTCCCTCTTAACAAGGAAGGTATTTCTCGACACAGATATGCTAGACAAGTCTTCTTCTCGGGATCATCGTCATCATCATCGTCACTGCTACTGCTATCTCAACCAATCTCTGACTCTACACGTCATAGGAAGTTCTACAGAGCCAGTCCTTTTTCATACTGGATGTAGGCCCACCACCTGCAGGTCTTCGTCATCACTGGCCATACTGTGGAATCCTCAGGACTTATTACGTGCATCACAAAACCTCGAAAGAGAATCCTAGGCTGTTACAAGCACACGACTCTACCTATAGGATCTCCCAGGGCCATATTATATGTGACCTCACCACAAAACCTCGCAAGAGCATCCTAGGCTGTTATGAGCACATAGCTCTACCTATAGGATATCCTAGGGACAGATTATATGTGGTCACCACAAAACCTCGCAAGAGCATCCCGGGATGTTATGAGCACATAGCTCTACCTATAGGATCTCCCAGGGACTGATTATATTTGGTCATGGCAAAACCTCGCAAGAGCATCCCAGGACTTATTACGGGCACACAGCCCAACCTATCGAATCTCCCAGGGACATATTATATGCCATAGGGAAAAATCTCGAAAGAGCATATGCCAGATATCCCAGGGCCAGATTATATGCCATAGGAAAAACCTCGAAAGTCTATCTGCAGATCTCCCATGGCCAAATTATATGTCCTCCCAGAGAAAAACCTCAAAAGAGCATTTTCTAGATATCCTATGGCCAAATTATATGCCATAGGAAAAACCTCGAAAGACTATCTACAAATCTCCCAGGTCCAAATTATATGCTCATCTACACAACCTGATCCACGGCCATAGGGTATCAACCTGATACTCACCATACATCATCCTGATGTACACATGATCATCCTGATCATCATCACTGTAACATCCTGCTGCATGTCATCTGGAGAAACATCCTGAAGCTCGTCATCCATGATCATCCTGATCATACAATGCATCTACCTGATGCATACCAAGTATCTACCTGATACATATCATCATACATGATCCACCTGATCATACAATGCATCTACCTGATGCATACCAAGTATCTACCTAATACATATCATCATACATGATCCACCTGATCATACAATGCATCTACCTAATGCATATACATATACATGGTCCAAGCATCCAACATGATGCATATACAAAATACATACAAATGATCCTACTGATCATAGCTAGCATCCAACATGATGTGTACATACATATAAATGATCCAATTGATCATATCCAACATCCAACATGATGCGTACATACATATAAATATAAATGATCCAACTGATCATATCCATCATCCAACATGATGCATACATACATATATAAATGATCCAACTGATCATACAAAGCAGAAACCAGAACATCATCCTGATGCTCATCATCCAGCGCTTACATCCACATCCATGTGAAGGATCCTCCTTCCAACATGCTTGGAATGGCTTCTGCAAATGTGTCCATCACTTCTTCTGCAAAGTGTCAGCAATCTGAAGAACACCAAGCCTCTCCCTGAAGTACTCGAACTTCACCCTGGCTAGTGGCTTCGTCAACACATCTACAATCTGCTCGTCCGTCGCAAAATACAGGAACTTCACAGCTCCTTTCTGCACCATATCCCTGATATAGTGATATTTGATCTCTATGTGTTTCGACCTGTCATGAAACACTGGGTTCTCGGATAGTTTCACACAACTCTAGTTATCACAAAAGATACAAGTAGCATCCAACGGGAGATCAAATAACTCATATAGTAGCTTCCGTAGCCATACTGCCTCACAACTAGCTGAACAAGCTGCAACATACTCTGCCTCAGCTGTACTCAGTGCTACGCAGGACTGCTTCCTGCTAAACCAAGAGATCACACCTAATCCCATACTGAAGAAGCACCCAAATGTGCTCTTCCTATCTGCAACACTGCCAGCCCAATCTGAATCAACATAACCTTGCAGGTTGAACTTTTGATTCACTTCACACTTGAGCCCATAATCCACTGTACCCTTCAGGTACCTCAGAACATGCTTTATAGAAACCAGGTGAACACTCCTCGGATTTGTCAAGAACTAACTCAATGTGTTCACAACAAAGCAAATATCTGGTCTCGTGTTCGTCAGGTACATCAAGGACCCAATCATCTGATGATACATAGAGACATCAACCGGCTCAGATAAAGCATCACATAGAAGCTTCGGATTTAATGCCATAGGTGTGGCCATGGCCTTGCAATCCATCATCCCAAATCTCTTCAGGATATCTACTGTGTACTTCCCTTGACCAAGGAAGATCCCACTTGCACTCTGCCACACCTCCATACCTAGGAAATAATGCATCATTCCCAAATCTTTCATATCGAACTCGGCAGCAAGATTCCTCTTAGTATCTGCAATCAATCTGTCATCTCCTGTTACAAATAAGTCATCCACGTACAGGAGTAGAATCACAGGACTCCCTTCCTCAACCTTGTAGTAGAGGTTGGAATTCGCTTTACTCTTGGTAAAGCCCAAACTAGATAGGAAACTGTCCATCCTACCATACCAGGTTCTGGGAGCTTGCTTCAAGCCATACAAGGCTTTCTTCAATATGCACACATATGACTCCCTGTCATATAATTCAAAATCGAGTGGCTACTCCACATATACTTCCTCTTCAACTACACCATTCAAGAAAGCAGTCTTGACATCCATCTGGTGTATTTTCCATTTCATTGCTGCAGCCAGGGCGAGTACTATTCTAATCGAAGTATACCTAGCTACAGGTGCAAAATTTTCTTCATAATCTACTCCCTCTTTCTGAGAGAAGCCACGAGCTACGAATCTTGCCTTGTATTTCTCTACACTGCCATCTGCAGCATGCTTGATTTTGTAGATCCATTTGGAAGTCACAACAGACTTCTCTTTAGGTCTTGGGACAACATCCCAAACATCATTCTTCATTATTGATTAGTATTCCTCAACCATGACATCCTTCCATTCTTTCTTTTCCGCTGCTTTTTCATAACTGGAAGGTTCTTTGTTCATAATGTCACAGAGTAAAGCAACATAGCTGGTATGTTATCTGATTTGGTTCTCTTCTTTGCTTTGTGTTCTTCTTCTGGACTGCCAAATCTTTCTGTATCTTGAATGAGCTCTCTAGCCCATGCAAGTTTTCTCTTGTGAGAGTTATCCTCATGGGATGGATCTACAGGCTCTTGTGGATCTTCAAACTCACGAACAACTTCTGGAATTGCTTCAGTCATGGTAGTGTCTTGAAATCTAGTTTCCTTATGTTCTTCATAAACTTCGATAGGTGCTTTCCTTGATTTGATGAATGCTGAGTTTTCATCAAATGTTACATCCATGCTGACATCAATCTTCTTGAACCCTGGAAAGTATATTCTGTAAGCCTTCGATATTTCACTATAACCCACAAAGATACCCTTCTTTCCTGAAGGAAGTTTGGTCCTCTTTTCCTTTGGAACATGAGTGTATACTGGACAACCATATATTCTGAGATGGATGACTTCAAGTTTCTTACCAGAAAAGACCTCTTCTGGTGTCTTGTTGTCCAATATCCTGTGGGGTGTTCTATTCTGCACATACATAGCTGTTCTAGTTGCTTCTGCCGATAGGTGCATAAGTAGATCCTATTCATGTAGCATTGCCCTTGCTGCTCCAATGATTGTTCTGTTCTTCCTTTCTGCAACTCCATTATGTTGAGGATTATAAGGAGCAGTCAACTCCCTCTTAGTCCCTGAATCACTGCAAAGCTTCTTGAAGTCACCTGAGGTGAATTCTCCACCATTGTCAGATCTGAATGTTTTGATCTTCTTGTCAGTTTGATTCTCCATCAAGGTTTTGAATTCCTTGAACTTATCAAACACCTCATTTTTGTTTTTCAAGAAGTATACCCAAGTCTTCCAGGAGAAGTCATCAATAAATGAGACATAGTAAACATACCCACTCAGATAACTAGATGACATAGGACCACATACATCTGAGTGGATGATTTCCAGGATATCTTTTTCCTTGCTTTCACTGCTTGGGAAAGCCTTCTTAATGTTCTTACCTTTTGTACATCCTTTGCAAATACCTTCATGTTTGGTCTTGATTTCAGGAAGACCCTCTACAGCCTTGCTTGCAATTGGAAGTTCCCTATAATGCATATCAGCAAGTCTTCTATGCCAAAGTTCACTTGGCTCCATGGATTCATGTACCATGGCATGTTCAGGTTGACCCTTCAATTTATACAAACCTCCCTCTTGCTCTCCAATCACTACTACATCATCGATTGTTTTACCCTTTAGCCACATTAGGACTTGGCCATCTACAAATGCAACCCTCATGCCTTTTTCATATAATGTAGAGATGGAGAGAAGATTCTTCTTGAGCCCAGGTACATAAAGGACTTCTTTCATCTTCAAATATTTTCTAGAATCTAGGTTATAGGAGGCTTCACCACTTCCTTTGATTGGGTATTGATAATCATCCCCAAGTTTCACCTTATGAGGTGATTCATGTTCAGATAGGTTTACAAAAGATTCCTTAAACCCAGTCATGTGTTTGGAAACCCCACTGTCAATCAACCAATCATTACAACCATGGGAGATTGTACCTGTGAGAGCAGAGATTAGAACATACTCTTCTTCACTTGATGAGTCATCATCACTATCATCACTTTCTTCCCTAGCCTTCTTCTTTGGAGGTTCATCATCCTCGGCAGCATGAGCATGGAACTTTCTTTTGCTGCCCTTCTTCCTCTTGCTGGAGTTGTTGTTATTATCCCTTTTGTTCTTGGGACAATCTGAGGCAAAGTGACCATTCTCATTGCATGTGAAGCATCTTAGATCCTTATTATTCTTTTGATAGGATCTCTTGTAGCGAGAGTGCTCCTTCTTGGGCTTGCTTCTTTTGGTGTGAGTTGCGAGAGCTTGATCTTCACCTCCCATCTTTTCCTCATGAGCTACAAGTCTAGATTCTTCTTGAGAGCATTCCTCCCACAATTTACTGAAAGATATCAATTTCTTTCTTGCACAGATTCCTTGAATAAAAGAGTCCCATGACCTAGGTAGGCCATTTAGAGGGGTCATAACAACTTCACCATTGTCCACTACTTTATCCACAGCTTCAAGTTGTTCCTTGATCTGAGAGACCTTGGAGAAGTAATATTGAATGGTTTCTCCATTCAACATCTTGACCCCTTTCAATTGATTCCACAGAGTCATCTTCCGATTTATGTTCTTCCCTTCAAATAGCTTGGTCAAAGAGTCAAACATCTCCTTGGGTGTCTTTAGAGAAGACACATAGGGTATGAGATGGTCTTTGATACAATCAACAATGATTCTCTTTTCCTTGACCAACTTCTTCTTATGCAATACCTTAGCCTCTTCATCCTCTAGGATAGGGATATCTTCTTTTATATATGATTCCAACTCATTCTCTTCCAGGATTAACCCAATCCTATACTTCCAAGCTCGGAAGTTATCAACCCCTTCAAGCTTATCCTCAAGCTTGGTGTGGTGAGGCATCTTAAAGAGTACTTCAAATGGAAATAGAAAAGATTTAGGTCTTACCACTTGAAATGATGAAAACTCGATCTGGTCTCGGATTAGGGTTTGTCGAAAAAACCCTAAAAGTTCAAAATGCAAATTTCAACTTTCTGAAAGGATAGAAAGATGTGCCTTGATGAGCTGATCAGCCTGGTGCATTCAGAATTTGAGATCAACAAAGCTTTACCCTTCAGATTTGTCTTTTTGTCCTCCCAAATTCACTAGGGAGAGCCCTGAATTAAGGTTTGAGTTTCCCGGAGATCTACCCAGCCAAAAATCTCGATCCAAAGCTCTAAAATTCGATTTTTGCAAGTAGCTTCCAGCTATGTCTTCAGATTCTAGAAATTCCTATTTTTGTGGAAACCCTAATTTTTAGGGCCAAATCTAAAAATGCTCAGAATTGAATTCTGATTGGACAGATAGATTCTCCTTGATGAGTAGAGTCAATCTACTATACCTCTTTTCCAAAATCTATGGAGAGAAACCCAATAAACAAGAAACTCAAGTTTTCGTCACTGCAAACTGTCTTCTTCTCAAGTTAGCTCTGATACCATCTTAAATTTTGAGCATTAATTCACAATACTCTTGGATCTTTACTGAGAGAATAACATATACAGTATATCAATGCATAACAATCACAATAAGCATGACAAGCATCACAAGAATCAAAAGCATGAGAGACAAGAGACATAGAGTTTCCGTGGGGAAAACCCTAAGGTGAAAAAACCCACAACTTCCTCAGAGATAGAGAGAGCAATGGCTCAACCAAAGTACAACCAAAATACGCTAGAGATAGTCTCCTAGAGCAGATGATCCTCCTCCTCACTAGTGCGCCACTTTCTGAGTGAGAGAAGTGTGACTTTCTGAATGATCCAAATAGAGATCTCCTGATCTCTATTTATACTTAACCTGTTTTCCCAGTTACACTATGGGGCCGACTTGTCTATCTAGATACATCCATAATATAATATATATTTCAGGGCCGACCCCACACATGGTGGTCTAATAACCCATCGGCAAGTACACACACTTGCGACACTTGTCAATCCACATGATGACACTTCCTATAGAGGAATAACACATCTTTAATAAGGGTACAATAAATATATATGAAATACATAGATGAAATACATTCCAAAGTTACATATACATCAACAAGTCGATCATGAGGAATGATGTTTGGGATGTGGTCCTGAGACCAGTAGGGAAGTTTGTTGTGACTTCCAAGTGGATCTACAAGATCAAGCATGCTACAGATGGTAGCATAGAGAAATACAAGGCAAGGTTTGTGGCTCGTGGCTTCTCCTAGAAAGAAGGGATAGATTATGAAGAGACCTTTGCACCTGTAGCTAGATACACTTCCATTAGAATAGTACTTGCTCTGGCTACAGTGATGAAGTGGAAGATACACCAGATGGATGTCAAGATAGCTTTCTTGAATGGTGTAGTCGAAGAGGAAGTGTATGTGGAGCAGCCACTCGGTTTTGAGACACATGACAAGGAGTCATATGTATGCAAGTTAAAGAAAGACTTGTATTGATTGAAACAAGCACCCAGGACATGGTACAGTAGGATAGACAGCTTCCTGACCAGTTTGGGCTTTAGCAAGAGTAAAGCGGATTCCAACCTTTACTACAAGGTTGAGGAAGGCAATCCAGTGATACTCCTACTACATGTGGATGACCTGTTTGTGATAGGTGAGGATAGGTTGATTGCCGACATGAAGAGGAAGCTTGCTGCCAAGTTTGAGATGAAGGACTTGGGTATGATGCATTACTTTCTAGGTATGGAGGTGTGGTAGAGTGCAGATGGAATAATCCTTGGACAAGGGAAGTATGCAGTAGAGATCCTAAAGTGGTTCGGGATGATGGACTACAAGGCCATGGCCACACCTATGGCATTGAATTTGAAGCTATTGAGTGATGCTTCATCAGATTCGGTTGATTCCACGATGTATCGTCAGATGATTGGGTCCTTGATGTACTTGACGAACACGAGATCAGATATTTTCTTTGCGGTGAACACATTGAGCCAGTTCCTGATGGATCCTAGACATGTTCACCTGATTGCTGTAAAGCATATTTTGAGGTACCTGAAGGGTACGGTTAATTATGGGCTCAAGTATGATGCAAATCAAAAGTTTAACCTAGAGGGTTATGTTGATTCAGATTGGGAAGACAGTGTTGCAGATAAGAAGAGCACTTCGGTGTGCTACTTTAGTATGGGATTAGGTGTGATCTCTTGGTTTAGCAGGAAGCAATCGTGTGTAGCACTGAGTACAGTTGAAGCAGAGTATGTCGTAGCTTGTTCGACTAGTTGTGAGGCAGTATGGCTAAGGAAGCTACTGTCTGATTTGTTTGATCTCTAGTTGGATGCTACTTGTATCTTCTATGACAACCAGAGTTGTGTGAAGTTGTATGGGAACCCAGTATTCCATGACAAGTTGAAGCACATCGAGATAAAGTATCACTATATCAGGGATATGGTGCAGAGAGGAGCAGTGAAGCTCCAGTATGTTGTGACGGATGAGAAGATAGCAGATGCATTCACCAAACCACTAGCCAGGGTGAATTTCGAGTACTTCAGAGAGAGGCCAGGTGTTCTTCAGATTGAAGATACTTCTAGGAGGAAGTGACAGGACATAGATGCTAGAGCCATTCCAAGCATGGTGGTAGGAGGATCCTTCTCATGGCTGTGGATGTGAGTGTTGTGTGATTAGAATCAGGATGATGCTATGTATGATGATGCTATGTATGATGATGATCAGGATGATCATGTGATGATGATGTGCATCAGGATGATTCTATGATGATGACGAGGATGATCATGTGTGTGATGAGCATCAAGACGATGCTCTGGATGATGTTCTATATGATGATGATCGGTATGATCATGAGCATCATCATGATGCTCCATGCGAAGATGATCAGGTTGATCATGAGTATCAGGATTATACTCTGTGGTCGTGGATAGGTTGTGCAATAATCATATAATAGCGCCTTGGGAGATTTTCAGATACTCTTGCTAGGTTTTTCCTATGTCATATAATAGCTCCCTAGGAGATCTAGCAAATGCTCTTTCAAGGTTTTGATTGGAGGGACATATAATAGCGCCCTAGGAGATTTTAGATACTCTTGCTAGGTTTTTCCTATGGCATATAATAGCGCCCTAGGAGATCTGGAAAATGCTCTTTCGAGGTTTTTTCCATGGAATGTAATTTCACCCTGGGAGATCTTGCAGGTTGTGCTGGGCACGTAATCAGTCCTGGGATGCTCTTGCTAGGTTTTGCTTGGAAGCATATAATAGCTCCTTGGGAGATCTTGCAGGTTTTGCTGGGCACGTAATCAGTCCTAGGATTCTCTTGCTAGGTTTTGCTTGGCAGCATATAATAGCTCCCTGGGAAATCTTGCAGGTTGTGATGGGCACGTAATCAGTCGTGGGATGCTCTTGCTAGGTTTTGATTGCTTGGTCACATATAATATCTACCTGTGAGATCTTATAGGTTGTGTTGGACACGTGATCAGTCCTGAGATGCTCTTGATAGGTTTTGCGAGCTCCCTGGGATATCCTATAGGTTGATAAGTAAGCTCGTAATCAGTCTTGGGATGCTCTTGCTAGGTTTTTTTGACACACGTAATCAGTCCTAAGATTCCACCGGATGGCCACTCGCAGAGATGATGAAGACCTACAGGAGGCTAGGTCTACATCCAACATGAAAAAGGGCTGGCTCTGTAGAACTGCCTATGACGAGAAGAATTGAGAGATATCACAAGTGATCGATATGATGAGTACAATAGTAGTGACGATGATGATCCCTGATCCAGTGACGATGATCCAGCTCCATAATTTGAAGACTTGTTCCTTTATGTATTGATTACCTGTGTCAAGAGAATACCTTCCTAGTTAAGAGGGAGTGTTGATGTATTTGTAACTTCGGAAGATATTCACTTGTATATTGTATGTATTACATTTGTACTTTATTATATCCACAATGGAGATGTCTTATTCCTCCGATTGGAAGTGTCGTCATTTGTATTTGCAAGTGTCGCAAGTTACATTGTAAGTGTCGTAACTTATATTTGATGGGTTATTAGACCACCTTAGAGGGGTCGGCCCAGTATGGGTTAAAGGGTTATTAGAGCACCCTAGTGGGGTCGGCCCAGTGATAAGTGGTAATAGGTTATTAGACTCTCCTAAGGGAGGTCGGCCCAGTTAGAGTTAAAGATAGGTCAAGTCATTGTATAAATAGAGAGTGTAACTCTCTCATTCTATTCATTCACTCACTCATTCAACTCGCATAGTTGAGAGAGAGGAGTGCGCACAAGTGGAGGAGGAGTAGCTGCTGGAGACATCTATCTTTTGGGTTTGATCGTTGTGATCTTTGTATTGGTGCTCATTCTATCTCTGAGGAAGTTGCGGGGTTTTTCACCTTCTTGGTTTTCCCTGGTGAAATGCTTTGTGTCTCTTATGCTTGATATGTTGTACATGTTTTTCTCTAAGTTAAGATCCTAGATCATATTGAATTAAATGATGAAAAACTAACAGGTACCAAATGTGCAAGCATAAGACAACTAACATGCAAGATGAGGTTTCCTAAGATTTCTTCAAACTCCAATGAAAGACACCTACAACTTAAGAGGGGATGGCGTAAATATGTTAAGTCTTGGGTAAAGCATTGGAGTATAGAAGAGGAGGTCATTCTGCATAATATTGATGCCATTAAATTACAATCGCATTTAAATTTAAGAAAACATTGCAATGCAATAAAGAAATTAAGGAAAAGAAAAATTAACATACTATAAAGAAGTCATTAACCCCAACTAGAAGATCAAAATAATCTTTTTTGTTTTTGCTAACTCAACGAAAAAAAGAAAAAATTCTAAAATAGAAATGAACTCTTAGCAGCTCCATAATGAAACAAGGAATTGAAGAATTCCCAAAACACTCTAGCATGAAATAATTTTGTCATATTTGTGATACGAAGAAGATGGAGTACAAAAAGCACTTTCTTTTAGAATGTCTTGCATATGCCCACATTAGATCTCAATTTCAAGATATTTGTAATAATATCGACTTTCATAAACTCTTAACTCATCAAAACTATAGAGATTTGGAAAAGCTTCTCTCCAATATTGTTTAGAGTAGAAATAAAATACTAGAGAAAACAAATTAATCTCTTACCATTTTTTCCTCTTAAGGTCCAATAGATCGAAGTTTATCTTTATGGATAGCCCTTGTCATCATCATAACCATCATCATATAACACTTTAGTTACTTAAAAACTTTTTTAAGATATCCACTTTGAATCTATACTCCTTTTTCCTTCATTCTTCTTTAGGGATAATGGATAACTTTGGTGTCATTGGAGAGGCAGAACCATATTTGATGATAATAACAAAGTATATGTTGTCATATATTTGAAAACAATGCTCAATCCAGTCGATGAAACATTAATGAGGGAATAACACATTGAATCCATGAGGGGGTCAATAATTTACTAAATTTTAACACTGCATATGGATTTAGAGACCCCCTTCAAGGAGTCTCTAAATCCATATGCAGTGTTAAAATTTAGTAAATTGTACAAATTCATTGTCAAAATTGCAATTTTCCATTGTCGGAGTGGCACAATTAACAATGACCAAATAAATGACCAATTCATATTCTTAGTGTTATAGTTATGTGGTCATTTTTAGTTTTACCTGTTATGTGGTCATTTTTAGTTTTACCTGTTATCTAGTCATAGATTTTATCCCATGACCCGATTGGTCATTTTTAGTTGGCTCACTCAAGTTTGGTCATGTATACCTTGAAACAACTGTGGTGACCAATTGTTTTGGTCACCTGGTCATTTATCTCTCATTTTATACTAGTGTGTGAAGAGAAACAATTTGGCCAGGTTGAATGATGTTAACCTCTAACATTCCTTGAACCATATGCTCAATTTCACTCTTTTATGCATATTGGTAACTATAAGGTTTGATGTTAGGTGGTACACTTGCTGGTTGCAAGTGAATAACATCATCATGACTTGAAATAGGTGGAATACCTTTAGGCATCTTTCCAAAGAGGAATTATTATCAATAACACTTTGAATATCCATGAGAAAATAGGGTATAAATGTTTTAACATATAGTGAGAACTACTACGCAAATTACAACATGATGTCCCCTTTTTAGCAATGTTTTCATGGTATTACAAATTATCACCTTAGATGGTTTCCATTGAATGCCTCTAAATTCCATTTCCTTACCTTCTTATGATAGTCTCATAAACATTTCCTGAAAATCAAGAGCCATATTGTTCCCAATGATTCTAACCATTTGAACCCTAAAACAAAATCAATGCCACCCATTTGGATTGCAATAATTGGACTATCCAATAAATACTCCCCAATTGTGAGTTTAATACTATTGTACTTCCATGAAAAATTTATGGTAACTCAAAATACAATCATTACTTGAAACTTTGGAGCTAGATATATAAAGCAATTGAGAAGTTTGGCTAAATTTAAATTAATGAAGTTATGGGTACTACCATAATCAATCAACACTGATACTTTTTCCTTTTTTTATATATCCTTCTATCTTGAGAGTTTTAGGAGTGATAATTCTATCCAGTGCATGAGAAATATGTTTGAGTAATATCTTATAGTTCTAGATATTGAGATTATTCGCATTCTATATCTTCTTCCTCTTCACAATCTATGTAGAATAATTTCTTCTCTCTGCACTTATACAGCTTCCTATACTTGTCAGTTCACAATTGAAACATAGCCCCTTTGATATTATTTTATTCAATTGCTAGGGTGTTAACCTTGTTGGATGAGTCAAGTTAGGAGTGGGAACATTTCCATCTCCATAGGTGTTATTGCTATCCCTTCTAGCAACCATATTTTTACTTTCAGCTTTCCCTTCCAAACTAAAATCATTCTCCAATTATTTAGGTTCAAATAGATGTACCTCATGTTGAATCCTCTCCTTTAAAGTCCCCATAAACAGATCCAACAGAATATCCTGTAGAATTTTCTTCACTCTAAGACTCAACTTTTTATAGTCCAACTAGACATGTTTTCCCTAGATTCATAAATTGGCTAAATAAATTTATGCTCTTAATATCCCCATGATGTGCTATTAATTCATTTATAAATATAGATAAATAGATAATAGATTCCTTTTTATGATCACAGAGCCATTGGCACCACACAAATTGATCATATTCTACATATAAAGATGCAATATTTACCTTTTTGTAAAGTCAACACTTGATGTATATCAAATAATTTATCAATCTAGAATATCCATTTTATTGAATTTTTACCTTCAAACTTTATCATATCAATCTTGGGTAATGAATTAGTTCCCTGTCCCCGAGTTGAACCCACAATGATGTGGATCTTGGATGATCAAGTGTCTGGGACTCAAATCTCTTGTTCTCTGATTGTGTTTGAGTTTTCTCAATATGCGACTAGGACTCAACCATCGTGTTCTCTTTATCCTCTTCTTGAGGAGATGAAGTAAGGATAAGGAGGAGTCTTACCTCATTCAAAATTTTCCCTCCATATCTTTGAGATCATCTTTGCTAGCCATATATTTGAGGTATTTGTATATATTTTCTTTTAGATCATTGTTAAACTCTTCTAGTTGTACTTTTCTTACCATATCTATTATTTCAACCTTTTGTACCATGTTTCCTCTCAATTTTTTCATTTTATCTTCCATCTTGGACACCCTAAAATCCACCTCTTGCTTTTTCTTCGGTGTCAGTAATGAAATTCTAAGGGGTTTCATGGGTGTGGATTTTTTTGCAGAACCCTTTTCCATGTGAGTCAAAAATAATATTTACCTATAATTATCCTATTTTTTCTCTTTATCAAACCTTTTACATTACCCCAAAAAAATATCGCAATCAAAATTTACCTAAATTTCAAGTTAAAATACCTTTAAAAACCGTGGTTGTAAATTGTGTCATTGGTTAACCTTTCTCCTAAAGTATTTTTTAAAATTTGGCCCCTCTTAGTCTGAAATTTTGGATGGTAGTATCCAAATATGTATTCTCTACAACGACATATGATTGACTAAATTTTAATGCGCCAAGAGAAAGTTACGGTAACTTTCCTAAAACTTGTTGTTTTTGTCATTTGCAAGAGAGTGAACTTATATGGCTTACCGTACATGTCCAATGTTTTAGATATACTATTAATTTTTCTAACCAAAATCACTATGGTCTATATTTTTTATTTATGAAACCATTGTCACTCAGTTTGGATCTTGTGAGCTTCAAATACAACAATTGTACCTAGAAAACTTGTTTGAGACTAGTTTTTGGACTAATGAAAAACCTTAACTTCCATAGATTATAAATACTAACTTATAATGAAGCAAAACTTTAAATTTTATGACAGGTACTTCTCCATCTCTCCCAAGGCTCCCATAGATTTCACTTTCTAAAAGTTCCAAAAAGAAAACACTATAGCAAAAATGGAAATATTATTCATTTTTAAGGATCCAAGCCAATGACCATATGCATATGATACTATTTGCTAAGGACCAAATTTCCCAAAATAGAATAAAAATAGAAAGAATAAGTAAATTTATGCCTTTAGAATGAAATAAGGAGAATAAATAAGAAGCATCTTTGAGGGGGAAACCTCCTTTTACAATATATCAATTTCATAAGATGAGTGCTAGGAACCTATGTCAACCATTCTCTTTACTTTGTTAGTATATTGTTGTTGGACACATATGCTTTGTAAGTCGTCCTGTAGTATTTGTTGATCCATAGTTTGTATTAGCCCATGGTATTGACCCATAGTATTGAACGCATATGCTTTGTAAGTTGTCCCGTCGTATTATATGTTCCATGGTATTGACCCATAGTATTGGGAATACACTTAGTATATAAGTATGTTTTGAGGCCTATGAAGGCACCGTGAAGTTATTTGTATTGAGCTTGCTCAAAGAAAGTTGCCCCCTCGAAGTGGCCCGCGATCAATAAAAGTATTCTGTGATCTAATATATCATATTTTTTATCAATTAATTGTTGCAGGTTCATCACAATAAGATGATCTCTAAAAGTAGGTATCCTTCGTATATATAGGAGACATAGAGTATAATTACAATTAAATGGTCTAACTGACCATTGAAAACTCTAATAAACTAATTAAAACATCACTAATAAAAATATAATAACTCAATATCTAAAACTTAGTAACAAACTTAAGTCTAACCTAATTTATCAAGGAAAATGTATCGTAAATGTATAATGTCATCCCTTTGTTATAAATAAAAAAATCTTACACATGTCAAACTTATAACAAATTTGATATATACAAGTATGATATCAACTAATGAAAAAACCGTATATATATCCTTCGCAAATTAGGCTTAGTCACTAATGTTGGAACGCACTATCATATAATAGTCCACACTTGTAATTGGGTTATAACTAAAAACATATTATGCTTTTATCTAGTATGGAATTTATACTTTTACTTATAGATAGACTAAAGATACATGCCAAAATACAATGGCCAAAATAGGAGTATAAGTAACAAAATATCATCTTGAACACAATTTATTATCATGACACAAACGAGTACTTACATTAAGATTATAAGATGGAAATTAACACAATAATATATCCAAAAAGTTTTTCCTAATACACTCACCAATACAACGTAATAATAAGCGAAGCCAAATGAAGGAATATTCTAATTTTTTTGAAAAAACATAAATGTCCAACCATAATATTGTTCCATGTACAATACCATAGGATGGCTGTAACGAAACCTAGTATTGTGCCCACCATAACTTGAAAATGGGTATGCAATCCTTCCACAGTACGCAACCACGCCTAAAATATAAAGATCAAGCAATACACTTTTAGTATTAAAAGCACAAAAAACAATAGTTATTTTATTTAGGTATGTATTCTTCCTTTTTATCAAAATTTAAAGAAATCTATAAAAAACTATTTTATAATGAAAATATTTATAACGATTATAAAATAAATGTAAAGCTATTATTTTACTTTGATTGATTTAAAGTATAGAGTAAATTAAAATGTGGACAAATTCAACTAATTTTCCATCAAAATTATTCCCTAAAATCGGGTAGGAATTTTGTTGAAAATTATAATTTTATTTGATGTCAAACTTTCCAAACTTATCTCAAACTATTGACATCTTATAACTTTGATGGGCTTCTTCCCATTACAAAAATGTACTTTGAAGAGTTTTAGAAACATGATTGGCCACTAACCATTATACCACTAAAAAACTATTCAGTGAAATCGTAAAATATTACATTTACAATCATCCAAAAACTTAAAGACATTAGAAAACATATAGTCACGCTATCTAAGAAATTTGTAGGGATTCATTAGTAATCTTAAAGGGATCTTAATGATATCACCTGATGGTCTTGAATTTCTTCAATAAAGAGAAGTCCTTCTAGCTAACCAATAGCCTTTTTTGATTATCTATCAGCAGCAGAGTTAAAATGTCAGTAAATGTGCCTAAAAGATAGGCTCTATAACTATCTTTGTAACTCCTTGAGTCTTTTTTTCCTATGTTCCATGATGCCCACCTGAAGGTTTTCTTTCTCGGTTTTCCAATCCACTATCGCTTTGGATTCCCCTACTACTAACAAAGATAGGATACCTTTATGAAAAACAAAAACAAGTAATCCCCATAGAGCCAAGAGTTTTGCTCTTGTATTGGATCCATCACCACAACCCATCCAACAATTATAGTGATAATTACACCTAAAAATGATGGTCATGCCAGCCCCACAATGTCCCACCTAAGATGCACCATCAAAAAACCCAACAAGCCTAGACACATAAAATTGAGGAACAAAAATAGATCTAGGATCCTTTTCCCTTGAGTTCTTATGGTACTCTTTCTACACTCCCACTATATTGGAACTTAACTTGGAAGTGCATATTTATGCATTTTCAAAAACTGTTACATTCTTGTGTTTCCATATCCCCCAGGAAACATACAAAGGCCAATCTGAATAGTACCTACATTAGAAACTCATTTAGCTAAGAAACCTTCAAAATATTCTTGATCCCATCCTACTATGCAGTTTAGTCTTTAAGATACCTCTTTCCAAACTAGTTGAAAAAAAGGCATTGTGCAAACAGGTGTCCAATTATTTTAGCTTCCCTTTTGCCCAAGATACAATAGTTTGGATCAATAGAACCTCTTTTTAAATAATTACTCCATGTCATTACTTTATTTTTCAACACTAGCCAACATAAACACTTCAATTTTAAGATAATCTTACTTTATTTAATCTTTAAGATACCTCTTTCCAAACTAGTTGAAAAAAAGGCATTGTGCAAACAGGTGGCCAATTATTTCAACTTCCCTTTTGCCCAAGATACAACAGTTTGGATCGATAGAACCTCTTTTAAAATAATTATTCCATGTCATTACTTTATTTTTCAACACTAGCCAACATAAACACTTCAATTTTAATGGTGAATTCCATTTCCATAATGAATTATGCTACCATTTTTCTTCATAATCAAGACTAGAAAATTAAATAGTCTCATAAGCCAATTTTGCATTTACGTGACATGTAGCAACATTCCAAGTCCAAACAACATCATCCTCTATCTCTAACAACCTAATTCCATAGTGTTTTAATCCTTTGATAAAGGTTTCCCATTCTTAATCCAAGTCATGGGATAGCTATTTTTTCAATACAATTTATGGTAAAATATTTAATGAAGGAAATGATTATTTGAATGAAGCTCTAAGACTTTATATCTTGTTGAGTCTAATAGATGTGTACACTAGTTTAATTATTTGGTCCTTAGTTTTCCTAGGAACCTAAGCTAATATTTGAGTTAGGTGACCTTCCAATTATTGGCCATCCAAAATTAACATTATTAAGCTCAAAGTTATTTATTATATAAAGTCATGACATAGTTATGTCATTTTAATTGGCATCCCACCTTTAATATAAGGAGATAAATTAGAAGGTATGCTTGAGTTATGCCGAAATTCAATTTCTCAAGTAGCTTGACAAATGCTTACAATAGTGGGATGGATTACCATAGAGGTCAATCATTAGGTTGAAAGAAAATATGAATTCTTTAGAATGTATATTTGTTTATTTATGTACGTGGTTATATGTTTTTCCATAGTTTGAATACTATTACAATCATGCATGCTAGGTGTTGATCCTCTAAAGGTCCTTCAATGTCCGAGGCTTCACCCATTCAATTTATTTGTTGTTGTATGTGGCATATGCTTTTGGAAAAACCCCACTTGTTGGGAGCCTAACCATTTATTGTGCCTTGTATTTGAGTTATTATCATTTGGTTCTTCAATTAGACATTATTTTCATAAAGATTATCATTTTGGGCATCAATTTGTTACTTCTCCTTGTATTTTATATTACCATTTTGTTTTATTGCTTTTTCTTTTGAAAATGTGTTTGATCTCATTATTTTGAATTCATTATTTTGTATGAAGTGTACCTTAGGTATTTTTTATATTGTGCCATTGCATTTCATTTCTTTTCATGCATGTTTCTTTTATTAGCCATCCAAAAATTAATATTATTATGTTCAAATTTATTTATTACATAAATTCAGCAGGTAGTTATGTCCTTTCAGTCGATATCTCATCTTCCATATAAAGAGGATAAAATAATATTTATACTTGAGTTATGCATATCAAATTGAATTTCTCAAGTAGCCTAACAAAAACCTATAATAGTGGGGAGAATTACAATAGAGGTCTTTCATTAGGGTGAAAGAAATATGATTCCTTTAGAATGTATATTTATTTATGTAGATGGTTATACATTTTTGTTCATGCTTTGAATACTAACACAATCATATATACAGATTTCTTTCAGACAATCTAGGTATTGAACCCCCAGAAGTTCTTCAATGTATGAGGCTTCACCCATTTGATTTATTTGTTGTTGTAAGTAGTGTATGGTTTCGGAAAAATCCCACTTGTTGGGATCCTAATCATTTATCAATCCTTGTATTTGGGTTGTTATCATCGGGTTATTCAATTATACATTATCCTCAGAAAGATTATTATTTTGGAAATATATGGTTCTTCTCCTCTAATTTTATATTACCATTTAGTTTTCTTTCTTTTTCTTTCAAAAACTTGTTTTATTTCATTATTTTTACGTTGTTATTTTGTATGAAGTCTACCTTATTTCATTATTTTTACTTTGTTATTTTGTATGAAGTCTACCTTAGATATTGTTTATATTGTACAATTGCATTTCATTTATTTTCATGCATTTTTTTATTTTATTACTTCAATTAATTTATCATTTATTTATTTTAATAGTTGTAGCTCAATTTTTAATTCCTAACAATCATTTTAATTTTAGTTTACACTAAATTTATCGCTAACCTAAGGCTCATAATAAAATTTAATCCACAAACATTATAGAGACTTAATACTCATAAGGAAAAACAACTCCACTAAAATATTTGACAAATCACTTTATTCAAGTAACATGGGTTTTATTCCCCTTTTACTCTTAACCATACATGCAAGAGTGTTTTGTGTGTTGATTTTTGAATACCCATTTTGGGTATCAACAATAATAACATGGAGCAACAATATACACAACATAAGTTTTTTTTCAAATAAAAAATAAAGGAAGGGTTCCAATTCTTAGTGGAGAGATGGGGGAGTCCAATTAGGAGGGACAAAAGGGGTGAATTATATAAGAGGAGAAAAAAATGTGGAGAATATAAGCTTGCAACAAATCTAGCAAGAAAAGAAGTAGGAGTTAAACCTATCTTGAATAGTGGGAGCAAAGGTGGTTGAAAGGGTTCATGCATCACTTCGCCGTGAATAAGAGGAATCAATAAGAATGACCCTTGTAAGAGAAGAGTCTTGAATTGTTACAAAGATAGAAGGACGGATTCCGACATGCTACCATGGAAGTGAGGATCTTGTTAGTAATATCATCCACAAATGGCTTGGTTGCACCGAAGAGAATCACCGTCTCGAAGACGAGAATCTTGAGGGGCACACTCGTCACATAAATATTGGAAGAGCCGAAAGAGGTTTCAAGAGTTCGAGGGGTAGTTTCATCAATGGACGAGATCAAGTCAGGGGGGGGAAATAGCTCGGATTTTAAATCCATGAGAGTGCCCCTGATTAAATACCGCTAGAGACAGCTGTCACCTCTCCAGTCATTTAGGGGGCGAAAAATGGTTTGCCCAAACCATATCTTTAATCCCCTGAAACCACTTGGGGGGAAATCCAATGAAGCCTCTCCTGAATAGAAAACCACTAGTTCCACATGGCGCCTTTTCCTGAATTCAGGACCTTGAAGGAAGTTTCCTAAAACCATTCGAAGGGGACCCTGAAACTACTTTTATCCACCACTTACCATTTCTCGAGGCTCCGCACCCCTGTCCCCTCGCATTAACTCCAAACATGCGTAAACTGTCATTCCTGCCGCAATCTATGTGATTTGGCACCTGATGCATTTAAGGAGGCCATCTACCCCTCATCCCTGAAACCAATCCAAACACCCCACGTATTACCTGCATTTATGATGGTCTCTCCTGAGGCTTTCCTTATAAATACTCACTTGGAGAAGCAGTTTGATTAACTGTTTCCCTGACTCCGAGGCTCTCAAATCTTTACCCATTTTCTTCAAAGCATCCCAGAGTCTGTAGCCTACGCATTCCCCTACACTAACATGACCTCCGAACTCATCCCTAAGGGTGCCTCCATGCCCTCGACCAACATCCCAGATGACCATATCGACGAAGAGTTCTTTGACGTTCGTGACCCCATATCCTCCTTCCACAACCTGCACTCATTAGCTCTGGAGGCCAAAGAGCAAGAAAGGAACAGAAATGACCTGTTTAATGCGTTGACCTCCGGATTAACCAAAATGATCCTCCTGACGACCAAACCTTTTCCTAAAATAATACAGTGGTGTGAATCTTGTTACGTGCCAGAGAAGAGAGCCATCATTTCTATAAGGGGAAATGTAGTTTTTTCCATAAGCAAAGAGCTCATTATGGAGCTAACAAACACTCGCGAAGAATCGAGATTTCAGTTCAATGAAGTGGCGGTGAGCAGTAAGATGCAGGAGCTCCCTACAGAAGGAAGAGATGCCTTCATCCGATTACTATTACCACCCGGAGAAATCTTGCCAGACAATAGCTCCCTGTGCAGTCTAAAGCTGTTTTTGGACTCGACTAAGGCTATCTTTTTGATGATTTGTGTTCTCCTCAGATACTAAAATGATAGGGTAATAGATGATGCAGTATTCAGTCTACTGTTCATGATGAACCTGTCACAGCAAGAAAACCCTGTAAAGTTAGATAGGGTTAGCTTCTTGGCTCATTTCATCCATTTTTCAGCTAAAAGAGTTCTCATCTAAGAAGTTTTTTCGTTTATGCTCTTTTTTTTTATACATGATCATCTTCAGCAACAACACCCTTTTTAGCAAAGACGATCTGGAAAGGGTGGTATTGACGGCCACCCCACAGGAGGATTTTTCCCTGTTCGTTGATACAGTAGTGGCCGCTATCTATACTCTACACTTTGATGCACCTTTTCCATGAGTCTTTCTAGAAAGTAAATAGTTACTTCAGCTTAATCCGAACGAGCCAGTGGGTGACTGGTTTTTCTTTGAGAAACATACCGAAATTCGAGTATATGGGGTAGAGTTGGCTCCATACAAGTTACCCATGTTTCTGACCCCTCGACTTTTTGCACTAGAATATATTCGTCAGAGGTTCAACTGTGACGATGTGCACTTCATGAAGCGAAATAGTGCCAGGACCTTCAAGGTCTTGTTGTGACCACAACAGATCCCATTCTTCGGTCAAGCATGAGAGCCCCGATTTTTTATTTGCGCAAAGATATTCATACAAGTGTTCTTGTGAATATGAATCTTTAGCTTGATTTCTGCAATCTTGTACGTATGCCTTTGCTCAGCTTAATTTGTATTGCTTCCCTTAGAATTTTTTTCGAGTGTTTTGATCGTAGAGAAATTCAAATTTCAAGTCTTTTGCTGCTTATTTTCTGCCTTTCTAAAACTTGACTTTCCGACACCCCAAAATCCCGAACCCGACAGTTGCGGGTTGCGGGAAAACAATTTTTCAGTTGTTTGGTTTTGGTGATCTCGAAACCTGCAACCCGAAAGGTGCGGGATGCGGGAACTCCTTGCTAATAAGTTTGGGAATTGTCACTCTGAAACCCGAAACCCATAGTTGCGGCTTTCAGATTTTGGATTCTCGCTTTTTCTTTTCAGTTGCTCAGTATGTTCTGAAACCCGCAACTTGCAATTTTCAGGTTGGGGCTTTCGGAAATACGTTTTGTATTTTTTATCCATGTGAGCGATCCCAAAACCCACAATTTTGGGGTTGCGGATTTCGGAAATCATGAATAAACTTAGAAATAATTTCCCAAAGTCTTATCCCGCATCCTGCATTGCTAAATCTTCACCGTCCTTTTAGTTGATCCAATGGACGAGATTCAATTATTCAATTTTATGTTGCAATGTCTTGTTTTCGCCGTCATCATGGCCGGGATTCTCACTTCACTTTGAACTACATGATCATCTTTGAAAACATCATTGTTTGATAAGATTGACCTGTAATGATAGTGTTTAGATGCAAGGTTAGATTATGCTGAAGGTGTACTTGTTATGATCCTTTTCGGATTAACATGCTCTGATGTCGTCTCATTCCAGTTTAAATGATTTTAATCCCTAACTTTGCATGACGGTAATTATTGCAGCTCATCATATTCAATCATTTTGATCCTCCTGTTACTCATTTTAAATATGGCCGTAGGTATGAAGCACTTAGTTCGTTGTTTGAGTTGGTTAGAAAGTTTTCCTGTTTTGGCAAGTTTGTCTGTCTGACAATTTGTTGGATAAGATGCAGAGAGGTTGTGAAACCTCTGATGAATTTTCCATGCATGAAGAGCTTCCTTCTCTATTGATTCATGAACCTATGTCACCACCTTTTGATGCAGGTGTTCTTGATATCGATAGTGGTAGTGGAGAAGAAGTTCCTGAAATTCTGCCAGCTTGTTCAAAAGGACGAAGAAGAAAGCAGTAAGCAGTTGCATGATTAAGATGATTATATTGTCCAAGATCTGATAATTAATGAAGAACCCGATACATCATCGACTCCCATGAAATAAGACCCGTTGTCTGATTTTCTGTTTTTGATAGCGTTATGGATCAACTAGGAGATTCTGTGGTGATTCAGCAGGAAGGTTTGGAGGACCAGCTCTTCCCTGTTTTCGATAGCTATTAAGCTGTTGACAAATTTTCCAATTTTGCTACGGGATTTTCCAGAAATTCCAAGATGACTTTTGTTCAAAATTCACCTTCAAGCGGAGGGAATCTGCTGAGTTAGAGTTGTTTAGATTATTATGGCTAGATTCCCTGGGTTAATAGCCGAATTTAAACTTTGTAATCCCTATCTTTTGGGATTCCCTTTTGTACTCCATTGTAATCCTTATTTAAGGAAGAATACCTCTCATGCATAGGGAGAGAATTTTTTTGGTGTCAGAAATCAGCAGGAGAGGACGTGGAGATACTCTATCTTATCAGAGCCTTGTAATTTTGTTTACAGACTTCTTAATACAATGAAGTAATCTTTCAAATCATCTCTTGTTTATTGTCAAGTTTCTTTGATGGTGTCTGATTTCTAATTTTAAAATTTTCCTCTACAGGATGTGTTTCTTTTGCATACATTAATTAATGCACAGATCTCTTGTATTGATTTTTCTTATGACAGATCTTTGTATAACAGTGTCTTGTTAAATTTCTTTAATTTAGATACTTTCTTTATCGATTTCTACAAAAGAGTCATGTACTATCTAATCAATGTTAATTTTTCAATTAACACAGTGATTACAGATTGATCTTGAATAGGCTTAATTACTTGAATTGTGCTCTTTAATTTTCATTAAGTTATTATGATTTAAGTAAACAAGTAAATGCACCTTTTACATTTCTATTGAAGTAGGCAAACATGCTTGTTCCTCTCACATCAAGATCGATTTGCACAACTACAAGATTCTCTTTAGAATAGGTCTAACTCATATAAGATTCTTTTCTTAATAGTTTAAGTTAGAACAGACTTAGTTTTAAGCTTATGTTTTCTGTATTGAAGTTCTGATCTACTGATCAAACCCATCGACTCACAGAGTGCCAGCGGAGGCCGAATATCCATGGGAGAATTCCATACCAAATAGGCTGGGGATAGAACCGCCCTTGCGCATGGTTTTTCGAAGCCTTTCAGTCTGGGTTTTCACCCTCTATTGGGAACCTTGGACCCATTCCAGCACATTGCAATTACCTTGCACCCCCAAGGCCTCAATTGGTCCCTAGCGAAGTAGGACTATTTAAAGTAAAAGGTCGAGCCGCTCAAAAGGCAGTCGAAGAATTGTTGGTTGATTACAACTTTCTGGAAAGCTTGAAGCATAATTGTGACCCTAAAGGTATCATTTGTTTGAAGAGACAGTCAGCCCATTCCACTGCTTATCCACACATACCACATCCCTTGTTGGACAAGATGGCCAATTTGAATAGTTGAGAAGAATGCTTGGCTGCATTAAACCCTGGTAAGATCACGAACACATAAGTTATTCCGACACCCCTCAAGCTGGAGGCATCTGGGAAAAGGGAAAGGTCAGAACCATCCTTCTTAACCCAAAGTGAGAAATCAGGAAGCAAGGAGATCGGTGCATAGAAACTAAAATTGGAGGGTGTTTCTACCTTGACCTTAAAAGGTATGTCGGCATCTACTCATGTAACACTTGTCATTGTGGAAAGTTTTCCCTCAGTTACATGGCCACAGAATTAGAAAGACCAGCATATGGAAGGAGATTTAGTTGATACTTCGCCCTATAAGGCTGGCTTGTTTGGACATTACGCTAAAATAAAGAAAGACAACACAAGCCTGGAGGATTCCCTCTTTCCAAAGCAAGAGTTAGATGTAGGAGGACAGTCTAGGATGTTGTCGGCTCTTGATCTTAAGGAGGGAGCCTTGAAGATGGCTATCTTGGAACAAATTACACCGGGGGGGAAAAGAAGCCCCTCTAATTTTAAGGCCACCCAGATGATCATAAAGCTGGATGAGATTCCATCTAGGGATACTATGGAGCTTCATCGACAAACAGGTGAAGCAGTATACAAGGATTTGCGCAAATTCACCCTGAGCACTCACAAGTTGCAGGTTGCAGTGCATAAGCTAGACAAACAATTGAAGAACGAGAAAGATTCAAATAAATCCAAGCAGTTGAAAATAACTGAGCTAGCGAAGCAGGTCTTAAGAGCAGTACAAGACCCCAGTGATCGGTCTCCCTTAGAGGATGTGTTAAAGGAAAAAGATAAAGAGATTGCAACTCTAAGAAAGAGTCTAAATATTCCTGCTATCGAACACTCGTAGACCATAGAAGTGGTTGCAATACAGACAGAGCTGGACAAATCAGTAGCTGACAATCAAGCACTCAGAGAAAGGATTGTCTCGTTAGAAGGTGACTTAGAAATCGCCAGAAGGAAAAATCAAGAGATTCTTCAACAGAAAGCAACGTCTCTCCAGGTCTCTGCGGTCTTAGATCCCACCGACAAATTAGTTCAAGCAATAGCCGAAATGAGCCTCAAGGAGGCCAAGCTCAACCAAGTGCAGGATCAGTTAAAATCCAAGTCTAACGAGCTTTTCATTGCTAATGAGAAACTGGCCAAGAGGGATAAGCTCATCTCGGAAATACAGTAGGCTGGGGATGAGCTTCACGCCGAGATCCAGGATTTGACTAGGAAACTCACCAGCAAACCGTTAATCAGAGAGGCTAAGCTTGCGATATGGGATTAAATGACATGGTTGGTACGTTCACGGTGGATCCATTTCAATATAGTTCAAGAGGAATTTGAGGTTTCTAGGATCGCCGCACAGGATGCTTGGGCCATGGAAAGTACCATAGCCAAAAAGGATGAGGTTTCCTGGGAAGTAATTGATTCCTTAATGAGAAAACATTTGTTGAGATTTAGGATTACTCCATTAAGGATCACACTAACATAGTAATGGATGCTAATTGGGTAATTAATAAGGCGTCATTGGCTCAGAACGTGGTAGATATAAAAGCTCAGCTGAAGCATGATGTGCACATTTTTAAGGAGCAGTTCCAAATAGTTTTCGTGTTGGGCCTCCCATATTTTTGGGATGGAAATGATGATCTGTAACCAAAAAAGGACTACCTGTCCCAAATGGCAGAGGCAAGAAATTCCGAAATCCATATGATAGACACCCTTCAGGAACTCATTGGGAAGGAAGTGGTGGATAAGCTACACTCTAATTTTGAAGTACTGAATCGCCTTTATGTTATTTTCAAAGGGTTACCTAGGGATTCCTTTGAATGCTACACTGATTTAGATTCATCCTTAAGGGAAATCAAGTACTACACCTTCCCAGTAGGTAAGCATTGGAAGGCCATCTCCATATTTATCATAGTCAAGAGGTCGGAATAGTTTACTAAAGATCACGCAAAAAAGCCACAGCTTCAACTAAACAGCCCATGGCTGAAAGATCTTCTAGTTAGCATGGCATACCCTCACAGCAAGCGAGCGGGTCCCGGACTCTCTAATCAGTTGTAGTTTTTAAGTTTTTTGTTTACATAACAGATTTTGGTTGAGAACCATGAATTGACTTAATTAAGCCATTGGGAAGCAACAACTTTTTGTAATATTTTGATTTTCAAAAACCGTTGAGGCACACAAACAATGTGGGAGAAGTATTTTGTTATAGAATGGAAAGACTATATAAGGCCAAAGGAGGCATATGCCAATGGTTGGTTCTCTTACGTAAGAAGTATTACTTCTGTGTTAGATGGTTGATCAATACAAGAAGAGACATATTATTACCCTATCTTGGAGCTTGATGGATTCAAAGTTTTGATGTGCACAGTTAGTATCTACTGTTTTTTTTCATCACTTCCGCTTCTGTATGATTTGCAAAATTATTATGAGTTTATATGAGTGCTTACGCTTAAATTTATTTCTTCAATGGTGATTAGTACTTGAAGTGTTCATGCTGATTTATCTTGAAGTGATATCCTCGTATTATTCAAATGGTGTTCTGTGTTCATTTTTTTAAGGCTATTGAATTCCTCTCTTAGGCTCAATATGCTATTTTGTAAATGTAGGATAAAGATTTACTTACACTGTACATTTATCTTGCACCATTTAATTCCCCATTTACTACTCAAAGTCTGATTTCTTGGCACATTGAAATACTTCCCATTTATATTTCAAGATTGGAATTCTACATTGTTTCTGTCATTTATTTTGTGATTCAGTAAAGTTTTAGAAGTGATTATTGATGCCCAAGCACAGTTCTAAAAAACAGCTTTAGAATGTCTCTGGGACTAACAGATCCATCCAAAAAGGAATGGGAGAAGAAGGGCTAGGAGGAAAGCTAGGCATGGAGGTGAACCTAGTTGTTAACTATCCTTCTTAATTAAACCTTGTCGAGGAATTTTAGGTCTCTATGATGGTGGTGTAAGGATTTAGTTCTATGGCTACTATGAGGAAAAGAGAAGAAGAGGGTGGAGAATCTAGATGAACATTGAAATAGTCTTCATCCCAAGGAATCACTCAAGTAATAAACACCACTGAAGGAGGAAAAGTGTCACTTTTGAATGGAATGGGCTTATGTCTCAAGGAAAGGAGGAATTCCACATTAATGTGAGTTGTATTGCCTCAAGGGAGAGGATTGTGGACTCTTTAGATTGGAATTGGTAGCATCATTTCTCTTCATAACCCAATAGTCCTCTACATGGTCGGTGTAAACTTTATGTTAGTATCACCACTCACCATACCTTGGTATTTATTCTATATGGTAAGGGAAAATATATTTTTCTAGAATAAGGAGTGCATTGAAAGGATTTCATAGATTCATTTTGATAGATCAAGACACAATAGTTGTGTGAGTGTTATTCTTATGACGTTATATGCACCAATTCTCGCACTTGGAAGAAATAGTTCTATCACAAGTGTCAAATATTTTATGATTACTTGTTGGGAGAAATAACCTAGAGTTGAGGTTAAGGCTTGGAGAAGTGAGGACCCATGTGATCCTCTTCCTCTATGGGAATAAATCACATAAGAGATGAGGATTGGAACATTACTATGGATGGTTATAGACACATTATTACTAGCCTAAGAGACCACAATTGAAGGGGATGATTAGTATCTCCCAATCGTGTCATAAGTATCATAATATATTTCCATATGTCCTAGAAATAAGTTTCCAAATGGGACAATAGTTGATCATATGTGCAACATGGAGGCTCACATTGCATGCACTCTTGGAAATGATGTGTTGGAAGTTGTATGCCCATTTAGCTAGATCAAAAGAGATGCATTTGTATAAAAACGTTGGATAATACCAACTGTATGTGTCAAGTTGGAAGAATTTGATGGGTAACCTATAGTATATACTTGTACTGTTGGGAGAGAAGGAGGTCCAATGTTTAAAAAGTGAGGTAGCATTATTGAGGTGAACTCTTGGCTAGGTAGTTGATTATTAAATACCATGGTTGGAACGCTTAGATGAGCATTGTCATCCATGTTCAATACATTCATTTGGGTGGGGATAGTCACTTCATATCCTCCCATAAGAATATTTTACTAGAATTTAGGTGGAAGGTAAATCAATGGGGGACTTAGGTAAAATGTTCTGCATACCCTAAGAGAAGAAAGAGGCAATAAGGAAGAAAAGTTTCTATTTAAATAGGGAAGGGACATGATGAGAAATCATAGTGGAGTCTCCAAAATGTAGTGCAATGGTTAAATCTAAGCAGCATGCTACCACATAGGAGACAATCCATTCCCAATAAAGGGAGTGAGATTTCCATCTGTCTCTTGAAGTAAACTAAGAATCAATAGGGAAATGGTTAAGGGAAAGAAATCAACTAGATTAATTATTACATTGTAATTAATGTTCACCTAAGGCTTTGATTGGTTTTATCTGGTACTTTTCTTAGGTCTTGGTGTTTCTTGATAATTACTAAGTATTCCAATGCATAAAAGAAAGGAAAAATAGATAATGAACTTAAAAAATTAAGGGCATACAACAAGAGAAAAGAAGAAAGAAGAAAGAATACACATGAATGGGCGAGAATTTATAACCATCGTTGAATACAAAAAATATTATATGCACCCACAAAGCTCCACTCCATGGACAATCTCCCTACTTCATCTCTAAAAAATGCATGTTTCTAGTATCATGCAACACACACATAAATAACACTCTAAACCTACATAATAAAAAGGAAAAATTTAACCAATTGGTAGATAGAGTTGGATCTTAGCTTTGAGGTGTTGATCTCCTTTCAATTTGGCACTAGTAATACTCTATGAAAGGGGGATCCAAAGGATAGGAATACCCAAAAAGGAAAAAGCCAAGATCTAATTATCTCAATTGAGATGAAGAATGAGAAGATTTTGGACAAAGGGACATGAACAACTATGAGGTTAAATCTCTGTTATGATGAATTTGGTGGTGAATAAAAATCCATGTAGTTCAAGTGCTTGAGAGAATTTGAGATCCAACCCTAGAAAAAAACCTAATAGAGTTTTAGTAAGATTCAAGTAAGAGAAAAAGTATACAAAATAAAAACAAAGGAGAGTTATTATAGAACAAGTAAACCCACTAAGGCATACAAGGTATGAAAAATAGCCATTGAGAAAAAAAAATGAATCCTAGACTACTCACCTATAGCTCAAACTCAAAAACCCATAGGTTGTGAGTAGATATATGGGATTTTCACCAGAAAAAAGGCCCTATGATCCATGATACACATGATATATGTTCATATATACTTATACAACCCACAATTAGTGTACCAGGGAGAAAGAGAAAAAGGGGAACGATTTATTTTTGTGAAAATCCTCATAGCAGATCTAAGAGATGATGTATACTTCACAATGAAAGAATTTAGGAATAAGATTAAGAATGGTCAATGTAGTAAGATGAGAAACATAATAATAATACAGTAGAAATCGGATAGAAGCAAAATAACTTCACACACACTAATTCATTAATCACAAATAGACAAATAAATAATACAATGCATGAGGATTCGAATGCCAAGGTGGCAATTCGAATTAGCCTTCATGGAGTGATCAAAAGATCACTGGAGTGTCATCGGAGCACAACTAGAAGTCTTCATCATCATGAGTGGAGTCATCAATGCTCAAGTAACTATCAACCATCAGTTAAACTGAGTCTAACTAAGTGTAACTGGCACTAACTGAATGAAGGAGGCTCAATGGAGGGTGCATTAGGAGCTAACTGGAGTCAGAATGGGAATTCTAGTCTCATTGGAGGTCCATCGGAGTGATACAATCAGTTGAGAGTCAGTCTTTCCTTAAATCAAGGAAATAACTAAATATAACTTAATTAACTGAAGTGAAACTAAGTGGTAGGTGAGAGAGGGCGAGTGCCTCCCTAAAATCAAGGAAGAAGGGCGCACTAAGATCTAGGAGGGCTAAAAATGATCCATGAGAAGCTTCCGGGGCTAGCTAGCTGAAGGCTAGGTGTTGGGACTGATGACTGGGATGCATGCAGAATGCATGCTACATGCAAAAATGCATGCAAGACTGAAAATGAAAATGATGAATATGCTGGTAGGACTAGGATGGAGTATAGGAATATCCTAACACCCCCCCTTAATCCATCCTGGGCCCTGGTAACTGAGACCAAAGGTCACCCAATATAATGAATAATAACAGTCAATAAACCGAGGAAATGGGGAAAACCTCATGGGAAAAATACCCCCCCTCAAAATAGACTGTAAGGAACACACAAAAATAAATGCTCCAAACTCAAGTAGGTGTGATGCTTGGTCATATGTCTGGAGGTATCTTCTTCTTGGGGAGAAGTGGTTCATGCTCAAAAGGCATGTGCTTGTACTTGCTCTTCAGATCGAATGTGATGAGAACAAATCCAGAAGTATGAGGATGATCCTTGAACCTGTGATTCGAATCAATTGAGGTAGGATCAAATATATGAATGTGCAAATAGTCTTTTGTCTTCTCCTTCGAACCATCATGGGTGAGATTATGCTAAAAAAACACATCAAATATCAGTGATTGCTTGGAATCCAAATCAGATCCAAGACTTGAATCATGGTTGCTTAAGATCTCCTTTGAACCATTTGAGGTGAGATCTAAACCAGTAAATGCATGAGAAATTATCCCAAGCAAATGGCAATGTCCATCATCTTCAATAACCTTCTAAGAGCATGAAACAATGATCTTACAATAGTAAATAAGAGGTGATTGATCAAGGAGAGCGAATGCATTACCTCCAATGGCTGTTTTTACCTCTGAAACATTAAGTAGATCATGATGCAAACCAACAGAATCTGGTGCAAGAGAGGATTTAGGAACCTCTGCAATTTGTAGAGTGTGAGCTGGCACAGAATTCGAAATAGAAGGAATTTGGAGCATGAGTGTAGAATCTCCAAGTTCTTCTTCTTTGTGGACAACTTCAATATGAGATATTTTTGATACTGATTCATGATCAATGAGATCATCAAGGAGGGAGAATGCATCACTTTGCTTGCTCTCGAAAGGGTTTGGACCAATTACTTCATTATGTTTGCCAAATATTACAGCCAATTGGGCCCATAGCTCTATTGGAGATTCAACAGAATCAATGAAGTGGTACCTCATGCAACGAGGCATAACAAACATCATTGTTGCATAGACACTGTCACCTTTATTTAACCAGTCAATCTCTTCTTCGGAGGATTTGAACTCTCTTTCAAAACAATAATCAAAGAGATCATGGCTCTTAAAATATGCTATCATTTTTTGTTTCCATTCATCATAGTTGAATGGAGAAAGAAAATGAATTTATTCTGAATACATGGAAGTTGTAGAAGACCTGCAAAAACAATAGAAAATATATGCAACTGCTACTGCTACAAAAAATGCAGAAATTGCTACAATTGTTGCACTCGAAATACGGATAATAACCTGCAAAAAACTCTCAGAAATGGAGATAAACAATACTCTCAACATGCTCTGATACCATGTGAAAATCCTTGTTACACCCAAAATCTACTCATCATAAGATTCAGTGTATACACCCCTGAATATATCTTGACTAAGTGATCAAACAGGGAGGATTTGTACCCAATTGTGCTAAGTTTTGAAAGGTCGTCGCAGGCTGCACATGAGCAACATGCGATGTCACACCTTGCCCCATTACAGGGTGTGAGGAAGTCAGTTAGATGGAAAAAATAGCTTCTTCAAGGTCCTTCTCGAAGCTTGCTGACTTGGCACCCTATCCTTAACCTCTTGGAGGAGCTGGCACTTGGTTCCTAATACTTTGGAGAGATCCCTTAAGCCTCTCCTACCATCTCTCAACCTATCCTATCCATACCCTATCCACTTAGTCCTGTATGAATGAAGCTCACTCCCATCCCAAGGGGAGGAAGTCTATGGTATCTACATGCTGGTGAAATCACCCTTGGAACATCTCCACTCACCTATTGGAGAACTCATACTTCCTTGAAAGGATATGGCAATTGGCTTTGTTGGAGAAGGGCGACAACGTTAAGCCTTGGTTGTAGTTCTATATCTCTATTATGTACTTCCCTCTTTTTATAGTAATACAAATGATTTCCACCAATATTGTTCATGTGTGTAATGATATTGAGTAGTTTACCTGCTTAACTATTTACTTAGATATCTTATTGTATAGATGCCTTTTACTTGTTTCTCTTGTTTCTTGTCTTGATAGGTCTTGTAGCTTGGATTTGACGACCGTGGGACATGGAGCAGCATTCAGGAGAAAGGATTTCGAAGTGAAAGTTAAGACATCTAATACCCGATCCTTAAGGAGATCTAGGAAATGCATTGGTAGTCTGTTCTATTTGTTCTAGACTCATTTTGAGCTAGGGAGATCCTGCTCGCATCCACTTGAGTGGATTGTCCGATAACAAATCTGGCGACCATACTGGGGAGTATAGAATCTAGTTAGTAGTTGTCAATCTGAGAGTCATTTTCAGTTGATTCCTTGACACAAGCCTTTTCATTTTTTCCATTTACTTCTTGAAGTTGATTTCACTATTCGATCTTTGTATTGAAGACTCTGATCTGCTTCCTCTAAGTTTATACGACTCATTCCAAACCATTCCATGTTTCATTGCTGAGAGATCTAATTCATTTTTGAATCTAGACTTTGCCTGTCGCACCTGGGCAGTGGGAACAAAGCGACACTATGTCATTTTTTGTCTCTATTCTTTACCTGTTAGTTACTTGTCGCATCACTTGCATTGGTAAACTGCGACATCGTCACACTTCTTGTGTAGGTAAACTGCGACGTCGCACTGTGTACAAGCACAGAGTACGCCGATTTGTCAAAATTTGGCATGTAGGAATCTCCTCTCCATTTGACAATCTGGACATTGGTTTACTGTATGAACTCCCTTTGTGCTACAAGATCCAGCCAGGGATCCCACCTATGATTTGTGTTTTGAGTGTTTGGTTTTGTTTGGATTGATTTTGGGTTCTGTCTTGGACAAGCTTGAATACCGGTAGTGGTGGATACTCTTGTCTCTTCCACCTTCATCCGCTCACCCTTGCATTCCCTTCCTTCCATCCCCGATCTGATCATTACATTAGATTAGCTTCCAAACCTCGTTTTCGTCATTGTTTGAGCTTTGCTTGCTGCTGCTTGATTTTGAGTTAAGTGTGCCTTTCAGCTTGATTGAGTGCTTATCTTTTCTTGAGTTTTCTGAGTGTATTAGTGCTTCAAGTAGTGTTTTCTTTTCGTTCATTTCGATCTGAAAGCTTGGTTTTTATCAAGTTTATTCATTGATGCATCTATTGAAAAGTTAAAAAGTGCTGCTTTCCCATAATTTCTTAATCATTATTGAAGAAAATTGTTGTGCATTGGAACGTTTTTGTTTGTGTTTTGGAAAAATTGAATGAATGTATGATCTATTGTGTTTTTTCTCGAATTATGGATCACTCATTTTCTTGAAAGTCTCAAAGTATGCTTCGTTTTTTGCAAAATTGATTCCATGCTAAGGAAAGATAGATGCATTTTTAATTTTTGTTGCTTTTAGACCATTGAAAGTGAAATTGAAAAACTTGCATATTCCATTTCAAAATCCTCTCTTTTCATTACCTAGTGTCGTTTTGCTTTGAAAAGAAAAAGGAAAAGAAAAAATTTTGTGATTTGGATAGTAGTGTTGTGATTTTTTGTGTTTCGTTGAAAAAAGGAAAATAATACTTTCATAGTCAAGTTTTGTTTGAATTGGGATTGTGTTGCATTATGTTGTTTTGGTAATCTTGACGGAAAGAAAAAGATTTCTCCTTCCCATAGCTAGAATTCATTGAAAGAAAAGAATATTTCATGCACGTAGCTAGGGCTTGCATTATGCTTCCAATTATGTACTCACATCATGCATTCACCTAACTGTCCAAGATAAAATTAACGGTAGAACTAGGTAAAAAATTTAGCAACTTGTGTGTAAGTTAGAGACGTGTTCCGGTGTCGTTAAGCGTGGCAGTTGTCGTTACTTGCCAGCACTGTATCCTGGGGGTATTGTAGTCTTCCACGTACTTATCGGTATATCGAGCTCTTTCACATACCCACCAAGTACCATAATCCGTACTTGGCGTATATCGAAGGGTGTATCATGTACTCGGTAGTATATCGGAAGGTCTCTTGCCGAACGGTTATGCATTAGACAACACCACTACGGATTTGAGCTCCCACGTACCTTGCGTATATCAGGAGACACCACTAGGATTCCTGAAACCAACTGAGTTAACCATTTGGTCATCTTGGAAAAGCAATACACCGATAAAAACACTCGGGGAGATTAACACACATGTATTGTCCAGGTAATCGGGTATGCAGGCAAGGGTACGGTCCCAATCCTCCTTATCGCGTCATATTGTTGGACCCTGCAGTATATCGTGGTTTGCGATGCCTTGATAATCCCGTGAGGTTCCATACTTTTGAATCCACTCTGTCACATAAGTCTGCTTGTTGCCTTAGTTTGAGTAGGTTTTTCTGGACTGCTTTTCTTTTAGCATACCCTTAGGAGAAACGTTGTTTCAGCCATCCTGGTTGATTGTCTTGACGCTCTGGTGGATTTTCCCTGGAGAAGATTCCGTAGGATCTTAAACTTATCACCCGAATATCCCCTTAATTCAGAGGTTATTTCGAGGGTAAGAATGGATCAGTGTAACACGGTCGTAGTTACTAAAGTGGAAAACCCCATTCTGAATGTTGGAGGACTTTTGTTTCCACAAACTCCTCCCGATTCACCTACCTCTCATCCACCGCAGGATGAAGGAGCAAAAATCCCCCGCTTCACAAGACCTTTCTCCCGTCATCTCGGGAGAACCTAGATCATTGGAATGGATAAACTGACCCCAGGACACCCCTGCAGCAGCTGTTGGTCCTTCAACAACTTATTGGACCTCTTCTACAGACCACCTAGTAGCTCATTTTTCCATCTCATCACCACCTAGTGGGACTACTCCGAATGACCCTTTAGCCTACTTTTGTGGCCAATTAGCTCACTTTCGTTCCATGGCTGAAGAGTTTTGGCAGTTAAGTCTCCAATGAAGGATTACAGACCCATCGTTACCCCCTTACAGACCCATCCCAGATCATCCGATATCTTTTGGATCACCGAAACAATCTTCCCACCATGAGACCACTAATAAGACTGGTCAACCCTCAAAAGAGTCCAGTCCTGCACCTCAAGTGAACCAACCAGTGGAAGGACAACAGTCCAACACACCTATTACTACCGCAGTTACTTTACCAGTTCCTCCCCCACATCAAAATTCGAGGGGAGGATATTTCATTCCCACGGATTATCCCATCGGTAATGTTATTACTACGGTAGCTAGTCAACAACCTATGTTGGTTCAACCTTTGAATAGTGGTCAACCTATTGTGGCTGGGGGGAAACCCCCATTTCCTAACCAGAACATAGGCGGTGGAATCCCCAACGAACCTTCTGTTGGACCTCCCCAACCCGCTAGACCATCCACCATGGGATTATCTCATGTTGGGGGCCCATCCAATGTAACTCAACCCTCATGGAGTCAAGCGTATCCAAGTTCTATTAACCCTACACTGGGCCAATCCAATCCCAAAAACACATCATATGGGATACCTTATCCCGGGAATCCATACACTCTATGGGGGAAACAACTTGTGTTGCAACACAGACCCCAACCCACTATCCCTTAGGTACCACCACCCCTGATCATCCCTCCCCCACCTCCTCCTGGAGGCGGCGGGCCCCCACCTAACCTTGGTGGAGGCCCACCTCATTTTACCAACAATATCCCTCACCCTTCTGGCAGTGGCGGGAATGGTCCACCACCCCCTCCCGGCAGAGGCAGCGGAGGACCACCCTATCATGGTGGAGGAGGACATTTCCACTCGGGTGGCAGGGGTGGTCCACCACCCCCTCCAGGCAGAGGTGGTGGAGGACCTAATTACTATGGAAGAGGCGGAGGTGGTGGGGGCCCCCCATCCTTCTAGCAGCAGAATTGGTCCACCACCCCCTCCCAGTGGAGGTGGTGGTGGGCCACCTCATTACAGTTATGGACCCCCACCCCCCTGCCTGTGGTGGCGGCGGACCTCCACCCCCTCCCGGTGGTGGAGGTGGACCCCCACCTTTTTGGAATGGACCACCTTATGGTGGCGGACCCCCTTACGGTCCGGTCAGCACACCCCCCTACAGCCAATTTCCTCCTGGTACACCTTACGGTCATACCAGACCTTATATGCCTTATCCGTATTATCAATACGCGTGGCCTAACTCGCAAGTGCCATTTCTGGCTACTTTGGACCTGCCTGACCTATCCCATTTAACCAACGATCCTATTTACCACGGATCTAACTGGCCACCAATTTCGGTGAAACTTCCGTCTGATATCCCCAAATTTGACGGCAAGCTGGGTGAAGACCCTAAAAACCACGTGATGACATACCACTTATGGTGTTCATCTAATTCCTTAATGGATGATTCAATTCGTCTTAGATTGTTTCAAAGGACTCTCATCGGTTCGGCTTCCAAGTGGTACATTGAGTTGCCACCCCACTCTTTTCCTGATTTTGGTTCTCTTGCCATGGACTTTTTGACGCATTTCCAACTGCCCATATGGTATGAAACTGGTACCGAGCTTTTAACCTCGCTCCATCATAATACTGCCACTCATATTTCGGATCATATCCACAACTAGCGAAGGAGACGACGTCTCATTAAAGCTCCTATTCCATATCATCTCCTAGCAGACTGGTTCACAAAATCCCTCATCCCTACCATAGCAAGAGATGTTGCCATGCGAGGTGTTGTCACTGAAGAACAAGCCATCGCAAGTGCCCATGTACTAGACCTAGTCTACACTCAATCCGACACTTTGTTTGATATTCTTCCTGATGCACCCCGTGACGTTAATGACCCTGCGAAACCACATAAGGGACTCCAAATTGATGGAATCATTGGTTCCCTTAACACCCATCCTGCTTCTAACACTGTTGGATCATCCAACCTTCATGGTTCCTCCCCATTACCGACTTAGGCTGGCCACAGCACCACCAAATCCACCACTCCTGCTCTAACTGAAGAGGTGAATTTTGTCCAATCAGCTTCATCTCAGAAGTCTAGCAGTAAAAAGAAGAAGAAGGGGAAACCCAAAAAGTCTTCCGCCCAGCAGGAACAAAAGAGCACTCCTGATGATACCAAGCATAAATGGAAACTAAAGTATCCTTGTTTATTGTGTGGAGATGACCACTTATCCAGAGAATGTGTTAATTTTGAGCATTAATTCACAATACTCTAGGATCTTTACTAAGAGAATAACATATATAGTATATCAATGCATGACAATCACAATAAGCATCACAAGCATCACAAGAATCAAAATCATGAGAGACAAGAGACACAGAGTTTCCGTGGGGAAAACCCTAAGGTGAAAAACTACACAACTTCCTCAGAGATAGAGAGAGCAATAGCTCAACCAAAGTACAACCAAAATACACTGAGATAGTCTCCTAGTAGCAGATGATCCTCCTCCTCACTAGTGCGCCACTTTCTGAGTGAAAGTGAGATACTTTTCCGAGTGATATAAATAGAGATCACCTGATCTTTATTTATACTAATCTATTTTCCCAGTGACCTTATGGGGTCGACTTGTCTAGCTAGGTACATCCACATTATAATATATATATTTTAGGGCCGACCCCACACATGGTGGTCTAATAACCCATCGGCAAGTACACACACTTGCGACACTTGTCAATCCACATGACGACATTTCCTTATAGAGGAATAACACATCTCTAATAAGGGTACAATAAATATATATAAAATATAGAGATGAAATACATTCCGAAGTTACATATACATCAACACTCCCTCTTAACTAGGAAGGTATTTCTCGACACAGATATGCTAGACAAGTCTTCTTCTCGGGATCATCGTCATTGATGCATCGTCATCATCATCGTCACTGCTGTTGCTATCTCAACCAATCTCTGACTCTACTCGTCATAGGAAGTTCTACAGAGACAGTCCTTTCTCATACTGGATGTAGACCCACCACCTGCAGGTCTTCATCATCACTGGCCATATTGTGGAAATCTCAAGACTTATTACGTGTGTCACAAAACCTTAAAAGAGTCTCTTGACTAGCAAGAACCCTAAAGAGCATCTAAGTCCTTTTTCATCCTGTCCAGATCTCCAGGACTTATTACATGTGACCCCACCAGAAAACCTTGAAAGAGAATCCCAAGACTGATTACGAGCACAAGGCTCAACCTATCAGATCTCCCAGGGCACAAATTACATGTGGTCACCACAAAACCTCGAAAGAGCATCCCAGGACTGATTACGAGCACAAGGCTCAACCTATCGGATCTCCCAGGGCACAAATTACATGTGGTCATGGAAAAACCTCTAAAGAGCATCCCAGGACTGATTACGAGCACACGGCTCAACCTATCGGATCTCCCAGGGCACAAATTACATGCCATAGGACAAAACCGGGAAAGAGCATCTGTCAGATATCCCAGGGCACAAATTACATGCCATAGGCAAAACCTCGAAAGACCATATGCAAATCTCCCAGGGCACAAATTACATGCTTATCTGCACAACCTGTTCCACGGCCACAGAGTATCAACCTAATACTCACCATACATCATCCTGATGTACACATGATCATCCTGATCATCATCACTGCAACATCCTGCTGCATGTCATATGGAGCAACATCCTGAAGCTCGTCATCCATGATCATCCTGATCATACAATGCATCTACCTGATGCATACCAAGTATCTACCTGATACATATCATCATACATGATCCACCTGATCATAAAGTGTATCCACCTGATACAAATACAAATACATGATACATATCACCATACATGATCCACCTGATCATACAATGTATCCTCCTGATACATATACAGATACATGGTCCAAGCATCCAACATGATGCTTATACAAAATACATACACATGATCCAACCGATAATATCCAGCATCCAACATGATGCGTACATACATATAAATGATCCAATTGATCATATCTAGCATCCAACATGATGCATACATACATACATAAAAATGATCCAACTGATCATACAAAGCAGAAACTAGAACATCATCCTGATGCTCATCATCCAGCGCTTACATCCACAGCCATGTGAAGGATCCTCCTTCCAACATGCTTGGAATGGCTTCAGCAAATGTGTCCATCACTTCTTCCTCGAAGTGTCATCAATCTGAAGAACGCCAAGCCTCTCTCTGAATTACTCGAACTTCACCCTGGCTAGTGGCTTCGTCAGCACATCTACAATCTACTCGTTCGTCGCAACATATAGGAGCTTCACAGCTCCTCTCTGCACCATATCCCTGATATAGTGATATTTTATCTCTATGTGTTTCGACCTGTCATGAAACACTGGGTTCTTGGACAGCTTCACACAACTTTGGTTATCACAGAAGATACCAGTAGCATCCAACGGGAGATCAATTAACTCAGAGAGTAGCTTTCGTAGCCATACTGCCTCACAACTAGCTGAATAGGCTGCAACATATTCTGCCTCAGCTATACTCAGTGCTACGCAGGACTGCTTCCTGCTAAACCAAGTGATCACACTTGATCCCATACTGAAGCAGCACCCAAATGTGCTCTTCCTATCTGCAGCACTGCCAGCCCAATCTGAATCAACATAACCCTACAGGTTAAACTTTTGATTCACCTCATACTTGAGCCCATAATCCACTGTACCCTTCAGGTACCTCAGAACATGCTTTACAGCAACCAGATGAACACTCCTCGGATCTGTCAGGAACTGACTCAATGTGTTCACCGCAAAGCAAATGTCTGGTCTCGTGTTCGTCAGGTACATCAAGGACCCAATCATCTGACGATACATAGAGACATCAACCGGCTCAAATGAAGCATCACATAGAAGCTTCAGATTCGATGCCATAGGTGTGGCAATGGCCTTGCAATCCATCATCCCGAATCTCTTCAGGATATCTACTATGTACTTCCCTTGACCAAGGAAGATCCCACCTGCACTCTGCCACACCTCCATACCTAGGAAATAATGCATCATTCCCAAATCTTTCATATCGAACTCAGCAGCAAGCTTCCTCTTCATATCTGCAATTAGTCTGTCATCTTCTGTTACAAATAAGTCATCCACATACAGGAGTAGAATCACAGGATTCCCTTCCTCAACCTTGTAGTAGAGGTTGGAATCCGCTTTACTCTTGGTAAATCCCAAACTAGATAGGAAACTGTCCATCCTACCATACCAGGTTCTGGGAGCTTGTTTCAAGCCATACAAGGCTTTCTTCAATCTGCACACATATGACTCCTTCTCATGTATTTCAAAACCGAGTGGCTGCTCTACATATACTTCCTCTTCAACTACACCATTCAAGAAGGCAGTCTTGACATCCATCTGGTGTATTTTCCATTTCATCGCTGCAGCCAGGGCAAGTACTGTTCTGATGGAAGTATACCTGGCTACAGGTGCAAAAGTTTCTTCATAATCTATTCCTTCTTTCTGAGAGAAGCCACGAGCTACGAATCTTGCTTTGTATTTCTCTACACTGCCATCTGCAGCATGCTTGATTTTGTAGATCCATTTAGAAGTCACAACAGACTTCTCTTTAGGTCTTGGTACAACATCCCAAACATCATTATTCATTATTGATTGGTATTCCTCAACCATGGCATCCTTCCATTCTTTCTTTTCCATTGCTTCTTCATAACTGGAAGGCTCTTTGTTCATAATGTCACAGAGTAAAGCAACATAGCTGGCATGTGATCTGGTTCTCTTCTTTGCTCTGTGTTCTTCTTCTGGAATTCCAAATATTTATGCATCTTGAATGAGCTCTCTAGCCCATGCAGGTTTCCTCTTGTGAGAGTTATCCTCACGGGGTGGATCTACAAGTTCTTGCGGATCTTCAAACTCACGAACAACTTCTGGAACTGCTTCAGTCATGGTAGTGTCTTGAAATCTAGTTTCCTTAGGTTCTTCATAAACTTCGATAGGTGCCTTCCTTGATTTGATGAATGCTGAGTTTTCATCAAATGTTACATCCCTACTAACATCAATCTTCTTGAACCCTGGAAAGTATATTCTATAAGCCTTCAAGCTTTCACTGTAACCCACAAAGATACCCTTCTTTCCTAAAGGATCTAGTTTAGTCCTCTTTTCCTTTGGAACATGAGTGTATACTGGACAACCAAATATTCTGAGATGACTGACTTCAAGTTTCTTACCATAAAAGACCTCTTCTGGTGTCTTGTTGTCCAATATCTTGTGGGGTGTTTTGTTCTACACATATACAACTATTCTAGCTGCTTCTGCCCATAGATGCATAGGTAGATCCTGGTCATGCAACATTGCCCCTTTTTCTTCCATGATAGTTCTGTTTTTCCTTTCTGCAACTCCATTTTGTTGAGGATTATAAGGAGCAGTCAACTCCCTCTTAATCCCTGAATTACTACAAAAATTCTTGAAGTCACCTGAGGTGAATTCTCCACCATTGTCGGATCTGAATGTTTTGATCTTCTTGTCAGTTTGATTCTCCATCAAGGTTTTGAATTCCTTGAATTTATCAAACACCTCATCTTTGTTCTTCAAGAAGTATACCCAAGTCTTCCTGGAGAAGTCATCAATAAATGAGACATAGTAAACATACCCACTCAGAGAACTGGATGACATAGGACCACATACATCTGAGTGGATGATTTCCAGGATGTCATTTGCCTTGCTTTCACTGCTTGGGAAAGCCTTCTTAGTGTTCTTACCTTTTGCACATCCTTTGCAAACACCTTCATGTTTGGTTTTGATTTCAGGAAGACCCTCTATAGCCTTTCTTGCAATTGGAAGTGCCCTATAGTGCATATGAGCAAGTCTTCTATGCCAAAGTTCACTTGGCTCCATGGATTCATGTACCATGGCATGTTCAGGTTGTCCCTTCAATTTATACAAACCTCCCTCTTTCTCTCCAATCACTACTGCATCATTTATGTTCTTTCCCTTTGGCCACATTAGGACTTGCCCATCCACAAATGCAACCCTCATACCTTTTGCATCCAATGCAGAGATGGAGAGTAAGTTCTTCTTGAGCCCAGGTACATAAAGGACTTCTTTCATCTTCAAAGATTTTCTAGAATCTCGGTTGTAGGAGGCTTCACCACTTCCTTTGATTGGGTATTGATAATCATCCCCAAGTTTCACCTTATGGGGTGATTCATGTTCAGATAGATTCACAAAAGATTCCTTAAACCCAGTCATGTGTTTGGAAGCCCCACTGTCAATCAACCAATCATTAAAACCATGGAAGATAGTACCTGTGAGAGTAGAAATTAGAACATATTCTTCTTCACTTGATGAGTCATCATCACTATCACTTTCTACCCTAGCCTTCTTCTTTGGGGGTTCATCATCTTCGGCAGCATGAGCATGATATCTTCTTTTGTTCTTCTTCTTCTTCTTATTGAAGTTGTTGTTGTTGTCTTTTTTCTTCTTTGGACAATCTGAAGCAAAGTGTCCCTTCTCATTGCAATTGAAGCACCTGAGATCTTTCTTATCTTTATGATAATGGTGGTGTGAGAATCTTCTATTATGAGATGATTCCTTCTTGGACTTTCCTTTCCTGGCATGTGCTGTGAGAGCTTGATCTTCATTTCCCATCTTTTCTTCTCGGGCCACAAGCCTAGCTTCTTCTTGAGAGCATTCTTCCCGCAATCTGTTGAAGGAGATCAACTTCTTCCTTGCACAAATTCCTTGAATAAAGGAATCTCATGACCTAGGTTGGCCATTTAGAGTGGTCATCACCACTTCACCATTCTCAACCATTTCATCCACTGCTTCTAGTTGTTCCTTGATCTGGGAGACCCTTGAAAAATAAGATTGAATGGTTTCTCCATTCTGAAACTTTACTCCTTTCAGTTGGTTCCACAGGGTCATCTTCCGATTTATGTTCTTCCGTTCAAATAGCTTGGTCAAAGAGTCAAACATCTCCTTGGGTTTCTTTAGAGAAGACACATGGGGTATGAGATGGTCTTTGATAGAATCAGCAATGATTCTCTTTGCCTTGACCAAGTTCTTCTTATGCAATACTTTAGCCTCTTCATCCTCTGGGATAGGGATGTCTTCTTTTACACGAGTCCAACTCATTCTCTTCCAGGATTAACCCAATCCTATACTTCCAAGCTCAGAAGTTATCAGCTCCTTCAAGCTTATCCTCAAGCTTGGTGTGGTGAGACAGCTTAAAGAGTACTTCAAATGGAAATAGAAAAGATTTAGGTCTTACCATTTGAAATGCTGAAAACTGGATCTGGTCCCGAATTAGGGTTTGTCGGAAAAACCCTAAATATTCAAAATGTGAATTTCAATTTTCTGAAAGGATAGAAAGATGTGCCTTGATGAGATGATCAGCCTGGTGTATTCAGAATTTGAGATCAGCAAAGCTTTTCCCTTCAGATTTGTCTTTTTGTCCTCATGGGTTCACTGGGGAGAGCCCTAAATTAGGGTTTGAGTTTCCCGGAGATCTACCCAACCAAAAATCTCGATCCAAATCTCTAAACTTCGATTTTTGCAAGGAGCTTCCAGCTATGTCTTCAGATTTCAAAAATTTCTATTTTTGTGGAAACCCTAATTTTTAGGGCCAAATCTGAAAATGCTCGGAATTGAATTCTGTTTGGATAGATAGATGCGCCTTGATGAGTAGAGTCAATATACTATACTATTTTTCCAAAATCTGTGGAGAGAAACCCAATAAACAAGGAAATCAAGTTTCCGTCACTGCAAAATGTCTTCTTCTCAGGTTAGCTCTGATCCCATGTTAATTTTGGGCATTAATTCACAATACTCTAGGATCTTTACTGAGAGAATAACATATACAGTATATCAATGCATGACAATCACGATAAGCATGACAAGCATCACAAGAATCAAAAGCATGAGAGACAAGAGACACAGAGTTTCTGTGGGGAAAACCCTAAGGTGAAAAACCCCACAACTTTCTCAGAGATAGAGAGAGCAATGGCTCAACCAAAGTACAACCAAAATACACTGAGATAGTCTCCTAGTAGCAGATGATCCTCCTCCTCACTAGTGCACCACTTTCTGAGTGAGAGTGAGATACTTTTTTGAGTGATCTAAATAGAGATCACTTGATCTCTATTTATACTAATTTGTTTGCCCAGTGACCTTATGGGGCCGACTTGTCTAGCTAGGTACATCCACATTATAATATATATATTTTAGGGCCGACCCCACACATGGTGGTCTAATAACCCATCGGCAAGTACACACACTTGTGACACTTGTCAATCCACATGATGACACTTCCTTATAGAGGAATAACAAATCTCTAATAAGGGTACAATAAATATATATAAAATACAGAGATGAAATACATTCCAAAGTTACATATACATCAACAGAATGTCCCCATAGAGATGAAGTACAAAAGTTTCTTAGGGGTAAACCAACTCCCGCAGTCCTCAACGATCCGTTTCCTACTCAGAACCAGCAGATGATTTCTCAACCCCCCCTGGCCTAGGGGGAACCATCCAATACCGCTCATGTTCTCATGGTGCATAACGAGACGATCAATTTGAACACTCGCTCGCGATCTTACGAACCGGTCCCTTCAAAGGAATCCATGAGAAGTAATCCTGAAACAGCTTCCAACTCCTTAACTGATGTCACTATACCATCGACTTCTCTCACCATTGAGAAGCCATCCCTAGACTCGATATTGCGACCACCCAAGAGTACAATTCAAAAATTTGTTTTCAATCCTAATGCTCGGACGACACAAAATTACAATATCGTAAAAGACTTGGCAGAATTGTCTACCCTTGCGCCATGTCTACCCTGGAAGTTTTGCAGAATTGTCCTAATCAACACAAAACTCTCCTTGCATCCATCGGTGCAGTCGACGCCAATTCCTCAAATACCATCATGTTCCGACTTGACCACTTCAAGCCAAGGCTCTCCCACCAGCTCGCATTTCAAGTTTCTGCGAACATTGCTGGGAAGATTGTCCTTCATACCCTTTTAGACGAAGGCGCCTCCACTTCTGTCATGTCGATCGCCTGTTGGAGAGCCATTGGCTCCCCCAAATTGAATTATTCTCCTACCACGTTGAAAGCATTCGATGGGCATGGCTTTCAACCTCATGGGCTCTTACAAGCTCTTGCAGTTGAGTTGGGCAGAAAGATCATAACCGTTAACGTGGAAGTGGTCTCGGCCCCAATAGATTATAATCTCTTGCTTGGTCGCAATTGGTTTTATGCTATGCATGTAGGAGCCTCTTCAGTCTTCCCCATTGTACAATTCCCCCACCAAGGATGAATTATTACTATCGACTAATTATATTTTTGCACACCAGATGCTACTACTCATCCTGGTGATCATGTTCCTTCCATTGGAAAAATGTCAAAACAGTATGAGAGTATAGGGGTTGTCCTTTTGAAAGATTCATCTCTCATGGGTGTTTTTATGGCGATGGACCCCCCTAATCATGTCGCTATGGTGAACATGATCTCCACAGAGATTTTATCTCACTCTATCGATACTTGGCTTGTACTGGATGAAGCCACAACACACCTTCTTGGAGATATAATGCCTCCTTCACCCGCTGAACGTATTTTCGAGGCTATCCAATCAGCACCGAAGGACCATTTAACCATGGCCTCTCTGTCATGTTCTCTACCACGGACGTCATCTCTACCTGATCTCTTACTTCAAACTTTTCATTCAGACGAGTCCGTCATGGAAGTTATGAATGTTGATGACGGTCCATGGGATGATCTCCACCATAGGTCATCTTTTCTTCCTCCTTTGGAGTACATTGAGGACAACATCCACACCCTCTTCTGACGAGACATCTACCTGTTCCCTCATTCCCCCATTCTTAAATGTATTACAGACATGGAGGGAAACTTGGCCAACATTGAACCAACCACCCCGGTAGATATCTCGATGAAAACTGGTATAGTGGAACACATTCGCATAGGCCAAAAGTGTTCCCTTGAAGAAATGGCTGCTAGCACGGCCTTATTCAAGCAATTTCGAGATGTATTTGCTTGGTCCTATGAGGGGATGCCTGGGATAGACCCCGCGATTGTTTCTCATGAAATAAAAACCTATCCCAACATCAAACCTATACGCCAAAAGTTGCAATCGGTACACCCTTGGAAGACGGTGGCAATCAAGGCTGAGATTGAAAATATCTTAAAGGCTGGTTTTATTTATCTTGCCCCATTGATGGATTGGGTCTCAAACGTTGTCCCTGTGAAAAAAAAGCAGGGTACCATTTGCGTCTGTGTCGATTATCGAGACCTTAACCAGGCTTGTATAAAAGAAAACTACCTGACCCCCTTCATCGACCAGATTATCGACAATTGTGCCGGAAGCGTCATCTTCTCATTTATGGATGGATTTTCTGGTTACAACCAAATTGAGATCAACCCCGCCGACCAACACAAGACAAATTTCATTTTCCCGTGGGGAATGTTTGCATACTACAAACTCCCATTTGGCCTTAAAAATGTTGGCGCAACGTTTCAGCGGGCTATATTGTATGCCTTCCATGACATTAAGGACTTTGTGGAACCTTACCTGAATGATCTCCCTGCTCACTCAAAGCAGCGCGAGTTCCACATTGATCATCTGACGACCATTTTCCTTAGATGAAGACGATACAATATCCGTCTGAATCCTCATAAATGTATCTTTTGCATTGAGTCTGGATGCCTCTTAGGATTTATCATTTCAAAGGATGGGATCCGCATTGATCCCTTAAAGGTGGAGGCCATCATCAACCTGCCACCCCCGACTGATGTGATAGAACTTCAAAGTCTCCAAGGGAAGGCGACTTATTTAAGACATTTTGTTTGCAATTTCACGGAGAAGACTTAGGGGTACATGATACTTCTCAAGAAGGACGTCCCATTCATTTGGGACTACCAAGCTCAAAAATCCTTCGACAGTATCAAACATGCCATCACGCATGCCCCCGTGCTCCAACCGCCCAATTATTATCAAGATTATATCTTATATCTTGCCGCTTCTGCTACCACTATCACCATGGTTTTGGTACAAGAGGATCAAAACACCCAGGAACATGTAATATTCTATGCAAGTAAGGGTCTTGCTGACACTGAAACTAGATATTCACATGTCAAAAAATTCTCATTTGCAGCGGTCATCGCCGTGCAAAAGTTCCGCCACTATATCTTGCTCCGCACCACCACCATCATCGCAGACTTGAACCCCATGTACCACATCCTGACACATCAGGTGCTTGGGGGCAAGTATTCACGTTGGAATGTGATGCTGCAAGAATTTGATCTTCTCTTCAAGAAAGCCAAGTCAAAAAAGTCTTTGGTGTTTGTTGAGCTGATCTGTGACCTTCCCCGTCCTGATGCAGATATTGAGCACAATGACTCTTTTCTAGATGAATCATTGTTTCTCATCAGTTTGACTGATACATGGTATGGAGATATCTCATTATATCCTCAAACCCAATGCTTCAACCTTCAACTTTCTCGCGATGACCATCGTAAGATATGTCACCATGCGAAGTATTATTTAATCATCAATGATACTTTGTATTGTCGTGGCATTGATTCAATTCTTCGACGTTGTCTCACTCACGATGAAGCCAAATGCGTTCTGAATGACTGTCACGCTGGGGCATGTGGCAGTCACCTCTCTGGGATGGCTATAGCCCAGAAGATTTTGTGCACAGGATATTATTGGCCTACCATCTTTAAAGATTGTATTGAGGCTATTAAAAAATGTCCTCCTTGCCAACACTTCCATACGAAGAAGCGCACCCATCCCGCCCCATTACACCTGGTTATTGTCGTGGGCCCCTTCGCAAAATGGGGCATTGACTTTATGCATTGTAAGCCTACCTTGGCCGGGGGGCATAGTTACATCATCGTAGCTGTGGATTACTTTACAAAGTGGGCCGAAGCTATGCCTACATACCAGAACGACGACAAAATTGTTGCACTCTTCATGTTCAATCATGTAATAGCGTGGTTCAGAGTTCCTCAGGCGATTGTTACCGATCATGGTTCCCATTTTCAAAACCATATGGTTGATGAACTAAGCGATAGGTTGGGTTTCCACCACGAAAATTCAACACCCTACTACCTACAGTCCAATGGACAAGTCAAGGCAATTAACAAAGTCTTGAAAACCATGGTCCAAAGGATGGTAGGTACGCAGAAATCCAATTGGCATAACATGTTTTTTTCAGCGTTATGGGCCTACAGAACCTCCGTTAAAACTGCGACAGGTTTCACTCCTTTCCAACTAGTCTATGGATTGGAGGCTGTCCTACCTATAGAGTGCAAAATTCCATCTCTACAACTCATTGTCGAACTTCTTCCTAATACTACTGTCGAAGAAGAACGTCTCCTGCACTTAGCAAAACTTGACGAGTCCCGCCGAGATGTCGCTCTTGCTAATGAAACGCACAAGAAACGCATCAAATCCCAATATGACAAGTCAGTTGAACATTGTATCTTTAATGAGGGTGACCTGGTCCTCACTTATGACCAGAAGCACGACAAACTAGGAGCAGGAAAGTTTGAATCCATGTGGCATGGACCTTACATTGTCAAACGTGTTTTGGAAAAGGGAGCTTACGAGCTTGAAGACTATGACAAAATCTCTTTGGGTGAACCCCACAATGGGATTTACCTGAAGAGATACTATGCCTAAAATCATCATGCTTAGACTTTCTTGTATATACTGTACATGGCGTGTTCTTTGTGTTTTTGTGTGCTGTGACGCTTTTATTTTTTAGTGTCTTTAGATCTTGTTTCCGCTCCTTATACCATGTTCTGTCTGCATGTGCAGATGGCAATGTGCTATGGATTCATGGACGGCGCCAGCCAGCATACCTGTAACCTTGCCTCGGTAGCCTGGGTACTATATTCCCCAACAGGTGAGCTCATTAGCTTAGGAGGAAGTTGCCTAGGGTTTGCAACCAACAATGTTGCAAAATATCAAGCAGTAATCAAAACCCTAGCTAACGCCATTTCCTTGGGTATGAACCACATTGTCATCCATATGGATTCTCAATTAGTGGTTTCCCATCTTAACCGGGTTTATGCCATCCGTGATCCCACCTTATTCCATCTCTTCAAACGAGTACGTCTCCTGGAAAGGTCATTTGAATCCGTTTAGTACCTACACATTCCACGAGAGTCAAATACAGTTGCTGACTCGATGGCCAACTTCATTTTGGATTGGTACATCGCACACACATAATATTCATAATATGTAAAAGCATTCACAACAAGTAAATAATGCAAGGTATAAAAGAAAACATGTAAACAAGATCACATCACTCATCATTTTAAAACACATAATGTATAAATCACCGAGAATTTTTTTATATATATATCACTCAACAGTAGTGCTGGTACAAAATCTGAAGCACGATGGCTTTCAGTGAGTCTCTACAAAATATGAAGCATCGTAGCTTTCAGTAGTACAAAATTTGAGGCCTTTAAGCTCTCAGTACAAGTATAATAGTGTCATCAGGCCTAATTCCTGACCCGTACAACACCCCTAGCACGGACAGCCCGCTGTCGCTGAGTAAGGAAGCAATCCACGGTCCTCGCTACCTTGCGGAGTAGGGCATTGAAGCATATGGACACTCCAACCCCAAACCTCTGCATAGGTCTCGGCAGGTCATCTATCATTGGCTCAGGAACCTCTACTATCAACTGGGACAAGTTCCTGTATGCCTCTTCCATCTCCTCGATGACAGCATGAGCACCTGGGGGCACAACTGCTTTCCCACCTCTGTCTCTCCTCGCCAGAAGGGAAAGTCCTACTGGACATACTGGCCCCACATCTACACACACATGTTACATACTTGTCATCACTGCATCAAAAAAATGATAAATATGCAAAACTAAAAGTACAATGGTTTTTGTTCTCACCTATGTCACCCCATGCTGCACCCTCAGGCAGCACCAAGTCAGGATCCTCTCTAAAATCCGTACTGTTGTATGGGAAGTCCTCAACCATGAGTAACTAGCCTTTCAGCTAGCTGAAGAACTCAGGACCAAAGCTGATGATAGGTCCTCCACCATGGTGGGTCATCACCTCAGCCCATCTGAGCATGTGGTGATCTCTAGGCTCCCTGTCATCTAGTACTACCTGTGGATGCAAGAGAGGGATTTGCTCCAAGAGGAACGATACCACGATCAATCCATAACTAAACTACTTGGGATCTCCCCGCCGAAACTTGGTCAGCTGAGCTTGGAGGTTTGCGAGGATACCCTCACACCAGTTGAAAACCATGGGGGACATGAATTCCTCCGCATAAAGAATTTGAGTCTGAGTAGCCGTGTGTGGGGCTTGGCTTCCTGCCACTCTAGTAATAGTAAACAGTATGGTACACAGTGGGAGGCTCACCACATCCCTAATAAGAATCTTCCCATTGGAATATCGAGTAAGAGCGGTACAATGCTGTGACACCATGTCATCAACTGTGCAATCACTAGCCCATGTTCCAGTAAGAGATACAGGGTCCCCTCTCTAGGACAAACCAGTAAGGAAATATATGTCCTCAACATCTATCGTGAGGATGTGATTACCAGTCAGGAAATGTTGTTGGGCCGCATCCCAACTCTGCAGCATGTGTGATAGCAACGGGATTTGGGATCTCATCCCCTGAATCTCAAAGAACTTGAGCAAACCACAATTCCTCAAGGCATCCATGCATTGTGGATCATTGGTAGCTTGTACATATTCTACTTTGTGTTCTCTTTCCTGCCACTCTAAAACCATGTTGGCTTGCTAGCAGCCTTCCAAAAGGGACATTTAAACACCGTTAGATCCTACTTCAACCACAATAAGTTATTTTTTTGAGTTCATTTTGATGTTTGGGAAATGCACCTTCGTTGTCGCACTGTACTTTTGCTTACAATGCGATGTCTTCGCACTTCACTCATTCGAGACTTGCGCCGAGTCGATCTCGTTGCACTTCCCGAAAGGGCCAACTACGACGAGCCAAGAGCGCAATAGCCCTCCATGAATTCATCAAAAAACCCAAAAATTAAACCTAAAAACAAAATCTAATCCACTGGAAAGTTGCTGGATGAAGTTTAGGCTTACCTATTCCTGACGGTTGGTGAAATGGCGGATTGTAGCTCTCGGAATCGACAAAGAAAGTTTTGGCTCCAAATTGGTACTTCTCCTCCCAAATTGGCAAATGAAACAATGAAAACTATTTTTGGCCCATTTTTCTATTTATAAATAGAATGGAATATTCCTTTTCAAATATTTTGATGCTCTTGGGCCATTTATCATAGTTTTTACCATTTTTGTCATATTTGGGGCTATTTAACACATTCTCTAGTGTGCAGGAGTTGTAAGTAGTCTTTTGTGTCGTTCCTCGTATCACAACGGGCATCACAGGTATGAACACTCCCTTGAACGTTTTGTCATTATTTTTGCAATGGTTAGTTTGTAATTATTGCGTGATGATGAGTTTACTCTTCGTTTGATCTCATACTCATGAAACTATGAGAACAAGTATCTAGTTATGGTTTATCACTTTTCCGAGCTTGTTAAACTTCCACAGAAAAGGACACCCCCTGGAGTCTACCATTAAGCTCTTTTCAGGCTCTCGAAAAATGAAAAGATTGCCAAGCGAACTTGTCACATTCACACTTGTTATAGTATTTGAATGGTCATCTTCCTAGTGATAGTTTACCCCTTTTTCGGACCAGGAGGCACTAATTATGAAAAAGGTATACGCTAGCCAATCATGACTGGAAGAGTCCTCTCCCGTGTTGTTTTACCCTTTTTCGGGTGATGAGGCTAACTTTACAAAAAAGGACCGTTGGAGTCTTCTTTAGTTCTTTTCAAACTCTCTAAACATGAAATGACGACCGAGTTTACCTTCTATGGACTCGTTAAAATTCTCACATTGAAGGGCTTGTCATGGGATGAACCCCTCCTATCCCAAGTTCAAAAAATATTTGGGATTGGACTCATCTATGAGATGAGCTATACCAAGCATCTAATTATCCTCATCAAGCTCGTAAAAAACACATGAGGCACTCATCATTCATGATGGGGGAAAAGGAAAGCGTATGTGTTACATACCTTGTTAGTGGTAGTATGTAGTCGTTCTTGAACATGGCACTCATCTGCATTTGCATACAGCACTTGGATCATCCGTTTGTCCTCGAGTTCCACTTATTTCTCGAGTCTTGTTTCTCCTTTGAGTCATTCAAAGAAAAGATTCCATCATCAATCGCTTTGAGAATTTGTGGCACACTCGTCGTGTCAATACTGCCAAGTCATGCCATGCCCATGTTCAAGAATATGTCTATTATTTATCATCTGTAGTCAGTACACACGCCATTAGGTCAGTCTACTCTGAGTCAGTCTTACATGTCACTGTACCATCCGATCTACCCTATACATTTTTGTCGTGTTTCGTGTCGATTGATGGGGGATTCATCATGGCCCTCCTTTGACGGATTCATCCTTGTCGACTTCAACACATCATCTGAGGATTGAATCTAGAAACCAATCAAGTACCTTGGCCCTACATGCCTCAATGGCTGGTTACCTCACTTTCATCATGAGTTTGGAATCATTGAATCTTGATCAAAAGATTTCGTCTTGCGTTCGACTTCGACTCATTTATTCACGCTTGATGATATGTACCGTGATATCTTGGGAATCATTGACATCAATGGTGATCTCCCTCGCACTTGTTAACGATTTACATCAATGGTCAGTAATCAAGTGGTTTCTACCATGTTCGATGTCAAGACATTTGTAATCACATGGATTGATTCGTATCATTGCGGGTTTAGCTTGAAGACTCTGGGGAGTCATGTTTTACCCAGGTTGCGATGGAGTTTGTATTAAGTTATATCACACGGATCCACATTTGTATTGGTTGTGGCTATGTTATCATCTCATCATGGATCTACACTTGTGTCTAGTAGCCATGATTGTGTTCAGTCGTTCATTACTACCATGGATCTGCACTGTATTGGTCGGCAACCATGTTGTACTTTATATGAGATTGTCAATTCAGAGTCAGTTGTACTACAGCAGTGTCCTTCATCCGACAAGTCTATTGCCATTACTTCTATCAAATCACTTCACCTGTCTATCTTCAACAACTTCATACTTTGGGGGGCATTCTATTACACCCAAAATCTACTCATCATAAGATTCAGTGTATACACCCTTGAAGATATCTTGACTAAGTGATCAAATAGGGAGGATTTGTACCCAATTGTGCTAAGTTTTGAAAGGTCGTCGCAGGCTACAAATGAGCAACATGTGACATTGCACCTTTCCCCATTACAGGGTCTGATGAAGTCAGTTAGACGGAAAAAATAGCTTCTTCGAGGTCCTTCTCGAAGCTTGCTGACTTGGGACCCTATCCCTGACCTCTTGGAGGAGCTGGCACTCGATTCCTAATACTTTGGAGATATCCCTTAAGCTTCTCCTACGATCTCTCAATCTATCCTATCCACTTAGTCCTATATGAATGAAGCTCACTCCCATCCCAAGGGGAGGAAGTCTATGGTATCTACATGCTAGTGAAATCACCCTTGGAACATCTCCACTCATCTATTGGAGAACTCATACTTCCTTGGAAGGATATGGAAATTGGCTTTGTTGGAGAAGGGCTACAACGTTAAGCCTTGGTTGTAGTTCTATATCTCTATTATGTACTACCCTCTTTTTATAGTAATACAAATTCTTTCCACCAATATTGTTCATGTGTGTAATGATATTGAGTAGTTTACCTGCTTGACTGTTTACTTAGATATCTTATTGTATAGATGCTTTTTACTTGTTTCTCTTGTTTCTTGTCTTGACAGGTCTTGCAGCTTGGATCTGACGATCGTGGGACGTGGAGAATCATTCAGGAGAAAGGATGGCGAAGTGAAAGGTAATACATCTAATACCCGATCCTTAGGTAGATCTAGGAAATGCATTGGTAGTCTGTTCTATTTGTTCTAGACTCACTTTGAGCTAGGGAGATCCTGTTCGCGTCCGCTCGAGTGGATTGTCCGATGTTACACCCAAAATCTACTCATCATAAGATTCAGTGTATACACCCATGAAGATATCTTGACTAAGTGATCAAACAGGGAGGATTTGTACCCAATTGTGTTAAGTTTTGAAAGGTCGTCGCAGGCTACACATGAGCAACATGTGACATTGCACCTTTCCCCATTACAGGGTGTGACAAAGTCAATTAGATGGAAAAAATAGCTTCTTCGAGGTCCTTCTCGAAGCTTGCTGACTTGGGACCCTATCCCTGACCTCTTGGAGGAGCTGGCACTCGAGTCCTAATACTTTGGAGATATCCCTTAAGCTTCTCCTACGATCTCTCAATCTATCCTATCCACTTAGTCCTATATGAATGAAGCTCACTCCCATCCCAAGGGGAGGAAGTCTATGGTATCTACATGCTAGTGAAATCACCCTTGGAACATCTCCACTCACCTATTGGAGAACTCATACTTCCTTGGAAGGATATGGAAATTGGCTTTGTTGGAGAAGGGCTATAGCGTTAAGCCTTGGTTGTAGTTCTATATCTCTATTATGTACTTCCCTCTTTTTATAGTGATACAAATGCTTTCCACGAATATTGTTCATGTGTATAATGATATTGAGTATTTTACCTGCTTAACTGTTTACTTAGATCTCTTATTGTATCGATGCCTTTTACTTGTTTCTCTTGTTTCTTGTCTTGACAGGTCTTGCAGCTTGGATCTGACAACCGTGGGACGTGGAGCAGCATTTAGGAGAAAGGATTGCAAAGTTAAAGGTAAGACATCTAATACTAGATCCTTAAGTAGATCTAGAAAATGCATTGGTAGTCTGTTCTATTTGTTCTAGACTCACTTTGAGCTAGAGAGATCCTGCTTGTGTCCGCTCGAGTGGATTGTCCAATAACAATCCTCACAGCAGATCTAAGAGATGATGTATACCTCACAATGAAAGAATTTAGGAATAAGATTAAGAATGGTCAATGTAGTAAGATTAGTAACAGGATAATAATACAGTAGAATTCAGATAGAAGCAAAATAACTTCAGACACACTAATTCATTAATCACAAATGGACAAATAAATAATACCGTGCATGAGGATTCGAATGCCAAGGTGGAAATTCGAATTAGCCTTCATGGAGTGATCAAAAGATCACTGGAGTGTCATCGGAGCACAACTAGAAGTCTTCATCATCATGAGTGGAGTCATCAATGCTCAAGTAACTGTCAACCATCAGTCAAACTGAGTCGAACTGAGTGCGGTAGGTGTAACTGAGTGTAACTGGCACTAACTTAGTGAAGAAGGCTCAGTGGAGGGTGCATGAGGAACTATCTGGAGTCAGAATGGGTAGTGTAGTCTCACTGGAGGTCCATCAGAGTGATACAGTCAGTTGAGAGTCAATCTTTCCTTAAATCAAGGAAATAACTAAAGATAACATAATTAACTGAAGTGAAATTGATTGGTAGGTGAGAGAGGGCGAGTGGCTCCCTAAAATAAAGGAATGAGGGTGCACTAAGCTCTAGGAGGGCTAAAAATGATCCATGAGAAGCTCTCGGGGCTAGCTAGCTGAGGGCTAGGTGCTGGGACTGATGACTAGGATGCATGCAATTGCATGCATGCATGTAGAATGAATGTTGCATGCAGAAATACATGCAAGACTGAAAATGCAAATGATGAATATGCTTGTAGGACTAGGATGGAGTATAGGAATATCCTAACAATTTTGACCTTGTCAACCCTTGTTTGCATCCAAAATTGTCATGGTCATTAGGAGCCTCAAAATTCATCTCTAACTAGACCAAGTAGACCAAATAAAACATGAATGTCTATGTTGATCCAAGGGAAATCAATAATTTCTAGCTAAAAAGCCTTCCAAGGAGTAAAAAAGACCAAATAATGCCCTAGGATAGCAAGAAAGGGGACCTTATGTAAGCACTAGATATAAAATGAGGAAAACACATTCATAATATAGACTTGGGAAAGGGATAAATAATATGAAATACCAATGCCTATATTTCATTCAAGGATGTGGGAGGACTCATGGTTGTCTTTGGGATTTGAATGCAAGAATACAAAATACATGCAGCACATCCCCCACACCCCACAATGATAGGAGATTTTATCCATGAGAAGTATAGCATCAAGGTGACATCAAAAAAGAAAATTTCAATTAAGAACAAGGAACACAAATATAAAAAATTAGTGTGCAAAAGAGGAAAACGTAATGGTGAAATAGAGGAAAATCCCATAGAACAATTTTGGAAAATTTTGGTTCCGAAACATAAAGGGGATGTTTCTCAAGTATAAATATATGTACCATATAGGATATCTTCCTGCCCAAATGTCAAAAACACCACTTGAAAACTACAAAGTATCACACTAGTGCATGACAATAAAACAAATGGAATCTTAGTGTATTCAACGTGCATCCCATTGTTAATTTCTTGTAGAATCCATTCATCTTACTATAGATGGAGGCATTCTTTATACAAGAAATATTCCTCTTGGTTTTGTTCCATGTGGATATGGGCAAAGGAGAATTGAGTGAAACCCTCGACAACACCCATATTTTTCTCAAAGAGAGGATGAATGTTGAAATTTCTTACTTTGTACCCCCTCCTAATAAAATTAATAACAAGAAGTGAAATAACAAATACTTGTAGATTAGAAACCACAAACTCAGTTGTAATATTTAATATTAACTTTAGGGCCTTTAGTTAAACCTTGTTGTTGGATCCCTAACCAATTATTGCTTTGGATATGATTACATTTGTAGTAAATTACATTTTCTTTGGATACGATGACTCCAAAATATATAAAATGCTTCTTGCCCCTCCCATTGGGGCCTCACCCTGAGAGGTACAATCAAAATAAGCATAAGGATTTGATATATTAATAACTTCTTCAACCACATGTTGATGAGGCTTTTGGTCTTTCGACTATTTGAAATATGAACGTAGATTCCACCCTTGTATGGGTGACATTGAACTAGAGTTGTGCATTTTTTCTCAAAATATATTGTAATTTCAGGATAACCAACTACCCTAATCAATGATCAAGTAAATCACCCTAATAAATTTGGTAGAAAAATTGACACACCAGTGATAGAGTCCCTCTATAGTAGAGTTTCTTGACCAAGAATCCTTAAAGTCTAGGAAACCTTCCAATTCATCCCAAACCAACCTAGAAAAATAATAGTTCATAATTAAATGGCTATTTGTTTCTTCACTCTCCATACATAAGGTATATTATCGCCTAAATTTTGTACACCTGTGACATTTCTGCATCTATTGCTGAAAGATGCCATCAACATACATTAAGTTTGCCACAAAGATTCATTTGATAAAAAATGTGGAATGGATGATTTAATGCACAATTTTTTTTACTAACTCACACAACCTCATAATGTCATGTTCCAAGTGACATCATGAAAGATTTTCTTTGAAACCCATGAAATTGTGTAGCATTTTGAACTCATAAAATATGTGGAACATTTAAGTCTCCCCAATTGCGTTTGGGCCCAAAGAGGTTTGAATTGTCTTGACCAATTAGGTATTTAACCATTTATTGGACCCCATTTCTATACTTAGAAGCCACTTCATGTAGAGGAGAATTCACATTGTGAACTGATTCTTTGAAGATATCCATTTTGGCTATAAAAGGAATCCATGGGTATGCATTCCATAAGAGAAAAATATAGGAAGGTTATGCTGGAAGAATTACATTAAAAGACATGTCTTATGCTCTATTTCCAATAATAAGCTTCCATGATTGATTGACTTATTCTCCTAAGAAGCAATTATTTTCCTTCATCATTCCCAAGTTTGCTTGAGAGAAATTACAGATATTAAAGGAACTTTCCCAAAGGGAGTATTTACTACCCTTTTGTAAGCTACATTCTTCGAGGTGATACCATTGTATATATGTTTTTCCACTGGACATTAGCATTTTAGTTGAATATTACTTCTTATGTTTATTTTCATGTCACTTAGTAATTTTAGTTCTTGAAGTAGCCCCTACACCTGTTTTTATTTGTTTATTTGATTCAACACACTATTATTTGTCACACTAACCCACTCATGATCTATTGTCTTGTTTTTAGCATATAAGTAAAGGAATTTTCACTCACTATGAGACATTTTTTCCATAGCAGAATTATCAACTACACTTTTGTAATGTCCCCATTTTAGAGGCTCCATGATAATTACCCTAACCCATTCAGCCCCATGGGTTCAAGAAGAAATAAAATAAATGAGCTAGGAATAATATTAGTCCATGGTCATTTAATTTAATTAAATGACACTTTAGAGAAATGTTATAGTCTTAAAACGTAAATATTTTATTATCATTTAATTTTGTTACGAGTGATCAATGCATAGGAGGGCCCAAGAGGGTGCATGGAGCTTATTTGGACTTCTAAGATGTTTCCAAAATAAAATTAGAAGAAAGTAGCAAAAAACAAGGTGTCGGTGAAAAGAAGGAAACTAGAATAAAAACGGAGCAAAAGCAAAAAATATGGAAGGCAGCAACAAAAGCAGGGAAACTCAGAAAATCAAGGAAGTAGTAATAAAAGTAGAAAAGTTCTCAAAAGAAAAAAAAATTAGTTTCTTAATTTTTGCAACTCAATGAGGATTAGAAACAACCAACTAAAGCTACAAGGTCGAAATTTAGCTAAGGAGAGTGAATTAGTTGATATAAGGAGGGTCCACATGAGCTAGCACTTACCAAAAGACTTCTCAAGCATGATTGGTTAAAATTCCTTTGCAGATGATCCTTCTAGGTAATCCCCATTGTGAATATAGAGATTTCAAGGTTAAGACAACAAGGCCATACAATTATGTAAACCAGAAAGATGGAACTAAAATTTCTAAAATAAAGTGAAGCTCACCTTATCGGATTGGAATTGATGAAGTTGCATTCCTTGCAAAAATTGGCACTTAACATTGTTGTTCAAATATTTGTATATAAAAAATTTCACTTCAAACAATAGTTGAATGTGTGAATAAATTTCATAGTATGAATGGAAATTCAAGAAGACAGTATGTTTTAAATTCTATGGAACTAAATGCTCCTATCACCAAAGAAAGAGATGAGAAAATAAGAAGTTTATTTGCAATGAGATTGGAAACAATAGATGTATCTAAAAATGCATGGTATAAATGGCATGGAATAAAAAGGAGCACTTTATACAATTATAAATATTTTCTTGAATGGTGATGTTGGAGTTGTGCATGGTAATAGCGGATTGGAAAAATCTAAGGAAAAGAATGTTGCACTAGTAGCTACTATTAATAAAATTGTAGAGGAGAATTCAGATAAATCCCCACATCTTACATGATTAATCAGTGAATATGGAACAAGAACAAACTTGAAATTGCCATCTAATGTGTCCCATGGTTTGTTGCAAAAAATGGCAAATGAAGAAATCGAACATATTGGTTTGCATCTAGTATCACAATCCTCCTTTATCAAGGTGATGAGAGAATATTTTTAAGATGTTAGAATTTCTAAAAACAACTCCTTTTCAAGGTGTATTTCATGTCCCTTCCTAAGTGACCATTTGACCAAGTCCCTAGCCCATCCTGTCCCTATGGGTTTAGGAGAAGAAAACATTAATTGTTGGGATTAATTTTGAACAAGGAATTAGTAGCTAGGAAATTTAATATTTCTAATGTTTGTGATGATCCATAGTTATTTTTATTTTCATGAATAAATTAATGTTTGGATAAGTGTTAGTGATTATGTGGCCAAGAGGGCACATAGGAGATAATAGTTTGACCATAAGAAGATTTCCAAAAAAGGAAATTAGAAGAAAGTAGTCAAGGCTAGAAAGCAATGAAAAAAGAAGGAAACTATATAAAGCAAGGAAAAGATGGAAGAAAGTAGAAAAGCAATGGAAAAGCATAATAAAGAAGTAAAATCAAGAAATAAGAATAAAAGTAGTAAATCAGGATAAAGTAGGTAAAGCAAAAAAAAAAAAATGCTTCAAAAGCAGCAAGTCCTAAACTTGCTCATGGATGTGCATTGGGATAGGTATCTTGCACAAGAATTCATTTAGCCTATAAATTCAAGGAAGAGCATGCTATTCACATATTTTGGTTAATTTGTGTTTTGTTTTGAGATCTCCAAGATTTCAATTAGACTTGGGAGATGTGCCCCTACTGCTTCAACTAGATTATTCTTTAGTTAGATGTTTGCATGATGGAATCCATCCATTGTCATTGATTTTAATGCAGGTCTTGAAGTTGATTCAATTCTGGTTCGAAACTCAGAGAAGGTGCCATGAATTCTGTAATTTGAATTCTCAAGTATTCCTTTGTTTTCTAGTGATAATTGATTGTACTGAAAGGTTTCAAGTATTAGGACTATTATGAGAATCCTATTGGATCCCATTTGATTTATTTACTGTTATATTGAACCTATTATATCATTCATAAAATTTCATGATGCATAATTCTAAATTATTATGATTTTTCTTCAACCCTCCTAGATTTGCATAAAATTTAACTAGTTTTCAATATTGTTTCAATTTACCATTTTCTACTCAATTTATTTCAATTTTGTCATTACCTAATGTCAAATAAAATCCTAATGAACACAATACATGACTTATTTTTCAAATTCATTGTCCCCTTATGTTGTTTGGGATATCCTGAATATTAACTAGTTGTGTAGTCCCAGTGTTACCAAATATTCTCCATGATCCCAAATTTCACCAAACAAAGTTTGAACTATATTTTTGAAGTATTATATAGGGATAGGGACTTATACACAATCAATACACTTATATCAAGCATGAAAAGCTGTTGAGATCCACATAAGGCCTTAGGGAATGTGCATTGATAGCCTTGGTTCTGCCAAGGAAATATTCTTGGATGTGTTGAGCTCAAAGAAAGTCATGTTGTCAAAGTAGGGAGATTGTATAGGATGATTCTACTATCTTAAACCTTCAAGTTGACCTTTACCAAGTATTTAAATGGATTTGGGTCCAGTTTCAGTGTTTGTGCAAGTTTTCTTTAAAACTAGTCATTGTATTTCCTTCAATCTTCTTCCTAGTGTGCCTTGCATCCTGAAAGGTACATTACAATGGTATCATAGTATGGTCCTCTAAAATTTCTCTTGATGTTATTCAATGAGTCCTAAAATAAACTCATATCTGAAGAAGAAAGATCCTCTAACAGAAGAAGAAGGAGAAGAAGAAATTAATTCCACTAAAGGCAAGCTTCAAACAGCGAGTATGGATGAAAATGATGAATTCAAACTCTTTGTGCATAACATGTTGAAAGTTTTACAATACATATCTCATAACATCATCCAATCCAGGAAAGAGACCATAGAATTCTTGGCTAAGTGGCTGGGAAACAAAGATGGAGAATGGAGTAGCATTGGCTCTCAACATTGTTATAGCCAAATTTGGCACTTCTCCGTATGTGACGACACTTACATCTTTTGGTTGCATGAAGACATTTCATGAGATTACTATGAGTCACAAAAAAGGACATTAGTGGATGGAAGATCCATTTTTGGGACTTTAGAAAGATGGAATTACCTAATTCATGGACCATTTGATAGGTAGGAACCTTAGGAACAATTTTAAATACCAAAACTTCTAATGAAAACCTTCAGAAAAGGCTCTGTTTCACCATTTTTCCACAAAAACGTAGTTTGTGCGTGGTAAACTCGAATTCAGCCACTTGTTGTCCCTTGTAAAGTCATGAGTACCTCAGAAATATTAAATATATATATAAAATCATGAAAAAAGGGTGGTTTTGGAACCTCCTCTTCGGTTGTAACTACTTCCTCCTCGACCCTATCTTCTTGATTTGATATATAAGAGAGGGAGAGGGGCCATGAAGAGGGACTAATCCCATTATAGTGTTATGTTAGAGGAATTTGGACTCACATCCCTCTCACTTGTGCCCTATTTGCTTAAAAACCCTAATGCATTGCTTGGAGGTTGGGATTCTTGGAGGAGAGAAGCAGGAGATTCAGGATTGAAGGTTTCATGAAGTGCCATGCTTGAAGAAAGGTATAAGCATGTACATGATTCATTCATTAATAAAGATCAGATATTCTTCCCTTTCCAAATATATTTTTTCATGTATGTTTCATATTTTATTACAATTTGATGTTCCATGTTATTTTCAATATCAATTTTATGTTTGTAATCAAATTGGTTTGATGAAGGTTTGAAGACGTAGTTTTGCAGGTACGGTTGCATTGGAGAGAAAGAGGAGGACTCAAATATAGGCTTGGATCAACCTTCTATTGTAAGGTACACACTCTCTTCAAAACCTAAATCTTTTGTTTTTTTATTGTATTTGCAGAACCCTATATGTCTGTCTTTTACCCTAATATGTTTGTGGCCTCACCCAAGCCATAGGAACTTTCCTTAACAACATAATTGGTGACTTCGTTGGGGAGAATCCTATCTGACTTGGGGTATTCAAGGCTATTTTTTCCAGTATATTTGAAGGTCTAAGATTGATTTCATTTTAGGAACAATATTTAGACTCTGTTAGACACTTCCTTTCTCATTTTTTGAGTTGGATTTTGCATTTTTGGGGACTATTATGCATACACGCTATTCCTAGTACTTACAATAGTGATTCTTCTACATACCCACTTTTGGAAGGCTCTTCACTGGCGTGTCACTTTCCCTTGAACCCTTTTACACCATCGTGTACCTCCTGTACATGAATTTTGCACTTTTAGGACTTCTATTTTTGAAAAGAAAAAAGAAAACTCTTACATCATTAGCATTGCATTATCAGTTCTTTTATTTCGAAAGGAAAAATCAAAAAGAAAAGAAGTGAAAGCATCATTTTTCAAGTTCATTTATACATCTATCATGTTGTTTCCACTTTTCAGTCATAACATAACTATGTGGACCACCACTACCTTCTAAGTATACAATAGCCTTAAAAAGAGCAATTAACCTACAATCTATTAGTAACTTTTCTTTTTAGGTTCGATCACCAACTAATGTAGGTTAGTGATTTGGACTAGGGTGTCTTAAACTGTCCAAAGTAGTTGAACTTAGACATAGTGGCCAATATTTAGGTAAATCCACCTTTGTATAAGGTGAACAAAGAATCTCCACTAACACCAGAGTCAAGCACGAGGTCGTGCGAGATTGAGTAGAGGAGATACCCCTCTGATATTCAATTCAGAATCTACCAGGATTGGTGTGAATACGAGGATTCATTAGTACCTTTGGTTCTTCTGAGTTTCAAGATTTGTTACCCTACCCATGCGCATCGATTCGACATGTGATTGTCCCCCTGAACCCTCTCTATTAAGTTGGTAGCCTTAGTATCTGGACCTTTAGGGCTCTACACAGGTGACAGTGGAAGGATATTTCCACTATATGTAGGACAGACGAGGGAGGAAATCCCTTGCATTACTTTGGGAAGGAAGTTGGTGATTCAAATGCTTGTCCCCATTGTGTCTATATTTTGGACCCCGTAGCTATCCTTCGTCCCTTGAATGGATTTTTATGGGCGTTCATCATCCCAGACACTCCTTTGGAAGGTCATTTGTTTGCTTGGTTTGGATCAAGTCTTAGGATTTTTGAGCGGTGTGTTGTTTGATTACTCTTGTTTTAGTTGGCCTTAGGCTTGCTTTAAGTTAAATATTTAGCTATGGAGGATCATCATCTCCGTAGATCAAGGAGGTTGCAAAACCTTCCTCCACTCATTGTGGATCCTCCACTACAACCTCGGTGGCAAAGAATAAACATGAGTGGTTCTTTTGATCCAGTTGGAGCAATTGATCTTCCTAGGGAACCTTATCTTATCACACACACTTCATCAGTTTCATACACAACTAGGGTTGAGGACTTGCAAGCCAAAGGATTTGTAAGACCCTTTAATCCTCCCTGAAATGGACCCTATGATCCAGTGTTAGTGCAATTAACTTGTTTACGTCAACCCGAGTTAAGTGTTTATAGGTTCACGTTTGGTTTTATTATGGATAACATAGGGGAAGGTTTGGGGAATGTTTTTACTCCCACATCTACTATCAGGTCTGGAGGGTTCTATCCTCCTCAATTTAGTATCCAGTCACATATTTGAACTTTAGTTCACTGTCCTTAGGGTCATCTGGCACTCAAGTGGCCACTTCCTCTATACCCTTAGGACCTAAAACTGGGTCATCTTGTCTAACATTCATTGGTATTTCCAGTGCCATTTTTACTTCATCCCCTTGCTTCCAAAACTTCCAGATTGGTCCTACTGCTTCTGGTCCTTTTATTCACGGATTCCCTTGGCATGGAGGACATATTCCTCCTTCTGCACATTTTGTAGGCTTTGTTCCTGTTCATTCCACTACACCTTACACGAGTCAAAATCCCTTTACAGGATATGGTTTTCAACAAACTAATGTACAAACCTCAAATGTTCCTATAGGGAGTGCTCCTTTTTCACTCTTTGGCAGAAGAGGTAGTATTTATTTCACTTCAAATCCCTTTTTAGTTGGAGGTAATTATACTCAACCAAAGTGTAGTGGACCCTAAGGGATTAACCCACTTGATTACGGATGCTATTTTCAAAACGATTTTACTTCACAACCGATGGTTGGGGGAAACCTCAACCATCCTTATGGGGACTATGGCCCAGGAAATTTTTTTTATCCACATCCCAAAACACATTTTCTGTCGTCTAGACCTCAGTTACCTTTTCTGGCAACCTTGAATTTTCCAGACCTTTCAAAACTCATGAAAAATCTGGTCCATCATGATTTGACTTGGACTCACGTTCCAACCAAGCTTCCCCCTGTCGCAAATTTTCATTTGTGGTGTTCTTCTAACTCACTAAACGATTCCATACAGTCAAAAATTTTCCAAAGAACATTAACTGGTGTAGTAGCCAAATGGTACATTGAATTGTTAGATGCTTCTTATCATTGTTTTAACGATTTAGCGACTGTGTTCCTAAACCATTTCCAACTTCATGTTCGGTATGATGTCGGTATGGAACTTTTGTCGACATTTAGGTAGAACAAGGACACTCACATTTATAATCACATTCAGGAGTGGAGAAGAAGGAAGAGGATGATTAAGGCTGAGATACCTCTGGAGTTCCTATTAGAGTGGTTCTTAAAATCACTCTTACCTTACATTTCCAAAGATGTTTCAACTTCAGGGGTTACCTCAGAGGAAGAAGCCATTTTGAGAGCCCAATAGTTAGACTTGATTTACTCTAAGTCTGGTATTTTTATGAAATTATTCTTGACACGCCAAGATAAAGCACTGATCCCGCCAAACCTAATCCTGGGCCACATGCTGATGGCATTGTTGGTTCAATTGGTTCATTGAATGTAGAATATTTGGCCAAGCAAGTGCAAGAGCTATATGTAAAGCATTCTATAACAGAGGCAGCTATGAATACCACCTCCCCTTCATAAACGGCTATTGTACACAATGTGTAGTCTAACCAAAAGGTTACTCAACAACTTGGTGGTAAAAAAAACAAGGGAAATAAGGGGGAGGGTAATCAAAACAATCCCAAGTCCACTGATTCTAAGGGGGGAAAGAATTTAAAGTTTCCTTGTAATATTTGTGACGACCACCACTTCACTCATAAATTCCCCTTAATTGATGATGCCCAAAAGCTATTAAAACAACAAAAACATGTTGTCATGAAGGATCCTTTCCCTAAGGGATGAAACATGTCTTATGGTGCCTCTAATGCTGGGGGAACCCAAGGTGCCACACCATATGATCAGTCATACATCAATATGGTTCGTTTAGACACTTTATTACAAACCAGAGAAAAGAACTATAGCCCCAAGTCGTCACAAAAAGACAAAGAGACTCCTGAGGTGTCATCTCCTCTTCATATTGAGAGGTCAATAGACCCCATGCCAAATATACCAAAAGGTGTCTATAAGAAGAAATCACACAATCCCAACGCAAGGGATGCTCCCAACTATTCCGTTTTGGAAGACTTAGCACAAACCTCATGTGCCATGTCAGCTTTAGAAGTCTTGCAAAGTTTTCCTTCGTAACAAAATGCACTTCTGGAAGCCATAGGAAGTCTTGATTCCTCAAGTATGTTGGAAAAGTTTGATATGGCTGATGTCAAACCTTATCTACTGTATCATGTCACTTTATGGATTGAAGTAGTTCATGGTTCTAATACCATTGGACAAATGGTTGTGGATGAAGGCACGTCTACATGTGTTATGTCCATTTCTTGCTGGCGATCTTTAGGATCCCCTGAGTTGGTTCCTTCAATAACACCGCTTACTACTTTCGATGGAAGATCTTTCCATCCACATGGGATTTTACCCTCCTTTGAAATCCAGTTAGCAGGTAAAGTGGATTGAGTGGAAGTGGAGGTTGTAGATGCTTCTCTTGACTACAATCTATCGTTAGGAAGGATTTGAATGTATTCTATGCAAGACATTCCATCGTCCATTTTTTGGGTTTTGATGTTCCCTCTTGAAGAAAGGATCGTCATAATCGACCAATTGTCTTTTACCTGGAAAAATAACGCAACCTCTTCTAAAACAAACATTCTGATGATTAATCAGACCCACCCACCTAGTGAAAGTTTGGGAGTAGGAATGTATTCATCTCTTATGGGTACATTTGATTTGTCTACTCCTGATAGCTATATTGGTTCAACAATTATTGAAAAAACCACTTTAGTATCTAACCATTGGAACTGTTTAATCTCTGAAGTTGGGTGTACTTAGTTTAAGCATCCTTTATATCCCTCAGTTTCAATTGCTACTGAGAAGAAGCCTCTGAGTTCATGCTTACCTTCTTGGGACTTGGTCTCGTCAGTTGACTAGGGGATACCTCCATTTGAACGTGTAGACGTGTGTTCCATCTGGGATTAAATACTTCCTTCTAATGGATTTTTCCTATAGTCTATGCAGTCTTTCATTCACTTGGATGTTGATCCACCCGCAATTATGTATATCCCCCTTTTTCCTTTGGTATCTAGTTTTACCACTGTTGAGTTTTTGGACTCTCAAATAGATCCACAAATCAATGTTCCTAATGAGTTTGATTTTGCTTCCATAATTTTAAACTTCCGTGATGATGAATTTGTTCCTACAGATTCCAGCACGTCCTTCCAATTTTATCTTCATCCTGAAGTTGATCTTGTTTATTTTAATTCCTCAGGCTTTGGTACTATAGAAGCTTCATTGGTTAACTATGCCTTAATTATGTCCGTTGTTGATAATACTGAAGTTGAAAGTATTTCTATCAAAGTGACCTGTATCGAATCTTTCTTTACATATTTTTTAGATATGATCTTGGTACTATTGTTCTTGGAGACAATATTCTTAGCTGGACTCATGATTGCTTGCTGGTTCTTTTTCGGCATTTTGTCTGATCATATCAGGTATATTCGGAACTTTGCATATAGGTTTAGGCCTTCCTGTTATTATGATGCATTTGAACCTTTTTCCATCTGAATTCTCCATAGAGTCAAACCTGTCAGATATTGTTGTTTTAACCATGTCTATATGCATTGTTCACCAATATGAAAATAGAGCCTGCCTAACATGGGACACCCTAGTCAGCACCCTTATTCCATTTTGGTGCCTATGCTGAATTTTTATCATAGGCTTGGGATCCTTTCTAGATTTACCATGACTTGGAGAAGAAGCCTCATGTCTTTCTTCCTCATATATTTATGGCCATTCCTTACAAGGATCCCACTTTTTTGTTTAAGTCGCATGTGCATTTACTTTGATCCTTTTTGCGTTTATGATCCTGATGCTAGCTTCCACGCTTTGATCTCATTATCTAATCCTTCATCTTTGATCTCATTTTCGTTAAGCCTTGCATCATTTTTCCTTTGCGATTTGACACCCTTTACCCAGAGGAGACACACCCCGAGTGTCCTTATATTGCTCATGTTTCTTGCATTATGCATAGATTTCTTCCATGCGCTTGGAACGAGTCTCGCATGCCCCTAACACTCATCTCCTCCCATTACAAGCATTCTTCCCTCTCTCCTTCGAGATCGTTAAAAATAGCAAGGAGGCTATGAGCATTCTTCCCTCTCTCCTTCGAGCTCATTAAAAAAAACAAGGAGCCTACAAGCATTCTTCCCTCTCTCCTTCGAGCTCGTTAAAAACAACAAGGAGGCTATGAGCATTATTCCATCTCTCCTTTGAGATCGTTAAAAACAGTAAGGAGGTCATGAGTTTTCTTTTTCGGGCTTGTTAAACTTTTGTGGAGTCCTCTTTAATCTCTTTTCAGACTCCTTAAATAGGAAAATATCGTCGATCCAACTTGTCTCTTTCATACTCGTTAAAGCACTTGAAAGGTCATCTCTATGGTATAAGTTCAACCCTTTTCTGGACAGTTTATACTATTTACAAAAAAGGAATACTCTAGTCATACTGGACTAGAATAGTCCTCTCTCACATTGTTTTACCCTTTTTCGGGCGAGGAGACTAACTTTACGAAAAAGTACCCCTTGGAGTCTTCTTTAGTATTTTCAGACTCTATAAATATGAAAACACCTGTGAGCATTTACCTACTCGGGATCGATGTAAAATCCATGAGATGGTGAATAGAGTTCTTGTTTAAGTTTTTCAGACTCTTTAAATATGAAAACACCAACAAGCATGAGTAGATCCGGGCTCTATATTAAAATCCACAGAACAGTATTTTATTGAGTAGTTTTCTATCTTGTCTTCAAACTCGTAAAACATAGAAGAAAGTGTTGAGTTTACCTTCCATGGACTCATAAAATTACACATGGTTGGATCCTTATCGAGCATGATTTAGTTCTTTTTCAAGCTCATTAAAAAATGAAGGTACCAAAAAGAGAAAAGGGAAGGGAAGAGTGTCAAATGCATTTCAATATAATGGCTACAAGTCAACTATCTCCTTGAACAAAGCACCTATTTTGAGTCTATCAAACAAGTTGGGTTCTAGTTTTGGCCTTAGGATAAACCTAAAATCAGATTTTTTACTTCTCTAGTTGGTTACTCTTCCAATCATATGGAGAATCTGTTAATGTCTCCTACATTGCAGATTTATATCATGGTCCCTTTGTGTTCCAAGATGCCTAAGTCACTCTTGCGGCGTTCTCATTGTTCAAGGATAAAACTTATGTCATCCATTCTTTAGTTTCCTTGACCTCTTGTGTCAGCCATTATGTAGTTTCCTTGACCTCTTGTGTTAGCCATTCCTTGGTGTCAGTATGTTTCATCTTGTACTCAGTCCTTCTCCAAATCAGATCAACTTTTTATTGTGCCTCGTGTTGGATTACAGAGGATTCCTTAACGCCTTCCTTCCAATGGACTTATTCCAATCAAATTCAACTCATCTTGCTATGGGAACGAAGTTTAGATTTTTCGGTAGTACTTTGTGGATTGCATTCATCAGTGGAAATTTCCCTAGCCATTGTGTAGTGGGAATACATCAATGTCTCTTTCTTTATGGATTCTTCAGGGGTTCGACTTCAAGCACATATATTCACACCTGTTAGAATGTACTAGGTACCTTGGGGCCCATTTTCATTATTGGTGGGTTCCTTCATGTTTGTTAATGGTTCTCATTAATGGATAGTAATCAAATGGTGTCCTCCATGGTCGACATCAACTCATTTATTCGCATGGTTAGGATTCGTACCTTGAGATGGTTTGGATTTAATACATTGGGCCTATAATAACATCATCATATTTTTGTATTGCCTAAGTTGCGCAAGACTGAGCCACACTCCTTTTGTCTCTTGATGAGACATAGATCCAATTTGTTCACTATGGATATGATCTCCAGTTTTAACATAGATCCACCTTTGTATTTATGTGTCTATGTTCACATTTATGTTTCTCATGGATCCATGCTTGTATTCTAGTGGCCATGATATATGCATCAATTTTACATATGTATTGGATCATCATTGTATCCTCTTGGAGGTCATGTTCCACTATTTGAACATGGGAATTTATCCCAAGGATGATATTTTCTGTCATTTTCCTTTCTTTCAGGTACTTCATTTGAGCCTTTGATTCTTGGTTTCTCTAGTTTCTCCTAGAGGTCATGTTCCACTATTTGAACATGGACATTTATCCCAAGGATGAGATTGTCTGACATTTTCCTTTCTTTTAGGTACTTCATTTGGGCCTCTGATTCTTGGTTTCTCTGGTTTCTTCGACTCCATAACCCACCTCTTCATTATTTATAATATATTTCGGCCATCATCTTCCCCTTTGACCTCAAACAATAGGGGGAATATGTTATATCCAAATTTGGCACTTCTCCATCTGTGATGATACTTACATCTTTTGGTCGCATGATGACATTTCATGAGATTATTGTGTGCTAAGTTTAAACTAATTTGACTAGCAAGATCACTGAAACAAACATAATCACAAGATAGACAAAGATATTACCCTGGGAAACCCTCATGGGGTAGAAAACCCAGCAAATCTTTCCTCAATAAGATGATCAACCAAAATACAAGATGTGCTCCGAGACTTGACCTCCTTCTCTACCTCCTATGCAGACCTCTCAAACACAAGTGCGCTACTTTCTGACCTGAGCAAGTGTGTGATAAGTGAGGAGCAATCTCCTCTACTTATACTAGTTCCTAACTGACTAAATTCCCTTATGGGGCCGACCTCTCCCAATGAACTCTAATAACCCCTGATTAATTAACTCAGGGACGACCCCCACATGGAGGATCTAATAACCCCGATTACCACAATTCATCAGAGGAATAAACATCTCCGGATACATAATAGGATCACCTCGGAGGGATGAAACATCTCCGGAATACTAAAGTACAAATATAATATTCTTAGAAGTTACAATATTCAACACTCCCCCTTAACGAGAAGAATATTATAACAACATCTATAGGAGCAAGGAGTCATCGACTACATCATACATGATACATCTATAAATCATTGGAAGCTTTCTTCAATACATCATGATCAGTAACTCAACCAGTTACTGGAACATCAACATAATCATCATCATCATTGTACGATCATCGACATCGTCATCACACGATCATCAGCATCATCATCATCACACGATCATCAGTATCGTCATCGCACGATCATCAGCATCGTCATCACACGATCATCAGCATCGTCATCACATGATCATTAGCATCGTCATCACACGATCATAAGCATCATCATCACATGATCATCAGTATCGTCATCGCATGATCATCAGCATTGTCATCACATGATCATCAACATCGTCATCACATGATCATCAGCATTGTCATCACATGATCATCAGCATCATCATCACACGATCATTAGTATCGCCATCACACAATCATCAGCATCGTTGTCACACGATCATCAGTATCGTCATCGCACGATCATCAGCATCATCATCACACAATCATCAGCATCATCATCACATGATCATTAGTATCGTCATCGCACGATCATCAACCTCGTCATCACACGATCATCATCATCTGGATCATCTCGATCAATAGTATCATCATCGCAGCATACTCTGCAATACACATGATCCTTCCTTTCGGAATTACGAGATCATGGACAATCCTTCCTTTCAAAATTATGGTATTCTAGTCCATTAACTATGGTGATCCTTCCTTTCAGAATTACGGGATCATAGACAATCCTTCCTTTCGAAATTACAGGATTCTAGTCCATAAACACTGGTGATCCTTCCTTTCGGAATTATGGGATCATGGACAATCCTTCCTTTTGAAATTATGGGATTCTAGTCCATCAACACTGGTGATCCTTCCTTTCGAAATTACAAGATCCTAGTCCATCAACACTGGTGATCCTTCTTTTTGGAATGATGGGATCATGGACAATCCTTCCTTTTGGAATTACGGGATTCTAGTCCATCAATACTGGTGGTGCTCAGACAATCCTTCCTTTTAGAATTGTGGGACTCAGTCTTTACGGAGCTATCACACTTGGATGATCCTTCCTTTCAGAATTACAGGATCCTTGTCCACTACGAACTTCATTCTCGAAGACATAGGTCTACGGATCAATTCAAGGGACCGAAGTTCGGGGACGATACAATCCCCACCTGTATCCTCATCAATATAGATATTGTTAGTACATCACTAGTACAAGTACATACAAGTATCCTTATCAATACATGTATACATATCATCAAAACATGTATCCTCATCAATACATCAATATAAAAACAATTATCCTCATCAATACATGTATACATATCATCAAAACATGTATCCTCATCAATACATAAATATGAAAACAAATATCCTCATCGATACATGTATACATATCATCAAAACATGTATCCTCATCAACACATCAATATAAAAACAAATATCCTCATCAATACATGTATACATATCATCAAAACATGTATCCTCATCAATACATCAATGTAAAAACAAGTAATATAAGTATTCTAAGTATAAGTATCCTAAATATAAGTAATCTAAGCATATATAAATATCTAGGTGTAATAAATAGGTATCCTCATCATCGACCTTGCTGTCGATGAGGGTAATCTCATCATCAGTGACTAAATCACTCCCCCTTTCGAGGAGGGTCCTTTTGAACTACACCAAGCTTGCCTCGGAAATATTCAAATTTCACTCGAGACATAGGTTTGGTCAATATATCAGCAATTTGTTCCTCAATGCTCACATACTCAAGTCTAATAGCTCCTCTCTACACCATGTCTCGTATGTAGAAATAATGGATTTCTATGTGTTTTGACTTATCATGGAATATTGGATTTTCTGTCATCTTAATACAACTTTGATTGTCACACATGATCATAGTGGGATCCATTTCTAAGTCAAACACTCTAGATAATAGTTTCCGAAGCCACACTGCTTCACAACTAGTAGAGCAAGCAGCTATATATTCTACTTCATCAGTACTGAGAGCCACACTAGATTGTTTCTTGCTGAATGATGAGATCATGGCAGATCCAAGACCATAACGTCCACCTGATGTACTCTTTCTGTCTGAAACACTTCCTGCCCAATCAGAATATGAGTAACCATGTAATCTGAGTTCATGACTTTCAAGATAATATAGACCAAAATCTAATGTACCCTTTAGATACCTCATTACATGCTTTGCAGCTATTAAGTGAATCTTTCTAGGTTCTACTAGATACTGACTCAGGGTATTTACAGCAAAGCATATATCTGGTCTGGTATTTGTTAAATACATCAATGACCCAATGATTTGTCTATATAAAGTTGCATCCACTAATTCTGATGAGTCATTAACTAATAACTTCAAGTTGGAGTCCATGGGAGTGGCCATGGCTTTACACTCCAACATATCGAATCTTTTTAGAATCCCCACAACATCCTTACCTTGATTTAGAAAGATTCCTTTTGGTTCTTGCCATACTTATAGACCTAAGAAGTAGTGCATTAATCCGAGATCTTTCATCTCGAATTATGAAGAAAGCTTCTTCTTGCATTCAATAATTTGATTCTCATTTCCTGCTCGAAATAGATCATCTACATACAATAGTAATATAACAAGTTCATCACCCATAACTTTGAGGTAAAGATTAGGATCAACTTTACTTTTGGTAAACCCCATGCTTGTTAAGAAACTGTCAATCCTTCTGTACCAAGCTTTGGGAGCTTGCTTTAATCCATACAAAGCCTTTTTCAGCTTGCATACATGTGTTCTTCCATCTTTAACATCAAATCCTTGTGGTTGTTATATGTACACTTCTTCTTCAATCACACCATTCAAGAAGGCTGTCTTAACATCCATCTGCTGTAATTTCCACTTCATCATAGATGCAAGTGCCATGATAGTTCTAATTGAAGTGTACCTAGCAACTGGTGCAAATGTTTCTTCATAGTCAATTCTCTCTTTCTGAGAGAATCCTCTGGATACAAATCTTGCCTTATATTTTTCAATGCTACCATCTGCAGCATATTTTATCTTGAATATCCATTTGGAAGAAACCACACTTTTATCTTTTGGTTTGGGAACTATATCCCAAACATCATTTTTCATTATTGACTGGTATTCTTCTATCATTGCTTCTACCCACTCTTTATTCTGAGCTGCCTCTTCATAGCTAGTAGGTTGTCGATCCACAAGATCACACATCAAGGCCACATAGTTTGATACTAGCTTTGGTTTCTTTCTTTTTCTAGTGGAGCCTTCAGGAGCTCCATATTTTTCAGCTCCTTGAATAATGTCTCTAGCCCATGATGGCCTTCTTTTTCTAGATAAATTTGTAATGGCGGGGTTCTTGTGGTTCTAACATGTCATGGTCCTCTGGTGCATCATCTTCAGGGATGGGTACAACTTCTGTGATTCTAGGAGATGTATCTTCTTCATAGATTTATTCAAGTTGGCATTTCCTAGATTTCTTGAGGGCTGCTTCTTCATCAAAAGTTACATCTCTACTTATTTCCATATGATGAAAACTAGGTATGTAAATTCTGAAAACTTTGGATGATTCACAATATCCAACAAATATTCCCTTCTTACCAGAAGGATCCAACTTGGTTCTCTTTTCTTTTGGAAGGTGAATGTACACAGGACATCCAAATATTTTGAGATGACTTACCTCAGGCTTCTTTCCCATGAACACTTTTTTTGGAGTCTTGAATTCAAGAGCACTATGGGATAGTATATTTTGTACATAGATTGTTGTCCTAGCTGCTTTGGCCCATAGATAAATGGGTAGATCTTGGTCATATATCATAGTCTTTACAGCTTCCATGATATTTCTATTCTTTCTTTCAGCAACCCCATTTTGTTGGGGATTGTAGGGAGTGGTTAGTTCCCTCTTAATTCCAGCTTCCTTACAAAAGTCTTCAAAGTCCTTTGAAGTATATTCTCTGCCATTATCTGTTCTGAGAATCTTGATTTTCTTTTCTGAGAGATTTTCTATTAAGGCCTTGAACTCTTTGAATTTTCCAAAGACTTTATTCTTTCCTTTTATAAAGTATATCCAAGTCTTCATTGAATAGTCATCAATGAATGTGAGATAGTATTCAAACCCACTTAGGGATGTGGTGGGCATTGGTCCACATACATCTGAGTGTATTAATTCTAGAATGTTCTTAGTCTTTATTTCATTCTTTGGAAAAAGGGTTCTTGACATTCTTCCCCTTTTCACATCCTTTGCATGAGCCATTATGGTCAATCTTTAAGTCTGGTAATCCTATGACCACCTTGCTCACATAGGGTAGGGCCTTGTAGTTAATGTGAGCAAGCCTTCTATGACATAGCTCACTAGGGCTAGTGGTTTCATGGACAAGGGAAGCTTCTGGGTGACCCTTGAGTTTGTAAAGGCCTCCTTCTTCTTCACCGATAACAATTGCATCCTCAATTGATTTTCCTTTGGGCCACATAAGTACTTGTCCATCAATAAATGCAATTCTAAAACCTTTCTTATCTAGTGCTGAGATAGAAAGTAGGTTCTTCTTCAAACCTGGTACATGTAAAATTTATTTCATCTTTAAAGGTGTTCCAGAATCAAGCTTGTAGCTTGCTTCACCAATTCCTGTGATGGGATATTGATAATCATCTCCTAGAGATACCTTTTGTGGAGAAGAATTTTCTTCAAGTCTTGAGAGAGTTTTATTTTGACCTGTCATGTGCTTTGAAGCACCACTATCAATGAGCCATGTATCTTCTCCAAGAGACACAGATCCAGAGAGTGCAGAAAATAGAACATACTCTTCTGCATCTTCTTCTTCATTCCTTCTAGATCTTTTCCTAGGGAGGGGCCTTTCTTTTTCTTTTTCATCTCTTTTGGATCTTTTCCTATGAGGCCTTACTTCCTCTTCTTCTTCTTCTTCTTCACTATCATCTTCTACAAGATGTGCTTGATGTATTTTGTAGTGAAGATTTTTTTTCTTCCTTGAAGGACAAAATCTAGCAATGTGTCCTTCTTTATGACAATTGAAACATTGGAAAGAAGAGAATTTTCTACTTCCTTTCTTCTGAAATCTTTGTGGAGATTGAGACTCCTTGTGATTATCCTTCTTGAAGTAAGATTGATTCCTCCTTCTCTTAGTGTGTGTAGCCAAGGCTTGGTCATCCTCCTTGAGAAGGGATTCTCTGTTGGCTACCCTAGCTTCTTCTTGAACACGATCCTCCCATACTACATCAAACTTCATACTTTCTTTTCTGGCACACATAGTTTGTATAAATGACTCCCAAGGTCTAGTGAGACCATTTAGTGCAGTCATTACAAGTTCATCTTCATCAAGAGTATCACCAATGGCATCTAGTTGTTCCTTAATATGGGAGACCCTTGAGAAGTAGTCTTGAATGGATTCTCCTTTGTGCATCTTGGTACTCTTCAACTAAGTTCTTAGGTTCATCTTCCTATTGATATTCTTTCCTTCATACATTCTTCCTAGGGCATCATACATTTCTTTTGGACTCTTCTTGGAAGCCACTTGGGAAATCAAGTGGTCTTTAATAGAATAAGCTATGATTCTCTTTGCCCTAATCAAATCCTTCCTATTATTCTCTTTGGCTTCATCTCCTTCAGGTTTTGCAACTTCATCCTTGATATAATGAGCAAGATCATTCTCTTCAAGAATGAGACCAATTCTTTATTTCCATGCCCAGAAATTCTCTATACCTTCAAGCTTGTCTTCAAGCTTAGTGATTGGAGCCATCTTCTCTTGGCGGAGTCCAAGAGATAAGAAATAGAGTAGTACTTACTAGGAAACTTTACCTTTTCACTTTTCCGGATTTGCAACAGAATTTCTGGTTTATTGCACTTTTGGTAAAACTAGGGTTTGACTTTCCAGGATTTCTACCCAACCGAAAACCTCGATCCAGGGCTCAAAAGATAGATCTTTAGAAGGGTTATTCATCCATACAACTAGAATCCAAAAATACTAACTTTTGCAGAAACCCTGATTTTGGGAGAGAGAGAGAAAGATAATTTCACCTTGTGAAAGATGTTCTATTCATGCTAGCTCTGATACCATGTTAAGTTTAAACTAATTTGACTAGCAAGATCACTGAAAGAAACATAATCACAAGATAGACAAAGATATTACCCTAGGAAACCATCATGGGGTAGAAAACCCAGCAAAGCTTTCCTCAATAAGATGATCAACCAAAATACAAGATGTGCTCCAAGACTTGACCTCCTTCTCTACCTCCTATGCAGACCTCTCAAACACAAGTGCGCTACTTTATGAGTTGACCAAGTGTGTGATAAGTGAGGAGCAATCTCCTCTACTTATACTAGTTCTCGACTGACTAAATTCCCTTATGGGACCGACCTCTCCCAATGAAGTCTAATAACCCCTAATTAATTAACTCAGGGCCAACCCCCACATGGAGGATCTAATAACTCCAGTTACCACAATTCATCGGAGGAATAAACATCTCTGGATACATAATAGGATCACCTCGGAGGGATGAAACATCTCCGGAATAATAAAGTACAAATATAATATTCTTAGAAGTTACAATATTCAACATTGTGAGTGACACAAAAGGACATTAGTGGATGGAAGGGCCATATTTGGGACTTTATAGGTATGAACCTTCGGAACAATTTTGAAGACCAAAACTTCTCCTGAAAACCTTCAGAAAAGGTTGTTTTTCACCATTTCTCCACAAAATTGCAGGTTGTACATGGTAAACTTGTGAGTCACCCTCTTGCTTCCCATTGTAAAGTTGTGAATACCTTGTAAATAATATATATATATATATATATATATATATAGATATATAATCACGAAAAATGGGTGGTTTTGGAACCTCCTCTTCGGTTGTAACTACTTCCTCCTCGACCCTATATTCTTTATTTTCTATATAAGAGAGGGAAAGGGACCATGAAGAGGGGCTAAGCCCACTATAGTGTTATGCTGGAGGAATTTGGACTCACATCCCCCTCACTTGTGCCCTAGTTGCTTACAAACCCTAATGCATTGCTTGTAGGTTGGGATTCTTGGAGGAGAGAAGTAGGAGATTTAGAATTGAAGGTTTCATGAAGTGCCATGCTTGAATAAAGGTATAATCATGTACATGATTCATTTGTTAATAAAGATTAGATATTCTTTCATTTCCAAATATATTTGTTCATGTATGTTTAAGATTTGATTACAATTTGATGTTCCATGTTATTTTGAATATCAATTTTATGTTTGTAGTCAAATTGGTTTGAGGAATGTTTGAAGTAGTTTTGCGAGTTGTTGCATTAGAGAGAAAGAGGACAACTCAAAGAGAGGCTTGGATCAACCTTCTATTGTAAGGTACACACTCTCTTCAAACCCTAGATATTTTGTTTCTTTATTTTATTTTTAGAACCCTTTATGTCTATCTTTCACTCTCGTACGTTGGTGACCTCACCCTATCCATAGGAACATTCCCTAACAACAAACATGATGAAAGGAAGATCCCTGGTGGATCTATATTTTCCAAAACATGGCCTCACAATATCCCTCATGACAAGAGTGAAATCAAGGATCAACCTTGGTCTACCATTCCCAAATTCACTGATGAACATAGAGAAGATCCTGAAGTGAAGAATGAATATGTTGCTTCATGGGAATATCGGTATGTTGAGTACCAGACATTAAGTGAAGAATGCAGAAGATAACTACCATTCAAATATTTCAATGAATCCCAATACAAGACAAATCCAAGAGGGAACTTTCAAATTCCTGCTCAAAATTCATAGTTAAAAAAGGATATTGGTAAGATCTATTTGCAATACTTTGATAGTTCATTCAAGTGCACTGTTAGTTCCTGGATTCAAAAAATAGATACCTACTTCTAGTTTAATCCTATGGATGAGAGAGATGCCATCAAAATGGCTATTGTGCATCTGGATGGTGAAGCAAATTATTGTTGGTTTCATGGCATGAATACTCTTGGACATGATCAAGTAACAATCTATGAAGAATTCACCAGAAGGTTGGCTGATATATTTGATTGGAAAGATCCCGAGATCACTTTTAGAGAGATAGCACATGTGAAGTGGACTGGAACTCCTGAATCCTACATCTCTGAGTTCCAAAAGATAGATATAATGGTCACTGACATATATGAAGCTCACTTGATCCTTTTTTTCATAGAAGGATTTGCAGAGCCTTTGAAAGGTTTGGTGAAGACCTACAGACCAACTACCTTACAAGATGCAATGAGTAGAACAAGAGATTTGCAAGATGTTATTCCAAGGACAATATTTCCACCTAGGACAACTATCCCTACTTATTTCAAGAATAAAAGGCCTCCCTTGAAGGATCTTCCTAGAAATTTCAAGAAAGATAACTTTTCCAATGACATATAGAATTGAGGAGAAGGAGGTGGTGCTTCACCTATTAGGAACTATGGGTTCCAGGACACAAGTGTGCTAACGGAAAATAACACTATATTGAAGTATTTTCAGAGGGCAAAACTAAGGAAGAATTTGAAGAGGAACCAGTAGATGTACAAGGAGCATATGATACAGCATATGAAGAGCCTCCTCCAGAAGGTAGCAAAATTACAGTATTGACAAGAGTGCCTTGCTTCCACACTCTCAGATTCAAAAGAGTGGTTCAAGGGAAAATGGTCTTTGTTTTGGTGGATGGAGGTGCTACACATAATTTTATTGATGCATCATTGATGGAAAGAATAAATATTCCCACCGAAAAATTCGAAGGCTTCACTATCATTATACTAGGTAATCATTCCATGGATTGATCTAGATGGATTCCTAATTTGAAAGTAACCATAGGGGATTACATTGTGTCAGATAGTTTTTATGTTGTTAGTGTGGATGATACTAACATGGTCCTTGGAGTGAAATGGTTGTACTACTTGGAGAGCATACCATAAAATAAAAAGTACCTAAAATGAGATTCCAAGATGTTGGTGGGAAAGAGGTAGTGTTGAGAGTTATCAACACTTACCCCAAGCAAGTGGTGTCTGCACATACTATTATATCTATTATGAGACATGGAGACATTGAGTGGGATACTGAATTCCTAATTACCACTCAAGGAACTACTTTGGATATATCCTAGTATCCAGAAGATACCAAGAAGTTGCTTCAAAAGCATAAGAAGGTGTTTGGGGACCTTCCACATGGTAGGCCACTAGAGAGGGGAGTTGAGCATAGGATTGAATTGGATATAGGAACATCACCTATCAAAGTCCATACTTACAAGCATCCAAAAATATTCAAGGATGATATAGATCGAACCATCAAATAAATTCTTGAATTGGGATTCATTAGACCAAGTTCAAGTCCTTATCCATCCTTTGTAGTCCTTGTCAAGAAGAAGGATGGGACCATGCGCATGTGTATCGACTACATAGCCCTCAACAAAAAGACCATCAAGAACATATATCATATTCCAAGGATTGATGAATTGATGGACGAACTTCATGGAGCTAAGTACTTTTCAAATATTGACCTTCTCTCTCATTACCATAAAATCAGAATGATGGAAAATGACATTAAGAAGACATCCTTCCAGTGTCACTATGGAGACTTTGAGTTCTTAGTTATGCCTTTTGGCTTGACTAATGCACCAGAAAATTTTCAATATTTCATGAACAAAATGTTTAACAAGCAGCTTTGTAAGTGTGTTCTTGTTTTTTTTATGATATTTTGATTTATAGTAGGACTTGGGAAGAGAATTTGCATCATTTGGGAATTGTGCTAACCATCTTGGCATATCAGTATTTTTATGCTAAACTATCCAAATGTGAATTTGGAATGATTGAGATTTTATATCTTGGTCATGTGATTGGGAAAGATGGGGTTAATGTTCACATGGAGAAAATCCAAGCTATTATGGATTGGCCAAGCCCAAGGAATATCACTGAATTGAGGGGGTTCATTGGTTTGTGCAATTATTACCAAAATTTTGTCAAAGGATTTCAAAGTTGTCATCCCCACTTAAATATCTCACCAAGAAAGGATCCTTTAGTTCATTTGAAGAAGTTGAACAAGAATGAAAGAGAATGAAAGAGATAATGAGTAGTTTTCATGTTCTTGCACTTCCCAATTTTTCTCAACCATTCTTACATGAATGTGATGCTTTAGGAAATGGGATTGGAGTTGTTTTGATCCAAAAAAATCATTCCATATATTTTGAGAGTAGGAAGTTGCAACCACATGAAATAATTTATTCAATCTATGACAAAGAAATGTTGGCCATTATGCATGCATTGGTAAAGTTCAGACAATACTTGGTGGGGAGTAAATTTCTTGTCAAGACTATTCATAATAGTCTAAATAATTTCTTGTCACAAAGGAGTTGAATGATAGGAATAAAAAGTGTGTAAGAAAATTCCAAGCCTTTGATTTTGATATTGAATACAAGAAGGGAAAAATGAATGTGGTTGTAGATGCACTTTCTGTTACACCGTATTTTGCCAACTTGTGAGCATTAGAACTCCTTGGCCTCCCTTACCCATTTGTAGACTCAAAAGCATATTTTTGCTTCTCCTTGAACCCATTTCCCCCTATTTTTCCTCCTATATGCGAGCTTCTTCAGTACAACTTGCATACATGCTGGTTGCATCACTACAGCCTGCGTACATTGACTTTTTTGGTAAATGAGAGAAAAATCTCTATTTTTCACTCCAAAAAGCAGCCATTGTGATATTTGGCCTTCCATGTATCTTGAAACGAATCGATTCGACCTTTCACTTGCCTTTGGAGGGTTATATATTGAGCTATTATGATGCATGGAGGGAGGATAAAGAGAAGAGCACCAAAACTTTACCAAAATTTTTCCTTGATTGTTATTGCTTGAGTCTACATCCATTGATCCTAGTTGTTGTGAACAATTTATGTTCACCTCCAAAATTCTTTGATATCTTGTGAAGGATTTGTTCTTTTACTCGTGAGTTTTCCATTGTATGGGGGATTGAAGTGGTGGAGGCACAAGTGGAGGGACCTAGTTCTTGGTTCATATGAGTTTCCGATAGGAGGTTGTATCTTGTACTCCTTGTTTATATTAATAGAAATACTCATTTTCTCGTCCATTTATATTGTGAATGATCATTTATCATCATTGGGTACATTTTATTATATATATAATGGATTATGCTATTGTATATGGTGACCTCTTTTATATATCATATGAACTTGTTTGCGTTTATTGTTGAGGCTAAGCTGCAGGTTCAAGTGTTGTGATTCGAAAGCTCAACAGAATTCTTCATTACACATCTGGTTGAGGTAGGTCCTTTATTTTGTTTATCAGTATTTACATTTATATATCATATGTTTGGAAGTGGGTTGATTTATCAAGTCCATTTGTCTGTTGTGGTATACCCCAAGCCATAGTAAGTTTTTCTCTGTAACAGAATTGGCGACTCCATTGGGGAGAAGCCTCCGTTTGGGGTCTTTTGGGAAACTTTTCCTTGTTTTTGTTCATTTTTCTTTAGGGTTTCTTTGTCGGTGGTAGGTTGTCAGGATATGTAAAGAAAAAATCATGAGTTTCTTGGCCTTTTTACTCATTTTTGTTCACCTATCTTTCCCTGTACGTGCCTTTTCTATGGTTTACCCATGTATACACGCAATTGTTATTTAACCAGCCTGTGTACATACGCAACTATTCATTGAACAATCACGTACAACTCTATTTTATCCTTGATTCTGGTGTTTGGTTGATGTTGGGTGATATCTGGGTGTTCCTGAGTCTTGATGGGCCTAAATCTTGACTATTTCTTGCCTTTTTAGTGACTGGAAACTCCTCTTTCCTTGGTTTTTTAGAAATTTGCTTTTTAGCCATTTTTCTTTTTTATAGATCATTTGCTTAGTTGAGTCTTACTTTTTGGGTTTGTTTGGTTATCTGCACTACATTGTCTACACCCTTTTTTTCTGAAAATTATTGATTCTAATTGCATTTTCATTTATTTATATTGAAAATACAAAAAAATGTCTTTTGTACTTGCATTTTGCATTTGAGTGCTTATGACTTCATTAGGGTTTGATTTGGCATGAAATATTGTAGAGAGATTGCATTTTATTTCTGAAGAAGAGACTTTGATTTGACTTTCATTTAGTGGTATACATATTTCTATTGGAAGACAAGTCTAGTGTTTCCAGGTGTGCATATTATTGAGTCATTTCATATCACTAATTTCACGGCCATATTCCTTTGAGTAAGCATAGCCAATAAAATTAACACTTAATTAAAATTGATTAGAATGCTTTTTATTTTTTAGGGTGCACCAACAAGTATAGGTTGTAGAGTCTTGGAATAGAACCTGTGGGAGTAAACAATCCAATACTATCAAACAAACATTATGTGTCTAACCAGGGAGCGGTGAAAACCCATGGTATACATTGGCGTTCTCAAGAGGCTCTACTCACACCATAGTTAAGCACGAGGTCACGGGAGGTATGTTGCGGAGATAGCCCTCCAATACTTGCTGAACGTGGGAGACATATCCAGGATTTGTTTGTATCTGGGGACTCTTGAGGGATTTGACCCTTTTGAGTTTCGGTCTTAGCTACCCTTCCCATACGGCGGATCCCACCTATGATTGTTCCCTTGAGCATTGGTTATACTTGGGGACCTTAGTTTCCTTACCTGGGTATCACATAGGGAATTTGCAGCGGTTATTCTATGGGTGTCCTGAGTCAGATAGGGGTCAGACAACACATTGTGTTTACACACTGAAGTTTGAGGGCCCTTATAACTGATTATGTTACCTTTGGTTATAGTTTGGGAGTCTCAGGCCTCTCTTAAGCGAGACATACCAGCTGTAGTGTCAGGAGGTCCCTTGAGCCAATCCCATGATGTGTGCATTTTTTATGTAGCTTCTTTTAGGTGTGTGCTCTGTGACAATTTAGTAGGCTGTTAGGAGATGATTATTTGTTGACTCTTTTGGGTCATCATGGATCGAGATTCGGCTCTCCACCGATCTTGTCGGTTGGTTGGTTTATTAGCTAGCAATCTGTTATAGTCTCTTCATAAGAGATGTCAGAGGACTATCGCTGGTCCTTTATTCACATCGCACGAGCTTTAGAGATTTCCCACTATGAGTTATGCATCTAGCACATCGGGAGTCCCAGTGACTCTATCCATTGGCACGAAGAGAACTTCCCCTCCTTACACATACTCTCTAAGGACTAGACGGGAGGGAGGTTCATCACACACCACTCCTCATGGTTTTGGGGTATCCCATCCCTAGTAGGAACTCGTTTGATGATACATTGTCATCAGATCATCCATATGGTTCATCTACGAGTGTGTCAGGTGTTGGTTCTGCATCTGTTTTCACAACCTAGGACATTTTTACATTCGGTATTCCAGGCGTTATGTCGAGTGCTACTTCCTCCCTATTTGGTAGTCACGCTAGCTCTAGCATTGGGGTTGGAGGAACTATACCCCCTTTTACTGCTTATCAGTTCGGGAATGGTCACATCCCTCCGTCTTCTCGGAATGTTGGAGGATGGCCTCCTCCTTTGTCAACCCCTAGTGTTAGTGTGAATCCTTTCTCGAGTGGAGGTTTCATGGTAGGCATCGGATCTACGACCTATATCCCATCCGTTAACGCATATGCTTCTCATCCTACACCTACGAATGATCATGTGATTCTGCAGCCTCCTCCTCCTCCTAGCTCTTCAGTTCCCTGGGGTGGGAATGCACCGATTTCTTATGGCCCTCACTAGGTTGGTTTTCCCATGTCGAGTGGTTATATGGTACCCCATTCTAATGGAGGTAATTTTTATGGTTATTCAGCCGGTCTTGGCCCTTATCACATTCCCCCCTATGGATCCCCTTCTATGCACATGCCTATGTATCCTCGGTGTCCATGGTCTCATCCTCGGTTTCACAAAGTCAGACTCTCTCGAGAGCTTGTACTGAAGCTTCACAGCCTCAGCTCTCGTTCCTTGCTAGGTTGAACTTGCTTGATATTTCTAATCTCACGAATGATCCTGTGTGTCATGAATATGCATAGCCCCTTGTCCCCACCAAGATCCCTTACAATGTTCCAAAGTTTGAAGGGAAGAAGGGTGAGGATCCAAGTGATCACGTCACCATGTTCCATCTATGGTGCTCCTCGAACTCCTTAAACCACGATTCCATCCATTTGAGGCTATTTCAATGCACCCTTATGGGAGCTTCCATGAAATGGTATGTCGAGTTTCTTGGGGGCATGTATAAGAGCTTCAATGATTTGGATTTGGTTTTTCTAGACCACTTTTAGTTGTCGGTTCGTTACGACATTGGCACCGAAATCTTGTCTATCTTCTGCCAGGATAAAGCCATGCATATTTCTGATCACATTCAAGAGTGGCGCCGATGAAAGAGGTTAGTAAAAGCCAACATTCCTTCGGAGTTTCTCCTGGGATGGTTCCTCGAGTCTCTTCTCCCTTATATTTCGAAGGACATTTCGCTGTCCATAATTATGACTTAGGAACAAGCCATCTTTAGAGCCGAGCAGTTAGACCTAGTCTATGCTCAGTCTGGGATTCTATATGACGTTATTCATGATGCACCACAATCAAGACATGAGTCCAATCCCTCTCCTATACTGCATGTCGATGGCATTGTTGGTTCCATAAGTGCTCGTTCCGTACATATGGTTACGAATCAGATGCAAAACCTGTCTATTAACCAGCCTAGCCCTAGACAGGATCCCACCTCGTTCGTTTCCACCCAGTCGTACGATGTACATTTTATACAATTGGCGAACCCATCCGATAATTAGCAGCCTGGTGGGAAAAAAAGGGGAAGAATAACCGTAGGGATCAGAAATATAAAAATAAGAAAGGGAACGCTAACCATCCTTAAGATGACGAAAATGCTGGTGGGGACTGCAAGCCCAAGCGTAAGGTGAAGTTTCCTTGTAAACTTTGCTCTCAGGATCACCTTACACATTTTTTTCCTCATATGGAGGAAGCATCGAAGCACATCACACAGAACCCACCTGTGCTGACGAATCCCCTTCCTCATCATCAGAATGTGGCTTCTGGTGCTTCCATCACCGATCATGGGACTACTGAAACTTTGACTTCTTCTACCCATGACAATGGTTTTGGATGGGTAAACATGGTCAAATACGAGGTTTGTGTTGCTACTCGCTTGCGTGATTATGGATCTCCACAACCTTCTTTGGGGAATGATCCCCCTCTACCTGATACTCCATTGCATATCGAGAAGCCCACCCTATGTCATAGGTATCGAAAGGTGTCCTCAAGTGCTTAGCACATAATCCTAATTCCTGAGCCGCCCATAACTATTCTATTTTGGATGATCTGGTCCAAACCTCGTGTGTTGTGTCGGCTCTCAAGGTCCTTCAAGATTTTCCTTCACAAAGGAACGCCCTTCTATGTGCTTTGGGAGTCCTCAATCCTTATAACCTGAATGTCATCAAGTTTGACACTACTGATGTTCAACCTTGGTTTCCCTATCATGTGGATTTCCAAGTTCATGTTAGGTGTTTATAAATGATCCTTAAACGTACTGTCGTTGACGAAGGTGATTCCACTTCAGTGATGTCTTTATCTTGTTGGAAGGCTATCGGATCTCCTCCATTATCAAAGTCTATGACCATGCTCACTACATTCGATGGTTGTTCTTTCAGGCCACATGGTATTATCCCCTCCCTTGAGGTCCACTTGGGTGGGAATTCTGTGCCTATAGAGGTCGAGGTGGTCAATGATCCCCTTTACTATAACCTTTTACTGGGTCGGAATTGGATCTACGCTATGAAAGTGATCATATTGTCTGTCTTTAAAGTCATCTTCTTTCCCCACAAGGGAAATATTGTGTTGATTGATCAGCTATCCTTTACTAGTTCCAATCCCGTAGCATCACTGAGACCTATGGTCCCTTAGATCGATAATTCTCAACCGAAAACTAAGAATGTTAGTGTAGGATTTTATTCCTCCTTGATGGGATCTTTGATTTTCCTACACCAATATCCTTTATAGGAACCATCTCCGATGATGCTCCTTCATTGTTGAGTACTGTACCATTCCGGACATCGTACTTTAGTGATATGTGGACTCTACCTTCCATGTGTTCCTCGTCGAGAGACTCTTCACACATCGGAATGGCTATGTCCTTGTCTGCAGCTGAGATTTTTTATCATGATATTCAACAAGTCACTGCAAAGCCTAATCTCTCTTCTTCAAGGACAGAGGAAGAAGATCCTGTTACGATGCCCGCATGGGTAGTTGACTCATCTTGTTCACATGACTTCCTTGATGATACTTTACCTTCGAATGAAGCCATTATCGAGGCCATGAATGGAAATGACAAGACTTGGGAGGGCCTCCATCATAGATCTTATTTCCTTCCCAACCTTGATCTTATTGAGCAAGATGAGTTTCGATTGACTCTAGCCGAGAAAGTTGTCACCCTGTGGTTCCTTTGCAGTCGCATGGAATTTATGCGGAGGGAAATATGCCTAATATTTACCCTACTATCCTGATCAACATTTCTCATACTCTCAGAAAATTCAAAAATGTATACATCGGTGTTGATTGTTCCCTTGAGGAAATCCATATTTACATTGATTTATTCAAAGAATTTCGGGATGTGTTTTCCTGGTCATATGAGGAGATGCCAGGTATTGACCCAGTATTGTCGAACATGAGATTAATACTTACCCCCATGTTAATCCTGTTCGACATTGTCGTCGTGCTATTAATTCTAGGAAGGAAGCAACCATTAAGGCATAGGTAGAGATACTGCTTAAGGCTGGTTTCATCTACACGATTCACCTTACCAAATGGGTATCCAACACCGTTACTGTGGATAAGAAGTAGGGAACCATCCGTGTGTGCACTGAATTTCACGATCTGAATAAAGTGTGTCCTAAATATAACTTCCCCACCCCATTCATAGACCAAATATTGGATGAGTGTGCGGGAAGCGAAGTATTCTCGTTTATGGACGAATTTTCGGGCTATAATCATATCCAAATCAAACCTAAGGATCAACATAAAACTGCATTTAAATGTCCTTGGGGTACTTTCACATACCAAAAAATGCCCTTCATCCTTAAAAATGCCGGAGCTATGCTTCAATGAGCCATGATCTATGCTTTTCAAGATATTAAGTGTATAGTGGATGCTTACTTGGATGATCTTGCTTCTCACTCTCATAGTAGAGTGGATGACCCTGGTCACCTCTGTCTTATTTTCGAGAGATGTCATCGTTATAATATTCGTTTGAATCCGAACAAGTGCATCTTTTGCGTGAAAACTGGTCACGTTCTAGGGTTTATAGTCTCGAAGGAGGGTATTAGAGTCAATCCATTGAAGGTTGAGGAAATACTTTGGTTGTCTCCCCTGCGTACTTTAGTTCAACTTTAGAGCCTCCAAGTGAAGGACAATTTATAACGTCATTTCATCGTGAACTATGCTAGTCTTACTAAGGTTTTCATGCGATTATTGAAGAAAGACACCCCTTTTATCTAGGATGAGTGAGCCCATCAGTCTTTCAATGCTCTTAAGAAATCCTTGGTATCAGCCCCTCTTCTTAGTCCACTCGACTATGTGAGAGACTTTTTGCTTTATGTGGCTGCGTCTCAAGAGATGATTGGTATGGTATTGGTTCTGGAAGACTATATGCTTCAAGAGCATGTTACATATTATCTCAATTGAAACATAGTAGACATTGAACTAAGGTATTCTCATATGGAGAAACTGGGCTTTGCGACTATTCATGCAGTCCAGAGATTACGACACTATATCTTTCTTAGGAAAACCACAGTTTTAGCGCATGTCAATCCATTTCAGTTCGTGCTTACATGACATTTGATTACGGGGGAGTATAATAAATGGATTGTCATCCTTCAGGAATTCGATCTCGATTTTTCCTTGGAAAAGTCTGTGAAGTCTTTGGTTTTCGTGGAGATGATGTCATATTTTCCTAGACTTGATGAGGAAGTGGTCCATGAGGACTCATTCGTTGATGAGCATTTCTTTCTTATCTCGTTGTCAGACCCTTGGTATGGAGACATCATTGTATATCTCCAGACTATGGATTTCCCTTTGCATCTTTTGCAAGATGAGCGACATCATGTGCGACATCATGCCAAATATTATGTCATCGTTGGTGAGACTTTGTATCGTCGAGGAAAGGACTCTATCCTGCGTCGTTGCTTGACTCATGAAGAGGCAGATTTAGTGTTGAATGAATATCATAGTGGGGCATGTGGTGGTCACTTATTTGGGCTTGCTACAGCTCAGCGTATCTTGCGAGTGGGTTATTTTTGGCCTACAATATTTAAATATTGTGTTAATTCCATAAAGAGATGCCACGCTTGTCAGGTTTTTTCTCGGAATGTACGTTCGCATCCTACCCCTCTCTATCCGTTCGTCACCGCCAGTCCCTTCACCAAGTGGGGAGTTGATTTCATGGATGCAACCCATCTTCGGTTGGGGGGCATCGTCATATCATAGTGGCCATAGATTACTTTACCAAATGGGATGAGGCCATGCCGACAGTTAAATCCGATGGTCAACAACAGCCCACTTCGTGTTCAATTAGATCATAGCTCGGTTTGGTATCCCGAGAGAGATTGTCATTGACCATGGTAGTCACTTTCAAAATAAGATGATGGTTGAATTATCGCTTAAGCTTGGGTTTAGACAGGATCACTCATATTAATTTTATCCCCAAGAAAATGGCCAGGTCAAGGTAGTCAATAAGTCCCTTAAGGTCATTCTCCAAAATACCATCCAACAAAGAAAGAATAATTGGCATATCATGTTGTATCCTACTTTGTGGGCTTATCAAACTGCATTGAAGACTTCCACCAGTTTCTCACCTTTCCAGTTAGTTCATGGTGTGGAGTCCATCTTACCAGTTGAATGCGATATCCCTTCTTTGAAGCTAACCATAGAACTCTTTCCTGATACTTCGGATGTAGAGCAATGCTTAGTCCACCTCGAGCAGCTTGACGAACAATGTCAAAACACCACCATGGAAATAGATGCCAATAAACGTCATGTCAAGTCCCAGTACAATAGGTTTGTCCGTCCCTAGAAGTATGCTAAAGGTGACTTGGTTCTTCTTTATGACAAAGCTAATGAACCCCTGGAGGCAGGCAAGTTTAACCCGATGTGGCACGGTCCTTACATTGTGAGGCGTATCCTTGAGAAAGGATCCTATGTGTTAGAATATTATGAGGGGAACGTCTTGAAGGAGACTAGAAATGGGATCTATCTCAAGCGGTATTATGCTTGAGATTCTAGCTTGAGCTGATACTTTGTATACTATTGTATAGTTTCTGTGCATAGTTTAACTTTCCTTTGGTTTTATTGAGTCTACTGATTCGCTTCCTTTTGGTTGATAGATGTCAGCAAAATCTTCGGTGTTCTTAGGATTCGCAGATGGGGCCAGCCATCATACGTAGAGGTTAGCTTCAGCTTCTTGGGTTATTTACTTGCCCGACAACCAGGTCGTGTCTTCAGGAGGTGCTTGTCTTGGTCCCACATCGAACAATGTGGCTGAGTATAGTTTTGTTATTGAATTGCTTCGCGATGCCATTTCACATTGTATCCAGTCTTTAGAGGTCCGCCGGTACGGATTCACAGCTGATTGTGTCTCAGTTGAATGGTTGGTATTGTGTGAGGGATCCTATGCTACTAAGGAGATTCTTAAGGGTAAGACTCTTGGAACGTCATTTTGATTTTATTACTTATAATCATGTTTCAATACATTTCAATCATATTGCTGATGCATATGCTAACTATGTCCTATATTGGCACTTGTCACATAATTAAAAGAAGCAATGAATCACACATTTAACATTCATACATTTGTACACATAATATAGTAGAGTCGAAAAAGTCATAGGATTTTCATTATCAAAGTTTATATGTCAAAAAAAGTGATGTTATAGTACAAAACTGGAGCTTGTAGCTCTCAAATATACATATCTCCGATACAAAAAAATGAGACCCCATGGAATCTAAGCCCTACATGGAGGCCTCTCCTCCACGACAGGATGAGTCCTCACATAGTAGTGCACGGAATTGGCTATATGTCGGAGCAGACGCACCCATGTAGTTGGTGCCCACACTACATGCCTCTGCATCGCCTGAGGGAGGTGCTCCACCTTGATCATGGGTACCCTGGTGGTCATGCGAGTCAGGTTGACCTGTACAGCCTCTAGTGTGTGCTCTTCTGCTACAACTACTATCTCTCCACCACTTCCTCTCCGCCGATTTCATGGGAGGCCTTGTGGGCTACACGGACCCAAGTCTATGAGCAAATAGTTGATCATTAATACATGATATCACACCAAAAATATTTTTTCTTTTACTTAAAACAAAAATACAAAAAAAAATATTCAAAACTTAAAAAGTGTGTCTTACCGATGTCTTTGAACGTGGCCCCTAGTGGAAGTGGCATGTCTCGATCTCCTCTATATTCAATACCCTCATAGGGACAATCATCTATGGCGATCATCTGTTGCCGCCACTAGTGGAAGTACCCATCTGTATATGGAGAGGCTAATCGGCCACCCCCCTATCGTGTCAGTATGTCTGCCCACCGGGTCTAAGCAGGATCTCGGAGACTGTGAGGAGGGACTTCCACCCTCAGACTAAGGCCCGGTACCCTCTCAAAGAATAAACTACATAGTCTACTCCCAAAGCCAATGATTTTTTTCGGCACCAACTTGCACTCTGTCAACTGGTGTTTCATTGTACCCAGTAGTGTAGTACACCAGTCATATACTGTAGGCCTCAAGAACTCAGCTGCATAGAATATCAATGGCCTTGAGGCTTGGTGAAGTGAAGCAAACCCCACTATCCTCTTGAGAGTGAGGATGATGATCTTCATACTCAGACTCAATACAGCCTCTACGGGGACTTCGCTACCCACTTTTTGGGTGCCCTCAATGCAATATCTATCAATGTAGTCACTTATTGTGACTCCTCCCCCTATGCTAGGAGATAAGAGGCTTTCCACCTCTCCTTGACGAGATAATCCGGTAATGAATTATATGTCCTCCACTTCCAATGGAAGTGGCTATCCATCCAAGTTGAAATGTTGAGCTTATGGGTCCAATAGTTTACCAATGCAATGAGTAATCGGTTTTGGGCCCTTAAACCCCCGATACTCCAAAACGTATATAAGCCACAAGCTTGTAGTGCTTATTGGGAAGACAAATTGCCTCCAACTTGATAATCAATTGCATCGTGCTCCCTCTCCCTCCACTCTAGCACCATCCTGTGGAAAAATCAAGGAGTTTTTAGTGTCAAAACTTGTAAAACAACTTACCCACGATGCTATACACGCCCTGTTTCAGAGACAATCGCATGTATATGCGGGCTACTTTTGGTTTTCCCACGCATACCCAGCCCTACACACGACCCAATGAACCATAGCTCATGTACAATGCACCGTGGGCATAAAATAATTTAAAGACTAAAAATATACCACTAGAAAACAAATTGAAAGCCATAGATTTGAAGGGAAGGATGAGAGCTCTTACCTAGTCCTGAAGGCTCGTGATTTCATTGCTCCTAGCTCTCAGAATCGTCACTTGAAGATTGAAGGTAAAAACCACCAAAATGCACTATGGTGGGTAAAAATGAAAATGGTATGGTAAAAATATTTCCTTTTACTATTTATTACTTTTCCTTACCCACTTTTATATAGTTATATTGGTTTTCACTATTTTTAGAGCCTTATTGACTAATATATCATTGTGAGGTATCTTTTTGAGCAATGTTTTGCGTCGGGAGTGGATTTTGAACCTTTTTCACACCTTCAGCAGGTATTTTCTACACCCGTCATATAGGTTAGGATGTCATTATGCTTGCAGTATTTCATCGACCTTATGACCATATTCATAAACCTTAGGTGCAACCCCACTTTTTAACTAACATGGAACCTTCATGTTGCTTTAGAAGTGTCATTATTTGGTGGTAGGACCTGTCCAATCATGGGTGCCCTAGTTAGATCCTTTTTATGTCTTATGGCACCCATTCAGTTGTTCCTCCTTAGGATTGGGAGTCCTTTGTAGTCCCGCCATGACATTGCGATGAAGACTCATACTCTACTTTATATTTATTCTGGCCATATCCAATAAGGACTCCCCATTTATGTCGAATTGTGAATGCATTGCATTATCTTGCTTGCCTTTGAGCCTTTTGTCGGCTCCCACTTTCTTATTTATTAGCCATTTTTGCTGAGCACTTTGCTTTTCGATCCAAGCAGAGCCTTAATTTATCTTTCATGGCTTGATGACCCTTACCTTGAGGGAACAACCCCCGAGTGTCCATATCCTGCACATGCTTCCTTGTATTGAGCATAGGTATGCTCCATTTCCCGGAGCTAGTTCGCTTTCACATGACACTCGTTCCCTCACTGTTGTATTATAAGCAATTGTATTATTTTTTAAGCTTCAAAATATGAAAAAGACAAAAAAATCATATAAATTAAAAAGCCGAACAGGAAAATTTTACTACCTTTTATTGGCATTTGTTGTGTTTCCTTTGAACAGAGCATTCATATCCACTCCATGTATCATGGGTCGGGATATTAGTATGAACTTAGGAAGCTCCACTCATTTCTCAGATCTTACTCCACCGGCTGGTTAAGATTCCAGTAATTATGGAGCCTTTGTTAATGCCTCATGCGTCACAAAGTATTATCAATATCTAGTGTTGAGTCTATGATGACTAAGTCTATCCATCTGCTCATGCTCTTGTTCAAAGGAAGTCTTTAAACCATATTTGACCACTCCTTAGATATCTTGACTATTGCATGTCAACCATCCCTTATGAGTCTAATTCGATCACATATGATGTTCCACCCTGCACCCTTGGCCTGCTTTCATCATTGGTAGGTGACCTTGAACTTAGCAAGTGACATCTCATCATTGGTCCTCGAATAAGTGGTTTCCCTTGTGTTCGACGGAAATACATCTATTCACACATTCAGATTCATGATACGCCTTGGTTTCCATTAGAACCTATTGGTGGTTTCCTCGCTCCTGTCAGTAGTCTTCATCATTGGCTACTATTAAGGACGTCTCTCCCGTGCACTACTTGCATCTTGTACATGCATAAGAGATGAACCCGGTTTTTGGTTTGTTCATCATATTCATCCAATTTCTTCCAAATATTTCAGCTTAGCTGCTACCTCATGCTCGTTGATGGGGGATCCATTAATTCCCTCCTTGCAATGAATCTCATTCCATCGAATCCAACTCATTTATTCTGGAATCGATATTTAGAGTCCTTTGAGTACCTTGAGACTTGCATTCATCAATGGTAAGTTCTCTCGCCATCGACAGTTGGGAATTCATTAATGTCCCCTGATCGATGGATTCATCAGTGTTCAACCTCAACACCTTTATTCAAACTTGGTGAATGTACTCAGTGCTTTGGTACCCATTTTCATCATTGTTGGGTTATCCCACGTTTGTTAATGGTATACCTCAATGACCGGTAATCAAACGATGTCACATCAGGTTCGAAATCAGTACCCTTATTCACTTGATGGGGCATGCACCGTAGATGGTTTTTGCAGAAGACCTCAAACTTCAGTGGCATTCAATATATGCTACATGTGATCGTGATTGTACCTATGAGAGATTTTTCTCATACATCAGTATGCATCAGAGGTTTCCTCTTCAGCAGGAGGCCATATATTACTATATATGGGTCATGGCTATGACCATTCATGACATGTATTCACTATGTACTGCCTATTCATGGCCATTGTATCAGATTGATATGTATTGTACCGATATGTACACAAAGATATCATTGTATTGTGACGAGTGGGATACTCCTTCCATTTGTGTCTCCATCAATCCACTTCTAATATTTGTAATGTATTTCGGCCATCGTAGTACCTTCTCTAACCTCACACATTAGGGGGCATCTGTTACACCGTATTTTTCCACCTTGTGAACATTAGCACTCCTTGGCCTCCCTTATACCCATTTGTAGACTCAAAACCATATTTTTGCTTCTCTTTGAACCCATTTTTCCTTATTTTTCCTCCTATACACGAGCTACTTCAGTACAACTTGTGTATGCACTGGTTGCATCACTGCATCCCACGTACATCGATTTTTTTGGAAAATGAGAGTAAAATTTCTATTTTTCACTCCAAAAAGAGGCAATTTTGATCTTTGACCTTCCATGTATCTTGAAACGACTCGATTCGACCTTTCACTTTTCTTTGGAGGGTTATATATTGAGCTATTTTGATGCATGGAGGGAGGAGAAACAGAAGAGCATCAAAACTTTATCGAAATATTTCCTTGATTGCTATTGCTTGAGTCTACATCCATTGATCCTAGTTGTTGTGAACCATTTATGTTCACCTCCGAAACTCTTTCATATCTTGTGAAGGATTTGTTCTTTTACTCGTGAGTTTTCCATTGTATGGGGGATTGAAGTGGTGGAGGTGCAAGTGGAGGGACCTATTTCTTGGTTCAGATGAGTTTCCGATAGGAGGTTGTATCTTGTACTCCTTGTTTATATTAATAGAAATACTCATTTTCTCGTCCATTTATATTGTGAATGATAATTTATCATCATTGGGTACATTTGCTTATATATATCATGGATTATGATATTGTATATGATGACCTCTTGTATATATCATATGTGCTTGTTTGCGTTTATTGTTGAGGCTAAGCTGTAGGTTCAAGTGTTATGATTCGAAAGCTGAACATAATTCTTCTTCAGACGTTTGGCTGAGGTAGGTCCTTTATTTTTTCTATCAGTATTTACATTTATATAGAATATGTTGGGAATTGGGTTTATTTCTCGAGTCCATCTGTCTGTTGTGGTCTACCCCAAGCCATTGGAATTTTTTCTCCGTAACACTTTCTAGAAAACCAACCCTTGCAGCAATGAAATTTCATGATGACTGGAAGGTACAACTAGCAGTAGAATATTCTAAAAATCAATTTGCATCTGATCTATTTGATGGGATGATATATGATGATGGTTATAATATCCTTAATGATTTCATCTACCACAAAGATAGAATCTTCTTGGTCCCAGATTCAATGTTGAAGAAGAAGATTCTGGAAGCTACTCATGATGTGCCCCTAGCTAGACATCCTAGTTTTCTAAAAACTTACTGGAAGGTGAGAGAAAGGTTCTCTTGGAAGGGACTAAGAATTATGTGATGGAGTATATGAGAGCATGTGTAACATGCCAACAAAATAAAGTGGAACACATTCATCCTGTTAGACTCTTACAACCACTACCCATTCTGGAGCAAAAATGGGAAAGTGTATCAATGGACTCCATCACCAGTTTTCCTAAAAGTCAAGGTAAAGATTTCATTTTTGTTGTGGTAAATAGACTAACCAAATTTACCCATTTTTTTTTTGTCACAACCACTATTGCAGCAATCCAAGTGGATAAAATTTTCTTCAAAGAAGTGTTCAAACTTCATGGTATGCCCAAATCCATCATCAGTGATAGAGATAGCAAATTCACCAGTAGTTTTTGGAAAGAGTTGTTGAAATTGGTGGGAACAATATTGGACCTCAGCAGAAGGTACCACCCTCATACTGATCTCCAAACTGAGAGGGTGAATCAATGGCTTGAAGGATCTCTTAGAAATAATGTTTCAGGGCAGCAGCATGCATGGACTATTATACCTCAAAGTCTCACTTTGAGTGCCATTTCACATCTTCATGTCATATCACCATGCAAAACCTTATGGTGCTACCTCCTAACGATTCTTAGAACTTACTTCTACCTTTTTGGTCCCCTACTTGGCCTTCCTTGGAGTACTTGGAGACAAATCCAACTCACCTCAGCCAAATTCCAAGTCACCGAGTCAAAATGGCACCTCCTTGAGCACACTTTACTAATATTTTTGCACCCTGCTAGTTGTGCAAGGCACGGAAATTTAGTTTTTTTGCACCCTGCATGTCTGCAGGGGAGTAAACATTACATGATTTTCACGCCTTGCTTAGCTTTTCCTGGGGTGTGAAAATTCCCTTAACTAATATTAGCTTGGAAAGTGGATCTTACCTTCGAAGATATTTTCTTGGGATTCAGGTTCCTCTTGAATCCTAACTCACCCTCCCTCTTTGCCCTGGTTCAACCTCTTTATCCACCATTCACTCATCTAGATCCACCTTCCTCTCTTAGTGGTTGGCCTCCCAAATCATATAAGAAGGATTTCATCCATGAGCTAAGGGGATAAATTTTGGAGGCATCAAACCTATGGTATTGGAGGTTTTGCAGAGATAGCAAGGAGGAAGGCTTGGAAGGAGACACTACAGCTTGGACATCAAGGGTAACATTGTATTCATCTTCTTTAAGCTACCTTAATACAACTTTGTTATAGGTCAAATCTGCACTTCTCCATCCGTGATCACCTTTAGCTATCGATCACAAAAAAGGACAACTAGGATTGAAGAGCATGATTGCCTTAGATGATGAATGGACTAGACTTACCCCTCTGCAGCTGACAAAACTCTCATTTTACCTACTTTTTGGGAAAAACGCTACCCTATAAGCATGATAGTAGCATTTTCCTGCTAAAATACTCTACTCCACTTCAATAAAGTAGCGTTTTCCTTCTAAAATACTCTACTTTGCTTCAATAGTGTAGCGTACAGCTCCAAAAATCTTGCAAGCGCTATTTGTAAAGAAGGAAAGTTGCGTATTGAACACTACTCCACTTAAGAAAACTAGCGTACACCTTAAAAAGTAATCAAAAATATATTAATTTGATGAATTGGGATTAGTTGAAGTTGGTTTTGCAACTTCCCCAACTTCCCAATCAAACTACCTATCGATCCAAATTGCCTACCTTGTCCCATAAATACAAGGGGGATAGAGGAGAGAGGGAACTAGTTAAACTAGTTAGACTCATAATGGTCATAATGACCTAGGGAGAAGAAACTATGCATTAAGGGTTGTTATGCTGGAGGAATTCCAAAGTTAGTGTGAAGAGCAGGAGCCCAGAATCTGGTTGCACAAGCACTCTAAAGGATCAGGTATAATTGTATTGATTATTGATTTTGACAATAAAGGTTGAAATGCCCTTCCTATCCCAATCAAATGTCTAATGGATTGCATGTTTGTTTGGATTAAATGCTTGATTGTATTTGATATATAAATTGTGTTTCAATTTCATCATTTTTATATCAGTCAAGATACGCTAAGGAAGGTATCTTTGTATTGCAGGTTCTCCAAATGGAAGATCAAGCGAAGGATTGAGCAAGAGCTAAGATCGAACGTCGTTAATAAGGTATGCCTTCTAAGATCTTGATCTCTTTCTTTTTGTAGAAGCCTATGTGATATGATTAATGCATTTACCTGTCACCCCAGAAGTTGGCAGTGTCCCTCTTGTCGCTATAGGGTAGAATTCCCGAACAACAGACTGGCGACTCCGCTGGGGATCAATTGTTTTTTGCTTTAGGAGACATAGTTAGTTTTCCTTCCAGTACTTTCTGACCTTTTTGATCCTCTGAGAGGCTCTGTAGGTTACTGTAGCCTATTTCCATTGCTTGACTCATTCCAATTTGAAGTTTTAGAGCTTGTTTCAAGCCTTCTCTGGCATAAACGCTGGTATCCCTTGCACACAGTAGCGTACACCTACTGAAAAGCGTTGCTTTACCTATTGCACAGTAGAGTACACCTTCTGAAAAATGATACTTTCCCTAATGCACAGTAGGGTACACCTCCTAGTGTACGCAGTTTTATATACTGCACAGTAGAGTTTTTTCCTGTAAGTCTTTGTTTGTTTTTGGGATTTGATTTCCACTTGTTTGGTTTGATTTCCAGCCTCTTGCCTTGTCTTCTTAACTTATCCTTGAGGTATTTTTTCCCTTGTTGAGTCTTGTTTGCCTCTTTTAAGTCCCTTAGGTCATCTTTTGCTTGCTTGAGTAGTTTTGAAGTGTCTTGTTTATTTGTGACTCTTTTTGAAGATTGTGCTTCGTTCCTTGTTGGACATAGCTGTAGTCCTATACCCTAGATGCTTGTTGCAGGTATACAAACCTTTGTTTTGTAACATTCGTTGTTTGTGGCAACACTAATCATGCTTTGACGGTGTCTTGACGTTTGATTTACGGTTTGACCCCTAGTTGGAGTCCTTAAGGTGTTTTCAAAAGCTTTTTTGAGTCTAGACACTTCCTGATTGCTTTGTCAGTTTCAGTCCAAGTAAGTTGAAGTTTTTAGTTTGCTTCCTTTCGAGTCTTTGTGATTGTAAGGCCATATTTGGTTCGCTTGCCTACCTTTTGCTTGGATTAGTGCTTTTTTAGGGTTCTTGTTGCTTCAGAGCAACCTTTGAGGTTTTCCTTTCCATTTTAAGCACCTCTTATCCCTCTTTTCTTTTCACTTTGTTTTCCAAGCCCCAAAGTTTTTTTTCCCTTTAAAAAACTTTGTAGGACAATTCTTCATCAAATCATCGATTTGATTGTTGTGAGACTGAGAGTTGCTTTTCCTTACTCGCATTGCTTTTTAGGTCTTACTTGCTTCCATTTTCAAGTTCTTTTTCTTTTGCATATATCAGAAAAAGCAAAAAATGAGTTTGGTAGTTTAAAGTAGTAAGACTTATAATCATTTCGAAGTAGCGTAGTTTACTTTGTTTTGAATTTGAAAAGAAAAGAAAAAAAAGGGATTTGTTTTTGTTTTGCTTAGTTTTCATTTTGGAAAGGGCATAAATGGAAAAAGAAAAAGAGTCTTTTGTTGCTTTGAAAGTTATTTCTTCTTGCACTTTACTTTCTCAAACCATTTCCACACAATGCACTACCCCGCTGAGTAAAAAGTTGCCTTAAAAAGAAATTTTAATAAAATCAATTAGAAACATTTTCTTTTTAGGTATACATGACATCAACTAGCTTAGGCTTGATTTGTGAACATAAATCACCTTAAACTGCTCACAACTGACTTCATTATGCAACAATTGTAGTACGAATTTCATTTAGGTAAATCCATATACATCAAATAGTGTTGGGATGCTCTACTCAAACCAGAGTTAAGCACGAGGCCATGGAAGACTGGAATTGTTGAGGATATCCCCTCACTTTCCTTTTGACCATAAACCAGATTCGATTTGCGTATGGGGGTCCTTTCTGTGAAAATCCTCACAGCAGATCTAAGAGATGATGTATCTCACAAGAGAATAATTATGATTAAGCAAGAAAATAGAAGAAGAGTGATACATGCAGTATAATGAGCAACAGAATAATATGGTACAGTAGAACTCAGATAGAAGCAATAATACTTCGGTCATACTATGTTATTAATCACAAATGGACATATAAATAATACAATGCATGAGGAATTCGAATGCCTAAGGTGGCAATTCGAATTAGCCTTCATGGAGTGATCAAAGGATCACTGGAGTGTCATCGGAGCACAACTAGGTGTCCTCATGATCATCGGAGCGCAACTGGAAGTCTTCATCATCATCAGTGGAGTCATCAATGCTCAAGTAACTGTCAACCATTAGTCAAACTAACTCTGGTAGGTGTAACTCAGTGTAACTAAGTGTAACTCAGTGTAACTAAGTGTAACTGAGTGTAACTGAGTGTAACTCAATGTAACTAAGTGTAACTCAATGTAACTAAGAGTAACTGAATGTAACTGAGTGTAACTGAGTGTAACTCAATGTAACTGAGTGTAACTGACTGTAACTGACTGTAACTGAATGTAACTGAGTGTAACTGAGTGTAACTGAGTGTAACTGACTGTAACTGACTGTAACTGAGTGTAACTGAACTGGTAGGTGAAGAAGGGCGAGTTGCTCCCTAAAATCAAGGAAGAAGGGCGCACTAAGCAACTGGAGGGCTAAAACTGAATAGTGAGAAGCTCCTGGGGGCTGGCTAACTGAGGGCTAGGTGCTGGATTGATGACTGGGATGCATGCAAAATGCATGCAAACCCTAGAATGCATGCAAACCCTAAAAGGTGCATGCATGACTGAAAATGTAAATGATCAAAATACTGGTGGGACTAGGATGGAGTATAGGAATATCCTAACACCCCCCCTTAATCCATCCTGGGCCCTGGTAACTAAGACCAAAGGTCACCCAATAGAATGAATAATAACAATCAATAAACCAAGGAAGTGGGAAAATTTCATGGGAAACATACCCCCTCCTCAAAAAATAGACTGTAAGGCACACATAAAAAATAAAAGCTCCAAACTCAAGCATGTGTGATGCTTGGTCTTATGTCTGGAGGTATCTTCTTCTTGGGAAGAAGTGGATCATGCTCAAAAAGCATGTGCTTGTACTTGCTCTTCAGATCGAATGTGATGAGAACAAATCCAACAGTATTAGAATGATCCTTGAACCTGTGATTCGAATCAGCTGAGGTAGGATCAAATTTTTGAATGTGCATATAGTCCTTTGTCTTCTCCTTCGAACCACCATGGGTGAGATTATGCCAAAAAGAACTATTACATGTTTGCTTGAAATCAAAATCAGATTTAAGACTTTCAAAACAGTTTCTTGAGATCTCCTTTGAACCAGCAGGGGTGAGATCAAAACTATCATATGATGCATGAGAAATTATCTCAAGCGGGTGGCAATGGCCATATTCTTCAATAACCTTCTGAAAGCATGTGCTAATGATCATATAGTAGTAAATAAGAGATGTTTGCTGAAGAGGAGCGAATGCATTACCTCCAATAGCTGATGTTACCTCCGAAATAATCATGTGATCATGATGCAAACCAACAAACTCTGGTGCAAGACAGGATTTAGGACCTTCTGCAATATCTAGAGTGTGAGCTGGCACAGAAAGAGAAGAAAGTTTGAGCATGAGCGGAGAATCTGCAAGTTCTTTGTCAACAACTTCAATATGAGATGATACTGGTTCATGATCTGAGAGATCATCAAGGGGAGCGAATGCAACATGATCTGAGAGACCATCAGGAGGAGCGAATGCATCATGATCTGAGAGACCATCAAGTGGAGCGAATGCATCAACTTGCTTGCTTTTGAAGGGATTTGGACCAAATCCATCATTCTTTTTGCCGAATCTTTCATCTAGATGAGCCCATAACTCTTTTGGAGTTTCAATATCAATGATGGTCGGGTACAATATGTAATCGGTCATAGCAAGCATCATTCTTCCAATGTGCATGTCACCTTTATTCAACCATTTAATCTTCTTTGTAGAGGATTCGAACTCTCTTTCAAAATAGCAATCAAAGATATCATGGCTCTTCAAATATGCTATCATTCTTGGTTTCCATTCATCATAGTTGAATGGAGAAAGAGGAGTAATTTCTTCTAAATTCATTGAAGTTGTAGAAGACCTGCAAAAATAATATAGAATAACTGCAACTGCTACTGCTGCAAAAATGCAGATTCTGCTACAACTGCTGCACTCGAAATCTTGGTAATAACTTGCAAAAAACTCTCAAAAATGGAGATAAACAATACTCTCAACATGCTCTGATACCATGTGAAAATCCTCACAGCAGATCTAAGAGATGATGTATCTCACAAGAGAATAATTATGATTAAGCAAGAAAATAGAAGAAGAGTGATACATGCAGTATAATGAGCAACAGAATAATATGGTACAGTAGAACTCAGATAGAAGCAATAATAATTCGGTCATACTATGTTATTAATCACAAATGGACATATAAATAATACAATGCATGAGGAATTCGAATGCCTAAGGTGGCAATTCGAATTAGCCTTCATGGAGTGATCAAAGGATCACTGGAGTGTCATCGGAGCACAACTAGGTGTCCTCATGATCATCGGAGCGCAACTGGAAGTCTTCATCATCATCAGTGGAGTCATCAATGCTCAAGTAACTGTCAACCATTAGTCAAACTAACTCTGGTAGGTGTAACTCAGTGTAACTAAGTGTAACTAAGTGTAACTCAGTGTAACTAAGTGTAACTAAGTGTAACTGAGTGTAACTGAGTGTAACTCAATGTAACTAAGTGTAACTCAATGTAACTAAGAGTAACTGAATGTAACTGAGTGTAACTGAGTGTAACTCAATGTAACTGAGTGTAACTGAGTGTAACTGACTGTAACTGACTGTAACTGAATGTAACTGAGTGTAACTGAGTGTAACTGAGTGTAACTCAATGTAACTGAGTGTAACTGAGTGTAACTGACTGTAACTGAGTGTAACTGAACTGGTAGGTGAAGAAGGGCGAGTTGCTCCCTAAAATCAAGGAAGAAGGGCGCACTAAGCAACTGGAGGGCTAAAACTGAATAGTGAGAAGCTCCTGGGGGCTGGCTAACTAAGGGCTAGGTGCTGGACTGATGACTGGGATGCATGCAAAATGCATGCAAACCCTAGAATGCATGAAAACCCTAAAAGGTGCATGCATGACTGAAAATGTAAATGATCAAAATACTGGTGGGACTAGGATGGAGTATAGGAATATCCTAACACTTTCGGATTTCGGGCTTTGCTACCCTGCCCATGCATTTTAACTAGGCTGACGATTGTCCCCCCGGGTTATTTCATGTTTATGGTAGCCTTAGTATCAAACCTTTAGGATTCTACATAGGTAGAGTGGGCGGTTATTCCCACTTCAACTCGGACAGGTGTGGAAGCTAACCCTTTGGTAGTAATCCCAGGAAAGCGGTTTGGTGATTCAAGCGCTTGCACCCAATGGACACCACGAAACTGACCATTGGTACTCTGTTAGTATGTTCTGGGCCCAAATCATCCTAGACTTGCTTCTGAGAGTATTTGCTATCCGTTTGATTGGTTTGATTACTTAGGAACTTTTTAGTGGTATGTTGTTTTCCCCTTAGTTGTAGTGGCCACTAGGTTTTTTTTTTACTTAGGCTATTTTTAGTAATTGTGGAAGAGCAACAGCTTCGTAGGTCTCGAAGGTTGCAAAACCTTCCCCCACTCATAGTGGATCCACTACCGCCAACGCAACGATGGAGAACAAACTCCAGTGGTTCTTTCGAACTTACTAGTGAAATAGAGGTTCCTGGTGAACCACAGCCCAGAACCCCGGGTTGACAAATTTTCGACACTGTCGAGGTTCAGGATATCACTTCAGGTGAATTCAATACTCCTTTCAACCCTCCTTTTACTGAACTCGATGATCTGCTCCTGGTCCCTGTAGGTTTTCAGCAACCCGAGTATAGTGCATATTTTTTCACACCTGGTTATAGTATGACTAATCCAGGAGATGAACAAGGAGTTCCACAGACTCCGACAATGGGTATGAATACAAGGATTGTTAATCCTCCTTCCATAAACATTGCTACACTGAGTTCGTCGCAGAAAGCATCTGCGTCAACTCCTTCCTTTATTTTTCACGAGGGTACTTTAGGCATGCCAAGCTCAACAGCTTTGACATCTGCCTCGGTTGCTAACCCTAATTTTGGACCCAACAATGCAGTGCGAGCCACTCCACCTCTTGCGACTCAATAGTCATACCATATACCTAGCACTTGGATTTCCACACCCAATATTGGGACGAATTCCTCTACAACTGTGCCTGTCATGAGTACCATGACTGCATCGTCCACCTCGACTACCCCTGGTTATAACACCTTTGCAGGTTACAATATGAATCAAGGTAATATACCTGCAGGAAACATCCCCTTTTCTTTGTTTTATGGAGGAGGGGGTAATATCCTTAACCAACAATATGGCGGGCCTAACACCCAACCACATTGGACGAACATACAAAGTACCAACCCACTTTCATTTGGGTGGGGGAATTTCAATAACACTTTCATACAACAGCAGATGGAAGGGTAGAACCCCTATCAGCAGATGGCTGGGGGAAACCCCTACCAGTAGATGGCTGGGGGAAACCCCTACCAGTAAATGGCTGGGGGTAACCCTAACCAGCAGTTTATGGGTCAAACTATGGGAGTTCCCCCCTTCATGACTCCAGCTTATCAAATTCCATCTTATAGACCTTGTTTACCATTTTTGGAAACCCTAAATTTGCTATATCTTTCCAAATTAACGAATGATCTGGTGTGCCATAACGTTACGTGGCCATTAGTTCCCACTAAGCTACCTTCGGACATTCCAAAATTCGAAGGTAAAACTGGTGAGGATCCTGGTGATCATGTCACCACCTTTCATCTCTGGTGTTCTTCGAACTTGTTGAACGAAGATTCCGTTAGGTTGAGACATTTTCAAAGAACCTTGACCGGTGCTACATCCAAATGGTACATTGAGTTACCTGCAGCCACCTTTTTAACTTTCAGGATCTCGCAACAGTTTTCTTGAACCACTTCCAACTTCCTGTTTGGTACGATGCTGGGACAGATCTTTTGTCTACCTTTAGACAAAACAAAGCCACCCATTTATCTGATCATATCCAGGAGTGGCAAAGACAAAAGAGGCTCATTAAAGCCAATATCCCCCTAGAATTCTTATTAGAGTGGTATCTGAAATCACTCCTTCCTTATATTTCTAAGGAAGTAGCTACTTTTGGGGTGTCATCAGAAGAAGAAGCCATTCTAAGGACCCAGCAACTAGACTTGGTTTATGCTCAGTCTAGGCTCCTTTACGAAATTATACCTGACGCACCACGATCAAACACTGACCTAAGCAGACCAAAACCTAGACCACATGTTGACGGCATTGTAGGTTCAGTTGATTCTGTAGCTTTCGAAGCATTGACTAAACAGGTTCATGCCTTATTGGTCAAACAATCGACTGCAGAAGTGACTTCCGTCACAACCTCTCCTTCTACTACTGAATCTGTACAACAGGTTTAAACTAATCAAAAGGGCCCTCGGCATCCCAACAACAAAAAGAAGGGAAAGAAAGGAGAGGCGAACCAATAAAATCCCCCAAAAAAAGATAATGCCGAGGAGGGTAACAAAGAAAAGAAGAAGGTTAAGTTCCCTTGCAAACTTTGCAAGCAGGACCACCTCACTCACCAATGCCCTTTAATTGAAGAAGCCCAGAAGCTGCTTCAAGAAAAGAAACCTGTTGTCCTTAAAGATCCATTTCCAAAAGGGCAGGGCTCAGCTTCTAGCACCTCCAATACTGGGGGCACCACCCATGCTTCAGTTGATCAAACTTTTATTAATATGGTTAACTCGGACACTCTTTTACAAATGTGGGCAAGAAATTATACACCAGATTTACAGAATAAGGATAAAGAGATTCTGGAATCTTCCACTCCTCTCCACATACCTATGGATCCACTGCCCAAGATCCCAAAAGGTGTCTTGAAATGGGCATCGCACAATCCCAACGCATGGGATGCTTCCAACTACAATGTGGTTGAATATCTAGCCCAGACCCCTTGTGCCATGTCCACCTTAGAAGTTTTGCAAAGTTTCCCATTACAACGAAATGCACTTCTGGCAGTGATTGGAAGTATGGAATCATCCAACATGACTGCACATTTTGATATGTCTGATATCAAATACCAGTTGTCGTACCATGTTGCTCTTCAGATAGAGGTAGTTCATGGTGCTATGACCATTGGATGAGCTGTCATAGATGAGGGCGCATCTACGTGCGTAATGTCAATTTCTTGTTGGAAAGCCTTGGGTTCCCCCGAGTTAGCCCCCTCTAACACACTGCTTACTGCATTTGATGGAAGTACTTTCCGTCCACACAGAGTCTTGCCATCATTTGACGTCACACTGGCCGGTAAGACAGTTGCTGTAGAGATTTAAATTCTGGACACTTCGCTTGATTACAATATGTTGTTAGGAAGGAGCTAGACATATGCCATGCAACCTATTCCATTGGCAGTTTTACGAGTTGTAATGTTCCCTCATGAAGGCAAGATCATCACGGTAGATCAACTTTCTCTGTCATTACCCGAAATTTCTGAAAAATTTAAAATTTTATTTATAACAATAAATGTTAACTAAATAGTATTTCTGGTCCTGTTTTAATTTCAGTAACTAACGTAATCTGTTTAAAAGACTCTGTCTTACTAAAAATTTGATTTCTGAGATTTTAATTAATGACTGTTTTGTTTCAAACTGCAAGGGAAGAGCTAGTCGTAGCTAACTGGCTTACTTAGCTTCCGAGCTAATGCATAAGTCGTCTTCTGTTTCTCAGGTACGCCGGTGAAGTAAGGATCACTATATTTTAAACTTGGTAAGCATCAATACTCCCTGTACTTTAAAACTTTAAAGAATATTTATTTACTGTTGCAAGTTGTAGTGCAAGACAGTGAAGTTATTCTCATGAACTTACACTTGAATTAAGATTGATAGTCTGCCTCGACAAGATATATCTTATTCGGATAGTATCATCAGGTTTTGCGATGAATTACATTGTTTCCGTTATAATTATTGTTTTATGAATATGCCTCTAGGTTACTGCTGTAACTATCACTGGAACAACTGTTTGTATCATAATTATTATCTGCATAAAGCGACTTAGCATCATGTGATATGTTGTCAACTAATACCGGTGATTACTGTTGTGTTCACGTATTATTAACGTGAGTTGAAAAGGTGGCGCCTCTAGCGTTGTTCCATTATATTAATCTAATATCGGGGTCCAATGTCTACTTAGAGTTTAATTTATGTCACCTGACTGTGCCTTGTTTTAAACTACATTCATGGTGTGAACCAGTAGAGGAATTTATAATTCAGGATCTTCATAATAGAGATTATTATTCTAATTGTTTACTGGTTAACAATAGTATTAGTAGAAAATACGATGATAGTATATAATGGCAAATGTGTATCTTGTCATATAGACTTGGCAACATTTCAATGTATTAAGTAACAAGGTGTTTTCAATTGAAAGTTGACTACCTTATTGCTTACATAGGAATGTAATATGCTCATGGCATTAATCTATGGCTTGGTTTCAATATATAAATAATATAATGATTGTGCAACAATCATAATGTTTCCATACGTTGGCAAACTTTATATTCATTATGGTATTAAGGTTGTATCTATTATACTAGGTTAAGAGAAACTCTATGGTTGAAGTTGACTATATCTCGTTCATATCATTGTAGGGAATATACATACCACGTACCTTGGAATTATTGAAGGTTCGATTGCAAGGCATGCACTATTTGTTGATTGAATGTATTTCATAATGTATTTCCATACGTTTGAGTTTGACTTGTATCTATGCAATGATTTTTGAAATAGATGAATAATGATTTGGATGGCAACTGAACTATATGGTCTCGACCCATATTACGTTGATATATTTCAATGCTACGTGGTTAACTCTCCTCCATGCATTTGGTGATATATAAGCTGTTATCGAAACCCTACCAGGTTATTGTCTTTGCCTCTGGGCTCGGGTCCTAAGGGTGAAACCCTCCATGTCTGGATTTCGTCGTTGGGTATTGTAACAAAATGCACAGTGTTGTGGTTCTGGTTTTCATGATTTCATTCTATGGTAGGATAAGTCCTCGGCTCTGCTGATAGCGTTTGCTACAGTTTCATTGTTTAGTGGTCTCGTTGCTCCTTCTTTGTTTAAGTCCTAGCTACTTACAGTCCTTCATTATGCTGGTATGGTTATGAGGCAGGGTTTTGCTAATGTCTTTAAGTTATGAGAGGGTTAATACATTTAGGTTTGGGGGTGTGCTTCTCGACTGGTTCAATCCCAGCTTGAGGGTTTCGTCTGGAATGTTACCTGTCGTGACTGTCAAGAAATGTTATGATGGTTTCCCTTGCTCACCCACCTGATGAATGTGATGGGGTTTCACTGCTTGTTCAACTTGTGGCTACCGGTTGTCCGCTGTTACATTCCTCCATGGCTCGGTAAGATAAAAATCATGTTTTTCACAGTTTTTATGTTTTACAATTATTAATTAGATTTACGTTTGTAATACTACCCTCAGCATTCAATAAGGTGACTAAAATCCCTCGGCATCCGTTAATGTGCAGGTCACGCGGCTCTGAAGGTGTACAGGGCTTTTATCACCAACGCCGGCTCCTCCGGGTAAGCCTGGTTATCCACGGCTGTCTCTTCCTTTGCTGGTTTTGTGGTTAGGGTTGAGTCTTGGTGGGAAACTCCTGTGAAGTGAGGTCGTTAACGACTTGATGTCATGGGTGCAGTCATCTGTAATAAGTTGTTTTGTTTGAAATGAGAAGGGGTTTGAAACCCTGTTATGTTTATGGAGAGCCATTCACGGCTCAGACTGTATGAGGCCAGGGTTTCTGTTAATGTACTTGTAATTGCTAGGCGTAGGGTTTTATCCACGCTGTTTAAATTAATATTTAATATGATAATAGGCCTGTCATGGCCGTGTTTCATTTTTGTGTTTTGTTAAAATATTAGAATGTTTGAAATGTAGGGATGAATGAGTTCTTCGATACCTGCAATGGATGATAACTCTACTGTATGGAGTTCATGTATCGTTTCTCTGTGTTTTCTTGGATTTTGAAAGTTTAAATAAAAGAATAAGGATGTTCTTCGACTGTAAATGTAATAGTTAAAATAGTATAGGGTTATTCTGGCGAGTTGGGGTTCTGTTTTGTGTTCAACACATATATATGGAATTGTTAACTCAGTGGTGACTGGGAACGAGTTGTAACAAATTTATTTTGATTCCTGTATAATTATTTAATAAAACTGTGGATAGAAATTATATACTTAGAACTATGTATAAACCTACTGTAGGTTTTGTCTGCCATATAAGGCATTCTTTTCATTTGTTTTCCGTCTGTCAAGTGAAAGTTGTAAGGCTACGACCGTGTAGGGTTTATGGACTACTCTAAGGGAGAATATTTAAAATGAAATAAATATTATTACTGTGTAATTATGAAGGTTGGTAACAGCCAATAATGGTTGCATTCGTTGACAGTTTCTCTGTGTGTTAATATGTTTGTCTTGTTTGAAACAACTCTGTCAACTCTGTCATGATAACATGGCTAACAAAATTAACACACTAGGTTGAAGGGGAAATAATACTCTACAGTTTCTATGTGTTTGTATTTGACTACTGTGTTAATGAATAAGATTATATGGAAGCTTGTAACAATGAAATATTGTTACAGTCACACCCTTTAGTTAGTCAATAGCTATCAATCATATTCTGAATATAAACAATATAATAATATGAGTTTTGTTTATCTGTTAACTCGATACAAGTATGACCTGTAACTAAAGTTGACTGAAATATGAAACAAATATATGTATACAGGTATATTATTCTAATAGGAAATATCTCAAAGTAAAAACTAAGATTTATCTATATCTATTCTTATGACTGTTTAATAGCTATAATTCTGGAATATCTACTGTTTAATATTCTGTCTATTATTTAACTATTAACAAGAATTCTAGAATTACATAAACATGGTATTTGTTAACTGTAACAGTAACAAATATGTGCTGCATAGGATAATTACTCTATTTAAATAAAAGTAGGGAAAATTCTAAAACATCTGAGTTCTGTAATTTATACCAAAAGAAAATACAGAGACTGATTTACTGAAATTGAATACAGTCAAAACATAGTTGAACTAGTCTATTTCATATGAAAATTATTTAAACTAACAGCAGGAAGAGTGACAGAACCTGTAACTATAGTAGACAATAACAGCAATGGGAGGCTGTTCCTCCCTACCAATTCCTGGAGAGTGCCCAGATAGCACTTCTCAAGACCCCCGAGCTTGCTCTGGTCTAACTGGATGGAATCTAGGTACGGCCAATAATTCCCTCAGCCCAAGCAGCTATACTGGAACCAAGTTACTGCAACTTCCTGTCTCAAAACACTTCCTTACTGATTTTCCCACTTCCTCAATGGGACTCCTGAATAGCATTCACCTGAATGTATTCTCCCTCTTGAACAATTGCTGAACCCCTAGCTCAGTTCATTGAGTAGTATTTAAAAGATTGCCTAGGTCTTAGTTGGGCTAACTGTCATTAATGAGCCACCTGCTCAGATTCCACTTTCTTGGGGAATCATGACCCCAAAATATAGGGAAGTTGCCACCTACAACTCAGGAAGTGTTTGAGGATGCTGCCACTTGTCTTTTGTCCTTCCACCTAATTCCATCCACCAGTTAGACCAGTAACCTCTTTTAACAGCTCTCCCATGCTGTTGTCTCCATAATTTATTTATTAATAATAATTATTCAGAATTTACATTCCATTTCTGGAGACTCTGCTGAGTCATCCATTCCTACTTAGCATTAAATTTAACATAATGTTTTCAGGAATATTAAAAATAATTACATTATTTTAATAAAATTGGGGTATGTGACATACACACCCCCTTAAAATGTAACATCGTCCTCGATGTTACTTATTCTTCTTCTTCAGCCACCTGCAGGAATAGATGGGGATATGCTTCCCGCATCTTACTTTCCAGCTCCCAGGTAGCTTCTTCAGGACTAAGGTGCTTCCATTGCACCTTCACTTGTCCAATTATGCGGTTCCGTAGAGTAATTTCCCTCCTCCCGAGGATACAATCCGGTTCCACCAGAACTTCCCCTTCTGGTTCTACCTGTACAATGTTCCAATCAATAACATGAGTAGCATCATGAACATACTTTTTCAAAACAGAGATATGAAAAACATTGTGTACTTTTAAATTTGGCGGTAATGCTAACTGATAAGCAACTTGACCAATTCTAGCTAAAATTTCAAATGGACCACAGTAACGTGGTGCTAATTTTGCACAACTTCCTAATCTTAGGGAGCTTTTCTTTGGCCTTACCTTGATGAACACATGTTCACCTACCTGGAACTCTTTAGGAGTTCTTTTCAAATCTGCTTGACTCTTTTGCCGATCCTGGGCAATCTTCAAGTTTTCCTGCACTTGTTTCACAATCTGTTCCATTTCTTTCAATAAATCAGGTCCTAACACTAATCTATCTACTGGATTACTCCAAGAGATAGGAGTGTTGCATTTTCGTCCATACAAAACCTCAAAAGGACTAAACTTAGCTGATGATTGATAGCTGTTATTGTATGCAAATTCAGCTAAGTGTAAATAATCCTCCCACTTACCTGGTTGATCTTTAACATACATCCTTAACAGATATTCTAATACTTGATTAACTCTTTCAGTTTGTCCGTCAGTCTGAGGATGGAAAGAGGTGCTGAAATTTAAAGTGGTGTTTAATCCTTTGAACAAGGATCTCCAAAAATTTCCTGTGAATTTAGGATCCCTGTCTGATATAATGACTTTTGGAATACCGTGTAACCGAAAAATCTGTTTTAAAAAGATATCTGCTATGTTTGCAGCCTTGTATGTGGTTTTAACAGGAATAAAGTGTGCTGATTTACTTAATTTGTCTACCACTACCATAATCGAATCATTCTGATGTTGATTTTTGGGTAAACCCGTAATGAAATCCAGGCTGATTATTTCCCATTTCCAGCTAGGAATAGGTAAAGGTTGCAGCAATCCAGCTGGATGTTGGTGTTCTGTTTTTACTTGTTGGCAGTCCAAACACTTAGCTAAATATTCGGCAGTTTCAGATTTCATGTTAGGCCAAAAATATTCTTTTCTCAACATAGTGACAGTCTTTTGATAGCCAGGATGCCCGGAGTAAGGGGTTTTATGTATTTCGTCTAAAATTAACAACTTAACTGTAGGTGCATTAGGGATATACAGCCTGTCCTCAAACAACAAAAATCCGTTTTCGTTTAAACTATACCCTTTTATCAAACTTTCTGTGGGTTGTTCTTTGGCTGTAATTTGTAAATGCTGATAATTTTCGTCTAATTTTATCCCTTCAGCCAGCTGTTCATTTAAGTCAGAGGTATAAGTGCTGCTAGCTGATATGAAATTCAGTTTTGCATTTCTGCTCAAGGCATCAGCCACCTTATTTTCCTTCCCTTTTATGTGTTGGATTTCAAAATCGTATTCACTTAGGAATGCCAGCCACCTGGCTTGTCTTGCATTTAAATTTGGCTGATCTAAAAGGTATTTCAGACCTTTATTGTCTGTTAGTAAGGTGAATTTTCTGCCTATTAGGTGGTGTCGCCACATCTTTAAAGCATGAATTACAGCAGCTAATTCTAGGTCATAAGTGGGATAATTCTTTTCATGAATTTTCAGCTTCCTAGATTCGTAAGCAATGACATGTCCTTCGTAAGTCAGCACTCTGCCTAAACCATCATTACAAGCGTCGGTGCAAACTACGAAATCTTTATTTGGGTCCGCTATTCTAAGAATAGGTGCAGTTGTCAATAAGGTCTTAAGTTTCTTGAAACTTTCTTCACATTTCGCATTCCAATCAAACTTCTTGCCTTTCTTTTGCAAAGAAGTGATTGGGTTGGCTATTTTTGAAAAGCCTTCAATAAACCTCCGGTAATAACCGGTAATTCCCATGAAAGATCTAACGTCCGTCACATCTTTAGGTACTGGCCATTCTTCAATTGCCCGAATCTTTTCGGGATCCACTGAAATCCCTTCCTTAGTGACTACATGTCCTAAGTACTGGATTTCATCTTTGAAGAAGTCACATTTACTGAATTTCACAAAAAGTTGTTGTTCTCTCAGTTCTTGTAAAACTATACGTAAGTGTTCTTTATGCTCCTCCTCGCTCTTAGAATAGACTAAAATGTCGTCGATAAATACAACAACAAATTTATCTAAGTACTTATGCATTATGTTGTTCATTAAGCACATAAAAACAGCTGGGGCATTAGTAAGTCCAAATGGCATTACGACAAATTCGTAATGTCCGTACCTTGTTCTAAAGGCTGTTTTGAAAATATCTTCTTCTTTAATTCTTACCTGATGATAACCCGATCTCAGATCGATCTTGGAGAATACCGTAGCGCCACGTAGCTGATCAAACAGATCATCAATACGAGGTAACGGATACCTGTTTTTGATCGTCATCTTGTTTAGTTGACGATAATCTATGCAAAGTCGCATAGTTCCGTCCTTCTTTTTAACGAAAATCACTGGTGCTCCCCAAGGGGATACACTGGGTCGAATATAATTCTTATCTATTAACTCCTTTAACTGAGTTTTCAACTCGTTAAGCTCCAAAATATTCATACGATACGGGGCTTTTGAACTGGGAACAGCACCTGGTACCAGCTCAATTGTAAAGTCTAGCTCTCTCTTGGGAGGCAATTCTGGAATTTCCTCAGGAAAAACGTCAATAAATTCATTGACGATAGGGATGTTCTCTACTGTTTTCTGGTTGCGTTCAGACTTATCTGTCTCATCTGTAATAGTTACAGCATAGGTCTTGCACCCTTTCCTGACTGCTCTTTTAAGTTGTAAAGCAGAAATCTGCCTAACTACTGTTTTCCTAGGGATACCCCTAACAGTTACAGGCTGTCCACTACTGTTTATACACCTAAAAGTTTTGTCAAAACAGTTTAAAACGACCCTATGTTGTTCCAACCAGTCCATTCCGATAAGTATGTCATAAGAGCCAAGTGGTAAAACGTTCAGTTTAACTGTAGTTCTAAAATCAGTCATGTTTAAGATGCATTCTTTTACATAGCAGTTTACTTTTCTCTTTGCCCCAGTAGCTAATTGTACAGACCAAGAATTATCAAACCTTTCAACAGTCAATTTACATTTTTCTACCAGCTGAGGTGAAATATAACTAAGACTAGCACCTGGATCTATTAATATAGTAACTGGGGTTTTGTTAATCATACCTCCTACTTCCACCATGGAAGTTTGGTAGTCAGCCTGGCGGTTTTCCAACGCTGCATTGATTTGGGGCATAGTTCCTGCAAAATCTCCAACTGTCATTTCATCTTGAACAGTATGAATATTGCTGATTTGTTTCTTTCTGTTTGGGCAGACTGAAGCATAATGTGGCCCATTACACTCCCAACACTTGACAGGTTCCTTTCGCTCAAAGTTTTTAGTGTAGTTTCCATGGTTATTAGGAGTCTCTTTGCTGTTTTTGTAATTGTTCGAATGACTGACAGCTCCATTTTTGTTTCCTTGGAAACTTTTACTATTAAAGTGGTTCCCGTTTTTGCCATTCTTGAAACTTTTATGGGGAACAAATTCTTTTTTCTTGTACTCAATCAGATTGCTGTTCTTTTTGGCTTTCCAGCTGGCTATTCCCTCTTTCTTTTTATTCTGTTCATAACAGAAATTTGCCTTGCGCATAGCTTCTTCCAGTTTTTTGGGGTTGTCATATTCAATTCTGTCCTTGATATGATAGGGCAGACAACTAAGAAACCGCTGTATTTTTTGTTTCTCTTCAACAAAATACGGTACATAACACAACAGACTTAAGAATTTACTGTTTAAGTCCTTCATCGTCATAGATCCGAGCTTTAATTCATAAAATTCTTTGGCCCTCTCTTCATAATACTATTCGGACAGGAATTTCTTCTTGAAGTATCTTTTAAAGGTACTCCAATTAACTTCTCTTTCTTTAATCCCTTTGACCCTTTTCAGATCTTGCCACCATATGTCCGCCTTTCCCGAGAGGTTGTAGATGGCCATTCGTGCCTTCAGCTGATTTGAGTAGTTATAGATCTGAAAATATTTTCTCATCCCGGATAACCAGGATTCTGCCTCTTCTCCAGTTTCAGCTTCTCCGTTGAAGGTTGGGGGCTTTATCTTCTTAAACTCCCCGGAAATCTCTTCATAAGGCCTGTACTTTTTCCTTCGGTTGTGCAGCTCAGTTTCACTGCTGTCACTGCTGGTGTGATAACTGTTTTGTCCTTTTCTTTCTTCAGATGATGAACTGCTGTCAGACTTAGCCGGTTTTGTCCTTTTTGACCCTCTTTGATGACTAACCTCTTCTGAGTCAGCTCGTTTGCTCCTTCCTTCTGTCTGGAATTTTTCTATCAATAGCTGATTTAACTGCTCCTGAGTCTTTAGAATTCTTTCATTATCCTTCTTAATTGTTTCCATCTCTGTCTTCAATCCTCTTATGGTCTGCATCAGCTCAGTGGTGTGAGCAATTACCTCTTCTGTCTCAGGTTCTCTTGACATCTGTCTTGTCAATGCATTTGGAGATTCCTCCTCGGTATATTCTCCCAATTTTTCCATACCTGTCTGTAAAATTCGGAAAAGAAAAAATTTTCTGTTCTGTTCATGAAACCGAAATATATGTTAGTACTTTATATATAAAAAAAAAACTTCTTTTATGGTCACTGTTTGCGGAAGTTTAGTGGAGTCACATCCAAGCCTAGTGTCTGAACCTGGCTCTGATACCACATGTCATTACCCGAAATTTCTGAAAAATTTAAAATTTTATTTATAACAATAAATGTTAACTAAATAGTATTTCTGGTCCTGTTTTAATTTCAGTAACTAACGTAATCTGTTTAAAAGACTCTGTCTTACTAAAAATTTGATTTCTGAGATTTTAATTAATGACTGTTTTGTTTCAAACTGCAAGGGAAGAGCTAGTCGTAGCTAACTGGCTTACTTAGCTTTCGAGCTAATGCATAAGTCGTCTTCTGTTTCTCAGGTACGCCGGTGAAGTAAGGATCACTGTATTTTAAACTTGGTAAGCATCAATACTCCCTGTACTTTAAAACTTTAAAGAAGATTTATTTACTGTTGCAAGTTGTAGTGCAAGACAGTGAAGTTATTCTCATGAACTTACACTTGAATTAAGATTGATAGTCTGCCTCGACATGATATATCTTATTCGGATAGTATCATCAGGTTTTGCGATGAATTACATTGTTTCCGTTATAATTATTGTTTTATGAATATGCCTCTAGGTTACTGCTGTAACTATCACTGGAACAATTGTTTGTATCATAATTATTATCTGCATAAAGCGACTTAGCATCATGTGATATGTTGTCAACTAATACCGGTGATTACTGTTGTGTTCACGTATTATTAACGTGAGTTGAAAAGGTGGCGCCTCTAGCGTTGTTCCATTATATTAATCTAATATCGGGGTCCAATGTCTACTTAGAGTTTAATTTATGTCACCTGACTGTGCCTTGTTTTAAACTACATTCATGGTGTGAACCAGTAGAGGAATTTATAATTCAGGATCTTCATAATAGAGATTATTATTCTAATTGTTTACTGGTTAACAATAGTATTAGTAGAAAATACGATGATAGTATATAATGGCAAATGTGTATCTTGTCATATAGACTTGGCAACATTTCAATGTATTAAGTAACAAGGTGTTTTCAATTGAAAGTTGACTACCTTATTGCTTACATAGGAATGTAATATGCTCATGGCATTAATCTATGGCTTGGTTTCAATATATAAATAATATAATGATTGTGCAACAATCATAATGTTTCCATACGTTGGCAAACTTTATATTCATTATGGTATTAAGGTTGTATCTATTATACTAGGTTAAGAGAAACTCTATGGTTGAAGTTGACTATATCTCGTTCATATCATTGTAGGGAATATACATACCACGTACCTTGGAATTATTGAAGGTTCGATTGCAAGGCATGCACTATTTGTTGATTGAATGTATTTCATAATGTATTTCCATACGTTTGAGTTTGACTTGTATCTATGCAATGATTTTTGAAATAGATGAATAATGATTTGGATGGCAACTGAACTATATGGTCTCGACCCATATTACGTTGATATATTTCAATGCTACGTGGTTAACTCTCCTCCATGCATTTGGTGATATATAAGCTGTTATCGAAACCCTACCAGGTTATTGTCTTTGCCTCCGGGCTGGGGTCCTAAGGGTGAAACCCTCCATGTCTGGATTTCGTCGTTGGGTATTGTAACAAAATGCACAGTGTTGTGGTTCTGGTTTTCATGATTTCATTCTATGGTAGGATAAGTCCTCGGCTCTGCTGATAGCGTTTGCTACAGTTTCATTGTTTAGTGGTCTCGTTGCTCCTTCTTTGTTTAAGTTCCAGCTACTTACAGTCCTTCATTATGCTGGTATGGTTATGAGGCAGGGTTTTGCTAATGTCTTTAAGTTATGAGAGGGTTAATACATTTAGGTTTGGGGGTGTGCTTCTCGACTGGTTCAATCCCAGCTTGAGGGTTTCGTCTGGAATGTTACTTGTCGTGACTGTCAAGAAATGTTATGATGGTTTCCCTTGCTCGCCCACCTGATGAATGTGATGGGGTTTCACTGCTTGTTCAACTTGTGGCTACCGGTTGTCCGCTGTTACATTCCTCCATGGCTCGGTAAGATAAAAATCATGTTTTTCACAGTTTTTATGTTTTACAATTATTAATTAGATTTACGTTTGTAATACTACCCTCAGCATTCAATAAGGTGACTAAAATCCCTCGGCATCCGTTAATGTGCAGGTCACGCGGCTCTGAAGGTGTACAGGGCTTTTATCACCAACGCTGGCTCCTCCGGGTAAGCCTGGTTATCCACGGCTGTCTCTTCCTTTGCTGGTTTTGTGGTTAGGGTTGAGTCTTGGTGGGAAACTCCTGTGAAGTGAGGTCGTTAACGACTTGATGTCATGGGTGCAGTCATCTGTAATAAGTTGTTTTGTTTGAAATGAGAAGGGGTTTGAAACCCTGTTATGTTTATGGAGAGCCATTCACGGCTCAGACTGTATGAGGCCAGGGTTTCTGTTAATGTACTTGTAATTGCTAGGCGTAGGGTTTTATCCACGCTGTTTAAATTAATATTTAATATGATAATAGGCCTGTCATGGCCGTGTTTCATTTTTGTGTTTTGTTAAAATATTAGAATGTTTGAAATGTAGGGATGAATGAGTTCTTCGATACCTGCAATGGATGATAACTCTACTGTATGGAGTTCATGTATCGTTTCTCTGTGTTTTCTTGGATTTTGAAAGTTTAAATAAAAGAATAAGGATGTTCTTCGACTGTAAATGTAATAGTTAAAATAGTATAGGGTTATTCTGGCGAGTTGGGGTTCTGTTTTGTGTTCAACACATATATATGGAATTGTTAACTCAGTGGTGACTGGGAACGAGTTGTAACAAATTTATTTTGATTCCTGTATAATTATTTAATAAAACTGTGGATAGAAATTATATACTTAGAACTATGTATAAACCTACTGTAGGTTTTGTCTGCCATATAAGGCATTCTTTTCATTTGTTTTCCGTCTGTCAAGTGAAAGTTGTAAGGCTACGACCGTGTAGGGTTTATGGACTACTCTAAGGGAGAATATTTAAAATGAAATAAATATTATTACTGTGTAATTATGAAGGTTGGTAACAGCCAATAATGGTTGCATTCGTTGACAGTTTCTCTGTGTGTTAATATGTTTGTCTTGTTTGAAACAACTCTGTCAACTCTGTCATGATAACATGGCTAACAAAATTAACACACTAGGTTGAAGGGGAAATAATACTCTACAGTTTCTATGTGTTTGTATTTGACTACTGTGTTAATGAATAATATTATATGGAAGCTTGTAACAATGAAATATTGTTACAGTCACACCCTTTAGTTAGTCAATAGCTATCAATCATATTCTGAATATAAACAATATAATAATATGAGTTTTGTTTATCTGTTAACTCGATACAAGTATGACCTGTAACTAAAGTTGACTGAAATATGAAACAAATATATGTATACAGGTATATTATTCTAATAGGAAATATCTCAAAGTAAAAACTAAGATTTATCTATATCTATTCTTATGACTGTTTAATAGCTATAATTCTGGAATATCTACTGTTTAATATTCTGTCTATTATTGAACTATTAACAAGAATTCTAGAATTACATAAACATGGTATTTGTTAACTGTAACAGTAACAAATATGTGCTGCATAGGATAATTACTCTATTTAAATAAAAGTAGGGAAAATTCTAAAACATCTGAGTTCTGTAATTTATACCAAAAGAAAATACAAAGACTGATTTACTGAAATTGAATACAGTCAAAACATAGTTGAACTAGTCTATTTCATATGAAAATTATTTAAACTTACAGCAGGAAGAGTGACAGAACCTGTAACTATAGTAGACAATAACAGCAATGGGAGGCTGTTCCTCCCTACCAATTCCTGGAGAGTGCCCAGACAGCACTTCTCAGGACCCCCGAGCTTGCTCTGGTCTAACTGGCTGGAATCTAGGTACGGCCAATAATTCCCTCAGCCCAAGCAGCTATACTGGAACCAAGTTACTGCAACTTCCTGTCTCAAAACACTTCCTTACTGATTTTCCCACTTCCTCAATGGGACTCCTGAATAGCATTCACCTGAATGTATTCTCCCTCTTGAACAATTGCTGAACCCCCAGCTCAGTTCATTGAGTAGTATTTAAAAGATTGCCTAGGTCTTAGTTGGGCTAACTGTCATTAATGAGCCACCTGCTCAGATTCCACTTTCTTGGGGAATCATGACCCCAAAATATAGGGAAGTTGCCACCTGCAACTCAGGAAGTGTTTGAGGATGCTGCCACTTGTCTTTTGTCCTTCCACCTAATTCCATCCACCAGTTAGACCAGTAACCTCTTTTAACAGCTCTCCCATGCTGTTGTCTCCATAATTTATTTATTAATAATAATTATTCAGAATTTACATTCCATTTCTGGAGACTCTGCTGAGTCATCCATTCCTACTTAGCATTAAATTTAACATAATGTTTTCAGGAATATTAAAAATAATTACATTATTTTAATAAAATTGGGGTATGTGACATTCTCCCTATCGGTGAAACAACCAGACTTCATCAGAATCCACAGTTCCTTTAGTTGATCAATCTGCCCCCATTTGCAAGAGTTCAGGAGCAGGGCTTTATGGGTCATTAATGGGCACTTTTGACATTCCCGCTCCTGTTCTTTTCATGCGTTCTAATGAAGGTACATCTACTGAAACTTTCATGGTCAGTTTAAGGACTGATCCATGGATCCTTCCTACTATATCAGAACCATCAGTGCCCTTATCCATTGCAGAAGTAACATACATGGAAGCATAGCATGCTGTAATGGAACATATCATGACTCCGTTGGTGTCTACCGAGTTGGATATGTACCCTGCTCCCACACGATCAATGGACTCTACCCTCTCTCCTTATAGTTTAGACACGATTTTTCCTTCTGATGAAACATTTTTTGAAGCTATGATAGGCCTGAGACACCCTTGGGAACATTTACACCCTAGGACCTATCTACTTCCTGTTCTAGACTTGATTGAGAGAGGTGAGCTTTTTCCGAGACCCAGTGAGAATGTTGATTGGTCCTCTGTCCCTTCCACTTCACAAGTTGTTTCTGCTAAAGGGAATAAGACGAGTACAGCGAGAACCATCCCGATTAACATTCCCACTGAACCTGGGGTCACCGAAAACATTTTTATTGGAGCAGACTATTATCTTGAAGATATCGTTCTATATACCAATCTTTTTAATGAATTTCGTAACGTCGTTTCCTGGTCTCATGAGGAGATTCTAAGCATCAACCCTACTTGAAGGAGTCGATGAGCAGTCTTCCACCTTCCCTTCAATCTCATTAAAAATAGTAAGGAAGCTTCGAGCATTCTTCCACCTTCACTTCGAGCTCGTTAAAAGTAGTAAGGAAGTTACGAGCATTCTTCCATCTCTCCTTCAAGCTCGTTAAAAACAGTAAGGAGGTCAGGAGTTTACTTTTTCGGGCTCGCTAAAATTTTATGAAAAAGATTCTTATGGATTTCTCTCTAAGCTCTTGTTAGACTCTTTAAATATGACAAGATTGCCGATCAGATTTGTCCTCTTCAAACTCATTAATGGAATTGAAGGCCCATCGACTTAAGTATAAATTTAACCCTTTTCCGGACTTTTGTGGATTACTTATGAAAAAGGAATACTCTAGTCATCTGTGGCTAGAAGAGTTCTTATTCCATTGTTTTATACTTTTTCGGAGGAGGAGACTAACTTTACGAAAAATGACCTTTTGGAGCCTTCTTTAGGGTTTTCAGGCTCTCGAAATATGAAAACACCAAGTGAGCACTCACCTACTCGAGCTCGATGTGAAATCCATGAGAGGGTGTATAGAGGATTGTTTAAGTTTTTCAGACTCTATAAACAGGAAAACACTAGCGAGCAAGAACAGATAAGAGCAGATCTCAGCTCGATATTAAAATCCAGAGATCAGTATTATAGAGTATTCTTCTATCTCTTCTTCAAACTCTGTAAACAATGAAGACGGTCCTGAGTCTTCCTCCCATGCGCTCGTTAAACTCTCTACATGGTTGGATCTATTGAGTTTTCATTCTTTCTTGGACTCATTAAAACAACAAGAAAGGTATTCTTTTATCTAAAAAGAATAAGGGATAAGAAGGGTATATCACATCTTGCAGTTTCAAAGGCAGTTCAGTCAATCAGATTCTTGAACACAACACCTACTTGAGTCTTTCATGTCAGTTGGGTTTTAGTTTTGACCTTAGGGTGAACCTGATATCCGAGTTGTTTACTCCCCCGGTTGGTTATTCTTCTAACCATATGGAGGGTCTGCTAATGTCTCCTACATTGCAGGCTTATATCACTTTTCCATCACGTTGAAAACTACCTAAGTCACTTTGTGTCATGCTCACTATTCAAGGATATAGCCTGTGTCGGCCATTCTGCAGTTTACCTTGACCTCATGTGTCGACCATCCTAGTGTCATTCTTGTTACTTATACTACTCCACATCAGCTCATACCATTTGAGTGTTCCTCATGTTGGATGATGGAGGATTCCTTGAGGCCTCCCTTCCAATGGACTTCTTCCCATCAACATCAACTCATTTTTCTCTGGGAATGAAGTTTAGAGTTTCGGTTAGTACCTTGGGGATTGCAATCATCAATGGTAGTTTCCCTCATTGTTGGATAATGAGAATACATCAATGTCTTTTATTCGACGGGTTCCTCAAGTGTTCAACTTCAAGTCCTCTTATTCACACTTGTTGGATCATACTAGGTACCTTGGGCCCCATTATCATTGTTGGTTGAAGCCCTCGCGTTTGTTAATGGTATACATCAATGACCGGTAATCAAAACGATTCCCCCCATGTTCGACCTCAGCTCATTTATTCACATGGTTAGGGTTTGTACCTTGGGTTGGTTGGATGAAGACCTTGGGATTTTGGTAGCATTACCTCATTATGTTATCCCCCAAGCTGCGCAAGACTGAGCCTCACTCATTTTGGCTCTCCATGAGACATAGATCCAGTTTGTTGTTATGGCTATGATCTCTCATTCTGACATGGATCCATGCTTGTATTTCAGTGGCCATGCTATATATACATCTCCTAGTTATGTATCGTAGATCATGTTGTATCATGTTACACATCTATATGATGTCAATATTGTAATTGCTCGCTAACCTTGATCGTTTTTTTCAGGTACTTTTGTGAATTGGTTCTGCGGTTTCTTGCTCCTCCTCTAACTTGGAATTATAATGTATTTCAACCATCTCTTCCCTCTGACCTTGCACATTAGGGGGCATCTGTTATAGGTCAAACTTGCACTTCTCCATCTGTGATCACCTTTAGTTGTCGATCACACAAAAGGACAACTGGGATTGAAGAGCATGATTACCTTATATGATGAATGGACTAGACTTACCCCTCTGCAGCTGACAAAACTCTCATTTTACCTACTTTTTGGGGAAAACGCTACCCTATAAGCATGATAGTAGTGTTTTCCTGCTAAAATACTCTACTCCACTTCAATAAAGTAGTGTTTTCTTTCTGAAATACTCTACTTTGCTTCAATAGAGTAGCGTACAACTCAAAAAATCTTGCAAACGTTGTTTGTAAATCAGGAAAGTTGCATATTGAACATTACTCCACTTAAGAAAACTAGCGTACACCTTAAAAAGTAATCAAAAATATATTAATTTGATGAATTGGGATTAGTTGAAGTTGGTTTTGCAACTTCCCCAACCTCCCAATCAAACTACCTCTTGATCCAAACTACCTACCTTATCCCATAAATACAAGGGGGATAGAGGAGAGAGGGAACTAGTTAAACTAGTTAGACTCACAATGGTCATAATGACCTAGGGAGAAGAAACTATGCATTAAGACTTGTTATGCTGGAGGAATTCCAAAGTTAGTGTGAAGAGCAGGAGCCCAGAATCCGGTTGCACAAACACTCTGACGGATCAAGTATCATTGTACTGATTATTTCTTTTGACAATAAATGTTGAAATGCCCTTCTTATCCCAATCAAATGCCTAATGGATTGCATGTTTGTTTGGATTAAATGCTTGATTGTATTTGATATCTAAATTGTGTTTCAATTTCATCATTGTTATATTAGTCAAGATACGCTGAGGAAGGTATCTTTGTATTGCAGGTTCTCCAAACGGAAGATCAAGCAAAGGTTGAGCGGAAGATCGAGCAAGAGCTAGGATCGAACGTCGTTAATAAGGTATTCCTTCTAAGATCTTGATCTCTTTCTTTTTGTAGAAGCCTATGTGATATGATTAATGCATTTACCTGCCACCCCAAAAGTTGGTAGTGTCCCTCTCCTCGCTATAGGGTAGAATTCCCGAACAACAAATTTGGGTTATTCTCCCATATTATGTTTCTTGCTTGTTTAGATTCATGATATGTTTCATTAGAATTTAGATCTTAATCATTGTATTTGGTATTTGGATATATTGTGTTTGTCTTGCTTACATAAGTTCACATCTTGGACATCAAGCTTGGAATTGGAGCTAGGAAAACTGGTTGATCTAAGATAAGTCAAACCTTCTCTTCTCTCTTAATGCTTTGATATTCATACATTGAATTAGATCTAGGATTTTAATTTCCCACTTGTTACTTAGTTGTCTTCGATTAGGCTTGCTTGAATCTAGTGTAATATCTTAGTAAGTTTAACTATCCGTAGGATGAATTTAATAGAAGATAAATTGGCGACCCCGCTGGGGACATCCCATGTTTCATTTTGCCATCAAATATTCAATATTTGATCTCCTATCTATGTTATTAGTCACTTTTGACCTTTATTTATCAGTTTGATCCTCATTATCAAGTTCTCTAGGTTTGTAAACTTGAGGAAATAATAATTTTCTTCTCAGACATTCGCCCTTGCCTCCTTACAGTATATTTTCTCTCCCCTCCTGTACATCACAGAGCAAAAATACTTACATTTTCGTGCCCCCATAGTATCCTAAAGCGCGAAAATTTCCAATTTTTTGCTACCCCACAGTGTTCTTGGGCGCGAAAATCTGATATTTTCGCTCTATGTTGGTCTGTATAGGGGAGAAAATCCTTCATTTTGGGTTTTTGTAAGATTTTTGTTGGGGTTTTCCTTGGTCCTTTGAGTCAATGTTATTTTCCTAACCTCTTGTTGTCTGTTAGGAGCCATAAGTGCTCTTGCATCCATAGTTTGAGTGTGTGTTTGTTTGCATTTTTACGAATTTTTTGCACTAGATTTGATTAAAATAAACATCAAATTTGAAAAAAAAATCCATACAATCCCTATAGTCCCAAGGATCGTGTATCCTACAGTCCATACAGTCCCAAGGATCATGTATCCTATAGTCCCTTTGACCCATATTAAGGTTTTTTCAACCTTTGGGTATTTTTCGTGTCGATTGGATTGTTTTGATTGGCTTTGAAAAACTTGGGACATCCTTGTCTTTTGAAGTCATTCTCTTGGGTTTTACACTTTATTTCCTTTGCATATTTATCTATTTATTAGTTATTGGAGAAGATAGATTCTTTGTTTCCATTTTTGTTCAAAGAAAAGATTATTTTTGTATCTCTTTGCTAGATTTACAAGCTTGAAAAACATAAATAATTTTCCTTCTTGCATTAGTTTGACCATTTGACATTCTTGGTCTTACATTCATAAGAGGAAGAAAATATTGTTTCTAGTTCTTTTGCATTTGAGTTACAAAAGATATTGGATGCTTTTCGTTGCATTTCATTTTATTGGAAACATGTACATAATCTTTCTTTCCCATAGCTTAGATGTGTCTTTTTTAAGTGTAAAAAGATAGGAAACGAATTAGAATTTTTTGCATTTTGATAGAAAGATCTCTTTTTCTCACTTTAAGATAGTTTGAGTATGGTTTTACATGATTGTTTATCATTCATTAAAAATATAAAATTGCATTTTCCTTTGTCTCTTGCATTTGAGAACGAAAAATAACTCTCTCCTTTGTATAGCTAGAAGTTCATTGAAAAGAAAAGTTGCATTGATTCATTCATAGTTGCATGGTTTGAGTCAAGTCTTAACACCATCAAGTTGCACTTTAGTCACCTCTTGAGTAAAAAACCAAGCCCTTAAAATTAATTCCCTAACGAAACACATATTAACCTCATTTGAGGACATAAAAGAATTGTGTAGTTAGGTAGGACATCGGGGATAGGAATCCAAATAATTCCCCCCTATCACTTTACATTTGAGACATAGTTGTTTTCCTTTAGGGTGCTCAAATCCTCTTGTATTTTTTGACATGGTTATTGTTCGGGTACATAGGGTACTACCAAAGGACCGAACACCAAGAGAAACCACTTCACACAAATAGATCACAGATCAACACACCGATGTTTTGACGTGGTTTAAACCCTCTTGAGGGAAACACTCCACGGCCCTGGCCAAATAGCTTCTATGGGACAATTTATTATGCAAATAAAGAAAGTTACAAATGAGCTTCTCATGATTGATCAACTAAACAATGACCCTCCATGCTCTTTAAATAGAGATCATGGACCAATCGGGTGTTAAGCCACGGATCAAGGTTAGGTTTGATCTAAGAGAAGTTGAGCCGTCGGATCACTCTATGTCGGAAACATATCGTGACCGTCAGATTAAGTATTTACAAATGCATACTAATGCATACTAAAGAAACACACTATCCCTAACGGATATATTACACAAGTTGATCTTAACTAACTCCTAAGTGTCTAAATATCCTAACATCCCCCCTTAAGAACAACTTGGGATAGGATTGAAGGATTTACAAAAGTGACACTATTAGTAGAAGGAAGGAGGCATTAGAGCCTATCCCCCCTTAATGACAAGTTCCTGAACTCCTAACATAGATCGAAGTTTAGAAAACTTCGCTTCTGTAAGAGACTTGGTGAAGATGTCTGCAACTTGATCATTTGTAGGGAAAAAGAGCACTTCAAGAACACGATCATGAACAAGATTTCTGATGAAGTGCATATGTTGCTCAATGTGTTTGTTGCGTTGATGTAGAACTGGATCTTTGGCAAGCTTGATGGCACTTTGATTGTCGCACCAAAGTGGAGTAGGCTGTTGCTGCTCGAATCCAAACTCTGAAAGGATCTGTCGAAGCCATAAAGCTTCATGACTGGCATTAACTGCTGCTCGATATTCTGCCTCTGCTGAAGAAAGAGCAAGAGCTTGTTGTTTCTTACAAGCCCAAGTAATAGGTCCAGATCCCAGACTGAAAACATAACCTGTAGTAGACTTTCGATCATCAGGATCACCGGCCCAATCTGAATCAGTGAAACCAACCAACAAAGGTTTCCCCCCTGTACTGTAATGAATCCCAAACTGAATTGTACCTCGAATATATCGAAGTATTCTTTTAGCTGCTTTCCAGTGACTTTCATGAGGTGTCTGCATATAACGGGCAACTCGACCAACGGCAAAGGAAAGGTCAAGACGGGAATGAGTCAAGTATAAAAGACTACCAACAAGCTGACGATACAAGGTGGCATCTACTTCTGGTGAAGTACAAGTGGCAGAAAATTTGACTCCAGACTGGAAGGGAGAAGGGGCTGGTGTACAATCTTCCATGTGAAAGTGACGAAGAAGGTCACAAGCATACTTAGACTGAGAAAGAAAGATTCCTTCTTTGGTTTGCAGAACTTGGAGACCAAGAAAATAATGCAAATGTCCTAAGTTTGACATTTCAAAAGTTTGTTTAAGACTGGATTTCACATGGGTTATAAGCTTAGGGTCACTACCAGTAAGAATAAGGTCATCAACATATAGAACAAGTATGATGAGATGGTTTTCTACTTTCTTGGTATAGACATTGGCTTCAGAATGGCATCTAGAAAAACCAGTGTCAAGGAGAAAGTTATCCATTTTGGCATACCAAGCTCTAGGAGCTTGCTTAAGGCCATATAAGGATTTTTTAAGGCGGCAGACAAGGCTAGAGTTATTCTGAACATAGCTAGGAGGTTGTTCCATGTAAATTTCCTCCTGTAAATCACCATGTAAGAAGGCAGACTTGACATCCATTTGATGGACTTCCCAGTTGTGTAAGGCTGCAAGGGAAAGAACAAGGCGGATGGAGTTCATTTTGGTGACGGGAGCAAAGGTTTCATTGTAGTCAATCCCTTCAACTTGGGAAAAACCTTTGGCAACTAACCTTTCCTTAAGTCTTTCAACACTTCCATCTGATGCATACTTAGTTCTGTAGACCCATTTACATCTGACAAGTTTTCTTCCTTTTGGAAGAGGTACAAGATCCCAAGTATCGTTCGCCATTAAGGAACGATATTCTTCATCCATGGCTGCATCCCAATCTGGATTCCCTGAAGCTTCTGCAAAAGTTTCTGGATCATGATTCTCGGAAACTTGATCCAAAAGAGAAGAGGCTCACTGAAACTGAGAACGTGTTCGACGTTGATCTCTAGGATCACCGGCAAGATCACCAGCTGCTTCACATGTTGAACGGACCCATCGAGGAAGCACTTGTGCTGGTGCAACTGGAGGAACATGAGCAAGCAGAGGTGGATTTTCATCCTCACTGTCATCATCAGAAACTGGAGTTGGAAACCTATCAAGGAAGTTGGAAGAAGAAGAAGTAGGCACAAACGCTGAATCAGGCTCGCAGGCCAAAGATGGTACACTCACCGAGTTAGGCTCGCAGGCCAAGATATTTTCATCAAATTTAACATCTCTTCTAATGATTATAGCATGAGAATGTGGTTGAAGAAGTCTATAACCTTTTACATCTTCAGAATATCCAAAAAATATGCACTTTTCACTTTTAGGATGCAATGCTTTCCGTTTTTCATCTGGAATGTGAGCCCATGCTTCACTACCAAACACACGAAACTGACTTACATCAGGTTTAATTTTACTCCATGCTTCTTCCGGTGTTATACCTTGTAATGCTTTTGTGGGGGTGCGATTAACTATGTAATTTGCACAATTTATGGCTTCAGCCCAAAATTGAAGTCTTAGTCCCTTAGATTGGATCATACAATTAGCCATTTCTTTTAAAGTGCGGTTCTTCCGCTCAGCTACACCATTTTGTTGTGGTGTATATGGAACAGTGTGCTGTTGTTGGATGCCTTGTTCAGTGCAGAAAGTAGTGAACTGTTTGTTAACATATTCTCCTCCATTGTCAGATCTTAACTTAATAATTTGATGACCAGATTGTTTTTCAACAAGGGCCTTGTAGGCCAAGAACATGTTAAATACTTCGCTCTTAATTTTTAGGAAATAAACCCAAGTGCATCTAGTGTAATCATCAATAAAAGTTAAGAAATACTTGAAACCAGAAAAGGAAGCAGATGGAAGAGGACCACACAAGTCACTATGCACAAGCTCCAAGGGAACCGAGGCGTGCCAAGAGGCATGTTTGTCAAAACTGTCCCGATGATGTTTTTCGAGTACACAACCGGAACAAACACCATCTCTACAAGATACCATCGGAAGACCTGTCACCATATTTTCTTTACATAGTTGTTGCAATGAGCGATAATTTAAGTGACCAAATCGCTCATGCCAAAGTTTGCTCAAGTTATCACTATGAGCAACAAAAACTGAAGGGAAAGGTGAGACCCAAAGTTGTTAAACTTGTACAACTTGGTAATATCATCAACAATTCCGGTAGCTAGGACCTGTTGAGGATATTTAAAATCCTTGATTACAACTTGGTGAGGTGTAAAGGTCACAGTTTTACCTTCACCAGAATGAGTGATCTGATAGACTGATAACAAATTGCAGAAAATTCTTGGAACACATAGTACATCACTAAAATTACCATTATCTACTGGAACTGTTTCAGATCCTACAACACTTAGAGATCTATCATCACCACCAAATATTTGTTTGGTGTTACATTCATGCATAGTAGAAAACATGGCTTGATCCTTAGCCATATGATAAGATGCTTCAGAATCAATGAGCCATTCATTTGAAGTAGAAGAAGAAGATGCATTATAAGAATAACCAGAAGCACAAAGTGCATGTCCATGAGAGGTAGATTCTGAAGACGAATCTAGGCTGATGTGGTGCTTCTTCATTGCTGCTTCCAAGGCTGCCATCTTCTTGAAACACTTAGATTCATCATGATTATCTTTCCCGCAATAGTTGCAATGACGCTCAGTCTTCTTGCCTTTTTGCTTTGATCCCTTGTCATTTTTTAAAGAAGGAGCTGACTGAGAGGGTTTGGGACCCTTGTTTGACTTATTATTGTGAAAATTTTGTTTCTTGGGAGGCTTGGACTTTTCTTTCTGTTGGGACAATAAGGCTTTCCTAGATGTATTTGCATTGTTGATTATTCCAAGATGAATGAGTTTATCTTGTTCTCTAATCAGGGAATCACAAAAGGATTCAAGACTAGGCTCTTGATAGCTAGCTGCATTCAAGGATGCTTTCATGGAGTAAAATGTAGATACAAAAACAGAATATGCAGGTCCAAGTTTGGAAAGAATATGATAAATGCACTGTTTGTCTTCCCTCTCAATCTTACATTCTGCACATAAGAGTTTAAGAGTTTTGTACTTAGATAAATAATCTTGAATGCATGAAAAGTCACTTGGATTTAAAGAAATCAACTCATTTTCGAGTTGGTGACCTCGAATTTCATTGTGTTTACTAAACACAGTTTCCAACTTGTCCCAAGCAGCATTAGGTTCATCAATTCCAGATATGTGGAATCGCAAATCAGTAGAGATTGACATCCCAATCAATCCACGAGCTTCATCACATCTATTTACCCATTTTATTTTCTTATCATCATCAGTGGGTTCTTTTTCTTTCCCTGTTGTAATTCTGAAAAGTCCCCTACTTCGTAGAACATCCTCCATACGAGATTTCCATGAGAAATAGTTGGAACTATTAAGTAGAATATCACAAGGGGCGGCCATATTTGTAAATTAATGGCTGTAAAGGCAGAAACCAATAGTCTGGATGTGAAGAGCTCAAAAAAATAGGCGGTTTCAAAAAACACGGCACTGAAAACTGACTCTGTATGATGAAGTTATGCTTGAACAAAGAAACTGTTGAAGATGTCCCCAATAGTGACGTGGCAGCTAGAGAATGTCCAGCTAAAAAAAGAACCCTCCTCTTCCCAAAATGAACCTTTTGATAATCACTTTATAAAAAAGTTGCTTTAAGTGAACCACTTTTGTAAAATAAGTGATTTCACTTTTACAATGATATTACTTTTAAATAGTGCAACGATAAAAAAAACTTAAGTGACTCACTTGTATTTTTATTTTTTATTATTTAAGTGAGATGCACTTTTACAATAAAGTAACTTGAAAATAGAAAATTGCATGCACTTTTTCTTTTAAAAGTAACTTCCTAAGACTTGAACTCAAGACCTATTAAGGAATAAAGCAACTTTGAACCAAGTGAGCTAGATTAAAAGGTATGTAAAATATGGGAATGAGGAAGGGGGCTATTTTTATTTTTTATTTTTTACTCTTCTTGCTCGGTTTGCGTGCTTGCCCTTTTTCCTGCAAAACGGACCACAAATCGAAACAAAAACAACTATTCCACACTTGTGGAGTTAGATCTTGTTAGCTTGCCTGGAAAGTATACGTTTTCTCTCTGTTTCTGATTTGCCGAGATCGCGCAAGGTGCACGGCAAAGAGCATACGCAGCCGAGAAAAACCCTTTCCCTTTCTGTTTCTGATTTGCCGAGATCGCTCAAGGTGTACGGCAAAGAGCATACGCAGACGGGAAAGCAACAATCCAAACCAAAAAAAATCTTACAGTAAAAAAAGATGAAATATGAGATTTTTTCTTTTCAAAAAACGAAATAAAAAAATGCGTCACTGTAACATTATACCTTCAGATCTGATGAAATACGCATTTCTGGAGCAACTGGGAACCGTTTTCAATCAAACGAAAACTATTTCCCAATGGAAACGACACTCCAGACGCAATGGAACACCTCCCACAACCCAGAAATGCACAGAAATACCAGAACTAGAAACCCTTTCAAGTTTCGGCAACAACAGTTCAAGATCTAGATCATAACCGGAAGCGGCACTTCATAAAAGCTCTGATACCATGTTCGGGTACATAGGGTACTACCAAAGGACCGAACACCAAGAGAAACCACTTCACACAAACAGATCACAGATCAACACACCGATGTTTTGACGTGGGTTAAACCCTCTTGAGGGAAACACTCCACGGCCCCGGCCAAATAGCATCTATGGGACAATTTATTATGCAAAGAAAGAAAGTTACAAATGAGCTTCTCATGATCGATCAACTAAACAATGACCCTCCATGCTCTTTAAATAGAGATCATGGACCAATCGGGTGTTAAGCCATGGATCAAGGTTAGGTTTGATCTAAGAGAAGTTGAGCCATCGGATCACTCTATGTCGAAAACATATCGTGACCATCGGATTAAGTATTTACAAATGCATACTAATGCATACTAAAGAAACACACTATCCCTAACGGATATATTACACAAGTTGATCTTAACTAACTCCTAAGTGTCTAAATATCCTAACAGTTATACGCCAATTTGTTCAGAGGGCCTTCCATTCCATAGGGGTAAGTAGTGAGGATTGGTTCCAGATAGACTATGTGGAATACCACACTCCACTTAGCGCCTAAGGACATCAATCCGTTGTCTTCCTTGTATTTTTTGGCCTCCATATTGGTTGTACAAGGGCTCAAAGGTAGAAGCTCCAGTAAACCTTCTAAGATGTGTCATGAACAAGCTGGTATCTTAGTGACCTTCCTTCTAGGGATATTTTACCAAGTATCCCTTCCGGTAGAGGGATATCCCATCATCTTCATTAGTCTCTCATTTCGTAATGTCCGACTTGGATTTCATCACCTTGCAGAGGATACAATCTATTGAGGTTTTGGATCTTAGATAGGAGGATTGTCTGCTCTTATACCTTGTAGAGGGTCTTGTTATTTTTAGTGTTTCCTGTTGGATTTATGGCCTTTTCTTATAGCTCGCTTACTGTAGCATGGGTCCAAGTACAATTTTTTTATCTTGCTTTTTGTCCTGTGTGCCTTTTTTTCTTCTATCTCCCCTTTTGCATGGTCGGTTTCTTGAGGGTTTTTGAGCTCTTTTTTCGCGATACTTCGTCCACATCACTTAGTCTTATTCCATGGAAGTTACAAAAAAATCCCAAATCCAGCAAGGGATGGGTCTCAAACCATTCACACCTAGAATTAGTCCCCCACCATCTCCATGCACCCAAGCTCCTTCTGGGACTACCAATCAAGAGACCCCTTTTCAAGGGGTTCCTTTTTTTCCCCTCCACTTGGAGATATTGGTCCTCCATTTATTGCTACTTTGAATCTTCCCATATTGTCTATATGATTACCAGTGTTGTTATTCTCCAATCCGTAGATCCTGAATGCACCTAATGCTTCAAATGTGAACTCTCCATCACAAGAGCATCAATCCCAAATTTATCATTCGTCTTCTTCATTAGATATATATTCTTTTATTTATTCTTCCTTGCTTGATGAAGGCTATGATGCTAGTAATCAAGAGGATAAGAAGAAGAACAAAGAGACCCAGCATCAATTGGCTACCCCTAACGATGCTCTTTCTAGTCAAGCACCTCGGAAACCCAAGTTCCCTTGCAAGCTTTGCAGGGGGGATCACCTTCTTAAGGATTGTCCTGGTCTTTCCAAAGTATTAGAAGAGTGTTTTAAAAACCCCAAACAACTTATATCATCATCCCTTGGACATCATATTGATGATACCCCATCGACCAACGAATTTATGGTTAAGGCTCATAAAAGTAAAGTCAATAATCCTTGTTTGTTATGCAAGGACATGCACTTTACTTACCTTTGTCCTCGCATGGGTGAAGCTTCCCAGTTGTTGGATGAAATTCAGGTATCCTAGACTTACCTTCCAACTAGATATCGTAATTTGTCCTTTGATCCCTCACTGTTTGATAAATTAGTTGATCCTACTCCATCCTCGGTCGATCCCACTCTTTTTTCAAAGAGTGGAGAACAAATAGTTCATATCACTTTTCCTTTAGAGAGTGAAGTTGAATTAATCGATTCGAAGTCATCTCCACTCAATCCCTCTATTTCATTGTAGAATTCCAAGATTGAAGTAGTCATCACGTAAAAATATTCGTCTCATCCTGCTCTTCTAGTTGAGAGTGAACTGCATGTTAGATTTTGAGCATTAATTCAATATACTCTAGGATCTTTACTGGGAGAATAACATGTACAACATATCAATCATATCAAGCATGTATCAAGCATATCAAGAAATCACATAAGACAATGAACACACAGAGTTTCACTGGGGAAAACCATAAAGGTGAAAAACCCCACAACTTCCTCAGAGATAGAAAGAGCAATGATACAACCAAATACAAGAGATAGTCTTCTACTAGAAGCTACTCCTCCTCCTCAGCTAGTGCACCACTTTCCAAGTGATGTAAGAGTGAGTAATGAGATGATCAAATCGAGATCTCCCGATCTCTATTTATACTTGTCCTATCCTGCCCAATAAACTAACAGGGATGACTTGTCTAACTCAATCTAATAACCCATGGTTACATTAATCTGGACTGACCCCACACTTGGTGGTCTAATAACCCATCACAGCAAGTTACGACACTTGCGACACTTGTCAATACAAATGACGACACTTCCATATAGAGGAATAATACCATCTCTATAGGAGTATAATATACATAGGTGAAATACATTCCGAAGTTACATATACATCAACACTCCCTCTTAACTAGGAAGGTATTTCTCGACACAACTCTACTAGCACAAGTCTTCTTCTCTGGATCATCGTCACTGGATCATCGCCATCGAATCATCATCATCGATTCATCATCATTATCACTACTGCTGTTATCTCAATCAATCTCCAATCTACTCGTCATAGGAAGTTCTACATAGCTAGTCCTTTTTCATACTGGATGTAGGCCCACCACCTGCAAATCTTCATCATCTACAGATCCAACACTTTTTCATGCTGGATGAACATCATCAACATCTCTGCGAGCAAGCCATCAAGCAGGTACAACACAGGATTGATTATACTGCTTCTGCAAAACATGCAAGACCTCCCAGGACTAATTACACTGCCTCTACAAAACCTACAAGAGCATCTTAGGATGGATCATATGCCTCTACAAAACCTGTGTACCATACTGTCACATCATTGTCTTCAGATCATCATCATCATCCATGGAGCACAACCCATATGCACACACACAACACTTATATACACTGGCATGGGAGGATCTACCTACCACCATCCGGGAATGGCTCAGCACTTACTTCACGACCATGGGAGGACTCTCCTATCACCATGTCACCATGGAAGGAACTACCTGCCACCATGTCGAAAAGGCATAGCACTTACATCACGACCATGAGAGGACTTACCTACCACCATGTCACCATGGGAGGACCTACCTACCATCATGTTGGAAAGGCACAATAATTACATCAACGACCATGAGAGGACTCTCCTATCACCATGTCACAATGGAAGGAACTACCTACAATCATGTCGGAAAAGCTGGGAAATTACATCAATGACCATGAGAGGAATCTCCTATCACCATGTCACCATGGAAGGAACTACCTACCATCATGTCGGAAAATCCCAACAGCCCTTATATCTCACCATGGGAGGACCATACCTACCACCATGTGAGAATGGCCCAGCCCTTACATCTGCACCATGGGAGGACCATACCTACCACCATGTGAGAATGGCCCCAGCCCTTACATCTTATCATGGGAGGACCAACCTACCACCATGTAAGAATGGCTCCAGCCCTTACATCTACACCATAGGAGGACCAACCTACCACTATGTGAGAATGGCTCGTGTGCATCTGTGTCTCCAGAATCATCACTTCCCCTTGGAAGGTATCTTGATCTAAAGTACACCAAGTCTCCCTCTGAAGTATTCAAACTTCACTCTGGCAAGTGGCTTGGTCAACACATCGGCTATTTGCTCGTCCGTCGCAACATACAGGAGCTTCATTGCTCCTCTCTGCACCATATCCCTGATATAGTGATACTTGATCTCAATGTGCTTCGACTTGTCATGGAACACTGGGTTCTCTGACAACTTCACACAACTCTGGTTGTCGCAATATATATAAGTAGCACTCAGCTGGAGATCAAATAAATCAGACAGTAGCTTCCTAAGCCATACTACCTCACAACTAGCTTAACAAGCTGCAACATACTCTACTTCGTCTATACTCAGTGCCACACAGGGCTGCTTCCTACTAAACCAAGAGCTCATACCGGATCCCATACTGAAGCAGCACCCCGAAGTGATCTTCTGATCAATGGAACTGCCTGCCCAATCCGAATCAACATAACCCTCCACGTTAAACTTTTGATTCACCTCATATTTTAGCCCATAGTCAATTGTACCCTTCAGGTACCTCAGAATATGCTTTGCAGCTATCAGTTGAACATGTCTCGGATCTGTCAAGCATTGGCTCAAGGTGTTCACCGCAAAGCAGATATCTGGTCTTGTATTCGTCAAGTACATCAAGGACCCAATCATTTGACGATACATTGTAGCATCAACCGGCTCAGATGAAGCATCACGCAGAAGCTTAAGGTTTGATGCCATACGTGTGGCCATGGCCTTGCAGTCCATCATCGCAAACCTCTTCAGGATCTCTACTGCATACTTCCCCTGTCCAAGGAAGATTCCATCTGCACTCTGCCACACCTCCATACCAAGAAAGTAGTGCATCATAACCAAGTCCTTCATCTCGAACTCAGCAGCCAGCTTCCTCTTTGTATCAGCAATCAACCCATCCTCTGTTGAATATTGTAACTTCAAAGAATATTATATTTGTACTTTATTATTCCGGAGATGTTTCATCCCTCGGAGGTAACCCTATTATGTATCCGGAGATGTTTATTCCTCCGAGGGCTTGTATTAACTAGGGTTATTAGACCCACCATGTGGGGGTCGGCCCTATGGTTATATTTTTGGGGTTATTAGACTTCTCCAGGAGAGGTCGGCCCCATTAGGTATTTTAGTCAGTTAGGAGTCAGTATAAATAAGAGAGGTGAACTCCTCATTAGATAATTCACTCACTTGTGGAAGAGTGCGCACTTGTCTGGGAGATCTGCTAAGGATATAAAGAAGGAAGGAGCACATCTTGTATTTTGGTTGATCATCTTATTGAGGAAAGCTTTGCTGGGTTTTCTACCCCATGAGGGTTTCCCAGGGTATATTGTGTGTCTATCTTGTGATTGTGTTTCTTTCAGTGATCTTGCTTGTCTATTTGGTTTAAACTTAACATGGTATCAGAGCTAGACTGAATAGGACATCTTTCACAAGGTAAGAATACCTCTCTCTCTCTCTTTGGTGAAGTTAGGGTTTCATCCCAAAGTTGGTATTATTGATTTTTGGTTGCATGGCTGGATAGCTCTTTTCAATACCTTTCTTTTGAGCTATATATCGAACTTTTTGGTTGGGTAGAACTCCGGGAAATCCAAACCCTAATTCTACCAAAAGTGCGATACGTCAGAATTTGGTTTCAGAAAAAAGTTGGAATTTTTGAATTCTGATTACATGGCTGGATATCCCTTCTCAAGAGCATTCTTTTGAGCTATAGATCGAACTTTTTGGTTGGGTAGAACTCCGGGAAAGTTAAACCCTAATTCTACCAAAAGTGCGATAAAATTCTGTTCCAGATTCCGGAAAAGTGAAAAGTAACTTCCCAGGTAAGTCTACTCTGTCTCTTGGACTCCCCCAAGAGAAGATGGCTCCAAACACTAAGCTTGAAGACAAGCTAGAAGGTATAGAAAACTTCCGGGCATGGAAATACAGAATTGGTCTCATTCTTGAGGAGAATGATCTTGCTCATTATATCAAGGAGGAAGTTGCAGAACCAGAAGAAGATGAAGCCAAAGAAAAACACAGTAAGGATTTGATTAGGGCAAAGAGAATCATAGCTGATTCTATTAAAGACCACTTGATTCCCCAAGTGGCTTCCAAGAAGACTCCAAAGGAAATATATGATGCCCTAGGAAGAATGTATGAAGGAAAGAACATCAATAGGAAGATGAATCTAAGGACTCAGTTGAAGAGTACCAAGATGCACAAAGGAGAATCCATTCAAGACTACTTCTCAAGAGTCTCTCTAATCAGGGAGCAACTAGATGCCATTGGTGATACTCTTGATGAAGATGAACTTGTGATGACATCTCTAAATGGTCTCACTAGACCTTGGGAGTCATTCATTCAAACTATGTGTGCCAGAAAAGAAAGTATGAAGTTTGATGTAGTTTGGGAGGATTGTGTACAAGAGGAGGCTAGGGTTGCAAATCGAGAAGCCTTGCTCAAAGAGGATGACCAAGCCTTGGCTACTCACACCAAAAGAAGAAGGAGTCAATCCTACTCCAAAAAGGGTAGTCACAAGGAGTCTCATCCTCCACACAGATTTCATAAGAAAAGAGGATCTACTCAAAGAAGAGATTACTCTTCTTTCCAGTGCTTTTCTTGTCACAAAATAGGACACATTGCTAGAGATTTCCCTCTACAGAAGAAAAAGGGCACTCACTACAAAAGACACCAAGCACATCTTGTAGAAGATGATAGTGAAGAAGAAGAAATAGAGGAAGAAAGGTCTCACAATAAAAGACCTAGAAATGAAGAGGAAGAAGAAGAAAGGACCTTCTTCAAAAGAAGTTCAAGGAGAAATGCAGAAGAAGATGCAGAAGAATATGTTCTCTTCTCTGCACTCTTTGCATCTATAACCCCTGGAGAAGGTACATGGATTATTGACAGTGGTGCTTCAAAGCACATGACAGGTCAGAAAAGGACTCTCTCAAATCTTGAAGAAAAGACTTCTCCCCAAAAGGTATCTCTAGGAGATGACTATCAATATCCCATTAAGGGAATTGGTGAAGCAAACTACAAACTTGATTCTGGAACTCCCATGAAGATGAAGGAAGTTTTGTATGTTCCAGGATTGAAGAAGAATTTGCTTTCAATCTCAGCATTATACAAGAAAGGCTATAGAGTTGCATTCATTGATGGACAAGTGTTAATGTGGTCCAAAAGCAAATCTATGAAGGATGCAATTGTTATTGGTGAAGAGGAAGGAGGTTTATATAAACTCAAGGGTCATCCAGAAGCTGCTTTTGTTCATGAAACCTCTAGCCCCAGTGAGCTATGGCATAGAAGACTAGCTCACATTAACTACAAAGACTTACCCTATGTAAGCAAGGTGGTCATAGGACTACCAGATTTGAAGGTTGATCATGATGGCTCATGCAAAGGATGTAAGAAAGGGAAGAATGTCAAGAACCCCTTTCCAAAGAGTGAAACAAAGACTAAGGGCATCTTGGAGTTAATACACTTAGATGTATGTGGTCCAATGCCCACCACCTCTCTAAGTGGATTTGAATACTACCTTTCATTCATTGATGATCATTCAAGGAAAACTTGGATATACTTTCTAAAAGGTAAGAATGAAGTTTTTGGAAAGTTCAAAGAGTGCAAGGCTCTAATAGAAAATCTCTCAGAAAAGAAAATCAAGATTCTCAGAACAGACAATGGTGGAGAATATACTTCAAAAGAGTTTGAAGAATTCTGTAAAGAAGTTGGAATCAAGAGAGAACTAACCACTCCCTACAATCCCCAACAAAATGGGGTTGCAGAAAGGAAAAATAGAACCATCATGGAAGCTGTGAAGACTATGATACATGACCAGGATCTTCCCATGTATCTATGGGTTTAAGCAGCCAAAACAGCAGTATATGTTCAAAACAGATTATCTCATAGTGCTCTTGATTTCAAAACTCCAGAAGAAGTGTTTACTGGAAAGAAGCCCGAGGTAAGCCATCTTAAAATATTTGGGTGTCCTGTGTACATCCACATTCCAAAAGAAAAGAGAACCAAGTTGGATCCTTCTGGTAAGAAAGGAATATTTGTTGGTTATTGTGAATCATCCAAAGCCTTCAGGATTTACATACCAGGCTTTCATCATATAGAAATCAGTAGAGATGTAACTTTTGATGAAGAAGCAGCTCTCAAGAAATCAAGAAAATGCCAACTTGAGGAAATCTATGAAGAAGATACTTCTTCTAGAAACTCAGAGGCTGTTCACATCCCTGAAGATAATCCACCAGAGGATCATGACATGTTGGAACCACAAGAACCTCCTATCTCAGATTTATCAAAGAAAAGAAGGCCAGCATGGGCTAGAGATATTATCCAAGGGGCTGAAAAATATGGTGCTCCTGAAGGCTCCATTAGAGAAAGAAAGAAACCAAAGCTAGTGTCCAACTATATGGCCTTGATGTGTGATCTTGTGGATCAACTACCTACTAACTATGAAGAAGCAGCTCAAAAGAAAGAATGGGTAGAAGCAATGACAGAAGAATATCAGTCGATAATGAAAAATGATGTTTGGGATATAGTCCCCAAACCAAGAGATAAAAGTGTGGTTTCTTCCAAATGGATTTTCAAAATAAAACATGTTGCAGATGGTAGCATTGAAAAATACAAGGCAAGGTTTGTAGCCAGAGGATTCTCTCAAAAGGAGGGAATTGACTATGAAGAAACATTTGCACCTGTTGCTAGGTATACTTCAATTAGAACTATCATGGCACTTGCATCCATGATGAAATGGAAATTGCATCAAATGGATGTTAAGACAACTTTTATGAATGGTGTAATTGAAGAAGAAGTATACATAGAACAACCTCAAGGTTTTGAGGTCAAAGACAGAAGGACCCATGTATGCAAACTGAAAAAGGCATTATATGGATTGAAGCAAGCTCCCAGGGCTTGGTACGGAAGGATTGACAGTTTCTTAACAAGCATGGGATTTACCAAAAGTAAAGCTGACCCCAATCTTTATCTTAAAGTGATGGATGATAAACCTGTTATATTGCTGTTATATGTAGATGATCTATTTCTAACCGGAAATGAGAATCAAATTATTGAAAGCACGAAGAAGCTTTCTTCAGAATTCGAAATGAAAGATCTCAGATTAATGCACTACTTCTTAGGCCTAGAAGTGTGGCAAGAGCCAAAAGGAATCTTTCTAAATCAAGGTAAGTATACTGTGGACATTCTCAAAAGATTTGATATGTTGGAGTGTAAAGCCATGGCTACTCCCATGGACTCCAACCTGAAACTATTAGTTAATGATTCATCAGAACTAGTGGACATAACCCTATATAGACAAATCATTGGATCATTGATGTATTTGACAAATACTAGGCCGGATATATGCTTTGCTGTAAATACCCTAAGTCAGTATCTAGTAGAACCTAGAAAGGTTCACCTTATAGCTGCAAAGCATATAATGAGGTACCTAAAAGGTAAAATGGACTTTGGCCTATACTATCTTGGAGGTAATGAACTCAAGTTACATGGTTACTCAGATTCTGATTGGGCAGGTAGTGTCTCAGACAGAAAAAGTACTTCAGGCAGATGTTATGGTCTTGGATCTACCATGATCTCCTGGTTCAGCAAGAAACAATCTAGTGTGGCCCTCAGTACTGCTGAAGCAGAATATATAGCCGCTTGCTCTGCCAGCTGTGAAGCAGTGTGGCTTCGGAAACTCTTATCTGGAATTTTTGACTTAGAAATGGATCCCACTGTGATTATGTGTGATAATCAAAGCTGCATTAAGATGATTGAGAATGCTGTGTTCCATGATAAGTCAAAACACATCGAGATCCGTTACTTCTATATACGAGACATGGTGCAGAGAGGAGCCATCAAGCTCGAGTACATAAGCACTGAGGATCAGATTGCCGATATCTTGACTAAACCTTTGTCTCGAGTAAAGTTTGAACACTTCCGAGACATGCTTGGTATAGTTCAGAAGGACCCTCCTCGAAAGGGGGAGTAGTATAGTATTTGATAACAATTTTGTTTTGTTGCACTTAGCTACTTACAATTATTTAGATTTAGAACTCTTATATATCTTTTATTTTTATGGATAAATGTTTTGATGCTAGATGTATTAGTAAGAATACATGCTAGATGTATACATGTTTTGGTGTGATGTATACATGTTTTGATGTTAGATATATTAGTAAGAATACATGCTAGAAGTGATGTATACATGTTCTGATGATTAGATGTATTAGTAAGAATACATGCTAGATGTGATGTATACATGTTCTGATGATTAGATGTATTAGTAAGAATACATGCTAGATGTGATGTATACATGTTCTGATGATTAGATGTATTAGTAAGAATACATGCTAGATGTGATGTATACATGTTCTGATGATTAGATGTATTAGTAAGAATACATGCTAAGTGTGATACATGCTCTTGGATATTTGTACCTGTATAGATGAGAATACAGAAGGGGATTGGATCATCCCTGGACTTTCAGTCCTAAAGAGAGCCGTAGACGTGAGGTCTCCGAGAATGAAGTCCTTAGTGGACAGTTGAGGGGATTGGATCATCCCTGGACTTTCAGTCCTAAAGAGAGCCGTAGACGTGAGGTCTCCGAGAATGAAGTCCTCAATGGATAGTTGAGGGGATTGGATCATCCCTGGACTTTCAGTCCTAAAGAGAGCCGTAGACGTGTGGTCTCCGAAAAGTGGGGATTGTATCATCCCCGGACTTCGATCCCTGAATTGATCCGTAGACGTGTGGTCTCCGAGAAGTGGGGATTGTATCATCCCCGGACTTCGGTCCCTGAATTGATCCGTAGACGAATGGTCTCCGAGAAAGTGATTTGTATTGATGATGTGGTTACTTGTATCGGTAGGATACTTGTATTGATGATGTGGTTACTTGTATCGGTAGGATACTTGTATTGATGATGTGGTTACTTGTATCGGTAGGATACTTGTATTGATGATGTGGTTACTTGTATCGGTAGGATACTTGTATTGATAATGTGGTTACTTGTATCGGTAGGATACTTGTATTGATGATGTGATTACTTGTATCGGTATGGATACTTGTATTGACGATGTGGCTACGTGTATCGGTAGGATAATCGTATTGTTGATATGGTTACTTGTATTGGCATGAATACTTGTACTGCTGATTGTGTGATGACGATGTTGCTGATCATGTGATGACGATGATGCTGATCATGTGATGACGATGTTGCTGATCGTGTGATGACGATGCTGCTGATCGTGTGATGACGATGCTGCTGATCGTGTGATGACGATGCTGCTGATCGTGTGATGACGATGTTGCTGATCGTGTGATGACGATGCTACTGATCGTGTGATGACGATGCTGCTGATCGTGTGATGACGATGTTGCTGATCATGTGATGACGATGATGTTGTTGATCGTGTGATGAGGATGTTGCTGATCGTGTGATGACGATGCTGCTGATCGTGTGATGACGATGTTGCTGATCGTGTGATGACGATGCTGCTGATCCTGTGATGACGATGTTGCTGATCGTGTGATGACGATGCTGCTGATCGTGTGATGACGATGCTGCTGATCGTGTGATGACGATGTTGCTGATCGTGTGATGACGATGTTGCTGATCGTGTGATGACGATGCTGCTGATAGTGTGATGACGATGCTGCTGATCGTGTGATGACGATGCTGCTGATCGTGTGATGACGATGCTGAAGATTGTGATGTTGATGTTGATGTTGACATTGATGTACCAGTAACTGTTTGAGTTACTGATGAAGACAAATTGAAGAAAGCTTCCGATGATTTATAGATGTATCATGTATAGTGACTCCTTGCTCCTACAGATGCTGTTATAATATCCTTCTCGTTAAGGGGGAGTGTTGAATATTGTAACTTCAAAGAATATTATATTTGTACTTTATTATTCCGGAGATGTTTCATCCCTCCGAGGTAACCCTATTATGTATCCGGAGATGTTTATTCCTCCGAGGGCTTGTATTAACTAGGGTTATTATACCCACCATGTGGGGGTCGGCCCTATGGTTATATTTTTGGGGTTATTAGACTTCTCTAGGAGAGGTCGGCCCCATTAGGTATTTTAGTCAGTTAGGAGTCAGTATAAATAAGAGAGGTGAACTCCTCATTAGATAATTCACTCACTTGTGGAAGAGTGCGCACTTGTCTGGGAGATCTGCTAAGGAGACAAAGAAGGAAGGAGCACATCTTGTATTTTGGTTGATCATCTTATTGAGGAAAGCTTTGCTGGGTTTTCTACCCCATGAGGGTTTCCCAGGGTATATTGTGTGTCTATCTTGTGATTGTGTTTCTTTCAGTGATCTTGCTTGTCTATTTGGTTTAAACTTAACATCATCACCTGTCAAAAATAGGTCATCCACATACAAAAGTAGTATTACTGGATTTCCTTCCTCAACCTTGTAATAAAGGTTGGAATCTGCTTTATACTTAGTAAAGCCCAAATTGGATAGGAAGCTATCTATCCTTCCATACCAGGTTCTGGGTTCCTTTTTCAAACCATACAGGGATTTCTTCAGTTTGCACACATGTGACCCTCGGTCATGTGTCTCAAACTCGAGTGGCTGCTCCATATACACTTCCTCTTCAACTACACCATTCAAGAAAGCTGTCTTGACATCCATCTAGTGTACCTTCCATTTCATCACTGCAACCAAGGAAAGTGATCTAATGGAAGTGTATCTGGCCACATGAGCAAAAGTCTCTTCATAATCAGTCCCTTCTTTCTGCGAGAAGCCACGAGCTACGAACCTTGCCTTATATTTTTCTATGCTGCCATCTGTAGCATGCTTGATCTTATAGATCCACTTGGTAGTCACTACATACTTCCCATCTGTTCTTGGGACCACGTCCCAAACATCATTCTTCATGATCGGCTGGTATTCCTTGATCATGGCATTCTTCTATTACTTCATTCTGAATCTTGGGAACTTCAAATTCTTCAATATCTTCAATAGATAGCTTTGTTGTTGGAACAAATGTTGTAGTCCTTCTTTTGTAAGGGATGGTATACAATCTTTCCTACAAAACAAGTTATATTGCATGATTAGAAATATCTCATAGTTTTTAGAACAAATTCTTACACATAAAGAAATATGTCACACAATCATGCAATTATCTTAGCCAATGCTTCAATACAACATCTATCCATATCTGTAACTTTCTAAATGCCTTCCAATCTCTACCAGAACATTGTTAAGAGTGTCCACAACTCCCAACATGTCAGCAAAGAGGTTTCATTCTAGATGAGTAGCAATGGAATGTTGTACAGTGCCATAGGCCACTTACCCATCACATGAATATTAGTAGTATACTGTTCATTAATGCAATTATTCTAATATGCATAATATACAACCTAAGTCTAGAAACATAAGTATATACATCATAGAACAATATTATTTAAATAATCAGATATACAAGAAATGACAATTCAAATACTTATCTTTGTTTGTTTGTTGGGTGGACTCCCTCTGAATCTTTGCTTCCTTGTAGGAGATGCTGGAGTCCTATTCTGAAGTAGATTCTTCTACTTCTTTCTATTGTGAATTGTAAGGAGTGGTAAACTCCCTCTTAATCCCTGAATCATTGTATAGCTTATTGAAGTCTACTGAAGTGAATTCTCCGCCATTATCAGATCTAAAGGTCTTGATCTTCTTTTCAGTGTGGTTTTCTATCAAGGCTTTGAATTCCTTGAATTTGCTTAATACTTCATCTTTTTTTCTTCAAGAAATAAATCCAAGTATTCCTAGAGAAATCATCAATGAAAGAACCATAGTATACATAACATCGGACTGCATACATCGGAGTGGATAATTCCTTTTTCCTTACTTGCTTGTAAATGCTTGCTTTGTATTCTTTCCTTTTGTAAATCCTTTGCAAACATCTTCATACTTTGACTGGATTTCAGGAAGACCCTCTACTGCTTTGCTTGCAATTGGTAATGCCCTATAGTGCATGTGTGCAAGCCTTCTGTGCCAAAGTTCACTTGGCTCTACTGAATCATGGACCATGGCTTGTTCTGGTTGGCCCTTCAATTTGTATAATCCTCCCTCTTGCTCTCCAATCACCACTACATCATCTATAGTCTTACCCTTTGGCCACATTAGGACTTGGCCATCTACAAATGCAACCCTCATGCCTTTTGCATCTAATGCATATATGGAGAGTAGATTCTTCTTGAGACCTGGAACATATAGTACATCTTTCATCTTCATAGACTTTCCAAAGTCTAGCTTGTAAGAGGCTTCACCACTTCCTTTTATGGGATACTGGTAGTCATCCCCAAGTTTCACCTTGTGGGGTGATTCATGTTTAGATAGATTCATAAAGGATTCCTTGAATCCTGTGATGTGTTTGGAAGCCCCACTATCTATAAGCCAATCATTAGTTCCATGAGTAATGGTACCAGTGAGGGAAGAAATTAAAACATACTCTTCATCACTTGAAGAATCTTCACTTTCTTCCCTAGCCCTCTTCCTGGGAGGTTCATCATCGTTTGCAGCATGAGCCTGATGTTTTCTTTTGATGTTCTTCTTTTTCTTGTGGAATCCATTTTTGTTGTTTCTGGGACAATCCTTGGCATAGTGCCCCTTTTCATCACATGTGAAGCATCGATCATTGGATGTGTTCCTTCGATATATGAAGCCACCCCTCTGGTTCTGATGGTGGTGCTTTTCTTTCTTACTGTGGTGATGTCCCTTCTTATCATCATACTTCTTGGAATGTGTTGTGAGAGATTGGTCTTCATTCCCCATATTCTCTTCTCAAGCTGCAATTCAAGCTTCTTCTTATGAGCATTCTTCCCACAACCTACTGAAGGTGATAAGTTTCCTTCTAACACAAATTCCTTGGATGAACGAATCCCATGACCTAGGAAGGCCATTAAGAGTGGTCATTACCACTTCTCCATTCTCTATATATTCTCCCACATCTTCAAGTTGTTCTTTTTATCTGGGAGACCCTTGCGAAATTATACTGCATAGTCTCTGCATTCTAGATCTTGATATTCTTCAATTGATTCCTCAAGGTCATCTTCCGATTTATGTTCTTCCCTTCGAATAGCTTGGTCAAGGAATCAAACATCTCCTTTGTTGTCTTTAGGGATGACACACGGGGTATGAGATGATCTTTTATAGAATCAGCAATGATCCTCTTATCCTTGACCAAATTCCTTTTGTGTAAGGCCTTAGCCTCTTCTTCCTCTAGGATAGGGACCTATTCACTTATGTAAGTGTCCAACTCATTTTCTTCTAGGATTAACCCAATCCTATACTTCCATGCTTGGAATTTATAAGCCCCTTCAAGCTTATCCTCAAGCTTGGTGTGGTGAGACATCGTTAAAAATACTTCAAATGGAAATAGAGAAGATTTAGGTCTTACCACTTGATTTGCTGAAAACTGGATCTAGTCCCGGATTAGGGTTTGTCAGAGAAACCTTGAAAATTCAAACTTTGAATTTAAAACTTCTGAAAGGATAGAAAGATGCGCCTTGATGAGCTGATCAGCTTGGTATATTTAGAATTTGAGATTTGCAAAGTTTCACCCTTCAGAAATGCCTTTTAGTCTTCCCGGATTCACTAAGGAGGACCCTGAATTAGGGTTTGAGTTTCCCGGAGCTTCACCCAACCAAAAATCTCGATCCAAAGCTCTAAACTTCGATTGTTCCAAGGAGCGTCCATCTATTTCTTCAGATTTCAGAAATTTCTATTTTTGTGGAAACCCTAATTTTTAGGGCCAAAACTGAAAGTGCTCATAATTGAATTCTGATTGGACAAAAAGATTCTCCTTGATGAGTAGAGTCAATCTACCTTAATTTTTTTCCAAAATCTGTGGATAGAAACCCAATAAACAAGAAACCCTAGTTTCTGCCACTCGACAATGTCTTCTTCTCAGGGAAGCTCTGATACCATGTTAGATTTTGAGCATTAATTCAATATACTCTAGGATCTTTACTGAGAGAATAACATGTACAACATATCAATCATATCAATCATGTATCAAGCATATCAAGGAATCACATAAGACAATGGACACACAGAGTTTCACTAGGGAAAACCATAAAGGTGAAAAAACCCACAACTTCCTCAAAGATAGAAAGAGCAATGATATAACCAAATACAAGAGATAGTCTTCTACTAGCAGCTACTCCTCCTCAACTAGTGCGCCACTTTCCGAGTGATGTAAGAGTGAGTAATGAGATGATCAAATAGAGATCTCCCGATCTCTATTTATACTTGTCCTGTCCTGCCCAATCAAATAACAGGGACGACTTGTCTAACTTAGTCTAATAACCCATGGTTACATTAATCCGAGCCGACCCCACACTTGGTGGTCTAATAACCCATCACAGCAAGTTACGACACTTGCGACACTTGTTGATACAAATGATGACACCTTCGTATAGAGGAATAATACCATCTCTATAGGAGTATAATATACATAGGTGAAATACATTCCGAAGTTACATATACATCAACACTCCCTCTTAACTAGGAAGGTATTTCTCGACACAAATCTGCTAGCACAAGTCTTCTTCTCTCGATCATCGTCATTGGATCATCGTCATCGAATCATCGTCATCGAGTCATCAAGTCATCAACATTGTCACTGTTGCTGCTATCTCAATCAATCTCCAATATACTCGTCATAGGAAGTTCTACAGAGCCAGTCATTTTTCATACTGGATGTAGGCCCGCCACCTACAAGTCTTCATCATCTATAGAGCCAGCCCTTTTTCATGCTGGATGAACATCATCAACATCTCTACGAACAAGCCATCAAGTAGGTACAACACAGGACTGATTATACTGCTTCTGCAAAACCTGCAAGATCTCTCAGGACTGATTACACTGCCTTTGCAAAACCTGCAAGAGCATCTCAGGACTTATCATATGCCTCTGGAAAACCTGTGTACCATACTATCACATTATTGTCTTCAAATCATCGCCATCATCCACGGAGCACAACCCAAATGCACACACACAACACTTATATATACTGGCATGGGAGGATCTACCTACCACTATCCGAGAATGGCTCAGCACTTACTTCACGACCATGGGAGGACTCTCCTATCACCATGTCACCATGGAAGGAACTACCTGCCACCATGTCATTAATTCAATATACTCTAGGATCTTTACTGAGAGAATAACATGTACAACATATCAATCATATCAAGCATATCAAGCAATCACATAAGACAATGGACACACAGAGTTTCACTGGGGAAAACCATAAAGGTGAAAAACCCCACAACTTCCTCAGAGATAGAAAGAGCAACGATACAACCAAATACAAGAGATAGTCTTCTACTATTAGCTACTCCTCCTCCTCAACTAGTGTGCCACTTTCCGAGTGATGTAAGAGTGAGTAATGAGATGATCAAATAGAGATCTCCTGATCTCTATTTATACTTGTCTTGTCCTGCCCAATAAACTAATAGGGCCGACTTGTCTAACTCAATCTAATAACCCATGGTTACATTAATCCGGGCCGACCCCACACTTGGTGGTCTAATAACCCATCACAACAAGTTACGACACTTGCGACACTTGTCAATACAAATGACGACACTTCCATATAGAGGAATAATACCATCTCTATAGCAGTACAATATACATAGGTGAAATACATTCCAAAGTTACATATACATCAACACTACAAACCAATGATGTTTTCTTAGTCAGTTCAGATTGTTCTGGACAAAGGGAAATCCTATCCATTTCCACGAGATCCCCTCCAAGTGATGAGGTTATTTCCTTTTATTGGAATAGTCTAACAGAATCTCATCTTCCTTTGAGTGTTCCTTTCCATATATCTATAGAAGTTACCAATAGGAACATACTTTGCACTATTGTTAATGAAGGAGATTTTGTTAGTATTTTATCCTCAACCACTTGGAAAGCTATAGGATGTACTCAACTTGTGCTAGCCGCTGATTAGATAATGGATTTTAATAGAATACCTACTGTACCTTTAGGGATCCTTTCTCAGTTACCTATTACTTTAGGAGGAAAAACTGTCTGCATTGATGTTATGGTAGTCCAAGGTCCCTTATATTTTAATCTCCTTCTTGGGAGATATTATGTCTATGCCATGAAAGTTATCATGTCCACACTCTTTCGAGTGATGTATTTTCCTCATCATGGAAGCATCGTGACCATTGATCAACTTTCATTTGTTACACCTAATCATTGTATGACTGCCAGCCACTAGAATTTCTTGAATGTTCCACATGTCCTAGGGGTTCCTCCCCAATCGTCATCCATGTCTCTCAGATTTGGACGTCACACCGGATTTGAGTCATTAGCAACCCAATAACATACTCCCATCATGGAATAAGCTTAGAGGGGAATGTTTCTAGCCTCTGGACATCATGATGGATTTAATACCCCTAGCTTCTTATGATGGGGGGAAACAACCAACCTATGGTCATCATGTTGGGTAGGAACCAACTTCGAGCATAGTTCCCTTTCTGTGTTAATATCGTTAAAAAATGAAACCAACCATCATGAGAATAGTTCTATTCCTTTGTCAAGCTCATTAAAAAATGAAACAGGTCATTATGAGCAGAGTTCCCTTTCTTTGTCAAGCTCGTTAAAAAATGAAACAGATTCCTCCCCCATTGAGTCGAGTCTCCCACTATATTTAGTACTTGAACCTTCATTTCATCTTCCTTTCTCACTTAATCCTCATTCTTCCTATCCCTCGGGTGAACCTTTTGCTATTAGTATCTAGGAATTTAATTGGGAAAAGAAGAAGAGTAGGCAGACAAAATGAACCTTGGGGGGTATGTCTCTAGCTTCTGGACATCATACAAGAGTTAAGCCGTTAGATTTCACTGATAATGCTAGGGGAAAAATTTCCAACCTCTGGACATCATGTTGGGAGGGAACCCATCAATGGGCATCATCTCGAGCATAGTTTAGTTTCAACTTCAAGCTCACTAAAAAATGAAACCATCATCTCGAGCATAGTTCATTTTCTGTTGTAATCTCATTAAAAAAAGAAGCAAATACCACGAGTATTCTTCCAACCTTTCTTCAAGCTCATTAAAAACAGTAAGAGGTGTCAAGCTTACTTTTCACCTTTTGGTGCTCTGGTTAAAAGCATGAAATGTGGTTTGAGCTTACTTTTTCCTTTTTTGCGCTCTGCATCCAAACATGAAAAATATTTCGAGTGCTTTTTGATACCATTGTCGTGCTCGTTAAAAATTGAGTAAAAGGGTGTGTCTAATGAGTATAGGTTTATCTCTTTATTCGGCCTCGCTAGACTAGTTACGGAAAATGAACTGTGTTGAGTTCACTTTTTACCTTTTTCGTACCCGGTTATCAACCATGACAAAGTCATCTTTCGAGTGATAGTTTATCCCTTTTTCAACCTCGTAAGACTAGTTATACAAAAAAGGAACCCCTAGAGTTTCCTTTAAGTTCTTTTCAGACTCCCAAAACATGAAAATATTACCAAGTGTGCTTGTCTCTTTCACACTTGTGAAACTATTTGAAAGGTCATCTATTCAGTGGTAGGTTATCCCTTTTTCGGACCGTTTAGACTATTTACGAGAAAGGTATACCTTAGTCAATCTATGACTAGGAGAGTTCTTATGGATATTGTTTTATACTTTTTTGGGTCCAGGGACTAACTTTTATGAAAAAGTCAAATTTTGGAGTCTTCTTTAGATTGTTTCAAACTCTCTAAACATGAAAAATCGTCAAGTTTTCCTTCTTTGGACTCCTGAAACTAAACATCAGAGGATCCTTATGGAACCGAAACTCTCCTCCCTTGTGTTCGTGAAATGTACAAGGTTGGACTCACTTAAAAGTGAGCTATATCAATCATCTTTTATCCTCCTCAATCTCATTAAAAAAAAAAGAGGTACTCGTCAACCATGATGGGGGGAAATGGGGGAATACGTTGATTCTATCTTTTGGCAGCTTATGATTCATTACCTTTGAACATGGAATACATCCACACCTTGTCTTCTTTGGGTATTCAATCTATTTTCGAGTAATAAATACAATCGTGAGTCATCTTTTTCATTTGATTTAGCTCCCCTTGTAGTTGTTTCCGTTGTTAATCCATGTTGCCAAGTCATATCTCATGCCATTACATGTTCAAAGGATCAATGTTAACTTGAGTCAACCTTCTGCAATATTGTCAGCCTCCTCTTTTTTGTCATCCCATACTCCTTTAATCCATTGCTCTACACCTCTTTCCTATATTGGTTTCGTGTCGATGATATGGGATTCATCACAACCCTCCTTCAACATGTCTATAGCTATCGACATCAACTCACTATACAAGAATTAGGATTAGGAACCAACCGTAGTACCTGCATGCCTCAATGGCAGATTTCCTTGTATTCAATAGTAGGTTTTCATTATTGGCCTCTGATCGAATAATCCCTCGAATGTTCTACTTCAAAACTCTTTATTCACATTCATTGGGTTGTACTAGAGATACCTCAGGGATCATTGTCATCATTGGTGATTACCCTCATACTTGTTAATGACTCACATTATTGGCTGGTAATCAATTAGTCTCTACCATGTTCGACTTCAACACCTTGTAATCACATGGTCAGATTCATGTCGCTCTGGGATTGGGTAGAAGACCCTGGACGGTCCTAATGTTTCTTTCATGTCCAAGATACGATGGCAATTTTTGAGTGGGTCTCCACATAGACATCATGTTGGTGACCTCATTGATGTACTGTAACACAGATATACTATTGTATCGGTCATCGCTGTGTCGTTATCTTGTCATGGATCTACACTTGTTCTTAGTAGCCATGATTTGTCTCCAGTCTATATCATGTCAATTCTATCATGGATCTACAATGTATTGGTCAGCAACCATCCTTTGAGTCAGTCATTCTGAGCATGGGTATTCCCTCCTCGACGTTATTTGACATATTATTTATGTGTCCTTGCAACTCCTCTCCAACCTCCTTTCTGCTATCTCTGCAAACTCATTTATTTTTAAAGTGTTTCAGCCATCAGTTTCTTCTGACCTCACACTTTAGGGGGCATCTGTTATACCTCAAAGTCTCACTCCGAGTTCCATTTCACGTCTTCATGCCATATCACCATGCAGAACCTTATGGTGCTACCTCCTAATGAGTGTTGGACCTTACTTCTACCTTGTTGGTCCCCTCCTTGGCCTTCCTTGGAGTCCTTGGAGACAAATCCAACTCAACTCAGCCGAATTCAAAGTCACTGATTAAAAATGCCACCTCATTGAGCACACTTTACTAATATTTTTGCACCCTGATAGTGGTGCAAGGTGCGAAAAAATCATCATTTTCGTGCCCTGCATGTCTGCAGGGGCACAAAAATTACATGATTTGTGTGCCTTGATTAGTGCCTGGGGCACGAAAATTCCCTTAACTAATCTTATCTTGGAAAGTGGATCTTACCTTCGAATATATTTTCTTGGGATTGGGGTTCCTCTTGAATTCGAAATCACCCTCCCTCTTTGGCCTAGTTCAACCTCTTGATACACCATTCACCCATCTAGATCCACCTTCCTCTCTTAGTGGTTGGCCTCCCAAAACCTATAAGAAGGAGGCCATCCATGAGCTAAGGGGATAAATTTTGGAGGCATCAAACCTATGGTCCTGGAGGTTTTGCAGAGATAGCAAGGAGGAAGGCTTGGAAGGAGACACTACCACTTGGACATCAAGGGTAACATTGTATTCATCTTCTTTAAGCTACCTTAATACAACTTGTCTTATTCTACCATATTATATTTCTTACATTTTTAGATTCATGATATGTTTCATTAGAATTTAGATCTTAATCATTGTATTTGGTATTTGGAGATATTGTGTTTGTCTTTCTTAAACAGGTTCACATCTTGGACATCAAGCTTGGAACTGGAGCTAGGAAAACCGGCTGATCTAAGGTAAGTCATACCTTCTCTTCTCTCTTAATGCTTTGATATTCATACATTGAATTAGATCTAGGATTGTAAGGTCCCACTTGTTACTTAGATGTCTTAGACTAGGCTTGCTTGAATCTAGTCTAATCTCTAAGTAAGTTTAACTATCCGTAGGAAGAATTTACTAGAACATGGACTACCTAGTTACACTTCGGTGAATTATGCTATAACACAACTTTCCATCTATCCATAGGTATGACATCGTTTAAATCATTATATGGATATGATGCCCCAACATTTGCATATCTAATATTTGGATATTGTAGGGCCCAAAAGGTAAAGGATTGGCTCCAAGAGAGTCAAGACATACTCAAAGCACTCAAAGAGAATTTGTAGGTTGCACAGAACTGACATAAGGTGTATGCAGACAAGTATAGAACAAGACGGACCTTCCAAGAAGTTGATCTAGTTTATTTGAGGTTGCATCCATATAGACAATCTTCATTGAAGTCAAAGGGGGATAAAAAGTTGCAACAAAGGTTTTATGTACCATAAATTTTTTTGAGAGGATAGGTGAAGTGGCATATGAGTTGGAATTGCCTCCAGAAAGCAAGATACACAATGTATTTCATGTGTCTTTTCTTAAGAAAGCAGTAGGGAAGAAAGTAATAGTTTCAAAGGAGTTTCCTCCCCTTTATGATGAGGGAAATTTGGTGTTGTTTATAGAGAGGATTTTGTAGATCTGAGAAAGGAGGTTGAGAAACATAACTATCATAGAATATTTGGTGCAATGGGAAGGTTTCCTAGTGAGGATACAACCTGGGAAGGAGAGCAGATTTTACAACATCTAGGATTGAAATTGCTTAGGGACAAGAAATATAGGGAGGGGAGAATTGTCATGTCCCTTCCTAAGTGACCATTTGACCAAGTCCCTAGCCCATCTAGTCCCTATGGGTTTAGGAGAAGAAAACATTAATTTTGGGGATTAATTTTTAACAAGGCATTAGTATCTAGGAAATTTAATATTTCTAATGTTTGTGATGATCCACAGTTATTTTTATTTTCATGAATAAAGTAATGTTTGGATAAGTGTTAGTGATTATGTGGCCAAGAGGGTGGATAGGAGATAATATTTTGACCATAAGAATCTTTCGAAAGAAGGAAATTAGAAGAAAGCAGTTAAGGCTAGAAAGCAATGAAAAATAAGAAAAGTAGATCAAGCAAGGAAAAGCTGGCAGAAAGAAGAAAAGCGGAAAAACAGTGCAAAGTAGAAAAGTAGTGAAAAAGTAGACTAAAGTAGTAAAAGAAATAAAAGAAGGATTAAATTAGAAAAGCGGTGGAAAAGAAGAATAAATAAGTAACAGCAAGAAATCAGACTAAAAGCAGTAAAGCGGGATAAAGTGGGTAAAGAAAAAAGAAAGAAAAAAGCTTCAGAAAGCAGTAAATCCTAAACTTACTCACGAAGGCGCATTGGGATAGGTAGCTTGCACAAGAATTCATTCATCTTATAAAGTCAAGGAAGAGCACACTATTCACATATTTTGGCTCATTTGTGTTTGGTTTTGAGAGCTCCAAGCTTTCAATTCAACTTGGGAGATGTGCCCCTAGTCACAGCTAGTAGATGTGCCCTTGCTACTTCAACTAGATGATTCTTCAGTTATATGTTTGGATGATGACATCCAGACATTTCCATTGATGTAGGTCTTGAATCTAATTCAAGTTTGGCTCGAAACTCAATGAAGGTGTCATTAATTCTGTGATTCAAATTCTCAAGTATTCCAGTGTTTTCCAGTGATAATTGATTGTACTGAAACATTTCAAGTATTAGGACTATTATGAGAATCCTATTGGCTCCCATTTGATGTATTTACTGTTATATTGAACCTCTGATATCAGTCATAAACTTTCATAATACAGAAGTCTGAATTATTATGGTTTTTCTTCAACCTTGCTAGATTTGCATAAATCTTAACTAGTTTCCATTAGTGCTTCAGTTTACCATATCCTACGCAATGGGTTTTGATTCTGTCAGTTCCTAATGTCAAATAATATCCTAATGAACATAATACATGACTTATTTTTCAAATTCGTTGGCCCCTTTTTCTATTTGGGATATCTTGAATATTAACTAGTTGTGTAGTCTTGGTGTTACCAAATCTTCTCCATGATCCCAAATTTCACCAAACCAAGTTTGAATTGTATTTTTGAAGTATTATATATGGATTGGGAATTATACACAATCCATCCACTTCCATTAAGCACTAGAATCCATTGAGCTTCACATAAGGCCTCAAGGAATGTGCATAAATAGCCTTGGTTCTGCTAAGGAAATATTCTCATGCGTGTAGAGATCAGATAAAATGTTGATGTCAAATTAGGGATCTTGTATAGGCTATTGTTATTGTATTAAAGCTTCAAGTTAACCTTTACCAAGTCTTGAAATGGTTTTGGGTCCAATTTCAGTGTTTGTGCAAGTTTTCTTTAAAACTAGTCATTGTCTTTCCTTAAATATTCTTCCTACTGTTCCTTACATCTAGAAAGGTACATTGCAGTGTAATGAATGCATTACAATATAGTATAATATAAAAGGGACCACTGATCCATCTAAGGTGGAAAGGTTGTGATGACATCAGTAATCCCATAATAAATATATTGCAAGTTGTCACCAAATGTATTATTCTCACAGATTAGCTTCACAAAAGAATCCAAAGTCTTATCTGAGTATTGTTCATGAAAAAATGGATAATTCAAATACTTCCATTCCAAGGATAGGTAATAAGGAAAAGGATTTTAGTAATGTTATGAATCTTTCCATATCATTGACTAGTATGTTTACTCATGGGCACAAGAATGGGGGATTTGAACATTTCAGTCTATCATTTTTAGAGATGGGATGACATTTCACTGTGACATCCCTAGCTAAATGCTTAAGGATTATTGAAGAACCAGTGATTGATAAATATGGATATTTTCTCTACAAAAGTGGACATCAAGAATCCCATGATAAATATATTGCAATTTGTCCCCAAATGTATTATTCTCATAGATTAGCTTCACAAAAAAATCCAAAGTCTTATATGAGTATTCTTCATGACAAAATGGATAAGTCAAAAAATTCCATTCCAAGGATGGGTAAGAAGTTAAAGGATTTTAGTAATGTTATGAATATACTATATCATTGACTGATATGTTGGTTCATGGGAACAAGAATGCGGGATTTGGCTATTTCAATCTCTCATTTTTAGAGATGGGATCAAATTTCATTATGACATTCCTAGTTAAATGATTAAGGAGTCTTTAAGCACCAATGCTTGATAAATATGGAGATTTTCTCTACAAAAGTGGAACATCTAAGCACCAATTGCATGATTCTCTATAGCAATCAGAGTCATATGAAAAGTGTGTGATCTACAAATAAGATGTTATGCAACATGATATATTGTGTGTTGATGATACAAATCAATGCATGCCAAATAAAAAACTACCACCCATATTATTGTTGCAAATGGATAATTGTTCAGTAGATAACAAAAACCACTTTGTATTTGCATTTTTATCTCTTTTAACAGGAAAGAGAGTGTTTGAGATTGTTGAATTTGGATTCCTTCCAGTTGGACACACCCATGATAAGACATAGATCGAACTTATGGAAGGTTATCATCAAAGCTAATGTGCAAGGATATGTTTTCAATCTCAGAGATTATGGATATGTATAGGACATGTGAAGGTCAAATTTCTATGTCGCTTATCTAATTGATGAATTTTATGATTTTAAGAATTTTGTGAAACCCCACATTTTGGACGGAAATGCCAAGATCATCGATATCAAAAAATTCTAGTTTTATAGATTTATGCTTATAGATTCCATTCTAATCATGAAATGTAGGGCATCACTTCGGGATGAAAAGTGGTCATCTCCTATTCATCTGTGGCGTTCATTTCTAGATAGTAATCCAGAAATATTGGTAGGGAAACCTAGGTTATTAAATATACAATTATAATGACCTTCAGATATGGATGCAATACAAAAAAGAATAGAAACATATATTTCATTCTGGAAGCGAGGGATTGAGAAGGGAGGTGAAATTTTTTGGCATCCCAAGTTAAGTTATTGGGAGACTATAAATAAAGCTGTAGATAGCCCCTTCAAGAGTTTTGATCTATCAGCAACTAACTTTTTTCCATCGACAAGCTAGCATATACATAATAATGAACCTAAAAAATATTCACATGAAATTATGGATGCCTACTTGAAGGAAAATGTTCATGTATTTGAGGATTGCTATGTTGGACCCGCATGTAACAAGCCTAGAGATGAATTCATTCCAAGATTGGATGTTGTAAAGGGACAAATGGTCATTGTGCAATCACCGGAGCCATATTGTCCAATATGGTTGGGTAGGGAGATTAGTGATATTTATCAAGATTCAGATGCTAGACTAAGTACTCTTGAGTCTTACAAAGTAGAGGTGCAATGGTGGAAACCAACAGGAGCATCAATGGACCTCATGGTCTTGTATAAAAACTTCTTAAATAAAAACCAACAATGGGTTGTTGTTGCAGAAAAAAATATGATGATCGATGTAAATAGAATCATATGGGCATGGTCACCAAGGCTAGGATGGACAAGAGAGAGAATAAGAATAAACGAGAAGGGTGTTACAGCATTTAAGGTGCAATGAGATCAAATGGGGCATAATGTGGAGAGTGGGATGGATGTTCATATGGATAAAGGTTGATGGATTCTTAGCCCAACAAATCTATATTTTATACGATTGACTCTTTGTTCATTTTTCCTAAAATGATGGATCTACCTGAAAAATAAATAGATTTAAAGGATCGGTCGATCCTTTTTTATCTACTACACTGTCTTGCTAGACATGTTTATGGTGTACACAAGAAACCATTTTTCTATGATATTGTATTGTCCAAATAAAAAATTAGGTTTCAAAAGGATAAGATGATCCTTATTTTCTTATATATTTGACATATCAGAGTCAAACAATAAAACTTTTATAGTGTTCTCATTGAGAATGTCATGGATATTGTTTTGGAAACACTTCTTTATAATGGTGTTAACGTCTAGTTTATACCTTGAAAACATTTTCCAGATCTATTTATATCATGGACCATTGGTCACATATAACATGTAGAGTTGCATCAAAAGTGTATTGTATATACAATTGTGCAATTTCATTAATTATTTATATGATGAAATATGGTAAATATAGAGTTGGATAAAAGTGTATTTTATATACAATGTGTCTTTATTTTATCTATTTATGTGTCTTTTTTTATTTATATATTTTAAATTTTATAGAATCATTTGATAACTTTAAGTCATAGTTAACACTTCCGAGAAACAATTTCAACTTTAAATTATCTCTTTCTGACATGATTGGATTTGTAAAATTTGTGTATAGATATTTCACAACATTGAATAATTTGCATATAGATATTTGCAATTATTATTAAGGTGTGGAAGTTCATAAAAACAATGTATCATTTTTTATCCCATATGGGGTGATACTTGTCTAATATGGAGTAATGTTGGCCTTAGCTTGTTTGAACATGTGACGACATAAGGTTTTGGGTATGAATGCTGATATTAAAATATCATCTACAAAAAAGAATGGTGCCAATGATCTTGGTACCTGTTGATGGGTCGAAATGACCCCTGGTCAACAGTAGGGGTTCTCCCTAGTAAGAAGTCCCAATTATACCTCAAATCGTTTGGAGTAGGGAACCCGTTCAGATTCTATCCCGCAACCATTCCTCAGTGGGTTTCACCAGTTGCATCTCGGTCCATCATTTAGGGTTTAAATATTAATGGATGAAATGAAATCTAATATAACATAAACGCAATTAGTAACTAAACTAACCTATCCCAACTAGGATTATCCCAATTGGGAGTGAGAGTAAAAGGGTGAGCAAGGAAATAACAACTGAACATCCACATTCATAATTCAGAGAGTTCTCTTAATAATCAGATAAACAATCAACATGATGAAAGCATAAATATTAGAATAGTCCTTCTATTTTTGTCATTCTGATTCCAATACCCACTGGAAGCAAAAGAACAGAAACAACAATGAAACAAAAAACAAAGAGCTATTGGAATAGTCCATTTAGAAATATGAAACATTCTTAATTCATATATGCATGTGAAAGACCATGAAACAATCCAAGACATCCATCCACATGAAAAAATTATTCATGTGCAAAATCTACTTAAAGGCTTATCCTCCTTCACAGTCTAACGATAGTGCATTGGAAAAGTTCGAGAGCCAAAAGCCCCTTATTCTAAATGAGATTACAATAAATAGGTTGTTATTGGAAAATCTACTCGAGCGGACCCGATCTAGATCTCCCTAGTTGAATGTGAATCTAGAACAAATAGGAACAGAATATAAAGCTACTTTCCTATATCAGATTAGAGATCGAGTAATTAGATGTACTACCTTCATATTTGTATATCTTTCTCCTTGTTACTGCTCTTAGCTCCATGGTCATCAGATCCTTAGCTGCAAGACCTGTCAAAACATAAGCAGTAAAACATATCTAAACACTAACTGGTTTAAGTAAACAGTTAAGGAAGTAAACTATAAACATCATAAACATAACGAAATTTATGGAAAGAGTTTATATTACTATATAAAGAGTGATAAATACAAAGTAGAGAGATGATTACAACCCAAGCCTTAACGTTGCAATCCTCCTCCAACAAGCCAAGCCAAAGCCTCCAAAGGAAATGTATGCCTCCCAAGAGATGGATAGGGATCACCTAGGCTAATTCCACCAGCATGCAAGTGTTATAGACTTTCCCCCTTTTGAATGGAGAGGAGTTTTGTATTTATAGGACCAAGTGGATAGAGTAGGATGAGGATCATGGGGAGATGAATAAGTGATCCTCCCTTGAGGTTAGGGAACCATAGGATAGATCACCTAGGAGTTAGGGATAGGATTCCACCTCATCCAAGTTCTATAAATTGCTCAAAAGCCTGCTTTATCCAAATTAACCAATCCTGATGCAAGCTGCATGAGGGAAACCTGCGCCTGAGAGGGGAAGTGCAAGATGCACAAAGGAAACCTGAGCCACCGGCGCAGTATGGAAGACTGCATCATGCGCCTGACCTAGTTGGGTGCTTCTTTCTCAAAGACAACCTGCGCCGGCCCAACTAGACATTGTGGACAAATGGAATCAACTTGCTCTACATGACTTATCGATCAAGGAAACTTTGGGGAGGCATGGATTTAACATGGGATTCATGATGACAAGATTTAGGTGTAATAGAATGCCCCCCAAAGCATGAAGCTGGAAAAACAAGACAGGTGAAGTGCTTTGAAATATGGATGGAAAAGACTTGCTGGATGGAGGATGTTGTTGTAGTACAACTAACTCTGAGATACAAGTCTCATATGACACACAACATGGTTTCCGACCAATACATTGCAGATCCATGGTAGTGCAAACCGGCTGAACACAATCATGGCTGCTAGACACAATCATAGATCCATGATGAGATGATAACACATCCACGACCAATACAAAAGTGGATCTATGTGATATGACTCAAACAATCTCCATCACAACCTGGGTAAGACATGATTTTCCCCAGGGTCTTCAAGCTAAACCCACAATGATACGAATCTATCCATGTGATTACAATGTTTTGAAGTCAAACATGGTAGAAACCACTTGATTACCAGTCATTGATGTATATCATTAACAATTGCGAGGGAAATCACCATTAATGTCGATGACCCCCAAGGTATCAAAGTACATATTACCAAGCGTGAATCAATGAGTTGAGGTCAAACGCTTGATGAAATATTTCAATCAAGATTCAATGATGTAAACTCATGTCGAAAGCGAGGTAACCTGTCATTGAGGCATGCAGGCCCAGGGTACTCGATTGGTTTCTAGATCCAATCCCCGGATGATGTGTTGAAGTCAACAAGGATGAATTCGTCGAAGTAGAGCCATGATGAATCCCCCATCAATGATACGAAAATCGATAACAGATGTTTGGAGTGGATCGGACGGTAGAGGAATGTGCAAGACTGACTCAAGGTAGACCAACATAATAGAAGGTATACTGACTGCAGATGATAAGTAATGAACATCTCTTGAACATGGGCATGGCATGACATGGTAGTATTGACATGACAGGAATGACACCAACCCCCTATGCAACCAATAATAGAATCATTCTTCGGATGACCCAAAGAAGTGACAAGACTCATGAAATCAGTAGGACTCGAAGAAAAATGGCTTACCCAAGTATGGAATGAAAATGCAAGCGAGTGCCATGTTCAAGAGCGAATATGTACTTCATGAATTATGGTGTAACACAAAATCCTTCATTTTTCCCCATCATGATTGATGAGTGCCTCTTTTGTTTTTTAACGAGCTTGAGCAGGGTAAATAGATGCTTGGTATAGCTCATCCTATGGATTAGTCCAATCCCAAATTTTTTACGAACCTGGGATAGGAGGGGTTCATCCCATGACGGGCACTTCAATGTTGAATTTTAACGAGTCCATAGAAGCTAAAATCGGCGTCATTTCATGTTTAGAGAGTCTGGAAAGAACTAAAGAAGACTCCAAAGGTATTTTTTCGTAAAGTTAGCCTCTTCGCCTGGAGAAGGGTAAAACAACGTGAGAGAGGACTCTTCTAGTCATGATTGGCTGGAGTATTCCTTTTTCATAAGTAGTGCCTCCTGGTCCAAAAAAGGGGTAAACTATCACCAGAAATACAGTCATTCAAATACTTTTACAAGCGTGAATGCATCAAGTTCGCTTGGCGATCTTTTTATATTTAGAGAGCCTGGAAAGAGATTAAAGAAAGAATCCAGGGGGTTCCTTTTTTGTAGGAGTTTAACGAGCCCGAAAAGTGATAAACTATAACTCGGTGACTTATTCTCATCATTTTACGAGCATGAGAAAGAACAAAGATTTAGATTGGTGCCATTAATAGTTGAATTTAATGAGTGAAATAATGACAAAAATACGCTCAACGAGTTGTTTATACCTGAAAACATGTGTGAAATGGCCACGACTATGAAAACAAATATTAATGAGGTACTTAACTTCACTTGCAATCTTCGAAACTAGGTCAAAATGATTAACCAAGTATAAATAATTCCAACTATAGCAAAATAGCCCACAATGCAATAAATTAAAAAAGGAATATACTATTTTTTTTATATAAAATGGGGTAAATAGTGAAAATCAATTACCATTGTTTTTAATCAAGTTGGAGCTATTTTTTTTTGTTGATTCTGGGAGCTGTGATCGACTATTTCAAGTGCCGTCAGCGACAGGTAACCCTAAACTTATCCTTTTAACTTTCCAGTGGATTACAATTTTTATTCCTTCATTTTGTTGATTTTGAGCTTGATATGTGGGGGTATTTGTGCTCACGGTTCGGCATAATCCACTCTTTCAGGAACTATGTCAGCGCAGAACCTGAAAGGGTGTTCTGCGCTGGTGGCGCACTATCCGAAAGGACAGTCTACACCGATGCAAACCCCCATACCAAACTCAAAATCCAACCAAATAAAAACTCTTTTGATGATTGAGGAAGGTCCTAATGATGTTTAAATGGCCTTTTTGACAGGTTTGCAATGACCATAATGGTTCTCGAGTGGTGAGAACGTGATCTTGAGCTCAATGATGCTCAAGTGGAAAATGATCCACAATGTATTTTTGCTTTGAGAAACTGTGTTTTTCTCAAGTACTTCCGAGTGCAGGGGATGATGTCCCGAGTACCCTTGTTTTCATATTTGGTCCAATGTTGGGACCTGGTACAACAACATTTTGAGATTGGTGAGCACACGCTGAGCATAGATGTTGAGTACATCTATTTTTTGATAGGGTTGTCCTGACGGGGAAACCCTGTGTCCCTAACTGGATCATGAGGTGGTGATCACTCTGTGAAGGACATGATCAATCAGTGGTGTACTCCAGGTGCTCCAATGACTAGTGGGAATATTCCCATCAAGGATGTTCGGGATCGAGACCTCCAAACCGTACCTTTTACCATCATGAGGGTGGTTGGCACCCGATCTTCTCATCTGGAGAGAAAGTCGTAGATAATGTATGTTGAGGAGTGCATGGCTCCTATTGTGTTCAAATGGTGCGAGGGGATCCTCACCAGTTTATGAGATCATTTGACCAAATGTTAGCACGGGACGTTGAGGTAGTTTGGTTATGGTTCAATGGTGGTTACTTTCATGCTAGAGAGGCTGCCACACTTACCTATGCAAGTAGACCATGAGGATCGAGAAGCTCAAGATCCTCACATGACCAGGTGGTTCGAGCTGATGGCCCGCCATGGTGGCAGGGGTCCTATCATTAGCTTCAGCAAAGGTTTCTTCACATGGCTGAGGGGACAGCTCCTCATGGTGGAGGACTACCCATATGATGGGACAGACTTCAGAGGGGACCTAGACCTGGTGCTTCTCGAGGGAGAGCAGTGGGGTGAAATTGGTAAGAACAATTGTTGCTTGTGTTTTTCTATTTTATGCATTTATGATTTTTTGGGGGCAGTGATGATGACTTTTACATGTTTCTTGCAGATGTTGGTCTGGCACGACCGCTTAGAGTTTCTCCTCTTGCGCCAAGAGGGGCAGTATCGAAGCTGGTCCCCGTGGCCCGAGACACCATCGAGGAGCTAGAGGAGGTCGAGGAGGACCTCCACAGGATGACTTTGGACATTCTAGAGCCAAGTGTCCATGACCTACCCCCGTCGCTACCAGAAGCTGACGGTCAAGGTATCATTTTGTTTTGGCACACTGCTCCGGAAAGTGGCGAGGGCCATAGTTTGCTATCATGAGCATGTTAGGGATTAGGCTCATGTCTTATATGTATATACTAAAATCCTATGAGCTTCATATTTTGTAGAGATGATTCTTACTAAAAGATGCATGCTTCATACTTTTGTATCAGCACTACCATTTTTGTATTTAGTACTGATTTTATTTATACACACTATTGGCGGTTTTTATACATATTGTGTTCTATTGCTGATTAATGGGATCTTGTTTACATGTTTTGCTTATACAATGGATAATTTCAATGTTATATCTTTTTTAATATTTTATGGATATCTAATGTGTGTACAATGTACCAATCTATAATGAAATTGGCCATCGATTTAGCAACCATGTTAATGTCTCGTGGAATGTGCAGTATTGAACAGATGCGAAGGACCTTTCCAGGAGACAAACTCATCGAAAAAGATGGAGCAGAGTAGGATCGCGGATAGCATAGATATGGTTAAGATGAGAAACCACCAGTTGTGAATCCAGATGGAAAAAAATGTGGCTCATACCCAAGGAAAGAGCGTCGGTTAGGGTCCCAATCACCGCCTGATATTCCACGGTGTTATTGGTTGTGTGTCCTAGACAATTTCCTCCTGAGCTGATAATATTTCCAGTAGGGGAATAAAGTACCCAAGCTTTCGAAGCAAGGTTACGGGTATGCCAACTGGAGCCGTCCGCAAATCCATAGCAGGTTTCCATCTGCACATGCAGACAGAACATGGTATAAGTAAAGAAACAATATCTCGACACACAAAAACAAAGCGTCACACCACACAAAACACATGCCATCTACAGTATATACAAGATACATATGTGTGAAAAAAATTAGGCATAATACCTCTTAAGGTAGAGCCCATTGCGAGGCTCTCCCAAAGATATTCCATCATAATCTTCTAGCTCATATGCTCCATTCTCCAGAACACGTTTTACGATGTATGGTCCATGCCACATGGACTCAAACTTACCTGCCCCCAGCTTATCATGCTTTTGGTCGTATGTAAGGACAAAGTCACCCTCGTTGAAGATACAAGGTTTAATCGACCTATCACAATGAGCTTTGATGCATTTGTGATGTGCCTCATTGGAAAGAGCGGCATCACGGCAAGTCTCGTCGAGTTTTGTTAAGTAAAGGAAGCATTCTTCCTCGGCAGTGGTGTTCGGGAGAAGTTCAACTACGAGTTTGAGAGATGGAATCTTGCACTCTATTGGTAGGACTACCTCCAATCCGTAGACTAATTGGAATGGTGTAAATCTGGTGTCAGTCTTAACAGAAGTCTAGTATGCCCATAGTGCAGAAAAGAGCATGTTATGCCAGTTTGATTTCTGTGTACCCACCATGCATTGGATCATGGTTTTCAAGATCTTATTGATGGCCTCTAATTTTTCGTTGGACTGTGGGTAGTAACGGGTTGATTTTTCATGGTGGAAATACAATCTGGTGCTCAATTCGTCTACCATATGGTTCTGGAAGTGAGATCCATGATCGGTGACTATGGCTTGTGGAACTCTGAACCGTGCAATAACATGGTTGAACATGAAGAGTGTGGCGGTTTTGTTGTCTTCGTTGTACATAGGCATAGCCTCGGCCCATTTAGTAAAATAATCCATGGATACTATGACCTAACCATGCCCCCCAACTGAGGTAGGCTTACAGTGGATGAAATCTATGCCCCATTTTTCAAAGGGGCCCACGGAAATAACCAGGTGTAAAGGGGTTGGGTGGGAGCACTTTTTCATTTGAAAGTGTTGGCATGGGGGACATTTCTTAATGGCCTCAATGCAATCTTTGAAGATGGATGGCTAGTAATATCCCACATGTAGTATCTTCTGGGCTATAGCCATCCCAGAGAGATGACTACCAAAAGCCCCAGTGTGATAGTCATTCAGAACGTGTTCAGCTGCTTCGTGTGTTAGGCAACGTAGAAGAACGAAATCCACACCACGACGATACAAGGTATCACTGATAATCAAGTAATACTTGGCGTGGTGGCGTATACAACGCCGATCGTCATGAGACAGTTGGGGGTTGAACCGTCGGGTTTGAAGATATAAGGTGATATCTCCATACCATGGGTATGATGTGCTAATGAGAAACAACAACTCATCTGGGAGAGAATTGTTGGGCTCAGATCCCGAATCAACACGAGGAAGATCACAGATCAGCTCAGCACACATGAAATATTTATTTGACTTTTCCTTCTCGAAGAAGAGATTGAATTCCTGAAGTATCACGATCTAGCATGAATACTTGCCCTCGAGTAATTGACGTGTTAGAACGTGGTACATGGGATTCAAGTCGGCAATAATGGTACTGGTGCAGAGAAGGATATAATGACGGAAATTTTGGATGGAAATGACTGCCGTGAGAGAGATCTTCTTGACATGTGAGTAACGTGTTTTGGAGTCAATAAGACCCTTACTTAGGTAATAGATCACATGTTCCTGGGTGTTGTTGTCCTCCTAAACCAAGACCATGGCAATCGTGGTAGCAAAAGCAGCAAGGTAAAGGATGTAATCCTTATAGTAATTGGGCAGTCGAAGCACAGGGGCATGGGTAATTGCATGTTTCAAACTGTTGAAGGATTGTTGTGCTTGATCCTCCCATATGAAAGGGATGTCCTTCTTCAGTAATCGCATATATCCATGTGTCTTCTGAGCGAAATTACAGAAAAAAACACCATAGGTAAGTTGCCTTCCCTTGCAGACTTTGTGTTGGTTGTGGAGCCTGATCTTCTAGATTTAGAGATGTCATTTAGTTGTGTTTGTACCCCAAATTTACTGTACACTCATTCCCCAACCTTTGGGTTTAGGGTAGCGCCCGAGAAAAAAATTTGGGGTTGTTTTCTCCAATAGTTTATGAGCCCATGGTTTTCGGTAACCCGTGGTATTTTCCCATTGTATTTCCCCTATAAAAGAAAGACATTGTAACATGGGAAGGGTTGATGTATTAGGTATTATGCATTGTAAAGATCTATGAGATCGTGAAGAGAGTTTGTGAGACAGTGAAGAGGAAGTGCAACGGATGTGATGCAAGTTGCATCCCTTCATTTGTTGGATGGTATAATAATAAGGACTAGGGTAGGGTAGTTCTCCTTAGGACAAGCCTTATTCAGATCCCTATAATTGACACAGACTCAGATGGTGCCCTCCTTCTTATCTATAGGGATGACATTGGAGACCCATTCTATTAAAGGAACAGGGTAGATAAAGCCGACCTTCAAGAGATTTTCAATCATATCCTTAATCGCCGCAGTATTTTGAGGGTGCATTGGTCATAACTTTTGACGGACTGGTTTAGCATCGGGATAGGTTTTAATATCATGCGAAATGATGGCAGGATCTATCCCGGGCATCTCCTCATAGATCCAAGCAAACATGTCGCAGAATCGCTTAAATAAGGTCGTGTACATAGTGATCTGTTCAGGAGAAATTCTGTCCTAAACAAATATGTTCCACGACACTAGGGGTAACTGAGATGTCAACCAGAATGGTGGGTTCAATATTTGCCAAGTTTCCCTTAGTGACCATATGGTAACATCAGGAATAGAGGTGGAAGCTTTTTCAGTATTACTTCCAATGGGTTCCTTCAGAGGGACTGAGTCGTATGAGCGTGATCGTGTGTTCAGGTTAACCATCTCACTACGCATCATGAGAACATGTGCAGAGGAAGATGTGTCTCCTTGAGAAGGAGAGGTTTGAGAAATCATTTGTTGATTGTGGGTGGGGAAGGGATCATTTAGAACTACAGGTGTGGAATTTCCCTTAAGAAACTTCTGTACTTCGTCTCAGTGGGGACATTCCTTGGTGAAATGGTCACCACCACATAGTAAACAAGGATACTTTAGCTTTCATTTATGTTTGGTGTCTTCAGGGGGTTCTTGTGCTCCTATTGGTTGGAAGATTTCTTGGGTTTACCTTTGTTTTTATTCTTTCCACCGAACTTCTGAGGTGAAGCTAATTGAACAAAATTCACCTCCTCGATGGAAGCAGGAGTGGGAGACTCTGTGGTGTTGCTTCCAGCCCATAGTGGGGGTGGGGAAGAACCATGGAGGCTCCACGATCCACCAGTTTGAGTAGAAGGTTGGGAGTTAAGGGAACCAATAATGTCATCATATTGAGGTCCCTTGGGTGGTTTTACAGGATCGTAAGTAAGGCAGGGTGCGTCAGGAACAATGTCATATAACGTGCCATACTGAGCATAGACAAGGTCTTAGTAGTGGGAACGAGTGATAGCTTTCTCCTCGGTGATAGCCCCTCCCATGGCCACATCTCGATCTACAGTAGGTAAAAGGGACTTCGTGAACCATTCAGCTAAGAGTTGGTCTCGAATGGGAGCCTTAATGAGACGTCGTCTCCTCCGTCACTCATGGATATGATCAGATATATGAGTTGTGGTGGTTTGACAGAGCAAAGTCAGTAGGTTCGTACTAGTTTCGTAGCGTATGGGTAACTGGAAATGAGTCAAGAAGGACATAGCAAGAGAGCGAAAATTGGGAAATGAGTGTGGTGGTAATTCAATATACCTCTTGGCAGTTGGGTCGGTGAGGGTCCGTAGAAATAGCCTTAGACGGATCGAGTCATCCATCAAGGAATTCGATGAGCACCATAGGTGGTATGTCGTCACATGGTTTTTTAGGTCTTCACCGGGTTTTCCATCAAATTTGGGAATATCAAAGGGTAGCTTGACTGGAATTGGTGGCCAATTATAACCATGTAGGATGGGATCGTTGGTTAAACAAGACAGGTTGGGTAGGTCCAAGAATTCAAGAATGGCAGCTATTGGTTCGGCTACAAATACTAATAGTATTGATATGGCATATATGGGCTAGTAGGACCTTGAATCGATTGATTGTAATGTGTTGCCGTCGGGAATTGGACATAAGGGGGTGGGCCTCCAAGGTTGGGTGGTGGACTGTATGTAGGTCCGCTGCCATAATAGGGTGGTCTTCCACCGGAAGGTGGGGGTCCTCAACCACCAGAATAAGGTGGATCTCCAGCAGAAGGTGGGGGTCCTCCACTCCCACCGGAATAGGGCGGTCCGTCACCGGAGTAGGGTGGGCCACCACCTCCACTGCCGGAATAGGGTGGGCCACCGCCTCCAGAATGAGGTGGGCCTCCTCCATAAGGTGGGGTTCTGCTAGTACCAGAAGGTGGTGGTCCTCCTCCATACAGTGGGGGTCCACCACTACGAGAATGTGGTGGTCCTCCGCTTCCACCACTGGAGTAAGGTGGGCCTCCACTGTCGGAATGGGGTTGGCCTCCACCTCCGCTAGAAGGTGGAGGTCCGCCCCCTCTAGAAGGAGTGGACTGAGCGGTGGTGGGGGTGGTGGGGCATGAGGAAAATTTTGTGGGGGTCTAATTGGTGCAACGTTAAAATGTCCCCATGGAGTGTATGGGTTTCCAGGATAAGGTATCCCATGAAGTACGTTTCTAGGATTGAAATCACCCAACACAAGGTTAAAATAACCTGGATACGCTTGACTCCATGGTGGTTGAGTTGGGTTGGATGGTCCCCCGCCATGATATAATCCCTTGGTGGATCCCACAACGGGTAAGGAGCTACCAAGGGAATGACCAATTCGTAGTCCTACACTCGTACTATGGCTAGAAAATGGGGGTTTCCCCTTAGTAACAACGTGTTGACCACCATTGGAAGGTTGAATCATAAGGGGTTTTTGACTACTTACCATTGGAGGAACACTACTTGTAATAAAATTAGGAGGTAAATAGTACCCTCCCCGCGAGTTTTGGGGTGGGTAATGTTCCAGTAGTAGTAGGAGGAGTGTTGGACTATTGTCCCTCAACATGTTGAGTCATTTGGGGTATGGAACTGGTCTCTTGATTAAGAGGTGTACTCATAGGAAACAAGGGTTGACTAGGTTCGTAAGTGGTCACGTTATGTATGGGTGTTTTCAACAAAGTAAGAGATAATGAATGAATTGGGGTGTATTGAAACGTGGGTGTTTTCGAGATGTCTCTTCTCCGTGAGAGACTCTGGCACCAAAGTTCGTCACCACGTTGGTGTAATTGGTCCATGAGTTCATAGACTGGATCCAAACAATGAGCATGAGGATCCCAACAAGGGGAGGTTTCGGCCTCCGGATGTAAAGCCGGGTGGGCCCATTGTTTCCCTAGAGAGGTGTCCCAAAAGGATGCAGATGGACCAAATGCTACGGATACAAGGTCATCCTGGAATGGATTTAACCATTCTATAGATCCAGGTTATCCTGCCATCACGCGGTGGAAGGATGTGTCTCGTGAAGTGGATGGTTCCACCTCTTCATCCCTTGAGGGGTTAGAGGTTGGCGAACTAGGAGGAAGTAAATTTGCTCTGGACTCCATAGTGGAGTTCTCTACTTCAGGTGACATGACCGTAACTTGTGGATCCATGCTTACCCTCAAAATTACCTCCTAATTAAGGGGATATTCGGGCGGTAAGTTCAAAATTCAGTAGGACCTTCTCAAGGGTTGTTTAGCCAGAATGACCGAACTAGAATTTATCCTAAGTGAATTCCAAACAAAAAAAAAGCAATCCAGAAAAGATCTACACAAACTAAGGCCACAAGCAAACTTATGTGATAGGTGTGGATTCAAAAGTCTGGAACCTCACAGGATTTTCAAGGCTTCGCAACTCACGATATACTCCAGGGTCCAACAGTTATACTCGGACCAATATTTCAGAGCACTAACCAGGGAGGATTAGGATTGTAGCCCTGACCATATAACTTAACTACCTGATAGTATGTGCGTATTATCTCCCGAGTGTTGTTCTTAGTGTATTGCTCTGCCAAGACGGCCAAATGGTTAGCTCAGTTGGTCTCAGGAATCCTAGGAGTGTCTCCTGATATACGCAAGGTACGTGGGAGCTCAAATCCGTAGTGGTGTTGTCTAATGCACAACCGTACGACAAGAGCCTTCCTATATACTACCCATTACATGAAGTGCCTTTCGATATACCCTAAGGTACGTGAAAGAGCCTTTGATATACTGGTTGGTACATGGAAGAACTACAGTGCCCCCAAGATGCAATGAAGGCAAATAATGACAGCTTCCACATTTTACGAAGCTGAAACACGTCTCTAACTTAACACACAAGTTACTAGTAAATTTTAACCTAGTTCTACCAGCAAATTTTAACTGGACGGTTAGGTGAATGTATGAGGTGAGTACATAAATGTAAACATAATGCACCCTAACTACATGAAAATGCACTTTCTCTTTTGATGAAATCTATGTAAGGGAAGGAGAAATATTTTTCCAATGGTCTCATGAAACAGTAAATTTCAAAAAATCCCAAATCTACCAATAACGATGAAAGCACTCTTTTCCATTTTTTAAGCAAAACATAAAAATCAACAACACATCAAATCCAAATCAAAGTACTTTCTTTTTGTCTTTTTCAATTAGAATGGAACCAAATGATGAAAAAGGAGAATCTCTACCTAGAGCACACTAACTCTTCAATTTTCACAATGATAGCCTAAAAGCACATGAAAAACCAAAAATGCATATAACACTTCAAGCTTGGAATCACTTTGCAAAAATTTTACTTGCCTTGGATTTTTCAAGAACATGAGTAACTCATAATTCAAGAAAAATGCAAACAATTAATTTTCTTTAAACTTTTCAAAGATCAATGGATGATGGATTCCAATGCACAAAACAATTTTTACAACAATTTTCAAATGAACTTGAAAATGGTAAAAACAAAGCACTTTTAACTTTTCAATATATATACCAAGACAAAACCTGATAATAATGATGCTTTTCAAATGTAAATGGCAAAAAAGAAGAGACTACTTGTAGCACTCTAATCACTAAGAAATTCTCAAAGAAACATGACAAGCACTCCAATGACCTAAAGATACAAAAAATCACTCAAAAACAATCAAATGCAAGTAGACACTTAACGACTAAGCTCAAAGATGGTTTGGAAACGGATCTAGTATGTTGGATAGATCCAGTGAGGTGTTAAGGGAATACAAGAGGGAGTGGATCACTGTGGGGGATTGAAATTTCCCACCACTTCAATCAAACTCTCACTTGACCAAAAGGACCCAAAAACCAACACAAAAAAACCAAGCGAAAACAATGTTGAATAAAAGGGCCTCTGCTTGGAAGGTACAGTGCAGAGATGTCTGTTGAGCAACCTAAAAAACCAAAAAAAATGGAGAAAAATAACCCAATCATTAAGTTTAAAAACTCAGCGCAAGTTGTGGTTAGGCACAGAGCCCTCGGCGCAGGATTTATACAGGGGTAAGGCACCGGCGACATAGACTGTCAGATCGGCAAAAGTGTCGATGGCACAGTGTGCTCAAAGGAAAATTGCGCTCTAGATAGACTGGTGCACTGGATGCACTACCCAGGTGCGTCAGGCGAATAACTCAATGCAAAAAATGAAAAATATCCAAACAATGACTAAGTAGATGGATTGAAGATGGTTCAACAGAGCCAGAGAAAGTCAGCAAACTCTTGAAGAAAAGAATCCAATGGTGAAAATAGGCTCAGGATGCAAAGTAATGACTCATTAAGAATTCAAAGAATAACACATTCAAACTTGAAATCAAAACAATGTAGTCCCCAATGGAGTCGCCAGATTTGTTATTGGACAATCTACTCAAGCAGACGTGAGCCAGATCTCCCTAGTTCAATGTGAATCTAAAACAAATAGGAATATAACATAAAGCTACTTTCCTATATCATATTAGAGATCGAGTAATTAGACGTATTACCTTCATATTTGTAGATCTTTCTCCTCGTTACTGCTCCTAGCTCTGTGGTCGTCACATCCGTAGCTGCAAGACCTGTCAAAACATGTAGAGACAAAACAAGAAGTAAAACATATCTAAACATTAACTGATCTAAGTAAATAGTTAAGGAAGTAAACTATAAACATCATCAACACAAAAATTTTATGGAAAGAGTTTATATTACTGTAAAAAGAGTGAGCAATACAAAGTAGAGAGATGATTACAACCCAAGCCTTAACGCTGCAATCCTCCTCCAACAAGCCAAGCCAAAGCCTCCAAAGGAAATGTATGCCTCCCAAGAGATGGATAGGGATCACTTAGGCTAATTCCACTAGCATGCAAGTGTTATATACTTCCCCCCTTTGGAATGGAGAGGAGATTTGTACTTATAGAACCAAGTGGATAGAGTAGGTTGAGGATCATGGGGAGAGGACTAAGGGATCCTCCCTTGAGGTTAGGGAACCGTAGGACAACTCACCTAGGAGTTAGGGATACAATTCGACCTCATCCAAGTTCTAGAAATCGCTCGAAATCCTCCTTTATCCAAATTAACCAATCCTGGCGCAAGCTGCATGAGGGAAAACTTCGCTTGAGAGGGGAAGAGCAGGCTGCACAAAGGAAACCTGAGCCACTAGCGCAATCTAGTAGACTGCATCATGCACCTGACCAAGTTGGGTGCTTCTTGCTCAAATACAGCCTACGTCAGCACAACTAGACATTGTGGACAAAGGGCATCAACTTGCTCTACATGACTTCTTGATTAGGGAAACTTCAGGGATCAAGGCATGGAGTTAACATGGGACTCATGATGACGAGATTTAGGTGTAACATAGGCCAAGGCTATATGACCCTTGGCCTTCCATATTCCTTTTAGAATTTTGGAATTCTTTGAATAATTTAATTACAAAATTGATTTGATTCACCCTTAGGTGACCTTTTCCATTCCAGCAATTCGTCCTTTAGTGATGTTTCATCACCTAGTGGAATTTGTCCTCATGTTACATGGTTACTTTTGTCTTCTTACTATAGAGCTATTCTTCATTAGAGTCTTTATAACTTGATGGCTTGACATTACCTGATCGAACATCACCTCCACTTGTCCATGGTTAAGGTGCTTGATTTTCGAATAGTGATTTTGGTAGTCCTCCATCTCCATTGTGAGAACCTATGATCGAAATTGAATATATGCGATATCTCATATTAATCACAAAGGGAAATTGAAACAAATAAAGCTAACAATTGGAAACTAGCAAAAGTGTGTAAATAGTCTAAGTGCCGCAAAATGTGACATTTAAACTAGCTTACCAGTTGTTACACATTATATATTTATGCTCATTGCGAATTTTAATATGAGATTGATTTCAATTGAACACCATCATAATCAACATTGGATTGGAATTTTATTCATTATCATTATTACTTTAGTTTCCCTTTGAATTTTTCCTCAACTTTCTTGCACTTGTTGATTTTGCCAAATTCCTTAATTGTCACAATGAGGCTTAAAAATCTATTTTGGGGATTGTAAATTTTATCTAAGGTTGTTCATATTGATTAGAATCAGCTCCATAAATTTGGCCTTTTATCTCTCCTCTGTTTGTTTTCTATATTTATTTTTCCAAAGTCTAGTGTAAATCATCCAATTTTTACTATTAAAATTTGGAAATTTATAGAAAAATAATTAAAGATCCATAAATTTTAAAATTGAGTTTACTGGCCTTATTAGATCTTCAGAGCAGATATTTGGCTTTGGAATTAATTTTCGAGCTTAATCTTATTTTCTAGGAATTATTTACTGAAAAATTAGTAAAATTCCTAAAAAAATAGTAGGATGCATTTCCAAAGGGATTGATCATGGATTTACTGATATAAGGTGGATTTATCCACCTACCTAAATGTGATCCAACAACCTTAATTCTAATTTTTATGACCAAAATAGCAATTATCCCCAATTGCTTAAAAAGTAAAATTATTCAAAAATGATAATTAAGGAGCTCAATTAATGAGTCCAACAAGTTAAAGGTATTGATAAATGTCCACTAATACATCTACCTTCAAAAATATCCAAAGATATCAAAATTTCATGACTTTCTCGAAATAGTTTATTACTGTAAATGGAAAGAATTAAAAAAACAAGGGAAATAATGCTTAGCTTGGGATGAAAACTTTACCATGAGCTTTTACAGGTCCCAAGACTCTACATAAAAAATTTGATCCAAATATGATGGATAAAACTCTCAAAAATGGAAAAATTGTTATTTCAGGAAGGTCTGAAAAGGGTTTCTTAAAATAAAAATGTGGGGATAACTACAAGAGCTTGAATTTTCAAAATATAAGAGAATAAGAGTGTAAATAAATTTTGGAAAAAAAATTCCATAACCTCCCCTTGTTTTTTCCACTTCCAAATACAAAATAAAGGAAGAAATGGAGATTTTTCAAAAGAAGAAAATGACAAAGGAAGAAAGGAGAGGAAATGGTAGGTATGAGCCTGTAATCTTAAGGTTTCCCCTTGAACTCCATTAATACCTACAAATAATACCTCCAATGGATAGCCTGCAAAAAACCCATCACGAATCCATTAAAAACTCCAAAAGCAATGCTTGGAATGGACATGAAATGAATCTTCACCTTCTTCGTCCTTTAATGGATTTGGATCCCTCTCTCATACTCAGCAAAAATGGATCTTTTTTGTCTCATACACCCATATCTCTCATAAAATTATAAATATTACCTCATGTGTTGAAAGAAATGAGTTTTCCTCATCCATACCCCATGGTATGGGAAACAAAATCTTCTCATTCCATAGTGTGGTCCAATGGGTGTCTCTTCCACCTATTCCACTCCCAATAGGAGATATAATGTAGCATTATTATCCACCTACAAATGAATACATACAAAATGGTCATGTCATAAAGGAATCTTCCACTTGGAGGGTGTTTAGGCTCACTTAGGGATAAGTTAGGTTATCTCACAATTAATTCAAAAAAGATCCAATGGGAGGAAGGTCTCCCTACTTAGATGTATATGGAGATTCTAAATGATTTATAAGTGTAGGGGGGTCATTATTTCACTCCCTATCACCTGATTGGGTCATCCTCTTTCCCATTTATTATCATTGGTGCATCCTCCTCTACTTATATAAGCTAATTAGGCTTCCAAGGGAATTCCACCACTTAGTCTTCCTTTTGTTCCCTTCTCTTTTGATAAATGATAATTTCCTTCATTAGATGAGGTTTATGACAATATAATAATTTATATCAAGAAAACCCTTGAAATATTTTGCAACTATAATCTTTGTTGGATCAAATATTAGGCATCCTTAGATTGTCAAGTTGAAACTAGGTCCCATGACGGAACAGTTGATATCTCCCACATTTTTCATCATACTCATGAACCATTTAATGCATTAGAAATATTATGCATAGGGATATATGATCCATCTACTTATTTCACATAAAATTCATCTTATTATTGCTTCAAGTTTGCCACAAGGTCCTCCACCCTCACTGGTCATGAAATGGGAAAAACACAAAGAGGGTAAAAAGTCAAATTTGAACAACATAAATCAGACCCAAATCAAGGGGGGACATGAAATACATATACGGGTTTCAAAATTTCACTTTCCATGACCTCCCTAGTGGCCTTCAAAGGCCATGAGAGACCCTCTATTCCCTTTTTTTCCAATTTCACACACAGCCGCAATGAGCTCGGATCCGCAACCCGTAACCTCCTATCCGCAACCTACAGCATCCTTCCCGCAATCCGTAGTTGGGATTCGGAAATCGGATTTCCAAATCCATCTCCCCGATGAATTGCTGCTCCTAACTTTCGTAGTCCACAATGCAGAAGTCAGAAGCCGAAAGCCCATTCACGGCCCTGGGAAATTTCTCGTTCGGCCTCCGCAGTTCCGCAATCCGCATGTGAAACTCAGAATTCCGGATCCTTAAAACGTCGTCTCGGATAATTTTCTCCTTCACAATTCCGCAATCCACAACCCACATTGCGGATGTCTAAATTGCGGAAACCATATTTTGAATCTAGGGAAAAACCAACTCCCGTAATCCGCATTTTGCAACCCGCTTGTGAATGCGGAAAGGCAGATGGCCAACCCCCATTGAAATCCTCTTCTGATTCCCTCAATCCTGCAATCTGCCTTGCGGGTGCAGAAAGACAAAATTCCACACGCCACCAATAGTCAGTTCCCGACCTCTGCAACCTGTGATCTACATTGTGGAAGCAAAAAGGTCCTTGCAAATGCGTAAAGGTCAAAACCTTAGACCCCTGCACCAGCAAGCTTCTAAGGCAAACTTCATAGGCTAATAACTCCCTCATCCTTGGTCCAAATTGGAAAAGGCTGGTACCATTGGAAATATATTGGAGATATCTATCCAATGGTGCAATCTCCACCCCATATGAGCACTCCAACCATGCCAATTGTCCAAGTGAAACTCTATCTATAACCACCTCTAGGTGCCTTTACCCTTCTACTAGCAACTTAGCCTACTTCCTGCCATATCTTCTCCCTTCACCTGACCCTCAGAGGGATCCTAAACATCACAAGGGATATCCCCTCCTTTTCCAAAGTCCACGTGAGGTAAAGCCATCCCTTTTAAGGGTGAATATAATGCATAATAAATAGATATAATGAACTAAGCTAGTTAACACATCGACAACCTGTAGGGTTAGTCATATATTACACTCATGCAAATGATGAAGCATTCAAACATGCATTCAGCTTCATATTCCAGCTCATACATAGTTTCCTATTGATCCATTTCCATGTAATCATTCAATCATTAACTTGAATATAACAATCATAGCATAATACATTAAATAACATCATTTAACACCTCAAGGGCACTTATCTTTGGAATTGAAGCTTCCCAAGCAACTAGCTAAGTGAGGACAACTTTTTACCCAACCTTAGGTATCTTTCCAACCTATACTCTTTCAGCTGAGATACTACCCCCAAGTCGGGATGTGTATCCACTAAGGATGGCTAATGGACTCTCTCACAATGAAGGTCTTGTCCCAATTCTAAGCCAACCTACATTTGGGTTTATCAAGCATTCCAGGGAACAAGGAGGATGTTGCTAAGCTAGTGATCTCAACCACAGAGCTACAGGCATCTCAGATCACTCAGCAAGCATGGCACCCACATCACCTACCTCACCCAACAAAAGGAAGGCCCTCTTCTCTACTACACACTCCCTCAAGGCCCCTTCCCTCTGGTGCTAATTCAGGGTGGGCATAGAAAGGTTCGACTGTTGTTTTTCATGAGATTTCAGCCTTCACTAGGTTTATCAAGCAGATCCAACCCTAAGTTGACCTTCTTCTATGTTATACAAGCCAATTATTCATAGGGCCACGACCTAAAATCTGTCTCGCGACTCGGTGCTCTGCCAAATAGATCTAAGTGATCTCGTGATTTCTCTAGGTCGTTCAAGCTCTGCAATTCGTCATACATTCTGATCTATGGCTGTCCCAATCGGTTCAATTTTTACACAAGGTTTCCTTGGGCGTTCTCGGCTCTGCAAATCCGCACATAAAGAATCACGTTTTTTTCCTGTTTTCTTCACGGATGGGCTTTGCAGATGCGTGAATGACTTCGTTTTTTGGTCAACAATGGTTATTGATCACAATGAGTGAATTCCCAGGTGTAGAGTGGCTTAAGGAACAAGCAAAACACAGGGCCATACCCTGCCATACGGATTTGCAAGTTGCCCCGTACTCCATCGAATTCATGGTCTATTTTTCTCAACCACCCTCTTACAGTTGCATTAATGTCATCATGGGGAGCCAAATGGGTTCACAAATGGACATGTGGAAGCATGGGTACCAATCCCACAACCCCCTCACCTCTCCCTAGTGGATCCACATGGCCCCTTCTCATAGGTTTCCTCCATAGCCATTTTCTTGGGTATTTTATTGCAATAATTAATAATTACATCATTTACAAATCCTCATGGCTTAATAGCACATGAATACTCAAACTGTCAATACTTGCCTATGCAAATAAACCTGAACATCCTCTAGTGGGGCCTTGGCCTTGAGCTCCACACTAGGGAAAACACACAAGGCATAAATACAATATTTACATTCAATCAAATAAACCTTAAAGGTAAAAATAGGGGTATTACACAAAATTATTTGAAAACTCATTCCATCATTAAAAAAAACTTCATGGTCAACCAAAGTCAAAGTTCAAATAAATGCTCAGAAAAAGGACTTTAGAAATTGTCAAGCAAGTCACAAACCATCTAGGAAGTATATGAAACAATTCCAATATCAAGAATCAAAGAGGTCCAAAGCACTCATGACATCATAATCCATCCACCAACCTTTTCTCTCAACAGTAGATTTTCAAATGCCCTTAAAACTTGGCTTCCTTCCCTAATCTTGGCATGTCATTGGCGAGTTATTGGTCTCCTGCAGAAAATGTGCCAACGAGCTACGAGATTCTTTCTGCAACCTTGGAATTCTTCAGAATTTTCTACTGCATGTCACCAAGTTTTGGATTTCCCACCACAATGTCAGTGAGTTTTTCCTTTTTCCCCATGACATTGGCAAGTTTCGGCTTCTTCTATGAAATAGTTTGTGGCTTTTCGATTGTCTGTTGAAATGTCGATAGCTTTTGGATTCTCTGTCGCAGTGTCGGTGAATTTATCTATCTTGGATGCAACAGTCAACGAATTTTCCAAATCTTGTCAAAACATTGGTGAACTTATCCAATATTTTTGAAACATCGACGAACTCCTTCATTATTGCCACAACATCGACGAGTTTCTACAAATTTTCCACAACATCGGCGAAATTCTCCAATATTGCCAAAACATCAGTGAACTTAGTAATTCTCACTGAAATGTCGATGAACTTCTCAAATATTGTCGAAACATCGTCGAACTTAGCAATTTTTGCCACATTGTTCCATACTTAGCCATTTTTGAGAAAAAATTCATGTACATGCCTATGTGCTCTCAAAAAACTTATTCTTGAATATATCTGAGTTTAGCAATTTTTGCCACATTGTTTCATACTTAGCCATTTTTGAGAAAAATTTCATGTACATGCCTATGTGCTCTCAAAAAACTTATTCTTGAATATATCTGAGTTAAGCCTAAGATGATTACCTTACCTAATATTAGAAGGAGAAACTGAGGTTTGTGCGACAATGCATAACAATGGAAAACGCACCAGATAGTTTCCAAACAACTTCCAAACTTGGCAAGGCAAGGCACAAAATCAAGGTGATCAATTAAGACACCCAATCAACCATCAAAATCATTGGTCATGTCAAAGCAAGTTACCAAAGAAAAGGAAACCACTAAGTTAACATAGTCCAAGTAACTCATTCAAGCACCACATAAGCATTGACAAATATTATCATGAAGGGACTGATGGACATTCAAGCAATCAAAATTCATTCAGATTATTCATCATTTTCATATCAACCTAAAGACACTCAAAATTCAAAATTTAGTATGGGGGGTTCTTTTCTATTCCAATATCAAGGAAAGTAGGGGAGGTAGTTGTGGCCACAACAATACCCCACACTTAATGTTAAGCCTAATTTGCAGGATTTCACATGCTCCAAAGATGGCGAATTCAATGGGGCAATAGGGCTCGTCGAATGCATGTCGTACTTGATCCTTATTGTTTTGTACCAAGTATCATCTAAGATTGATGAGAATAGTTTAACCAATGCGAACTCGCTTCCATCCAGAATTCATGTGAAATTCATTCATCTCTCATGTTCGTGCTCTTCCCTTCCTAGATTTGTGTTTCTATTTTCCCTAGTATCCCTCATGACTCGATTGAGACACCATGGTTTTCCTCAAAGAGATGATGCAGCTCGTCCTCGGGTTGGCTTCAAATCTGGAGAATGCACACTCATTGTTTGGTCCCCCCAATGCTCTTCAGGAACAAAATAGGTAAGCTTGTCAAAAAGTCCTTTCACTACTATAACTAAGTCAAAGCTGGAAGTTTGGAGTTGCAAGGTCAAATGGTTTAATGGTACAGGAACTTCTGTGGGTTTTGGCAAATAAATGGCACATGGAACTTGCAACCCTAATTTTGCGCATGTAGGAAACAACCTGGGCGAGACACCCAACCTTAGCAATGGAAATAATGGCACTGGGAACATTGAAATCTCCTTCAATGATGGTAGTTCGAGGGAGGCCCTCTTCAATTTTGTTTTCGATATCTGCAGGTATATGGAAGATCTCAACTTCAAAATGGAACAATAGAATAAGTGAATTTCTCTACTAATTTCCATGTTTGGCAACCCTAATAACATGCGTCGATGAGGAATTGGATAACATAGGAAACGGTTCTCTTTGGTGAACCCATCCTTCTCCCAACAAATACTACGGAGGATCCTTGGGTTGGTTAATTTCAGTGCTCAGATTAATATTGGTTCTCTCCTTTTGGGTCAATTTTGTTGCTTCTTCTATCATCATGATACTAGATAGGAAAGATAGTATAGTTTTGTTTTTAGCAGTAATCCAAAATAGTTTCAAAAAACCCAATTTGGTCACTTTAAGGGCCTTGAAAATTTTGAACATGTAATTATGGTATCAAGCTAGATCCATCATAAACTGATCTTGCTTCCTGAATTTTAGATGTACATGTTACTATCCTCACTTTTTTGAAGTAATATAATGTTTACTAGCTTAAAAAAAACAATGTCTCATTTTTTTTATCAGAAACTTAAACATATTTATATTAAATGCTTGAGCACAACTATCCTTTACAAAACATTACATTCATAAAAATTATAAAAGTTTCTTTTAGAGTCCATCCCATATTATTCTCTATTGTGTACAAAATTTTACAAACTTTTTTTCATTTGTTTCTACAACATGGGTACTATATACTTTGGCATAGTAATTGTTTACTTAAAAAGACACAAAAATACATAACATCATAGAGATTCAAACAAAACCATCAAACCTTCCACAATTAATCGATCATGCATGTCCAAAATGACCTCAAAGAGGCTGGATGACTGAGACTTCATCCATACGACTGGCATCGTTTGAATGGGAAGTTTGACAATGGTTGTAATGGTTCATATTTACCAGGTGATCCAAATCATTTATGACCTCACCAATCAGGGCAATCTTCTCACCCATATTACCATCTAAATCATCAATTACCAACCTCAAACATGCAATGTTGTTGCCATTGTATCGCGCTTCCTCAATCAGGGTGGAGATTTCATGGTTCACCCCCCACCCTCCCCCCCCTCGACCCCTTCTTGAACGACTCACAACATTTTCTTGAAATATTCCAGGTACCCTCTGAAACTCGCATATATTTCTTTCCAGGTTGGCATGGTATCCCCATTGAAAACTAGAGGAAAAGAACTACAAACCCAATATACCCCGCACTCTTGAACACCATGGTCTAGGACCCCATACCATGACCACGAAGAATTCACTGTAAATTCAGAAGGGGCAGACTCAAATTCGTTTTCCCACCCTACATAAGAAATACAAGGGGCACAGAACTTGTTCCACTCTGGAACAAACCAAATGCAGACAGGTCTCAATAGATACTATCCTCTTAAGAATGATTCTCTTGCTCTAGATTTTTCCAATTCTATGGTTCATTCATTGTTTCCATATGGTTGTGTCCTTTTTTAAAATAACAAGGCCTCACTTGTGCAATCCTAAACCAAGTTGAAGGTGAATGGGCATGTGGCCACAGTGGCCTTAATTCCAGCCACTTTGCACCTCTCTCCCATTAATTGTGTTGCATACCATTACATGGGGTGTACCACATTCCCACCTTGCGTGCATCTCCTCAGGGAAGGAAACTAGTGGGGAGTGCCATGTTACTCCCCTCCAATATTTCAAATTCGTGAGATTAAAAACAATGTCGCCTTAATGCTGGGGAAAAGGATCTTACCAAATCCCCCTTGACTAAAGAGCTTCCTTACCATGAGACGTGTTTTCTTATTGTGACATCACACCCCTTTGTAATTGATTTCTATCAATATTATGGACATTGCACTGTTCATATTCAAAGATTGCACATTTCGAAATGAAAATACACCTTTTAAATCAAAATTCTCATTCTTTGAATTGAAATTCACACTTTTTGAATGGAAATTCACACTTTCATAATAAAAAAGTACACTTTTAAGGTTCAAAAGTTGGCAAAAAAGACATTATTGGAATACAAAAACACACTTTCCAAACCCAATATGTCCACTTTTAGAACCCAATTTTGCACTTTAAAAAAGTTGATATTGACACTTTGAAAGACTAAATTCACACTTTTTTAGTCAAGATTTTACCTAAAAAAATCCAAATTTAATAAAATAAAGGTTAAATCCATTTTATTTTCATAAATTATATATATATATATATATATATATAACTATTATTTATGAAAATAAAATGGATTTAACGTTTATTTTATTAAATTTGGTGTATATATATATATATATATATATATATATATAATATATATATATAACTATTATTTATAAAAATAAAATGGATTATATATATACTATATATATATATATATATATATAACAAAATTAATTTAGATAAATTAAATAAAATAAGTAAAATTGGAACTTACTGTAATGCGCCAAACACTGTGATTGCAAGTCCAATTCCAATAGTGATTATATTTAATCCTTTCCAACCTATCACTGCCACATAAAACATTCATATATATTTTAATATTTCATTTTAAATATATTTTAATATTTCATTTAAAGATCAAAATAAAAGGTATCCTTAACTATGAAAATTTATCATATATCTTAAAACGCACACTTCTTACTTCTTACAACAAAACATGAATTTGAAATATATCTAATGTATATCCAAAAATTACAATTTTATTAATTTATAAAAAATTCAATAACTAAATGGTCTACCAAATACAAATTAAATTTTCATTTAAGATCATTAAATAATAATTAAGAAGGTAATGACACTCACATGGAAATGTTAGCGTGATAGCTTGATAAATCATTTTTAAATTATTTATGTAAGGCATAAAGATAATGTAAAACAGAGGATTATATCACTTTAGTAAATCCTTCAGTGCTAGAATTATAGAGAATTATTAAGTATGATGGTTTACCGAATAAATTATAATGCACAAATTAGTATATTTGATTGGATTAGGAAGTCAAATATGATTATAAATAGTATTTCTATTTATGTGAAGGTTTTTATTCACGCATTTACTATGATACGTAATTGGTTGTTTTGGAAGATGAGAAATTTAGAATAAGATAGGATTCCTGAAGACCTATGTATAGGTTGTAGATATTTGTTGTAGATTACAATATAGACCAATTGAATGATTCAAGAAAAGGTATACCCTTAATCAAATAACATATCTTAGAACTAGTATATGACAACAAGGATGGGTAAATGTAAAAACATTGGGGTTGGAAGGTGATGATGCATACTTATAAAAGTTATAAAAGTCTTATGTGGATTTTTAGATCAAGAGTAAAGCTTTCTTAAAGGAGGAAGATGATTTTATATTTGGTAAAAAAAATTGGGCATTGGAAGAATATACAATGATAGTGATATATTAAGCAATATTCTCAAATGAAATATAAGAACTAAATTGATGGTGAAAGGTGTTATGGAAACTAAAGACACCAAAAAAGACTTGCATATTTATGTTATTGGTTTTCAAGAAGAATGCTTTAACATGGGAGTTAATGTAAAGGAAAGTTAAGAAGAATGCGTTAACATGGGAGTTAATGTAAAGGAAAGTTAAGAGTTAATGTAAAGGAAAGTTAAGAAGGATTGAGGATATGCATACTATGTAAAAAAGGATGAAAAAATTATTTCTCACTTTCTTATTAAATGTGGTTATGAAAGATAAATAAAAAATAAACAAAGTACTTAACAGAATTAAATGATGTCTATGTTGGTCATACTATAGAAATATGCTTAAGATTTGGGTAAATAAAAAATGAATGGAAAGATAGCAAGGCCTTGCAATGTATAATTATTTAAGAGATATGGTTAGCAATAAATTTAGGATGGTTTGAAGAAAAATACATCTTTATTTTCAATATTGATAACATCTATTTTTTGTAGTGTAAGATGACAATTAAGAAGAAAAAAAGGAAAGATAAATGAGGAATTGGATATTTACCAAGCTTATGTATTTGTCTTTTTCGATGGGCAAAGTAGAGTTCACAAAAAAAATCAATAGTGAAAGTAGTATTTTCTATCTTTGAAAAAATCATAAGATTAAGTTTAAAACAAATCTAAGAGTAAAGACAAACAACTATGTTAAGGTAATGGCTTTAAGATTTTTTTTTTAATGTGTAATGAAAAGAAAATATTAGAGAGAAACTTAAATCTATGGTTCCAAGTTGATTATAAATTGGATAAAAGGGCCAATACCTTTTACGTCTATTACAAAACCATTAACAAAAGTGAAAAAATCCTTTATGTTCATATCTTTTACTCATATATTATATATATTTAATGTAAAAGTATGATTTTCAAAGAAATCTCAATATGTAGCCGAAGGTATTATGATCCAAGAAGATATGGATGGTATAGTAGCCATCTCTACTCATTTTTTTTTTTATTTCCTTTCAAAATCTTCAAGGTTATTAACTTATGTGGTCATTTTTATGGTAATATTTTTTAATCAATATATTTATAAGGATTATCAATTACATAACATTGGGAGATGTAATCCTTAAAATATTTAAAAAATTATTTTGGACTCTTAAATAGAGAGATAGGAGTAGTTTTGATTTTAAAATGATGTCGGTTTTTTTCACACAATATGTTTACACATAACATATACATAAAAAATAAAATTTTAAAGTAAATTTTAAAAATATATATAAATAAAATATAATTATGAGAGAGGTGTGGAGCTCTTAGGAATCAAATCACAAGTGGTAAAAAGATGTGAAATGTAGTTTAATCCTCCTTTTATAAACTTATTCTTCTTAATTGAGCTTATCTTCTTAGAAATTCGTATTGGAAGGGTCCTATATGTTTCCTTGATAACATAGCTTTGCTTTGGACCCACTTGTCCTTATGGATGCGCCCTCACTGGATAAATTTAGCCCCTGAATATTTTCTGAGGCCTTTTAGTTGATTTTTGCTTTTGCTAAACTGGGCCTTATCTTCCAAATCAAGAAACTTTTGCTTTGTTAATTTTATTCTGCTTTTATTGTTTTCCTACTTTTTCCCGATTTACTAACTTTCCTGCTTTTTCCTGCTTTCTACTTTTGAGGATGCTTTCCTTCCAGGTTTTTATGAGGACAAATCATATGAATTATCCTTATCCAATGCACCTTCTTGAGCCACCTAAGCTCATGAAAACTCATAAACAATTATTAAATAAAAATGGAGGCCCACCATAGTTTATTAATTTCCTAAGTGACTATGGTCAAAATTGACCTCTTTATTCACTAATGCAAGTATTCCACTAGGATCCATGGGGTTCTAATGGTCCTAGTGATGAACCATGATGCATCCAAAATGGGGAAATTACAATCCTCCCCTCCCAAAATTTGCTTGTCCTCAAGCAAGTGGAAACATGGATGATAAAGGACTAGTGCACTTTTCCACAAATTTGTGCAAGTTGCTCCATAAACCATTTTCCCTTCACCTCCTTCATAGATGGCCCTTCTGGAAATATTGTACTGGTCATCCTTTCTGGTAGCAGTTGGAATAGGAATGATCTTGCATTTGTAGGTGTATATTTTTGTGAACACTATGATATGGGTTGTTCATAAGGTCTGATTAATGATCTTTCCTCATACCATTGATGTGTGCTACACCAATTCTCATACTTCAATCCATCCAATGACTCACATGCAACCCACTCTTTGTTGCCATACCTTGATCTCCTTATGGATTAATATTGACCTTGAACCAATGTGGTCAATTTCAACCTCAAACTTGCTCCTTCTTGAGCATTGTTTTCTCTTAGCCAATACATGCATACTAACTAACACTCCCATTACTTTGATTGAACAAAACCTTTGATAGGGTTGCAACTTCATGGGATGTTTTTTTTGGCACCATAACCATTCCTATGTCTTCTTTGGAGGTACCTCCCTTAAGCACACACAGTGGAGCACAACCTGGTGGGGTAAGCTTAAAACATTGATGTAACATTTTCTTTATCCTTTCGAGAACTCTTTGAATATTCCCATCCCCATAGGTGAGTCCTTTCCTTACTTGGGAAGCCACATGTATTATTAAATGAAAGGTTCCTCTACATGGTGCACCATCCTTACCATGTTCAATCATAGGATCAAAATGCCATATCTATATCCTTCCAGTTTCATGTTCAAACAATCTGATATGCAATGCTTGCTCTACCCAACTACATGACATTGCTTCCAAATCAAGAATGTACTTCTCCAACATCCTACCATGAACAAAAATTTAATCAAAGAAAACCCACACAAGATTATCAAAGTTCTTGATGTATGTTCTGCTCATGTAGGAAGGTGAAATCATAGGTGCATCAACCAAGCCAATGCTCATGCATGAAAATCCAGAATGGTCATAATGGAAACTAGGAGATGTCTCTTGCTAAATTCCTTCTTCCAAGAAAACTTTATGATGATTATCAATGTGGAGATCAATTTTTGGAAAGGAATCGATCACATACAACCCATCCCTCTCAAGAGGTATCTTTGCTCCCCATAATGCAATGTGAACTCTCCAATTGAGGTAGTTGATACCAAGGATGATTCCTGGGTCACAAATGAACTGAGAAGTGGGAAGTGGATCCTACTTCCACCTCTAAACTGCATGGTGTCCACATAAGGATCCTTTGGAAGACTCCCAATCCAACCAACTAAAATATGTGGTGTCCACCCATCATATAGCTTTCCATGTGGGAAACAAGTCCACTTCCCACCATGGATAGTTTGTTGAAAATGAAAGGGGTCTCTCCCTCCTAGATCCCATTGATCATGCTGCAGGACACTAAGCTCAACTATCATCAGTAGCAATATGTTACTCCATGGAATGGCAGGTTCCCATGGCTAATGATTCATCCCACTTAATTTCTTTATCACTTGGAACATTGTGTCTTTCCAAATTATGCCCAAGATCCCATAGCCAAATTTGTATCGCATCACTACCATGAGTCTTCTTCTTTGCATTGCATCTTTTCATTCCATCCATGAGTGAATAAACACTCCTGATTTCTGATCCAAATGGATATAAATCGGCCTTCTCCTTTAGAACTAAATATCATTTCCATGAAGGTTTCTCAAAACCCTCCACAAGTAAGGTGGGTATTTGGAAAACACTCTTCATATCAACTTGTCCATCCAACCAATTCAAGTAGAGTTCCCATGGGATTCTATGCTTACTGGAAGGATTGCATGGCTTCCATAGGGGCTCATGTTGTTTCTCACAAAGTTGCACATCAAAGGATGTGTCCATAAATGTCCTACCAAGGCAAGCAAGTCTAGCGCATCCTTGCACTTCCATTGTGGTTATGTACTCATATACCAATCCATGGAAATATAGTGCATACCTTTGCTTTATGGTTTGAATGGAATATCCTTATATATAGCTCCCATAGCTAATTTCTCCTCATTATCCTTCAAAATAAGTGTTTGGACAAAATATTCTTCATCGTGTCTCTTCACAAGCACCTGCAAATCTGCATCTTCCTCATGTTCAATCTCCAAATGAGGTTCCTCCATCAAACCCAAGATGTCTCCTACCATATGCACATGATCATGTTCCATACAGGATGGAGGATGGGGTGTGCTCAACTCTCTTCTAAGTTGATCAATCTAACCTCTTAAATCTTGAAGGAAATCTTAGGTGCTCTCCAATTTCTCATGAAGCTGCTTAATCTGAATCTTAGATTCATGAAGTGAACTTTGAGTTCTCCTCAAGGAATCATGGGTGGTCTCCAACTCACGAGTGAATTGGTCAATCTCCTCTTCATCTTCAATTAAGGCATTATGATACATTTTGGTCACCATAAGAGATTATTTCTATCTTCCAATAGGTTCATGTAGCTTGCTTTCATCTTGGCTATTGCTTCTCTTAGAGATTCAAAATATCCCAAGAAGCAATCTTCATCGGAATATTTACAACAACATCTTGACACCAAGGCATTGGCATCTACAAAGTTCTTCAAGGTTGCTATGAGATTCTCTTGGTCCTCCTTTAGCGATCCACTCAAATGATGTGGAACACAGAGAAGATCCCTCCCCAATTTTGTTGTATATAATGGCTAACATAAAAGATATTCTTTCTTGTGGCATGAGTCCACGACACATGATTGACACAGATCATCATCATTAGAAGAATTTGCAATATTACTTTCATGATATGAAGTAGAAGGAATTTCAAAGTGCTGCAATGAAATGTGATTATTGTAAATATTATCAACATATCTTAGAATTTCATCTTTATCCTCTCCATGTAGTTGACTGGTACTGGCATGCACTTCCTCATTAGATTCCATAGTAAGACTCACGTCTGCAACTTGGGATTATCTTTGCTTCACTTCTTGATTTGATTGGAGAAAATATATGTGCATGGCTTCACTTTTACCCTTACGTTGTTTTGCTTCATTCTCATCCTCTCCCAAGAAACTCCTCTCTTTGGTACTAGGATCACAACTCTTGGAGACTCTACTTGAAGAGAAACCAAATAATATCATGATTCTTGAATATGCAGATGGATTTGATGACAATTCACCTCTAGTTCTCTTTCCTTCCTCTTTGCTTGGAGTGGCCAGTCTATAGCCTCCTTTGTATTTCACCTTATCTTGGCAGTCACATAAGTATTTGAAGCTCACATACCTTTTGCAGTCCTCACTCAAGGCCATATAGTCTGCAAGTCTAACCTCCAATGGTACCATTTCTTCAAACTTCATTGTTAAACCAGCTATTGAGATAGCCATTGGTGGTTCATCCCATTGGTCTTCATCTCTGTATATAAAGTGACAGGAAGAGCTACATGTTGGTTCTTCATCTATGGAGTTGTACTCTTCTTCATACACCTCATAATATTCTTCTTCAAATGAAATAGGTACCATTATCACGGATGAAATTTTTATTTCAAATAAGTAATGGTCAAAATGCACAGGTGTAGAGGACCATGCTATGATACCACGGTAATGTACCCAAACCCTATCAAGCACACTAACTCAGAATTACAAAAAAATTGGATTCACCAAAGATGGATTTGACACAAGACTAAAAAATTGGGCTCAGTAGGATGGATTAGACATATTTAAAGCTACATATATGGTGGAATCAAGGTCAATAATTTTACAGTGCACTTTCAGGAGTCCATCACACCCGGGTAGACTCCTTGGGCTAAACCCAAGGCATCAAGGCAATTGCCCACGGGACTTATGTGGAAACTCCACTACTTCTGGTGCAATATGGAAGTAATATAAACTTCAGGGGACTTATCAGAAATTTATCAACCTATTTCAGACCTGATATATGGTTGTGACCAAGATTTGGTTGACAGAAAGTAAATTAGATACAAAATACTTAACTTGGACTAGTGAAGGGGGTGCTTTCTAGGAGATTCCAAATAGGACTAAAGGTTACAAAATATATGATACAATGGTACATAATTTTTAATGAACTCATAAAATAACTATATATACCTTCATAAAATAAATTAGGGAAGAAGATAACAAGTAGATATTGAAAACTGAAAAACTAGTCTAGTTTTGACCCCCAATGTGCAAGGCTAGTTTCAGGATCTTCCAAGTGACTTGGGAAAAGCTCAATTTATGAAATTAATGGTTGTAATGATTCAAATAAATATGTAAAATAACAACAAAAATAAAAATTAATGTATTCTAAGGATCCATCAAATGATTTTACATTGAAACTGCTTGAAAACCCCCAAGGGGCTGAGGAGTTTAGAAATGAGAAGAAGAGATAGATAGAAGGATAGTAGGAATGGATTATTCACCCATGTAGAAGATTCATGAACAGAAATAGAACCTTCTGGATCTTACTGGGATGCACCATAGTCACTGGATATTCATAGAGTGCGCACGGCTTCAACGGTCCTCTTGACTAGCTAAGGTTTTTGGTGTTGGAGCATTGCTTCACTATGCTCCTTCTTCATCAAATAAACTTGTCCAAGATGCAATGGACCTCATATAATACGTGTAATATCACTTATTCGGCTACAATAAACTCAATGAGGAGGACTAGGATTCCTATTTCTCAATCACCAGTAGCTAGATCTCATAATCCTTCATTGGTTCAATGGTACACTGGGGCACATCACCCAAAGCAATCTAGGGGCACATCACCCAAGATAGAGAGGCGCGGATCTCTCAAGAATGAAATCACAAGTGGCAAAAATATGTGAAATGGATTTGTAATCCTCCTTTTATAAACTTCTCCTTCTTAATTGAGCTTATCTTCTTATAAATTTGATTTGGAGGGGTCCTAGATGTTTCCCTAAGAAGATAGCCTTGATATGGAACCACTTGTCCACATGGATGCGCCCTCATTGGGTAAATTTATCCCCCCAAATATTTGTTGAGGCATTTCAGTTGATTTATTCTTTTGCTAAACTGGGCCTTATCTTCAAAATCAGGAAACTTTGCTTTGTTGATTTTATTTTGCTTTTATTATTTTTCCTACTTTTTCCTGCTTTACTAACTTTCCTGATTTTTCCTGCTTTCTGCTTTTGGGGATGGTTTCCTTCCATATTTTTCCTAGGAAAACTCATATGAGTTATCCTTATCCAATGCGCCCTCCTTGACCCACCTAAGCTCATGAAAACTCATAAACAATTATTAAATAAATTAAATTAAATAAAAATGGAGGCTCGCCATAGTTTATTAATTTCCTAAGTGACTATGGCCAAAATTGACCGCTTTATTCACTAATGCAAGTATTCCACTAGGATCCATGGGGTTCTAATGGTCCTAGTGATGAACCATAATGCATCCAAAATGGGTACATTACAAAGTCCCACTTGATTCAAGGGAAATTCAACTAGATGAGAGAGAGGGGGAGGTGTCGATTAGAGGACCAATGTCGATGGAAGAAAATATGAAGGAATTGCATATTGTTATTCATAAATTTACCACACCCGTTGATCAAGTCTTGATCCTTTGAATAATGGCCCAAGTGTAAGACAAATCGTCGATTGTGAGTTGAGAATTGGACCTGGTGAAAGTGGCATATGGTTTCAACTAGATGAATGTCAATGAATCATTGATCAAATGATGATCCATAGACCACTTCATGGTTACTAGATTAACTTTACACCTGATTTTAGAAGACATATTTTTCACTTTTTCTATGTAGAACATGTGGAGGTACCCCCCTTCCAGCAACATTATCGATTGAAGTGTGAATTCCATCGGAGATCCAACTTGATGAAGAAGATCTAGTAGAATAAGTTTGACTATCCTAGTACAGAACTCATCACAAAGAAGTAATTACATCTACAACTAATATCTCTAATCCAACACCCCCAGAAAAAAATAAAAAAATTGTGAATATGGCTTATCATCATTATGTTCACATCTCCATTTATGAATGGGACGAGGACCCCAAGAAACATTGGTTTTTCTATGAAACCATTTGGGAAGCTAATCTTATTAATGATGAGAATAGAAATATAACTCATTTTGCAAGTAGCCTCTGAAAAATAGCACTTACATGGTATATGAATTGTATTGAAGACCATCCAAAAACAAAGAAACAAATAAAGCATAATTTCTTAGAAATTTCTAGACTCAAGGCAATAGGCATATCACTGCCCAGAAGTTAAAAGAAATTACTTAAAGACCGACTGAAACAATTCGTGAATATGACTACAGATTTAAAGATTTATTTAGTCAAATGCCATCTAAAATGTATCAAATTGTTTTGATCCAGTGGTTTGTTGCAAGCTCACACCCCAAGATTAGAACTCCCTTGAGCTTACATGAATTTGCAACATATGAGGATGCCCTAAAGAAATCCCAAAAGGTTGAGTCAAATTAAGATCTCATTGTCACATCTGTGGACATAAGAGTAGAAGAGAAGCTGGAAATAATGTTGAAGACCACTTCAACAAATTTCCTTGCACCATAAAAACCTTTGCTGCACAATGTGCTCATTGGAAGGTCACACTAAATATAATTATCGATATGATGATCGATGCTAATTCATATATGATAGAATACTATTCCCTGATGAAAGGAGAGAATTCCTAGAATAAATAAGACTATTCCAAGAAGAACCAAGACTATTTCCATAATAAAGAAGACCATTTAACTTTTGAATTGCTCAAACAAGCTATTATTGTGGCATATGTGAAAGGTTTGAACCTCATTCAATGACATATTGTCCATATAATGTTGACAATGTTAAATCGAAATGGTGTGGCATCTGTTGAACTATTCAACATAACACTACAGAATGCCTAAAGAATTTGAAGAGCAAGGCCAATTATCGGTTGGTCTATCAAGTGTAGAATGTTGAATAGATGATCAAAGGCATCAAGAATTCATAAATAATGAGCAACACAACAATAGATACAATTGACGAGGTGGTTACAATGGTTGTGGAAGGTATAAAATAACTGTTGTAGCTGCCCTAATGGTCGAATGAAACCTTGATGTTTCATATTCCACAGTGAAGAGTACTTGTGTCCTGACTATCCCTGGAAGGATAGGTCATATCTCAAGTTCTGTACAAAATGTGGAGTTGGGGATCATGCATTAGAATACTACCCCATGATTCTTTAAAATATTATAAATAAAAATAATTTTAATCTCTTTTTTGGTGTTCCTAAGCATGAAGCATTAAATTCTAAAAAATTGCACATCATTACCATACAAGGCACAAAGATTAGAGGTGACAACCCCTACATCACAAAATCAAAGGAAAAGAAAATAACTATCCATACCCTCATAAGAAAAGAGATATTTTCAATAATGTTACAACAAAACACTCAATGAATTATTGTAACTTCTCACGAAAGAAGATGTTGTTGCACATCTAATTGAATTAATGTATATGATAAGAAATAATCCAGCAAAGGAAAAAGTTGCTAAAAATATTTGCAGACTAAACCAAAAATATAAAGTGGACATTGATCCACCAATCAACCCCGAAGTCGAAGGATATTGCATCTCAGAAGTCATCCTCGAATTTGGTTCCCAAGCTAACATAATGAATCAGTCTACCTAGGAAAGTTTGGGATGGTCACAAGTATATGAGTTGGGAATCTATATTAAGCTCACTGACCATGGCCTCATTGAACCCATTGGAGTTTGGAAAAATGTTAATACCCCATTTATAGGTATTGACACTCAAATCGAATTCAAAGTCATCGACTCAAAAGAAGGATCTAAGTAATTCCTTGCATTAGACGGTTGACAATGGGGAAGAAAAATGAAATATTCTATATCACTAGAAAAAGATAGATTCAAATTTAAAGGTGAAGTTAAAAAGGTCATTTTTCCTATCTACCCATCCCAAGGAAAACCTTGGGTTAAACTAGATAACAATGGTGTAGACATAAGGCTTATATACCAATTTGTGCAAAATAATGAATATTTGGTTAAACCAATTGAATATGGGTACATCCATTTGGGATCACCTATGTCGATCGACTAGCAAATTTACAAAGCACATGCAAGAGAATGTTGTACAATTGAAGTCATTCCTCAATGCCCAGTGTGAGAATGCTTTGCAATTTTAGTAATTCCAAAAGTATTTGAGAAGAGAGTAAGGATGTACACGTCTTTAGTTCCGATGAATGCTAAACTGACTAATATAACACTGCTCAGGTACAAAGAATGTGATTCACCATCGAATCATGTCAAAGAAGTCTCTAAAAATGTTGGAGAACAAGGTCAACTTCAAATCTTAGTTAAAACTTTTACTGGTCAAGCGGCTAGGTGGCGGGGTACCCATTAATTGCATCTACAGACATGGACAACCACTTCAACTTATTTTGTTGAATGATTTGGATGAAAGAAGCTGATAGCACAAGTAGAAATTCAGAAATCTGTTCAAGGACAAGATCTAGTTGAACACATTAACATGTGTGAAAAAGAATGGAAAAGGATTGGTTACTGAGATGAGCGAGTATGGTCACATATGTTTCCCATCAAATTGGATGACTTTCCCAATAAATGGTACAAAATGGAAGAATATAGGGGAGGAAAATTTAACTGGAAGACCCTTAAAGAAAATTTTATTACAAATTTTTCAGTTTATCCTACGGAAGAATGCCTTGAGGAAGCAATACAAGAAATTCACCAATTCATCAAACCAACAGAATGACCAGTCGACGCAACCGACACTAGTGATAATCCAAACTACAATTGTAATATCATCATGATTTACAGGAAGCAACAAACTCATCTCCTGACTTGACTCGACTTGGAGAATGATAAAACCCCATGGAAAACTCTTCAATGGAAGAAAGATCATCCCTGGATATCCCATCCAGTAAAATCATTTCTAAAAATTGCTACTAAAGCTAAAGAAGATGATCATGAAATTATACACTCCCCCCATCCTCTACTTAATTCAAGGAAGGATACCAGCCAATTGATGAATCAAAATCACCTAAGTGGATGGACATGGAAATCAAAACAAAAGAAGTTGATATCTCTATCAACAAAAAACCCAAAATGCCAAAAATTGGTGATTACTAATCGAAACAACAAACAACAGAAATAGAAAACATTCTCAAAGAATATCAGGATGTTTTTTCCAGAGACTACAAAGACTTGAAATGGTTTCTATAGGAAATGGGAGAGATTAAGATTGAAATCGTGCTAGATGCAAATCCTGTTAAGAAATGACCATATAAACTAGCTCATAAATACAAATACATAGTAAAAAAGGGAAATTGAGAATATGTTAGTTGTTGGAAGTATATACCCTATCAATTAGTCGGAGTGGGCTAGTTCTATGGTCATCCAACCAAAGAAGCATGACCCCGAGATACTTTGGATCTGTTTTGATTTCAAGGTCCTAAATAAAGTAACCCTCATATATTTTTTACTGACACCCTTTGCGAACAAAAAATATTAATAAATTCGTTGGACATGAATGTTATTTCTTCATAGACAATTTCTCAGGACATAACCAAGTAACTATAGAAAATGAAGATCAACACAAGACTACATTTGTATGCGAATTTGGGTCATTTGCATATAAGTTTATGCTATTCAGACTAGAAAATGTGCCAATAAACTTCTCAAGAATTGTCATAAGATACTTTCAGTACTTTATGTAAATAACCATGGATGTCTATTTGATGAATGGACAATCTATAATATTCTCAAAGACCACATCCAGTAAATCTAATTGATGCTCGAGAGGCTTCGATAGATCTAGCTCTCATTGAATATAAAGAAGTGTATTTTTTCCACTCCCATTGGTGTACTTTTGGGCCATGTAGTCTGTAAAGAAGGTATCAAAGTCAATTCGGTGAAAATCAAAGTTATTCTTGAATTGAAACCTCCAATGAATCCCAAGCAAGTCAGAATATTGTTGGTACATATAGGATATTACAAAAATTTCATTTGACACTACGCAGACATGACATTCCCTTTAGAGGAATTACTCAAGTTAAATGTTGAATTTGTATGGACACTAGAATGTGGAGAATCATTTGAACTACTCAACTAGCAGAAAATGGTGGAAGCACTATTCCTCAGATTTCCAAATTGGTCCAAAAATTTTCATGTTCATATTGATGCATCGGGTAGTGAAATCACCATGATACTCATCCAACTTGTAGATGACGGAATTGACTATCCCAATGCATATGCTAGTCGAAAGCTAAATAAAATAGAACAAAACAATTTAATGACTGAACATGAAGGGTTATGCATGATCTTCACACTCCATAAATATCAGCATGACTTATTGGATAACCTGTTCACCTTCTTCACAGATCACCAAGCTCTCAAACATTTAGTTAATAAACCATTGCGCCATGGTCGAATATGTCACTGGCTCTTGTTATTCCAAGAATTCGAGTTTGAAATATTAGTTCGACCGGGAAAGTCAAACATGGGACTCGACCATCTATCTCAAATATAAACCGGTGAAGAATCGATTGGGTTAGATGACGAATTGCCTAATGCACATATTTTCCAAGTTGAGGACGTACCGATTGATCTAGACATCATTGCCCTATTCTTACAAGGACAAGCTCCAAAAGGAACATATAAAAATAAAAACAAAATTATAGCAATGAAAGCAGCACCCTATAACTTAATCAATGGATATATTTATAAACTTGGACCAGACATCATACTCCATCAATGGAATATCAACCATGAGAGGGGGGATATTATTGAAGAATCACATTTGGGAGAAGCAAGAGCAATTTTTACGCTAACACAACTACTAGGAAAATACTACAATCTGGAGTATGGTGGCCAACATTAAACAAAGAATGCAAATCATACATTAGAAGACGTAGCAAGTGCCAACGAATGGATCAAACCCTACGATGAAATGAAATTCCACTTATATCTATGAACCCCAGTTTGACATTTGAAATTTGGGATATAGACTTCATTGGAAAATTCCTAGCACCTGGTCGATGGATGAGTGCTCAATATATAATCACCACAGTAGAATATGTTACTAAATGGGATGAAGAAGCACCTATTGAGGTAGGCACAAGTGAAGTTGAAACAAAATCAATCTATGAAAATATTATTACAATATTCAGATGTCATCTTACTTTAAACAATGACAAAGGAGCACACTTCATAAAAAAAACCATAAATGTTTTACCCAAATAATTCATGATTGATCGTCATAAGAATTCATCATATGATCCTCAGTTGAATGGTGTTATAGAGTCATTTAATAAAACGCTAACAAAGGGTCTCACAAAAATATGCAACATCCACAAGGACGATTGTGATGACAAAATCCCCACGATAATATTGGTATATCGCATAGCCTACAAAATATAGTCTAATCAGACACCTTTTAAGTTAGTATATGGATAAGAAGCAATTGTCATGTTACACTTTAAACAACAAGTTCTAGTTATTGCAGAAGTACTACACTTAGATATTATACAGGCCACACAAAGTAGAATGTTTGAACTCCAAAAATTTGAAGAACAAATAATGATTGTTATTCATCATCAAGAAGTGTAGAAACAACAACATAAATCTTGGCATGACAGGAATATAAAAAAGAAAGATATATCGATCGGATACCTTGTACTTATGTATGATAGCAAAATGAAAGAAAATATTAAAAAGCTCAAGACTGCTTCGTTGAGACTGTATATCGTGAAAGAAATGAATTAGAATGGAACAGTACGATAAAAAATGCTTCAAGGACTCTTTTTCACTAAATTCGTCAAAGGAGATTGACTAAAGAGATACTGACTATAAAGAGGCACTTCGACGACTAGTGGTCGTATCACCACTAGTTGACCGTTGTGCCCCTAGGTTTGCATAGAATTAGGAAAACTAACTAATTCATTTTAAAACAATTATATAATTAACCTAAATTCAACTGGATATAAAAGGGGTACTAAAAATTGGATTTTGGTAGGGAAGAAGTGCTTCAAAACATATGATAGTTGACAAGGAAGAAGAGGCAAAGCAAGAGATAAAAAATATGCAGCAGTATAGGAGTAGAAAACCCTCACCAAATTTCGATCGGAAGAAGAAAGAAGAATAAAAGAGGAAAATTGATTCATATGATAAGAGAGAAGAATCCAGACTAACCAAGACCACTCCTCGAAGACCAACAAATGATGAAATAAGGCGATAATCCAGAGATAGATGAGACAAAATTCGGGAGCATCGAACATCAAGTGAACTAACCGGTTTGAGAACAAAAATTATTTCACAAGCTTCCCCAAATGTGCAAGCTAGATGTCCACCACAAAAATCACAATTAATGCTTTCACCTACTCACAATAAAATCCTGCCAAGAACCACACCTATAAATACACCTATACTTAAAGAATATTGGAAAATCTTTTTTACTGAATTAGAGCATGTGCACTCTATTCGAAAAATCACAAATTTTCCATCCAACCATTTGACTGTAGATTTCCAACAACCATCCATGGCACCCAAAAAATCCACCATGGTGTACAAGATGAAAGCAAATGAAGAAAATGCTAGGATACAAGAGGAAGAAGATCCCATGACTCCTTTACAAGCAAGAGTTCACAAAATCAAGCAAGCTAAAATTGATGAACACAAATGGGCCAAGAAGTACACGTAATTGAAAGCATGGAGCATAAAAAATAATTGGTGGACTAAATATTCCAATAAACTCATTGTTGCAAAGATTTGAAGCTATTTAGGTGCATCGTTATTATCCTCCCATGGGAATCTAAAGGATGTAATTACAAATTCATTGTCAGTTGCTACCATGAAGGAAAAATGTGGATTGATGATCCCGTAGAGATAGCAGGCTCACTAATTTCTCACATTCCTGGTTTGTCAAGCAAAGGACTGCCAGTACCATTCACAACTAAGCCAATGGATATTGTGGAAGAATTCACGGGGTCTCAAGTAGGAAAAAATTCAAAAGGGCTCATTATAAGGAAAGTATTGTATGAGATAGTGAAATGGACCACAGTCATAGTATCTATTTGTTTAACGAGTTTTGGTCAGCCATTTGAATTAAAACTTGAAATACTAAAGACAATAAAGCTTATTTCATATGGCACAAAATTTTCATTTGGGCCGACCACTTGGCCACAATCGTGAAGACAAATTGTGAAAAATGTAAGTAATATGGTCAGGCAATCTGATTCCCATCACTCCTCATCTTGATAGTAATGTTGAGGATTATCCCAATCCATGAACCAGATTTCACCAACATATAGGTTCCCCTAATGAACAATTTCTGAATATTTTCACAAAAGGGATCACCACAAAACCCTGAAAAAGCTAATACTTATTTGGAGAATTGGTTCCATGTAATAAAAACCAAGTGCGACCATTATAAAGTTCCCCAACATCGATGCCATAGTTTACCCCAGTCAACACACATCCATCTCGACTTCGACCATACTAGGTATGGTGATGCATGAAAGGTGCAGGAAGATTATCACAAGAGCTCGACTATTTATCCTAATGTTCAAAAACTATTTGATGACCTTGCTAAACAGTCAAACACTCTGCTACCAGTGCCAATCTTATATTTTTGCATGCAGTCGAAGCTTATTGAACCCCTATTAGGTGTAGAAAGGGAATATCAATTCGAATTTACATTATAAATTACTACATTTGGGCTAGACGATGAACTAGACAATCAATTAACACTCATACCCTAAGGCAGTGAAAGCAAAGCACTAGTCATTGAACTTCCAGGAGAGACAATAAAGGAAGATGAAGAAGAGTATTCCCTCATTAAAGAAGGAGTCAATCTTGACTTCTATGAACCTCGACTCAAAGACAAGCTCGACCAAGTTGTTGAGAAAATACTTAATTTCCAACAGAATTTCAAAGGAAAGCTATTATACAACAGTCCAAGAAAAGAATACAGTTATTGTCATCAACAATAGAAGAAGACCATGTAGGAATGTAGGAATAGGCCAAGGACATTATTATTGAATCTACTAAGAAAAAAGTGACGATCAAGTTCAAAATTCAAAACAAAATTGATGAACAGAGAAGACTAATGTTGTTGATTGTTTCAAAGGATACAACTACATTATTTCTATTGTCGCAAAAAAAAATCAAGTTAACTCAACCTCTTTATAGATGATAACCTGTCATTGTATCAAATGAATATCCACCTCCTTCCTCAACCCATCTAGAAGAAGAACAAATGCTATTATTAGTACAAGCCTCTAATACCCTAACCATGACCCTCTAATACCCTAACCATGACCCTTTAATTCACCCAATTTCCTTGTTCTCTTTTGCTTTACTTACCTCACATAACCAAGGTAACTACAGTTTGACCAGTTTTGGAAGCAACAGTCTCTCCTAACCAATTGTCCATTCCGCTATTGTCCCCACCTACAGCTTCAAAATCCCCAAATAAATTTCAACTTCCTTCTTTTAAGACATTGATCAAATATTTTGTTTCCCCTTTGAACACTGTTGCAATCCCTTTGCAAATTCTACCACAATTGAATTTGGCGTTAACTTATACTATAGTTGAAACATTCACAACTAATCCATTCTCTTTGATTTCTCATCCAGCTCAATCTGAAACATCCATATTACCAAATGAACCCCCAACTATCCCTTTAACCTATCGTTACCCCTTTCCTCATCTAGTACAAGTTCTCTTACTTCATTGTCGCCCTTTTTAATTACAATGGCTTCAATCATTATCACAACTACTCCAATCCCACATGTATCCACTCCTCCTACATTGACCTTAGCTAAATCAATGAAATAGAACATGACTATAAATCCTAGTGCAAGCTAGCACAAAAGTTTGAAGAAAGGAAGCAAAGGCAAGAAATCCAAAATCGATCTACAATTTACTTTTCCAATACAATAGGTAGTAGGTTAATCATAAAAAACAACTGTCTTTGTACCATCCAAAGTATCAGACCGGGACCTTGATAACTTCATTAAAGTTGGCACTAGAGAACACAACAAAATATAGTTGGATGATATTAAAATACTTTAAAACATGAAGGGTAAACATGACAATGCTTGGAAAGTCTGTCCATCATAGATTGAGCGGGTCATTGGATCCATAGCATAACCATATCCATACAAAACAATAGAAAAAATACAAATCCTAGTTGGATTAGTCTTAACTTGTTTTGAAAGAATCCAAGAATAGCAGATTTAGCAGCAGTAGGATGAAACTGGTTTACTCATGGCTAACCAATTCAAAACATTTGAGGTGCACAAAAAATAATTGAAAGAATATGAATTCCAAGCAACTAGATCAACACTTGTTCTCAATAACTAGTACTCTTATTATGGTAAAGTTTGTGTTGAAATTCAAAACATGCAGGTTACTTTGTTGGACCTATATACAAGGAAAAACTTTGCATACCCAACAACAACAAATATTTTGGAAGAACAACTTAGAATTGAACATCAACAACAGGATGAACTACGGAAGAAAGAATATCAATGGTTACATGAGGCCAAGACAGCATAAGAATAATTCATTCGATTTTCCAATCGTATTTACAAATTGATGAGGCATATAGAACTAAACAACATCAATATTTCACTGCAAATATCCAAAATATGTTGAACTAGTCTATTCAAGTAAAGTTGCTACGTTTGTCAAAACTCACTACCATTAGTACAAACATTAGGTCTTACTTACTCTAATGGAAAGAATTTCAATACCACCTCACCCTTTCTGCCCCATCCATTGTCGAAGCATGTTGAGATAATTACACATGATGAAGTGTCTAGCCCTCACTAGTCTTAAATACTTCTCAATTTTTTGTAATTTTCTCAAAGTTTTTGTAATTTTCTCAATTTTTTTGTAAAAGTTTACATCTCTGTTGACAGGCAGTTTGATGAGGAAAGATCGCGGTACCGCTGACGCCGCAACATGCCAGAAGAGGGCACGAAAGGAGTATTTTGTGCCAAAGGATACCGCAGTTGGCGGGTTTTGGGTCACTTGGACCATACATTATGTAATAGTGAGTCAATATACCGCGGTATGCAGGTTTTTGGGGTCATTTGGACCAAGTCAATTAGATATTGGGTCAATTGTCCATAGTGTCGATTAGGGAGTCAGTTGTAAGTGGAAAAATATTTTAAGGGCAAAATCCTATAAATAAATGAGAGTTGTAAGTGTTAGAGAGAGGCATGCATGAGAGAAAGAAGACAAGTTGGATGCGAGATCCATGTTTTTACTGGTGTATAATTGCGGCAGTAATATAATGATGTTTTGGTACAAACTTTGTGCAATGTTGCGATGTATGAATGTTGTTTGATGCAATGTCTTCTTATTGTTGCCTTGATGATAAATGTTGTTATTAAGTAGTATGTTCTATGTAGAATGTAAATGCTGCAATCAAGTAAATGGTATAACTCCTTGAATGCTGCGATGAAGTGATATGTTATAACTCCTTGCCGAGTGTTTAATGTTTCTGGTTAAAGTACTGCAATAGAGTCAATCCATGCAGCCATAACTCTCCTCCTCCCTTGGCGGAAACATGGTTCCGTTTTCTCTTCCTAGATGCCTTGGGTGAGATCTCATCCACTCTGTGGGTGTTGCTGGGTGGGCTCAAACCTGCCCGAGCCGGTTCCCAAGGAGACTGCGATATGCGTCGACAGTGAGGTGAACCCCTGTCAACTAAGGTCGCGTTGGTCAACAAATGGTTCAGTTTCCGAGACCATGTGTAGAGTAGAAGGAGGTCATGTTGTGGCATCCGACGAAGCCGGAGATACAGAAATGGTTCGATCAGAAGTTGCAGGAGTTTGCTGAAGGAGAAAGTCGGAATACACGACTGACGGTAGATCACTGGATAGGGAGATATATTCACGATGGTTCGCATGAATGGTTTTTCTGTGAATTTCCGGTCATTTTGTATGAATGGTTGTCAAAGCTGACCTTCTAGAAGAGGAACTTCCAGGGTGGTGAATCGACAACTTGGACCACGGAACTGATTCAGGAGTTGCAGGAAGTCGATAATAAGGCATCACGGGCTGTCAAAGTTTGGCTTGATAGCATCCTGAAGGGATATATCACTGAATTCGCGGTCGACACAAAGAAATCCTATAGCAAAGCCAAAAGATACTTCTTCCGAGGACCAAGGGGAAGGTTTCTGTTGTCGCTCCAACTGTCGATTAAGATGCTAATCTATGAAAAGGGTATATTAAAGATGCACCTTGATTAGTCGACAGCCTGGTGGGCGGAGGCCGTGGGTACCACGACTGCTGGGGAATGGTACATGAAATGGTAAAGGGGTAGTTGGGTGCAAACCATGAGGATACTATGAGAGAAGCCGAGGAAGAAAGTGGTCTTACAAGAGGAGGAGCGAGGTTTTGACAAGAGAAGAGGCAGAGGACGGGAGAAGGTCCTGCTGTGATCGAACCACAAAACCACGAAGGAAGACCACACGGGACAAAGCGACCTCACAGTCCTGATAGGGATAACCAGGCTATGCCCAGGATAGAGGCAGGACCAAACCCTAGCACCAATGTACCCACACCTCCACTCACTAACTCTCAACCAACAAAAAATACTACTTCTACACCGCCGAGTTCATCAGTTCCGCAGAAGTTAATTGGTAGTAGTAGCACAGCAACAGGAGGAACGACGCCCAAGATGGCGGGCGATGATGCTAAGTTACTGTTGTTCCATGGAAGTGCGACAGACAACCCAGAATAGACACAACCCGCTAACCTGACTATACAGTTGCAAGATTTAAAGAAGAACAAGGAACAATGTGATGAAGTATGGTGTATGCAATGCTGAAGAGAAGGACATACGAAGGATAATTGTCCAGATTTCCATAATTATTTGGTGTCAGGTGTGCCAAACCCGTTGAATGGAAGCAATATGCTGTGGTGTCGCGTTTGTCACATTTTTGGGCACAGTGACGATAATTTCCCATATATGCAGAAAATGGTCACAACCCCGCGAAATATTTACTGCACATTCTGCAAGTCGGTGGGTCACGATGACAAGGATTTTTGTGCATATGGGTTGCTACAGGAGAGGATGTGCGATGCATTCTACGCCAAGGACGATCAATGCGCAGTGCAACAACCACAAATGCAATCGTAGGTAGCCCAGCCGCTACCACAGCCGCAGATGTAGTTTGCACCATAGCAACAACACCCACAACAGATCATGCCGCAATACACCCTAATGCAGAGAACTCCCCCACAACCACAATACATACAGCAACTACAGTATGCACCACAAGGGAAAGGGATTCCAGCAGCACCAATGTAGCAACAATACCAGCAGCAGGCCGGCTACAAGGGCGGACGCGGTGGCATATTTGGTCGTGGAGGAGGAGGTCGAGGTGGCCATGGACCTGTTCAATGTTATCACTGTGCGGTATGGGGGCATTATCAGCGTGACTACCCACTACTACAGAATTAGTGTACGTTTTGTTTTGGTAATGATCATATGGTTGAAAATTGTCCACAGTTGATTGCATGATGGCAGGCTGGGAACGCTCTGCAGCTATAGAATCAGGCCCAGCCACAGCAACCAGTACAGAACCAGCCCCCGTGACCACCGCCGAACGCCAATCAAAATATCAATCAACCTGGGAATTTGCAGCAGAACCAGACGCAGGGCGCAAATATTGCGACCATTTCTACAGAACTGCAACCACAAGATGCTTCGGTGGCTGTTGTCTCTTGTGGGGGCAAGCCGACTGGGGAAGATGGTTTGCGCCCACTGATTCGGTTAGCTGGTCAGAAGACGGTACCCTTCAACATTGATACGGAGTGAGAGACATTCCTGGAGGCACGTCCCACGTTGGAGAAAGACCGCGGTAAGGTTGTTGTTTGCGATATGCTGCCTGTCTTTGATGCCACATCAGATGCCGATCGACCACCCCCAGGGACATTGCAGAAGTTCCTTGAAAGCTGTCTGTCATTGGCACAAGACCCAGCTACCCTGGTTGAGATTGAGGGATGGTTGCAGCGATTTTCGAAAGGACGGCAAGAGTCAGTAGTAAACTCCTTACAGCGACAGAAGACTTGCAAGGAAATGCGAATGAATATTCAGATTGGTGATTATGATGTTGACTCTGTAATTCTTAACCTTGGTTCAGATGTTAACATCTTAACCAAGCAGGCGTGGCAGAAGATGGAGAGTCCCCCATTGAGCTAGTCTCCTGTGCAGCTCCGGTTGGATAACCATGCTAAGGTAACACCCATTGGGCGAGTTCCGCGGCTCACGATTGATATTGAGGGCATGAAGACTTATGCTAATTTTGATGTTATCGAAGTGGTTGAGGGAGGAAGCTCTTATCCAACGCTCTTGGGGATCGGATGGGATAACGATAGTGGAGCTGTAATAAACTTCAAGAAGTGCATGATGACCTTTGAGAATCGTGATTTCAGAGTCATAGCCCCGTTGGATCCAGCTGAAGGATGCTAATATGTTGAACCTATAAGAGCTAATGACACCATTGGATGGGACCACACATTCAACATTTCAGAAGATTATATTCATCCCACTATCCACAGTGAGTTGGAGTGGCGCAGCAAGAGCTTTGCGTCTTCCGACTCTGATGATGCATTGGAACACTAGCAGAATTGCATGCATGAAGTATCAGTCCGGAAATGTGGTTTAGTTATGCAATCCTTGTGTTGTGTTGCGACAGAAACGATCACATTGCCTGTCTATGAGGGGTTGCCTAGCCTAAACACCTTTATAGCAGAGTTTGAAGACTGCATCCTAGAACCACATCGATTGCTGGCCTTGGAGGAAGCACTGAAGGCTGCTCCAACACGCTGGTGGGAGACACATAGGAAATTCATTAAAGATTGGTCACAGTGTCGAAGGTTGATGATGGTTCAGTTTGGTGATACTGAAGTTTATCACACTAGAAAGTATGATGGCCAGACTGATCCTAGTGATCATGTGATGGAGTGCCAATGATTGTGGGTAGCGCGACCCAGAGATGAGTGGGTTCATGCTTTTGTCCATACTTTGGAGGAGATACCGCGCTCATGGTACACTACAGCCGAGTTGCGCCATGACATTACAAAATGGGGGGAGTTGACGATCTATTTCACTCATACGTTCACATTTGCGGATGCCAACCCTGATGTCCATAATGCCTTGCATCTCATCCGCAATGTGATATTTCAGGTTGTTCCGATGGCCTACCCTGTCGATCCGCACACCCATTGTCAGATGCAATCCCTCATGGAGTGCTTCAACATTAATGGTGGCTCGGAGGATGATGATGATCCCAGAAATGTTAACATTCTTGAATCTGAAGGAAGTCGTGATGTGGTCCCACCTGTTGCACCAAGTAATCTGTTCAGTCAACCATTGCAGCTTCGCAAGATGAATATCGGCACTGAAGCTACTCCCAAGTTTGCTAATGTTGGGGATTATTGGGATGATGAGATGATGAGTAAGGTTACCGAATTACTGCATGAATTTCAATACGTGTTTCCCACGAAGTTTTTCGAAATGAAGGGAATCCTGGGTGATTTAGGAGAGATGAAGATTCCATTAAAACCAGATGCTAAGCTAGTCCGACAACGACCTTATCAGCTGAATCTGCGACATAAAGAAAAGGTCAAGGAGGAACTTGATCGCATGTTGGACGCCGGTATTATTGAACGTGTGAAAGAATCTGAATGGATCAGTCCTATGGTGGTGCAGGACAAGAAAACAGGCGAAGTGCACATTTGTGTCGACTTGCGGAAGTTGAATGATGCCTACTTGAATGACCATTTTCTGACCCCGTTTACTGATGAAGTACTTGAAGGAGTGGGTGGCCAGGAGATGTACTCTTTCACTGATGGATTCTCTGGCTACCTTCAGATTCGCTTTGCCAAGGAAGATCGCCATAAGACAACCTTCGTTACCGAATGGGGTTGCTTTCAGTACACGGTCATGCCATTTGGTTTGAAGAATGCACCCGCGATATTCTCTCCTGTCGTTGTTGCCGCATTCAAAGATTTTATTCTGAAGTTTCTGTAGGTATATATGGACGATTGGACCATTTATGGATTGATTCGCGATCATTTGGCCAATCTACGGTTAATGCTTCAGTGGTGCCGACACCACCAGATATCACTGAACTTGAAGAAATGTATTTTCTGTGCACTGTTTGGGATATTGCTGGGTCATATTGTGTGTAAGCAGGGATTGCTGGTTGATCCAACCAAAATTGCACTTATTTTGGGGTTGCAACCGCCAACCACCGTTAAGCAGTTGCGCGCGACCTTGGGTCATACATGATACTATCGCAAGTTCATCAGGGGTTATGTTGCGATTACTGCCCCTATGGAAAAGTTGCTGAAGAAAGACGTGGCATTCTAGTGGAGCCTGGAATGTTAGGATAGTTTCAAAACGCTCAAGGCAAAGATGGTGTCGGCACTGATCTTGGTCTTTTCGGACTAGAGTAAGGAATTCCATGTCCATGTTGATGCTTCATCGATTGCACTAGGGGTTGTATTGGCTCAACCAGGAGAAGGCGACATTGATCGTCCCATTGCTTTTTCCAGTCGGAAGCTATCCTCTGCAGAACGCAATTACACTACCACAGAATGCGAAGGTCTAGCCATGGTCTACGCGCTATAGAAATTCAAGCATTATTTATTGGGTGGCCACATTAAAATTTTTACTGATAATTCCGCATTGAAATACTTGGTCATTAAGCCTGTGTTGGGGGGGAATATCTGTTGGTGGCTACTTTTGTTTCAAGAGTTTGATTTCAAAGTCATTGTGAAACTGGGGCTGTTGAATGCTGGACCAGATCATTTGTCACAAATTGATACAGGGGAGGAACCGACTAATATTGAAGATGGGCTGTCGGATGCCCAACTGTTTCACGTTGTTGCTGCTGATCAATATTTCAATGACATCCTTTAGTTTATGGTGACCGGCACCGTGCCCGATGACTTTACCACTACTCAGAAGAAGCAATGGGTCACCAAGGCAGATGAATGCCAGAAGCTGTGTGCAGCCCAATTGGAAGAATTCCAGGACACTGGCGGGAAACTGATGTTGCAGGAAAGTGAAGCACTCCCAACAGTACAGCAGTATCAACAACAGGTCATGGACAAGCTTGTCGATCACCCATTGGCTGAAGATGTGATCAGCAGTCAGGCAGTCGCTAAGGAGGCTTAGGAGCTGGTGAGGAATGTCGAACAGCCGTATGCAGACTTCAAGACAAGGACCGCGACGTGCACTCTGTCCAGCAGTTGACATGGCTCGAGGGCGAGCCACAAGATTATGTTGGGGGCTTGTTTGCAGGCGGTTTGATGGGGAAAGATCACGGTACCGCTGACGCCGCAACATGCCAGAAGAGGGCGCGAAAGGAGTAGTTTGTGCCAAAGGATATCGTAGTTGGCAGGTTTTGGGTCACTTGGACCATACATTATGTAATAGTGATTCAGTATACCGCGATATGCAGGTTTTTGGGGTCATTTGGACCAAGATAGTTAGATATTGGGTCAATTGTCCATAGTGTCGGTTACGGAGTCAGTTGTAAGTGGACAAATATTGTAAGGGCAAAATCCTATAAATAGATGAGAGTTGTAAGTGTTAGAGAGAGGCATGCATGAGAGAATGAAGACAAGTTGGATGCGAGATCCATGTTTTTGCTGGTGTATAACCGCGGCAGTAATATAATGATGTTTTGGTACAAACTTTGTGCAATGTTGCGATGTATGAATGTTGTTTGATGCAATGTCTGCTTATTGTTTCCTTGATGATAAATGCTGTGATTAAGTAGTATGTTCTATGTAGAATGTAAATGCTGTGATCAAGTAAATGGTATAACTCCTTGAATGCTGCGATGAAGTGATATGTTATAACTCCTTGCTGTGTGTTTAATGTTTCTAGTTAAAGTATCGCAATAGAGTCAGTCCATACAGCCACAACTCTCCTCCTCCCTCGGCGGAAACATGGTTCTGTCTGCTCTTCCTGGATGCCTCGGGTGAGACCTCATCCGCTATACGGGTGTTGCTGGGTGGGCTCAAACCTGCCCGGGCCGATGCCCAGGGAGACTGCGGTATGCATCGACAGTGAGGTGAACCCCTGTCGACTGAGGTCGCATTGGTCAACAATCTCCCTATTCTCTTCGGGACAAAGAATACTTTTGGGGTGGTGGAGATGTTGGAAGAGGCTAGTCGACGAAGTCTACTAGTTCCTCTCGATCGACCCACGACTAGTAGGCCCAGTTTAGTTGAGTTAGTTACGTTGACTGATAGACAATTATACAATTACAATTGTCTAACCACTTGTATCTATGTGTGTGTGTGTGTGTGTGTGTGTGTGATGATATATGACACATGATTTACCCCATGTTTTGTACATTATGGTCTGATAATATAATAGACAACTTGTTGTTGGTGTGACCATTACTTGTGTTTATCCTTGCTTCTTGGTGTGGCAATAGAGGATTTGCATCTCTCTCTCTCTCTCTCTCTCTCCCCATATATATATATATATATATATATAGATAGATAGATAGATAGATAGATAGATAGATAGATAGATGGATAGTTGATTCAAATTCTATATGGCATGATTTACCCCATCTTCTATACATTATTGTCTGATAATATAATAGACAACTTGTTGTCGGTGTGACCGTTACTTGTGTTTCTCCTTGCTTCCTGGTGTGGTAATAGAGGATTTAAATCAAATTGAATAATTCAAATATATTTATTATTTAAATGGTTTTTTCCAATCTATCTCTATCTTTGATCTCACAATGAAACCTTCATAAATAATCATTTCTTTGTCAACCTTCATCTCTCACCAGGTTGATGAGGTTCTTAGGTATATTATGTTAGGATCCTACTCATAAAGGAAATACACTTTTCTATCCAAAATTGACCCTCCCATTGGTCTTTATGGATAGAAGAGATAAAGATATAAACCAATGAATCCATTACCGAGTTTGACTTCTTCTTCTAAAATTGACCAATATGAAGCTAATGACAACCAAAAGTTTGATTTAAAATAGCATCAATGCCTCCTCCCATTTTGTTCCTTACAAATCATAGCATCTTCTTCTCTCAGAAGTGGCTTTGTCCTAGTCTCTTAACATTTCATGTCGGGAATATCTCTTCCTAAAATGATATATGGATTACCCATGAATCTATAAAAGAACCATTCCTATAGGTTATATGGGACATGATTCCCAAGTTTTTGCATTGTAAACTTTGGCTTAGCAAGAATGAGAATATTTCCAATGACAAATCCAAGAGGCATGAAAGTATTACATGATTTTGTAAACATAATTAAATATATTATTATATCAAATTTACAACAAAATAAGGGGCTTAAATAATTAGATCAAGAAGAAAAAAATGTCTATCCTCTTGGGGATATTTGGTGTTAAGAATCTATAACTATAGTGGCTATCCTCTTGGGATATTTGGTGTTAGGAATCTACAACTATAGGTGTCTCATGATCTAGTAGTCAACATGTCAAACTATTTTACCTCATATTCCACAGTGGTATCGATAGTGGGAGGAAATCTATGAAAAAATTGCATGGAATATTATCACTTAATCTAATAATTCTATAGAAACTTTAGTAAATACAAATTTTCAACACTATTAATGAATTTGTGATCATTGGAATTCTCAGTTGATCATCTCCCTCCTTAAAAATTCTCAATCCACCTATTTAGATATCAAAGATTCTCACTCCATCTAAATATATTCTCAAAAAATTTAGAGTGTTAAATTATAGTATGTAATACTTTGTTTTTGACCATTGACATGCATTAAATTAGATTATGTAAATGTTATAAATATACTAGTATGGATTCCTAGCGTGGATCTCAAGGCCAAGACCTGACTCGTGAATGACTAGGAATGTATGACAAAAATATCCAAATATGGGCCATGTGTTAGGCTTGCCATGAAGGCTTAAAGCTACGTAAATATTAATGTCAAAATATACTATAATGGTCCAAGGTGTTTGTGTATAGAGCACTAGAGGGGCTATGATTCCACTAGAGGGGAAGAGGAAATGATGCTTATGGGAAAGTAAATCCTCTATTGCCAAGTGTCATCTTTAGAACTCATCTAATTTTATATCATGTGCCTTAAATAAGTGATCTACCTCCTTTGACTTATTAAAACAAATCATTGAATGCATGTAAGAGGTCGGTGGGGAGGTCTTCCCACATAGTTATGGAAGCATGGGTTGAGTACACTCATTATGGGAATTGTAAGAGTCCTACATTTTATGGTTAGAAGTAATGTCAATTGTCTTTTAACCAATTATATTATTCCATTGACTGGGGGCATGCATTCCATAACTCTCACATTTTCTCTTTATGTGAGGCGTGTTATATTACCATGGCTATAGAAGGGAACATATGAAATTGATTGAAATTAGCACTATCATAGGAAAAAACATACCTTAAATAAACAGGAGAGGTTAGTAAGTTAGAAAACCTTCATTGACTATGCATTTGTTTCTCTTGTATGCTTGAGAAGCCAAGTATTGAGCTGATAGGAAAATATTAGAAAGAATACAACAGGTTGGAATCTTTCTGCATACAGTGAAGAAAATTTAAAAGAAGGGTGCTATGAGGGACTATTGGTGTACCTTCCTTGTTTTGTGTGGGGTAGTGGAAGAGAGTTCCATTGTTGTTGATGGTTCAATGAGATGCATGTAATGCTTTGTGGTGAGCAGATTGGCTAAGCATAAGATGAAGTTGTTTGGGTTGAGAAAGAATGAATATGTAGTTTTTTGCAGGTTCGTCATGGTGGTCTCATAGGTGTCTCATAGCCCAACTTACGGGTGGTATTTATAGTAGATACATATGGTTGGGTCGAAAGTTTCTTTTACACAACTAGTTTCTTGGACTTTCTTCAGTTAAAATATAAGTACCCATTGTTGTCTTTGATTATGCAAAATTTATGTTTATTTTATGTTGTGGAAATCATTATATTATGCATGTTGTTTGTGATTATGTTGATTATTTCTACTACTTTTTAATTTTCATAGTTGCACATCCATTTTCCTAAATTATGGCACTTCCTAGGAGGCTTAATTAGTTATTATCGTGCATATTTGGCCTTTGTGGGTCGGAATTTGGAAGTTAGTATTCGTAGATACTCATCCTATGTTTGGAATGTTGGATGAGGACATCACATAACATGTGCTTAGATATTTTATTAAGGAATCAAATGTAATGGTCAAGACAAACATCATGCTCTAGGAAAGGTACCTACAAATTGTATCCTTGCATGGTTTAGAATCTCTGGATGTCTCTCAATTATTTCCATGAACTTCTTAAGTGCCTCATGAATCCTCCAAATCTTGCAAAAAATTATGGATATTCAATAAATAGGCCAAAGAATTCACCCTCTTAGTCTCCCAATAAATACAATGTTCCTTAGTTTGTAGAACTAGAACCATATTTCCATAAGGTTCCTTACTATATGTGTATTCTTAGTTCATGCAATATATATTTCTCATCTCTTTTATCACTCCCATCGATGAATGTACATTTTTAACCCTCCCTATATTTTATACTCGTACTCACCTCTCCCTTGTCGGCACACACTCTTCCCGTAGTTCTCCCCATTTTGCATGGTTTCCACACTCCCCTAAATATTATGGAAGCCTCTCCTAATATTTCCATTCCCATTAATGAATTTCCTTTGTATATTCCTTCCTTCCCACCTATGGTCATCTATATTTGTTTCCCTTCTTCCCCCCGGTCACATGTTCCCTTTCCATTTTCGATTCACACGAGGAAAAACACTAAAAATTTCGATAATGAAAAATTATAGTGGAATAAGAAGCACCCAATTAGATGGTTAGGAAAAGGATAAAACCCTTAGTGAAACTACATAACTCTTCCACTTTGACTTTGTAAAAGATGCAACAAAGAGAAAGTTGAAAATCATTAGAAATCAATAAAAATTTGAAGGCAAAGGATAAAACCCTTTAGTGAAACTACATAACTCTTCCACTTTGACTTTGTAAAAGATGCAACAAAGAGAGTTGAAAATCACTAGAAATCAATAAAAATTTGAAAAATGAGATTCACTTGTAATTGGAAGTAGACATAGTGAAAAGTGAAAAAAGAAATAAGAATACTCTAATTTTTTTTTGAAAATCACTAAAAATCAATAAAAAATTGAAAAATAAGATTCACTTATAATTGGAAGTAGACATACTAAAGAGTGAAAAAGAAATAAGAATACTCTAAAAAAAATTATTATAGCTCCATAATCACTCAATCTAAAAAAAATTATCAACCATTTGCAAGTTTTTAACAAGTAAATCCTATAAAACATAATTTCACAATTATTTTCATATAATTAAGATCATAATAAGAAAAATAAAAACCTAATCTCTACTTAATGAGAATAAAGACCATGCATCCAACAAAAGTAACACTCCTTCTAATGACTTAAGGAGTGATCATTGCAACCCAATCCCCCACTTTGAAATGCTTTGTAAATAATTAATATCGACAACCATTTTCTAGAATGTATAAAAGGAAATGTGTTTTCATGAAAGTTTTGTATACACTTATGTTGTTAATTTATTCATGTCTATTTTGCAATTCTTCTGATTATGATTTTACATGTTTACACCCTATATGGTTATAAGGACTTGGTGTATATTTTAAGAAGCAATATTTATCTTTTTAATATAGTTAAATAACTTTTTATATTAACTTTGTTAATTCAAATAAAATTATGAATTTCTCTAAATATTTAAATTGTAAATATATATATACATTTTACACTTATTAAATTCCATTCTCATATTTAAAATTTATATATATATACATAAAATTTATATAATTTTTTCTTTGATATTTAATAAAATTATGTTCTTATTTTAATATATATATGTGTGATGTCTATAACAAGAGGCTTGTGTTTACTATCTAAAATTGGTTAAAAAATTATTGTCTTCATGTTTTGAAGTGTAAACATGAATTAGAAATTAATTTTGAGCTTAAGTCAAAATCATGTTAATTATATTTCTTATATGCTTAAATATTTCTTAAGTATAAATTTTATAAAAAATTTAATGTTTGTGAGTTACTTTTAAAACATATTTATTGTGTTGTATCTTATTTTTTTTAAAATTTCATATAAATTTAAACTAATTATTATTTTAAATAATTTATATAAAATTCACAGTTTAATAGTAATAATAGTAGTGATGCTAGCAATTAAGAATATGTGTTTTCTTTTAAGAAATCACAAGTCCAAATCCATGGGGTTAAGGTATAATATTTCTCTTTCAATTAAAAAAAATTATAAAGTATTGTCCTCATTTCCTCATTTCCTCATCCTTTAAAAATATGGATAAGTAATCATACCAAAGCACCATAGTGGATGTATGTAGACACAAGTATAAGTAGAATCATGGGGTAGCTATAATAATTTAATGCTATTATTGAAGCTTTCTCTTAAGTGAGACTTGTTAACTTTCAATTGTTGCCTTCCAATTATGTCCACATGTGGCAGTGGGTTTTCCATGATCTGTTGATATTTAGAAGTTGCACAGCCCCCATTAAATAAGAATCATGATCTTTAAAAGTTACACAACCCCCATTTACATAAGAACCATGTTAGGAGGGAACGATTTGATAGTTGTAGAAGCTATTCCAAAGGTGCCACAATCACCTAACAACCAATCAACTTGTTCTCACTTGTTGACATCCAATTGTGTCCATATGAAGATCCGATTAGGTGGGACTTGTTGACTTCCAATGGTGTCCATATGAGGGTAGTTGGTATTTAGAAGTAGGAAGGAAATATTTTATAATCATGTAAATTATTTCAAGATGAGGAATTCATAAAAGCTATTCCAAAATACCATAATCATTAGACAACCGATCAACCACTCTTCTATTAAGTGAGACTTTTCACTTCCAACCACCCTTCTATTAAGTGAGACTTGTTCACTTCCAATTGTGTCCATATGAAGATCCCTTTACGTGGGACTTGCTAACTTCCTCCTCTTTTAAATAACACTTATTGATATCCAATTGTGTCCATATCAATCCTTTTAAATGAAACTTGTTGACTTCTAAATATGTCCATATGAAACCCCATTAGGTGAGACTTCTTGACTTCCTCCTCTTTTGAATGAGATTCATTCACTCTCACTTATATGTCTATATGAAACCCTCTTAGGTGAGACTTCTTGGTTTTTTCCTCTCCTCTTGACTTCCAATTATGTTCATATGAAGACCCTTTAGGTGGGACTTTTTTACTTCATAAGAATCATGGTAGGAGGGACGTCATAAAAGCTAGCATAGAATAAGCATTACACGAGAGAAGATGAATGAAGATCAATCATGGTAGGAGGGACGTCTTAAAAGTTAGTATAGAATAAACATTATAGGAGAAAAGATGAATGAAGATCTCTAAGAAAAAGAATTTATAGTCATATAGAAATTATTTCAAAAGAGATGAATTTTATATTAATAAGCAAGTAACCATTTTTAGGAATACCTTCAATAGCATGAAATGCATGATATATTAAAATTTATGTATTATCTTAACTAATTCTTATAAATAATATAAAATAATAATAAAAATATTCACAATTTTAAATATTATTTAAAAATATTAAAAAAAATAAGTTTATATAACCATTATTATTCATTACACTTACACTATGTTGATAATTATTTTCTTATTATATACACAAAATGAAGAAACGTAATCATTTTATAACCCACTTTCTCCCACACTAACTCCAAATTTTAGATAGAAAAGCTCTAAAATATGAAATAAAATATTGAGAAATAAATAATTAGATAATTCAAGAATCGAGGCTCTCCTCCTACAAGCGATTGGTAGGTAACAATTATATTTAAGACCCGGGAAGACAAGCAATCCATAAGCAGGCCATGGCACGTGAAACTTGTCAATTTTGAGTTCAGAGGTTAAGGAAATTTCTTTTTTCAAAGTCTAAAAAAACACTTATATTCAAAAAGAAAAAAAAAAACTTGATATTTAAAAAGACTCAAACTTACATCAGAAAAAATAAGTTTATACAAGTAGTATAGCTCTTTTCACCTACTTCTAAACTGAATTTAAAAAAAAAAAAAAAAACAAAACAAGACAATACAATGTCGTTAAAAAAAAAAACAAAACAAGACAATACAATGTCGTTAAAAAAAAAAACAAAACAAGACAATACAATGTCGTTACATCAAATATAGAGCAGATAACCAAATGACCAGCTATTCCCAAAGCACAAGAACAAAACCTGGAAAGTTTAAAACGAAGGAATTTATACTTAAAACAATATTGAAATTCATGAATTAGTTAATTAAGAATTATTTATTCATTACCTATCCTTTATAAATGCATAAACTACCAAAAAAAAATTATATTTTTTTTTATAATTGTTTATTTCAAATTTTGAATGACTGTCATAAAATCAAATCTGGACAGTATACTTATCTCATCCTCTTGCTATCTAGGAAAAGTATAGAAGCTAGTCCACCCCAAATTAAGATATAAACACCTATTAATATAATTAAAAAATTAAAACTAGCATAAATCACCTATTAAAAAAAAATTACACATAAAAAAATTAAATCCTCTAGATGCTTATAAATCTGGATTTAAGATTGATTTATACTGATATATAAATTTAATATAAAAAAATAAATCCAATATAAAAAAATGGATTCATCTACTTCGGACATACTTAGAAAGTAAAAATCTATAAAAAAAAAAGCCAAACATTTTCATGGTTCTGGAAATGAATGTAAGTAAGAATAAGATGGATTGTAATTTTCATAGTTCTGGAAATGAATGTAAGTAAGAATAAGATGGATTGTAATTTTCACAGTTCTGGAAATGAATGTAAGTAAGAATAAGATGGATTGTAATTTTGAATGAGTAATGTTTTTACTGTGTATGATTCTGCTCATTTGCAAACAAATCAATCACTCAAAACTGCATTGTGCTTAAAGACTACTATCCTTAAAACCCAATTGAATGGAAAAGCGAGAAAACCTGGAATTGAATGGAAAAAGGAAGATAAACACATAAGGAAATATACTTACATGCTCGAGCAAAGTAGACAACAGTATATAAAACTGTATAGGCATGTGAAGATGGCATCCCTGGATCTGCCCTTCTCCCAAATGCTGAAGACGGCCGTCTCTGGTTGAGCAAAACTTTCAAAGCTTTTGAAGTATAGGCACTGGCGATGATGCCCATCACAGCCCAGGTGACCTGTGGATTGTTTCTCGAACCTAAAGTACTCATTGTGATTATCAAGTAAACCCACTTCAGCTGCAACCAGATATGAAAGATTGTCATTAAAAGCTGGCAAAGATAAACATGAAGGTTTGAAGCTTCTCTATATAAATGACAACTAAATCTACAAACATTTTCTCAAAAAAAAATGAACTCGGTGTAAGAAATATGTAAAAGGGTGGTAGCAGCATTAACTTTTGCATTCAGAAAATGCAACATTGCTAGTGAGATTGGTGCCTCGTCACTGGATCTGCCAGTTTTAATGACAGCTTCGTCTGCAGCAATAAATGAGCTTTCTACCCTCGTGCTGTTTGCGGCGCTATTTCTTCTGCTAACTCTAGTCGTCAGTGTGGAAGAAGATGGATATTTGATAGAAGATCTATGACAGTAAAGAACTAGATGAAGTGGGCTATGAAAATAGCATTTTGCAGTGCTAATTGTCTTTGAATCTAAGGGAACAAACCCTGTCGATCTAGCTGCCATTAATGGAGATGCAACCACTGAACTCATACTGGACTAGTCTGAATATGTTCGGCTTCTTAATCCAAAATGGTTGATCATTTTACAAAGAAAATAAGATATACAGTTATTTAAGTTTTTATAATCATTAAAAATTATATAGAATAAAAACTGTTTTTGAAGAGACAGTAGTTAGTTGTGTGGTTCTTCTCTGACAGTAGATGGTTCTCTGTAGTTGGTTCTCTGACAGTACTTGGTTGTGTGGTTCTTCTCTGACAGTAGTTGGTGCTCTGACAGTAGTTGGTTGTGTGGTTCTTCTCTGACCATTCCATGATTTTAATGTGAACATTAAAGTTTGGTATATTTCAGACTAAAAAAATATAGAATACATTTTTTTACAACTTATTAATTTAGATCACTGTAAATTTGTAAATTTTGGGGTTCATAGATGAGATGTTAAGCTGTATATTTGTATATGGTTGGTTGTAAAAGTATTTCATATATGTAAATTTTGGGGGTTCAGAGATGAGATGTGGGTTATGAAAGATGGCAAATATTGAACACTCAATAGTATAAAAAATTATAAATATAAGTATCTTTATATATTTGTATATGGTCAGTTGTATATATATCTATATATATCTATATATATATATATATTGATAATGTTATTGTTAATGTTAGATATTTATTCATTGTTTGTAAGAAGGTAAACATTTATTGACTACTTACTATAACAATATGAATAAAAGCAATAACAATAATATAGTACAGTTTCAAAGACAAAAGACAACAACAAAGTTACAGCTGTCAGTTACATATAAAAACAAAGTTAGCTTTTGATGTGATTCCACAAAACTATAATGAACTGAATACAAATATATATATATATCAACCTATATAATATTTATTAAACTGCTGCTTCATTACATAGGGCTGAACAAGAGCATCATGTCACTTTCAAGAATTGAACCTAGGTGGGGAGGGTAACAATCATTTATCTCCACCAATATAGCATGGGTGATCGAGAGGAATATTGTTACTCTCCCCACATAGGTTCAATTCTTGTAAGTGACACTATGCTCTTATTAAGTCCTTATGTAATAAATGAATAAATTATATAATTCTGATCATACTTTGCATCTCGAAGTTTATTGTTTTTCCCTGTCTTTTATAAAAATATCTAAAACAAAAATAGAAGTTAAGTTTATTTTATTACATTGCATTGCAATTAAAGATGAGGGCCGTCGAAGATTGATTCACGTGCTGCAGAACGCGTGAACCATACACTGGTGGCCACGTGAGCAGATAAAGTAGCATTAGCAGGCTGAAGGATAGATTAGAGGCCACGTCAGCAGACATAGTACCGCTTGCACGCTAATGACGTCGACAGTTCATTTGGTTGGTAGTGAATGCGCGCAGACTCGCACGTTCACGATGCTCAGTTCATTTTGGTTGATAGTGTTCATTTTGGTTGATAGTGTATCGTAATGATTATTTGTTCTTGAGTAGTGTAGGAATTTGGTAAATTAAAAATTAGTATAATTATTCAATTTTGGTTAGTTATTTAGTTATATGCTATTACATGTAAATTGAGATATTTTATATATTTCTAAATATTTTATAATTTTTTATTTTGAATTTGGAATAATGATCATAAAATAAATTTGTGTAGTATATTTTTAAAAAAAAAAAATATTATAGTATATGTGTTTCATCCTTTTGCAATCTAAAAAGAGTATCTTTTTTTGTTCATCCTTAAAATAGGGAATCATGGATAACATCATAAAGACTTGGACCAAACTAATTGTAAAGGTGGAACATCCTATCATAATAAAATATATTGTTTTTAGACTTTTTTTCCAACAAAAACATCATCAAATTTAACTTTATACATATTAAAATGGATGATGAAAATAACATATAGTCTTATCATCATCAAAATCCTAAAGCTCACATTGTTGGGAGTTTATCCTACTCTTAGTTGTTGAACTTGGGTGCAAAGTTCAAAATTGAGAAAATATTCAATACATGAATGCATGCCAAAAGCACTAATGAGAAGGATGTATTAAGACAATATCAATGAAAGTGGGCAAATATTATGTACCCAACAACAAAGTAATAAAAATGAAATGGTATAAGTTGGGATATATATTTTAGATTTTATAGTATCTCTCAACATGTACAACATTTAATAGTGTCATGTTAGTTGTGAATATGTAGATAAAAGACCTGTATGACATGTTTCTCAAGTAAAGTAGATATACATCATTTACCTTTAATATTTGTTAATCCTATAATATTTTTTATTTTAAAATTTAGTGGCAAAATGTGTGTTCATGATAGATTATAGGTAGGCTATAGCTTATATTGAATCCAAAATCCTCTTGTGATGTTGGGATCCAACCACCATTTTGAAAAATCCCCCATGTGCATGAAAAGACAATCTGTGAACATTTGGACTTGAAACCTTATGAAATCCCAAAGACCAAAGAAAGGTGGCTTTGACAATCCACCTACAAACTTGAACCCACAATGGTTTCTTATACCATATTTCCCTCAATTTATTTGGAGGATAAAATTGTTTTATGTAATTGAATGGTGGAGGTGTGTTTGGTTTGTGTGGTCAAAGTGAAACAAAACTAAAAATATTTATTTAGTATTTGTTTTTGGAGTTGAGGTACTTGTGCATCCTATATTATATATATGGGTATCCTTACAGAGCGATGGTTGGGGTTGGGGTTAGGGTTTTTAGTTTTGGGGGGGAATCGACTTAAAAATACTGGCGCAGTGATCCTGTTAGGTAGGTAACAGGGCTTGGAGTCAAGCTTATCCCCCGTGGATCATCCCAGTACCAACCAAGGGTAAAAAAAGTGGGAATTTTTTTAACTGTACCGACCTACTCGATTATTGTTGGTTGGTTTTTTCAGTTCTTTTTCTAGCCTCGAGTACACTATTTCATGTTTTGTTGTGAAATGGGACTGCTTTTTTGTTTATTGAGTGTTGTTTTCTTTTCTGTGTTGTTTGTTGCTTTGATGGCTTGATGGGTGTCGGTTCATCCCTTTACATTTGATCGGTACTCTGGGTTCAGGTCATTTTTCATACAATTGGAAGCAGCTTTCTTCCATCCTTCCCCCTTGTGCAGACTGTGGCGACGGGTGCCGGTTAGTGGTTTTGCTTGGTGTCGATCTTTCGATGTATTACTTTTTAGGGATGTACAACCCTTCTTTCATGAGCCATGCAGACCATGAGGGTTCTTGTGGGAGGCTTTTTCATATTGATCGGAGAAAAGGTGATGAGGTTTTTGGGAAACCTATATCGGGGGAGAAGGTTGTCAAAGCCAGGGATGGTTTGGATACCTATGTGATATCGACATCTACTAATCTGGAACGAGTTGAGATGCTTGCAGGAATAGCTCTGGTCGGCAAAATGGAATATACTACTAGTAGTCAGAATGAAATCCTCGAATGGGTAAATAGGTCTTGGACACTTATTGTTGAGATTATGCCTAAAGTAAACCTTTTAATCAACCACTGGATATTATTCATCTTTCTTGATGCAGACTTCCTCAAACAAGTTTTGGAGGGTATTTGGTTGTTTAAGGATGGTTCTTTAAATCTGAAACGGTGGCATGTGGACTTTGATCCAAAATGGGAAGTTTTATCTCATCGAAACCTATGGATGCTTATGCCTAGATTACCTATCGAACTATGGACATAGAATACCATTGTGGGATTGGAAAATACAGTTGGGAAATTTATTAGGGTTGATAAAAAATCCCTCTTTGGTGTAGATAGACGCTTGGAAAAATCTTTAGTCAAGTTCGATATGAAAAAAGGGCTTTCGGCGGAAGTTGAAATTATCTGGGGCACTTGGGTCATCCGTCAAAATATGGATTCTTTTAATATCCCTTTCCGCTGCTTCCACTACAGAATGACGGGGCATGTTATGGAAAAGTGCCCTCAAATTCTCAAATCGGGTGGCTTGGGCTTGGAAGCAAAGTTGGATTTGCATCTCTCAATTTTCGAGAAGTCGCCTCCTTCTCAGATAACTACGGGTAAGATTTCTCCGAACTCCATTACTCCTTATAAAGGTGTTTCTGTTGCTGAACTTGATTTTTATTTAGAAGCAAAGAAGGCCTTGGATAAGCGCATTTCAACTAGGGAGGTTGTCTTGAATTTGGGGGTCTTACCTCCTGCGGGGGTTTTGGGTGAACATGAAACTATTGGTTCTGAGTTAGTGGATAGTTGCTCCCCGTTTAAGGTCCTTGTTGTGATACCATCACCGATTGACCCTATTTTAATTCCTAGTTATGATTTTGTGGGTAAGGCTTTGAACCCTAGGGAAACCTTAGTCTCTGAGGATGGTGAAGCAAACGTCTTTACTGAGGAGGAAAATGGTTTACTGGAGAATTGTGGCTATAAGTCGGGTCCAATAGTAATTGTTTTACTCCTCTCAAATTTTACTCAAAAATCCAGTCTTCGAACCCGAATGTGTTGTCTCTCCAATCACTGCGTTTTCAGAATGTAACCATTCGAAAAAACAAATCTTGTTTAAAAAACCCAGCCACGGATTCTGATGCAAATGGTTATATTATGGTTTCAGCTAGAATGGATGTTGCTGATAAACATGTAGATTCTTCTGTGGAGCCTGTTGATCCAAATGGGGAACTTAGAGAAATGATGCCTGTATCTGTTGGCAATTAATGACTATTCTCTCCTTAAACGTCAGGGGTTTGGGGAAGGTCACTAGGGTTTGGGACTTGTCCAAAATTATACAATCTACTAACCCTAATATTATCTGTCTTCAAGAAACTATGTGTGATGATGCCTGTGCACTTTTCAAACTTGCATCCTACTTTCCCGGGTGGGAGTTCTCTGCTGCTAGTTTTGTTGGTCTGTCTAGCGGTTTAGTTGTCGGATGGAATCCTCACTTCTACAAATTTCAGGCTTTTCGAACCAATTGGGGCATCCTTGTTGAGGGTTGGAGAAAACGATTAAAATTGAAGTTGTCCTTATTGAATTGCTATGGTCCATATTCTGATAGAGTCTTATTCAAGGATTCGATGAAGGATTCTGGTCTACTTAATATTGAAAATCTAATCATTGCAGGTGATCTAAAATTTTCGGTCTCCTCATCGGATATATGGGGAACCTCGGCCAAAATGGACTTATTGGCAGACTATTTTACTAAATGGATGTGCACCTCTGACTTGGTGGACCTCATATCGGTGACTCTGGTCCCTACTTGGACCAATGAAAGGAAGGGAGTGGATAATATCTAGAAAAGAATTGACAAATTTCTCATTAAATCACCACTTCTCAAACATTGTTTGTGTTACAGAACTTGGTTTGGTGAGGAAAAGTTCTCTGATCATTGGCCGATTTTTCTACAAATGGACGAGGCTAGTTAGTTGCCTAAAATTCCTTTCAAATTTAATAGCTCTTAGCTAAAAAATGATGATTATTTTCAAATGATTCGACATTTTTGGACAAACTTTGTTGATGATGAAACTTTGAATCCTATGGATTCCTTAGTTTTTAAACTAAGAAAGCTTAAAGATAGGGTCAACATGTGGATCAAAAGGGAAAAATATTTGGATAAACAGGAATTGGTTGTTTTGGAGGAAAAGCTTCAAGCTCTTCATCTCAAAAGTTTGGAAAAACAGCTATACGAATGCGATTTTTCACTTTTGAAGGACTTGGAAAAGAGGAAGGAACAATTACTTCTACAGGAAGAAATGGAGTGGTGGTTGAAAAGTAGAGCTCTATGGATTGGATTAGGAGACAAAAACACTAAATTTTTCCATTCTTATGCTTCTAGTCGCAGAAATTATGATTCCATTTGGGAACTTGATGAGGAGGAGGGTCGAAAAATCAGTGGTTTGGAAAAGTTGCAGGGTGACGCCAAAATTTTTTTCTATAATATTTTTTTCAGATAAAGGTTAGTGTGACTTAAATTATCAGCTGAACAGTGTCAGGATGTTCCCAACTTACTTTGATGACCAGGATGCTGCTGATTTGGGTTAACAGGTTACTTTGACTGAAATTGAAGACACCCTGAAGGAATTTGCAAAAGAAAAGAGCCAGGGGCCCGATGGTTGGACAATCAAACTATTCTTGCATTTCTTTGATATCATGGGATTGGATTGATTAAATATGGTTGAATTCTCTAGGACAAAAGGTTTCATTTCCGGTACACTAAATTCCATATTCATCACTTTGATTCCTAAATGTAACAAACTGACAACTTTTGGAGACTTCAGACCAATTGCACTATGCAATTTGATTTATAAACTAATCTTTAAGATCATTGCAGTTAGGATTAAACCTGCACAGTCCAAGCATATCTTAGTTGAACAATTTGGCTTTTTGGATGATCGTCAAATTCTAGATGCGGTGGGTATCTCTCAGGAACTAATTCACTCAATCAAGAAGAGGAAGCTGAAGGATTTATTGCTCAAGATGGATTTAGAGAAATCCTATGACAAAGTGGATTGGATGTATCTTCGTCTGATCTTGATTCAAATTGGGGTTCCTCCTTTAGTTCTTAATTGGATAACGGCATGCGTTTCAATAGCAAGCTTTGTTGTGTTGATTAATGGGGTCCCTTTAGGTTTTTTCAGAAGCACCAGGGGCATTAGGCTAGGCTTCCTGTTGTCTCCACTTTTATTCTTCATGGTCATTGAAGGACTGAGTAAATCCATACACAAAGCAAAATGTGAAGGTTTAATCAAGGGTATCAAGTTGGGTGTTGATATTTCTGTTAAATTTTGAGCATTTAATTCAATATACTCTAGGATCTTTACTGAGAGAATAACATGTACAACATATCAATCATAGCAGTGCTTACCAATCACACCAAGCAATCACACGAGACAATAGACACACAGAGTTTCACTGGGGAAAACCATAAAGGTGAAAAACCCCACAAATTCCTCAGAGATAGAAAGAGCAACTGGTACAACCCAAGTACAAGAGATAGTCTTCTCCTAGCAGATGATCCTCCTCCTCACTAGTGTGCCACTTTCCGAGAGAGATAGAAGTGAGCAATGAAGTGCTCAAATAGAGATCTCCTGATCTCTATTTATACTTGTCCTGTCCTGCCCAATACACTAGTGGGGCCGACTTGTCTAGCTTAGCCTAATATCCCATGGTTAACTTAATCAAGGCCGACCCCACACATGGTGGTCTAATAACCCCTCGGCAAGTTACGACACTTGCGACACTTGTCAATACAAATGACAACACTTTCGTATAGAGGAATAATAACATCTCTATGGGAGTACAATATACATAGGTGAAATACATTCTGAAGTTACATATACATCAACAATTTCTATCTCTTATATCCTGTTTGTTGATGATGTTCTGTTAGCAGGTTTGGATTCCATCGAGGAATGGTGAAATTATAAGAATATTATCAAAGGTTTCTATAGTGCGTCGGGAATGGTGGTAAGCACCACAAAATCCCGTTTCTATCATCTAAGGACCGATGTTCATAAGCTTGATTTGTTAAAGGAAATTCTTCCATATAAAATATGTTAGATGGAGAATGGGCTAAAATACTTGGGGGTTTTTTTAAAGCCAAATGCTTACAGGGTTAAAGATTGGGATTGGCTCCTGTCCAAAGTGGATAATAGAATTAATCAATGGTATATTTGTCTTTTATCTATTGGAGGTAGACTAAATTTAGTTAGAGCTGTTCTGACTGGGATTCCTATCTATTGGATGTCTCTTTTGAGAGTTCCATGCTCTATCATTAAAAAACTGAGGATAAATTTCTTCAATTTTCTGTGGAATGGTGTCAAGGATCATGGGGGTTTAATTATGACCAGCTGGGAGAGTTTATCGGTTCTTGAAAAGTGTGGTGGGTGGGGTATAAAAAATTTATACTTTTAACTGTGCATTGAGACTTAAGTCTTTTTGGAGAGGTTTATTTGGTTCCACTCTATGGTCCAGGGTTTTGTCTGTCAAGTACATTAAAGGAAACATTCTTACCTGGATAAGGGATCATAAGAAGAAATGTATGCGTGGTGTATCAGTTATGTGGAGGGGGTTTCTGAAGATTTATAACTGGATGGAAAAGGGTTTGGTGTGGAGAGTTGGTGATGGTGCTTCAATATCTATTGGTATTGACCCGATCTTGGGAGTGGAGGAAAATTATTCACTATCTAATGATATCATTGAGCATCTAAAGGAGTGGGGTATGCATATCTTGAATCATATTCGTAATACTCAAAGGTGGTCGGGATCCAACTCATACTGGTTTACAACAAAAGACTTGGGTTTTGTGGGCCAATCAGCCTTGGAATGGAACATGTATATACATAGTCTAAATTCTGCAGGTTGTCATCTATCTAGGTGTAAAGTTGCTCTGTTTTGGAATGCCAATACTTCTTCAGGGATCATTACTGCCAAAACTGCATATAATGCCATCATCCAATACAAGTGCATTTACCCCGAGCATTGGTGGTACAGAAAGATTTGGAGGTGGCAGTTACCACTGAAACTGAAGTGTTTCATGTGGCTAGCCCTGTCTGACTGTCTCAAAACTTGGGATAAACTTCCAGTTAGAGGATGGATTGGCCCAAGCATCTGTATGCTCTGTCATTCAAGTTCAGAGTCCATATTTCATATCTTTGTGAAATGTGTGTTTACTAGAAGTATTTGGAGCAAGATTCTTTTGGAATTAAGGATTGAGGTCTTATGCCCTGAGGATTATTTTGATAAGTGTTGTCTGGATTGGACCAGAAAGTGCAAAAATTATCCTGAGTTACCTGCCTTAATATCTTGGGCTATCTGGAGGGCTCGTAACAAATCTTATTTGAAGATGTGGAACCAAATGTTTATCAAATCTATACACGAGTTTTCAATTTGGTAAAGGAGAACTGCAATGAGAGTACTCCTCTCAAATCTCAAAGAGTGAGTAATTTTAATTTTCAGATAAGGAAGACAGTAGCATTTTTCGATGGCGCTTCAAAGGATGGTTTGTGTGCTGTGGGTGGAATTATTTATATCAGTAATGTACATTTTTTCACCCTCAGATTTAATTGTGGGTGTGGTACAAACATGAAAGCTGAACTATTGGCTTTGTGGTGCATTCTGAAAGTTGTCAACATCTTCGATATTGATGATCTTCAAGTCTTTGGAGACTCGCGGGTTACCATCAAATGGGCGTGCGGTAAATTTTCCTTGCAGGTGGAATCACTTAATCATTGGTGTGATCGGATAAAGTATATTTTGAAAATGTTCAGATATCTTTATTTTATACATATTTACCCACGGGGGGTCAGTTGGTAGGCAATATTCTATCACGTCCATTCATATTGGGGAATAAACTATGATACGGAAATGAGAAAATATATTTCCCTGTATTAAGGGGCCAAGGGGGCTTAATTATGTTATATGGCAATACAAATATTTAGGGTATATTTTATTACATTTTGTGTATAAGTGGTGGAGGGGAGGCAAAGGGAAGGTTAGGGGACAAGGGCATGAGGTATTGAGTTTGATGGACAATGGATACTCAATCGGGATGTAGTATGGTTGATGCTAGTGCTCTATTAAAGGGTTTTCATGTTCCTCATGTGCTTGGTTGGTTAATGGATCTTCATATTGTTAATGAAATTAAGGTAATGGAGGATTAATATTTCTATATTTTATGTGATTATTATCAATTGGAAGCGTATTTTAGGTGCATATTTCATGTTTAGAAATCATGTGTTTTTTTATGCCTTTCAATGCAGTTTTCCCCCTTCAGTCCATTTGAATTTTTTTTTTCTTTAGAAATTTCCTTCTGTGGGATTTCTCAAATCAACCCATCCACTAGAGCATACATAACTTTCAATTTCGTACGAAGGTGATGACAGCAAAGAAGGTTTCTTATTTAAGTCCATGCTGATGTTTACTTATTGATTGATTTTACAAAAATTAAGAATAATCTATTTTTCTTATTTATAAATAAATTCCATAATAATAATAATGTAATTTGTAATATTAATTGTATAAATGATTGAGATTTGAAAAATGAATTAAGCTAAATTTTTAATAGAAACATTATTTTTTTTAACAAAGATATTATGTATGTCGCTTATCTGATTATCGTCTATGTTTCCTTATGATGAAGAAAGTGACCTATCATTACTCGTCTAGGCATCAAAGACGTAGAAATATATAGCAGAATTATATTGCTTTTTTATTATTTTACATCAATATCATAAACTTGCATTTATTTAAATATTTATAGGATACATTTATTTATTGTGTATGATATCGACTCAATACTAAATGTTTCTTTATGATGAAGAGAGTAACCTATCTTTACTTGTCTTGGCATCAAAGACATAGATATATATAGCAAAATTACCTTCATTTTGCATTATTTTACGTCAATATCATAAGCTCGCATTTATTTAAATATTTATAGGATAACATTAATATCGACTCAATACTAATGTTTCGTGGCCTTTGTTTTTATCTTTTGTGAATCTATTTACATAAAATGGATATCGTAAATGAAACTATAGTTGAACATGTTATTTAATTCTTTTGTTAAACTTATTTAAGTCCATGACCCTCTCGGTCTTGACTAGGAAATGGTATGTTGATTGGTTCTTTATAAGTAAATATTATTGCTGCATGTAAATAATTCACCATCGAGCTTGGTTGGGGTTAGCCTACGACCGATGTCATGGCTTACTAGCTCTTAGATAACCCATTCTTTGTATGTGCATATCACGTCGGAGACTCATGTTTGAAGAGTGTCTTAATTGTTCCATCCTAGCGTTTTACGACTTAACTGCTCCATGGTGAACACATTGTGAACGAATCTGAGTCTAACAAACTATAGGGAAGTGGGTTTCCCCTCCTCCCGCCTTCCTCTCACCAACCACATTAACTCTGAGTTTGACGTAGCAACGAACACATGGGATGAGAGGTGGGGCTTGCATGCCTCTTTCCTCCATCTGACATTTGTACAAACATAACATTTATACTATCGTACAGGCTTCCTTGAACTTGCAGACTACGAGTGATTTTGAGGGTGTTCCAATTTCATTTTCTCATTCATTCAAATGGAGGAGAGGCTTTGCTCCACTTCTGAGTGAGTTATGGAGGTTAGGTTCCTCTTCATGTGCAAAGACCGTAGGAATTCTGCTTTTTAGTTCACTTCTAGAGCATGTAGTTTCCAGACAGCTTCTCCCCGAAGCTTAGGCAAGCATAAATCACTACTACACATTGGGGTTTTTTGAGACGTTAATTTAAGACGATTGTCTCTTACGTCTCAAACCTCTCTCCCTTTTTATTTATGTCGACTCCACCTACTAAAACATAAAACATTAATTACCATGTGACCACAGCAATGTGACAAGACTTCCAATTGCTTCACATAATGAACATTTTCCTCCTCACACCGCTAGTCTTTTCATGAATGCTTCTCTCAACCCATATGTCCTCTTCATTCAACGCGCAGTATCTTGGGCAGAGGCCATGTTTCCGGCCTACAAAGAGCCATCGTAGTCTCCCATCTCAATCTCGATTCCCGCCTTCAGTTCTTCCGTGGAGGCAGAGTGTGGCCATGTTTTCCGCCTGCAAAGAGCCATAATATCCCCTCTTGATCTCGATCCCCACTCTTAGTTCTGTCGCTATTTTCCTAGCATTCAAACACTGATCTCAACCCATCGGCAAGAATATGAGGGGGACAACGAACTCAGTGCCTCTGTGGTGGAGCTCCACCCTCTGCGGTTGAAATACACGTCGAGCGCCAGGTGCAAAATGATCTGCACTCATGGCACCCAATCCTCGATGAACAGCCCTCCATCTTGGGTTTGAATCTCGAATATCTTAAGAAGGAGCCCCAATAGGTCATCTTGAGCACCATTCGGTAATGACAGACCGCTCATTTCAAACCCCAGTGCTAGTGTGCGTATTTTCTCTTAACAAAAACGTCTCACTGCCAAATGAAACAAAAATAACTGTGGCCGCCTTTTGCTGGTCCAACCATTCCAGTAGGTGGGAGCCTTGATGGTCATTGGTAGCGGGCCACACAACGGGCATGAGCAGACCGGCATAAATCACGGGGATTGATATGGAAAGGAATCATATATTTGGGTTTTCTTATTTTGGGTGGTTTTGTAGTATGGATGGATCTCATAATAGAGGCAATAACCTGGTGCCTCTGTTTCTCACATAGACGTATGACATGGTGGGCGATAGCTCCATGGATTTGATTGTGACTGCATGAGGCCCTAGAATAACTGCTTCATTTTCTGCAACCCTAGGAATTAGCACGAGATTTAATCCGGATTACTTCAAGCACAACAATTTCTCCAACTTTGTGAGGCAACTCAGTACATATAATGTAAGTATGAATAATTGCCTCATCCTTTTGGTGTTTTTCATTATTTGATTTTGTTCTTATATTTGGGTTTTCTTATTTTGGGGGTTTTGCAGTATGGATGGATCTCATAATAGAGGCAGTAACTCGGTGCCTCTGTTTTTCACACAGCGTATGACATGGTGGGCGGTAGCTCCATGGATTCGATTGTGACTACATGAGGCCCCCAGAATAACTGCTTCATTTTCTACAACCCCAGGAATTAGCACGGGATTTAATCCTGAGTACTTCAAGCACAACAATTTCTCCAACTTTGTGAGGAAACTCAGTACATATAATGTAAGTATGAATAATTGCCTCATCCTTTTGGTGTTTTTCATTATTTGATTGTGTTCAACAAGGATTTTTGTGGTTATTAAATATGCGGGTCATTTTTAAATTATGTATTGTGGCCCTGTATTATTGGAACTATTAGGTCATAAACATTGTCAAGCCCAATCACAAATTTACTCCCTTTCCTACTCCCAGGTGAGAACATCCATGGAGTGTGAGAGCTAGCAAACCATCCATCCATTCTATTTGAGAAAGGCCATAGCTGTGATAGGTATATATTGAAGGGATGAGTGCATACCACCACACATTCGTGCATACCCTGCCTACAACACCCCTAATCCAATGCCCATGCATACATACATTACCACTCAAGACCTTACCTGCGTAGGAAAATAAGGGTGGAAAAGAATAAATTGATTTCATATTTCTTGGAAAACAAGTATTATAAGCAGATTTACCCATTATTAATACTCTTTATTTATTAGAATCTTCTTTGGGAGGCCGTTATCTCATGTAAAGCTTGAGGTAAGGGATTGCAGGAGGAAGTGAAAGCCCCAAAGGAAGATAAGTCAGTAAGTGAGTGAGTTATGGTGGGTTTTGATGCCTAGTCATCCATAAAGTCATAACAGCGAGGTTAGCTCACTGTGTCAGGTATCTAAGTCCATAAAGCCGCCCACCAGATGAGTTAATTTTAAGTAGATAACTGAAACTAGAGATGGTTGTTTTTTTTCATTTTTATTTATTTATTATTATTTGTTTAATGCTTCGACTCTTTTGTTCGTGTTGTCTTTTGCATTATGCCAAAAAAATAATAATTGAACAACCTTACTTGAACATGCATTTTCTTGGTATGCCAAAAAAATGGATTCTTCAAAACTTGAGACTTTTTAAAAAACTTTATAGACATTAAAATGTAGGGTTGAAATATTTTGACTTCAAATGCACAGAGTGTCTTCTCTGGTGCACATGGCATTAAGAAAAAATATGTAGACAGATTTTAAAGGGAATGTGGGCTTGATTGTTAAACTATAGAGCAATATTTAATATTGTATTGATTTCTCTTTGATTGTGTCCATTTTATTTCTAGTTGTATTTTAGTTGTATTTTCATTTGAGGATGGAGATTGCTGGGATAAAACACAAAAAATCTTCATTCTTGTTGAGAAGCTCAATCAATTCCTTTATTAAGGGCACTAGTCCACATATCTTCTCTTCTCCTTTTCATGTTCTCGACTAGGTATGGCTTGGTTGAACAAACAAGAATTGCATGTAGAATAAGAACTACTAATTAGAAAATGAATTGTATATCTCCTTACTCATTGTGTGTGTACATGGCCTTTCCTTTTGTTCATAATTTACACTACCATGAAGTAGAGCATTTGTGGAAAGATTGTGGGGCATTAATAGAGGATGACGACTGTGTGATGAATAAACCATAGTGCTCATACCTGAATTTAACGAAAAATAAGTCATCACTATGATTCAAGTAGAAGCAAATGTTTGTTGAATTTTTAGCAACAATTTTATTCATATGCTTTTGTTTCAGTGGCATGTTGCCGGTGGATGATCTTTATATTTTTTTATTTTTTTATGTCCATATGCATGCCCCCTTTTCCATAAACTAAAAAAATTAAAGAAGTGAATCTTGAAGTTGGCATCAAAATCACACAAGGTCGAATTTCTAGTGCTAACAAGTGAATCTTTAAGTTGGCATCAAAATCACACAAGGTGTAATTTCTGGTGCTAATAGTGGCTTCATACAAGGACAACGTTCCTTGGTGGAATGCTAAGAACCTCAAAAATATCCCAATTGATTGATGAAACAATGAAATCTGTTATGAAATCAACATGAGAGTGGGATATTTCTAAGCATGCCCAATAGTGCTCAAACATCCCAGAGAAAAACCAAGTGACCATCCTTGCAAAAGTGGGGGTAATAGATGTCATGCATTACTATGGTCCAGGTAAGACAATATATGTGATTCCTCTCCTATTATGTTTTAAAATTGTCATGATTGTAATGTGTTTGTTTAGTGATTTTTGATGGCCTAAGCATGCTATTACTGTAATAGGTAAGGCTATGTTTTTAATCCCTTTTTAGGGGACTGTGACATTTACGTATCTCTATAATTAGGATTTCATTATGATAAAATTCCAAAAAGTAGTTTTTAAAAATATACAATAGGAAATAGGAAATGTTTGGTAGTCCTCTCTCCATGAACATCCCTAGTTTCTAAATCTAGGCACAAAATACCCTATCTGATAGTAAAAAGGGGAATAAACAATCCTAATTCTGAATTCAACATGATGGGCACCCTTGTGCACTTATCCACCATCAAACAACTTTGGTCCTCCAATGTAGGCACATTTCAGACTATCCAATAATGTTAAGAGGCCTAATATTTGAATATGGGCTGAATATGAGGGTTGAAATATATTAGTGGGCATGTTAATCTCACCATTGAGTTGTTAACCTTAGAGGTGGCATATTGCTAATGAAACCTTATCACTTTCTCATACTAATTGATACAAATAGAACATGAAATAGACAAATGAAACAAAATTCTCTCTCTATTTACCAAAAACCGAAAATTCTACATACCAAATTGCCTCATCCATATAGGCATATTCCATAAAAAATGTGAATGGTTCACATTGATCATGTCCTCGTATTATTAAAATATATTATCTAACTACCATATTAATTATTCACAACTAATCACTAATAGTTATTTCAATTATTATGCCCCACTTCAACTTCCCTCATATTATTGTGCATCAAGAGGGATCAATTCCCTAAAAGTGCACCAATCCCTTTTTAGATTGCCACAACTTAGGAAAGATTTGTAAATATAGGTCCATCCACTAGTCTTTGTCAAATGATTTTTCAATTTGGCTCTCATGTGCAACTATTTGTACCAATGATCCACAAATATGGATATTGCAATGGATCTTAAGTATTCTTCTTGCTAAATTTTGTATGAAAATCATATCCATCACATAATAATGGCTAGTTATTACGATTTGGTTATAATTCATTATGGGCTGAGGAGTTTTGGATTGAACACCCATTGGCCAATACTTCCATTAACATAATGGATCTTAGGAATTCTTCTTGCTAAATTTTGTATGAAAATCATATCCATCACATAATAATGGCTAGTTATTAGGATTTGGTTATAATTCATTATGGGCTGAGGAGTTTTGGATTGAACACCCATTAGCCAATACTTCCATTAACATTCAATGAAGTGGCTCTAAAGTTGTAATTATTTCTACATTGCATAAGAATTCACATTTTATAATTTTATGATGATGGTGGTGGTTATTAGCATGCTTGTCTATATATATATATATATATAACAAAGTCAAGTTCCCGTAGAGCAAACGGTCAATACGGGTTTCCTTTTGCAAGGCGGCCCGAGATCAAAACTATATATATATATAGCAAAGTCAAGTTCCCGTAGAGAAAACGGTCAATACGGGTTTCATTTTGCAAGGCGGCCCGAGATCAAAACCCGCTGCTCCTTTATTACTAAGCCAACATTGCCACCACTGAATTTGTTGAGAACTTGTGGACCAAAAACAAATTTGAACCTTGTTTTAGTTTTTCATTTGTATAGGGGACCAAAACAAGAGCATTTGGGAATTGAAGTTGAGTTTTCTTGATCCCATATTATCTCGTTCCTTGGAGACTTTCGGCATATAAGGACCCATCCGTACTGGTACAACCGTAGAGGAGGAGGAATTGGTTCTGCTTGAAGTTCTAGATTTATAGCAGGGTTGGCCCTACTCTAACATCTTAATTTGTCAAACATTAGTCTAACAACTTTTCTGAGCCAGGTGTTGGCCTTCTTTGGTCAACAAATCTGCAAGACAATTGGATTTTCCAGGCTTGTATTGGATGTCAAAGTAATAGATGCCTAACCTTAGGCTCCATCTTAATACTTTGTTGTTATCTTGCTCGAATAGTCTTATGTTCTGAAGCATCCCCTTCATATGCTTGAGATCTATTTCTACGAACTGTAAAATTGTACGGGTTTCAGGAATAACCCGAAACACTTATCCCTTTTTTTTATTGCTAGTATTTATTTATGAGAGGAGGGATAGTTTAGTTAAACACCTTTGAATGAACCTGAGGAATACATACACACCTCTTCTATGTGGCTATGCTTTTGTAGTAACACTGTTGCCCATATTTTCTTCAAAGCATCTATTGAAAGGATAAGTGGGAGATGCAACTTAGGTAGTGTCAGACTTGGGAGATTTTGAATTTTATGTTTAATAATTTGGACCACTTAGGTCATCTTATAATTCCAAGGAATATTTTTCTTTCTAAGGCGTGCCTGCAAGCAATGGAAATTAGCTGCCTGCTTTTCAAAAAAAGATTTAATATAATTCAAACATCCAATGAATATTTGCAATTGTTTCTTATCCATAATCTGATCAGGAAACTCAGACAAGGCTTTTAAAACATGATCCCGCAATTACTTTTCCTTGATCTAGGATCAAACCCAAATATTCAATCTATGTCTAATCAAACTCACTTTTATTTTTGGATAATGCTAACCCATGTTTCAAAACCAGGTCATAAAACTTGGTTTGGTGGGATTTGTGTTGGTTCATATCCAATGAACAGATTATTAGATCATCAATATAAATCACAACAAATGAAACATTGAGAAACACATCTTCCATGCATTTTTGAAACTTTGATGGAGCATTCTTCAAACCAACAGGAATTACTCTCCACTGGTACTGACCATGAGGAACAATCTTATACCTGGCTTCTAGTTTTATGCTTGTCTGCCAAAATCCACTTTTAAAATCAAATTGACTGAAAACATTATTCTCAACAATATTTGCAAACAAAGCATCTTTGGAAGGAAATGGATACCTAACAGTCAAGAAAGCATCATTTAGAGCCTTATAATTTATAACCATCCTAGGTATACCTGCTTTTTGTTCAGAATGTTTATTCACATAAAAGGAAGGGCAAGACCAAGGGTTTCAGCTTGGCTCTATTCACTTTCTTTCTATTAGTGCTGTGATTTCTTCCTTACAGTAGTCAAGCTCTATAGGAGACGCACTGTTTGCAACAACTTTATGTGGACTACCTGAGTATCCTTCCTTAAATGGGAGATCAATAAAATACTGCTCTCTCTTCTAGAAGGCATTGGGAAAATTTGAAGTACAGTCGTTTAGGATTTTTTCCTTTATTTTTTGGATCACTTCCCATCCATGGAGATCTGCATGTCTAACAACTTTCTGAATTTTGATAAGTTTTTAAATAGATTCTTCTATGAGAAATTTAGGTTTATTTTTAGGGACACGTAAGTCTTTTTCCCTATGACTGTAACAGTATGTCCCTCTATATGGAGAGTGAGAGTCTCCTTCCCTATGTTGAAAGAAAGATGTCGATTGACAAAATCTTGGCGAACGAGAGATATACACCTATATCAAATTAGTAATTTAGTACAGATTAACTATGGTTTGGTGGCCACAGATGAGTAGGGGAAAATCAAGATCAAACCCTTTAATTGGAACTTTGGATCCATTGATTGCTTTGAAGAGAAAGTGGATAGTCTGCCAATAATATTATGGTATTGCACACCAAACTTTGCACAAGATTTCATGGCTCCTGTGTAAACTAGTGCATCTAGTGTGTACTGGTTGTAGCCAAAGACCTTGACATCCACACTGATTACTAATCTATCATCTAATCCCTTGACTTGAGATTCCATATGAAAAGAACCAGATGGTTCTGTCTTTTCTTCATGTGGGATTAGGGATTTTGCTTCTTCTTTAGTCACTGAGGTCTAGAGCGAACTCTGAGATTGTGTCTCTAATTCTTCATTAGTCTTCTTGTAATTGTTTTTGTATTGCTGCTAACTGCATCTTATAATCTTCTAAGAGGACATTATTTCTTTCGACAATTTTTTATTTTGCCTAATTTGTGCATGTTTCTCTATGATATATCTTCTAAATTGCTTTTGTTTGTCAAGGTGGGAAATTTGGTCTCAAATGTGTTTTTTGGCATGGTACTGTGCTGGAGCGAGGGTAATGTGTATAAAGGGGGTGTTAAAAATGGGTTGATAAAAATGGATACCTACAATATATGGTGAAACTAGGGGTTTTCTTAATTGGAAAGGTATATTGGGAGGGGGTTCAACAATACAATTTTAGGAGGCATTTTACAATATTTAGTAGAATTAAGGATATTATTTAATATCCTGCGAACGATCGTGTTATGTAACAAGTTTAGTGAGTGAACCCCCCGTGTATTTACCGACAGCATAACACTGTGGCTGATAAATTATCCAAACTTGCTATCGCTGGAGATGAAGGTTTCATTTTTTGGGAGGAATTCCAGGAAGGTTGCAAATTTGTGGATGGCTCTATAAATATTTACAAACTAGAAGTGCTTCAGCTATCTTGAATTTTGGTTCCTTCCTGTAAACATTTGGATATATTTTTTGTTTTTTTGGATAAGTCGCCAGTTATATTTTCTATACAGTCTCTATGAGACTCACATCCATGTACTATTTGATTCTCTACTGAATATCAATAGTATGAATTTTTTTCTATTGAAAAAAAAAATGTAGCAAAACAATCAAAGGACATATTGACATTTTGGATTTCGTAACACTCATCCTAGAGATGACTAACAACAACAAAATAAATTAATCTTGTACATACTAAAGGTAAGATTTTCATATTTCAAGGTTGAATGCAATTTTCCTAAAATTCTAGCAACATAGGAGTATAATGTTTGTAATTTTCTTCCTTATTTTCACAACATAACAATACAAATTAATTGCTCTAGAAAACTAAAATAGCAGAATAATAAAATAAAATGAAAACTAGTAGAATACCATTGTTTTTTATTGGGTTAGACAACCAACCCCATAGTTTTAATCCAGCCAAGCGATGTTACCCAAATTGGGATAATTTGTCTCAAACAAATAGAAGCTAAGCTACTAGCTCTAAGAACCCTATGGATTTTCCTAGCCCTCCATGCCCGTGACTTCAATAACCACAATAGTTTCCCTTGAACCTCCAAAAAACTAGTCTCCAAAGTCAAGTCTAAATCTCAATTTACTTACAAAGTGTTTTCCTCTTCCACTCCCTCCCTTCCAAATTTCCATTCACAAACCCCCTCTTATCCTCCAAACTCCCTTTTATCTTATCCTTCCCCCCACCTTCCTCCCTTCTCGATAAGGATCGAAGGAAGGTCAATCTATTATAAAATTATAAATGTTTATCTACCTACATCATGGCCCGCCAACTCACTCCAATCCAGGGTATCACATTAACTCAAACCATAGATCTTGTAAATTTAAATACCATTAAATAATAAAATATATCCTATTGTAATTATGATTGGACAGTCTAGTATCACTCACATCCTTATTTGGTTGCAGGGAAAATTTTAAGAACCCCCCCCAAATTTATATGTATAATAAATGGGTAAATCCCCGTGATACTTGAGAAAGTGTGAAGGCTATTTTATCAATAATATAATATGTATATATATATTTTTTGGCAAATCTTTCATGGAATTATAAAATCTTGTAAAATTTGGGCTTTTTTTTCACAAAATTATAAAACCTTGTAAAAATTTTGACAAATATTTCATTGACTATAAAAACTTGTGAATTCTTGACAAATTGGTTGAAATTTGTCTTAATAAAATTACTTAGGTGATTTTGTATTGAATTTAGATTTGCCATGTACTCTTGCACAAGAACACCTTGTAAACAAAATCCAACTTCCAAGCTAATTTGTTGACTTTACTCATCACAACTACTTGTATGCTACTAAGTTCAAACCTCCTCAGAGATAAAATGGAGAGATGAATTTATAATTATTTGCAATTTACAATTGAACACTTGATGAAAGTGTGAAACTCATTTATCCTACTATACTTTGTGTACAATCAATTTTCACAAATTTTCGCAAGGTTGTTGAAGTCTATTTGTGTTTTTGTCCATTATCACTGTTAAATACATTATCATCATCCCCTTTCATTTCTTCCTCCTCTCCATAGTATGTGCCATAGCTTACTTCTTCCTCCTTGCCACTAGTATTTCATCTTCCCAACACCACCATCATAATTAGAAACAAAACCAAAAGGAAAAACCACATAGACATCATGCTTCTTAACTCATGATGAGAATAACGTGTTGCCTATAATAGAATGATGGATAAGGATAAATGGGAAAGAGTAGGAGAAGAGAACATTCAAAACTCAATATAGTTGAATTTAAAAAAAACAAACAAACAAAGAGTAGAATTTAGAGCTTACCTCTTTGGCTCTCCAACGACGATTGAATGTAACTATGGAAGCCTCTAATATCCTTTTAAAGCTCTCATAAACAAGAACCTTCAATATACCTTCTAAGCTCCCAAAATTTTGCTCATTAACGACTAGCAAACAACCCACTCAATGTTGATGTATATGTAACTTCAGAATGTATTTCACATATATGTATATTGTATTCCTATAGAGATGTTATTATTCCTCTATACGGAAGTGTCGTCATTTATATTGTAAGTGTCGTAACTTATACTTAATGGGTTATTAGACCACCTTGTTGGGGTTGGCCCTATATAAGTCATGTGGGTCAAAGGGTTATTAGACCACCCTATTGGGGGTCGGCCATGTGGGTCAAAGGGTTATTAGACCACCCTAGTGGGGGTCGGCTCAGTCAGCATTATGTTAAGTGGTTAAGTTGAGGTCGACCTAGTTGAGTAAAGGTCAAGTCAAGTTAGTGTATAAATAGAGAGTGTGTCTCTCTCATTTTACACATTCTATTCTCTCACTCACACTTTGGAGAGTGGTGCACTTGTGGAGGAGGAGGCTCTTCTACTAGGAGAATACTATCTCTTGTATTCTGGTTGTATCATTGCTCTATCTATCTTTGAGGAAGTTATTGGGGTTTTTCACCTTTATGGTTTTCCCCAAGTAAACTCTGTGTCTCTTGTGTGCTTGCATTATTGTGTCCATGATTGATATGCTGTAGATTTGTTGTACATGTTTTTCTCTCAGTTAAGATCCTAGATCAGATTGAAGTAAATTCTGAAAATTTAACATGGTATCAAAGCTAGCCTGAAAGAAGGCATGATATGGCATGTATGGCACTTGTTGCACTTACGATGTTAGGGCTTGATATAGCAAAAACCAGTCATCGTAGAACGTTCCCTATAAATCCGTTTTGGCGAAGGTTTCAGATCTAAAACTTTTACAGGTCGAAGATCAGATCCCCATGTACCTTGTGTCCAAAGGAAAACCTCTAATTCGTTGTACTTTGTTATTTATGATCTGTACAATATAGGGTTTCTGCCTCTTCCAGATCTGAGTCAAAATCAGGTGACCTTGGGAAAAAGGTCATAACTTGGGCTAGGAAGCTTCAAATGCAATTTCGTAAAAAGTGACAGGTAGTACACAGAATTTAATATCTCAAGAAAATTTTTCAGAGGCCGAAGTTGAACCAGTGACACGTGGCACGCAGTACAAGTTCGCTCTCCTGTATTATCCCATAAACAGGTCACATTGCGACACTTGGCATAACTCTCTCTCAGAGAATACAATTGAGGTCAGACCTATCAGGATGGAAATATAACAGGTTAGGATATCTCAAGAAAATGTTTTAGAGGCCGAAGTTGAACCAGTGACACGTGGCACGCCGTACAAGTTCGCTCTCCTGTATTATCCCATAAACAGGTCACGATGCTACACTTGGCATAACTCTCTCTCAGAGAATCCAATTGAGGTCAGACCTGTTGAGATGGAAATATAACAGGTCGATATATCTCAGGAAAACATTTCAGACCCTGTGGATCGAAAAGTTTGGAGTTACACCAGAAACAATCAGGTACATATTTCTGTCAAAATAGAATTATTTTTAGTACCTTCATTCATGGCTTCCGGAATTTAGGGCTTCAGAGAAAGTTGGAATTTTTGTTTATGGAGACCACGGCTGGATGCTACTCATCAAAATAGAAATTTAGAGACCAAGATCAGATTTTTTGGTTGGGCAGAAGGTCGGGCTTGATCAAACCCCAGTTCGGGACTTTGATCGGAAAGATGGAAAATTAGGGCTTCTACAAAAATTGGAATTTTGGAAATCTATGACCACGGCTGGAAGCTCCTCAGAAAAATTGAAGATTAGAGTTTTGAGTCAAATCTTTTGGTTGGGTGAAGCTCCAGGAAACTCAAACCCTAATTCAGGGTCCTCCCCAGTGAATCTAGAAATCTAAAAGGCAATTTCAAGGGGTGAAACTTTGCAATTTTCAAATTCTGAATATACCAACTTGATCAGCTCATCAAGGCGCATATTTCTATCCTTTCGAAAGTTTGAAATTCAAAGTTTGAATTTTTGGGGTTTCTTTGACAAACCCTAATCCAGCTCCAGGTCTAGTTCTTGCAAATCAAGTGGATTGGGTTAATCCTAGAAGAAGATGGATTGGTCACCTACATAAGGGAAGAAGTTCCTTTCTCAGAGGGAGATGAGGCTAAGGCCTTCCATAAGAAGATTACAAGCAATCTTGAAAGGTATGGCTTACAGGTATGTTTCATGGTTAAGTTTATCATATGTTTGTCTTCATATCATTACAGTACAATCTTGATTAATTACTGGACTTGTTGTATCACCTTAATAGAAGATATTCATTGATTAAGGTTTTGACACTTATGATTGTACTAATGCATTGTGATGTTGTATGAGGTTTATGTTGTTTGCTAACACAAAAGATACACCAAGAAAGTCAAATCATGTTCTACTTCAAGAACATATGCTCATGGTGACATGAAGACAAAGATTCATCCATTGTCATGTATCACATAGAAGATCTACTTTCGAGGTATGTATAACTTGGTTCTACAATGGTTAACTTATGAGACATGCAGGTTACTAGCACAAGTCACTGAAGAGAACCAGAAGACATTATGCGGGTATGTTAGACATAACTAGCTAGCATGCTAATCCAGGTATGTTTTTCCTATATCAAGCTAGAATCCTACCTTGTGTTAGGATCTTATACTGTTGTGTTGTTGATAATGATCATTCATGAAGTCATAGGTTTGAATAATCATGGTTGTATGCATATTATGTTGCTTACCATAATTGATGATATGACTAACCAGAAGAATCATGAAGGTATAGGTTTGAATAATCACGGGTTTTATGCATATTATATCTCTTATCTTGATTGATGATTCAACTAACCAGAAGAGTCCTATGATCAAATAAGAATGTGTATGAGTAAAAGAAGACTTCCCTGAAACCTTGAATACTAATGTTTATTATCTGTGAATGATCATAAATATACATGTTTAAGATTATTGTGTTTTGATAGTATTAAGATTATACTAATAAATGTGTGATTATGTATGAGACCTCAAGGATAACACAATGATGATACTAATAAGCATGCATAGTGATTAAGGATGGATGTAAGTTCAAGGATAGGTAATCCAGGAAGCAAAGATCAAGAGGGAGCACACTCCAGTTGTTCCTGCAAGAAAGCAAAGGAGCACACTTCAGTAGTTTCTGAAAGGATGCAGATATTCAGAGGGAGTTGACTTCTTCTCACAATCCACATAAGAATGGAGTTGCAGAAAAGAAGCAAAGACTAAGAGGAAGTCAACCCAACAAACAAACAAAGATAAGTATTTGAATTTTCATTACTTGCATATTTTATTGTTTAAATAATACTGTTCAATAATGTATATAATGATGTTCCTAGAATTAGGTTGTGTATTATGCATATTAGAATAGTTGCATTGATGAACAGTATACTACTAATATGCATGGGTAAGTGGCCTATGGCACTGTACAACATTCCATTGCTACTTATCTAGAATGAAACCTCTTTGCTGACATGTTGGGAGTTGTGCACACTCTTAAAAATGTTCTGGTAGAGATTGGAAGGCATCTAGAAAGTTACGGGATATGGATAAATGTTGTATTGAAGCATTGGCTAAGATAATTGCATGACTGTATGACATATTTCTTTATGTGTAAGAATTTGTTCTGAAAACTATGAGATGTTTTCTAATCATGCAATTTAACTTGTTGTGTAGGAAAGATCGTATGCCATCACCTACAAAAGAAGAACTACAACATTTGTTTAGCAACAAAATTATCTATTGAAGATATTGAAGTTCCCAGGATATGGGAAGAATGCCATGATCCGTCGATCATGAAGAATGATGTTTGGGATGTAGTCCCAAGACCTAAAGGGAATTTTGTTATGACTTCGATATGGATCTATCAAGATCAAGCATGCTGCAGATGGCAGCGTAGAGAAATATAAAAGTGATGAAATAGAAGATACACCAGATGGATTTCAAGACAGCTTTCTTGAATGGTGTAGTTGAAGAAGAAGTGTATGTGGAGCAGCCACTTGGTTCTGAGACACATGACAGGGAGTCATATATGTGCAGAACTTGGGTATGATGCACCACTTTCTAGGTATGGAGGTGTGGCAGAGTGCAGATGGAATCTTCCTTGGACAAGGGAAGTATACAGTAGAGATCCTGAAGAGGTTCAGGATGATGGACTGCGAGGCTATGGCATCGAACCTGAAGCTTCTGTGTGATGCTTCATCTGAACCGGTTGATGTCACTATGTATCGTCAGATGATTGGGTCCTTGATGTACCTAATGAACATGAGACCAGATATTTGCTTTGTGGTGAACACATTGAGCCAGTTCCTAACAGATCCGAGGAAGAGCACTTCTGGGCAGGCAGTGTTCAATGTGTTCAACGTGTATAGTTGATTATGGGCTCAAATATGATGCGAATCAAAAGTTTAACCTACAGGGTTATGCTGATTTAGATTGGGTAGGTAGTGCTGCAAATAGGAAGAGCACTTCTGGGTGCTACCTCAGTATGGGATCAGGTTTGATCTCTTGGTTTAGCAGGAAGCAGTCCTGCATAGCACTGAGTACAGCCAAAGCAGAGTATGTTGCGATGGATGAGCAGGTTGCAGATGTATTGACCAAGCCGTTGGCCAGAGTGCAGTTTGAGTACTTCAAAGATAGGCTTGGTGCACTTCAGATCGAGGTTGATTCCAAAGGGAAGTGATGAGTCTGGAAGATGTAGATGCACATGAGATTTTCTGACATGGTTGATGTGTTCTCCCTTGGTTGTGATGTAATTGCTGAACCATTTTTCACATGGTGGTAGATGTGTTCTTCCATGGTGAAAAGTTAAGGGCTGGAGCCTTCCCCAAATGGTGGTAGATGTGTTCTCCCATGTCGGTGGTGTAAGTGCTGGATGATGTGCATCTGGGTTGTGCTTCGTGGACGATGAGATGATCTGAAGAGGATGATGCTATGATGATCAGGAGGATCATGGATGATGAGCATCAGGACGATGCTCGAGTTACTGCTCTATATATGCATCATGTTGGATGCTAGATATGATCAGTTGGATCATTTATATCTATATGTATGTACGCATCATGTTGGATGTTGGATATGATCAGTTGGATCACTTGTATGTATTTTTGTATATGCATCATGTTGGATGCTTGGACCATGTATATGTATATGAATTAGGTGGATACATTGTATGATCAGGTGGATCATGTATGGTGATATGTATCATGTATTTGTATTTGTATCAGGTGGATACACTGTATGATTAGGTGGATCATGTATGATGATATGTATCAGGTAGATACTTGGTATGCATCAGGTAGATGCATTGTATGATCAGGATGATCATGGATGACGATCTTCAAGATGTTGCTCCAGATGACATGCAGCAGGATGTTGCAGTGATGATGATCAGGATGATCATGTGTACATTAGAATGATGTATGGTGAGTATCAGGTTAATACTATGTGGCTGTGGAACAGGTTGTGCAGATAAGCATGTAATTTGTGCCCTAGGAGATTTGCAGATAGTCTTTCGAGGTTTTTCCTATGGCATGTAATTTGTAACCTGGGATATCTGGAAAATGCTCTTTCGAGGTTTTGCTTGGGAGGACATATAATTTGTGCCCTGGGAGATCTGCATATAGTCTTTCGAGGTTTTGCCTATGGCATGTAATTTGTGCCCTGGGATATTTGGAAAATGCTCTTTCGAGGTTTTGTCCTATGGCATGTAATTTGTGCCTTGGGAGATCTGATAGGTTGAGCCGTGTGCTCGTAATCAATCCTGGGATGCTCTTTCGAGGTTTTTCCATGACCACATGTAATTTGTGCCCTGGGAGATCCGATAGGTTGAGCCTTGTGCTCGTAATCAGTCCTGGGATGCTCTTTCGAGGTTTTGTACTGACCACATGTAATTTGTGCCCTGGGAGATCCGATAGGTTGATCCTTGTGCTCGTAATCAGTCCTGGGATTCTCTTTCGAGGTTTTGTGGTGGGGTCACATGTAATAAGTCCTGGAGATCTAGACAGGATGAAAAAGGCCTCAGATGCTCTTTAGGGTTCTTGCTAGTCAAGAGACTCTTTTAAGGTTTTGTGATGCACATAATAAGTCCTGAGATTTCCACAGTATGGCCAGTGATGACAAAGACCTGCAGGTGGTGGGCCTACATCCAGTATGAAAAAGGACTGGCTCTGTAGAACTTCCTATGACGAGTAGATTCAGAGATTGATTGAGATAGCAGCAGCAGTGACGATGACGATGATTCGAGGATGATAATCCAGAGAAGAAGACTTGTGCTAGCATACCTGTGTCGAGAAATACCTTCCTAGTTAAGAGGGAGTGTTGATGTATATGTAACTTCGGAATGTATTTCACATATATGTATATTGTATTCCTATAGAGATGTTATTATTCCTCTATACGGAAGTGTCGTCATTTATATTGTAAGTGTTGTAACTGATACTTGATGGGTTATTAGACCACCTTGTTGGGGTCGGCCCTGTATAAGTCATGTGGGTCAAAGGGTTATTAGACCACCCTATTGGGGGTCGGCCATGTGGGTCAAAGGGTTATTAGACCACCCTAGTGGGGGTCGGCCCAGTCAGCATTATGTTAAGTGGTTAAGTTGAGGCCGACCTAGTTGAGTAAAGGTCAAGTCAAGTTAGTGTATAAATAGAGAGTGTGTCTCTCTCATTTTACACATTCTATTCTCTCACTCACACTTTGGAGAGTGGCGCACTTGTGGAGGAGTAGGCTCTGTTGCTAGGAGAAGACTATCTCTTGTATTTTGGTTGTATCATTGCTCTATCTATTTCTGAGGAAGTTATTGGGGTTTTTCACCTTAATGGTTTTCCCCAAGCAAACTCTGTGTCTCTTGTGTGCTTGCATTATTGTGTCCATGATTGATATGCTGTAGATTTGCTGTACATGTTGTTCTCTCAGTTAAGATCCTAGATCAGATTGAAGTAAATTCTAAAAATTTAACACTCAAAACACACAAAAAGAGGAATGCAATGAGTGGAATGAGAAATAGAATGAGAGAAAATGATGTGAGAAAGTGTTTTAATCCACTAAAGGAACCCTATCCATGCCTAAACAAATGATTGGAACCATGTCTTGGTTCCTAAAAGAAAGAGGGAAAAAAGAAGTGCCTCTAACCGATGGGAGCTGAGGGGGGGAACCGAGGGAGCATTTTTTTGTCTCCTAAGAGCATTGAGGGAGCGACTTGGAAGCATTGAGGGAATGACACTCCCTATTTTCGCAGGAAGCATTTTTTTCCCTTGGGAGTTGTAATACCCCTAGTTTTGACTTGGAATGTATTATCCAAACTTATGTAAATGATGTAAATATGCTAGTGTGAATTCCTAGTGCGGAGCTCAAGGCCAAGACCCGACTAGTGAATGGAGAGGCATGTATGACGTTATATTTTATTTGGAATGTTTGGTTGGATTTTATGCCGATTTAGAATATTATGTAAATATTATGTGCATAAATAATAAAATGGTCAAAGTCTGGTTGTGTAAAGAGCACCAAAGGGGCTATGATTGCACCAAAGGGGAAGAGGAAGGGGGCCTATGGGAAACCAAATCCTATACTGCCATGTGTCGACCTTAGAACTCATCCAAAATCTACCATGTGTCTTAAATAAGCCAATTACCTTCCCTTGAATATTGAATCCAATCATTGATTGCACATGTGAGGTTGGTGGGAAAAGTCACTTCATGTAGTTATTGAAGCATGGGGGTTGTGATAGTTATGTCAGCTATCAGCAGTCCTATTTCTTCTATGATCAGAAGACATGTCAGCTATCTTTTCACCCTTAACTCATATCCTTAGAGTCAACACTCTTTTGATCATTATTCCATTATAATTTTTCTCTCATGAAAGTTGATACACTATGTAGATTTATTCCATTGCTGCTCATGTTCATTGCCAAACTGTGTGTTAAACCCAGAAATTCGAATTAGAAGAGAGGGTTGCATTTTTGGAATGGAAAATAGTTGGTTGTAGGTGAGTAGAGAGGTTGGGAAAGCTAGGAACCTTACCCATGGAGTTATGTTTCTTGTAGGTGCTTGAGAAGTCACAAATCAAGGCTATAGGTGGTTCTATAGAAGCCATATCAGGTTGGACTTCTTCTATGCACACACTGGAAGCACCCAACAAGATGGATCACCCAAGAGAACCGTGGATTGGTGAAGGGGAATCCTGAGCTAAAAGGGTGTTGTGTGGGGAAGGTATTGTGGAATCCAAGGCCGTGAGGGATGAGTGAGATCCCTGTAGAGCTCTGTATGAGTATTTGGCTAAGCACAGAGAGCAGAATGGGTTGTGGGATGAGAGATAGAAGCCTGTAGGTGTTTCCTTCGCCTTGGTGGCCTCATAGTCTAGCTTGGGGGTGGCCTCCTAGCATAAAGAGTATATGTTGGACGGAGTGCCTATGGTTGGGTGGAAAAGCGCTCTTACATAGTCAGTTGCTTGGATCTGCGTTGTATAAAGATAAGTATTCTTATGCGTTTGATTCTAAAATGTTTTATTTCATGCTTGTAATGTTTATGCTTGCATTTGCTTGCTAGATGTGTGTGGATAGATTTGAATTTTGCTGTGCATGTTTATTTATGTTCTGCACAAATTATGTTTGTTGAAAATCGTTTTATGGACTTGGGGCGAATTTTTAGAGCCCAGGTTTGGTCAATGTTCCCTCTCGATGGTCGGATTGGGTGAGGGGGATGTTACAGGAGCATGCCCCCAAAAATGATCTTAGAAGGGAGCGATTAGGAAATGTGCTCCCAAGGGCGCTTCCTGATCGCTCCCTCTAGGAGCACACTTAGGGAGTGAAGCATTGAGAGGGGGGTTTCTCCCCCATGGCTCAAGTTTTAACAATTTTATTAAAATCGTATCGACCAATTTACTTTATTTATTTTCATGACTGGGATACCGAATTTTTTAGTGTATTGAACAACTAAAATGTGTTGTTACCATGAGATTACATATCTCATCCAACACAGATGAAGTTGAAGCATATCTTCATTAGTTCAACTACTACATATCTTCATGATATTTTTTTTCCAAGAACTACATACAAGAATAAAGCATCAAGGGTCAAGGTATGAATCCAAATTGCAAATTATGGCACACCAATGATAAAAAAAATATGATTCTACATTGCATAGTGAAGTTCAAGCATAGAAAGGATCAAAGAAGCACTCATTCTAAGGAACATTGGCCTCTTAAGGAGATTAGCAGTTATCACATTTAACTCCATACTTTTCTATTTCATAAATGTCAATATATGACTCCAAAGGTTTGTAGATGAATTGAATGTGAGTCAAGACAAAGTAAAAAGCATGAACTAGCATGCCTATAATGGTTTAATTTTAGGATTATAAATCACTCCAAGATTCCAATATTTCTTCTGGTTTTATGGAATGGTATTGGGTTGAGTTCAATGCAAATCAAAGCTCAAGGAGGAACCAAATATCCTCAACCTACAATGCATGCACATGTGTTCCATCCTTGAATAGAAGCCATGCATCAAATGAAGAGTTCATATGGACAACAACAAATTATGTTCAAAAGGGATCATCAATTATATCGCATTATATATCCTCCAAGAAGAACCCCATCTCATTTCATGTTTGAAGAATGTTAAGCATTTGAAAATCAAAGGTGAGAATTCACAAGAACAAGGAAATTTTATAGTAAAATGTGCAATAGATAGGAGAGCTAGCTCATTTCTACAATGTAAGTGTTGTGAGTTAGCTTGTTTCTATGGTATGATTACATATAACAATGTGCAATAATAATCATCTCGAGCTCTCAAGAGAGGGAGTCATAAGCATAGAAAGAGTTGCATGGAGAGGGAGTCCTACATTGCAATTCCGGAACAACAGAACATATGAACTATGACAACCTCAAGGAATTGTGATTGTTGATCAAATTGTCGCAAGTGTTTTTGGCATATTCTAGGTAACCAATTCACATGTAAATATGATCAGATATGTAGAACTTCCTCTCAGTCATGGATTATGAATCTCTTTTTCAATTTGCTTATGTTTGTGAATTATGACTGTTTTTTTCAATTTGCTTATGTTTGGTCAACTTGCCTATATTTTTATTTCAATTTAACAAAAATATTTTTGGCCATAGCTCAACAAAAATTAAAACCTGTTTAGATATTACTTCATGAATATCTTTTTCCATCCATAGAAATATTTTTTGACCATAACCTTACATCCTAGGAGCTCTTATCTAATTAAAAGCAATTGTAGGTCCAAAACTATTACTTTATTACTTCATTAAATCAAGTATAAAAAGAAAATACAATCCATATTAAAATAATAACTATTTATTATATAAATTGATAAATTAAAATATAAATAATCCTACTAATACAAATATAAATTGAAATGACAAGCAATATATTTGAAAAAATGCTTTATCATTATTATAACTTATTAACATAAATGTAAATTACCCTGGGCTGGCAGGAGCAGGTGGAGTTATCTTTGACTCCAAGGGGAACAAGCAGAGAGAGTACGCTTGGGGAATTGGGAGAAAGACGAATAATGGTGCGGAATGGCTAGCCTTAATCAAAGGGTTGGATCTCGCAAGGGAAATGGGTATCGAGGAAATGGTGGTTATTGGAGATTCGCTAATGTTCACACGAGAAGCGAGGAATATAACAAAGAATTGAAAGCATCCTTCCTCAAAGAGGCACTATATTCTTAAATCCATCATCAACGAATTTAAAGCTGTAAATTTACTTCATGTTCTGAGAGATTTCAACAAGCAGGCATATTACGCCATGGCTAATAATGGAGTTGGTTTGAGTTGCGGTATACTGGAATGTGATCATGTCACCTATGATGGAAATTGGATTCCTTAAATCAGTGATTCTCTCCTTTAGAAATGTTGGAGCATTGAAAAATCCTTGGAGCAATGAGAAGGGGAACCTTAAGGGTGGTGTAAACACCCATCTCCCCATTTTTTTGGTTCTTAGTGTTGGTAGAGGCACATTTAAACTCCCTATTCACTTTGCGGATCTCTCTTGGCTCCCCTCGCATGCTCACCTTAAATGCTTGAAGCATGTCTTATGCTTCATCCAGATGGCTCGCATGTGATGTACTCAGATGGTTTGTTAGTCTCGAGGTCCATCTTTAAAAACTGGGGGGAATGCTCCTGACTTCATTTCAAAGAGCCCTGTTGTTTGGCATCTGCAAGATACATTCATTCCTGGGAGCCCTGCTGCTTAGAGACACAGAAAGAATTACAATGGCATGGAAAACTCCATTCTTGTGCCCTTGAACTTGGGAGGATCCATGGTTCCATCTTGATGTTTGCGTTGCAGGAAACCTATCCAGTGTCATGATGGTGCTCACAGCTAGGTTAATCCGGCAAGGGAAGGTGCATCTGTCTACAAGCAGGAAGACGAAGTAATACCACCTGTGCATGGTCTTTGTCATAATGATCTTATGGGATTCGAAGAGCGATTGGACACCACTTTGGAGAAGGGTGATTATGTTAAACCAGGCTCCACGCAGAGGAATGGCAAGAACCCAATCCCTGATGAGGTTAAGAGCTATATGAAGGACCTGGAAGAGCAAATCCGTTTGACTAGAAATTAGAATCTTGAGATGAAGAGGGCTTTAACTCGCCTTTTCTCTCTTTCCCAAGCAACGTACTCAGAGGTCAGGCACTCCAACGACAAGCTAGCTGAGAGGGTTTGAAATCTAGAGGAAGCCATGAGCTCTGCTCATTCCCACGAAGTCATCAGCAAAAGCTCAGTGAAGGAAGGAAATGTAGAACCTCTGGATGGTGCACTTTTCTAGTTCTTTGGTCATCGGCTGCTCTCTACGTCTTCTGGTTTTGATATGACTTCTTTTTTGCATATTTTGGATTTCCCTTACAACATTGTCTTATGGACAGAGATCAAAGTCTTAGGAATGTCTAGAACAGAGGTTTATTTGTGGGTTGATATGATTATAAGCATTTCCATGTTGATATCCTTTTGGACAGAAAGAAAAAACACCCTTCATAGCTATGTTTTGTTTATGTACTCTTCTCCTTGGACAGTTTGTAAGGAGCTATAGCTTCCAAAGACTAAGAAAGTTTCATGATAGTTATAGGATAGCGAAGGATGAACAAGGTGTGGTGGATGTTGTTCTACTGTGAGAACAATCCTTCTTAAATTTTCTGTAACCTCTGTTTTTTATATAATCAAAAGCTCTTCAACTGTTTCTGTTAAAAAAAAACATAAATCTAAATTACATGTAAAGCACTCCTAATTAGATGTGAATCACATATTACACATAGAAAAGTATATTATATTTATATATTTAAATGTATCCATACATTTAATTAATTTTAGTTATTTTGAAATTTCATTTATTATATTTTTAATTAAAAAGGAATTTTTATATTTTTATTTTTAAAAATTAAAAAAAAAACTATTTTTTTAGATAATATAAATTAAATAATAATTTATGAAACAATATCTTATCAAACTTTCTAAAAAAAGTTTACACATTAATAACCTGTTCAATGTTTAAATATTAATACGTATTAATGTGACCACATAATTTAGCCATAAATATTAATACATATTAATGTGATCACATAATTTAGCAATAAATATTACTACATATTAAGTGACTATATAATTTAACAATAAATAAAATAGTAATAGGATTATTAATAGTTATTAAATATTAATACGTATTAATGTGACCATATAATTTAGACATAAATATTAATACATATTAATGCGATCATATAATTTCGCAATAAATATTAATACATATTAATACGATTATATAATTTAACAATAAATAAAATAGTAATAAGATTATATAATTTAATATTAAATAAAATTTCCTAACAGAATTGCTTATTTTTTATTAAAATTAATATAATTTACAGTTGGTGGTGGGTGATGGTTAAGACATCTCTAAGTGGAAAGGTTTCGAAACACTGTCGGATACTAAAATCCAACCATGCTAAGGGTTGGTGCGGTCCAGGCCTGGTGCGATTCTTGGGTAATTTTGACGGCTTAAATACCCCTGATTCGTGGTCTCTCAACCAAAGACCACCAATGGCGAACCCTGCTAGTCAGAAGGTACTACCACTTGCCAACAAAAAAAAATATAATCTAATATTAAATAAAATTTCCCAAAAAAATTACTCATTCTATTATTAGTATTAATATGTTCAATGTTTAATAATTATTAATATATATTAATGAGATCGTATAATGTAACATTGAATGTTATATATTAATATTGCTCCCGCACATATATAAACTGATAATGTGTGCATGTAAGTTTATTTGATGTGCATATGCAATTCTAATAATCAAACATGGTATATAAGCCATTCCATCATAGACTATAGCTTTGTCTTGCAAAGGCAAAAGCCTTGGTTTTTGACCGGAAGAGAAATTATGTGATATCGAAAGAGATAGGCAGAAGTGTGAAGCATATCGATTAAAATTGTAAATTTGAAATGTTATTTTATGAGTCAGAAATGTTGTTGTGAAAATAATTTAAATGGGTTTTCAGCTGTTTTATTTCAATGAATTGAACGTTTCTAAATACAAAGCAAAGTGTCAATGTTCATTTGTGTGAACTAGACTTGCTATGAATATGTTGTCCCATGGGTGCATTTTTGGGAATAAGACATAAATAGATGCCAATAATGCAGATATAGACGCCAATGTTGTCGATGATGATAGGAAATCCATTGTGCAAGAAAATTCTGTTGAGTTGCATAAATAGGTACTTCCAAATGGTTATTATATAAATACACCTAAGAGTTTTATAGAAGGTACAGTACTCCTTCCTGCTTCGAAATATAAAAGTAAAGATTCCATTGAGCAAATCGCTGCCTCTTCTCTTGAGAATGATAATGAGCATCTATTAAAAGAAGAGATAAGTTCTGAACAACTAGTTAAGGAACCAATAGTGCAGCTAATTGACAATGAATTCTCTGGTTAGCAACCAATTTTTTTATGAATATGATGACTATGGTACTCAATAACAGTATTTTAATTCCCAAAAAGTATCAAATGAAAAAGAGCAGAATCACTACAGCAGTAAAGGTGATGAAGAAGATTTTGTTTCTTGAGAATTTGAAGAGCATGTATGCCAAGATGGTCATTATGAGAATGTACAAAAAGATGTTCAAACAGAGCCTTTGGAAAACAATCAATAGGCAGGCCAGACTCTTGCACTAATGATGAGCACCATGAAGAGAAGCTAATTAAGGAACCAATAGTGTAGCTAGTTAAGGAACCAGCAGTACAGCTAATTGACAGTGAATTCTCTTGTTAGCAATCAATTTTTTATGAATATGATGACTATGATACTCAGGAACAATATTTTAATTCTCAAAAAGTATCAAATGAAAAGGAGCAGAATCAGCAGTAAAGGTGATGAAGACGATTTTGCTTCTTGAGAATTTGAAGAGCATGTATACCAAGATGATCATTATGAGAATGTACAAAAATATGTTCAAATAGAGCCTTTGGAAAACAATCAATAAGCAGGCCAGACTCTTGCACTAATGATGAGCACCATGAAGAGAAGCAAAACCATAGAAACATACTAAAGATGAACACTTTACTCTTAAATTTCAAGAAGATTTATTTCACAGTAGTAATGATGAAAATTTATTTGAATATTTTCAATAATATGTATAATTTTTTGGGGCTCCCTAAGATAAGGAGACATATTTAGATGATTGAAAGTTGTTGGCCCATGTTATCATGAAGAAGTGGTATGCATTGAAAAGTTTGGCAATGAGGGTTTGTCTTCTTCTTTTACTTCTAACCATAATGATATTGAGATATATGATAAATGGATAAAAGAAAATTTCCATGAAATATTCCAAGAGGATGAAGAGATTTTTCTTGCTATAAAGATTATATACCAGAAATTTGAAAAAGATATACCAGAATTATGGAGTAATCAGTTGAGTAACCCTGATTTGGTATTATCTTTTCCCATAATTATATTTCAAAGGAAAAGTTATTTGAAGAATACGACTATTTGAAAATTATGGATACCATTGTTTGAAGATCTTTGATTGTATTAAGAAAATTGATAAACCCATGGACCAAGTATCAAAGGATACTGAGGATTTACCACATGATTCAGAGCACAAACAAGAAGCTTCTATGAGAGCACAATTAGAGCAAATTTTAAAAGAGGTGGAGTACTTTGAAATGATGATTGAAGGTTCAACATTGGAGTTTTCAAATGTTAAATTTTCCAGCAATGAACCAATTTATGATGAGTATGATGATGGTTTTGAATTCTTCTATCTAGAGCCTCAAGTTTCGTCTCTCTTAACATACCCAAAGATCATATCAAGTCATAAGCAAATGATGAGCAAAGAAGTGAAGATTTTAAACTCTTATTATATTGGATATCTCAACAATAAGCCAAAGTATGATACTTATGAAGAGAAATATGAGTCAGAAAGAAACAGAGTGTGTATCTCCTATAATATTCTCAAGTTGCTCATTAAAATTGGTATCTTCTAATGAAAGAAATGAGGTCACTTTATCATCATATTATTTGAATTCAAACATAGAACACAAAATTGTAGGAGGTATTGATAATCAAAGACCAATTGAAGCTTTTAAATGTTCTAGAAAAAGCCCCTCACATTGAAAAACTAATTTAATTCAACTTACTTACAAATTTGATGAAGGATATTGAGTTTCTATGATTTCTTTCTTCATTTTGATTTCTACAATTCCATAGCTCCAAATTTTGCTTATACTCCATAGCTTCATAGCTCCAAACTCAGAGAGAAGCGAGTTTCATTTCACATGTTAGGTGGGGTTTAATCAACTCTTTCTATATCAGTGCACAAATAGACAATGTATCAAATAATTAGAACTCAAGATATACAAACTCAAGCTTTGCATCCTGGAGTTTCCCAGGTTCAGATGGGTCTGGATGGTAGAAAAACGAAGGTATCTAGAATTAGAACCTAGTGCCCAGGATCCTTATCCTGTTCATGTAACTGCCCAATTATCATGAACGGTGCCAAGTGACAAGCAAGTAGTCACAAATGTTTGGAGTACTTTGTCATTGTTTGTAGAAGTGAAACAGATGTATTGAGAAGCATTGTGTGATGTGCATAGATCTGGAGAAAATTTTAGTAGAGTACACAAATCCTTCATTTAGTTTCATCTAAGTCATCACAACACCTACATAAGTATAGGTTTTCATATATAAACAACTTCGACTTGCCACAAACAACTTCAGCTCTGCAAATGTGATTGGGAATGGAGGATTTGATTTGGTGTATAGGAGTATCCAACTTGATGGCAGAGTGATGACCATTACACAGCTTGACAGAGATGGAAAACTAGGAGAACGAAAATTCAGAGTTGAGGTCTGGTATAGGTATAGGTAGCAGTGATGCTCCAATGCAGCAACACCATCGACAAAGCAATGTACCAATGAGGCTTTTTGACACTCCTGCGGTTGGCCTTGAATCCATTGATGAGGGCATTGATTTTGATCGGCATGAAATTCCGGAGCATGATGAGACGGATCTTGGGACTCCACATGATTCCGGAGATGAACGTACTGTAGATGACCAGGAAACTTTTCATGGAGCAACACGAGTTAAAAGCACCGGATCACTAGATCTCACCTTTCTGGTGGATGACTTTTGTGTTCCGATCAAGATTCAAAAGATTGCAGGTATTTATTAATTAATTTATTCATTTTAATCATGAAATTGAAATGGACATACATTGAATTTATTAAAAATTAATGGATTACACGTTTCTGCAACAAATAATGTTCTCTACAGGAATTTGAATGACAAAGCATTGGAGTTGTTTGGCCCCACCATTCGCACACGGTGGAATAGCCAAGATAGTGCAAAGATAGATGAATTGATAGACCACATGGTAAACTTGTTCGACAATACATTCAACAAGAAAATGGTTACAAAGTTAGCTGGCGAGAATTTAACATATACCAGGGCCCAATATAGGGATAAATTGCAACTTGACCTCAAGCATGAGCACCCTCCCATGGTTCCGGAAAAAGAGTGGAAGGAACTCATAGAGGATGCAAAGGAGAACTTGCTAAAAAGACAAGGAAAACAACCACGGCTTGGAAAAGCAAGGTACAACACATATCAACTTTTTAGTGAAATATGCTAATTTTTTTTTTCTTTTTTGTTTTAAGTAAGAATTTTGATATCTAACGTTTTTCAAAATTTTCATATATAGGATACCTAACACCTCCAAAGCAACCAAGGCTAGAGTGGAAAAGCACTGGCAGCATAGAATGGGCCAGGGTGGCTATAGAAAACTAAGAGCTTGAATCGTAAGAATTAAATGATTAACTATGGGGAATATTTATTTGACAGTAGCGAACAAATATATGTTTTTAATACATAAAATTTTAAATGTGGTTTGCATTGCAGGGAAATACGTTCCAAGATGCTGCCATCGAGGAAGAGCTAAAGCTTGGTTTCAAGTATGGTTTTAAAAGTGTGATTGAATATCGGATAAGCTTGGTGAAGAATCCAATCTCCCTAATGACGCAGATGCAGGTAAATAAAATGATAAGGACATCATTGCAGTATACTATTAAAGTATATTCAATTTTGATTATATCACCCATAACTAAATATTTATGTTTGCTTTTAAGCAACAGTACAACCGAAGCATTGAATCTAGTGCTACTCAGCATCTACCAGTTGATGTTGGGGTGTGCATGTCCCATGATAGTGGGGAGCACAATATCCATTCTGGTATGTGTGCTTTGGAAATAGAAATGTCTTCTTTGATTATAGATATTTATTTCCTGACTTATACTTATAAATTTCCTTCTTTCAATGGAAGACCATGTAGCTCAGGAGGGTGAACCGCAAGAGGAATTAGCAAGTAGAGAAACAATTAACACACCAGCTGTCACAGCTACACAAACAGGTAAAGAGAACTATTGTAATTTTAATCAAAATAATGAACTAATAATTTCAATAATATTTCAACATATCGATATGCCCATTTTCGTTGTTGCAGTTCATGCCCCTTCAGAACTGCCTTCACGCCCTACTCAACGACGTATAAGAAGTATGATACATGAGAGCATGGAAACACAAACACTAGAAGGACATGGCTCTGTAGATATTCCACCAAATGATGATGATAATACCCCAATCGTCAATTTTTACAATGCAAAAAAACAGAAAACAAAGAAAATGTAGATGTATAAATTCATGACTTGTATTTGGATGTATATCGATGTTGTTAGTCTGTAACATTGTTTATATGAATTACCTCAATATGCTTCAATATTTTTATGTTTATATGTTTTGATGACTAACCTAGTTATGCATGAATGTTTATATGTTTTCTACGTAAACAACATCATTTATTGGGTAAGGGGAATTGAGAGCGATGTGAAGGGGGGGAGGGGCCAATTGAGCTTCCACATTCACATGGTTGGCCCTGTTCAATAGAGAATATAAAACTATTATCGAAACAGAGAGGAGCTCAATAAGGTATAAATACTCTTTTATCACTATGTATTAAAGATGGTTGTAAATTTTTAAATGCATGTCTATTTCATAAAATATTGTTAATAAATTTAACATTTCATGGTTCATTGATTTCTATGCGACTTTGTAGTAGGATTTAAATGACTGTTTATTTTCTTATATATGATATACTCATATAAAAATTCTGTCTTTGATGATTTATGCGGGTCTTGGTGATGGAAATGCATCTCGTACTAGACAACTCTTATCAAGTTGTATGGGCGAACGGATCTAGCAAAAGGACAATGATAAGGTAAGGGTTTTGATGTGTTCTTTATCCTTAATGTGTTTGTCTTTATCCTTAAATTCTATTTCATTCTATTAAGATACAAAATATCCAACCAACAGTAAATAACTACTTTTAGACTATCATCCAAACTAGGAGACAACCTTCTACATAAAACAAAAATGCTTCTTATAATTAGTAACATAAGAATATGTTTGCTAATGGGAAATCTGGGTTATCTTAGGCCACCTACCGAGGTTACAAATCCCAGTAACATCTTAGCCAAAGGAAATTTCTTGCATTATGTGGTTTCTCTTCTTCCTTTAACTTTGATTTAAACTAGACAAGTATTATATTTAGCTTAAGTTCAACACCACAAGAAGCCATCAAATCAACGTACTTCAAAAATTATAAAAAAGGGAATACTGGGAGAGTATCATCAAGTTTGGTGTTTCTATTTCTCATCAATTCTGGTGTTACCAGATGATGTATAATATCTCACTAAGCACAACAAAACTCATTTCACCTTCAAACTTTTCTTGTTTTGCCCTAGGCGGACATTTTACTGAAGTAGTGCAAATATGGTTAGGAGGCACTTTTGGTAGGTTGATATCTTTCTCCTCAAAGAATTTTTGGACAAACTGGGACCATGGATGGATGCTCCAACAAACACTCTATAGGTCCACACTCAAAATATTTTTCACATCATCCTATGAGGCATGGCGGTAATTTCCTTAAGCCCGCTTAGGAAAATTTACACATAGACAATTTTTGCTCAGTCCAAGACATAGTCCAATTTTACTAAAACACTGATTTGGCAGGTCCATAACTTCCCCCTCAGGCACTTTCAAGATAATTTGAAAACATGGTCAGGTAGACAAAACACCAGACTACAGGACCCCCATGTGGTGTGGGAATTTTCTTCAACACAACATTTGTCGCAGGCATTTTCCCAAGGCCTCCTGAAACTGTTTTCCAACACTTCGTTATTTTCAGGATTTTCTCCAAAATCTATTATGGAATCCCATTTTGGCAGATCCATAACTTTCACCTCAAGAATGATTAGGGCAGACTGAGACCGTGAATATATAAACATTCCTTTTTTTTCTTCTTTTGGGGATATTTGGTATTGTGACAAAGGACAATGACATGGCATAAGGTTGAACATGAAGGACAAAGACATGTGGTAAGCATGGAAAGCAAGTATGGAGGACAAGAATAAAGGACATGACATGGAAATGGAAAAATGACAAAGAGAGGACAAGCAATTGACATGGAAACCATGAGATGATGACAAGGACATTGATGACATGACAAACGGCATGGAGCATTTGATGACAAGGCATTTTGGAGAGCAATAAGCATCTTAGAGCTCTTGCGGGCATCTAAGCAAATGCCTTTGCAGGCATTTGAAAGACCCTGTTGTGGGCATGTTGATAAGGAGCCACGGGCATAAATAATAGCCTTGCGGGCATATTTAAAAAGGTAGCTGGAGTCATTTTTGAAGAGCCATGCCAGCATATTGGATGGCCCCATTGCGGGCATTGGTTGGAAGGTATTATTGGCCCATTGCGGGCATCTCCATGAGGGTGTGCAGGAATTTTATTGAAGGCCTATGGGCATTTTTAAATAGCCCATTGCAGGCATTTTCAGAGTGACCATGAAGAGCCCCGGATGTGGGTGTCAGCATGACTCATGGGGCCATGTACAGGGCATAAGGAGGGAACGTGGGGAAGGATCCTTGTCCCATATGCCCATAATTTTGGCACACGCACCCCTTCCCTCACACCTGCCTGCCCAAGCTCCTGCATGCCATCACACCTATCTTCCCGCCCATCTGTCTGCCCTCCCACCTGTCCGCCCTCACATTTGGCTGCCCTCACAGATTTATGGCTCCCTCCTGATCCTCTGCATGCAAGTCCCTTCAAATATTATCTAGCTGCCACTCTGGTACTGCTCGACCTCATCTCAACCCTTTGCGCATTCAAGACGACCCTCAGCTCGACTCTCGGCTCCATCAATTTGTCTCCTTGCAATTAACTATGGCTGGTGTGAACTTGTATCAATGTTCTTTAAATGGGCGAGTGGACTCCCTAGACGACATCCTGTTTGCTTCTCCTGGATGCTGGTTTAGCTCTATGCACCCTCGTGCTCATTTGTATTTTTGGTTGTGGAATCTCACGGTGCTATCCCCCATGACCAAGTCGCATGGTCTTTCTCATTGAGGTAATGGGAGCCGCTGCAAAGCCCAGAGTACTCCTATTTCTAGCGACGACTTCGACACTGACATCTCCTTTTCCAGCCGCAACTTGATTGACGAGTGGGAAGGGAAGCTGGTTGCGGATCACTTGGCATCTGGCACTAATGGAGGCAATTTCAATCACTATTGGATCATAAAAAACATGCTTGGCAAGCTTCTGGATGACATGTTGGGAAACTGGGGTTCCTATAGGAATCAGATGCTGACCACTAGGGCCAAACTCATAGAGATGGACGAATGTCTGGCTAACCCTGACACCACCTTCTCATGGAGCCAGCATGCTCTCGTGAGGCACAGCCAGGTCATGGTTGAATCTAGTGGCAGGTGTGATGGTGGTAGCGTCTCTGGCGTCCCGATTTACATGGTTTTCCCTTTGAAGGGCCGGAAACTACTGCTGCAACTGATACCACAGACCCCTTCCTGGTTTTTCCTGCTCCTGCTTCGCCGGCGGCTCCTCCTATGCACTTTCCGGTCCCTTCCACGATTGGCTCCCCATGCTACAAAAGGATGTGCAGCCATGCAGGTCCTGATCTCCTCGCTGCTCAAAAAATCGAGTCGCTTCCTGTGAAGCTGCCGGAGGAGGAATTTCCAGGGAGTTGCCCCATTGTGGAGGATTTCCCTCATGCTTAACTTTTTAGATGTCTTTTCAAGAGCTCGTCGAGAAGACCGTGTCTCTCCTCTCCGCTCTGGTTTTTTGTAAGAGATGTTTAATGTCGTTTCTGAAAGATTTCGCTCAATAGTCTTTTGTTTTTTGGCCTTGTCATTGGAGGCAACTTTCTATATAAGCTGGTCTGTAATACTCTTGTTGCTCCCACTTTTTTTTCTATGCTGGGATTGGGTTATTGAATTATAATTATATATTTTATGTATGTTACACTCTTTCAATTAGAGGTATGATATGAAGATTTTGAGATTTTTGGCGTACCATGGAAAGTTTGTATAACCGGATTTATGATTGCTTGTTTTATTTTTGGATTTAGATTGCTTGCACAAGTTTCCAGAACACGGGAATTCCCACTAGAAGATTCATTTTTATTATACTGCTTTTGCTTGCAATTATTGAGATTCAGCTCTGGCTGGATGCAGTTTTCAACATTTTTTCTTTAGTTGTGACCATCAATGTTGCAATGGCCACATTGGTTGTTAAGGCCCTGTTGCCACTCAAAATTTTTTGTGGTGATCTGTGGCAAAACCACCAAGAAAATATTAGGAGTAAAAATATAAAACTAGTCCAATGTCACCTCAGCTAGCTTTCTCTCACTTCGGGTTAGTGCCTGCTACCTTTGGAGAGGGGGGGGAGTGTATCCCTATAAAAGCTTATAATTAAACTTCGGTAAAAAGTGATCGGTACCTTATTCAATTGGGCGAATGGAGGAGGAATAACAAAATCTGCAAGATAGGCTGGTTAAAACCCGATCTTACTGATTAAGGGAAATGCCACAATGGAACATTAGAAAGCAAGAAACCCATATAATTGATAGAACATTCCACAAATAATAGTTTTGGTCTTGTCGTTGGAGGCAACTTTCTGTATAAGTTGGTCTGTAATACTCTTGTTACTTCTTTTTTTTTTGCTACACCGGGATTGCCCCACTATCCCTGGCCACTATGTAATTTTATCCTTTTTCTTAATTAAATATTGTTTTTTTTGCTACGCCGAGATTGCCCCACTATCCCTAGTCGTTACATAATTTTATCCTTTTTCTTAATTAAATACCGTGCAGAATTACAAAAAAAAAGTGATCATGAAGAGCAGTGCAGGCATTTTGAGAGGAGAATGCGGGCATTTTGTAATGACCCTTGTGGGCATAATAGTGGGGTCCATGCATGGTTGTAAATTTTTAAATGCATGTCTATTTCTTAAAATATTGTTAATAAATTTAACATTTCATGGTTCATTGATTTCTACAAATATTGTTAATAAATTTAATATTTCATGGTTAATTGATTTCTACGGGACTTTGTAGGGACATTGCTATGTTTGTGTTTATTTGGATATAATTGTTATTTGTAACATGATATTGTTAATAAATTTAACATTTCATGGTTCATTGATTTCTATAGGACTTTGTAGGGACATTGCTATGTTTGTGTTTATTTGGATATAATTGTTATTTGTGTCATGGCACTTGTTATGTTTGTGTTTATTTGGATATAATTGTTATTTGTATAATCAGTGATTTAAATGATTTTGTATTGATATATAATTGTAATTTGTATAATTAATTATTTAAATGAGATTTTTTGTATGTACATATTTTAAACTTGTATTTTGAAAATAAGTAAAATAAATTTAATGAGAGAGTACTCTACAATTCTTCAATCTCAAAATTAATCAAATATGTTTTTTTTCTTATAGTATTATCCAATTTCTTAGTTTTAAATTTTCATGTTGTATAGAAATATTGTTAATAAATTTAACATTTCATGGTTCATTGATTTCTTCAGGACTTTGTAGTAGGATTTAAATGACTGTTTATTTGCTTATATATTATTTACTCATATAAAAATTCTGTCTTTGATGGTTTGTATAAAAATTCTGTCTTTGATGATTTATGTGTCCATCTTGGTGATGGACATGCATATGGTGGACAACTCTTATCAAGTTGTATGGAATTCTTCATTCTCAAAATTAATCAAATATGTTTTTTTTTCAAAACTTATAGTATTATCCGATTCTTAATTTTAAATTTTCATGTTGTATAGAAATATTGTTAATAAATTTAACATTTCATGGTTCATTGATTTCTACAGGACTTTGTAGTAGGATTTAAATGACAGTTTATTTGCTTATATATTATTTACTCATATAAAAATCCTGTCTTTGATGATTTATGTGTCCATCTTGGTGATGGACATGCATCTCGTCAACAACTCTTATCAAGTTGTATGGGCGAATGGATCTAGTGAAAGGACAATGATAAGGTAAGGGTTTTGACGTTTTTTTAGAGTGGGTTTTGACATGGTTTTCTCCTTCTCATTTCCAAGTTCTTTGGTTATTTTAGTGTTTAGAAGATCCGTCTTGAAATGCATCAAATATATAATTGTTTTATGTTTGGGGATCATAATCAACATTTTGAATTTTGGTTTCTATTTTTTAATTGATGCTTACTAGTGAAGGATAAAGGCTTCCATTGCATTGATACCACTCTTAGGTCAAGACCATAGTCATCACACACTAAGACAAAAGTATTAGTGAAATCTGACATGGTGAAAATTAGTTATACCCCTATGGAGAAAGGGTTCTCTAGGAACCAATATTTTGCTAGTGAAAGGAGTAGTCAACTCAATAAGATGTTATATTAACAAGAATGGATTAGCAATTTCATGGCCTAGCACAACCAAGGACTCCATACTCTGAATCGTGGAACCCTCCCTCAGAGAATAAGATGAACTGGAATCCCTTGGAAACCCAAGATTGTTTCCCATAACAATGTTGCAGAAGGACATTCAAGTACTAAGTAGCAGGGGGAGGCCTAATGGGAAGGGAATCCCCCTTGTGTATTTTAGTCTTAGTGTAAACTGATACTTCTCTTTCAAAGCTGCGATGATCAAGTATGAATCTGACTACAATGCCCACAATTATCACCCATTTCCCATGGTATTTTCTCATGCGAAGGATGTACATGTAAGGGACCCAGAAGGTCACAAATACTTGGATTTCCTTTCTTCTTACTCAAAATATGGCCATGAGAATATTTTGAATACATTATCCCAACAAGCATAGAAACTGACACTCATCTCTAGAGATTTCTACAATGACAAATTTCATGTCTTTGCATAGAATCTAACAAGGTTGTTTGGCTATGAAATGATGATAGAAACTAGAAGAAAAAACAATAAAGCAAGAACAAAAAATAATAAAAATGAAGAATCCGAATAGAAAATGTTGGCTACTAAGTTAGTTAATGGCATTTATCACTCAAATAAACCTAGTACATTCACTTTCATAAGATATTAAGCATAGAAATCCCAACTATTTATCATATAAACATAGATCATGACTGGTAGTTATCATGTCTTTTCATGAACAACATATCATTAACATTTAACTTATCTGATTAATAATATTAAAACACAAAAAGTAGGAAAAAATATTGAAATAAAACCACAACTCATCACAAAAACAACATGATTTACCATTGAAACATAATATGACTCAGTATAATTTAGTATAACATGTGAAAGCTAATCTAGAATAAACATTATAAACAGGTTGAGTCATCCACTATCTGGGCGATCTTCCTCTACAACCTACAGTACATGGAAACCCTCGATTTCGGTTCCAATCGAGCTTTCAAGATTGACCATCCTAAATAATACATTCATTGTTGGAGATTCACCTCACTACTTCTTTTCTATCTCCCGATCTAATTTATCTGTTGATATTGGTTGGGAAAATGGAGTCATGTAGATTTCTAGATTAGGTTTTTAGGCAAAAGTAATTGAAATGGTGGCTTGGCTAGCAATCACACACCATAATGGATGAGATTACTTGAGAGGAATTAGGGTTTGGTGAAGGGATAGACCAAACTAGGGCACATCAAACTAGAGTTTCAAGTTAGGATTTTAGCTTTGAAGAGGAGGAGGGCAGATATGGAGGGCGGGATATGGACCCACAGAGGTTCCAGATTGTTGGTAATAAGCATTGACAGTCATCATTTTTTTTTAAACCTCCAAATATTGTCGCTATAGCAATGAACCTTCGTTGCAAGTATAGCAAAATCGTCGGACGTTCTACCTTCATTTAGTCTCTTCGACGAACGATCATCGATTCTTGCGATGAAACATCATTGCAGGTATAGTAAAATCATCGCAGGGTCTGCCTTCTTTTGGGTTGTTCACCGAACGTGCATCGATACTTGTGATGGAAAATTGTCGCAAGTATAGCAAAAATATCTCTATGTTCCACACAAATCCGTCGCTAGAGAGACAGTTTTGCATGGAAGCAAATTTTTAAAACCATCGTACGTTCTATCTCTGTTTGTTCTGTTCGACGAACGTTCGTCGCTACCTACAACGGAACATCAAGGAAAGTATAGCAAAACCGTCGCAGGGTCTGCCTTCTTTTGGTCTGTTCACCGAACGTGTGTCAATACTTGCGACAGGAAATCATCGCAAGATAGACAGTTTTGCGTGGAAAAAATTTATGAAAACTGTCGGATGTTCTACCTCCATTTTTTCGGTCCAACGAACATGCATCGCTACTTGCGACAGAATATCGTCACAAGTATAACAAAACCCTCTCTGTGTTCGACGAACAACCGTCGATATAGGGACGATTCTCTAGGAAAAAAATCAATTTCGAGACCAGCCTATAGAAGACACGTGGTGAACTGTTTTGGTCTCTACTGCGATGGCTTTCCATGTACGTTGTTAGATCCACAAAAAATGGAGCCAATGATCGTCACAATTGAGATGAAACAACGTGGAAATAACAACGAAAAATCATGGCAAATTTGCTCATATGTACTAGTGTCATAAGACAAAAAGTATAGTCATATTCATAACTCTTTCGAAGAATAGGTATGAAATAATAAGAAACAAACTTAAGCGCGGGTTAAGCTTTACTTGTTGAAGGTTCAGGCCTAGTGGATGCATGGTGAAGAGAGTTGTAATTTTCAAACAAAGAGCCTCTATGGAAATCTCTATGTATGCAGTAGTAAATTAGCTCAGTTGGCCCCATGTGCAGCAGAAAGACATATATTATTCCCCTGTACTTCCATATTGGAAGGTTGCTTAACCCAGGGAAAAAAACATGGCGTAAAGATGCCTAATGTGTTGAGGTAACCCTAGCAGGTGTAAGTGACAGTTGATGCCATTGGCCCGAGGCAACCCTTTTTCTGACTCAATCAACTCCAAGAATCTACTCATCCATATGCTATAGTTGTATGGAAAAAGTGTTGGAAAAACATCTCAGGAAATCCCTAAATCTGATTCATATCTCTACTCACATATGACATTAAATTTGGAGGTTGCAATCATTCAAAAATCAACATTATAGGGGTACAAACTGCCACCAATTATGACTCATATATAACATTCATAGGAGATATTACTATTGTAAATTATGCCATCGATATTCATCCAAAAGTGTTGTCAAAGGATCATCCATTAGTTGATTCAATCTCTTCATGGAAGACATCATAAACTGCTCTTCTCAATTGATAATGTATGGTTATACAAGAAATCCATGACTGTCTTAAGACATGCCCTATAGAATCCACCATGTACTGTTGGAAATGACATATAAGGTCTCCTCATACTAACATTACAAAGGTCATCTCAAACACACAAATACAACAAGCAACAAGGTCATGGTTTAGTGTTGTTTCTGCCACACGTTTCACTAGGGTTCTTTCATATTATTGCTATGAGGAATTAGGGTCGAGTGCTGGTACCACTTGTTACTTTGTAAAGACTATATCATTGTCCTAGAAGCTACCAAATCCTTCCAAAACTTATGTCAATGGAAACATTTCTCCATTGTTGGTATACTTATCCCCACTGTTGGTATACTTATCCCCACTCCTGGTATACTTAGCCAAGGGTATCCTATTGTTTCCATTACATGTCTTTGAGAGAACATAATTTCATGAGGTGAAATTTCTGGCCAAGGGCATGTATGAGATGTGGAGGAATATCATCAGAACATGGTCATTGATGTGTTTGGAGATAGAATTCACTTTCGACAAGGTATGAGGACGGAGTATTTTCCATCTTAAACCATTTCAAATTTGTCCCAAAATGCTTTCAAACTGCCTTGTGGTACCTTACATATCTTGAATGACTGTTGTCATAAGATGATGGAAATGTACAAGACTACTTTCCCATAAAACTCCTCAAAACAAATATTTGTCCACATATTGAAAGACCTAGGTTTTCCACCTTTCCTTGCTACTACTAGAATTCTGTGAATGAGATCAAAAGCTGCATATTTCCCATTTTACATACTACTCTCACGCTTGTCATTTTCATTTCTTCTTTGTGTATACATTCAAAACCTTAGAACACCCTTCATGCTTTCCTATGCGATTCACACAATCAGAATACTATGTTCTTCTTGCATACCCTCATTCAAGTTTTGCACCATTCCTTCAAGAGATGTTGGCATGCAGTTTGGTAAGATGCTATCGTAGCATCCCAGATGCTGTGACAAGGTAGAAGATGGCGCAATAGGTGACTAGCAGAAGATTATTTTGTGCATGTGTGGGTCAATCATACCGCGGATTGTGGGTTTTGGGTCATTTGGACCATATATTATGTATTGTTGAGTCAGTTATACCACACAATGCAAGTTTTTGGTCATTTTTGGACTAGGTCAGTTAGATATTGAGTTGTTTGTCCATAGTGTCGGTTAACAAGTTGTTAGAAAGCGGACAAGATTTGTAAGGTAGAAGCCTATATATAGATAAGAATTGTAAGTGTTGAAAAAGGAATTGAAGGTGGGAGAATAATGGGAAGCTCTGTTGTTGGTTGTATGTCTTCCGGGTATGTTTTAATGTCAAGAGCCATCGCGGAGATCTAGTTTTTGCAGAAACATTGTACCTAGGTCAACACTGATAATATGATGAAGCTATGTTGGTACAATCTTTGTGTTCAATCTGTTCAGTTATGGAAATGTGATGTTGCACTATACGAATAATGTCATGCTTCTTTGATGCGATGCTTGTTTTAAAATTACTGTTTTTTTGCAATGATGAATGTTTGGATTGAATATTGCTATGTTCAATGCTTAAATATCTCTGTCCTAGTGTTGCAATAAGTTTAAGTATGATAGCCGCAGCCATCCTCCTCCATTCGACAGAAACATGGTTCCGTATGCTCTTCCTGGATACCTCGGGTGAGACCTCATCTGCTCCGCAGGTGTTGCTGGGTGGGATAAAACCTGTCCGGGCTGGTGGCTAGGGAGACTGCGGTATGTGTCGACAGTGAGTGGAACCCCTGTCGAATGGGTTTGAGCCAACAAGAGAGACCACATTCAATCCTATTTTTTTAATCGGTGTGATATGTCTCATATCAATTGGTTCAAGTTACTTTGTCCAACATAGTGTGAGCAATTCTTTCTTAAAAATTATTTGCATGATTAACATTTCATCGATTTCCTGAGTAGTTTTCCCATCACTCCACATATCTCATCCTTCACATGCTTTTAGAGTGATGTTGATCCAATACCTTTAAAGACCTTCAAGAGAAACTGATCATATGTTAAACCAATGCCATACCATAGTCCCTTATCTCTGCAGAAACCAACTTGAACTTCTATTTATTTGAAACCAGATTAAATAATTCCTTCAGCTCAACGTCATCAATATTTTATGTATAGTGCTAGGACCATTATATTTTCTTATCTAGACCTACAACTTCGTTGCTCTTTCAAGTGTCAATGACTCCTTACAAAAATGCTTGCATTTCCTCCTCAGACCTGTCCTTGACTATGACGCATATTCTTGAGATATGTGCAAAAGAAAATTCCATAATAATATTCAACCATATTGTTCTTATCACTGCACCATATTGTTCTTATCCCTGCACCAACAGTTCTTAAATTTTCCTAAAGATATGACCATGGATATGTACACACACATAGAGTCATCATCCCTAAAATCTTTGTTTAAAATAGTCCTTAAGATTCTCTCCAAATGATGTCCCTTAAACTGTCCTACACATAGTCATAATTATGTTCTTCAACATACTTCAAATATTCTCATAAAGTGACTCTTATTTCCCTTTAGATCTGCAATAGATGTTCTTGAATATTGATTCCAGATTTGCTCAAATATGCCCTCAAGCTTCTGTCAAAGAGATGTCGGGCCTTCTCTCATTCTTGTATTTGCTTCTATGTATTGTTGTCATCTTCCTCTTTAACTCTCAGACTGCTTATAGTGACCAAACTGAATGAAGGACTATTCTGTAATAAGTTAACTTGGAAAGCAATGTCAAACTATTTACTAAAAGGCCAACACCTTTTACTAATCTGCCTCTTAGTTTCATGTGGTTCTAGGCATACACCTGTTGTTGTTCAAAATAGAAGATCCTCAGGATCAGATTGGTCCCCAAGACTTTCAATTGAATCAACTACCTTTGTAACTGATATGACAATTTCCTTAGGAGTTCCTCGAAGTATCTCATCTTCATTGGATTAAGCAAGCTTGTCATTTTCATAAATACAACTAACTGTATATTCTTGCTACTTTTGTTGATCAATAACATCTTCTTCTTTTCTTTGAATGATTAAGATAGGAAGGACTGTTCTTTCATTTTCCTTTTGTTTTTTTCTCCTCCACACTTTTTTGGATTTTATCATATGATTGATCAAAGGATTTTTCTTCATTGAGGATTCTATTGAACTTATGCAATTCTAAGCTTTGTGGCCAAAGTGGTTGCAATTGTAACACCTTGATGTATGACAGAATTCGACAAGATGTCCAGCATTGTTGCAATTCCAACATCTTGTAACATTCTTTGTACCTCTATGAGCCTTCTTTGCATAAACTTTGCAATCACTACTACATATGGCTCAAAAGTCGCACGAAAGTTTGCCACAAAACAGTTAAATTCGATGTTTTCGTGGAAAAACAGTTTATTTTTTTGGAAAAATTTGAAAATTCCCCCGACGATCGTCGCTATAGTGACTCACTGTCATCATTATAGCGACGAAATGTCCATACCATCTCTATAGCGACGAAGGCCGAAAATAAAACCTATTTTTGATTTTTCTTTTTTAACGGTCATTGACTTTTTTTTTCTTTTTTAATGGTCATTTTCGTCAGAACCGTGACCCTCATTGATCTATAAATACATGTTCTTAATTCATATTTTAAGAATCATTTTCTAGAGTTCCAACAATTTTTCTATTGGTTTTTCGTTCTGCGATTTCAAGAGTCTGATACTGGTTTGACACATCGAATTTTTGATCTCATTCGTTTTCTAGGTTAGTTTGACTACAATGCACTAGTATTTTTTTTGTTGTGCCCTTTATGTTTTAACTAGGGCTTCAATGCACTGGAGCAAATTTTTGTACAGTTTGGGATTTTTGTGACAAAATGTAATTTTATAAATTTGTCATTTGTGCTAAAATGTAAATTTTTAAATTTTCATTTCTATTACAATGTAATTTTTTAAGTGGTGGTTTGCGTTAAAATGTTAGTATCATGACCATCATCGTATATTTCAAGTACACAATCTAATTAGATTTAACTAGCCCCCTCAATATAGATAACCAATGAGACCACAATTCGTTAGCCCCTCTTAGGATGGAATAAATGTCTAAGATCTTCCTTTTTAAAACGGTTTGTCTTCCCCTTCCTACTAATCGATCACTGGCTCAAGAGGTAGGAACAAGAAATAGTTTTAAAGTTGGTTTGTTGAATGGAGCATGGAAATATGACTTATGATAAACTAAATCCCATGTTTCATCGAGAACATTGACATGGAGGAAGGATTGGTTGACCCATCATCGGGATCACCATTGATAGGAATATAAAACTAGAAAAAAGGATTAATCTACACTCTCCCAAGCCCCCCCATGATGAGTGCTCTAAAATTTTCAAAATAATTTTTCTTTAGATAAGTGGTGCTTGGTGACCATTCTTTTGTTCTTTTCACATTCATATAACTATGAAAGGACAATAAAAAAATGTAGCACACTCCAACCTTTAGATTTTTTGCATGAATATTTAGGTGTTTCAACATTATCACAAAGGCTTTTCCTCACTTCTCTTTATAATCACCTTATTATTACTCTTATTTCAGTGTAGGAATAATTCCTTCTTTTGTTTGTCTTTGTTCCTTATCCTACATTGTACATTCTAAATTTGTTCACCAACTTGTAAGGGAAGGGAGTGAGATATCCCTATGTCAAGGTTTCAATCCTTTTTCTAAAGCGAGTTAACCCTCCCAATAATATCTCTTCCCATTGTTAAATCCATTATGATTATATTGGTCTTGATTCTAAATTTATGTGTAAGTAGTTCAATTTGGAACATTAAAAGAAAATTTGAGTAATTTTATATGTTGGCATCTTGCACGCATGGTGAGATTAAAAAATATCAAGAGAATGTTCCATCTACAAGCAAGGCTAGTCCATATCTATATCATTTTTTACCAATTGCATGTTTCTCTTAGAGAAGCTAGGGATGGAATAAAATAATAATTAATCACCCATATTCATGCTTTTATTTCACATTGATGGGAATCTATGCACATCAATCAGCTGTTGTGAATAGAAAATACAACAATTCATAACCTAACATGAAAATAAGGTGATTGTGGCATTATGTGAAGATGAAAATAGATTAATATTTTAATCCAAGAAAACATAAAGGGGTAAACAATTAAATTCAATACAAATGTTGTCATTTTTTTCAAAATAACATGCATGTGATATGATACATGAACCCTAAGTCACATGGAAAAGGATAGTGTCACCATCCCTTTCATTAACATAAATGTACAAAATGAAGAGTTTGCATGTTCAATAGAAATGTGGGATGTGATTACTTAATAAGAATATAGTTATCTTCAATAGTATTGAGGCTTCCTATCAACATAAACCTCACTATTCTTTGGTGTCAAGTCATAATATGAGAGTGTGAGTTTCTTGCATTCATGAATCTATATATTACACAATAATTACACAATAAATATAAACATGAATATAAAATTTGAATCACAATACCACAAAGAAAAGACAATTTAATGAAACCTTATACAAACACTAGAAATCAAAACTCTAAAAAATGCAATGTCATAGAATAATGTAAGTTGGAGGTTCAAAATACTCACAATTCTACACCCACTTTTTGCCATTCCTCTTTTTTATTTTCCAAATTCTATTTCTTTTTAAAAGATTCATTATTTTGGTTGTTATTATGTTATGTAGAGTGAATAGCCATTACCCACCATACGCCAATACCCATTGGAACAACATGTAGTAATCCAAGTGAATTAAAACTTAGGTAATCCTATTCACATGATTATGTAATCCTCTAGTAATCACCTCCTTTAATTTTTGGTCTCCTTTAATATATATATACTCTATTCAATTTAGACGTACGTTATATATTGATTAATGAGTTTTTTTTATTGTTATAGGCTATTAGAATGTCAAATAAATATACTTGGGAAGAAAACAATAGGAGGTATGTTGAGGCTAAGGAAAAATTGGAGGCGAAGGGTGATGGAAAGTGTTATTTCCCTTGCAATGATTGCAGAGGTTTGGGAACTAGAAGAATTTTAAGAACATCAGTTGAAAAACATTGTAAGGAGAAGGGGCATGCTGAAGGGGGGTATGAATATCATCCCTTGGTAAGATGCTATTCATTACATATTGTACTTCTTGTAATAGTATTGATAATGTATTCACAATTTTTTTATCATTTTAAATATATGTGTTATATATTATACACTAATGTTATTGCGTCGTTTGTAAATATAAAGACAGCCCCCAAGATGTCGACCGCCAGAGAGCTATTTGCCACATAATAGTATAAATACTACTTTACAAGATGACGAGCATGGAGATCATGCTATTGAATATCGAGTTCTTAATGATCCTATGGACAAAGATGACATTATTGATACTAATGGTGAAGATGAGATAAATAGATTACTGCAAGACACATTTGCTCCATTGAATGAGGACAACCTTCATGATTTTCATGATGTTCCTCTTCTCGAGAAGTCCCAAGACCCTCTTTATGAAGGCTCAACAACCAATATTCTATCTGCTATATTGTTGTTGGCGAACTTGAAGGTTTTGAATGGTTTATCAAACACTTGTTTCACACAGTTCCTAAGCTATGTAAAGTTGATTATTTTCCTATATTTTTAGTGTTAATTAATTTGTAAATTAGGGATATGAAATATTTATGACGTATATTGTTTACATTTCACTTTTTGTCAACGTTGCAGATTGTTGGGTGAATTTCTATTACCACCATCAAATAATTTACCATGCACAAGTCAAGAGGTATTCTTGATTATGAAAGAAATCAGAGTGGAGTATCAATCTATTGATGCATGTCCTAATGATCATATTATATATTATGGACAGTATGCATCAGAAAACAAATGCCCACAATGTGAAATCAGTAGATATCGAACTAATCAATTAACAAAAGAGGTCCCTCGCAAAGTTCTTCGTTATATTCCCATAATTCCACGTTTCCAACGACTATTCAGGTGCCAAATTATAGCACAGTTTATGGATTACGATGCGAAGAACAGAAGTGAAGATGGTGTTCTTTGAATGCCTGTAGAGAGAGAGCACACATTGTTGGCAATGATTATTCCAGGTATTTTTTAAAAAGTTGTAATTATATTATTTCATAAAGTTATTTGTTTAATTGCTGCATGAGAACACCTTTTATATATTTGGATGGATAACTAAATAGCAATATTGTATGTTTATTTATCAATTAGGTAAGTACCAAGTTAAAGATATGAATGTATATATTGAGCCTCTTATTGATGAGCTATTGAAGTTATGGGATGGAATCACTATGTATGACATCTCTAGACCAATAGGGCAGAAACAATTTCAGTTCCATGGAATTCTTGCATGGACAATTCATGACTCTCCCGGGCTAACACATTTTTGTGGTATGTAACTTTATGTTGCACGTCGTTAAAATTATATGTTTTTAAGGTAAAAAACATGCATTTTTTGTTTGAATTAATAATCTTTTGATGTTATAACATTAATACATATATCTCGCAGGTCTTCAAACAAAGGAAAAATTTGCATGTCCAGTATGTGGTCCTAGGATAAAATCTCGTCGTTCAAGAAGTTTAGCTAAGGAGGTGTTTGATGAGTACAAGCACTTCCTCCCTAAGAACCATAGGTACCGAACTATCGAAAAAAAAAAATGCAATGGTAAAGAAGAGAATGCAAAGAAACCATGAAGAATGACACCTCACCTATGGAAGTTGGAATATAACAGAAATCGTCGAGGTATGCAAGTTGTATATGCAGCGTACAATATGTTCACGTAATATTATGATTTTTATATTTTTACTGAATTTTCTCTACCATGGGTGTCACGAATTATTGTTAATGTTTTTCTGTTTATGTTTAATGACTGTATTTAAGGCATGAATGGGATTCCACTAGGAATGAAGAGTTATCCCATACAATTCAGTAGATTTCCTTACTACGAGCACCTAAAAATAACTCATTTGTTTGATACAATGCATATCGGGAAGAATGTAACAAAAATGGTATGGTGGACATTAGATGGAAGGTCAGACAAAGATCAAATTAGAAAAAATTGTAGTGACATTGCAGAAGCCAATCACGCATTGCAAAGTGTAATTATTTCCAATGCCGGAAATGGGAACCGGAAAATTAGTCTTCCATGGTTATTGACGGAGCAACAAAGCAATGCTATAAAAGAGCTCATTCAAAAAATAAGGTTTCCGATGGGGTTTTCGTCGACCATACAAAATATCTTAACCAAAAAAGGTGATTTTGGCAGTGTTAAAACTCATGACTGACATACATTCATTAAGGTAATTATTTATGTATATAATTTCCATTAAGTAAATATTTTTAGTAATTGTTCTCTCCTATTTGGAAACATTAGATAATGATTTGCTTTTTGCTACAGTACGTTCTACCTCTGGCTCTCCTAGATAGCTTTGATGAAAACATAAAACAAGTTATATATGATCTTGGTAAATACATGAGGTAAGTAACAATTTTATATGCATGAAAAATGTTCGTTCTTTTGGTTGCATTGCTTATTAACATATTGTGTTTTACAGCTTGGAACTTTATTATTTATTATATGCCTCAATCTGGTTGATCATTCATGTTATTTTCTTGCATCTTTTTTAGATGGATTTCATCTAAAGAAATCCATAAAGAAGATATTAGGTATTGGAAGAGAGAAATTCCTCATCTAATGTGTGAAATGCAGAAGTATTTACCTCTGGCATTTTTCAATGCACAAGAATACTATCTCATACACCAAGTTGAGGAGATTGAATTGTGTGGACCTGTAAACTCAAGGTCAATCTGGATAGTGGAAAGGCATTTGAAGTCATTGAAGGCTTTTGTTAGAAAAAGAGCATGCCCTGAGGGTTCTATGGTGCAGGGATATATGCTACATCAATCCATGGTGTACATTAGTCAGTATCTTCCAAATTTAGCAAAAAATATCAATATGCCTCTCATTTGGCATGTCGACTCCATCAACAAATTTGAAGGGGAGGTCCTGTTTGGGAAAGGTACAAAGTGGAAAGTGAAAGGTAATTGAATGGTGTAAATTTTATTTATTATACAATTATTTTTTCAATTTATGTAATTTTTATTATTCCAACAGTATTTTAAGGTAAACTTAATTGCCTTTAATGATAGCTAATTTACAATTCTTAATTGTTATTTTTTCATATAGTTGGTCGCGTGTGGGATGCAATACATTTATACATTGCAAACAATCTTGATTGGATGGAGGAATGAATTGAACGATGTATAGAATACTATGGTACCTTATCATGGGAAGGGGTTAGTAAAATGATTAAAACAGTGCATCGTCATCGAGAAGAATATCCCAAACTTACACAAAGGGAAATTAATTTAGCATGTGGTTTAAAAGATAAAAAGGCAAGTATATTTACCCTGCTCATTTTTTCGTTGTTTCACATTATATCAAAATATTTATCTCGTTTATGTCTTCTTATATATGTATTTACCGAGATGGGCATGATGCATCTAATACATCACAATGCTATGTGGTGCAATGTTCGTAAATTTTGCATCAAAAAGTTGGATGACAAGAGGAAAAAATTTGATTTTGGGATAACTATAGTTTTTCAAGTCACTAATGTTTCCTCTAGAAGTGACAGGCATCTAGAAGTATCTGAAAATAGGTACTATGGTTATTTGGAAGATATACTTGAGTGTGACTTTAATTCCTTTAAAGTAGTCCTGTTTGAGGTCAAATGGTACAGGCTACGAATGAATGAACGTGATCCTGAAAGAAATGTTATTGAGCATGCCAATGGATTTACCATGGTTAATACAAGGGCACTTGAACCAGGTATAGAGCCTTATGTCCTTCCAAGTCAATGTGAGCAGGTATTTTACTCATAGGTTCCAGGTAAAGCAGGTTGGTCATACATTGTTAGATACGATCCAAGAGGAAGACCGGTCAAGTATAATGTAGTAGAGGAAGAAGACAATGTTGAAGAAGAAGGTGATGCAGATCAGGAGCAGTTTGTCGTCGACGTAGAGGTGTTAGATGAAGAATATGATCAAGAAGTTGATCATCCAAATGATGTATCAGACAATGAAATTGACATTGATGATGAATATCTAGCCAAAAATGACATTGATCATGATCCTAATATGAGCGATCTTTTCAATGATAGCGATTCAGAACCAGATGATGATACAGATGTTGAGTTAGATGAAGAAGAATCTGAATGACATTGTAGCAATGTTGGAATCTAGGAGGTATGTGAGAAGATCTTTATGCATAATGTATTATGTTTACGACTATTTAGTTATGTTTAAAACATCGTTATCATCATCAATATCGTCATCACCATCATCACAATATCCGTCATCATCATCATCTTCACCACCATCATCATATTCATCATCCTCATCCTCCTCCTCATCATCATCATAAACCTCATCATCATCATCATCGTCATCACCATCATCACAATCTTCATCATCATCATCATCATATTCACCACCACAAGCACCATCATCATCATCATCATCATCATCATCACCAAAATCATCATCTTCATCATCGCGACCACCATCATCTCCGTCATCATTGTCATCACAATCTCCATCATCATCATCATCTTCATCATGATCATCATCTTCACCACCACCATCACCACCACCATCATCTTCATCATCCTCATCCTCCTCCTCATCATCATCGTCGTCATCATCATCATCATCATAAACCTTGTCATCATCATCTTCATCTTCACCACCACCAGCACCATCATGAGCATCATATTCATCATCATCATCCTCACAATCTCCATCATCGTCATCATCTTCATCCTGATCATCATCTTCGACACCACCAACACCATCATGAGCATCATATTCATCATCCTCATCCTCATCATCACAGCCACCATCATCGGCATCGTCATCATCATCATCATCATCATCATCATCATCATCATAATCATCATCATCGTTGTCGTCATCATCATCATCATCATCATCATAGTCATTGCCATCTTCGTCATCATCATGATCTTCATCATCATCCTCATCATCATCCTCATCATCATCCTCATCATCATCATCAACAGCACCAGCAGCACCATCATAATCATCATCATCATCATCCTCATCACTGATGACGATGATGATCGTAATTGATATCTACTCTATATATTTTGATTTAATAGTGTGTTAGAATTAATGAATTTTATTGGTACGTATAACTATTTCTTACTGTTATTTACATTTTCTTGTGTGTTGTCATATGCTATAACACATTTTTTTTTAGATAGATTTTGTCGGGTTATGGGGAATTAAGAGTGATGTGATGAGGGGGGAGGGGCCATCAGAGCTTCCACTTTCACGTGGTTGGAACTTTTTAGTAAAGAATATTACATTATTCTCGAAACAAAGAGAAGCTCATGGCAAATTTATCAAACCTAATGGCAAATTTATTGTATTTTTCAGCACCAACGAACCTTTTTTGAATTTCATTGCTCTCAAATTTGAACAGGAACATGAAGTAGGAAACTTAGGTGCTAGCTAGAAGTCTTGAGTTCAATGGACTTGTATTCATACTGCATTTTATCCATGTAGACACAATTCACAATACATAATACTTTGAGGAATTTCCTTCAGATGTCTCATTAATGAATTGTAATCCCTCTACCTCTGTTGGAAAACTTTCTCTTAAGCATATTGACTATGAGGAGGAAAACAACATGAATTTATCCTTGGAAAATGTCTTGTGTAGATGGATGTGGAATTTGGCCATTTTACCTCTAAGGAAAGTGATGAACTTGAGGACAATGGAAATCAGGAGCCTCTCTTATGGCATCTTAACCCTGATTCTTATTGGCATGATAATAATGATATTGAAATTTTGCAGTCTATGACGGATTTTGAGCGCGGATTGAATGCTGAGTGGACAAGTGTTTCATCAATAAATACAAGAAATTCACCATCATATGATAACTTTAAACAGCTAAGTGGAATGCAATCCTTCTTAGGCAGGAAAGCATATGCATATGGTCTTGGAAGCATGCCATCTTGTAGATTTAGAAATTTTGTTCATCCATCTTCACAAAGAACTATTTGGTCAAATTTTCGAGGCCTGGCCTAGTTTATTTTTGTCAAGTATGGAGCTTGCAAGGCATTATTTTTATCAAAATCAAGATAGCAGTGATCATCAAACCCAAGAAAATGATTTACGGGATTCTATTGTAAACCATGCCTTTAATTTTTCCACAATGAAACTTAGAACTATAGAGAAGCAGTAGGAGTCTATTTCCACGAGTGATGCATGTTCTGAAGAATGGGATCCTTCGGCCTTTGCTTCATTTATGCAGTCTATACCATTCTCTACTTTATTTAATCTATGTGCAAATAGTTATCAGTCAATACTCTTGGGTTTTGTCTCAATGAAAGGTATTCTTAAGGCAAAAATATCTAAACTTTCTTCTGATAGTTTTTTCATCTCTATAGAATCCCTTGTTGGACAGAAAAGAAGAGCCCTTTCCATGCTGAAAGGTTTATACAATTCTAACTGGTAAGTTGTTTCTTTGAGGGAGATTTCTTGACCAACCACTCATTCATTTTTTCCTAGGGAAATTTGATATTACTTTATATCATCTATTGGTTGAATTTGTTATGGAAGCAAACTGCGAGGATACTTATATACAACCTAAAACATAGACCCTTTTTTGTATTTTCAATTTTCTCAAGTAGGGATGTATCTTTAGATTGTTGTGGTGCAGAAAATGTTAAGGAGATAGATACCAAAATGAAGTGGCTGCTTGTTTCTCATAAATTAGATTATGTATAATGAGGATAACTTGTGGGTTTCTTCAAATGCATAACCCTCTTTGGACAACCATAGTGTAGAGAAATGAAATTAAGTAAACCCGTAGAATATGTGGCCTCTTAAACAAGAGTATGTCTCCTTAAATGAATTTTACTTGTATTGCTTGAAAAGTTTTCCAAGTTTCTTGTTAGTATTGGGTGCTGAACTCAGAAGATTTTGACTGTTTGTTAATGTTGTCTTTTTTCAGATTTGAAAAACCAAGTAGATTCGTGGATAATTAATGACTGTTGGATATTTGGAGATATTTGGGTATATTTGACTTAAAGGTTGAATAAATGGTATTTACTCTGCCATCTATGCAATGACGTCAACTGGTTGTGTTGCGTTTGGGCTTTAATTTAATGATGAAATATAAAATTAACCTTTTCTATAATGGGATAAAATTGACAGTAGGATAGTGATTATTTGTCCTTGTTAAATGAATCTAAATTGGTTGTGCTTCAATTCTAAGGGCTATTTATCATTCTACATGATAGCATTCAAAATAGCGAAGCACCTGGAATATGCTTTGAAGTGCTAAAATCAACATATTTTTTTGAGGCCATTACAACTTACAGTAATATATTCTTGTGTGTACTAAGGTGAAATGTGCAAGATAATCTTTTTAAATTGGTTTCTTAATCTTCAGTGACTTGCTGCCTTATTTGATATCCTCTTGCATTTCTGGCAGCTTTACAAGCAGCTTGTTCCTCTCCTTAGTCTGTCTACTCGATATCATTTTCAAGCCAAGTTTCAATCTATTCGTGCAAGCATTGCAACTTTTGTAATAATAGGGAACTGGATTATCCTAATATCCACTTCAATAAAAAAAAATTGAACATCATGTTGCAGACTAGCATCTGAAATTGCATGATTGGGGGAGGGATGTGTTGAATGGGATGGTTTGTGAATCATCAATTCTATACTCCCTATGAATGTTGAATTTTGTACATAATACTGATATGCCTTTTTTCATAATTGTCTAAAGAAACAAAAATTGTGGTTAGCTATAGCAGGGTCATAAGGCCCATTCATGCCTTGCCAAATATGTATTGATCTAAAGAATCCATCCCACTCTTCTTGCAGTTCATTAAACATGAAATGAAACCACAAGGTAAAACCTTTCATCAACTTAATTTGTACATGTTATTATTAGCTTACATTTAGATATTTTATGGTTTGAATCTTGATATGACATGAAGCAGCTAGATATGTCTTCTCCACTCCCATATTGACTTTCTCTTTAATAGGGTAACTTCTGTTGGGTAATAATTCACTGATTGGTCATAAGGCTCTACATAAGATATTCTTTTTGGAATGGATCAAGGAAGCATCACTTGACACCTTGTTAATTGTAGACTCAAGCTCCTTCCTTTCACCCAAGCTTGAACTTTTGATTTCCTTGCTCAAAATATTCATGAATGGTTCACCTGGAAGGTGTTAAATTTTATTCATTTGATGCAAATGTTGAATGGGGAATTGTTGCTAGCGGTTCCTTTCACCAAGCACTAAGACATTCATCAAACATTGTATTTCTAGTAGCATGCTGCCTTATTCTTATATTGATTTTTGTCTCGAGAACAGATCTTAAAATAAACATGTGAATTTTAATTTTCCTTATTAAACATGCCTATATCTTCCACCACAAGACAGTTTGGGTAAACCATAAATCAGACACCTGGTTATTGTCAGGCACTTGCGATAATTATGCCTGACATGTCTAGTTTGCCTGATCATGTAATTTTAATGTGGCATGCATGCATTTTCTAGGTGTACTATATAGGAGTATATTATGGTGATCATCTTGTTTGCAATATGGCAGTTACACAAGTTGGCATTGATGGCAGAAAATAATGTGTAAATTAATGAAAACCTGTTGATTGTACTCAGAATCCTCACATAGTAGTTATTATACTCAAAATCCTCACATAGTAGTTCAATCTCATTGTGGAACCCACTGTTCCATTATTCTGATCCACCATCTCCATGAACTGCCCGATCACCTACTCTTTACTCTTCCCTACGATCATAAACACAGGTCTCACCATTTTGAACCAGAGAATGAGAATAAGAGGGAGTGAGGAAGCACGCAGGTCTGAAGTTTGGCCATGATAGATCAAACCCGCATTTCTGAAAGAGATGAAGTTCATAAGATTGGGTTTAAGAGATGTCCACGAACCTGAGAGAATCTCATGAATCCCGCAACCTTAAAAACGATGAAGCCTATAGGAGACATGAGAGAAACTCATGAAGCTTCAGGATGAGAAAGAGGAACGAAGGAAAAAGACTCAGGGACCGTCCAATCATGACGATCGACAGTTGCGGTTGCATTTGGTTTTGGGATATATCCCAAATTGACCACGAAATTTTTTTTCTATGTGTTTATAAGGCCAGGGATGAGTAGTTCTATTCGACACGTAGTGCAAAGGATTATGGTGGGGGCTTTGGGTGTTTGGACTCCATGAGAAGCTCAGTAGCCCAGATCCCGGGACGACCTGTCAGGCCCCCTATCCTTTTGGAAAACGTGGCATTGACATGGCGTCGATGTGGGCAGTGACATGGAATCATACTGCAACAAACGTGGATGATGATATGGCTTCGATGAGGATGAACATGGAGCTGAGGTGGACAAGTGACATGTCAGTAAGGAGAACATCGTGACAATTTCATAAGTGAGATAAGGGACAAGACCTGAGGTCATGTGTAATATGATCAAGTGCTAAAGAGTTTGGCCAAATGGAATAAGTCTAGTTTGGTTGGCACGATAGCATAAGAATGACCAAGGGATTAAGGCATACTGCCAATTATGGAAGATTGCCAAAATATCAGATTTGTTGAAATTGGCGGGATGTTAAAATCACTAAAGTTAATAAAACCTGCATAAAAAACATAGTTAGAATCATTCACACATTAAAGATAAAACTAAATTAAAAATGTATTATATTTTTTTTAGCAAACATTTTTATGAAGAGGTGTGTGTGATGGATTTGAAGATTTTAATAAGTATCATAACCACTAGTGGTCCCTCATTAATGACTAGACTATATTACATTTATAGAATGCTAACTACCTAGTGGACCTTATTTAATAACTAACAATGAACATAGTAAGCCTTGTCCACATTACATTAATTGGACACACATATTATGTGGCATTTCTAGCATTAAATCTAATGGACTCTTAGGCCCTTATTACATCACTGGGGGGATCCCACCATTTCCCCCCCCTTAAAAAAGTGTTACCATCGATAGTTACACCTATGAGGTACATCCATAATCTTGGGTCCCATATACAGGTGCTACCCTCAATGCTTGCAATGAATAATTCCATTATGTTCATTCATTACCCATGTTCACATGTATGGGTGTTCATGCCACCTCCCAAGTACTAGTGACACTTGAAATTAAAGAACCATTTAGTGCTTTACTAAAAATGCACACAAAGGTCATATGTTTCCAAATATCATTCCACCAAGATGCTCAAAAAATCTATAGAAAAAATTTCATCCACATAACTACAAAAGGTTAGTTGTGGATATGGATGAAACACTGCCTCTAGAGAAAATTCAGCATGAAAATTTTTATTTGCAACCTACTCATGAGTTTCCTCAATGATTGCTTCTTCATATAGGGGAGTAGGTTCAAAAAAGAGAAGTTGAAAATAGTTTACTTCACATAATTGGAACTTGACCTTAATCATAACAACTAATAAGTGTGTCAAGTAGTATTGTGTGATAAATGTACAGTTGTCATTCAATTTATATGCATAAACTTTGTTATATTTAAGAACCCTTTTGGGGGGGTTCTTAAAATCATCCCTGGTGATTATGTTGGACACGATGATGATGATGATGATGATGATGATGATGATCATCATCCTCCTCATCACCATCATCATCATCATCATCATCATCATCATCATCATCATCATCATCATCATCATTGTCATCCATCATCATCATCATCATCATCATCATCATCATCATCATCCTCATTGTCATCATCATTAGCATCATCATCATCATCACCATCACCATCACCATCGTCATCATCATCATCATAATCATCATCATCATCGACATCATCATCGTCATCATCATCATCATCGACATCATCATCATCATCATCATCATCATCATCATATCATCGTCATCATCATCATCATTATCAAAGGGGTATGTTCAAATCCAATGCGATGCCACATTAACACCCAACCTTTTGAGCTTATAGGTTTTCGAATAAGTTATGAATCATGCTACAAATCATGACCATGAAACAACTGTGCAAAAGTATGGATAGAACCAAGCCTTAACTTCTCTACAAACTAGATGCATAGGTTGACATTGAGGATCAAAGCCAAGTGGGAAGGAATTCCACTATACTTGGGCATTGTTGCTTCTTTATATGATTGTATGGAAGCCATACATGAAGATATTACAACACTGAAGTGACCGCATCTTTTCCTACACCAAAGTTCAACATTTGGCGGTTCAATATTGACAAGCAAAATAAGAAACAAACAAACCAGGCATTCCTACAATGGTACACTTAGATGATACATGAAACTATTGGTTCTTTCCAGATTTTTTTTTATTGTGGATAAGTATGACACTTGTATTGCTTTCAAAGTCGGTTTACATCATGTTTATCTAACACCCCATGTAGATCTTCAAGTTCCAGCAGAGATGTTACCATTTTGTGTAACAGAGAAGGATATTCAAGATGCAATCGCAGAGTGGTTCGAGGAGATGTGACTGAAATTTGATGATGCAAACATCGAGATTACCAGATCCACCAAGAGAAATTCTAGGAGAGACAAAGCACCAGTGTGGGGACCTCAATATATCACTCTCAAACATTCCCAAAGGAATCAAAGTTGAAGAGGAAGCACTCCCAAAATGAGAAGTCAAATACAGGAAATGGCAAGAGCCTTAAGACAACCATTAGATTGTCCCAATCACTAGAATCGTCATCATAGGGAAAGGGAACTATCACTCTTATTTAGCTTCATAACCTAGTGGCATCTAGTTCATTCCCAAAGCACATTGAAAGATCCAGTTAAGCGCAAAGTATTTTCTAGCCAATCCAAACTAATATTGAACACCAAACAATATTATTTCGAGTGAGATACACAAAAGAAACAATTACAAAGCATCCCAATTAGCATGGGAACAACCCCTACACCATAGAGGTTTCAGGATATTGTGAGTGTATCAAAGTATAACATTGAACCTCAACATATTCTCTATCATGATTCTTCCCAATAGTTAGATGAATTGTGATTGTCCTTATAACTAAGCATTGTTCCATCAATACATCATGCACCTCCGAGTGCGTTGAGTAGTTTGATACCAGGAACATCTCATCCATTATTAGAACCTAGTATTGTATGGGATACTAGCCATGGTGATAGGGTTGGAGGGAAGGTTCTTCGAATCAATCCTATGGTTCTTCTCACACATGATGGTGACAATTCTCTAAAACTACCATACATCTAACCTGATCTTCTGAAGGTACCCTCCAATGATCATAATCCTTACATGGTTGAGATCATGACCAAGGTTGAAGAGTAGCCTTGTGCACAAGGAATATCGTTACTAGAAGCTCAACATAGGAATAGGTAATAAATGTATTTGCTACAACCAGTTTACATGGAAAATATAATTTCGATGCTTTGTTATACAAACATAAGGTGAGACTAGTAGTAAAAGATTTTTCTTAGCAAAATAGAGTGGATTATGAGGAAACATTTAGTCCAACAAAGTGTTTTTTCACAATGAGATTAGTGTTACCCATGACAATATAAGTTGGATGTAATATTATGAAATAATTCTAATTGTTTCATTAATGATGGTTTAGAGGAGGAAGTGTTTATGTATTATCCATAGGGATTTTATGTAACATATACAGAGCATATTTTGTTTAGGGTGATAAATGTTGATGTATATGTAACTTTGGAATGTATTTTACCTATGTATATTGTACTCCTATAGAGATGTTATTATTCCTCTATACGGTAGTGTCGTCATTTGTATTGACAAGTGTCGCAAGTGATGCAACTTGATGTGATGGGTTATTAGACCACCAAGTGTGGGGCCGGCCTTGATTACTGTAACCATGGGTTATTGGACTCTCCTAGAGAAGTCGGCCCTACTAGTGTATTAGGCAAGTCGGGACAAGTATAAATAGAGAGCGGGAGATCTCTATTTTCTCATCTCATTATTCACTCCTACATCACTCAGAATGTGGCCTACTAGTTTAGGAGGAGGAGTAGCTGCTAGTAGAAGACTATCTCTTGTACTTGGGTTTTATCATTGCTCTTTCTATCTCTAAGGAAGTTGTAGGGTTTTTCACCTTTATGGTTTTCCCCAGTGAAACTCTGTGTGTATATTGTCTCATGTGATTGCTTGGTGTGATTGATATGCATTGTTATACTTGATATGCTATACATGTTATTCTCTCAGTAAAGATCCTAGAGTATGTTGAATTAATGCTAAAAAATTAACATGGTATCAGAGCTAACCTGAGAAGAAGACATTGTGTAGTTACAAAAACTAGGGTTTCTCTCCACAGATCTTGAAAGGAAGTAGGGTATTTTGAATCTCCTCAGCAAGGCACATCTTTCTGTCCAATCATAATTCAATTCTAAGCACTTTCATTTTTTGCCCTAAAAATTAGGGTTTCCACAAAAATAGGAATTTCTGAAATCTGAGGACATAGCTGGAAGATCCTTGGAAAAATTGAAGTTTAGAGCTTTGGATCGAGATTTTTGGTTGGGTGACGCCTAGGGAAACTCAAACCCTAATTCAGGGTCCTCCCCAATGAATCCAGGAGATTGAAAATCATTTCTGAAGGGTGAATCTTTGCAGTTTTCAATTTCTGAGTATACCAGGCTGATCAGCTCATCAAGGCGCATCTTTCTATCCTTTCAGAAAGTTAAAATTCACATTTTGAATTTTTAGGGTTTCTTTGACAAACCCTAATCCAGCACCAGATCCAAATTTCTGCAAATCAAGTGGTAAGACCTAAATCTTTTCTATTTCCATTTGAAGTGCTCTTTAAGATGTCTCACCACACCAAGCTTGAAGGAGCTGATAAATTCCGAGCATGGAAGTATAGGATTGGGTTAATCTTGGAAGAAAATGAATTGGATACTTACATAAGTTCTGAGGTCCCTGTCCCAGAGGAAGAAGAGGCTAAGGCTTTGCATAAGAAGAACTTGGTCTAGGCAAACGGGATCATTGCTGATTCTAACAAACACCATCTCATACCACATGTGTCATCTCTAAAGACACCCAAGGAAATGTTTGATTCCCTAACCAAGCTATTTGAAGGGAAGAACATAAATCAGAAGATGACTTTGTGGAATCAATTGAAAGGGGTAAAGCTTTAGAATGGAGAGACCATTCAATCCTATTTCTCCAAGGTCTCTCAGATCAAGCAACAACTTGAAGCTGTGGATGAAGTGGTGGAGAATGGTGAAATTGTCATGACCACTCTAAATGGCCTACCTAGGTCATGGGATTCCTTTATTCAAGGAATTTGTGCAAGAAGGAAGTTGATCTCCTTCAGTAGACTGTGGGAGGAACATTCACAAGAAGAGGCTAGGCTTGTAGCCTGAAAAGAAAAGATGGGAAGTGAAGATTAAGCTCTCGCAGCTCACACCAAAAGAAGCAATCCCAAGAAGGAGCACTCTCATTACAAGAGATCCTCTCACGACCATCAAAAGAACAAGAAGGATCTGAAATGCTTCACATGTAATGAGAAGGGACACTTTGCTGCAGATTGTCCCAAGAACAAAAGGTACAACAACAACAACTTCAACAAGAAGAAGAAGAATAACAAAAGAAGATATCATGCTCATGCTGCTAAGGATGATGAACCTCCCAAGAAGAAGGCTAGATCAAAAAGTGATGAGTCATCAAGTGAAGATGAATATGTTCTAATCTCTACTCTCACGGGTACTATCTCTCATGGTTGTAATGATTGGCTTATTGACAGTGGGGCTTCCAAACACATGATTGGGTTTAAAGAATATTTTGTAAACCTATCTGAACATGAGTCACCCCATAAGGTGAAACTTGGGGATGAATACCAATATCCTATCAAAGGAAGTGGTGAATCTTCCTATAACCTAGACTCTGGAACGTCTTTGAAGATCAAAGAGGTTCTATATGTACCTGGGCTCAAGAAGAATCTACTCTCCATATCTGCATTGGATGCAAAAGGCATGAGGGTTGCATTTGTGGATGGCCAAGTACTCATGTGGCCAAAGGGTAAGACCATAGATGATGCAGTAGTGATTGGAGAGTAAGAGGGAGGATTGTACAAATTGAAGGGACAACCTAAACATGCCATGGTACATGAATCCATGGAGCCAAGTGACCTTTCACATAGAAGGCTTACACATGTGCACTATAGAACACTACCAATTGCAAGCAAAGATGTAGAGGGTCTTCCTAAAATCAAGACAAAGCATGAAGGTGTTCGCAAAGGATGTGCAAAAGGAAAGAACATTAAGAAGGCATTTCCAAGCAGTGAAAGCAAAGCTAAAGGAATCTTGGAAATTATCCACTCCGATGTATGCGGTCCGATGTCATCCAGTTCTCTGAGTGGATATGTATACTATGTCTCTTTCATTGATGATTTCTCTAGGAAGACTTGGGTTTACTTCTTGAAGAACAAAGATGAAGTGTTTGATAAGTTCAAGGAATTCAAAGCCTTGATGGAAAATCAAACTGATAACAAGATCAAGACATTCAGATCTGACAATGGCGGAGAATTCACTTCAGGTGATTTCAAGAAGTTATGCAGTGATTCAGAGATTAAGAGGGAGTTGACCACTCCTTACAATCCACAACAGAATGGAGTTACAGAAAGGAAGAAACTCTCATCCACCTTCAGCATTGGTTAAGGTGCACACTATCAGAGACTCCAGTGGTTCCTGCAAGGAAGCAAAGATTGAGAGGGAGTCCACCCAACAAACAAACAAAGATAAGTATTCGAATTTGTCATTTCTTGTATATCTGATTGTTTAAATAATATTGTATATGCTTATGTTCCTAGACTTAGGGTGTGTATTATGCATATTAGAATAATTGCATTAATGAACAGTATACTACTAATATGCATGTGATGGGTAAGTGGCCTATGGCACTGTACAACATTCCATTGTGACTTATCTAGAATGAAACCTCTTTGCTGACATGTTGGGATTTGTGCACACTCTTAACAATGTTCTGGTAGAGATTAGAAGGCATAGAAAGTTACGGGATATGGATAAATGTTGTATTGAAGCATTGGCTAAAATAATTGCATGACTGTATGACATATTTCTTTATGTGTAAGAGTTTGTTCTGAAAACTATGAGATGTTTCTAATCATGCAATTTAACTTGCTTTGTAGGAAAGATCGTATACCATCACCTACAAAAGAAGGACTACAACATTTATTCAACAACAAACTTATCTGTTGAAGATATTGAAGTTCCTAGGATCCAGGAAGAATGCCATGATCGAGGAGTACTAGTCGATCATGAAGAATGATGTTTGGGATGTGGTCCCAAGACCTGAAGGGAAGTCTGTTGTCACTTCCAAGTGGATCTACAAGATCAAGCATGCTGCAAATGCTAGCATAGAAAAATACAAAGCAATATGTGTAGCTCGTGGCTTCTCCCAGAAAGAGGGGATAGATTATGAAGAGACTTTTTCTCCTATAGCCAGGTACACTTCCATCAGATTAGTACTTTCCCTAGCTGCAGTGATGAAATGGAAGATACACCAAATGGACGTCAAGACAGCTTTCTTGAATCGTGTAGTCGAGGAGGAACTATATGTGGAGCAGCCACTTGGTTTTGAGACACATGAAAGAGAGTCATATGTGTGCAGGTTGAAGAAATCCTTTTATGGCTTAAAGCAAGCTCCTAGAACTTGGTATGGTAGGATAGACAACTTTCTATCTAGTTTGGGCTTTACTAAGAGTAAAGCGGATTCCAACCTTTACTATAAGGTTGAGGAAGGAAATCCTGTGATACTACTCTTGTATGTGGATGACCTGTTTGTAACAGGTGAGGATAGATTGATTTCCGACACAAAGAGGAAGCTTGCTGCCAAGTTCGAGATGAAGGACTTGGGGATGATGCACTATTTTCTAGGCATGGAGGTATGGCAGAGTGCAGATGGAAACTTCATTGGACAAGGGAAGTATGCAGTAGAGATCCTGAAGAGGTTTAGGATGATGGACTGCAAGGCCATGGCCACACCTATGGCATCGAACCTGAAGCTGCTGTGTGATTCTTCATCCGATCCGGTTGATGTCACTATGTATCGTCAAATGATTGGGTCCTTGATGTACCTGACGAACACAAGACCAGATATTTGCTTTGCGGTGAATACATTGAACCAGTTCCTGACATATCCGAGAAGTGTTCACCTGATTGCTATAAAGCATATTCTTAGGTACCTGAAAGGTACAATTGATTATGGGCTCAGGTGTGATGCGAATCAAAAGTTTAACTTGCAAGGTTATGTTGATTCATATTGGGCAGGCAGTGCTGCAGATAGGAAGAGCATATCTGGGTGCTGCTTTAGTATGGGATCAGGTGTGATCTCTTGGTTTAGCAGGAAGCAGTCCTGCGTAGAACTGAGTACAGCCGAGGCAGATTATGTTGCAGCTTGTTCGGCTAGTTGTGAGGCAGTATGGCTGAGGAAGCTACTGTCTGATTTATTTGATCTCCCGTTGGATGCTACTGGTATCTTTTGTGACAACTAGAGTTGTGTGAAGCTGTCTAAGAACCCGGTGTTCCATGATAGATCAAAGCACATAGAGATCAAATATCACTATATCATGGATATGGTGTAGAGAGGAGCAGTGAAGCTCCTGTATGTTACGACGGATGAGAAAGTTGCAGATGTGCTGACGAAGCCACTATCCAGAGTGAAGTTCGAGTACTTCAGAGAGAGGCTTGGTGTTCTTCAGATTGATGACACTTCGAGGAAGAAGTGATGGACACATTTGCAAGAGCCATTCCGAGCATGGTGAGAGGAGGATCCTTCCATGGCTGTGGATGTAAGTGCTAGATGCTGAGCATCAGGACAATGCTCCAGTTACTGCTCTGTATATGCATCATGTTGGATGCTTGTTATCATCAGTTGGATCATGTATATGTATATGCATCATGTTGGATGCTTGTTATGATCAGTTGGATCATGTATATGTATATGTATCATGTTGGATGCTTCTTATGATCAATTGGATCATGTATATGTATATGCATCATGTTGGATGCTTGTTATGACCAGTTGGATCATGTATATGTATATGCATCATGTTGGATGCTTGTGATGATCAGTTGGATCATGTATTTGTATTTGTATCAGGTGGATACATTATATGATCAGGCAGATCATGGATGATGATATGTATCAGGTATGCATCAGGTGGATGCATTGTATGATCAGGATGATCATGGTTGATGAGCTTCAAGATGTTGCTTCATATGATATGTATCAGATATGCATAAGGTGGATGCATTGTATGATCAGGATGATCATGGATGATGAGCTTCAGGATGTTGCTCCAAACAATGTGCATTAGGATGATGCTATGATGATGATAAGGATGATCATGTAATGATGACATGCATCAGGACGATGCACTGATGATGACCAGGATGATCATGTACATCAGGATGATGTATAGTGAGTATCAGGTTGATACTCTATGGCCGTGGATAGGTTGTGCAAACAAGCATATAATATGGCCCTGGGAGGTTTGCAGATACTCTTTCGAGGTTTTTCCTATGGCATATAATATGGCCCTGGGATATCTGGCAAATGCTCTTTCTAGGTTTTGCTTGGGAGGACATGTAATATGGCCCTGGGAGATCCGATAGGTTGGGCCGTGTGCTCGTAATAAGTCCTGGGATGCTCTTGCGAGGTTTTGTCCTATGGCATGTAATATGGCCCTGGAAGATCCGATAGGTTGGGCTGTGTGCCTGTAATAAGTATTGGGATGCTCTTGCGAGGTTTTTTAATGACCACATGTAATATGGCCCTGGGAGATCCTATAGGTAGAGCCGTGTGCTCGTAACATCCTGGGATGCTCTTGTGAGGTTTTGTAGTGACCACATGTAATATGTCCCTGGGAGATCCTGTAGGTAGAGCTGTGTGCTCGTAATAGCCTGGGATGCTCTTGCGAGGTTTTGTGGTGAGGTCACATATAATATGTCCCTGGGAGATTTGACAGGTAGAGTTGTGTGCTCGTAACAGCCTAGGATGCTCTTGCGAGGTTTGTGACACATGTAATAAGTCCTGAGGATTCCACAGTATGGCCAGTGATGAAGACCTATAGGTGGTGGGCCTACATCCAGTATGAAAAAGGATTGGCTCTGTAGAACTTCCTATGATGAGTAGATTGGAGATTGATTGAGATAGCAGCAGTGACGATGACGATGATGATGATTCGATGACGATGATCCAGTGACGATGATCCAGAGAAGAAGACTTGTGCTAGCAGATCTGTGTCGAGAAACAACTTCCTAGTCAAGAGGGAGTGTTGATGTATATGTAACTTTGGAATGTATTTCACCTATGTCTATTGTACTCCTATAGAGATGTTATTATTCCTCTATACGGAAGTGTCGTCATTTGTATTGACAAGTGTTTCAAGTGTCACAACTTGTTGTGATGGGTTATTAGACCACCAAGTGTGGGGTCGGCCTTGATTAATGTAACCATGGGTTATTAGACTCTCCTAGAGAAGTCGGCCCTGCTAGTGTATTAGGAAAGTCAGGACAAGTATAAATAGAGAGCAGGAGATCTCTATTTGCTCATCTCATTATTCACTCCTACATCACTCGGAAAGTGGCGCACTAGTTGAGGAGGAGGAGTAGCTACTAGTAGAAGACTATCTCTTGTACTTGGGTTGTATCATTGCTCTTTCTATCTCTGAGAAATTTGTGGGGTTTTTCACCTTTATGGTTTTCCCCAATGAAACTCTGTGTGTCTATTGTCTCATGTGATTGCTTGGTGTGATTGATATGCATTGTTATACTTGATATGCGGTACATGTTATTCTCTTGGTAAAGATCCTAGAGTATGTTGAATTAATGCTCTAAAATTAACAATAAAATATTTTTACAATTTGAAACAAGATCGAAGACCTTGGTATAAAAAAAATGGCACACATCTTATAGGAAGAAAAAAACTTCTAATCCAAATATTGACGTGAGACTAAAAGATGTATATTTGGTGATTTTAATGGTTATGTATCTTTTGTTGTAGAGTTGAAACGTATCCTTCGAGGTTTAGACTGCGAGGAGTAGACCCACATTCTCTTTCGGTTGAGGACCGCGAGGAGTAGAACCACATTCTCTTTCGGATTTGGTATACAGAGAGCATAGTGCTGCAAGGAGTAGACTTGGAGGTATTTCCAGAGCACCCACATTCTCTGGTATACCAAAATCATAGTGCCACGAGGAGCAAAGACCCTACGAGGAGCACATGGATATGACAGAGTTGGTCGCGGACAGCACACTGCGAGGAGCAAAGACCATAAGGGATTTATATAGAATATTGTGAGGATACTGATAGAGACATAAAAGGGTCACGATGTCTTCTGTATGCCATACCCTCTTCCTCTATTTAGCATTATTTTCCATAAAAACATAATTTGGTTTTCTTTTGTGAATTGGAAACCTAGGTTTGAATTTATCTTGGATTTGGTGGTTTTCTTCATTGTACAAATTACTCTATTGAATATATAATCCATGACCTTCGAGTCCTCATCTTATCTAATATAACTATTGTGATCTCACATCCTATATCACACATCCTTTATAACCCTGCCAAGTGCCAAGCGCATGGTGTAATGTGAAGATTAATGTCCATTCCCATGAAGGTAGTTGCAGGGTAAAGTTGAATGTTTGAGCCGTGAGTTAGTTATACCTTATTCGAATATTTAGTTGATGTATATGGGTATGAAATTCCATTAGAAGGGTTGCATTTGACTAAAAATTGTGTTGAATGTATGACATAAGTTCTATCTGCTAGGAGCAAGAATCAAAGAAGTAACAAAGTACTCGGGTGCTCATGAATTACCACCAAATGTAGGGATCATTAGGGAAATTGGCATCAGTAAACAATACTAGAGCATTGATAATTCATATTAGATAATTAGATAGTGCATTCGATAATCAAAACAATAGTCCAGGGTTTCATTCATGGGAGAAACCCCCTCATTTGATATATGCAGCACAGCTGGTGTGAGCTCTCCTCACAGCCATAACTTCTCAGTCTTCTATGTATACTTCAGGAACAACACTGCTTTACTTCAAGACACTTGATTCTTCATAAGTGAGGAAAATACCCTCGCTTGGACATATATATGTTATTGTTTACTTGAATTATCAATGCTCATGAATTATCTAATGCAGGGCACATAATGGACCACCAAATAATATCTAGAACAAAAACCTTGATTGAAAATCCATTTTTTTGTTTGTTTAATGTTGAAGGAAATTTTATTCTCTAGGAGTAAGTGATTGAGGGCCTAAAGGGAATTAACCATTTGAAAAATATTGTTGTGAAAAACAATATTCAAGGAGTAGTGACTTGCATTTGACATCATATGTAATCTCTGAACTACCATATTAGTTTTCTTGGTGTTACCACCCATTTTGTATGGGTGTCCACTTGGAAGGGTTGGCATTGCTTTGATGATGAAATGAGCAATTCTGGGCTGAGATTGCAAACCTAGGCAGTCCTGGAACAATCACCTACAACATACATCAACAGGTTTGGGAACTCATAAGTCAATTATGGGAACTTATAGGCCTTTAAACAAGGCTAAGAAGGCAAGAAAAACAATTCTGAACATGTGAGTAGTCATCTTGGGAATTGTAGTTGTAGTCATTATGAATTTTGGGCATCAAACAACACTAAAAATAAGTTATGGGATGAATTTGTGAATATGGGCATGTATTAGTATGCCATAAAGCATTCTGGGAAGCCTATGTCAAGAAGAATCCACTACAACAACCTTGCATCCAGTATGGACATAAAGTAACCACTGAATCTAAGTTGCCAGGGGACAGGGACGGATACAAGTACTTGGGGACTGGTGCGGGGGAGGGTGGGCCACTTTTTGAAACAGGTTACTTGGGTTCGTCGGAGTACTGTATATATATATATATATATATTTATAAATTATAAATTTTATAAGCAATTGTAACTTTTAACAAAAAAAAATAAAAACATATTTGATATTTCAAATTTCTTCAAGTTCATAATTCAACGATTCATCAATGTCAATGATCATTCATTCAACATTCAAATTGGAACATAAGTTAGTAGTTACATAACTAAAATTTGATATCAATTGGAAAAAAAAATCAAATTTCAAACAATGAAATTAGAATTTAGTTTTAGTATTTAGTAATTTAAATTTACTAATTTAGAATTGACTAAAATTAAAATACTAAAACTAAAAACAGTAAAACTTTAATGTTGTACTTGCTCTATAGCATACACAACAAATCAAGCTTGCTTACTGTGTATGTTAACAGCATGCAAAACAAGTACAACAAGCATGCTTGATGTTCTGTATGTTGTTAGCATACACAGCAAGCAAGCTTGCTTTGTTGTGTGTGCTAACAGCATACATAACAACAACATGCTTGTTGTAAGACTAAGCATACTTGTTGTTCTGTATGTTGTTATCATACACAGCAAGCAAGCTTGCTTTGCTGTGTATGCTAACAACATACAGAACAACAAGATGCCTTTTTTTTTTTCTTTTTTTTTTTTTTTTTTTTTTTTTTTTTTTTTTTTTTTTTTTTTTTTTTTTTTTTTTTTTTTTTTTTTTTTTTTTTTTTTTTTCTGTACGTTGTTAGCATACACAGCAAAGCAAGCTTGCTTGCTGTGTATGCTGACAACATACAAAACAATATGTTGTTTAGTGTTTGTTGTTGTGTATGTTGTTAGCATACATAGCAAGTAGCCAAGATAGCTTGCTGCTTGCTATGTATGCTAACAACATACACAACAACAAAAATTTAAACATTGAAAATTTGAAACAAAATTTAATTATTAAATTAACAATGGACATTGAAAATTTGAAACATACCTGTGAAGTTAACCGCCTGTCACATGCATATTTCTTCATAAAAATTAAAAACATGTCACATGCATATTTCTTCACAATTCAATGATTCATCATTCATTCAACATTCACATTGGAACATAAAATTTGATATAAAGTGGAAGTTATATTATGATTCCATTGTCATACTACATTCACAATTTTCGTAATGGGCCAATGGCATTTCCAGACATGAAATAGAAAATACAAAATTCAGAAAACACTCAACATTGATTTCTTTCAATGATTCTCCTTGTTGTAATAGTGTAACCTTGTCATTGTATTCAACGTGGAAATCCCTTCACTGTTTCACCAAACACTTTTGCCGTGGAAATCCCTTCACCAAACACTGTCGTTGTTGAATGAAATGATTATGAGATGTTTGAATGGAAAATTATGATGTTTGAAGAGTTTGGGGCTCATCATTTTAGGTTTGGGAGAAGGGGCACCTTTCCCCCCCTTCATTTTATTTATTTCACTTCTTAAAAAAACAGGGTACGTCGGCCCCTCTAAGCCAGACGAACCCATTTTTTCAAGCTAGCGTCTCGGGTTCTTCAGTCAAGAACTCGGTTCATACGGGTTCGCCAACCAAGAACCAGAACCCAAATCGAAGACGTGGGTTCATGAACCCGGTGCGAGGACGTGAACCCTACCCCTGGGTACGTGAACCCATGCAACTAAGCATTGAATGAAACATAAAATCATTCTTGGATGCCTAGAATTCATCCTAATTCTCCCTATTCGCAACATTTTCACACTTGCCACTTTTATTCCTTGTAGAGCTTGGATGGCTCATAAAGTTTCAGATTCTCCAAATTCACAATTGAGTAAATGTGCATGTTTAAAAGGAACCTATAAATATGACATATTTGTATGAAATCATGCTACTTGGTATCCCAAAATGCACCTAGGCTCCCTCAAAGAATGTGGGTGATACAACTTGGCCCTTGATGATTTTGTTGCAAGGCATGATGACAATGCACTTTTTGCAAAATTTGTCCATCTCCACAAATAAATAGTAATGTTTATGTCTAGTTTAATTCGTCCTCGTATTGTTGAATTTTTATATAATTTTCATCTCTTTCAACTTTAGCAAAATTAAAACAAAAATTCACTGTGTAAGACAAAGGCCATGTACCTGTGAATAAACAAAATCCAAATAAAATAATTTATTTGAGAAGGGATAAGATGCACGACGAAGCAATATGCAACATTTTTTGAACCATTTTCCAAGGTTGGCGGAAGATGAAGAGGGTTTGCAAGCCTCATGTCTAGGTCCTTGTCTCCAAAGCATTAGAAGGCCATGCATTAACATAGCATGAAAGTTATGTGATTTGTCATATGTGGTGGTAGAAATCAATAATGAGTGAATGGGGAACCTTTAAGAATCTCATAAGTCATAGTTATTTCTAACAAAAATACCCTTTAACCTCCTAATTAACCACTTTACTCTTAACCAACATCCCAATGATTCCAGGGAGGCATCATTTTCCTAATTCTAAATTTGTATGCCTAATCTACAAAGGGTGCAAGTTGCATACCTCCTAGATGGATAAAATCCACTGTCATGCATTTATGATCAGATTCTATTTTGAATCATGGTCCTAAGGTAAAATCTAGACCTAAATATGATGTATGGATTTACAACACCTTTCCAATAGTATATCCTATGTGCAGTTTTGACCCCAGATTGTTAAGAACATGCCTTTTCAAGTTCATGGCTCCTTTTTGAGGGAGTAGTTTGGTGATAGAGGTTTAGGGTTCAAAAATTGTTGTTGAAAAGATCTAAATTAGAAAATTAGGAATTCCATGTTGTATCTAACTCCAACACCTTTTTATGATACCTCATTGGCCCCATTCCAAAATTGTATGACCTAGTTACAGCCATCTGAAAGATCTATATGCATTACCATGGAAAGAAACTTGCATGATTGCGTTTCAAGTATTGAAACCATGCTTGCTAGAAACCATGAGCCATGAATGATGTTTTCGGTATTGAAAATTCAATTACAACACGTTCTATCATTTCAATGATTGTAGGTACCACCAAATAGGTACTTGTCAGATCTATCTTCATCAAGTGAGGAAGATAGACTAGAAGAGGTTGAAAGTGAGACGTCTAATACAAGATCTAACGGGTCAAGATCAACTAGAGGTGAAAAGGTAAGGAGAAAATTTTGTAGACGCATGGAAATTTTTGTTTCTGAAGGAGGATCATGTGGTTATGATAACGAGTGCATAGGTGATATTGAGTTTCCCCTGAGGTATATACATATTTTCAAACGATGGCTACCTAAGGAGCTAGCCCAAGTGGACAAGGATTTCTTCCTCAATGGGAGGACTTATCGCATTGCTCCATCCTCTTTACATGGACTGGGGCCATTTTCCATGGATGGCATAAAGGTGTCATATGGAACTGAAACTGAATTGATGGAGTATGTCAGTCCATGCTACAAAAACAATGACTGGTTGTTGTTGGTCCGATATACTCGAAGTATGCAGACATACAGAGTGGTAGCAAATTATTGTCAACTATTGGACAACAATTTGAACAAAGGAGCAACTGTGTACATTGATGGAAGGCCAAAAGCTTCAGGAAATATAGCAGGATTTATAAATAGCACATGACCAGGGTCAACACATAAGCTACCCAATTGCCTATTTGAGGGGCGTGAAGGAAATAGTGTATTCGTATGTGCAACAAAATCAATAGATGTAGGTGAAGAGTTGTTGATCGATTACGGTTTGAATCGAACAGATGCGGGGGTTGCTATTATGGGGGTAAGTTTCTTATACAACATTTATCTCAACCTTTGATCAATGACTTGTTATTTTTCTCTTGCGTCAAGTTTATTTATGTCATGCTTTTTATAACATACACATGGTTAATTATATGTCATGCTTTTCATTAATCATGTTTACGAGACATTGTTATATATGTAATTTTCATTTTTAATATGTCTTAATTCTTATATTGTGGCAAGGTGATCGTGGCCATATGCCACAAGCTGGCCGTGGAAAGTCACGAATGGTGATGGATGAGGTAAATGTTAGTTTAATAGTACCTAATAGCATCAATCTAATAGTAACCACAACTCATGATTATATTACATCTGTTAACATTTGACATTTTTTTTTATATTGAGCTCAATATTTCAATATGATATCATTCTTATTGTATTGTGGTAGGGTCGATACTATGAGCACACCTAGAGCTTCTAAACAGGTAAAGTTGACTCTCATAGGAACAATAAAGTTTTCTTATATTAATCAAGTTTATTATACATGCTTCAATTTTTAGTTATCGATATTAATATGTCTTGCTTATTGTATTGTGGCAGGGTGACCGTGGGAAAGGCACCAATGTCGTCGCATCAGGTAAATGATAGCGTAATAGTACCTAAACATGATTATAGTACTTGTTTTTGTTATTATATGCATTATATATTTTTTACATGATTTTTTTATTGATGTTCGTAGAGCACACCACATCAAGGTGATGATGTGGTCAATGAAGTAGAGATACGTTATTCAACCAAACCAATGGTTTTTGTGAAAATGGATTTGAATAAGTGCAATGGCGACCTTCTTGAACTTATTTTAATCGATCCAATGACTGAAGAAATACAAGCACAAATTGGTGAATTGAGGAGAAAGATTAAAAAACGCGGTAAGTGGCATCTTTGAAAGTTTTTACGAACTAAATATATTCATTTATGTTATTTTAGTTCTCTTTTTTTGATATGTTCTAATCAATTGAAGTTGTATTCCTTAGAGTTTTTTGGAGCCAAAAACTGTGTGTCAAGAACAGACTGCAGAGGGCAGTATAGTTAGTAGCGATGCTTCAACACTTCGTAAATCTACCGTACCAACGAGGCTATTTTCCACTGCTACACAATAGCACACTTTAGATTCCACGCCCTCAACAGATGTTGGAATTGAAGATGACCCTTCAAACACCGCTACTCCACATGATGATAGAGAGGACGGTGGCATCGATTGTGATAGTTTCTATCTCGGCTCAATGCGTGTTGTTAGCAAGGGATCATTTCTCGTTAGCTTCTTGGTGGACGGTGCGTGTATTCCATCTCGAAGATTCCTGTGTTGAGGGTTTAGTGAAGTGCTCAGGGATAACGCAGTACTCATTATGAAAAGTCGACGTTTCGAACCTTAATCACGGTTCATCATGAGGACAATGAGTCAAGGTGAGGATAGCTAAAACATAGCATAAATATTCATTGATGTTTGTTTGTTTTGAGAGAGCTGAGACCCAGGAAGTGTCGGCCAAAAACCCTAACCTAGATGTAGTTCGTTTAATTATTTATTAAATTATAAAATTAATTAAATGAAATAATTATTATAATATAATTGATAAATTTAGTTTATTCATAATGTTTCAAAATTTTTAATATTAATATATTAAGATTAATAATATAATTTTTAGTTTATTAAATATAAGATTTTTATTAGAACATTGTAAATTTAAAAAATTTTATTTTAATATAATATAATTGATAACTTTTTTTTTTTTTTTTGTAAAATCAAATAATATTATTATATTAAGATTAATAATATAATTTTTTTTTAGTTTATTAAATATAAGATTTTTAATTAGAACATTGTAAATTAAAAATTTTTATTTTAGTATTATTAGTTGAATATAATTAATATAATTTATAAATTTAGACAATTAATTAGTAAAAAATTTTAATTGCTTACTTGGTTTGAATATTTTAATATAATTAATTAATTAATTTATAAATTTAGACAATTAATTAATAAATTTAATAATTTACTTAATTGAATAAAAAATTTCTTTAGAAGCAAATGATTAATATAATTAATTATTAGTTAATTATTTAAAGTTAACAAAGGTTGATTTTAATTTAACTAAGTCGAATCAATTGATAATAACTTCTAAGTGTCAATTTGTTATAACCTTATAAATTAATATCTAGGTCTGTGACTTACTAATTTTAATTTTAAGAGATTATGAGTCTTACCGAAATATTATGCGACCTAATTCTTCTTGATGAGGGGGAGCTAGGTATTGCTAATTTCAAGGCCACCATCTCTATTTAGGTTATTAGGATGCTTGGCTATCTCTATGGCTTCTCTAATTTTGCGTTTAAAGTAATGGTTTTCTCTTGCGAGAATTTCAGTGTTTTCAAGACAAATGTGGTGTTTAGTGTTGATGGAGTGTTCAGCTAATGTAGAGGTGCGGGTTCTCTCTGATCATTTTAGGTTTTTATGAATTTATGCATTGGCCTTATATTATGGGAAAGGAAATGCAGACTAATGCTTTAGATTGCACTGTAGGTGTGAGCCATTTTCAACTTATCCACGTACATATGATTTGCTTCATGCATTCTGACTGTTCTCACACTATAGAGGTAATGGTAAAGGTTGCCAAATAGAAGACATTATACTAGAGGTGGATCGCATTCTTCGCCCACAAGTATGCTTTTTCATGTTGCACATTCTTAGTTCTAATTCTTGGCATTAAAGTAATCTTTTTGGAATGGGTGTAAGAAAGAGGGGCCACCTACATCATACAAGGAATAAATGCCAATTCAAATGCTCATATTTCCACATAGCAACCATCAAGCATCTAGAAGCCCTCCAAGTGTAAAAAATTCTCCACAATGTAGGCAAATATCCAAGATAAGTCTCTAGAAGAGGGATGTTTTCATCCACAAGGAAATCAACATAGCTTCAAAGGCTAGCACTGCAAAGAAGAGGCCCACAACATAATGAACAAACCCTAGATGCCCTCAAATGGAAAAATGTCCAAGGGGATGGCCCCATCTAGAAGGATCCATTCAAGCTATCCTCCAAATCACCCAAGGCCCACAAGTAACCTCCAATGCAAAGCAATCCTTCTTAAGTTCTTACCCTCCAAATCAGCCAATCCTGATGTTCATTGCTGATTTCATGCACAAATTTGGAGGTTGAAGGTTGCTCTCATGACCAGGTTTTCTCAGATTTGAAGACTCAAACTTTTTGTTGCTGTTCCACATCCACGAGGCTGCTGAGATTGGAGAAATAGGGATGTTTACATGCCCAGAACTGACCAGAATTCAAGATTTAATCCTGTAAGGGGTAGGACAGTCCTCAGAATTGCCCAGATTTCTCAGAAACTAGACCAGAAATACGTCATATGCATATGTTTAATGCCATGTAATAGAATAACTTAACAAGCTGATATACATATAACAATGAATAGTGAAAGCGCAAACACCAAATAAGGAAAGTTACCTTGCTGATCAATAAATGGATTGGAACTGTCTTACATTAAATGTCTCAAGAATGGACCATATGCTATCCCAATTACCTCTTCCACTCAGCTGGTGCTATTTTGATTTATTATAGCAGTATTACTTTGAAGAGATAATGACACAACCTTCTAGTCAACTATGTCCAGTACAATAACTCTTCCCATCAATGTATACAACCATCCAAATGCAATAGAGTGTTGCCCAGAAATGTAAATAGATGCCCAACACTGAAGGAAACACTATCTAGAAGCAAGAATAGTCTCTATGAGTGGTTTATGGAATGTCCACTATGCATGTGAATACCCCCAACAACAATACCCTGCTAAGAAAACTAATGTTTATGCCCAGGAATTATAATAACAAAAAATAGAAGATCATATTATGGTTTACAAAAGTTCCATATTAGTGTCATTTTGTCATGTCATGCTATTCTATCCCATTGTTCTTTAAAAAAAGATAGAAATAAATTATGTATTTTTTGCATAATTTTTTTCCAATGAAAATATCAAGATATCAAGTTTCTTTATGGTCAAAATGTTGCCATTATCAGTCTTTTAAAATTGATAGCTTTATTTGGCAATGTTTTCCTTGTTAGAATCTATGTTGCTATGCTCTTCTTTTTGTTTCTTGTTTAATTTAAGCTTGAATTCTGCATTTTTTACCATGATTTTGTTGCCTTAAGCATGTATATATTGCTTTGAACATGTCATTTACATCTCAGCAGTTTTATTTGATTTATTTGGAGGTTCCCAATGAGCATAAATTTCCTTCACTTTATCTTTTAGATGGAATTGTAAATTAAATAGTGGGGACTACATCAAATACTTTGAAGCTCGGCCTCCTGAGGTAAGACATTATGTTTTGGTGATTTTATGTCACCTTTCTATAATTTTGGGAATTGCCTTGTCATATTTGAAGATTTCTATTATGTTTTTTACTTCATGAAATCTAAATGTATCACTTAAAAACTTTCACTCATTGTTGGCCTTCAACTTTAAGTCAATTTTACTCTTATGTGTTGATGTTTCGATTTGCTTCTCTGAAAATGTTTTGCATGTCATAAATGCAAGTTAACCCTAGTTCCTAGGATGCAATGCACTTTAAATCTATTTTAATCCTTGTGTGTCGATGTTTCAATTTTGCTTCTTTGAAGGTGTTTTGCAAGTCATATACGTAAGCTAATCCTAGTTCCTATCATGCAATGCAACATATTTTCTGGACATGGGAGAGTGTATTTCATTCTTCACCTCTCTATATTATTGAGGCGTGTCTCTAGTTTCTCTTGCTGCAAATGGTCCATCCTTTGGCACTACATCTTCAATACCACCGAAGGCTCAGGCTCAGCGTCCATGTCCTGACATCCATGTAAATCCAAATTATTTGAAGGCTACGAAACAATTTGAACAATCAAGCATGGTGGGTAGCTTTACCCATGGGCTGCATTAGAGAATGTTATTTATAAGTGCATTCAAAATTGAGTTTCCATTTGAAACACTTGGGCTATTGATGTTGTCTATGCAATCAGATACATCTCTATGTAGCATAGTCTCATATTAGATATTGGGTCACCTAAGCTAAAATCTATGTCAAGATTTTCCATAGGTGACCCATTATGAGATTGTGCTACATAGAGATGTATGAAATTTTCCATGGGTGACCCAATATGCACAAACTCTAGGCATGAATTTTGTAGATAAGGTTTTATGAGTTTCCTTCAATGAACAAATATTTGATATCTAGATATATGGCAGCAACTCAAATATCCCTCGTAGTGGTCAGGGATTCCAATATATTTTTAGTTGTCTCCCCATTGTTTCATGCAAACACATAGATGGGGTAGTCATCAAAACTTCTGATGATATCTCCTAACAATTTTATTCTGGAGTCACATGAGGCCACTTTAAAATTTAGCTTAAAAAAATAGACGCAGGAGATTTCTATAAATCCTTGTCAGATTATTCTATCCTTATTTAGTTAGCTTCTTTCTTTTACCTCTAGATGGAGGCACCCCACGTCTCCACTTTCTTGCGTCCATCCTTAAATACCATTAGGTATTCCTCCTTCCAACATTTATTTTGATATGGTTTCACATATGCCTCAAAGATACCTTTAGCGTTAAATTACTAATATGACAACTTTTTTTTCCTGAAGTTTCTTTTAAGATAAATGTTCCAAAGGAAAAACACTGGAATGATTTCCCATGTCATGTTTAACAAATTTAATTTGAAACCCCCATTGGGAAAATTTACAAGAAATTTATTGACATCAGTGAATTGTTGTGTGCTACTTCTCATTTGCTCCTTCCCGGCAAAAGTTAGCCAAGTTACAATGGAGGAATGGATGCTTCAAGTTTTCAACATCCCGCTGGCATAAAACATATCTCTAGGTTCCCTTCTATCCTCTGTTTCATAGGTTTCCCAATATTAAAATGCTTCTCCTCACTATCGACCAAAGGACAATTGATTTCTTTGGCCACATATCTGAATTCAAGATTTGACCTTCTGTACTATTAGAGAATTATAGGAAAGCTTGATTGGGTTGCGTCCTGAAATTGATTTGCCCCTCCTAAGAGCATATCCTTTCTTGGAAGGCATGATTATTTTCTTTGAAATTTCCCAAAGGAGGGATTTCAATCCTGCATTGTTCCTTCTGGCCATTGGGATGGGGATTTCCATTTTCTCATTATCTAGGAATTGGAAGTTTCTTGGATAATTTTCTATCAAATATTACAGATTAGCTAGGAATAGTTGGAAATGTTCATATTGTCTAGTATCAATTAATAAGTTCAATGTTGTTTTCATGAAATAAATATTTCCAACAATTTTGACACATTCTCTAGCTCACCTTTATCCTTGTGGCCTAATGAACTATGAAATAGTAATCTTAGTATCCTGGCAATGCTGGGTTTGAATGAGACTCTCTTTGATCCACAAGAAAATATTCTGTAGGTGAAAACTTATCTTTGAATATACTGATCAGAAATGTAGCATTAGACATGAATCTTGAGAAATTGTCATGGACCTAGAATTTTCATTAGAGATAACTAATATTAGGTTTATTCTATATTACAAGGACATATTTCCTCTCTTCTAAGATAGTACATAAAAAGGAGATATATAGATGGCCATTTACATACTTGTTATTGCTTTATTTAAATGATATATATGTGCTTCTGTGAAGGGTATTCCTTGTAATATTTAAAACTATTTCCAACTATTTCCATTATGATCTATAGCCTAGGGTTGTGTGCTAATGATTGTAAGATATCATTATTTGATGATTTAGTATCCAATTCTAGAATGAAATGCAAGAGAAGGTCCAATTATATGGGAAAATGGGTATTTTTGGTCCTTCTTGATATAGTACCAATGTTGGTTTCTTATGTGGACCCTTAATTCTTTCAATCTCAACCTATAAGTCATTGGTCTGTTACAATGGTACTGGGAAGAGATTCCCTTTTAGCTCATTCTAGTTAAGGGATATGAATTCTTGTTGTGTAGAAAACCTTGTCAAAGGAAGAAGCACAAAGTTCATCCTTACCTGAATAAGAGCTATAGAAAGGGCAATTAGTTACCAATTGGGTTGACTTCATTTGACAATTATACATTAACAATAAAATACAACTTACATAAGGAGATATAGTGACACAGTTATGGAATTTAGATGGTTGGTCTAATAGACATAATATTCTTGCAGTGTCATAGTACCCGAATCACATGGGCCTATCACAATTCTAGTGTCGGTCCATCCATATAGGGCCTAATATTGAGTTGCATGTTGAACATGCTATCATATGGGAATATTGTTCAATTTGTTAAAGCATTGTGCAAATATTGCACATCTTGACTTAGACAGTAACATATTATTTACATGATCCCTCCTAACTTGAGTTGCCCTATTCCATACTAATCACACTATTTTTTTTAAATGCTTCATAAATTACCTCAAAGAACAAATAGGTACAACATAGTTCAAGATAGTTACATCATACAAACAACAAGGAAACTGGGAAATTCCATACTATTTATCATGTAATCAATACCACTTAATAATTATTTCATGGTCTAGGTCCCTGCTACAATTATGGGTCAATATCTCCAAGAGATTTAAGACCTTGAAGCACAAGGTGAAGGAGTATTATTTGATTTAGCACTTAGTAATTTATGCTTTGTTATAGTTCCCACCACATATTCCATATATTGTGATTCCAAAGGATGCAATCCACAATTATTTTTATGGACCTAGAGTTCAAGTCATTAGAGATTTTGTTGTTTTGCATGAGCTTGCATCTTGTAGAGACTTTAAGAACTATCTATTGGTATTTTTCCCTTTCCTTCTCATCAATTTTGAATTATTGGCCACTTGGATTATTGTATTGATCATTGAACTTCATGGCTAGTTGTAGGTCTCTCACTTCTCACTATTATTGCATTATTGGCCTAGGCACTCAACCATTGACCATTTCATGGAAAATAACCTCACGTGTCTTGAATATATTGCAACATTTGGGAAAACATGTGGGCTTTGGAGCTGTGTGCAGAATATGAGAAATAGTTCTTAGAAGTGGTATTGAATTGTTGATGTTAAAGTAAAATGTGGATCATAAGGGGTGAGTTTGGGGATTGGGAATGCAAATATACTACCTTATAGTAGCAACCTTTTCAAATATGAATACTGTTGAGCACATATGGGACTATCTTGTCCTAAAGCAATAGCCATATTATGTATTATGTACACAGGAATTACTTTTGACATATAGCAATTGTGACGTGGGTTGATTCTCATTTCCAGGGGTTATTTTAAATCCAACATCCAAGGAGAAATAATTCCTGAGTATGTAAATTTCTAGTGTACAAGAGAAAGAGCTTAATGAAGGACAAAGAAATTGCAGCAGTAATGTTCTATCTGTTGCTTTTGAGAAACAGTAATGCTCTATTTGTTTGAGGTTACTGCTGAGTTGGAGGAAATATTTTTTTTAGTATTTTAAAAGGATAGTGCATTATAATATTAGGAAATGCACTCATGGTGAGGGGTCGACCTATGCTAATAAGATTTGTAGGGCCAACTTGTCAATTAAAACCTAGGGCCAACCATGCCATTTTGTATGACAAATGAATATTTATTGATTGGTATGGGAATTCTCTTTTGAAGGATAACTTCATCTTCTTTGGTCAGTCTTGAGTTCCAATCCTGTAACAACTATTTTTGGATCAATTTATTGGAGCATGCAACAAATCTTGGTGACCCCTAGACTATTCAACTCAGGCCACAAACTATCTTAATAGCCCTAACATACCCATGGAGCAATATTTCAGTAGTACACACTTCAAATAGAAGATCATGTAGAGAAGGAGCATGACAAGATGTGTTCATCCATGCAGGTGATATGCTTCCTCCAAATTGGCTCTATGGAACACACATTCTACATCCCAACAAACCATGAGAATAAACTGGCGGTTTTGAAAAATGACATTGAAACTTTAGACCAATGGGTGCATCGACTCGGTATGATCTTCCATCTCAAATTGTATCCTAGAACAATTAAAATGTGTCATATAATGGTTTGGGACATTAAGTGATAATGATTTTGTTTTTGTACAGTTATAGGTTTCTTGGGACAAATACTTCTCAGAGGAGCAGGTGCCGCTAGTGTTGCATCCTCCTGAGGAATCTCTTTGCTTCATATCAAGTTTCTGAAGAAGTATATCTGGTATTTCAGGTTCCAATCCATTGATATCGATTCATGCTTAGCCTTTCCAAAGAATAATCTTCCTAGCATAGAGAATGAAGTTGATTTTGATGTGTGGGTAGATGGTACTAGCATTCTTCAATATGTCATGGAGCCTATTTCCACCATCCACCATAGGGTTTTGTCTGCATTATGAGGCTTCATTGCTGGACAAATGATTTCGGATGAGGAAGTGAGTAAGTGGCAGGGTTAAGAGAGGCAATTTTACCTAGAGAGTCTACGTAGGAAACTTGACCCATATCAGGTGTGCATTCTTTTCAAATTTTGTCTCCATGATCTTTTATGATCTTTTCTTCCATTGAAATTTTTTCTATTGAAAATGATATAAGGGAAAAGTAACGACCACCCCCACAATATGAGATCTGTTTGCTTGTAATTTTGCGCTCAACTTTGCTTATTGGTCAAAACCTCTATAAATTTCACGAGCACCACTATAAATGGAGGGGTCAAAGGGACCATTCATTATGACATTCATTTATTTATTTTTATTTTTTTTAAATAGACATGGTCGTCGCTTTAGCGACACCCGAACCTGGCAAGTTCTGAGGAATTTGCTATACTAGCGATGGAAATTTTATAGTGAATTATGTCGTTAGTATAGCAAATTCGTCGGAACTTGCTAGGTCCAAGCGTCGCTAAAGCGACGGGCCTTCGTCGCAATTTTCCAGGATGTGTCGTCGCTATAGCAACAGAACTCTTTTGACTTGTTTCTTTGTAAATATGAGACTGTGTCGCTGTAGCGACAGACCTTCATTGTAGGTTGCTAGGTCGAGTTGTCTCTATAGCGATAAACCTTCATTGCTACAATGATGGATTTCTCTTGACCTTCGTTGTAGGTTGCTAGGTCAAGTTGTCGCTATAGCAATAGACCTTTGTTGCTACAACGACGGAGTTCTCTTGACCTTCGTCACAACTTGTTAGGCCTTGCGTCGCTATAAAGACCCTTCGTTAGAAATACAATGAAAAAATCATAAGTATTTTTTGTGGCTATAGCAACAGCCAAGCGTCGCTATAACGACACCTTTGAGTCTTTTGAAAGTACATCTGCACGCAACACGTGTCATCCATCTCATGTGGCTATAGCGATGAAAGTTTTGAAGTGTTGATGTAGAGAAGGAATTTGTGCCACGAAATATGGGGGTCCTGTTCATCGCTATAGAGACGAAAATGTGTTGCAATAGCAACGAAGTTGCGTCGGAAAAATGGTCACATGTACTAGTGAATCCATGGATTTATGACCAAAAACATTGCATGAATAACAATAACCAAAAAAAGGATTTATATGCCTGGCTGTATGATTCTAGCTTGATGATGTACTCTTCTTGAATTTGTCTGGCAATGAAGGATTTGACCTTATGGAAACATTTTGACCTATTCTTTTGTTGACCTCAGGGTGAATCTGATTCTTTTCTTCACTTGTCTATTGTAGGTGAGTTGAGACAGCTTCATCAATACAACCAAGACCAGACTTGTCAGATGGTGATCTTTGATGGCTTAAAATCTCATTCGGGACTTCAGTGCTTTTCTTGAATTTCTCATTTGTCCTATGCTATGTATGCATCTTCTCCACTTTCTCATTTAGGATGGAAATTTTAGTTACTAATCTATTGAACTCTTCTTCCTTTTTCCCTTAGTAGTGTCTTTTGTTCATCAATGACCTTTCCAGACTCTTCAATACTATCTTCCATCTATCTTTTTGAATTGTGATCATCCTCTTGGGTCTTCTGTAGTTGTTCTTTCAGAGATTGATTCTCTTTTCCAAGTTTTGAAACTTCTTCTTCAACTTCCTTACAAGTGTCATAATCAACCATGCTCATCTTCCCTAGATCTTCCTTTAAGGACATAATTTTAGCTTCTTGAGTACTGTAGATTTTACCTCTTTCTTATAGTTGGCCCATGTCATAGTAGTCATGTGTCATTATTCCAATTCCAAGTTGGCAACTTCCTTGGAATGGGTGAGTTTTGGGAATCGCTTTACTTACCTCGCTTATTGGCACAACCTTACTAGCGCAAATGAAACCATGTGTATGGAAAATATCCTAAGCTTATTGTTTGGTAGTATGTTGATGGTAAGAAGATGTGTTTCCTTTTTCGTTTTCTTGCATTCCATGCATGAATTATATTACCTATAAGGTGAAATTTTTGTGTAAGGATATGGGATATGATGTGGACCCTTCCTGCCCTTTTCTAGAAATTTAGGTGCCTAGAATTATATGTATTTTGAAGCTCGATTATTGGTATTTTTCTCAACCGATGACACTACTCTTTTGAAGTCCAATTATTGTTGTTATGTTTCTGCCAATCCATGACAAACTACTTATCTTGACTAAATATATATGCATCTACAAAAGGTGTTGCTAATGCTAATCTAGTACTCCTAGTAACGACAAGGCCAATGAATAGGAATACTCTAGCTTGGGATGTGGCATCTGAGCATGATCAATGGGGCTGTGAAAATGTAGGTAAGTTGCATGCTTATGTATCATCTCAAACATGTTCAATTGAAAGTTGTTATCTTCCATAGTTTCATTATTCAAAAACTTATTTTTTGGCAAAAGTATTTCATTTAACAGGTAAAAGTAAATTATTTGTTCAGGTCATGTCAATGTAGCACCTCGACATCTAACAACTGAGGCTGAAACATTACTTTTTGCAACACTAATACATGAGGTAAGCCATATGTATTTTTATTGACTAGTTTATGCGCCATTTGTTCTTGATGAGCCAACCGATGAGTAGGGATCATGACATACACCCAAAAATAGATTGCTTATTCACTATATTGTTCAAATTAAATATTAGTGAACCCAGACAAAAAATAATATATCCATTCACACAAACATTAGCATGTCTATATTAGCAATGAATCAACTCCAAATTCCCATCAAGTTTATGAAAATGTATGACAATGTATGGACAACTTGAAGTTGAGCAAAATATTCAAGCAACCGACTATTCAAGTATTCACAATCTTATGATATGGAATTTATGATCTAGTTAAGGGATACAAACATTTCGTCTTCTAGTTTATTCATATTGTCTATATTGAACAAAGTATAGAAATTCTCAAAGTGGAAGAGACAAACAAGGAAGAAGATTCGTCTTGAATATTGGCCTTCCATGCACAAACTATTGAGCTCCTCAACTACATCAATATGTCATGTCTACAATAAGAATCACTGCACTATGTTATGAAATGCATATCACATGATTGAAATTTGTGTTTGCAAATTGTATGCAATTTTTTTCAGCATTTTTGTTGTTTTAGTAAGTAATCAAAAAGTTTGGAATTATAGTTCTTATGCCTTGTGAGGATTGCAAAGAGCAGGTTGCTCTTGCATGATAATCTGTAGATATTTGGGTACATGTGGATATCATGTTACAATCATCTCTTGAACATTCTTATTGTCTTTTCTTAGACTTAAAAATAATGCAATATGGGTGTTAATATTGCTCATCTCCCTAATTCTTAAAGGGTGCTAGCTCAATGGTAGAGTGCATGCCTTACAAGTAGGAGGTTGGTGGTTCGATTCGTCTATACCCTATTGATATTGCAATATTGGTATTTTTAATAAAATATATTTTATTATGATTTATTATGGCTATAGAGGGGGTTTCAAGCCGTCTTTGTATGTTTCTACGAGGGGGGTTCTAAGCCACCTTCATATGTCACTACGAGGGGGGTTCTAAGCCACCTTCATATGTCACTATGAGGGGGATTCGAAATTTCCCTTGTATGTTACAACGAGGGGGATTTAGAACCATCCTTGTAGGTACCTACGAGGGGGGTTTGTAACCGCCCCCAAAGGTTTTTGTAATAAGTACTTTTAGGGGGGGTTCTGAACTGCCCCCATAGGTGTCTATGAGGGGGGTTTACAACTGCCCCTCAAAGTCACCATTTTTTGGGGCGGGGGGAGAAACGCCCCCAAAAGTCACTTTTAGAGATGGTTTTGATCTCTTCCAAAACTTCCCTTAAAATTCCAAACTTTTAGCGTCAGTGTTATTTGGGGCGGTTTTATTAAGACCGCCCGAAAAGGTTTGTAAGATGAAGTTTTAGGGGGGGGTTAGAACCGCCCCCATAGGCACCTACGAGGGGGGTTTGTAACCTCCCCTAAATTTTTGTAATAAGGACTTTTAGGGGGGGTTCAGAACCACCCCATAGGTATCTACGAGGGGGGTTTAGAACTACCCTCAAAAGTCACTTTTAGGGGCGATTTTGATCTCTTCCAAAACCACCTCTAAAAGTAAAAAAATTTAGCGTCGGTGCTATTGGGGGGGTTTTGTAAAGACCGCCTCTAAAGCCAAAACCACCCCCAAAAGTGACTTTTGGGGGCAGAAGACAACCCCCCCTAAAATCCAAATTTGTTGTAGTGTTAGTTACTTGTTATCTAGTCATATATTTTATCTTGTGACCCAATTGGTCATTCCTCCGGTCATTTTTAGTTGGCTCACTCAATTTTGGTCATTTATACCTTGAAAAAACCATGGTGACCAAATTTTTTGGTCGCCTGGTCATTTATCTCTCATTTTCTACTAGTGACTAGTTTTCATTTATTTTATTATTTTGTTATTTTAGTATTCTAGAGCAATTAATTGATATTGTTATTTTGTGAAAATAGGGAAGAAAATTACAAACATTATACTCCGATGCTGCTAGAATTTTAAGAAAATTGCATTCAACCTTGAAATGTGAAAATATTACATTTAATATGTACAAGATTAATTTATTTTGTTGTTGTTAGTCATCTCTAGGATGAGTGCTACAGATTCCAAAATGTCAATATGTCATTTGCTTGTTTTTCTACATATTAGGATGAACAAGTACCTCAACTCCAAAAACAAATACTAATTAAAGCTTTTCAATTTTGTTTCACTTTAACCACACCAATGAAGCACACTTCCACCATTCAATTACATGAAATAATCTTATCCTCTGAATAAATTGATGGAATTTTGGTACACAAAACCATCGTGGGTTTAACTTTGTAGGTGGATTGGCAAAGCCACTTTCCTATGGACTTTTGGGGCTTCAGAAGGTTTCAAGGCCAAATGTTCACAAATTGTCTTCTCATGCATGTTGGGAACTTTTCAAAATGATGTCTGAATCCCAATACCATAAGAGAACCTTGGATTCAGTATAAGCTATAGCCTTCCAATAAACTATCATGGACACACACTTTGCCACTAAATTTTAAAATAAGAATAAAAAAAATATAGGGAAAAAAACAAGTTATACAACTTACGAGAACCCGACATCATTCTCATTTTGGGGGGGGTCAATTTTAGTAGTTGTTTTTACCTCCGTTTCAGAAAGTGTGTATACTGGTAGAACCATTTTTCGTTTTGAGCCCCTATTTTGTGATTTTGAAACTTCCTGGTCATAAAAAAATTTTATTTTTATTTACAACCAAGTTTTTCCATGTTGACGAGAACCCGAAACTGTTGTCGTTTTTGGGGGGTAAATTTTAGTAGCTATTTTTACCTCTGTTTCAGAAAGTGTATATACTAGTAGCACCTTTTTTCATTTTGAGCCCATTTTTTGCGATTTGAAACTTACTGGTCATAAAAAGAAAAATTATTTACAACTGTGTTTTTCCAAATTTTACAAAACATTACATTTAGTAGCTTGTAATTATGAAATATATATATTTTTTAATTTTAAAAGCGAATTAAAATTAGCTATATATATATATATATATATATATATATATATATATATATATTTGGAGTTTTATTCTCTAAATTTTCATCTCCATTAAACTTATTTTTAAGGCAAAATTTGGAAAAAAAAATAGAAATTTTGAGAAAAAAAAATTTAAAAAAAAAACTTAAAAACAAAATTAAAAAAAAAACAAATTTTAAAATTATTAAAATTAAAAACTAAACAAAATTTTAAAACATTAAAAAATTTATTTTTTTTAAAAAAAATTTAAAATTATAAAAAAAAAACATTAAAAATCCCCCCTACCCCCTCCCACCGCCCTCCGCCTCCCTCCACCACCCACCACTCACCCCTTCCCTCCCCTTCCCACCACCCCCCCCTCCCTGCCTCCCTCCCCCTCCCCCTCCCCCGCTCCCCGTCATCCCCCTCTCTTCCCCCCTCCTTGTCGCACGATAGGTTCCCACTCGCCCCCCCCTTGCGTGGCAGCGCGATTCTCGGAATCGTATCGCCACAAAGGGGCAACGCTTGGAGCATGGGAAGGTGAGGGATGGAGGTCGGTGTGCAGGGGAGGGGGATGGCGAGGGGTAGGGGAGGGAGGTGGGCGGGGGAGGGGGAGGGAAGGGGTGGGTGGGGGAGGGAGGAGCAGGGTGGTGGAAGGGGGAGGCAGAGGGCGGTGGGGAGGGCTAGGGGATTTTTTATGGGTTTAATTTTTTAATTTTATATTTTAAAATGTTTTAAAATTTTGTTTAGTTTTTAATTTTAATAATTTGTTAATGCTTTGTTTTTTTTATATAAAATACAAAAATTTTATATATAAATAATTTTTTTTTAATTTTTTGTTTTTATTAAATTTTATTTTTATTTTTATTTTAAGTTATTTAAAAAAAAAACTTTTTATTTTTTAAATTGTTTAAATTATTGTATCAATTTTGAATTTGTTTAAAAAAAAAATTAAATGTTCTTTGGAAAAAATGATAAGTTTTAAAAAAAAATGAGGATGGGTTTCAATTTATTTTTAAATGATAATTTTTTTTTTTTTAAATTTTTGAATTTGTGTATTCGTCATTTATTATTTTTTTAAAATTTTTGTTTATAAATTTTATTGTACAATTTCTTTAAAGTTATTGTTTTTTTTTTAATCTTAACATCCAAAAAAAATGATAGTGATTCTAGGAGGTTCACCTTTCAATCTGTGGGTTGATTTGAGGTTTTAATTGCAACTATACCACCCATGGTTTCCGAAAAGTTGTAATTTTACTCCTCCCAAAAAAAGATATATTGTGTTTCCTCTCTTGTGCCTCAAATATCATAACTTGTACGCTTTATGGTTTAATATATTGTTTTATTATGAATAATATCATAAATTTTTTTATTTTAGATGGAATGAGTGGTGAAATAATTTCTTGAATAATTTATGTTTAACTTAGTGCTGCTTTTATATAGTATTACTAATTGTTTTAATAAATCCAATTTGAAATTATGATACAATGATATAATAATTTCTTTTTTTTAAAAGTGTTCTACTAGTAGCAAATATGAGTTTTTATGGCTAGAGCTCTAGTTTTGAGTATAAACTTTGCTTTAAAAATATGTCCTACACTTTTTTTGGGCCAAAAAGGGGGAATTCTACAGCCAGTAGGGGGATGTGTAACTCCTTTCGTGCTTGGAGCTGACACATGTCATTTATAATATATATATATATATATTATAAAAAATAACATGTAGGCTGGAATTAAATTTAAAACATTAAATACAAAAACATATAAATAAAACTACACCAATTAGATCATTTAAAAAACTTCCTCAACATTTTGGTAGATCACCTTTTAAGTTGGATCTATGCTGGTTTTATATTCACTACTCACATAACATAAGACTAATAAATGTTGTACATGTTCACAGAGATACTATGAGATCTAAAATTTATATCTAAATTTATACAATTTTTATTATTTTGTTGTTGGGTACATAATATTTACCCACTTTCACTTATCATGGACTAGAAAGAGTCCTCTTCCGAAATTGCAAGAAAAAGTAGATTGTCAATTATTATTTAGGGAATGTGATAACTCGTAATTGAGCACTTCTTCGTTTCCACCTTCTATAGTTAATGATATGCCACTATGTAATTATGTTTTTAAGTTTTTTGTTGTATTGAACATGTGATTGTTCTATATATTTTTCTATGCAGAGTATGTATGATATGGAACTGTAAACCTTACATGTGTTATGTACTTTTTGATTTCAATGAAATAACAGAAATATGTTTTTTTTTTTTTTTCTTTTAAAAAAAAAATCTTAACTCGTAACTGAGCGAATCTGGGACCATTCACTACCAACCAAATGGACTCTCGACGTCATTAGCGTACCACCAAATGGACTCTCGACGTCTCGACGTCATTAGCGTACCACCAAATGGACTTATTTTTGGTTGAAATTTAATGATTTTTTTGTTTTTATCAATAAAAACTAATTTTGTGCTATTCAAATTGTAAATAATAAAAATTTCATAATTACATTTCTTTCATTAATTACAACCGCAAATAAATACTATATTCTTTACTGTCATAAATGTTCTATCAAATATCCATCTCCTTCCACACAGACGACTAGAGTTAGCAGAAGAAATAGCGCTGCAAACAGCACGAGGGGAGAAAACTCATTCATGGCTGCAGACGAGCCTGATTAAAACTGGCACATCCAGTGACGAGACAACAATCTCACTGGCAATATTGCATTTTCTGAATGCAAAAGTTAATGCTGCTACCACCCTTTTACTTATTTCTTACGCTCAGTTCATTTTTTTGAAAAAATGTTTGTAGGTTTAGTTGTCATGTATATAGAGATGCTTCAAATTTTCATGTTTATCTTAGCCTTTTAATGACAATCTGCATATCTGGTTGCAGCTTAAGTGGGTTTACTCAATAATAATAATTATTACATTGGGTTGGAGAAACAATCCACAGGTCACTTGGGCTGTCACGGGCATCGTCGCCAGTGCCTATACTTCAAAAGCTCTGAAAGTCTTGCTCAACCAGAGACGGCCGTCTTCAGCATTTGGGATAAGGGCAGATCCAGGGATGCCATCTTCACATGCCTATACACTTTTATATACTGCTGTGTACTTTGTTCGAGCATGTAAGTACATGTGTTTCTTCTGTGACATAGTTTCAGAGTTACATTGCTTAATGGTGTCAAATGTATTTTAACATAAATGCCTCCATATCTTCCTTTTCCATTCAATTCTATGTTTTCTTGTTTTTCCATTCAATTGGGTTTTAAGAATGAGTAGTCTTTAAGCACAATGCAGTTTTGAGTGATTGGTACGTTTGCAAATAAGCAGAATCATATTCAAAATTACAATCCACCTTATTTTTAGTTTTACTTATTTCTCTGGCTTTTTAGTAGATTCTTACTTTTTAAGTATGTTGGAAGATATCCACTCTCTTCACATTGGATTTATATAACAGGAAGCACCTACCTTCGTGGATGTGTAAATTTTTTTTTATCTTAATTTTTTTAAGGTCAATAAAATTTTTACATATTTTGAATTTGGATCTTTTAAATTATTTTTTATTTTTAGTAATTTATAAAACAAAGTTAATTTTTTTAATTACTTTTTATTTTTTGTAATTTATAAAACAAAGTTAATTTTTTAAATTACTTTTTTTTTAAGATAGCTTGTAAGACAAAATTATTATTTTTTAATTACTTTTTATTTTTGGTAACTTATAAGACAAGATTATTTTTTTAATTAATGTTATAACATTACCCCCACACTCAACCTAACTACTTTAAATACATTTTTTTTTTAACTTTTAAGAACTTATAAAACAAGATTAAATTTTTTAATTACTTTTTATTTTTATTTTTGGTAATTTAATGTTATAACATTTTCGTGGCACTCAACTATAAAATACTTAACTACTTTAAATACATTAAACTAGTTTAATAAAATTTTGTTAATATCAAAAAGGTTTTAAATAGCGTTTTACATAAACTCCTTTGGCCCCGGAACTCAAAATTGACAAGTATAGTGTTTTACATAAACTCCTTTGGCCTTCGAACTCAAAATTGACAAGTTTCATGTTCCATGGCCTGCTTACCCATCCGAAGGGAGGATAACGAGGATGAGTTGTAGCGTAATTAAGTGTCATATTAGTCACCAATCATCCCTAAACAAGGACCCGCAAAAAACAAAAGTACTCCAAAAAGGGAACCCCCCCCATTGTCGTGGAAGTAGGCACCAGAAGTAATGAAACTAGCACTCCCCTGACTGACCCATCCCTCGTGCACTTCCAAAATCTGGTAACAAACTCTCAAAATTTTGTTTTATAGTTACCTTGACATAGTCAAATGAATAGTACATCAATAGTTCTCAAAGCGATTCTTTAATAGGAGGAAGTAGTAGTTTTCGGCATACTAGTAGCAACATTGTAGTGCAACCAGGACCACAAGGGTTTGTATTGGTAGGAACCCCAACTATAGTGATGGAGGGAGTACTAGCAGGCCCACCCCTGAAATTCCTATAAATTTGGGGGAATGGAAGAAAGAATAACGTAGCTCAACACTAGTTTCTCTGAACATTAGGGCGAGCCTAATGGCATCCAAATTGGTAGAGTTTCAAATGAGCTTTTGTTGAAGGGATTTACTATGGTACATGAGATTGATCAAGATAAGGGGTGCAAACACGCCACCTCCTACATTGGTGGAAAAAAACAAATTGTTTATGGATGATTTTGCACAACCAAGTCTGAACAGCAAGGTGTTGCAGAATTAAGGGAAATCCAGCAGATGCATGGAGATCGGCTTGGGCATACGATTGATGGTTTAGAGATGTGCTAGCTAAATTAAAATATCTAGTCCATGAAATCCATCATAAAGATTGGTTTATTCAAGGTTTTATACCATTGACAACGATACCTCTATTGCAACAAGTAATAGATTCACCTAAAGCTGCATTAGAGCAGGCAATGAAGATCGAGGCTATGGAAAACTATCTAGATTCTATGGGAGTTGGAGTTGGAACTTCATCCACTTTTGATGAACTGGCACAAGTGCATAATAAGTTGGCAGAAATAACTGAGAGACTTCAAGATTTGAATGTACCAAAATCAACCTGGTCATAGGTATGGTGTACTGGTTGCACGACATATGAAAATCATGCTTCAGAATGTCCTCAGACAAGAGGGGGACATGTCCCACTAGGTGGATAGTTTAATACAAGAACAAGTGAGACAGTTGTATAGGTTGTTGCAGCAAATCCATTTCATTCCAAGCCAACCATCATATCCAGAGAAACCAAGTGCTTCTCCAAGTGACTGCTGCGATATATGCAAATCATTCAGTCATCCACCTCAACTTTGACCGACCTTATAGAAGTACTCTTCAATACACAACATGATCTATTGTGAATTTTATGGATCTACTACACATAGCACTGAAAAATGCAAAGCCTTGGATGCCCTAATAGAAAGGCTAGATCGTTCTATATTATGGGTAGTTGATTGACCCCCAGGAACAGAAGGGGGGGACATGGAAGACGGTTTGGAGATAGACGAGGGCGGGGTCATATAGGACCACTGCAATGCTACAACTATAATGAAATTGGCCATCTTGCTCGCGATTGTCCCTTTCCCAAAAGACCATGGTGTACATATCATCGCACTAATACTCACAATGTGGAGGAATGTCCTGAATTGATAGCTAAATGGGAAGATCGTGCATGAAGACCAACCATCTTTTAGAAACTAACCCTGTGAAGAACGAACTACAGTAGGCTTTATTGTCACCCAGGAAGGTACTTAGAGCCGGATTAGATCAATGAAGACCAAACTCCCCAATGATTAGAAAGGAAGCACCAAATATGAATAAGTATATTCATGTTCAACATAAGGAAATCTATTCAGAGGTGACAGACATGTTTGGTCCAATACTAATGCTTCCAACCCGAAAGAATACAACATTGTCCCACTAGTTCAGGTTGGACGATACAAGAACTGAAATCGATGGGTCAGTTGTTGATAAAGCAAAGGACTTTGTTTCAATATGGTTTCACTTACTTAAGGATATCTTGGAAGATTAGAAATCCATGCATAATTTACACGGTGTACTTTGCCACATATCCAATGTTGCAGAAGTTCACAGTGAAATATGTGCCCTGCTACTAGAAAGAAACTTGTAGTTAGTGTGACAAAGGTGAAGGAAGAGGATTGGTAAAAAATTCCATCTAAATGCATAAGTGCACGATTATGATATTAAGAATGTAATGTTGTACTTGGGTTCTGATGTAAACATCCTACCGAAAAATTCATGGGAAGCAATGGGTTCCCCGACTCTTGTCTATTCTCCCATTTAGTTTCATATGGAAAATAAATATCGTATTTTCCCCATTGGCCATCTAGAGAACATTGAATTAGATTTGGGGGGTGTCAGAACTACCACATATTTTGAAGCAATCGAAATCATGGGTGAGAGAGATCCTTATCCAGCATTGCTTGGATTTGGATGGGCTTATGAAAACTATGGGATAATTGATTTGAAAAATAGAGCAATGACCTTTGAGGTTGATGGCATGAAGGTAACACAACCCTTATATCCCTATCAAGCTCTAAGATACATAGAACCAATCCATGAAACTATGGAATGAGATGTTTTAGACGACATCTACTCTCTAATATCAGGAAATAGGGATGACTATGTGAACCCAACTACAGAGGGCTTGGTAAGATGGAGAAGTATTCAATACTTTGACAATGATTTTGAAGAAGCATGGGACAATTGGAAAAATGAACGTCATGACCTCTCCTCCAAGTCTTGTGCAATGGTGAAATTGGTTCGTTGGATTGGGATAGAACCAAATAATAAACTAACATATGATGGGACCAACGGCATGGATATATTCCTACAGGAGCTGGAATCATCGATTGAAGAATAATATTGTATGGATGTATTGGACATAGAACTTAGAGGGACTCCAAGAAGATGGTGGGAAACGAAAAAGGATGATTTTATTGATTGGGGCACCACCTAGCTAAATTTGATTATCATGTTCAATCCATCTCTGCACTCTAACATGGTAGAGAATTTTACATGGGGAAGACTAATCCTTATATGTACATTGATTAGTGTGAGCACTAGTGGAATCAGGAGGTTTACAACCACAATTTTGGGTTCATCAATTCTTCCATCATCTTGGTATCTACATGAAGAAACACAAAGGTATACTGACTACTGGAAGAAGCTATGTGCCAAGTTCTATCAATACTTCTCCTTCTCTGCAACAAGTCACACAATAACAAAATCCTTAACAGGAATCAAGGGTGCATTATTTACCGACCAATTACTAAGGGTAGGACACTCAAATGTTTGTCCAGCACATTGAGAAATGACAAAATTTCACTTAGCCATCCCCTAAATGAGACAACCTCTCTATTGTGCAAAGGTAGATAAAGACAATCTAGAATGAGATGAACTGGAACAATTGTGACACCTAATCTTCTAGGAATCAAAAGGTGGACGAGAAGTTAGACACACCAAACCCAAAGACACCAGAGAACTCTATACACAACCTTTACAACTAAAGGAAATCGATATCGACATAGAAGAAAAACTAAAGATGGTAGCTATAAGGGATTACTGGGACAACCAAACAATATTTGAGGTCGCATCACTATTGAAATAACATGAAGACTTGTTTCCATAAAGCCTCATCGAGCTAAAAGGTTTCTAGGGAGACCTCAATGAGATGAGGATTGCACTTAATCCAGACACACACAACCTATAAAGCATAGGTTGTATTGATTGAACCCACGAATAAAGAAAAAGGTGAAAAAATATATTGAGTGCATGTTGACCACATACATGTTTTTCAAGTTGATGAGTCTGAATGGATCAAACCCATTGTAATATAGATCAAGAAGTATATAGAGGAAATCCATGTTTGTGTTGACTACCACAACCTGAATGTTGCTTGCATTCATGATCCATTCTCGACATCGTTTAATGATGAAGTATTAGATAAATTGGACGGAAATGAAGCACACTCCTTCATTGATGGATTCTCAGGTTACCATCTAGTCAGGATCATTGAAGAAGATAAGAGGAAGACTACATTTACTACTAAATGGGGATCGTTTGCATACAATGTCATGCCACTTGGACTTAAGAATGAACCAACCGTATTTTCATGGATAGTGATTGAATCTTTTTGTGAGTTCATTCATAATTTTTTGGAATTATATGCAGATGATTGGATAGTCTACAGTCTGCTCAATGAGCATGTTTCTCCCCTTCAGATTATGTTGGAATATTGTAGGAAGATGGGGATTTCTTTGAATATGTGGAAATGCATATTCTATGTACCTTTTGGCAACTTGCTAGGCCATATTGTGTGCAAGGATGGCGTATTGGTTGACCCCATGAAAATTGCAGCGATTGGTTGACCCCATGAAAATTGCAGCGGCTATGAATCTATAGGAATCTAAAACAGTGAAACAGTTGTGATCCATCCTAGGCCATACCAGGTACTATAGAAGATTCATCTACAACTATGTATTCGTCATTGCACCATTGGAGAAACTGTTGAAGAAGTCCAAGACTTTTCAATGGAATGAAGATTATGGAAAAGCATTCAACACACTGGAAGAAAGAAGGGTAAACGCTCCAATCCTAGCATTTCCTAATTGGAAGAAGGAGTTCTATGTTTATGTTGATGCATTAGGAATTACTCTTGGTGCTATATTGGCCCAGCTAGGAGAAGGCGAGATAGACCATCTAGTCTATTTTTCTAGTAGAAAGCTATCACAAGCAGAGTAATATAATATGACAATAGAGCGAGAAGGATTGGCTATGATTTATGCATTACAAAAGTTATGCCACGACTTATTGGGAGGAAAATTCAAGTTCTTCATGGATCACTCCACCTTGAATTATTTGGTAAGCAATCCATTGTTAGAATGAAAAATTTCCAAATGGTTACTCCTATTTCAGGAATTTTCTTTTGAAGTCATAGTAAAGCCTGGAAAACACAATCATGGACCCAATCATCTCTCTTGCATAGAATTAGGTGAATTTGAAGGACCAATGGACAACCAACTACTAGATGAAACATTATTCAGAGTGGAAGCCATTTCATATCACCTAGAAGAAATCACATTTTTTCTTACCACAGGAAAGGCCCTGTATGACTACTCCCCAACCTAAAAAAAGGCACTTAGTTGTAAGAGCTACAGAATATCAGCTAATTGCAGGACAACTATATAAACTGGGAATTGATGGACTCTTGCACATATATGTCTTAGATCATGAGCATGAAATAATTTTGTGGGAATTTCATGATCGAGTTGAGGGTGGACATGTTGGAGGAAAATCCATGGGAAGAAAGATACTCCAAACAAGAGTGTGGCGGCATACAGTTTTCAAAGATGCTAAGGAATATGCATGGAAATGTGATGTTTTACTGTGTGTTGGTCAACCATTCTGTAGAGATGAAATCCCATTGCACCCAATCCGAGCACTGCAACCATTTGAGAAATGGGCAATTGACTTTGTGGGACCCATCAACCCACTGGCGAAGCATTCAAAATATTGTTATATTATCGCTGCAACAAATTATTTAACCAAGTGGTCGGAATCCAAACCAGTTTGAGACTGTTATGTAGATACAACTTCCAAATTCATTTATGAAAACATTATTACTTGCTTTGGGTTCCCTATAAGTCTTACAAGTGATCAAGGAAAGCAATTTCTTAACAATACCATTGAAGAATTGACAACTGGATTTATGATTCAGCATCATAAAAGAAGCCCACATTATCCTCAGGCGAACAAGACCATGGAAGCATTCAACAAGATTCTAGAGAATGGTTTGACCAAATTATGTTGCGCAAACAGGGACAACTAGGATGAGCGGATTATAGATGTATTATGGGATTATAGGACTACTACTAAGAGGCTTCACAAGCATACTCCTTTCTAGATCATCTATGGTAGAGAAGTGGTAGTTCCCACTGAATTCATAGTTCCAAGTCTTTACATTGCACATGCAACACAGATGACATAAGAACAATTAATTGCATAATGATTTGCAGAACTAATGGAACTTGAAGAATCCTATTTTGTGGAAGAATATCATGCAATAGTGGAAAAAGGGTGACAGAAGGCATGGCATGATCACCACATCAAGAAGAAACAATTTTCCAAGGGTGAGGAAGTGCTCTTGTATGACAGTAAGTTCATGAAGCATCTAGAAAAATTACTGATGCATTGGTTGGGACCATTCATTATTGTGAAAATCAAGGATTCGAGTTCTGTGAAACTTCATGGTATCTTGCATCTAGGATGGGTGAATGGCGCATGCCTAAAACCATACATCTCTTTTCAATAATTCCATAAGAAGCTACTCCTGCTCTTGGGAGTGAGTTAGTTAGGAGTTAGCATGTTTTGTTTTCAGTCCAGTAATTTTCCTTTTCAATCTTTAGTTCATTTTTGTAGTTTAGTTTTCTTGTCAGCTAATCCTCACCATTGTGGTTGGGGAGGGACCCACAGTTCTATTCATTCGCCATGAGTCTCATGTTGCAGTAGTACATTTTACTTATTCACCAGACCACTGGTCACTCATGTGAAAATGCAGCCACACCATCTCATTCGATGTGTCATTATGGAAATCTTTTCCACCTTGGTTTTACAGTAACCCCAGTCACCTAGCTATCCAACCCATGTGATCTATCATTCATCATTACCCTGGACTCGCATGTATGATTACCAAACCATTATCCTTTACTTGTGCAATTTCCATCATGAAGATACCAACCCCATAGCCAGATCCTTGATGCATCATTTCCCATCCAACCCATACAATGCGAAAGGCCACCCCACCATACCTCTACATCTATATAAGGATACGTAACATCCCTTTCCACCCACAAGTTATTTTCCCATGTCTCATATTGCTATATCCATGCAAATAGTTTCTCCATCCCCTGTGTTCATGCTCGTGTTGTTGTATGAGATGATATTCCTCATCAGGCCTTGATTAGTTTCCTTCATGCAGAGCAACCCATTGATCGTTCTCCATCTCAGTTCATGTTAGATGAACATTTCGATGCACAATGCTTGGTAGGAATTTCATGCCTCACATTAGATGAAAATTTCAAGAAATCATAATGTTCTCTAGATGAGAGTCTCCCCTCAGTGATACTCCTGCCAAATTTCACTCTCTCAGGCCACCTTTTTCCACCATGAAGTTTTATGGGATTTTGAGAGAGTGACACCTTGAAATCCAAGACACATACACTAACCCTTCTTGTATCATTTCCTATGCTTCATCTTCATTTCTTAGTCTCCTTGATGCTCAGAATATAGTCTACAAAACCTTGGTGTTTTGATGAACATATAGACAACAGTTTTCCATCTACAATGGAGTCCTCAGGAATGAAGATTTTAAAGACGAAATATAATTTGTCGAGTCTATTTCCTATAATGCCACAACCATGTAGGTTGTAATCTCTCTTGCAGGATTTTTTCCTCAGTGCAGCATACGGTAATTTTCTTTGGTGCCATTGATATAGAGGGTAAATACTAATGTTATTCAATACCAGAAGCAATAAACCTAAATTGTTCAACACCAGAGTTGGCGCCTTCATTTGAAAGAATAACAATGGAAGATGCACAAGGATTAGTAATGCAACATAGTTGACTCGAGGGAAATTCGACCTCTGTGGTCAAATCCTGTTGGATCCTTAATTTTTAAAGAAGACCAGAGAAGGAGGAAGAAGAGAAGACCAATGAAAGAAGTGCGGAAAGGAAGCAGAAGTTGCAGAAAATAGGTAATAATCGAAAAAAAAATTGGACCATTTTTGGACCTGATTCTCAAGTATATAAGGAAGCGGAGGACAACCAAAAGGTGTGTGTGTGGAGACTAGAGCATGAAATCATCCAAGCATCAGAATATCCACCATCCGAAGATAGAAATAACTAGATCTATAGCAAGACTTAAATGCATATGGGTTTTGGGTTTTATTTGTATTAGTGGATATCTCGCAACGAGCAATTTCATGGTGACTGTAAGGCCTCAAATCCATGATGTAATTTTTTGTAATGATGAGCATAATAAGAATGTATTTTTGGACCCCTTAAATTTTCTATTATGACTATCTTGGATATGTTTGGTTCTGTTTACTATTCTGCTTAAATGGACGTATATTTGAACAAGTAATGAATAATGTTGTGTTAGGTGTTATTGCAACATGAATGACATAAACCTCACAACCACATCCATATAGTTAACTATTCCTTATCTCGTGTCGGTCTTGGTTGTGCTTCGGGTGAGATCTTCCCCCTTATGGGGATTGGAAATGCCAACACACTAGGCTACAATGATGCCCTTTTGTCGGTGCATGCACAAGAACCTTGATCTCAATTTTGTGCCAACAGTGAGTGAGCAGGAAGCTAGGATAAATCCTTTGAGAATATTCTTATTTCCTTTTCACTCTTCAGTGTGTCTCCTTCCAGTTACGAGCTGTGAATCTCATTTTTCATTTTTTTTAGTGAATTCTAGTGATTTCCAACTTCCTCTTTGTTGCATCTTTTATAAACTCAATATGGAATAGCTATGTAGTTTGAATAAGGTTTTAATCCTTTTCAAAACCATCTAGTTGGGTTCCTCTTGTTCCACTATTGTTTATCATTATGGAAATTTTTAGTATTTTTCCTTATGTGAATCGAAAATGGAAAGGGGGCATGTGACCTAGGGAAATGTTGGCCATATTTTCTGTCCTGAGGCCAACAAGGAGAGATAACCCACTCAGATTGCTTAAAACAGCTCCTTGAATGTTTGTATTAGCTACCTCTCACAAGAACAAAGGCCTTGCTGCCTTATGAGTTTGCTCTCAAAAGAGAGTCTCTCAATTCTAGTTATCTGAATTCCTAAAACTGAAATTAAAATCCTAACATGCAATCTAACTTAATCTAGATGCAATTTTAGAATAGCTGAAACATAAAATTTAGTAGCTCCTAAAAATCGTGCAGGTTTCGAGCAAGTTTCAATCCTAACTATCATAATAAGGAGCAAGTTTAAAATAATTTCTGATTCATAAAGAGTATGATTTAATTATAGTTTATTTAAAGAAATTCAAATAAAATATAATTCTTTAAACACATTAACATATTCAAAACCAGATAATTAACAAAATAATTACTGATTTACATGTTGCTTATTACATCTCCAAACATTCAAACACAATGAAATTAATCATTTTAAACAAATAAACATAAAATTTTAAGTGCAAGAATGAATGAAGAAATTGTGTTAAAAAAAATCCTATCCAATAAATAAGTAAAGAACAGCAACAAAGTACAATCGTACTAAAATTGTTGAAAGAGTCTTGGAACAGTAATAGCAGCAATCTCTGGTTGCAAATATTTCCAGATTAAAAAAACACAGATCTCCTTACATAACCAGAAATCATTTCTGGTAAAATCTCCCTCTCCTTCCTTTCGCATTAAAATGAAACTGAAGAATTTACAGAGTTTAGACAGGAAAATCTATTGAACCCTGTTGAGAGCTTCTACCTACAGAAGGAAACAATATCAAATCTCAGGGAGACCATTCCCTTCATTCTTCTACCAAGTCCTCCCCCTGTACATTCGAACTTGAGCTTCTTATATAGGCAACCAAATTCATTTTCTAGCAAGTAACTCAAACCAAGAGTGCCTCCAAGTAATCAACGAACCGATGCACAACAACCTGAACCTTTCAATTCATTGGGACTCTCGGTTACACGTCGCAACAGCAATATAATTCTGTTTGAAGTGACAGAACAGAATCCAACATTTTCTGATTGCCTTTGACGAACCAGATTTCATGAAACAACTACAATAAATCTCAAGCATCATCACACCTGCATATAAGAGGCAATTCAATTAACCATGATTCAAAACTGTGAACAAGCGAAAAGAAGATTTATCTGAATAGTATAGTAAAAGAAACTTCCCTTTCTTCTATTTATATGAATGCTGCATCCTTCTTAGAAGATCTAATATTCATCTATCTTTCAACCCGATGAATCCATGGTAAAATTTTATGAGCTTTGTAGTCTGCGCAGGCTTCTTGCGAACTCACAATAATTTTAACTTGCAATTTAACTTTTTATGAAATGGTACAATCTTTGTTTCCTCTGGCGATCAAATTGTTTCATGGTTCTGCGATTCGATGTAATTAAGGAGTCTGCAAGGTTATTGTGACTCTTCGTAGTTGTTGTTCATATCAATCATTGTTTGCTGGGACACGGACTGTGATTCGTTGGTGGGAAAAAGCTATTTGGAAACTGGTGTTACCCCTTAAGCTAAAATGTTTTGTCTGGCTTGCTTTGAGTAACAAGATTCTAACTTGGGACAATCTTTGTCGACGTGGATTTTGTGGCCAGGGTTGGTGCTCACTATGTTGCTCACAGGAAGAAACTGTGGACCACCTTTTCTCTACCTGCCAGTTCATACGGGACCTTTGGGCTCAAATTGCATGCAAAGCTGGTGTGCAATTTTGTTGGATCCACAGTTCACTGAATGATTGCCTTGACTCTTGGTCTCATGCATCTTCTGGGTGTACTGAGCTTCCATATTATATGATATGGGAGGTATGGAAGGCTCGAAACCTATATATCTTTGAAAACATTACTCCTTCTCGGGATGGGATTTGTTTCAGAACTCTTGCAGCATACAATGAATTTATCTCCATTCATGGAACTGTTGGTAGTAGAGATATGTCAAATTGGAAAAATCGACATGCCCCTCCTGTGTTGACTTTTCCATGTGGCTTTTGTGACGGGGCTGTTGCGGGTCGGGCTGGGGGGGGTGGTGCGGGAGCGACACTGCACATCTCCACTGATGTTACTATACATTTATGGTTAAATTTGGGCAATGGATCCAACACTAGGAGCGAGCTTTGTGCCCTTTGGCTTTTATTGTTTTGGGCTCAGTTAAGGAAGATATCCTCACTTGTTGTTTATGGTGATTCATCAACCATTATCTCTTGGGCTAGAGGCAGGACAGCACTCAATGTACTGCTTCTCTCACATTGGATGGATGCGGTGATGAAGCTTATCAGGAATTTTGAACATATACATTTTGAACATGTATTCAGGGAGGATAATATGAAGGCAGATATGTTATCTAAGAGGGCTCTTACCTCTCGGGTTGGGGTCATCATTTGGCAGGAATGGCGGGAGGATACACTATTATCCCATGGAACATATCAGTTACACTGGACTTGATACTTTTCTTTTATATATTTCACTTTTTGATGATGCTTTCATGATTTATGCTGACCGATATACTTATATACCTGTTAGTTCTATGTGCAGATCCTTGATTGATAAAGGTTCCAACTACTTGTTGGAGTTTTTGTATACTTATCTTTGCGGCACTATTGACAGACTCCTATGGAGACTGTTCGGTATATAGCTTTGATGGATCATACATATGATGGTTTTGATTTTTTGGGATGACTGTATATGTTTTTTTTTATTTGGATACTTTGTGTTGGAAACTATTGGAACTGTTTATTTCAGGATGGAGTCCTGTTTGATCTTGTGGACATATTTATTGGACTTTTCATATGTTGTGGACAACATATTATCTCTTTGATGGCCTTTCCCCTGTTCATGTACATGATGGGCTGTGAGGTTGATTGTATGTTACTAACAGCTGGTTTTATTTACTATTTCGTATATTAATAGTAAGTTGAATTTTTCTATGAAAAAAAATCAACCACCTTGAAATCTGCACATGATAAACCAAAGTAAATAAAGTTACCTTTACCATTAATCTTCTTCACGTTCACGTTGGTGGATTCTTCGTTCTAGTAGAAGGTGGCATCTTCTAGATCTCAGCAAACTGCGCTTTCCTTAATTTTGACAAAATTGTGGAAATCTGTAGAGCCTTGTCTTGGTAGGTAGAACGATTGACGTGCTATCAATCTCAACAATGTATCAATTTTCTACGCAAGAGCAGTTACTTGATTATCAATTCAAAACGAAGGCGATGATTTTGATGGAAAAGAAGATCAGGTGGTATCTTCCTTAAGATATGATGCATAGGAAAATACGTGATCTTCTCCTCGAATCTCTACGGAATAATAGTCTCTCCAACAATATTTGAATATATGGCGTTTTGTTTTTTTTGTTAGGAATAGATGACACCTGCTATTCAATTCAAACAACGTGGTGGCAGTCCTGAGTTCTTTCTTGGGTGTTTTCGGTTGAGTAAGGTACTGGAAAACGAAGGAATCTCGGTCTGCTCAATAAGTTACAACAACGTGAATAATCCTTATGTACAGCTGGTTCTCTCTTCATTGATATATGATCATGGACAAGTAATGAAGTCAGTTGGCATTCATTTCCTTCTGCCTAATGTGGCATTTACACGCCGGTATTGAGCATATGATTCGGTGAACTGATATATTGGGATCTATAACTTCAAACATATCTAAATAAATCAACTACTATGGATACACAGAACTGCATGAGTTTGATGGACTTCTTGGTGAAACGTCTTTAATAGCTGGGCGTTACTCCTCCAACCGTGCACAAAATAATATCTCCTCTTTAATTCTCATCAAACTCTATCTATTCTCATTTGCTTTCAAAGCATACTAGCCTTTGGGAAGTTTTAATTTTAATTTCCTCCTAAGAATTAAAGAATTAAACCAAAATAAAATAATCCCCACCACCATCATGGTGTCGGCCATATTGGTTCGGTGAATAAATTGGACAAATGATGTACAAAGGAGTTTCCTTTGATATAATCTCCACGTGTTACCATCTTCAAAGAAGGACTTTTTTTTTCAGCAAAAGAAAGCATACTATTTTATTTGATTGAATCAAATAGTACAAAGAAAGGTATGAGCTTTTCAAAATCCACGAAATATGATCACAAAAGGCTAGATCACCCCTGGCTCTCCAGAATATACCAACAACCAAAACTGAACCCTAGATACAACCTACAAAGGAAAGAAATCAAGATCTGCAACCTATCAATCCTCACAGAAGAGCTATAAAATGAGCCAAAACAAAAAGGCTCTAAAAGTCCTTATACAACATTATAGGAAAGATTCAAAAAAGGAATAGACCCCCTTTTCAAGGGAACTGGAATTCCACCATTCTTCCCACACAAGATGACCTTCAATGCCTTCAAGCACCTGTTTGGATAACTTATCAGCCATGGAGTTGTGTTCTCTGTATATATGTTCAAAGGAAATGGACTCGAACTTATCAATCTCCATTCTTGTACGAAGACACCAATGACGGAGAGCAGTAACATTAAGTTGAAATTCTCCAACAACCCATTTAATAGTCACATGGGAGTCTCCAAATACTTTAAGATTTACCAATCCAAAGCAGTTAGCTACCCTTAGAACACACCAAAGCGCTAGCAGCTCTGCCTTCATGTTAGTTCCCTTACCACAATTTAAACGAAGAGAAAAATAATGGTCTTCATTTAAATATATTACTCCGCCAGCCGCACAAAGACCATTTTGGGCCGCACCATCAAAAAATAGGATCGGCTGATTGAAAGCAAATTTGAAGAGACCAACTTTATCAATCCTCTGAACATAAATATCATTTTGATATTGTTGAAACAACTTCAGAATACTTGCAACACAAGATATCTTCTCAGGTGTTTTCTCCTGAAAAACTGCACAATTACGAGTGTGCCAAATTACCCATGCAATAAAGATGGCCAGAAAGAGAAAGCTCTTAAAGGATTTGTACCAGTTTAGCATACAATGTTCAAAATTTCCAACATCCGAGGAAAATTCAAGATTCAAATTAGCACCACAAATATCCCACACATACTTGACAAATGTACAGCTTACAAAGAGATGATTAACCGACTCAAAAGAGAGCCTACAAAGGATGCACCAGTTAGGACCGACCCAACCTCTTCTTTGGAGATTATCACAGGTTTTGAGGCTCCCCTGAAAAGCATGCCAAAGAAAACATTTAACCTTAAGAGGAATCTTCCAACTCCAGATTCTTTTATACCACCAGTGCTAGGGATATATACATCTTTCCTGTATGATTCTATTATAAGCAGTCTTAGCAGTGACAATCCCCACCTTATCGTTTCCACTCCACACAATCTTGTCATTTTCCATGCTAAGTCGACAGCCAGCAGAATATAAGGAACGGGTAAAACAATCCCACTCAAGGGCATCCATTCCTGTAAGCTCGAGATCAGTAGAGTTTAACCAATAATTAGCAGAGAATGTAGATACTCCCCAATTTTTGAATTTATTTAAAGTATTCAAGCCATTGATCTGCAAAAAAACCAGTAACCTATTAGACAGTAGAAAGGAATCCTCCATTCCAAGGATAGGGTCTTTACCAATGACAATATTTTCTCCAGTGCCAACTTGCCAGAATAAGTCCTTGGCCATCCAATCATAGACCTGCAAAAAACCTCTCCACATAGGGGAGACACACCAACCAAGCTTCTTAGGATTTCTCATCCATGAATACAAATCCGGTTTGATATATTTTGCCTTTAAAACTCGAGACCAAAGAGAAGTACCAAAAATACCACGCCACAGACATTTTAGTCTAAGAGCCTTACTGAAAACATTAAGCTCTTTGATCCCCCATCCACCATACTTCTCCGGCCACGACAGGGTTTCCCATCCAACCATAATCAATTTTGCACGCTCATTATTGCCGGACCAAAGGAAGTTAAAAACAATCTTCTAATAGTGCTTGAAACAGAGGAGGGAAGTTCAAGCAATGACAACCAATAAACAGGAATCCCACATAAAACAGTCTTCAACAGAATGAGCCTTCCTCCAACAAAAAGAAGCCTGTAAGCCCAATGGGAGATTCTAGCTTCAATCTTACAAATAAGCCATCTCCAGTCTTTAAGAAGGTAGTTGTTAGGTTTTAAAAAAAGCCCAGGTACTTAAGTCCATCTTCCAACTTAAAGCTTTTATAAGGCATAAAAACTTCAATTTCCTGTCTTCTGAGATCATCCACTCCATGATGATAAAAGTTGGATTTGAGAGAGCTAACCTTCATCCCAGATACTTTGCAAAAAATCTCAATTATGTTTTTAAACACAAGCCATTCTTCAACAGAGTCAATACCAACCAAGAGCACATCATCCACAAACAGGAGATGTGTAAGGACAACATTACGATCCAACTTGATACCTTTAATCAAACCACTATCTTTTGCATGCTGAACTAATCTGCTAAGCCCATCGATTACCAATAAAAAAGTAAGGGGGATAACGGGCACCCCTGCTGAATCTCTCTGGTACACTGAAAGAAAGCCGAAGGAGCTCCATTAACTAGAATAGCAATATTCATAGAGGACACACACTCCATAATCCAAATTTGAACCAAAGGTGGAACACCAATTCGGATCAAAATAAGCCTGAGAAAAGACCAATTTACTCGATCATAAGCTTTTTCGAGATCCATTTTCAGCATCATAGCCTTCAATTTTTTTGCCTTAATAGAATGCATCAGTTCTTGAGATACTCTAATTGCATCATGGATTTGTCTATTCCGTAGAAACCCGAACTGTTCAGCAATAACATGTGTAGACAGGGCTTCCTTTAATCTCTGAGCAGTGACTTTTGAAACCAATTTATAAGCAACATTACACAAGGAAATAGGCCGAAAATCCCCAAAAGTAGCTGGCTTATTGCTCTTTGGGATCAGGGTAACAAAAGTAGAGTTTAAAGCACCAGATAGGAATCCATTAACTCTTGTGAATTCCACCATTCTAAGAATATCTTCACCCATAAGGTCAAAAAAATGAATATAGACTTCAACACCCCAACCATCAGGGCCAGGGCTTCTTTCTTTCACAAAGAGTTTCAAAGTTTTTTCTATTTACTCCAACGAAACCTCTTTCCCTAACTCGACAACTTCCTGGTCATCAAAAAACCTGGGGAAGAGTCTAACAACCCTAAGCTGGTCAAGTAAATCACAAGTCCCCTCATCTCTGTAGACATTACTAAAAAAATTGACAGCTTCAACTTTTAGAGGTTCCAACCCCGAAACAAGATTTCCTGCAGCATCTTTTAAATCCCAAATAGTGTTCATATTCCGGCGGGCAAAGGCATAGGAATGAAAGAACTTTGAATTTTTATCCCCATGTTCTAACCACAAGGCCCTGCTTTTTAACCTCCACTCCATTTCTTCTTGCATCAACAATTCATCTTTCTTTTGTTCAAACTTCCTCAAATTTTCAAAACCTTCCTTACTTAAAACACCATCTATATTGGTAGAATAGCTCACCTTCAACTGCTATTCCAAATTTCTTAGTTCTACCTTATCAGCAGCCCTACACTTCTTAATCCAGACGGTCACCTCTTCCTTTAGCCTCCTCATTTTTCCACAAAAATAATCCACAGGATTATCGGCTTCAACACAATTTGAGTTCCAAAAATTCTTAACCATAACACAAAAATCTTCCTGAAGTAACCAGGAACTATTAAACTTAAGGGATACTGTACTTTCCCTCCATAATCTTCGAATTGCAGAAAAATAGGCCAATGGTCTGAAAACTTATCCTCATGAACCCAGGTCCTATATTTTTGGAACAAATTAAGCAAGGACTCCTTAACCAAAAACCTATCAAGTCTTTTATGAATCCCATCCTTGCCAAATCTTCCATTTGACCAGGTTGGGAGCATTTTAACAAGTAATACATCCACCAGATCATTCCCCACAAATAACTGAATGAAATAACCAGCCAATAGATCATCTCTAACAGAGTCCCCCCACACTTCAGAAGGCGGCTTGGTGAAATTTAAGTCACCTGCAATCACCAAATTATCACAGTTCATAATACCAGAAGCCTCAAGAGACTCCCAAAAACTACGTCTATCAACATAAGGATCATAGCAATTCAGAACATTCAATTGCAGATTCATCCCCACACACACACCCTTTAATAAAATACCCCATCGAGATTTAAAAGCCGAAAAGGAAAATAAACCAGGGTTCCAAGCCACCGCCAAACCCCCGCATAAGCTAGCTGAGCTGATGGCACAAACTTCCCAATTCGGTAGAATACCCCCCAGTTTTGAAATCGCAACGTCACTGGCACACATAGTCTCTTGAAAAAGAATAATACCCAGACTAGTAGATTGAAACAGGTTGGATAAGGCCCTATCCCGAGTAGCCTTAACTAACCCCGCATGTTCAATGAAAGAAAGGACATTAAGAAACCCCATTCATGGGCTCCTCCTCTCTAAGGCCCTCAATAGAATGATTATCCAACTCCTTTAACCTAGCCGAAACCGAGACTATAGAACTCTCATCCCCCAAATCAGCCTTCTTCCCCAGGTTCTTTTTTCTCCCTTTTCTGATCATAACATTCTGGAACTTAAGGGAATGAAGAGGTAAAGCACTAGAATCCCCTCCCGTATTTTTGGAGAAAATAGGAATAGGTGACAGCAAAGCTGAATCAACAGCTTCCTTACACCCACAATCTTCCAAGAGCACCTTATCATCATCAATCAGACTATCACAAGCAGCTCCCCCCCCCCCTCAATAGCATTCTGAGTCTTAGGTTCCATGGAACTGTCACATATCACCTCATCAGCATTTAATAGTTCACGGTAAAGGTTTCTAGCAGCAGGAGGAGCCCCAAAACCCTTCTCATTAACCAACCCCGGAAAATCAGCCATGATAGGAGGGTTAGACAGACCATGTCTTAGAACAACTTCACCCAAAGAGATACGTCTATCTAGGTCTTTCTCCAAATCAACAATATAATTTAAATATTCTTTCGAAACATCAGAATAAGTAGATTTTGGTTTGAAAGAGTCCTTACCACTTTTGGCGACCGGAGGAGCATTGCTACAAAATCCTGGAGTCTTGAAACCCTCCAAATCATCTTGAGAATCTTGACGACCCAGCAGATTCGGGCATTTGGCCCTGATATGACCAGTCTCCTTACAGAGGAAACACCGGAAGGGTATACGAAGGAAATCTGACTTCTGCTTCCAAACCCTAGAACCCCAAATCAATTCCACAGACTCTGGGAGCCCAAGCCTCATCTCAAATTCAACCATCACTTTTGCATATCTTCTATCAATACCAAACAGATATTTCTTATCCACCCTGATGAACCTTTCGACCGCAATTGCAATCCCAACAATAATATCCTCTATCCAAAGTTCAATAGGGAGGCCCGGAATAATCATCCAAAGATGTCTAAAACCCTGCTTCTCACAAATTGGGTCGAAATCAAGATGCCATCGCTTCAATATAAGGGACCCTTCTTTGAACAGCCAGGTACCTTCTAAAATTCGATCCCTAGACTCCCCATCCTTGAAAGTGAACAGGATCCAGTTGTTCAGGAGTAGATTAACTCTAGGGGGCATACTAGTAATGGGAATCCAGAATTTGTTAACCCATGCCACAATCTCTTCCTTTGAGCCCGAGGTGAATTCTAGCCGCCCCACCAGAGCTCTACCAGCTAAACCTCCACCCTATCCATGTTAGCATTCTCTGGAATCACAAAATGATCCAAAAAACTCCGAGCTTTGATAGATTTACCATTTTTCCTTTTTCTTGCCTTAGAACGGAAAAGATTAGGGTTCTTAGTAGGACCAGCAGAACGAAGTTCCTGCCCAACATTACCCGAGTCAGAAACACAATAGTCCTGGAGTTGGACTTCGGAGAGAGTAGTCATTGCGGAGAGCACCGGCAAATCCGATAACCCTAACAACCCCACACACCTGTCCAACAACTGAAAAAAAACACCTATCTAATCGCGGAAAGGACAACCCTCAAGAAGGACCTTTTAACTAAGACATATTTTTATTATTTTTTTTTAAAGAAATATCAAGATTATAAAAAGGCAAATACATGAATAAAAAGTTAATAAGATAGAACCATTGTAGTGTTTGTCTTTTCATTTATGCATATAAACTTTTAAGATACTAATAATCATAAAGTTGATATTCCTTTACATGAAAGTTTCAAAAATACGAGACGTTCATTTATTATAACTTATCATAAATATGTGTACACATAAAATGATGTCAATGAAAAATAAAAATTATGATTAATCATTAATATGAGAAAAAAAAAAAGGTAATGAATCATATTAAGAGATTAAAATGGTAGTTTCAACACTTTATCAAATAAAATGATCTTCCTCCACAAAGTACATATTAGTCGAGTCTTTCATGAAAACTGAAATTATTTAAGGGAAACAAATAATAAAATATATGCCACTATAAAAATAATTGATCCCAAGCAATTTAATTTATTTTTTTATGATTACCTTAAGTTATACAAATCCATTAAATCCATTAATTAAGAGTTTGATTATTAATGTTTAACGTGTTCGAAATAGCGAGTTGATTTCCATTCAAAAATATGTTGCTTCAAAACGCAGATCAAATCATATCAAAAATAAGGATTTAAATAATCTATCCCAATACACAAAAAGCCCAAAAATTCATAGTTTCACTGAAACCCAAAAACTAGCCAAGTTGTCGAAAGGTCTAGATACTTTAATCATTTCAAACTAAGGCATACAATTCACCTAGATAAGTTCAAATAAATATGTGAAAGTGCCACTCAATCAGAAAATCAATCAACCGAAACGACAGAGGTCAACCTCATCGCATGGAAACCAGGCCAAAGAGCAAGCAATACAAAGAGTAATATATCGAAGAAAAGGAAGCCATAAAATCATCTTAAAAGCTGAGTATTTACAAAATTTACATGGGGGCCCCCTTGGGGAGTTGTTGGGGTGCCAACAGGAAAAAAATGTTAGGAACCTATGTCAACCCTTCTCTTTACTATGTTAGTATATTGTTGTTGGACGCATATGCTTTGTAAGTCGTCCCGTAGTATTTGTTGATCCGTAGTTTATATTAGCCCATAGTATTGACCCATATTATTGGACGCATATGCTTTGTAAGCCGTCCCGTAGTATTATATGTCCCATGGTTTTGACTCATAGTATTGGGCATAGACTTAGTATATAAGTGTGTGTTGAGGTCATTGAAGGCACCGTGAAGTTAATTGTATTGAGCTTGCTCAAAGGAGGTTGCCCCCTCGAAGTGGCCCGTGATCAATATAAAAGTGATTCTGTTCTGTTATTTCTGATATCTCGTGTATTTGCATTAATTAATTATTGCAGGTTCATCACATCTGGTATCAGAGCACTTTCTTGGGCTCGTTGGGTGGAATTTCTGCCAAAAAAATTTCGCATCTGTTGCAGCTTCGAATTTGGGAATAATTCCTATCCACTTAACTGTGGGAAGTACTTGGGCATAAACCCTAAAACTCATTGTGAGGAGTACCACAGGAACCCCAAAGTAGCTGGCCCATTGAGAGGACCTGCCAGCGAAAAGGGCAACGACCCCTACCTGATTGACTAGTTCTCACCCGTGAGGTAAACCAAGAGCTGTCGTTTGTGGCAACGCGGTTATCAGTTTTACCTGAGCCGTGGAGTGAGGGGTACTGCCCCAATACGCAAGCCGTCAGACAGCATTGGTAGCCGAGTGAAAAACCTGAACTGTTAGGAAGCCGTACATACATGGGGTCCATATCTATTTTCAGTTGAACTATTGCCAATAACTTTCGCTCCAGATCTAGCCGTTTCAGATATATTCTGAAAGTCGTTCCAGATCTAGTTGCCGTTTCAGATACAGCCGTTTTCGATCCCTTCCGCACTGTTGCAGATCCATCTGTTGCGGATCCCTTCTGCGCCGTTGCTGCCGATCCATTTCTGATAAAAAAAAAAAAAAAAGTTTTTTCTCCATCTCTCCCTTGTTTTCACTCTGTTTCCCTTGAAATTTTCGGGGAACGCCTGTCATCCCATTCTGCATCTTTCATTCCTGAGGACCCTATCCCCAATTCCCCTTCCCAAAGCCTGAAATCCCACATTTGTCTATTTTTAGGGTTTGCCATAACTTCTTCAAATTTCACCCATTCACCTTCAAATTTTACCACAGAGTTCCTTTCTGAATTCTGCTTCTTTGTCCCTCTCTGCCAAATTTTCTCATTCTATCACCCCGCTTCTGAAATCCCCCTTTTTGCTTTCTTGTCCTTTCGACAGTGTCCAAAATCTAGTCAAACCCCAATTACCCATTAGATTGTTTCCCCAATCCAAATTTCCCTTTACTAAATCGGCTTCTGTTTGTGTTTTTCTACCCATTCCATCATAGAAAGAAAAAAGAAAAAAAAATCAGTTTTTTCTCCATATCTCCCTTGTTTTCACTCTGTTTCCCTTGAAATTTTCGGGGAACCCCTGTCATCCCATTCTGCATCTTTCATTCCTGAGGACCCTATCCCCAATTCCCCTTCCCAAAGCCTGAAATCTCACATTTGTCTATTTTTAGGGTTTGCCATAACTTCCTCAAATTTCACCCAATCACCTTCAAATTTTACCACAGAGTTCCTTTCTGAATTCTGCTTCTTTGTCCCTCTCTGCCAAATTTTCTCATTCTATCACTCCGCTTCTGAAATCCAAATTTTTGCTTTCTTGTCCTTTCGACAGTGTTCAAAATCTAGTCAAACCCCAATTACCCATTAGATTGTTTCCCCAATCCAAATTTCCCTTTACTAAATCAGCTTCTGTTTGTGTTTTTCTACCCATTCCACCATAAAAATAAAAAAATAAAAAAAAATAAAAAATCAGTTTTTTCTCCATATCTCCCTTGTTTTCACTTTGTTTCCCTTGAAATTTTCGGGGAACCCCTGTCATCCCATTCTGCATCTTTCATTCCTGAGGACCCTATCCCCAATTCCCCTTCCCAAAGCCTGAAATCTCACATTTGTCTATTTTTAGGGTTTGCCATAACTTCCTCAAATTTCACCCAATCACCTTCAAATTTTACCACATAGTTCCTTTCTGAATTCTGCTTCTTTGTCCCTCTCTGCCAAATTTTTTCATTCTATCACCCCACTTCTGAAATCCCCATTTTTGGTTTGTTGTTCTTTCGACAGTGTCCAAAATCTAGTCAAACCCCAATTACCCATTAGATTGTTTCCCCAATCCAAATTTCCCTTTATTAAATCAGCTTCTGTTTGTGTTTTTCTACCCATTCCACCATAGGAAAAAAAAAAAACTGGTTATGGTTGTAACCCGTGCAGGAGCACACACCATGGAGGAAGCACTTGCAGCCATCCAAACCAAACTCCAAGATCTGGATGAAAAATTTCTCAGCTTCCATCTTCAGCATTCAGCCATGAACAATACCAAACAGCCAGAATCTTTTGCAGCCACCGGGTTCTCTTCTTCCATCAATTTTCATGGGCTGAAGCTTGATTTTCCTCGCTTCAATGGTACTGATCCGACTGGATGGATATACCGAGCAGAACAATATTTCAGTCTGCATAATACTTTTGATGTTCAGAAAGTTCCGCTTGCATCCTTTCATTTGGAATAGGAATCCCTTCAATGGTACCGTTGGTACATGAAAGCTCATCCCGAGCCAAATTGGACAGATTTTTGCCAACTCCTTTTGTCACGATTTGGTCCTAGTTCTTTTGACGACTTCACAGGAGTACTCACTAAACTTCACCAAACTGGCACAGTGAGAGAGTATCAGACAGAATTTGAGAAACTAGCCAATCACACAGAAGGATTGTCCGATGAATTCTACAGGAGTTGTTTTATCAGTGGTCTCAAGGATGAAATCCGCTCAGAGGTCAAAATGTTTTGTCCCAACACAATGATGGAAGTCCTAGGGTTGGCTAAGTTGGCTGAGGACAAGATCGCAGCTCAACAACGCTCCCAACCCACCTTTGTTCCCTTCAAAAATATGGGTTCCCAACGACCTCCCATCACGCCTTCTCCTCAACCAACTCCTATCAAGCATTTGTATGAAATAGAAATGCAGGCACGCCGAGAAAAAGGGCTTTGCTATAATTGTGATGAGAAATTCACTCGGGGACATCGATGTGTTCAACAAAAGCTCTATCTCTTGGATGTGGATTCTCCACCTGCCTTAGAACTTAGTGAAGAAGCTACAGATACAGTAGATGATCAGGTCGACATTCAACACCCGCCTGTTGACACCCCATCTCAGGACGACCCACCCAAGATCTCTCTCCATGCTATAACCGACGTCACCACCCCACAAACAATGCGGGTCAAGGGATACTTCAAGAAGCTCCCTCTTACCATACTCATTGATTCTGGTAGCACTCATAACTTCATTGACCTTCGGATTGCCAAACAGGCTAATTGTTTTGTCCATCCTTGCTCCAACTTTGAAGTCATGGTTGCCAATGGGGGCACCTTACCTTGCAAGGGGAAGTGTCACAATGTGCGTATCTCTATGGAAGATTATAACCTACGCTCTGACATGTTTGCCTTGTCCTTAGGCGGATGTGATGTGGTTTTGGGCGTTCAATGGTTACGCACACTTGGCCCCATCTTATGGGATTTTGCTGAACTTTGGATGCAGTTTAAATTCAATGGGGCACAACACAAATTTAAGGGCTTACAACCAAGCTCTCTCTGCATCATCAGTTCACATCGCCTGGAAAAAATCCTTAAGAAGAATTCACATGGTGTCATCGCTCAACTCAATTCCATTCAGATGCACCCATCAACAGTCTCCACTACTTCCTTGGATAGATATGCAGGTATCTTTGCTGAACCAATGCGCTTGTTGCCTTCAAGAGACCTTTCTGGTAAGAATTTAGCAACATCTACCTCTCAGCAGGAAATGATGGCTATTTTGCATGCAGTACAGAAGTGGTAGCCATACCTATTAGGGAATTATTTCTGCATCAAGACTGATCTCCAGAGTCTGGAAAATTTTCTGGAACAATGGGTCTCCTCCCCAACACACCTGAAATGGGTTATCCAACTCATGGGTTCTCCCTATGTGATCACTTACAAGAAGGGTAAGGACAATATGGTGGAAGATGCTCCTCCTCGCACAATTGATGACCCAGTTTCTCTTAAAGCTCTTTCTCTACTTGTTCCAAATTGGTTGCAATATGTTCAACGGGGCTCTCTCTTCTATGAACTCCATGCTTCTTCATCAACAGGGCACTCTGGGTTCTACAAAATGTCTGACCGGGAACAACGTAACTTCTTTTGGCAGGGACTAAAAATGACAATTCAACAGATGGTGGCTGACGATGATATTTTCTAAGTCAACAAGGGTGAAACGACACTCCTTTCGGGATTGCTCAAACTCTTTCCCATCCCTACACAGCTTTGGCCAACTATTTCTATGGATTTCCTAGCAGCGCTCTAGTGGTACAATACCACATCTCAAAGGACACCATATGAAGCAGTCTATGGAAAAACACCGCCAGTTCTTCTTCCATACACCCTTAGCAGCTCCCCAGTTCAGGAAATTGACTCGGTTCTTCGCACCCGCGATCAGATTCTTCTCATTCTTCAAGACAATCTTCACATGGCCAGAATTCACCTGAAACAACAAGCCGATCAACACTGTTCTGAGCGCATTTTCCACACAGCTGACATGGTTCTTCTTCATCTACAGCCTTCCAAGCAATCCTCCTTGACACTCCAAAGGCGTCAGTGGCCCGAAATACAACCCGCGGATGCTACCGGGGAACCACTCCTTCAGATTCTGTAGCAATTTCTCCAACCAAAGCTTTGAGGACAAAGCTTTTTTTAAGGGAGAGGCGATGTTAGGAACCTATGTCAACCCTTCTCTTTACTATGTTAGTTTATTGTTGTTGGATGCATATGTTTTGTAAGTCGTCCCGTAGTATTTGTTGATCCGTAGTTTATATTAGCCCATAGTATTGACCCATAGTATTGGACGCATATGCTTTGTAAGCCGTCCCGTAGTATTATATGTCCCATGGTTTTGACTCATAGTATTGGGCATAGGCTTAGTATATAAGTGTGTGTTGAGGTCATTGAAAGCACCATGAAGTTAATTGTATTGAGCTTGCTCAAAGGAGGTTGCCCCCTCGAAGTGGCCCGTGATCAATATAAAAGTGATTCTGTTCTGTTATTTCTGATATCTCATGTATTTGCATTAATTAATTATTGCAGGTTCATCACAAAAAAAAGGAAACAAATATAGGTGATCATAGGTAGGAGGGAAGAAATCTGTACAATGGAAATTCATTAAGGGGAATGGAAATATTGGGAGAGGCTTCCATAATATTAAGGGGATGGTGCTAACCATGAAAGAAGGGGATAACTAATGGAAGAGTGTGTGCCAACAAGGGAGGTAAGTATGAGAAGAAAATATGGGGGGGGTTAGAAATGCACATTCATCGATGGGAGTGATCAACGAGATGAGAAATATATATTGCATGAACTAAGAAGACACATCTATTAAGGAACCTTATAGAAATATGTTTCTAGTTGTACAAACTAAGGAACACTGCCTTTATTGGGAGACTAAGAGGATGAATTCTTTGTCTTTTTTATTGAACCTCCATAAGTTCTTGTAATATTTGGAGGACGCATGAGGTTCTTAATAAGTTCATGAAAATATTTGAGAAACATCGAGAGATTCTAAAGCATACAAGGATACAATTTGTAGGTACCTTTCCTAGACCGTGATGTTTGTCTTCAACATTACATTTGATTCCTTACTAAAATATCCAATTACATGTTATGTGATGTCCCCATCCAAAATTCCAACCATAGGATGGGTAGCTACGAATAGTAACTTCCAAATTCCAACCCACAAAGGCTAAATATTCATGATGATAATTAATTAAGCCTTTTAGGAAGTGACATAATTTAGGAAATGCATGTGTAGCCATGAAAATTAAAATGAAATAGAAAAACTAACATAATCACACACAACATACATAATACAATGATTTCCACCACATTAAATAAACATTTTTCATAGTCAAAGACAACAATGGGTACTTATATTTTAATTGAATAAATTCCAAGAAACATGTTGTGTAAGAGAAACTTTCAACCCAACCTTATGTATCTACTTTAAATACCACTCCTAAGTTGGGTTATGAGACTTCTAGGACAAAATAAAACAACTATGTAGATTCTCTCTTTCTCGGTCCAACCCACTTTCTCCCATGCTTAACCAATATTCTCACCACTAGCATATTTACAAGAATCTTGTTGAACCATCAACAACCATGGAAATCTCTTTCACTATCCCACACAACACAAGGAAGGTACAACAATAGTCCCTTAGAGCACCCTTCCTTTACATTACTCTTCAGTGTGTGTAGAAAGAGTCCAACTTCTTGTATTCTTTTCTTAGATTTTCCCTTCATCTCAATACTGGCTTCTCAAGCATCCAAGCGAAACAAATGCACAATCAATGAATGCTTACTAACTTTCCTATCCTCTCATCCCATATACATCTATCCTTTTTTCTATTTAAGGTCTGTCATTTTCCTCTTACAGTGCTAATTTCAGTCAGTATTCAGTTGTTCCCTTCCATATCCATGGTAATACAACATGATGCACATAGAGAGTGAATGTGAGAGTTATGGAATGCATACCCCCAGTCAATGGGATAAGATAATTGGTGAAAGGAAAACTGGCATTACTTCTAACTATAGAATGTAGGACTCTTACAATTCCCATAATGAATGTACTCAACCCATGCTTCCATAACTATGTGAGAATACTTCCCCACAAACCTCTTACATGAATTCAATGTTTGTTTTTAATAATCCAAAGGAGTAGATCGCTTATTTAAGGAACATGATAGAAAGTTATATAAGTTCTAAGGCTGACACTTGGAAATAGAGGATTTACTTTCCCATAATCCCCATTCCCTCTTCCCCGCTAGTGGAATCATATACCCTCTAGTGCTCTATATGCAAAAATCTTGGGCCACTATAGTATATTTCAACATTAATATTTACGTAGCTTTAATCCTTCATGGAAAGCCTAACACATGGCCCATGTTTGGATATTTTTGTCATACATGCCTAGCCATTCATGAGTTAAGCCTTGGCCTTGAGCTCCACACTAGGAATCAATACTAGTATATTTACAACATTTACATAATCTAATTTAATGGATACCAATGGTTAAAAATAAGGTATTACATACTATAATTTAATGCTCCAAAATTTTTGAGAATATATTTAGATGGAGCGAGAATCTTGGATATCTAAATTGATGGACTGAGAATTTTTAAGGATGGACATGATCAATTGAGAATCTCAATAATCACAAATTCATTAATAGTGCTAATTTCTTTGAGCAACTATATTTATATGTAGGTTACTAAAGCTTCTATAGAATTATTAGATTATATTAAGTGCTAATATTCCATGAAATTGTTTTCATAGCTTTCCTCCCACATAAAAAATTACTCCATTGGATCTATTTTGGATTAGGTTCCCCTTTGATGTTCCTCAAATAGAAGAAAAAAATCATTTTGTGATTGAATCCAACTACTATTATCACTATGGAATATGAGGTAAAATAGTTTGACATGTTGAATTCTAGATCATTAGACACCTATAGATGTAGATTCCCAACACCAAACATCCCAAGTAGATAGCCATTTTTCTTCTTATTGATCTAATTATTTAAGCCCCTTCTTTCGTTGTAAATTTTATATAATAATATATTTAATTATGTTTACAAAATCATTTAATACTTTCTTGCTTCTTGGATTTGTAAATATTCGAAATATTCTCATTCCCGTTAAGCCAAAGTTTCCAGTGCAAAAAATGTTAAATGTACAGCATCACGAGTCATTCTCCAAGCCAATATTGTGCAGCCCAGATTGGGCCTCATGTGTTGAGTAGGGAGCCTGAGTTGGACTTAGGAACTTGGAGTAGATTCTTGAGTTGGACTCAAGAATGACTAAGCCTTCAGTTGTAAAATATTATTCCTCATGTGTTGAGGTGAATGCTTTGATGTAGCAAAGTGATGATGTTGTAAAGTATTTTTGGACAAGGCTCAAGACTTGTGTGTCAAGTTAGATTCTCATATGGACCTCCAATTATAGCAGGTACCCATGGGGTGGACCTCTAGTTATAGAGGTAGATGCTTTGCATGTTGAAGCATTAATGTTGTGTGATGTATTACTAACCATGGTCACAGATTGCTATTAAGTCTCCTTTAGAGACTGGCCACCTGTAGAGTGAATTACTTTAGCATATGATCATTTGGTCTGAGAGTAATATAATATGATCGCAAAATCTAACAAATATTCTGAGTATAATCTAATATGATAGATAATTAAAGTTAACACATATTGACCATGCAGTA